>CM020033.1:12336594-13750344 GCA_009769605.1 Bucorvus abyssinicus | reverse complement strand
ACTGTAGGATGTGGGCTTATGAGCTGCACCAATGCTGCTATGCACCATGAGGATGTGCAGCAGAAGTCCCTCCATTCTCCCAACTCTTGTGTTAAACCTGTTCAGCAGCCCATTTAAATGGTAATAATTAGCAGTGAGCTGCTCGTTTTGCATTATGCTCCCTGTGTCACAATCCTGGAGGTGTGCAGTGGTGTTTCACCCATGAGCAGGGTGTCTTGGGGATCTCCCTGCACGCTGGTCAACGTGTGGTTTGCCACTGCTCTCCTTGCAGTGACTGTTGCTCCTCTGGCTCATGGGGCAAATGGTGTTTTTATCCTTGAGAAGGGTTTAAAAACCCCACCTGCTCTTAGTGAGTGAACTTTTATAATCTATTAAGTTCTTTATAGATTTTATGGTATTTTAGTTTTATAAGGTAAGCCTCGGAAAGAAAAAAGAACTCTATCACCCATATCCGGGCTGCCCTTGGGTTTTGTTTGCAGGTGGGAGGTGCTGTCAGCTCTGCTCTTTGGAGCAGGAGGAAGGACACCCACTGAGCATCAGTCTCCGGTTAAGCTGCTACTAAGAGGTAGTTAGGGGATAGGTGCCTTTCCCCAGCATCTTGACAGCCCTTTCCTTAAACCTCCCTCCAAGGTGATCCTCCTGTGGAGAGAGAGGCTTACTTAGCTGCTGGTGAGTTACAGCAAAGACTTAAGAGATTTTAAAATGATCCCTGCCACTGACTGGCTGCCTCACCTAAGCAGGAAATCCTAATCACTATTAACACTTTGTCACTTGGCAAGGAAAGCCTAACTGCAGGTTCAAATCTGTGTATAGCCTGGATCTTGACCTGACCCCTATAGCTCTGTAATTTTAATGATTTTTTAAACTTTTGTTACAGGGTTATTCTTCCCTTCCCTTCCCTTCCCTTCCCTTCCCTTCCCTTCCCTTCCCTTCCCTTCCCTTCCCTTCCCTTCCCTTCCCTTCCCTTCCCTTCCCTTCCCTTCCCTTCCCTTCCCTTCCCTTCCCTTCCCTTCCCTTCCCTTCCCTTCCCTTCCCTTCCCTTCCCTTCCCTTCCCTTCCCTTCCCTTCCCTTCCCTTCCCTTCCCTTCCCTTCCCTTCCCTTCCCTTCCCTTCCCTTCCCTTCCCTTCCCTTCCCTCCCCTTCCCTCCCCTTCCCTCCCCTTCCCTCCCCTTCCCTCCCCTTCCCTCCCCTTCCCTCCCCTTCCCTCCCCTTCCCTCCCCTTCCCTCCCCTTCTTTCTCCGTGTTATGACTCGTTATGACCTTACACCTCAGGCAGTGCCACTCACCCTGGGTGGAGGGCAGAATGGGTATCCCTTGCTGAGGGAACCCTGTGCAGGGCAGGGGACGGGGGGCCCTGCTGCCTGTGCTGCCTGTACTGACTGTGCCTGATTCAGTGCAGGTGACTGTCACATCTCCCGGGAGACCTCGAGGCAGCAGAGCCATTTTCCTCTTAATACATGGGGCTGTGCCAAGCTGGAGGACACCACTTCTATTTTAATGGTATGAATTCCCGGTTGCAGGAGCTGTTCAGCACAAGATGTGGCTTCAAGCAAGAAGGCAAAGGCAGTGGTAGGTGGGTGCATGGGAGTGGGCATCGTGTTGGTGGCTGGGGCCAAGGACAGGTCAACCCAATGTATGCTGAAGATGTCCATCAGATGGCAGAGGAAAAAGCAAAGTACCTGGTGTGCCTCACCACAATCTTAGCCTGACACAGTTCAAATAAATCCTCTGCCAGGGATTGTCTTTGCTGCTAACTTTAAATAGCAACGTCTTCATTAACCTAAGCCTTCTCTTGAGCCTCATGGCTGCTTTCCCTGACGAGCCTGTACTGTTACTCCTGTCTCAGACCGACAGTCCAATCCTTCCTACACCTGCGCTGATGCTAGCAGCATTAAGGGCTGCAGAATCAGGAGGTTTAAAGCCCTGAAGTGTGGTCCATGGACCACAGAGATTAGCCCTAAGAAAATGCCTCCAGTGCTCCCCACAGAGCAACATCAGACCAAGTATCATAGCTACTTTTTACAAAATATTTCTTTCTCTTTCTTTCTCTTTTATATACACAGGCAAAAACATAGGTTTTGCAAGAGCCCCTGTCAATACTCAACACAAGGCCAGCTTGTCTGTGAACAGGCTGCACTAGAGGTGTGTTGGAAAGAGCCCTGCACCACCAGCACCCCAGCAGAGGTGGTGGACACAGGAACACCTGCTCTTCTGCCTGGGAAGCCCAAGTGGCAGGGGGCGGATGCTGGGCCATGCTTCGGGGGCTGACTTCCTATCCAAGAGCCTGGGCATTGCCCAAGTTGTAGATGTCTCTGCTTTACTCCATTTCTTGGTTGCAGGGAAAGACACGACCTTTCCCTTCGACTTCCTTTTCACATTAAAGCCTTCCTGGAGGAACTGGCAACTTTATCTTGTGTAATTATTCTGTTAAATTCACTGTGTATGAGAATCAGTTTAATTTGTCAGTTCAGAGACCTCTGGCCCTGGCAAGGGGTGGGGTACTGGGGAGCCACACTCAGAGTTCTCCAGACACAACTGTGGTTGAGCTGCCTCTTATGGATGGCTGCAGAAGGCCCAGTTAGGCTCATGTTTGGATATCAAAAGCTATTGATGTCCTCCTTTATTTATGTAGTATTTGTTTTAAATGGGAGTATAAAAGCTTCCGGAGTGGTGTTATACCATGAGTGACTCTTGAGCAAGTTTTGGCGCATGCAGATGTGTTGTAAAGCCTTTAGTGTCATGACTCAGGCTCTAATTCATTTAGGAATCACAGCTGCCCAATGGAAGCTACAATTTAGGGATTAGAGATTATGCCAAATGAGCCAGGCAAAAATGAGAAATGCACCCAGCTTTCTGCTGGAACAAGGTGCCAGGCTATTGGTAGGATCACCCAAAGCCTTTTGTGTCCTCTCTGCCCTAGTCCATCCCTCCATCATCCCCAGTGCATCTTACCACTATCCCCCTTCTCCCTAACTAATAACAAGGAAAGCCCAAAACAGTGAGACACCTTGCTGCAAAAAGCCTGGGCAGCTGTGTGGGTGCCAGCAAGCATGGGGTGATGCTCACTGGGACCAGCAACAGCAGCTCTCCAGTCTTTGCTGGGAACTGCCCCAGATAAACAGTGAACCCACCAGTCTCAGATATAGGATCTGATGTAAGGGTGAAAAGCTCTTCCACTGACAACCAGTGGTGTCACAACCTACTTCCAGGACTCTGTACTTATTTCATCCAAAGAACGAACATATTAAAGTATGTAATCCTAGCCTTGAAACTGGCCCAGATACCCCAGACTCCTTCTGCCTCCACTTATGCCTCCAGGCTGATTCTCCACATCTGGGTGGCCAGGGGGATGAGCTGGGTCAATTTAAGTGTGAGGTGCTTCACCACTTGAGTGTCTTGTACTTAAGGGGTGATTTCAACCCTCATCAGGCAGGTCATAGAAGTCTCATCATTGTGGGTGTGGACTTCCCTGGGGACGGGGTATACTGCCACTGTGTTTCATAAAGCCACAGCAATTTTTGGTGTTAAGAACTGCAGGGAGTGACAGCCCCTGTGGAGCCATGAACTGTCCCCATCACCTCCACATGGCATCCGAGAGGGTCCTGAAAACGCCTCAACACCAAAAGAAAGCTTGGATGACCTCCAGTGAACACACTGCAAAGGATTAACCATGCAGCTCCCTTGACTGCAAAGAAGCAGCCAGATTTCAGCCCAACAATGACAATTCACATCCACTTAGATCTGAGCTATAGTGTTTGTTTCTCTCCTAAACTGCCAAAGAACCTCTCAGCATACTGACGGGGGAGTATAGATCCACCTGCTGAGCCAAGTAAGTGCTGTAGGAATGGAGTAATTTAATTCCTCTCTTTTGCCAGAGTGAAGCAAACTAACAAAAAGCCCATTCATCTCTTCAATAAAACCTTTCCTCCTTTTTTGTAATCAATAGTGGTCAGATCTTTTTTATGCAACACAAGGCTCTAATTCAGCTGAGTAAAAATGTAATGTAATTTTGAGAATCTATAAATGCTCTAAATGTGATGTATTTAATAATGTCAATCCTTGCTAACTAGGAAGCAGAAAAATTAACTTCTATGACCATTAGGGATGGTGTTTACTATTCCAGAGCAAACATCAGTAATTTTAGCTCCCTATATATATTGGCAGATTCAGTGCCTTCTGACAGTGAAGAACACACAGAATCATAGAATTGTTTTGGTAGGAAAAGACCTTTAAGATGATCAAGTCCAACTGTTAACCCAGGTCTGCCAAGTCACCACTAAATCATGTCATGAAGCACCACATCCACACATCCTTTAAATACCTCCAGGGATGATGACTCCACCACCTCCCTGAGCAGCCTGTTCCAATGATTGACAACCCTTTTGAGGAAGAAATTTTTCCTAATATCCAACCTAAACCTCCCCTGGCTCAACTTGAGGCCATTTCCTCTCATCCTATCACTTGTTACTTGGGAGAAGGGACTGACCCCCACCTCACTACAACCTCCTTTCAGGTAGTTGTAGAGAGTGAGAAGGTCTCCCCCGAGCCTCCTTTTCTCCAGGCTAAACAACCCCAGTTCCCTCAGCCACTCCTCATAGAACTCGTGCTCTAGACCCTTCACCAGCTTCGTGGCCCTTCTTCAGACATGTTTCAGCACCTCAATGTCCTTCTTGAAGTGAGGGACCCAAAACTGGACACATTATTGGAGGTGCAGCCTCACCAGTGCCGAGTACAGGGGGACAATCACTTCCCTGCTCCTGCTGGTCATGCTATTTCTAACACAAGTTTCCTAAACCTTTACTGTGCTAAAATAGCCGTTTAAAAATAACTTTCAAGGTGAGCTGTGGTTCAAACCTTCCCATTATTCTTCAAACTCATTGCTCAGCAGACTAACCTGATCTTGAACAACAGCTTCACAGATTTTTGGTAGTTTTTTATCAAAAGCTCTGTTTCAAGGCTGGAGAGCATTTCACTCCCAAAGCATAGCAAATCAGCCAGGAGAGCATGAAAGTGACTCCGGGCAATCTCTCTTTGGTAGGGTAATTTACTTTAAAATTAGCAGAGAGAGGTGTTTATGGACTCCCTTGCCATCCCTGCTGGCTCAGCAACAGATTCTAGGTCCTCCCAAGCCCCAGTCTACAATTCAGACTCCTCCCAAGGACTGTGCAAAAAAGATTGGAGGGTGGGTGACATCACTGCTCTGGGCAAGCCCCTGGAGCTGGTCATGGCTGGGGCTGCTTCTAAGCGCCAACACCCCCTGCCTGCCCCCCGCCTCAACTCCCCCTCACTGCCTAGTTCCTTCCACATGCCACATGCAGGACATGAGCCGTAACCTGTGAATCTGCAAATCCTGGAGATCAATCCAACTTAGTCTATTCCCCAGCATTGCTATACCGTTGAGTTTTGCAAGCAAAAAGCAGCCTCAGTTGCCCAGTTGAGCCCAACCTGTACTTTGCCTCCTCTCTCCTGAATCCAACCATGGCTGGAGAAGTGGAGATAAACTGCAGTTATTCTTAGGGCAGGAGCTGCCACCATCAGCAGTGCAGAGATGGTCCAGAGAAGAGGCTAAAGCCTTTCCTTCCACACCATAGAGTGGACTTCGTAATTTAATTCCTTTATAGTTATCCACACATCCAAGGAAGACTTTAATACAGATACTCCAGCAAATGGGGCTGCCAAACGGCTCCTATGTAACTAAATAGGTGCCCAGTGCTGTGGACAGACAGTACCTGCCTGTGGCTGCTGGTCCCTGGGATGCAGCCTCTCAGCAAACGGGCGAGTGACACCTCATCATACAGCTTTTTGTGAGGGATTTGCTAAGTGGAGGTAATTAATGGCTGGAGAATGACATTTAAACATGTGTTTGATACTTTCTCCTAGAATTAGGACAGAATTACACTAGTTTGTATTCTGATTAATTCCTTTAGCCTGCAACTGAATTCAGATTTGCATAAGCAGTGCAGTTCATGCTTTCTGCTATCAAAAGCTGAAAAGCAGGATATTTTCCAGCTATTATTTTGCTTCCAGTATTTCAGCTAAGTTCCACAGTGCATTTGTCATTGTTCAAGAACATACAATGCATTGCCAGATCAATCATTAATGCCAGCTCAATACAATAGTGTCAGAATGATGATGACATCTCGTTTGCGTGAATTTCAGCTCTTCTGACAAAAATAAATATCCTGAGCCCCATCTGTAATCTTTTTTGATCCTGCGTGTTGCTTTATTCCCTAAGGACCACATGGTTTGGCCTGTGAAACTGTATTTATGGTTCCTCCCATGGGTAGGAGCATTTGCTCCTGAGCCCATTGCTGGCACATTCAGTGCTCACTTTTAAGCCTGTTTATCCAAAACAGAAGTTTGCAGCTCCCATAATAGAAACATCACAACATTACAGTACTCCGAGGTGGAGCTCATGCTCTCTGCAGGCTCTTGTGGGATGTTCTGGAGTTCGTGCATCTGCCGGTCGCCTCTTGTCAGCTAAGCAGGGTAGAAACAAAAGCACAGGCAAATTAATCAGGGAAAAGGAAGACCTGCCTCTGCCCTCTAATTTAAGCTCCTTGACTAGAAGAAAGGGCCACTTTTATTTACCCCAGCAAGAAGTTCGCTAAGTGCTTTTCATTTGTACCCCACAATACACACGCTATTCTTCATTATTCTGTTACCCATCAATAAATCCCAGAAGGCATCATCTTTTCTTGATTTGGGAAGCGTAATTAAAGGGCCTTGATTTAAAGTCATGTTTCCATATGAAACTTTTGTGCTTATAACAAGTATCCTTTTCATTCAGGCACACCGCTAAGCCTTTACCTGCCAGGGAGGAACCAGGGAATCCCTGCACACTTTTCTACCAGAGGGCAGAGGCTTCCCTGTAAACAGTGATGACGGCTTGAGTGTAGATCCCCCTGACTGTTCAGACTGTTGTTTGTTTGTGGATGTTGAAGGGTGACCTTGTGCTTTGAGATGCTGCAATTGGTATTTCAGTACCGGTTTAAATGCCACTGCTCTGGGGGTCTGTGCAGTCCCCTTCGTCCCAGTGTGCTGGCTGTCAGGGTCGTCTCGTTGGTACGGGACTCATGAAGGAGATGAGGCATCTCCTATTTTTTCCATGCATCACAGCTGAAAGAGATGCTCCAACTACAGCCTCACACCACTGGTGACAGTGACAAACCTCCCTGTTTGCCCAGATTAGTATATGAAAAGTGCTGTGGATGAAGGAATTCTTAGTAATAGTTTCCTTATTTACAACTGAGTTTCCATCCTATGTCTTTTAAAGTAAAAAACAGGAATGTCAGGAATGTTGTTCAGTAGCAGCTCCCTCTGATATAATTATTTATAATAAATACATTACTTAGATCATCGGTAAAATGGCACCTCCAATAAGCTCTAGGGCTTGTCCTAGAGATCAGTGATGCAGGGCTGCAAGGTATCAATGCAAAGGCAAACTGGAGATCACGGTTACTGCACTGCATCGCCAGTGCCAAGCCTGGAGGAGCACTGGACAGCCCAGCAGATCTTTGGCATTGAAGAAGAACTTGCAAACAGGAAGAAAGGGACCTAGCTACTTTGCAAGTCAAACCCCATAATTTGAAAAGAAGTAGAAGACTGTGGGCAGCAGCACTCTCAGAATGGGGAACCAGGGAGCCAGAGGAGAGAGGCTCTAGTGGTCCTGCAGGTAATGAGGAAGAACTGTCAAAGAAGCTGCATGCAACTCCTTTTTCTCAAAATCCAGAGCTCCCTCTAAGCTCAACATATGCGCTGAATAAATGGACACAGAGGTTTTCTGCTTGGGACATGTCACCAGGCTTGCTGTGGCACTGTAGATTTGCTGGGTGCGTGCCCAGTGTGGATGCCTAAGCTCACACTGGTGCCATCATGGTGTTGCAGTCAAATATCTCTTGCTGGGCTGCAAGTCACCTGGCAGAGCCAAACCCCAAACTGCCCCATTGCCCCTTTAAGTTTAGGCTGTAGTGAATAGGAAAGAAGTTCAAGCAAATGTTTATCCAGAAGCTCATACTGACATTTTTATCCCATTACAGTCACACACACACTCAAACAGCTCAAACACATCAGGCCAAAGGGCACTGCAAGAATTCAAACAGTTTCAGGCTCTTCTGTAACTGCTCAGCCATGTTATATCTGAGTGTCCTCACAGAATATTCAAGGCATAAATTCAGGCACAAAAGCTCTTTCTCCCCTCTCCTCCCTTGATTAGGCTGCATGGCCAGATAAAGCCTGGGTATGAATCTCATAATTTCTGTGGGTGAATGTCCACCTTTCCTGAAGAGTGGTGGAAAGCTGCTGGGGTGAGCTTTCAGATGGCTGCTGGCGTGTGCTTTCAGATGCCTTCTTGCTGAGTGATGAATTTACAGTATTATTTCACGATTTATAGTATTGTTTATCAGATTTCTCAATATTTACACTCAGTTCCCACTCCAGTAAACAGATGACATATTATATGATACTACTATTCAAAAACCCCAAGGAAATGAAAACCAGAAACTCTCTGCAGCAGAAACCCACAGATGTGAAAGATGCTGAATTTAGGTTCCTTCTAATGCTTTTCACTCTGTCCATTATTTATAGATAATGCACAGTTCATATGTATTTAGAACAGACATGAGGACTGCTGGGAAAGACAGGCGTTGTTCAGTGGGTTCCGACTCTCAGTATTTTTAACCCACAAACTGTCTCCAAAAGAGACAATTTCCAGATGCTTTAGAAGAAAGATTTCTGAAAAGGATGATAATAGGAAAGCCAGCCCCTAAATCGAATTCATCTTTACTGAAGGAACTCATCTTGTGACAAGGAGAGTGAGGAATATACTCTGCATTTTTTTGAAACTCAGCTGACTGCAGAGTGAGAAAATGTTCCTGTTTGTTTGTACATCAGTGCCCGACCCTGTCTGAGTCCTGCACGATTCTGGCTCACTTTAGCACCCCAGGGCATTAAGTTGCCCAGGTGAGTGACTTTCGATGAATGTACTTGAGATTTTTCTTCTTTTACTAAAATATGGTACCAGCAGTGCCCTTCCTTTTACATCAGATATTTTTTGCAATATTTTGTTACTCTGTTGACAGACAGATCAACAGTGCTTGGTGATGCCATTGCACACCAGCTGGTAATGACCCATCCACCCTTTGCACATCAAAGTCCTTTAACACCAGCCCGAGACAATCATCTTCCTTAGAGGGTACTTTGTCCGCACTTTAAAAGCAAGGAGGACAATCTGTGAAATAAGGAGGTGTTTCCAAATCAGTGTTGCCTTCTGGCTTTAGCCACAGTTTCTGCATGGCTGTGGGGTCTGGGTGGTAGCCCCAGCCCTGTCTCACGATGAAAAGGCTGCGAGTTCCCCAGGAGGGCCCATGAACAGCACAGGGTGATACTGGTGAAAGCAGCTTCATAGGAGCTAGTGACTAGGAAAGCAGACAAATCCCTGGCTGGGACAGACCCATGCTATGTGGCTTTTGCCCCAGAAATGGAAAATCCCTTTTTCTTAATTGCAGGGAAGCTTTTGTAACTTCTGTATTGCACTCTCCTGTTCTTAATTAAATTGAATAATTTTACAGAATAAATCAAGCAGTGCACCTGCAGTATGCAATATAGATTGGGCAAAATGGTCATTTTAATTACACTAAGTTTATTCAAGCATGTTAATGCCAATAACTCCATCTGGCTGGAGCAGCAAACACAGTCTGGTCTTTATTTCCAGGTATACGAAGCTTTGGTTTCTGCAAACTGAAAGGTAATGAGCCATCTAAGGGAATTTGATCACAATGTTTGCCTTAGCAAATTAATTTTTAGCTTGGAGAACATGATAATAGCAAATACAGTTGTATCAGCTTCACCTGGCTGAGAGTTATAGGGGGACATTTCCTGCCTGTCAATTAGCTTAATATAGAACCAATTTTGGCAATGGCTCTAATTCAACAATCTGTACCCCAAAGAGTTCAACAAATGAGTTAAAAAGTTTTAAGTATTTTAATTATTAAGTATTTTAATTATTAAGTATTTTAAGTTTTAAGGATTTAAAATATTTTATTTGATTGATGTGATACTTTTTCATAATACAGACTAGCTGCTAAAGAACTCTCTTTAAAGACAAGATGGAGCTCAGCCGTGATGAAGTGCCGTGTGTGCCATTTTTGTCACGGGTGATAACCTCTCCTAACAGGCTGCACTTGGTGCTTGTAAACTTCATTTTAGAATATCCCCTTGTGAAGTGATTTTAGTAGAGGATCTGCCATGATACATATTAGGAATATTGTGACACTCCTTGTATTTCCGTGGTAAGAAAACCCAGATCCCTTCTGCTGCTGTTATTCTTGTGTTTCTCGGTTTGTATTTGTTTATGCTTTTGTTAAGAGCAGAAGTTTTCTTCTTTCCTGGTGCACAAAGGAAGACAAACCACCCAAAGACAAGCACATTTGCAGAGGTGACAAAATCGTTGGTACGAGCTTATTTATTCTTCACCTGGACTCTGAAGCAACTGCACAGAGAAGAGGGCCCTACCTGAAAGAGCTGTGCGTTACTTTTTAAGGGAATGAGTGAACCTCATTAACATGAGTTACTGTTGTTAAATAGCCAGGAGATATGAAAAGAAGAGGCAGGTTGGCAGGTCCTTGTGGTTTGCACGCCAAATGAATATGGAATTGAAGAGGTTGCCATGAAAAGGAAACTTTTTCTTCTTGCATAGTGATTTACAGTGCAAGTGCCTAAGCATAAAGCAGAAATATTTCAGGCATTAGGAAACATTAAGATTTAATATGTATTACGGTGATGATAAAGTAAATTCTTCCTTTTTTAATAGTATCTTCTGCAAAGCTTCTCGTTAAAGAGATCAGCCTGCTAGATAAACAACAAATAATGAATACTGAGAGCTTGGCTTTCTCAAAGCCACTGCAGACGTAGTCCTTAGTCCTGGTATCTGTGGCTAATCTCACAAGTATTCACACAGACTTTGCCCAAGATATGAGATTTATAATATAAACCATAACACAAACAAGCCTCTTTATCAGTGATCTGCTGCAGCCTGAGGTTTACCCAAAGAAGAAAGAATGATTACGGTGCTTTGTTCTCAGATGATTTTGTGGAAGACAGAAACCTCAGACACTCCTGGTCTTCAGGTCCAGCGTATTTCACCACGAAGACCCTACTCCTTTGTTAGAGAGCCCTAAGGCACTGGATGCAAGAACGGAATTGCCTATCATTTATGGGATGTAGCTGCAAGGCAAACAAATCCCAGCTGGCAACCAGGATGTCCTGTGCAAGGTGTTGTTCAGACTTGTGCATGACAGGACTGTTCTGTTCCAAGGAGCTCAACAGACTTTGGGAAATGAAAAGCACTAGGTGACTGCTAAGAGTCGGTAAACAGAGGGATGTGTACATTGTGAGGCCGCTGCTGGGGCAGGGCTTGGCTTCACTGTGAAATTATATCCCTGAAGGAGATGCCACTATGGAGGGAAATAGTGGAAAAATAATTAGTGTTAATGGCAGCTCAGTAAATTAAACTTGCAGACTCGAGTACTTGGCACTCCTATCTTCATGGGCGCTGTGCAGATAAATGGCAGATAAATGGGTCTGGAGCATCCATTCACCAGCTGATGTTTGAGTTGAGAGGGAGGATCACGTAAAAATGGAGACACAAGTCCCACCACTGTAGCAAACATGGTCATGGTCACAGGGCATCCTTTAGGCATGTGTTTTGGATGCTGGATTGTAGGTCAGTGTGGTCAGTTGACCCTGGCTGGATGCCACCGCCCACCAAAGCCACTCTATCACTCCATCTCTTTAACTGGACAGAGGAGAGAAAATATAATGAAGGGCTCATGGGTCAAGATAAGGACAAGAAGATCACTCAGCAATTACCATCACAGGCAAAACACACTAAACTCAGGAAAAAAATTTCATTTCATTTATTACCAATCAAATCAGAGTAAGATAGTGAAAAATAAAACTAAATCTTACAAAAACACCTTCCCCCCACCCTTCCTTTCTTCGCAGGCTTAACTTTATTCCCAATTTTCTCTACCTACTCACTGCCAGCAGCACAGGGGGATGGGGTATGGGGGTTGTGATCAGTTCATCACGTGTTGTCTCTGCTACTTCTTCCTCCTTGGGATGAGGACTTCTCACACTCTTCCCCTGCTCCAGCATGGGGTCCCTCCCACAGGAGACAGTCCTCCACAAACTTCTTCCACATGAGCCCTTCCCATGGACTTTATTTCTTTGTTAACTGCTCCAGCATGGCTCCCCCGCAGGGTCACAAGTCTTGCCAACAATCTTACTCCAGCGTGGGCTCCTCTCTCCACAGTTTCATAGTTCCTGCCAGGAGCCCATTCCAGCGTAGTTTTCCCATGGGGTCACAGCCTCCTTCGGGCATCCACCTGCTCCAGTGTGGGGTCCTCCACGGGCCTCAGGTGGATATCTGCTCCACTATGGACCTCCATGGGCTGCAGGGGGACAGGGGAGACCCATGGTCTTCACCACAGGCTGGAGGGGAATGTCTGCTCTGTCACCTGGAGCATCCCCTCCCCTCACTTCTTCTCTGACTTTGGTGTCTGCAGAGCTGTTTCTCACATATTCTCGCTCCTCTCTCTGTTTGCAACGCCGTTGCATCAATTTTTTCCACTTTCTTCAATACGTTATCACAGAGGCGCTACCACCGCCACTTATTGGCTCGGCTATGACCAGCAGTGGGTGCGTCTTGGAGCCGGCTACATTGGCTCTATCGGACATGGGGGATGTTTCTAGCAGCTTCTCACATAATCCACCCCTGTAGCCCCCTACTACCAAATCCTTGCCATGCAAACCTGGTACAGCCTCGGACCAGGGAGGGAATTTCTCACCCCATGCTGTGTCTCTGAAGGAGCAGGAGGGTGATACAGAGGCTGAGCTGCATCTCTAGATTGGGATGCAGAGTCATAAGGGGCAGAGGGAGCAGACTGCACATTGCTCTCTGTCCTCAGAGAGGGAAGACTCTGTCCATCTCCAGTGCAGCATGAAGTACATGCTGAATTAAAGCTTGAAAGAGAGGAAAGAGGGCTCTGGTTTGGATCATTGCTGTGGCAATGTCTGCAGAACAGGAACAACATTGCATTGGAAAACAAAAAATAATAAAGCCCTGTTTGTCAGCCTCTGCAGAATGTGGAGAGGCAGTGGGATCTGGGCTGCTGTGCCCCTGCAGTGGCCTGCATTCGGATCCAGATCATCCCAGAGAAGACAAACACTGTCCTGTCTGCCCTGGGTTGGTGGCTCTGCCAATGCACCCAAAGCACAGGGCAGCCCTCACAGGGCAACCAGGGCATTGGGGGTAAAATGACACCTGGGGCAGAGACCTTCTGGGTTTACTCACTTTTGCAGTGGTGGTGATGGACTACTTGATTCTGTCTACCTTGTCCTTTCCAGCGTGAGACCCCTGTTCCTTGTTTTAGCAAGTATTTCTCTCTGCGCCCTGCTGCCGGCTGCACAGAGCAAGCCGAACACCGCGGCTTCGCTGGCAGCAGCGCCGGCCCCAGCGGTGGTTGCGCTCCCCAGCAAGGGCCCCTCTCCCACTGGGACAGGGTCGGAGCCCTTGCGGCCACGAAGGGACATTGTGCCCCTACACTCGATACGTGTTTTCCGGAGCAGCTTTTTTTTGTAGGAGAAGATGCAGGAAGGGGAAAGATGAGTGTTTCTGGTGGCCTTCGTCCTGTGGCTGGCTGCTGAGACATTGCCCTGTACCTTGGTGCTTATTTTTGTTTAATATATTGTCCTTCTGTGTTTGTTTTGCAGGTGTTTATTTTGGAAAGGGGTCTGTTTACATTCCTGTTTTTATGCGGAATGTGCGTATGGTGATATTTGCTTTGCCAGGACTTGGCATTCCTTCTCCTCTGCTTCTGCCCAGCCCTCACTCCAGCTGAGCTGCTGGTTACATCCAGCAAGTGAAAGATTACTCTTGCTTTCAGCCTGAGTACCCACCCACCAGCCCTTGGCCCCCTCACTCAGGCAGCTCAGCTGATGTCAGCACTCCCCACACACTCCAGCTCCTGGTGTACCAGAGGACAGATGGGATGTTCTTCACATGTAAAGCACCGGATTTGTGTCACTGCAAAAGGCCTTTCTCCCTCTTCTGTCCCTCCTCGTGCACTGACCTGGGCTCTGCAGGGAGCCCCACTTCCCCCCTGGGCTGTGTCCATGCAAACCTGGTTGCATTTTTACCCCTGGTTTGTGCTGAGGTGGTGGAAAAGCAGATAAATCGGATCTTCCGCATCCAGCCCATGAAGTTAGGCAGGTGGAGGTTAACTATTTCTTCAGAGGCAAGGAAGCCATGGAAGACTTTGCACATGAGATTTCCCTTCCATGCCAGCTAAAAAAAAGCAGAATGAGGATGTGCTACACACCAGCTGTGCTCTCCTTTACATCACATCTCCCACCAAAAACCACAGTTGAAGTTTCTAGGAAATGGGGAATAATATTAACTCAGCCTTCACTTGTAGATGAGCTCACTTCTTCTTTTCTCCAATTTCTTTTTGTAGCAGGCTCCTGTTAGTGGTACCACGGTTTTGCTGGCAGCTGCTTTTCATTTCTGTTGTTGGAAGTTTTAGGTTCTTGACCTCTTGCCTGATGTGCTGGCTTTGCTCTGCAGTCCCTCGCTGATATCATGCCACCGTCCCTTGCCCTTTTACAGTGGTCTCTACCAGGTTCACTAGAGCTCAAACGATGGGAATTTCAGGTGGTCACTTGAAGGCATTGCAAACCTCCTCAGAACAAACACTTAAATGTTGTGCTGCTTGGGACACAGACGAAATAAAAGTGTTTTTAACTGCACCAGGAAGGGACAAATCACTCTGTGCAGGTGCCTGTCTCCCCTCTGTGCCTGTAGCAGGAGCTCAGGCACCTTGCACAGGATCATGCCTAGCCTTTGCCTATGGGCTTTAGGGGCCATGATTAAACATATCATATATATCGTTATGTACTCATCCACTCATATTGTTAAGTATGTTATTGGTGAGCTCCGACACTTGAAGATCATGAAAAAACCCTGAGTTATGCAGGTTCCAGGATGAAGGGATGCCAAATTCAGGTTTTGCGTGATGCATTCTCTGACTTCATAAAACCTCTGCTGTCTTCATGTCAACTGATTTCTTTTTATGTGAATTTATTGGCAGAATAAATTCTCTGCATGCCCCACCTGTGTTCAGATAAGATTTTTTGGCTCAGAAATGGGACAGTTTGGGTTCTCTGCTTTCAGACTCAGCATGTTTGCAAAATGCTTAGTGACAATAGACATATTTTTAAGTTAATTACTGAAGAGAGATTGAAATAGGTATTTTTTCATATTCTTGCAAATAAGCCCCACACCTGTATTTCAAATATTGTACTTGTTAGTTACTCAGGCCCTTATCCAACAACTTTTAATGTCAGTGGAAAGGCTGACACTGGCTGCAAAGGCCGTTGGATTAGGCATTACAGTGCGATAGCACTGACACTTGCAAGATTTTTTAAGCTGCTCTTCCTTGCATTATCCTGAGGTGTGGGGCTGGCCACAACAGCAGCTCCTTGTATAAGGGGGTGCAGCTCAGGATGGTGGGGGGGGACCTCCGACACCACACTCCTCATTGCCATCCAGTCTCACAGCTTCTCACTTTACAGTAATGAAGATATTTTCTCCTCGCTGCTCCAGCAAGGGCTGATCCCAACCAGCAAAATGATATAAAATAAGCAGACGTGAGGCCAGGCAGTTTCACAGGACAGCTGTCAGTGGCAAAGGCTCCTGCCACTCACCTCCAAAACACTCTTGTAAGGCAAGATTAAGTGCTCAGACAGCAGATTAGGAGAGGCTGCTGGAGACAGTTCTCCCAAGCCACCTCTGGTAGCATGGACAGAGGTGTGAATGGGTGCAGGCAGCAGCATGTGTCTCCTGAAGGGCTGCAAATATGTGAAAGCAGACTCTCAAATCATTGTGTCAGTGCCTGAACATACTACGTGCTTTTTTTGCCAACATAGGCTGGGTGAGAAGAAAACTGTAGCCAGGTCTTGAGCCAGCTTTTGAAAACCAACCTCCCAACCAGGAGGTCTCTGATGCCAACATTCCTGCTAGAGCGGGGTTTTCCTTAGCAAATGTGCACCATCCTCCTCCTCCTTATCCTTCTTGTTCTGGCAGCCCATCCAGGGCATCCCACATCCCACCACTCAGGCACAATCCAGCTCTCTGTTCCTGTCCCCAGATACACTGATACTGGCAGCACATCTCTGCTTCTGATCGTTATAAAGTTGATAGCAATTTAGAAAATGTTCCAAGAATTTAGCTGAAATTTTGGCATTTTACATTTAGGAAGGACTCACTACTCTGCAAAGCATCTAAAAGGCTGTGCAGGAGCCCTTTTACACAGAGGCTGGTGTGGGCTGTGGGACCTCCCTGAGGTACAGGAAGCCAATTTTCACATTTGGGTACTGGCCTCTGCAGGAAGGGACCAGCTGGTCAGAGACCCGGGCAGGGAGACCCACTAGGGCCAGCATTTCCCATCACTCTGTTCGCGATGATGGTGGATGCTGAGCCATGTGGGGCACTTGTGTCCCACCTGCCCGTGGTTGTGCAAGGGCTACAAGTGCATGAGTTATTTCTCATATTTCCTGCCCTCCTGCTCCTGTGACAGCTGCTGGCACCTTTTTCTCCTGGGATGCATTGACCAAGGGTGTCTTTTCATCAAAAGGGATGCAGGTTCACTTCTGATTAGTGCTCAAAATAATAGCAATGCTCTGTCTAGGCAGAGTTTTAAAAGGCAGAGTGGGAGGATTAGAAACAGAAATATAGCTAAGTAGTATGTGTCTGAAAATACAACAAATCATTTCTAAATGTTTCAGGGTTGTTCATAAACACTGTCGGTATAAAGAAGTCTCTCATAAATAAGCCCGAGACTTTCCTACTAACCTCTGATATAATTAATGTACGGACATCAGGGTCTGACTTGCAGCTGTAAGTCTGTACTCTGAACCACTGCAGACATAAACAGTGTTTAGATGAAGCAACATCTTCCTCAGGTTTCTTGAGAAGCTCTCTCAAGGTTGTTTTCAGCTTTGGCTACCAGCATGAATCCCTTCAGATGTGCCCTCTGCAACAGCCATGTTCCTGTCCCACGGTCTTTCATCCCACTATTGATTGCATCTGGAGAAGCTTCACTGGGCAGGAAAACCCAGTGAGAGAAGGTATTAACTGCTTGTCGAAAGCTCTGGCAGAAGGCAGAAGCTGCATTACCATTATGTTGCATTTCTGTAATGGGGTTGCAGGTGGGACCACTAATGAAAATAACTACCCTATTTAATGCTTCCATGCATTCTCCCCTGTTCCATGGTAAAAGTTATTTATATCATAACAGCACAGAGGGAGCAGGGACCTTCAGGTTGCCCAGGCTCCACTGTTGTGAGTCCCATTCAGCCCTGGCTCCATGTGATGCACCTTGAGCCTGTCTTGGATACCCCTGCTCTCTCTTTGTGATCTGGGCAGATTTACTCCTAACTTACACCCACGTAAGTAGGAACGGGACTCCGAGTGGTATATTTACCTTTTTTTTTAAAGCCAGAAATAGTGACACCTTTGGTTATGGTGAGATACTAGGTTTTTCCAGACTTCTGAGCACAGTTTTATACTGTGAGCCCTAACTTCTGGAGTTAGAAGGATGCAGCAGGAGCTAATCCCAGCACACACACTGCAGGCAGGAATGCCCTCCAAGCCAGGATCCAGTGCTGTTGTTGGTTTAGCAGTGTTCCTGTCCAGGAGTGCTGGCTCACAGAGGTAGGAGATGAACAGGAAACAGAGAGCTGTGAGGTCCATCTCAACAGATTTGCAGGTCTATTACCTGTGCTTTTATCCAACTATATTGGGTTGTGCATTATTTGTTGTACATGGAGAGAAAGTAGCAGGACCCACTAAGCTTTAACTTCAAGAGGATGGAGCAGCATCTGGCACCTCAGCACAAGCTCCACACACACATTGCACAGGAGACCTTTGCATAGCAAAAACCCCTGAGAAGAGAAACTTGAGCTGGAGGCAAAACTGAGGAAAATCCAAACTGAGGAATATCATTTGCTTGAAAAGCTGTAAAAATGACAACCAACCTTTCCATTTACATTGCCTCTTGCCTCTTTTGGAGAAGCAGGTTGAACAACCACCTTGTGCAAGCAACAGAGGTGGTGTAGCTCTCCTTGATTGCAGAGAAACTACCTGAAACTTCGGGGCTTCGCCTTGAAGGGTGCTCCAGACATGGGAAATACTTCTTCATGCCGGATAGAAGCTTGAGGTACTCCTGGAGAGTATGGATTGTGCCAGAGGACAGCCCAGGGACGTGAAGCAGGCTGTATGGCCCAGTGGTGTCGGTCCCAGTTCCAGTGTGATTGTTCTGGCTCTGACTGGGATAGAGTTAACTTCTTTAGGTCAATCCACCACAATAGTTAGGAACAGGCTCTGGAATCGCTGTGCACATGGGAGAAAATTAGGCCAATAGCTTTCTTGACATGAAAAATATTCCATGAAGTAGAGTGATCTTCTATAAGTTGCTGCCTTTGCTGCATTATCTGGTGTTGAAAATGCTGTAGCTTGCTGGAAGATAGATTTTTTTTCTTGCCAACCTGCCAGTTTCAATAACTTTGACACCCTGTGCCTTGCTTCACAGAACCTTTCAATTATGTCAGCTCCACCAGGACTCCTAGCACAAGTAAGGCTGTAGGAGAGGAATGTGGCTTACTCAGTTACCTTCCGCAATGGCAGCATGCCCAGCTGAGAACCGTGTCCAGGATCTGCTATACTGTATATTAGCAGGAACAGACGATTATTCCTTTTGCACAAACTGCCAATCAAACTGGGATTTCTTTGAGCATTCTGTCGCTCTGAGTATGTCTTCATCCCTTGTCTCATGGTCCCTCCCTAGCAGCTTTTGAAACCACTGCCTAAATCCAGACAGACTGGCAGAAGGGTGGAAATTTCAAGGAGAACAAGTACCTCAGTATTTTGTGAAAACTGGTAACTTATTAAAAGAAATCAAAATTAGCAATCTCCCACTCAAGGACACACAGAGAGACTTCGGGCCTTCTTTATGCAGTTTAATCAGTTAAGACATACTCCTAAACCAGCCATGCAGTCTGTGATGAAGTCCACCATTGCTACCAGCACCATTTCTGGTCCAGCTAACATGTCCCAAACTATCGACTAGTAGCAGGAGGCAAAGACAGAGCATGGCTGGCCTACGGGCACTGGGGATGAGCTGGGTGTCCCATGGAGGCAGCTCAGAAACAGCAAGGAAGAACAGAAGGATTCTGGAGCTCTCTGCAGATGTGGGAGAGACTTGGGAGCCTTATAGCAAAGAATCATGTGGAGCAGGTGTGGAGTCACTGCAGTGGCAGCGTAGGGCCCATAAGAGGTGACTCTAGAGGAAACTGGATTTTGTTCTTGGCTCTTGGAAAAAACACTTTTTCAGTAATCAGATAACAGTGAGCATGCTTTGACATCATAGGGAGAAAAAAAAAAGATTTATTTTTTCCCCATTTGCTTTGCCCTCTTTCTTAGCAAAAAGTATTTATTTCGACCAGTAGCGGGAATCAGTTCCTACTCATCCTAGGAGCTTCCACTGTTGCCTCTACTAGCTTTATTTTCATTTTAGAGATGCGTTTCTAATGGCTCATCTGCTTTACTGGCTGCTTTAAAAGTCAAAGGCAATGATCACGATAAGGCAAGGCAATGACTTTTCCCCCTTCATATTGGCCTACCCCCCTACTTTTGATCAGCTACCTCGATCTAGTTCTTCCATGTCAGTGTCAGGGTGGCACTGACTTTCTCTGTTGCGTAGATGCTGCTTTATGCTTACTATGTTTACTGTTGCAAATCCAGCAAAGGCTTCAAAATCCAAAAAAATTTACCCCTTGGCAACTTGAAAATCTCCCTCATCCAATTCATTTTCCAACACAGAATGTCCAGGAGAGAAATGCAGGCTCCTTTTATATTATTTTTGTTTTTGTATTGCCTAGTTATGAAATGTTGCACGATGACAGTTTAAAACAGTGACTAATTACCAGCATAATGGAACTTGCTTCTTTTGCCTTTTAGGAATGACTTCTGGCTTTTTCCAGGACAGAATTACCTTTCGGTAAAATGATTCAAAAGAGACAAATATGCAGACAGTTAAGAGAAGTCAAATACTTGAACTATTTCTCCCCTTTATCGTGGATTGTAGTTTCAAGGATTCAATGCTCCTTGCCAAACATCTTGAAAAGGAAAGTTTTGAGTCTGAGTCTAACCAGCCCAGCAGTAGGGTGAACAGGGAGATGTGCCCTTGCCTCCCTTGTGTCCTCAGGGCAGTGCATGTGTCCTCAGGGACAAGCCAGTGATGGCTGCTGCTCCATACCCTCAGTGTCTTTTTGGAAAATGTTTTTTAGCTCAGGCAGTCTGGCTGGAGTTCAGCCAGTCTGACTGATGCTGAAGGGAATGGCACAAAGAAGTGGCTTTATTTCCTCCAGCCAGGTAGGGTTCCCATTCCTCAGGCATCTCCATCCCCTCCTCGATCGAGTCTGTCTTACCATCCAGCTCTTCCTCTCTAACACTGTGGTGATCATCCATGTTGGCAGCATCTTCATCACCAGATATCACCAGCACAATATTCCTTTTTGTGCCTGATTAAATCAAAGCACTCCCAAGAGCTCCTCAAGGAGCTCTGCCAGTGTCCACTTGCCAGCCCCCTCCAGGCTCAGTAAGTTGTTGCCTGCTGGCCAATTCCTCCTCACCTTGTGCTAGCTTTCATCACCTCTGCTTTTACTAATCAGTTCCCATGTTGTGCCATGTTGGGTGGTTTAGTGGAGTCTAGGTAAATCTTATTTCCTTTGACAAGTAAAATCCTTTTATCAAAAATAGATATTTGTCTTGGTTGGACACATCTGTTTAATAAAGGTAAGGAGTTGTTTTCTATTCCTCTGTGTTTGTTCTTCCCTTAAAATTTTGTTTTGTGGTTTGCACGCTACATAGACTAGGCAAAGGGGCCTGTAGGTATTACTTACAGTGCTTTTGTTAGAGACAGCCTGAACTACCCCGAAGCAGAAATAGTTGCTAGAAATACTTGCTGCCAGACTTAGCATTTAATTTGCCAGCTCTTTCATTATTCTGTGATCTTAGATACAGATCATCTGGTCTTTTGATTCAAGCAGATTAAAACTCTTCAAATTCTACACCATTTCATGTTTGGTAATTTTCATTCCATATTCTTAGTCTAATTAACTACCCTGTCTTTGCCTCTCTGTGCTGCAAACTGAGATGAAGGATTAAATTTGTTTTGGGACCATACCTAGATCATCTTTAATTTGGATGTTACTCTGCCTGCATACTAACTCCTCTCCTTGTTCTCATTAAATGCTGGCTCACAGCATTTAACTACTGGGGTGAGTTTCATTTGCAAAGTTAACATTGTTTTGGGATAGCTCTTACACAACCCATTTCAGAAGTTTCAATCTCTTTTTCATCAGTTTTGGGTAACAGTTCATCAAATTCAACATTAATAAAACATCACTCTCCTAATTGAATCTTCCTGAAGCACATAAAATATGCAGCTGTAACACCGTGCACAGCCCTAGAGAGAAGAGAGCGGGGCTCTGCTCTCTGGCCACATGGTGAGGCTCCAGGGAGCAGGGCAGGGAAGGAGCAATCTGCAGTGAGCAGGTGCCACTCAATCCCTTGGAGGGTCTGTGACCATGTGGGAGAGGGTGGCTGAGCAGCACTGGATGGCAGCCGTGCCCAGACTCGGTGGGTCAGGAGCAAATATTCTTGCATCTGTCCATATTTGTCTTCTCTTTGCATCGTCTTAAAAAGTTGATGCGTATACAGCCTAGGAGCCATCCTCAAATGGCTGGGTGGCATTCACACCCTGAAGAAAAAGAATCATGAATATTTAGTGGTTACAACATCTGGAAAAATGCTGCTCTTGCTCACACTGACAAGGCAATGGAGCTAAAGGCCAGATCCATGGCACCTGGCCATGACTGGTCATTTGGCTCACTGTAGCTGTATCCCTCTTGTTACGGTGGTGGCTTCTCATTAGCTCTGTTTTGTTTTGTTTTGCTGAGTTTAGTCGCTGGGATTTAGCACAGCTGGGCAGCTCGCATTATCCCACTCAGAGATAATGTGGGAAAACAGCCTTAGTCTTCACTTGTTATGAGGAGACCAGGGACGTATGTTGTGGCTGGACAAGTTCATCGCAACAATGGACAGAAAGGTACTCTGTGTAATAAGGCCCTTCACTCGACGTATGACATGGTTCTTAGTTCTTACTAAAGACAGACGAGATCAGAAAACGCAGCAGATATCAGAAACTGTATCTCACAGAATCTGGCTGTTCCTAGCTTGCTTTTGTCTATTCTTGGGGTATTTCTACATGGTTTTGGCTGGCAGATGTCTGTCTTACTTGTGCTGTACAGCAACCAAACACTGCCTGAGTGTGATTACCCTCCTTGCTTGGTTCTGGGGTTGGATTTCTTTTCCATGAAAACCATACTCATATGGCTTCCAGTCAATTCAAACAGAGGGCAGAGTGAGCTCATACCTGCCTGCAAAACACCACGTGCACATAACCATGGAGCCAACTAAGTCAACAGAAAGACTGATAGATTGGGTTGATTTGTGGGAGCCTGCCTTTACATTCAGGCTCACATAAACCGCTGACAGGCTCAGATCATGGCCAGCATGTACCTACCTGTTTACCAGGTGGGATCCAGCCACAGATCCCCTGCTTTACGTGTAGTGTTGTTTTATGAACCAGTGCACTGGGAGAGCAAGCTGTAACACCAGGTCTGGATTCAGGGGAGAGCACTCAGGAGAGACACAAAGCACCAGCTGGAGTCTGGAAAGGTCTAAAACATTTGGCTTAGTGCCTGGGGTCCTAACAGACTCTGTGTTTGTCACCATTTGTGGGGAAGGAGTGGAAGACAACTGGAGAGGGGCTGGTTTATTCCCATCCCTGGAGGTCGACAGCTTTTGGTTTTGTTGCTGACACAGATTGCTGGCAGTGCAGTAATCGACCTGCTGCTTCGTGCCCACCTCCTGTTGCAGTGCCAGGCTGCGCCAGGACTGCAGAGCCTGTGGTAAGAAAACAACTCGTGCACTTGCCTTTGTGCAAATGCTTAGGGCTTTTACCACAGGTGTGTGACTAACAAGTGTCCACACGTCCTTCCTTCTCAGAGCAAGGTCGGGGACACAGGCAGGCACCAGCAGTGCCGGCTCTGGGGCTGGAGAAATGGCAGCAGTGGGTGCTGGAAAAGGTGAAAGTGAGGAGTGGGATGTCAAATGGATGCAGTCAGCAGCTGCTGCTGGAGTCAGTGCTCGGGCACAGCCAGTCCTCCCTACTGGCTCGGCAAAGGTGGTGCTGAAGTAGCAGGGATCCTGTGTGTCCCAGCACCAGACCATCTCCGGCTCCTACTTCTTTGTTTAAGAAATGTTTGACAAATTTATCACCACTTACCTTTTGGGTATCAAAGGGAGAAAGGGGAAAAGTGCGTGTTATCAAGGAAAGGGCAAAAACGCCTGGTATAAGCCAGAAAACAGATGCCAAAAAGGCTTTCATTTCTATCTCTTCAGAAGCTGCTACCACTGGGAAACCTTTCTCTATTATCTGTGAAGGAAGAAGTTAACAAAGTGCCTGCCAGAAACACTGTATAACAATGTGTGCAAGGACGTGAGTTCCTCTTTCTAGAATGAAACTCTAGGGCTCTCCTCTGAGCCGACCTTTTCGTTCTGCCCTGAACCCTGCCTGCCCACTGATAAAAAGTCCGTCAAATCCTGGCAACTTACACTCTACCCATCTAGTGTCAAGGAGCAGAGATTAGCTGCTGGGGAGGTGCTGAGTGACTGGGAGGGACACGGAGATGTCCCGACCAGGACCAGCAGGGAAATGAAGGAGAGTCAGTTGTTTGTTGTGTCCAAATTCAACCCAGGTGAGATTTTCCCCATGGTCAGATAACGGCTGGAGGCAAGCTGGGGCTGGGCGAGGAGAGGGCAGGCAATGACCAGCGCAGCCTGAAGCCACCCGCCCTGGGATTGTTCTGGGGATGGAATGCAGGAAACAGTCTTCTTTGCAGGGTTGTGCACGCAGGCACCAGCCGGGCTTCCAGGAGCAGGCTGCAAAGCACCACTGTCCTTTGCAGGGGAAAACAGGTCTCCAGTGCCAGGAGCTGACCTGCCTCCGAGCACCTCGGAGCCATGGGAAGTGCTGGGCCAGGACTGCAATGTGTCCACAAAGGAATGTTAATATGATGCTCTCATTCCTGAGTGTGGGCAGTGAAACATCATGTCAAAGGTGTGCTGAAGTTCATTTTTAATAAATCGGGCTATTCACACACTGGTATATTTAACAGAAGTGTGATACAGTATTTCCACGTGAGGGTGCAGGCTGGTGATTTGTTATTACAAATTAAACACTAACAGCTACTCGGATAAGATAAGCTACACAGAAGTGGATGGCAGCAGCTCAAGGAAAGGGGAAAGGAAAAGATGGAGTGGAAGCACAGGAGAAGAAAAATAAGAAAAAAGCAGAAACATTTGAAATTTGTCAAGTGTGCTAAATGCTGTGAAGAGTTTTTGAAAAACTGGAAATGTTCCTTTTTTAATATAGGTGGGACTAAAATACCAATGACTGAATTCCTGTTACTGGTTTCTGTTCCTTTCTCCTTATTGGAGAAAGATTTATTTGGAAGCAAAAGGATATTTCTATCTTGTTTCTTTGTTTTTCTGCATTTGCTATCACTGTTTGCACGGTTGGTTTCCATGAGGCTGCCAGGCACTTGGGATCTCATCCAGCAAGTACTTAAGCACACGTGTAACCTCCCAGCTGGTGAAAGGTTATCCATGTGCTTAGAGGACTTTGGGTCAGGATCTTAATATCTCTGCAGCTCAGGCGTGACTTCCAAACAGTAAGGAGGAGATGCAGAAGAGCCAGACAATTAGAAAATGTTATTGTGAGACCACAGAGACCCTGGCAAGAGGGCCCGGGGGGTAATTTGCTACCCGAAATATTATTTCTGTCTGCGAGAAAAATTGGTAAATCAATTAGTCTTCAGCAAGTGCTGCTTTGGGGCATTGGAAGCAATCAGCAAATTCAGTTCAAAAGAGCCAGGTTAGGTTAAACGGTGTAAATAGCAGAGTTTGAGAGAAGAGGGGTGGGCTGTGCTTCCTGGCCGAGCAGTCCCGGAGGATGAGGGAGGGTGACCAACAGCGGGGCAAGCGAGAGTGACCCCTTCTGCCCACACAGGTCTTTGCTGAAGTCCTACTGCAGATGAAGACCTTTGTTTCCAGATAACCCTGGCTTGTTTTAAAAATTCTCCAAATGCTTGCTTTGATCCAAAGTACATTTTTTTTCCCCCTGCGTGTTGCCAAGTAATCAATTCTTGTTTGATCCAAATGACTTTTCCCTTGTTTCTGTCAGTTTGGCCCCCAGATAAGCACACACATCAAGTGCATCAATTAATGGAAAGCATCCACGTTCAGCAGCAAAGTAAGTCTTCTGGCTGGTCCCTTAGGAGGTGCTGATTGTGGTTGCTAGATGACGGAATATTTTTCCAGCTAAGAGTATTTCAGTTTTCATCTGTTCTCTTAAGTTTTTGATCTGGTCTCCTGGTGTTTCAGTGCCAGTGACGTGCAATCTCTGCAACGGTGACTCCCATCCAGCACACTTGCTACTGCCCAGAGCCCAGATGTTTTATGTGGTGACCAACGTCAACTCCTCTTACTCTCCTGGCCATGGTATGGGGAAGACCACAGGCCTGAGGTCCTTCCCAACAGGTAGGAAGGGATGAGGCCACCCTCTTGGGGGAGAGGTTTGGTGCTGCAGGCTCCAGCAGTGCTGTGACAACAAGCCTCTGGGCTAAGGAATGGGTCTGGAATCTTTTTAGCTGCCAGAGTAGATGTAGACCTGAAAGATGTGCAAGGTGTCAGAAAGTGAGTTTCATCTTACTCATGGTTCAAGATGCTTTTCACATCTAACCAAAAAATAGTGCAGAGCAAGCGTAAGGGTGAAGGAATTGCAAGGGAAATCCAGGAGAATGGGTAAAGACGGGAAAGGATGTGAGGACATTGGCATAGAGGAGGAAATGCAGGAGGAATGCACCATCCCCAAAAACTATTAGCTCCCATGAGGAGAGAGGTGCAAGCAAAAGTTTTAAGAGATCATGTGAGAAGCTATTGCGTATCTCAAGAGGAAGAAAAATCAACACAATACTGCCTAAGGATAGATGACAGCCTTGTTTAGGTTCAAGCACCAGAAATACTGCTGCAGACCAGCTGATCCTTTCTACAAAATATATCACAGGAAGGTAGCTCATGGTGAAAGAGCTCTCCACCAGCCTTCAGGAGCACCTATCAGAGCTCTTTGTTTGGAAACAAGTCCTTGCTGCTGACGCTCACACCCTCACAACTTCCAGCCTGGATCCCCAAAGCTGCTGATACTGTACAGGAACCCAAAATTATTGCTTCTGAAAGGGGAATCATTCATCCTCCCTGGGAGTAAGAATTACTGGGACTAAAAAGCCATGACAGATATATGGAGAGCATAGGCATTTCTTAGAGTGCTGCATTCCTGGGAAACCATCTTCCACCTGATTTGACTCAAACAATAATTCTTTCACTGAACCACCATCAGTGAACCGGGTGGGCTGAACCACTTTCTTTTCTTGTTTTTATTTCAAACCTCCCTGTGCTGGTAGTGCCTTGTCAGCTGTATCAGAACGAAAATGTCTTTTTGCGCGGGTTTTTTTTCCACCCTGTTTTTCTACAAGAGCAAAAGTCAACATGACAACATTTTGCTGAGCCCTGTTTCTGTCTCTTTTTTATCTATGTAACTGATGCCAATGGAAACATTAGCCACTCTCTCAAACAGCAAGCTGCAGAGGCCAGCAAAACATATGGTTTGTTTTGTGTATATATATATATATACACACATACATAGAAAACCATTAAAATCATGACTGCTTGCTTTTTTCCTTCCTTTTATTTTTAAAAACAGTAAAAAGTCCTGGCTATTTGAGGGAAGATTTCAAGATTAAGTACTTCTCCAAGTGGTGTTTTGGTAACGGGAAAGCCAAAAGTAGATTCTCAGCTGCTTTACATGGATGTGGCTCCTTTCTGAGGGCGGGGACTGAGGCCAAGGAAGATCTAGTGTTTTGTGGGTTCAAAGACCAACCCATATAGAGTTTCTGCTCCCTTCATGTTCCTCCATTTTATAGGCAAACGAATGTTATCTATTGTTAGCTCTGCAGAGCCAAAAGAAGTGCAGGAGGAAAAGCTGGATTGTGTCCCACCTTGTAGCATGCATTTGTGTGTAAGTTATCACTTAGGTCCTGATGCATGTATGCTATAGGCAGGTTTAGGTATTAGAGATATCTATGTGTACATTATGGATATACATAACACATACGATTGCAGTCAGTGAAGCTCTGGCAGAACGTCCATCATGTTAAGGGTGAAGGAGTCAACTCGTCCTCTGGTAGTGCTTGCCGCAGGCAGGGAGAGAGGAGGTCCCAAATGCAGAACAGAGACCTTCCCCTGTGAGGCATCGCGTCCCCATAACGGGAAGAGGAGTGTGAGTCCTTGTACCATGATCCCAGGTGGATGCAACGCATTTGTTTCTCAGCAGGCTTGAACCTTTAAATATCTTTTATGTATTTTTCCAGTCAGTGCCCGTGTCTCGTTGCTTTGCACTTACTTGGTTGATTGACACTATAGAAGAGACTGGTTTGACACTGGAGGTTTTAGCATGGAAAAGTTAAGGTGATTCAGGGAATATAGGCTTTTCTGCCACTTTTAGCAGCCTTCCTTTGGTTGTGAGGGTCGGATGCTATTGCTTTCATTTCTGTATCTGCATAGCATAAGGTCTCCCTTGTCCCTAGTCCTGGAAAGCTTTGTGGGTTACAGCAAGTAAAATCTCCCTGTGGAGGAGTCATTCCCAGCCTCCATTGGCGGGGAGGCTCATCGGGACTTCTGCTGAGCCCTGGAAACTGGGACCAGCACACTTTAGGCTACCATTATGATCTTTTTCAGAGCATTGGTCTTTTTTTTTTTTCACTGAACATCTTCCAACTGGCTGAAAATTATAACCTTCACAACATATAATTAGTACACCATATAGTACATAACATATAATTATAAACACCATGCACGATTTAAAAAGTCCTCTGGGATCTTGCTCTGCAGCAGAAATATCCCATAAAGGAGAGTGAAAGGGTTATTTCTATGCCGGAGGACAGAGGTGCTCTGCCCACCCATGTGTCTGTAGGTGTGGAGGACGGGGCTTACGAGGTAGCAGAGCAGATGCAGGTCCTGGGTGGCTGCTGCAGGGAGCGCTGGGGGAACCCTGCCCTGCTGCCTCTGCCAGCCCTTCAGGGCACCAGCAAAACAGTTATTAAAATGTTTTGTGACCATTCAAATGCATGTGTTGTATCGACCGCTTTTGTGAAAGGGCCTTTAAAGGAATCAAAAATATTAAAGTCACCCCCAGGTGCACACACTGTTGACAGACTAATAGACAGTATATTCCCTAAGTCATGTTGAGGGATATCTTTTAAACTGCACCCACAAACTTTCTGTTGTATTATACAAACATTGCCATTAAGTGAAAAAATACATCTGTATGTTATGGTACAATTTTATTGGTGGGTGTTGACATAAAGTACCAGCCTTCCATTCTGGATTAATAAGGGATTATATGTAACACAGGTAGTAATCAGTGGGGGTTTTAAAATTCATGGCATTATTCTTGTTTTGTTAAATGGTCACAGGTTTCCCAGCTAATTGTGAATATTTTCTTTTAAAGGCA
This sequence comes from Bucorvus abyssinicus, assembly GCA_009769605.1. Lineage (NCBI taxonomy): Eukaryota > Metazoa > Chordata > Aves > Bucerotiformes > Bucorvidae > Bucorvus > Bucorvus abyssinicus. Next base: position 13,721,530 of record CM020033.1, on the reverse strand, counting down.
TGAATTTTAGACAGTGGGATATGCCTTATTCTATTGTAATAACTCCTTCAGCCCTCTTCTCTGCTTCGCACCAAGGCACGAGGGGGCAACTGACAATCCCAGAGGGTTTTGCCCCTAAAATGAACTGCCCTGGGAAGATCCAGTGGAGCAGGGGAGCTGGAAGAGTGGTTTATAAGATGCACCGGAGAGAGAGATGCATGCCTCACTAAATGCTACGTAAACCAGCGTTGGCTGTTGTGGATGTTGACCTAAATATTCCAAGCACTTAGTGATCTCGCACTCAGGAAAGAGATGCAGAGGAGGGTGATGGGATTCAGTGATCTCCCCACTGCCCATCAGTCCCATGTCCCCACCATCCTCCCTCTGCCTTGTATAGGAGGAAGCCCTCCCCAGTACCCCTTTATGCCCCATCCCAGGCTGTCTTTTAATTTTTCATGTTTTTCTCTTTCACCTGTTGCAAAGGAGCCAAAGCCAACTTTGGCTAAGGATGCCTCAGTGTGTTTGCAGATCCTATGTGGCTTTACATCTGCTTCCACTTTCACCAGAGCCATCTATTATGGTTGGTTCCTGGTATTTCATGTCCCAGGCACCGGTCAGTAACCATCACTGACTCAGATGAACAGAGGAGTCTTTTCTTGTTGCTGACACTTTGCCTTTCCTCCCTGCTTCTTGCAGGTGAAAGTCTCTCCCTCCTCCCACATCCTGCCCCTGGTGCATGCATGTGCTGTGGGGCTCTGGTAAGGTGATGTGCAGAGAGACAAAAAGGAATTTTGGGGGGAAGAAGTGGATTTTGGCTAGAGTTACAAGGAAATCTGAGACACCAGTGTCATGTCTCTGCCTGCAGGATGAGGCTGCAGAGTCGAGTCGGAGCCAGGTAAAGGCAGGCACAGTTTTGTCCCCCTTCCTGGCACATTTTACTGGGAACAAGCAGGAGGGGCCAGTGGCCAAGTCTCAGAGACTCAAGATGAAGCTGGCCATGCACCTCTGGGGGCTGGCCCGCAGACCTGCATGGCTGCAATCCTGCATCGCTTTGGCAAGGACAGCTGCTGCCTCGCCACGAATCTGGGCAGAGATGCTGGTGACCAAATGCGCATCTCTGTGGCTATGAATATAACCTCAGCTGTGTGTCACTTTGAAAGACCCTAATTTTAGCTAGCCAGTGCAGCACCCAGCTGCACATCATCGAGGTGTCCCGGTACACATGGACGACAGTGCTTTTGCCCCTTCTCCTGGGCAAACCAGGCATATAAGGGGTTTTTCTCTGCTGGAGTCTGGGGATGCAGGAGGAAGAGGGAGGTATGGTTTCTTTCAGGGACAGGGTTAAGAGAGCATTGGCGATGTGTCCCACCCCGGGCGCAGCCAGTTCCAGCGAGACCTTGGTGTTTGGGTTGTCCGGGCGCCCGTGATGGTTCCAATGTGCGCGCAGTATGACAGATGACCTATTGAAATAATTTCGGAGCAGTGCTGGGGTTGCCAGGACAACCAGTGCTCCCTGGGCTTGCGCCTGGCCATGTGACAGCCGCCTTGACGTCAGCTGGAGGCAGAGCCTGCGGTTTCAGCCGCGCAGCCAAAGCCTTGTGAGAACCTAGTGGATGCTGGATTTATCCCCGCCGCCACCGCCGCCACCGCTGCTGTTTCTCAGGGGCTGCCAGAGCATGGACTATTAAAAACTTGCATTTCTGCAGTGTGAGGTAACCATTTGCTTTATGTTCTTGTCAGGTATTTTTTTTTCCTTTGAAAAAAAATAGGATAGAAAGCAGCTTATCATGACTGATATTTTTTTCACTTGTTTGTTTTGGCTGGAAGTTTGCCTTGATGAACAAGCCCGGCACTATCAGATAAATGCAAAGCAGCTTCCAGTTACTAATTCTGTGTGCAGACAGCAAAGCAGAGTTAAATTTAGATTAATGATCTGTGAAAGGAGAATAAAATGATATTGTTCTCATATGACAGCTTAGGAATATAAACGAACACGTGTAATCCTAGGCTAATGTGTTCAGGAGTTAAAAGAAATTGTGTTTAGGTATTGTGTTGATTTGAGCATCTCCACAGCTTTATACTTCTGTTGGAACTTGTAGTTTTTTATTGCTGCCTGGTTCAGGTGGGTTTGTACGAAATATGTTCAGTGAGGAGGAAGCCAGAAGCCGATGCAGCTAGGAACAGCTTGAAATCCAACTCCCAAAGTTCAAGTCTTTAAATCATCTTTGTTCACATGGAGTCCCTGCACCCCGCACTCTCGCCGGGCTTTCTGTCTGTCTCCCGGGGCACGTGGCACTCCTGACTGTATAGTGTTTACAGAGGAAAGGACCAAGAGCTTCTGAAAAATTATCTGAAATATGCCAAGAAAGCAACATTGCTGTAACACGAGCTTTTACCCTTTTTCTCAGATGCACGGCTTGGTTTTGGTTTGGGGGTTTTTTTTCTGCTGTGGGTTGAGAGCAGTTAGAATAGCTGAAAAAAAAAACCCTGCAGCTCGAAAATTGAAAATGAAATGCTATTTGGATCTTTTTATTAAGAGAAGAGGGAATCTGGTTTTGTTTCTCTATTGCACTTACTCCAAGGGGGCTGTTGTGGGGTAGGAGATCCCAGGGCTCCTCAAGTTTAGCACCACAGCCTGAGTTCGTTTGTGTGGGAACATATAGATTTGTTTTAAGAACAGATTACAGCTGAAGCATCATGTTTGTTGTTTCCTGGAAAAGTATCGTTCTTATCTTCTCTAATTATATGCTCCTGTTGCCTTCCTCCCAAAGTTCAAAGGGTTTATTGATAATGGTAATGATTTTCTAAAACAGCTGCCACTGAAACAATCACAGAGCTACAAAACAACTTAAAACATAGAGCAATAAAAAATAAAAAAATTTCTCTAAGAATTATTCTAATGTTACCAAATGCAGCAGAAGTAATTGCTTCAGAAAGGGAGCCAAGGCAGAGATAAAAACTGAATGCACTTCTGTAAGGAAAGTTATGGCTTAATGCTCCGGATTTCACTGCATTTGGCATTCTTAACAGAGCAAAAAAGATAAATGCATCTGAAACCTCTAAATCATTTCACTTCACGCTATCTCATCTGTTCTTTTGAATTTAATTCTTTTGTCTAAAATATCAATATTTTGGGGTGCTGAAATATTTTAAATTTTCTCTATTAAATTCTTCACTCGATGCCAATGCATCGGTGCGTGAGGAATCTCGACTGGCTCCTCATAGGTGAGTTCAACCAAGGTTTACAGGAGCCTTGCAGCTTCAGTGAGGAGGTGCGTGCAACCCCTGTGCAGTCTTCCTGAAGGGATTGGGGCTCTCAGCATCCTTGCCAAGGCCACCCACCCGGGCTGAGCTGGGCACAGCTGCTTGCCAGCCAGTGTGGGGAGCCGTGTTTCAGCCAACGGCATCTTGCCTCCCCACCTGCAATGTGAGTCCCCCAGGAGTCTGGGCTGGTGGGGTAGGAGGGAAGGGCAGGGGGAGGTGTTCAATGTGATCCACCAGCCTCTGAGGTCTGCTTGTGCACCAGCTTACACTGATGAGGCAAGTCCAGCGAGGGGCTGGGGAATGGAGTATGGGGACAGATTCAAGAAGAGTAGCACCTGCCATTCAAGAAAAGTCATTCACCTTCACATCTGGAGGATTTGGCTCCACCTATAGCTGCAGTCGCCTGCCAGATTTGCCTTGAGTCGTCAGTGTGGCAATGATGCTCAGTAAGGACTGGGGCTTCACCTAACTCCTTTTGGTTTGAATGCAGTGTCCTGTAGATTTGATGCCTTGAAAACACCTGCAAAGGGAAAAATAATTGATGCAAGTTTTTCTGAAGAGCTATTAATCAGAAATATTTTTAAAATAGGTTCCTCATCTCCAGTTGGAACAGACGTATCTTGTTTTAGCAGTACTGAGCAAGTCTTCAAAAGGGACTAACTTGACCTGAGAGAGGGGGACAATAAACTGCTTCATGTTTTACCAGGAGGGTCCCATCTGTGTTGTGGCAGGAGATCTGAGAGGCAGTGTTACCGGGGACACTGGTGAGCACCACTGAGACTGCACAGGGGTGCGTCCTGCTTGGCAGAGTGGCCAGCTCTGTCTGCTCTATTTGAGCCTTTGGAGGCTTTAGGCATCCCATTGGCCCAGCTCCTTTGAGCCCTAGAGATGGGGATAGCTGAGACACGGTCAGGTAGTGAGAGAGTCTACAACAGGAGGAAAAGGCACAGGTTTCTCCTCAGGGAAAGGGCAGAGGACTGTGTGTGAGAGTCGTCCCACCACTGCATGCCTCTGCTTGGCGATTTCACGCTCTCATTTTCGCTGTTCAGCTCTGTACCAAACCCTTTTGACCAACACTTGAATTTTGCCTTGGGAGTGTGTGAAGTTGCCAGGCAATGTAATGTTAAGCATCCCACTGTCCCTGCCATGGTTTCACCCACTGTGAGAAAAGAATAAACAGCCTGTAGGTTCCTTCCTACTGCTGAAAGGTGGGGAAGGTGACTACAGTCCATCCCTCATCTTCTGCCTGACGACACAACCATGAGACTGTCACCTTGCATGGACTTGAAATCCTCTGACATAAAGAGAAAAAAACTCACACACACACACACACACACACACACACACACACACACACACACACACACACACACACACACACACACACACACACAGAGGCTTAGTGAGGCTCCATCTTCTTCTGGGGAGGCCAAATTGACCCTCAAACCTCCCATCAGCCTTCATAACATTTGCAAAGGTCACCCCCTTGAAAACACACAAGAAGGAGATGATCTCTTCCAACAGTCTCCTTGTCCATGGAGAAAGGAAAGCAGATCAGCAGTTCCTGAGGAATTGGAACATTTCACCTTAGGAGAGACCTTGGGTAAAAACTAGGCTGAGATCTCCTTGAGCCGCTTCTCACACAACTGGATACAGCCAGGGAATTCAAAAACAGACACAAGCTGTTGATGCCTCTAGCCTAGTAATAATAACACGCTCAAGCCTTCAGTGTGTTCTACCTTGATCTGGTTGAGTTGACGGGCAATGACAATCTAAATTTAGGCTAGAAGCATAACAAACCCTAAAAAAAAACCCTTGCAAAGCAGAGCACTGACTCCTTGCATTTTTTCAAAGAGAATGAGATTTTTGCTGTCTTTTTAAAGGTCCTAGCCACTATTCAAAGCAATAATTCAGGGGGGAATAAAATCCCCCATACTGGGCGGGGTGGGGGAGCATTGTCAGACAGTGGGAACTGATGTAGCAGTATAGAGTTTCAGGCTCTTAAATTACATATTGCAGAAGTTGTTTTTCCACCCTGCTAAAAATCATTACGTTGTGCTAATTTAATGTCCTAGATCAACATTAGCAACAACTGCTTTCAATGATAACTGACCTATAGTAGAGATTTGGCGTTTTAATCAACAGTTGCTTTTCCAATTAAATGCAGATGCCATGTATGTGGTACTCCGAATGCAAAATAAAAGCTGACCTGGTTGTTGGTTCCAAGCTAAAGCAACAGAAATCTTAACTCTGGAATGTTTTTGGTAGTCATGTTTTAGAAATAATCTTCTATGGTGAGCCAAAATCTATGCGGACAGTTATAGTCAGATAACAGTTTAAAAAATAGACTATGTTTTGGCTGTACTTTTGTTGCTGTTAAATTTATCTTCTTAAATAGCAGGGAGTATGAGTTGAGGTTGGAGAAACAGTAATTTTGTAATTATTTTACATGGATCGAATTATTCTGTCATCAAATTTGCATCTCAGACAGCATTACACTATGAAAATATAATTAGAAACTGTAATTCAGGAATTGCTGAATGTGGTATTTCCCAGAGGGAGCACTGTGAAGAAGCTGCCCTCACTACGACTTCAGCAAATGTTGAAATCCTATAGGTGGAAAATGTGAAGGCCAAGTTGTAAGTTCCTCTCCCTTCTGCGGTCTTCACATGCTGTCAGCTTTCTGCCGAACTTCATTTTTTTGTAAGATTCATTTCCACAGAAACATCTAGTCATTAAGAGCTGAAGTGCTTAGATCCTGTTCTGCTGAATTTCAGTCTGGCTGTGCTGATCGCTGCCGAATTGCTTTCGGCCACAAAACGTCAATGAGATAATATAAGGATCTCATTTACACACAAAAAAGCCAAGTTTGTAGTTTGGGCTCAAATGTTGTTTTTAATTTGCCCAGCGCCCGGAACACCCAGCCTCCTGTCACAGGAGAGAGCAGAAGAAGGGTTTTGGTTTAGCTCTGTAATTCTTTTGTAATTCAAGACTTTTTGCTGTACATGTCCACAGAGTCATGCAGAGTTCTAGCTGTGTAAATCTCACTGATGTCACTCCTTACTTTTTTTTCTACTCTTGTTACAATCTTTATCTTATCACAGACATATTAGCTGGAAACGAACACACTCACTCTTTTTAGTTGGGCTTGTGTTGATAAATCCCATCCAATCTTGTCTGCGACTCACACTTCTTTGGAGAGCATAATCCATGGCCAATTTTCCTGCCACCTTGTTGGGACATTGGACAGGCCCACAGGTGGAGCAAAGCCTGCGATGCACAAAGCAAAGCCAGCGTTGGGAGGAGACAGAAGCTGGCAGTTGGTCATACTCAATGCTTTGATGACCCCATGCATCTCTCACAGTCTTGCTGAGGTACAGTCCCAGTGCTCCTCCAGAGAAAATGTCAGGACAGGGCAGGGAAAGGAGCAGCGAGTGGACCTGTGAACCCAGGACTGTGTGGATAAATGGGCTGGCTGGTGACATGGTTCGTAGTGACTCAGGGACACTGTCAGCCCCAGTATGCTCTGCGGAACGACCATTTCCATGTGCCTGCCCAGGGCCACCTTTCTGCTCCCACCTACACCCAGCCCTGGCACTTTTCCTGGACGCAGGAGAGGATGTCTGCCCTGTTGCACCTATTTTGGGTGATGCATGTTCTGCAACCTGGCTCTGGTATTTGCAATGTGAGCCAAGGGCAGGGGCTGCAGAGTGTCACTGCAGATGACCTGAGAAGGCATTTTTGTTAGGGAGGATGTGGTAAGCCAGGCTGGCTCTTTATGAATAAAGTGGCCTCGCCTGAGGAGCCCTGTGAGAGTGCTGGTTTGCAGGTGGGGCATGAGCAGCTCCTGAGCATCACACCCATATTTTCGAACTCGTCTTGTTTAGCAGCTCCAGGGGGGCAGGAGACTGTCTCAGCCGGCTTTGTCTGTGCACAGAAGCAGGTGCACACTGGGGCTGAAAGGCTTTGAGACAGGTTTATACCTGTCACATTTGTCACAAAGCCTCTTAGCAGTGGGCTGAATTTCACCATCAAGAGAACGGGGCCAGGCTGGCATGCCGCAGGGGCACAATGGACCAGGTAGGAGAGGGCAAGTGGGAGAAGGAGAGCCCTGGGCAGGACTAAGTGAGCAGGTGGTAGCGGGATGAGGCCAAGGGCAGGCTTGCCACTTCTTGGCTGTTCGGTTGTCACTGTTCCTGGACTGCTGCGCTTGCCCCATCTGGGACCTCTGGTAGCATTGCCCAGTGTCCCTGGGTATCTGTGGCACAGGACAGCCAACACCCATGTGAAACAGAGCTGTTTGAGGGAGTCAAGAAACCAAAATGCTTCCTATGTTAATAATGATGATCTGTCATTTTGGTGGCGTCTCATGTAACGGTGAGTAAAAGACCTGCTCTCTCTGCTGGATGCTGGGTTCAAAATAGGGCTGGAAAAACACCGCACAGTCAACCCTTGCACAGCATGTGCTACTGGAGGACAAAAATTCTGCCTTCGAGAGCTTCGTGTTTGTTCTCATATTATAGAAGAGATCAGGTTTTGGAGAGACCCAGGATTACGTGTACAGAGGTTTTATTAGATGAGCAGATCAGATAGTTTACAGGTTTTCACTCCAGGGAAGACAAGCTAAAGCTGAAGAAGGTCAAAGTCAGCTTCTTTCCTTGCCAAATTCCCTCGCTCCTAGAATAGACAAATTCCCTAATTATGCCTCACACGGCCTTTCTGCATCTCCTCCAGGATTGCAAAAACACAATGGATGCAGCTCATTTGAAGTGTCTAACTTCAGCCGAATAATACTCAGAGACTTCACCCATGAAGCAATTCAGCCCTGAGAACCTTTAACTCTGAAGAAAACATTCTGCTAATGTTGTGTGCATGTTCCTAATGGCAAATCCAAGATGCCAGGGAGAAGTGAACACAAAGCTGTTGATTATTTCCACAACTGCTATATGCTTCCTATCACAACACTGTTCTTTTGTGCAGAATGGCAGCATGATTGCAGAGTCCTCTTTAACGTTACCATTTTAGCAAGCCCAGGTCCAATTAGAGCAATTATATCCCAGCAGAAACACTGTCTGTTGTCCTCTGGACCTGTTTGTCAAGTGTCCTATTCATAGCTGTTTATTTTGTGTGAGGTTTTTCACGTAAAGTCGTTTGGACTGTACTAAAACAGTCTCATCTGAAGGGTAGTGTGCATTTTTGTAGACTTATTTCAGAGGCTGATGTGAACAAGAGGAGTGCAAAATTACGGCTGGCCAAGCATACGTCTTTCAGTCTAACCACAGTCTCCTCTTGTTTTAATGCTGATTTGACACAGCACACAGATTTCACTTTCAATTATTTCACTTCACCCTTCACTTTCAATTACTTTACTGTTAAAAATTGAGAACACTATCAGAATTTTCAGGTCTTCCTTGCCGTGTTGGAGGGTTTTCTTAATCGAAACCCCCAATATGAGTTGCAAGGCATGTAATGTTTGATGGCACATGATGTTAAACCACTTACAGATCTGAAGTCTGTTTGGGACTATCTGGTCACTGAATTATTGAAGAGCTGCTGGGTAGTGGGCATTTCTGCAGAAACATTATCTATGCTTTGCTTTACCTCTGCTGTCAGAGCCTGATGAAGGAGGCAAGAGACTCCTGACGAGAAAGATCCCCCCTTGTCCCTGCTAAAGTAAAAGCTGAGTAGTTCATTGAAAGGCAGAAATGCGACTTGGGAAGGTCAGGGGCAGTGGAAAGAGGAACTCTTCTCTTTCTGAGAGTTTTTATTTTCTCATACTTCTCCTGGAAAGGAAAATCCAGGGACCAGTGTTTCTTCCTAAAAAAAAAAAAAAGATCTCTTTTCTGACAATTCTGAAATGAGATTGCATGTGAGAGAGCAACTCCCATCCCTGCTGCTGGCTCCCTAGCACCCAGGGTAGTCTCAACCGACAAGCACAGCCGTGCTTGGGCAGAACAGTGTCACTTTGGGAACTGAAAACACAAGCTCAGACCTTAGTCGTTCTTCCTCCAGCATCATCAGAGCAGTGGCTCCACCACATTTTTCTCCTATTTCACTTCTCTTCTGCTACATTTTAGCCCACAGGGAAGATGGCCTGTTGCTTTTGTCAGGAGAACCTGCCGAGACACTCACAGTGGTGGCCCAAATGTAGCTTGTCCTTTCCCTTGGCACAAGAAGCTGCAGGCAGGAGAGCTGTGCCAATGCTGACCAGGGCTGCAAAGGGACCTTGCAGACCTGGTCACACTCGCAACAAGGATAAATGAGAGCTGACGAAACAGCCATATAACATGCTCCACGTCAGCTCAGTAGGGGTCTTAGTGAATTTATTAAGAGAAGATTATAATGTTTACTTGGATCTGCAGCCTTGGCAAACTCAGTTTCTTTTCTTGCAGCAGTGAGGGCTTTTTCTCTGTGAACCACAGCAGTGAACTGCTGTGCAGGGTTAGACCCCCCCACTCACTATGTCCACATAATGCTTGTGATGCCCCAATGAGAAAAATACAATTCTTTCAGAGATGACAAAAGCTGACAGAAGCACTAATAGGGTGACTGCTTGCCTGACTTTTGCTCTTCTTACTAGACATTGGGGCCCTTGCAGAAACCCCTGCCTCACTTAATTCAAAGTGTCTGATTAAAAATTGAAATGTATTTTGTTATTAGTTCACCGTGTGTAAGTTATTAGTTCACTATGGTGTTTCTCCCATACAGAGAGCCTGTAGCAAAACACATCTTTCCTGTGCGTGGCTCCCACCGAGCTTGTGGATGGAACTCTGGGCAGGGCGGTGGAGAGACAGCTGGGAGAGAAGGAGTTAAAACAAGCCACTGTTACCAGTTGGAGGCATTTTCGAAAATAGCAGCTTTTCTTTTGTTTGCTGAATTCCCTGTGCTTTTCCAGTACTCTTCCCATTATTCATTTCTTTCCCAAAATAACATTTTTAAGCAGAGGAATGGCTTGAGTGGGGAGAGGAGAGGATTTGCAACCCCAGCTGGACAGCTGCACGTGCTCCTGTGTCTGTGCTGAGGGGTCACTGAGCTGACCTTGGATGCTAATGTCAGACTACTAGGGAGGTGGCAATTCCCAGTATTTCAGGCAAGTTCGAGTCCTCGGCAGCAAGCCTGGCAATTCCTTCATGACAGCCCTCAGTGGTGCTTCTCAAGGGCAAGCTTCGGGTTTGCAGAACTTGCAGCTGTCCTTCCAGAGAAATGTTTATTATTCTCCTTTCAAAGGAGAATCTTGACCACGTCCAAATGGCTTCCAGCTACACAGGCGATGTGCTCACGGCCAGCATGGTGGAAAGGTGCTCTGGCAGTCAGTGTGCTCCTGCTGTTCAGCATCTTTGTTGCCCAACTTGACCAGAAGCATCTCTTGCTGGTGGATGCTCCTTTGAAGGAAAAGGAGGGGAAGCGTCTGGCAAATTAAGCCTGAGATACTCTACCCCCAGGACCAGTGATGCAGGCAGATCCTACTGAGCTGGGATGCAGCCCCAGCCCTCAGGGTGCCTTGGGTATCCAGTCCTTGAAAGCTGACCTGGGAAATCAGCTGCTCTGGAGGGGCATCCTGGCAGCACCCACCAGGGCTGGCTGGCTGGGGACACCCCTCTCTCATCCCTTGCAGTCAGGCACACAGCCACACACTGTGAGCTCCAGAAGTGGGTGCCAGCAGCCTTTCCCTGTGGGTGCAGGGGAGAGGACAGTAGAAAAGAAGCCCTGAGAGGAATTAAAAATTAAATACTCATTACAGCAGCTTGCTGTTACCACATCCCAGAAGTTCACCTTTGCTGTGACTGGCCCAAGCACTGAGCTAGAGGGGAAGAGAATCCCATCATCTCTGCCCTTGCTGGAGACCAGCCAGTGCTCCTGCAGCCCCGGCAAGGGGACGGAGAGGAACTGCCCCCCGCTGTGTGGCGAAGGTTCTTTGATACTCAAGACATCCCACCTCTGTTGCACCAGAGCCAGCAGCACCCACCTCTCTGTGGAAATCCCCAGGGTCATAGTGAAAGGCACTGCGAGGAGGTGGCCAGACCCAGATGAATCACATGCCACTTGGATGGGTGTTGCTGCTAAATATGGGGTGCTGGAGAGCTGGACCAGCCATACCACAGCCTTCTGTCTGGTCTGCGGTCTGGAATAACTGCCACAACAGCCTTAGTGCAGGCAGAGCCTCAGCCCACTGGGGCTGACATTTAGGGTGCAAAGGTCAAGCCTACCATGGTTGATATTCGGGCTGAGCCTCTCTGAGGCTGGCTTTCAGGGGTGCGTGAAGAGCGGTGTCCATTGAGGTGGAGATCAGGACCCACATATGTGCAGCGTAGGAGCACAGCTCTGGGCTCTGTGTCACTGTCAGTAGAGGGCTGCCAAAATCAGGTGGAAGCCTGGATACAGAGCTGTGGTGGAGACGCCCCAGCCCTTGCCTGCTGGAATCACTGGAGAGCACCAGCACCTGGCAGACATTGTCCCCCAATGCCCTCCTCCTCAGCCAGGGCTGCCATTGCTTACCCCACCATTATCATCTCCCCCGGCCCTTCCCACTAGTAATTTTCCCTTGTGCTCACGAGAAGTGCTTTTGGCCCTTCTTGGTGTGCCAATTCAGCTTCTTGGTCTGCAAGTGCCCTGAAACCCCTTCGAGTCCCAGCAAGCCCATCACAGAGCCCAAGGCCACTTGCAGATCATGTCCAAAAGGATGTGAACCTTGGGACTAGTTCATAATCCCCTCTCAATATCCCTTTCCCAGCAGGTACGAGCTTGCTTCTCCTGAGATTTGACATTTCTTATTTTAACATTAACATTCAAGTAGGAGACAAGCTACCTGGTTTCCTGAGATAATGGCTCTGTCTGTACTACGGATACTGGCTGTGTCCTTTCTGCATGAAATAGGGATCATCCCCAACACAGAGCTCAGAGCTCGGTGATCAAAACTGCTCTCTGTCCAGGTGATGCGGTAAATGTCATCAGCATAACTGGGTGGGAATCCTTGGAAGAAAGAACTTTATAGAAAAGGGTTTTTTCTGAAGCCCGGGGCTGGGAAGAGTTCATGAGCTGCAAGCTCTTGCCGTGACCAGCAGCAGGGCAACAGCCCGCTGGAGCATGACAGAAAGGCTGGCAGCCCCAGTCTGTCAAACAAAGCAGTGGGTTTGTTTGGGACCAAAGTGAAGGAAGTGAGGAACATGGCTCAAAGGAATGATAAAGGAAAACCTTTGGTCTATTGAGAAACAGGATCTTCACTTTGCTGTCTCTGTAGAGGGATGTTACCACATACACTGCTGACCTGACTCTGAGCAGAGGTTTCATTTACCCATGTGTATGTTTGATGCTGATTCCATGTTGTTTCTTGGTACACACACATCATCCTTCCTGGTTCAGTTTTAATCCTTTCCTAGTTTACAATCCATTTATTTTAAAGATGTGAAAATTGCAGAAGTGAATATCCACTACTGCACCCCTTCTGCTCCGCAGTTCCTCTGGAATGAGTAAATTGTTATTATCTGTATTAACCTTCTCAATGTGAGACCAACATGATCTAGTTTTCTAATGCTGTGTTGTCTTAATATCTGTTTTCTAAACCCTCCCCTGCCTGAAGCGAGCACTCTGTGCTGCATAACGAACCGTAGCTCCCCGGCTGCCCCAGCCCTGCGCGCAGCACTGCATCGGCCATGCAGTGCTGTCAAGTATTTTGTAAATTGTTCTGCAAGAAGGAAGTGATGTCCAGGTGCTATTTCATAAAATTTCAGAGTTGAAAGAGGTAAAAAGCAAAGGAGATTTCTGAATGAAGTTTTCTCCTGGTGCTTCTGGGTTTTTTTTAATTCAACCTTAATGGGTTTGGCCTTCAAGCATAGAAGCGGAATTTGAGAGAGCCAAGGGAGCATTGACCTATCTCCTTGCCTGCAGCTTTTCAGGCAGGTTTGATTATTTTTCTTAATTCCTCTGTTAGATGTGGAGTGTTTTCCAATTTCCCTGGATTTCCCAGTCTGATCCCTCTGATCATGCCTCTATTCTGGTGCCCTGGGGACATCACTGGTCAGGCAGCTGGTGGGATAGAACTCACCTTCCACGTTGCTGCATGCTGGAAATGCAGCTCATTTATCACACGTCAAGCAGAGGTAGGCTATGTCACTTGGTAGAGAGCAAATTCTGTCACTCCGAGACTCTTCAGGCTGCGGTCCTCATTTCAACCTTCCACAGACTCACTTGTAACCCCAGGCAAATCACTTCATGTCAGTGGCAGTCAGAAAAACATGACCACAACTATGATGTCTTGGCAGGTCCTTTCATGGAAGTCATTGTATGGCACTCTGATATTATTTGCAGCTTTACATCAAAGCCTTGCTAAGCAGGAGGATATTGGCTGGGATCTTTTGAACAGTGGTGTTCAGTAAGGCAGGTCTCCAGCATTTAATAAAGCATGACATGGGCATGACTGCATGAAAGTGCAAAGTTTTCCCCTTTGACGTGCAAACAGAAGTTGCTGTGTTCATATTGCTCCAAATAATACAGGGCATTTAGGAAGACTAGTGTTAAGATATTTTTTCAGAGTTATTGAATATGGTTTAATCCTTATTATCCAAGCAATTGACAGCCAGTGAATTCACAAAGGATAGGTATAATTAAAGGTCTGTCCTGCGCAGCCTGCCATGCGTTTATAGCTACACAGCTGCTCTCACTAGTGAAACAGAAATACGTCTTTCTAAAGTAAAGCTCAACAATGAGAGCTTGATAACAGGAAATATTTATTTCACAAAAGTGAACATAAGTGTTTCTTCCAAAACATCATCAGATAAAAGCAAAAACTTCCTTAAATTTCTAGTTCCACTAATCAGCTGGCTCTAATGTACAATTTCTTGACTTTGTTAATTTTTTAGCCAAAACGAGATCCTGTTTTAAAGCATGGTAGATTCATCTGGTAATAAAAGCCTATTCAACTGTCTGTGTTTGCATTCCTTGTTCTGTATCATATTTCGCGTTTGCTCATATCTTGCCACTGAAGATTCAGTGTTGTCCAAATTGCCACTGCTCAACTGGACATAACTCCTTATTCCTTACTACTTAAAGCTGGTTAACCAATTGTGCCGGTGGGCAGTTTTGATCAAGATTTCACAGCATGCTAAATTTGCCTGTGCAGACAATACAGTGACAGGCTTTTCTCCCAGTCTATGATGAAATCCCCCACTCCACACATTGCAGAGGTTCATGATTGCTGCCTCTCAGGCATCTGGCACAAATGGAAGTGGCACTGTTGTGTGACATGCTTGTTACTTCAGGCATTAGCCTTGAGAAGTTCTGGGTAATTGGATAGTTTTTCATGCCCATTTAAGCACATTATTCCTGAAACTGCTCCTCCTCTAATCAATAAAAGACTCCATAAAATTGTTTAAACATATTAAGAAAAATGTTATTTACTCTAGGAATCGTTATTGCATTTCATTACAAGCCACTGAATCTAATATACAAAGAAGATAACTTTAATTCTAAGTGGACAAAAGGAAGATATACACTACATTCCCAGTAAGCAACTATCAGCAACATGCACCTTCTCCATCTAATGCGGTTACATAAAATAATTAAGTTTGGTGTTTCTAATGAGAGCAGTGGTTAACTACATTACACAGCCCCTGAGAGAAATTGGCATCACATGAATTTGGTAGGTATTCTGGTATCTGTCCTCATCGACGTTTTCCTGCCCCGAGGAAACTCATGAAATAGTTAGCCAAAATGTGGGCAGAGAGTTCAGATGATGGGCCATTGATCTCCCTGTCTCGTCTTGAGCCATTTTGACTGTGCTCGGAGCTGCCCTCTGGAAGTTCATCAGATAGCAGAGGATGGTGGTGTTCCTCTCTGCTTGCAGACACCTGTGCATGGTTAATTATTGTTTTATAGAGTAAAGTGCCTTGGCGTCATTCACTACTGTTTTGTACTTAATTGCTATTTCAAATCCTGGGTAGACAATTTTTGGAGGAGGAAAAGAGAAAACTCAGTCCAGGGTGTCCTAGAGCAACAGCTCCCTTCCACCTGTGTTCTTTCCTGTTAAGTGGACAGTTGACAGCTTCCATATAGGTTATCTTCTTGGCTTTTTGCGCAGATGCACCTGATAGCAAACAGCAGAAACAAACATCTCCTGTACCTTGCAGCACCCAAAGGATCTGTGTTGCTTACTGCAGGAGCTGCCATCCTTAAAACCATCATTTATAGTAGTTGAAACATCAGAAGACACATCGAAGGGTGAATATTATGTTATTTTGTAACAGAAAGTACTTTTCAGCCATAAATATCTAAGGGTCTTTTTTCTCCCTGTGGAGGAATGGGTATGCTGAAGGCTAGTGAGGAAATAGCAGAGCAATATGTGATGTAAGGCTGAGGATGCAGGATTGGGAGCAAAGCAGGGGTGCGGGAGTGCAAAACTTGAGCCATGAAGCAGCACCCGTGCACCACGGCCATAGGAACAGCCCTGTAAGTTCAGTACTGTGTGAAGGTGCTAAGTGGAGAGGTTCTTCCATGTCTGTCATCGTGCATCTTGGAGGGGAAAGCGAGGCATGACCGAGATAGTCCTGGGCATGCCCAAGGACGACTGTCAGGAGATTTAAGTGCCAACAGCCTCTGTGCCCTGATAGGGTTGGGCAGTTCCTGATGAGAGTCTGTCCCGTGCAGGTCCACCTGCAAGTCCTCGTCAATCCAGAAACTTTGAAAAACTGACCCAAACTGGTCCAGGAGCACAGGATCAGCTCATACAAAAAAAGCCATACAGATGTTTTAGAAAATCCTTTCCTCCCTCTTCCTGTGCGTCAGTTCAGTCAACACTGAAATGCAGCTGCCACTTAGTAATCTTTGTAAAGTGGTCAGAGGCCTTCAGATGGAAAATCTATGTTGTATTAACAAGTTATTTTGTTCCCTGTAGGAAACAAAGGGATCACATTAAGGAAGAAAAACTTTATAGAAAGCATGGATTGCTCCATCAATACCCAATAGAAACCGGGCACAAAATTTGCTTTCAAAGAAAATGGAAAGCTTACTATTCCACAGATTTCGACAACATATTCTATTCATATTCTCTTGACTTCAAGGTTAAGCCCAACCAGCTGTGAATTTTATTGAGGTTACCTCTGAATCTTAATTTCAATTAAATTTTTTGCAGTAATCATATTGCTGCTGCCAGTGCTCCCTGATGCTTGAATTGACAGAGCTGGCCGGCTCTCCTGACCTGTCTGCTACATCCTGGCACTCGCTCGTTTGCTTGTATAACCCTCTGCTACATTCCTGCCGCTCCTCCTTACTGATGTGCAGCCGTGGGAGAGTACGTACCATAGAGGAAGACAGCGATATCATGAACACGTTTACTTAATGTTACTGCCTCTGTCTCTCCTTTTGGCGATCCTTTGTGCAGGAAGATTCTGCCCGCTGTAAGAAGTGCACTTCTTTTTTAGGATGCTGGTTCTCTTCCAGAGGAAGGCAGGACAGGAGGGGACCTCCAGACTCATCCAGTCCACTGCAGGTATCTACATCATATAGACCCTATTTGTGGATTCCTCAAACTCCATTTTCACATGAGCTAGGCCATTTGTCTCGTGATCTTCGGAGAAGGCTGTTCCACAGGCTTTGCCTAGTGGTTAGAGATTTGCTTCTCATTTCCAGCCAAAATTTATTCATGGCTAGTTTATACCCATTTGTTCTTGTGCCAGCATTGTCCTTCAGTTTAAAAAGTTTTTCTCCTTCCCTAGCGTTTACCCCCTCTGATGTATTTATAGACTACAACCATATCCCCTCTTGGTCTTTCTTTAGCTAGGCTAAACAGCTGAGTGCCTCTGGTCTCCTCTGAGAGCACAGGCTTTCCATTCCCTTATTTGGCTTAACAGCCCTGCTCTGCAGCCACTGCGGGCCAAAATCCCTTTCCCTAGGCATGCTTTTCTGACCACATACTACAGTAATCCAGGTGATCCCTCATATCTCCAGAGCCTTGTACAACCTGTTGCGTTTTCATGAATGGCATTGGCACTGCCCCCTTCCCAGACTTACCAGATCAGTCTGAGCAGGTTCATTCAGAACTGTCACTTGACTCCTGCAGGTTACATCCTTTTGGTGTTTTTCAGTTATCTTAACAGCTATGTAAGTTCTTCAACTTTTCCTCCTGCTCCATCATTTCCAGTTAAAAGCATCAATTCTTCCTATTGGTCCCTCAGAAACTACGTGTTTTAATAATTTCATCCCATTGCACTATTCAGTGTTAAAATCATGCCATTCTTCTTGTGTGGTAGCGTGGCTGTCTGCTGGCAGCGCCTGTCGCTTTGGTGTCATCAACCGCACCGCTTTGAGGTTATGCATCATGGTTATTAACGAAATGTTAAACAAGATCCATCCCAAGACTCATCTTTGAAGAACTCTATTGTAACCATCTTCCACCTGAGATTTCCTCTTTCATTTTAACCCATGATCCTTAAAGAGGAAACATCTGTCTGACTCTGTCCAGCACATCCTCCAGCAGGAATGATTTACTTTGATTTTACCTAAGTGGTTTTGAATTAATCTTTCTATACACATCTATATATCTATTAGAAACAAAAGCTTCTGTGCTGGTTTGAAAGCCAGTGCAGTAGATTTTCTACAGGGTTTCCATATAAGGTCAGGTCTGCCAAGAAACTTCAGTTCTAACCTCCAACATTTCTTCTTCAGTCTGAGATCTCTCTTCAGCGGAACTTGCCAATTGTGGTGCTCAAGTCAGGGTGTTAGCAGACATGTTTTTCTCTGCTCCAATCTCCCAGCGGGTTATGAAGCCAAATTCATGATTCAAATGACTAAACTCATTATTCAGGCTTAGTACATTTTTTTATGGGAATTTGGAATGGGGTGAAAATTCTTTTGTGCTCTGGCCTGTGTTCCTCAAATCTTGGCCTGCAGAGGAATAGCAGAAATTATATTTGTACCCTTTATATTCAAAATGGGTGAGACTATAAATATCTTGTAGTCCTAAAACAACATTCCTGCTAGTTCTTCAATTAAGACTGCAAGACTCCTCCCCCAACATTTCCCCGCAATTCCTCACAAAGACCTGACTGTCTACTTTTCTTCTTTGTGCCAAAGGGTTTAGAGACTTCTAGAGAAGTTCGTGGTGTCATCTCACAGACTAAAGAACAGAGCTTCTTCTCTTTTAGGATCGAATAAAGCAAGAGAGCAGAAATTACTGAATATTTGGCTGCCCTTTTGATGACAGGAAAAGCAGCCCTTGGACAGTTCTAGTCTTTGATATCACTCAATGTTATCAGCTAATTCTTCTGAATGTTTTGTATAAATGAGAACTGAGTGATCCTCCCTTTAAAAAGAAGAGGAAAAAGCCTTCCGAAATACCAAATCAGTCTAGTTAAGCCTGTTCCCTGCATTATAATTTAGCTTTTATTATTAACATTAGAGCATTCTCTGATCTGAAAAATAAGCTTCCACCTTTGCGTGATTGAAGATTGGGTGACAAGCTTTCACCCTGTGTCTACATCTGAGATGTTGTAAAGCCAATGACCAGATACTCCCATGACACTCCAGGCTTCATCTTACTCCCTTGGTGGACAGTTATCCTGGCTGCAGCTCTAAGAATAATTTATTTGAGGGTTTATCTGCTGAGCAATCGGGCAGAAAAGGCTTTAATTTGGCATGAGGTTGCATTTCCAGCTCTTTTTGCTAAAATGAAGGAACTCCAACAACAAATGATGTAATTCAATTTAACATTGGATGTTGAGCAAACTGAGACTGTTCTCCTCAAGCAGTTTGGTGAAACTAGCCTCCAATTTGGAGTTTGCTCAGTCACTCTCGAGACGCCAGAGGCAATATTGACTAGATTTCCATAGTTTATATGGGGACAGCTAAATTTAGATGTCTGAATCTGGAGTTAGATGCCCCCTGCTTTCTGTAGGTGAGCAATGTGGAGAGTTTGATATTAAAAACCTCCTGAGCTGCTGTCAAATGTTGTAGCTTGGTAAAGGTTTTTCTAGTTTCAAAGCATTTAGTGTGTACCTGTACACATGCTCTCACCCAGTCCAGCCCTCTTGCTCTCCTCAGGTAATGCTGGGGAATCTGGCTGTGAATTTCCAGCGGAGGATCCCTTCCACCAAGGAAGCTCTCTGCTGATCTGAACCCAGCAGAGGGAACAATTTTGCTGTTCTCTGCCTCTCCTGTCAATACAGAACATGGGCTGAAGACGATCTGAGCCAGGCAGCTGGGTTCCCAGCACGTACAGAGCTCAGGGTATCAGTTGGAGACATCCCTGGGAGCTGCAGACCCCAACCTACTGCACCAGCTAGTGCAGAGTCACAGTGTGCAGCCAGGTGCCTGGAGCCAGATTTGTCTCCCTCTCCTCTCGGAGCATGGTCTGTTGCTGAGAAAACTTGGATGTAGGAAGCATCCAAACCAAAAGCATATGGAGGGGACTGTACCAGCCAGCAGCTGCTTAGCACCTCAAAGGGACGACTGAGTTCTGTGTATCTGGCAAGCGAGATGCAGGCAGTCACTTTATTGACAGATTTAGTTCATATTCCAGTCTATCATTGTGTACAGATAATGCAATCTGAGATTAAGCTACTGTAGCAATAAATTTGCTAACCTAATTTTAAAAGATAAAAGCTCCAGTGAAGTGAGGCTTCATGGTGCACTCCACTCCATTTGATTTCCAGTGCTTTGAAGGAGCAAGCAAGAAAGCCCTCCCTCAGGTAGCTGCTCTGTGCCTGACCTCCTCCTCCTCAAGCAAATCTTCCAGGGAGGGAAATAGAGCAGCACTAAAACTTCTCCTTCTGGGTACCAGCATCTGCTGTCACTCTCTGCAGCTCACAAATGAAGCAAGGCTTGGAGAAACCCTTTGCACAAAATGAGCAGTGCATCAGAAGTCCTGCAGCCCCTTGCCCCCTCCCTCCCCATTTCTGCAGTATTTCCTGACTGCGGTCCTCTCCCCATGAGTTTTGGGTAGCCACGAGCTCTGCCAGCCCAGTCCCTGGACATCTCACTGGTCTGGAAACAAGGGTAGCTTCTGAGTACTGGTGGCACATGAGATGCTGATCCTTGCAGGCTATTGCAGCTCAGCGGCAAGAAGTGGCACCAGAAGGAGGAGGGAGTGAGCAGCCTGGAGCATGGGGCTGCTGGGCAGACAGGGGCTTTGTACGTGTTTTGGGGTGAGGAGTGGATAAACGTGCTGGGCATCTCACAATGTCAGGTGGTCTCTGGTGATTGCTGAACACCTGCAGGCCTCCTGTGGCAGCAGTTTAGGGGTGGATATTGTAGTTGATAAGGAAATGCCAAGAGCTGGGTGTTCCAAGCTGGATGTCATCTCAGACCTCAGCAGAGGAACTGCTGAACTTGTCCATCTTTGCAGCCTCAGAGACGGGAATGGCTCTAACATGGTTTGGCCAAGACCTAGGGAAAGAGGTGTCTGCGTGTGCATGGGACAGCTGTGCAAAGAGGCAGTCAGGTGTCTTGTGCCCCCCACCCCCCAAGACATCACAAGTCTTAACAGGTCATTGATTTTCACTCATGATTCAGCTGTCTTGTGTTGCTAGAAGGACCAGAGTTTCTTATGAAACTTAATTTAATTAAATTTTTCGTCTGACGATGCTGCAATGGTGGCATTGTTAGAAACCACAGGCATAAAGCCCTTGTAATGTTGGTGACAGTAGCTACACCAAATTTTCCCGAGCATTTGGTGGTCTTCATATTTGAAGAGGCAGTGATTACATTGCAAGCTCTAGCAATGTGCTCGATATGTGCCAGTTTAACATCATTTTAAATAATTGATCATGCAAAGAGGCATCCTTATGTTGGTTATGTTGTCTTCCTTTATGAAGGCCCAAATGTACAATGCTCCAAATGGTGTGCTAAAAGCATTTGCAGGAAGGTGATGGTGGCAGTGTTAGCTGGGAACTCTCCAGGAAAAAAGACACATTGCACCTCTATTACCAAAATCTAAATAAATGAATGAATGCTGTTTGTGCTGTTTGAGTGCTTACAGTGCACTGCAGTTCAATGAGAAACCACACAAAAATTGAAATGTTTTCATGCACTCCCATCCTGTCCATAATTGTTTCCCATACCGGAAGCTGCTGTAACCTATTTGATCCCACCAGCTTCACAACTGACCTCCAGCCAGCATCTGGAGTTCACTCCAGTTCTAGGCATGAATCTCAGACAAGATATAAATACCATTTTGTGGTTTTAGTGGGGTTCACCAGGACCAGCTCCCCAGGCCTTCCTTTGCCTGCTTATTTGCAGATCTTCTAGGCATTTCACCATGTGCACATTTCAAAGAGGAATGTTTGAAATTTTTTTATGAACCAAGGCTGATATTAGGCAGTTGGGTGGAAAAATACTTTTTGCCTGGAGTCTCCAGCCAATACGCACATTGCTTACAAGCTCCTGTTTGAACAAGTTGTCACACAGGTGCATAAAACACTGGACTCAGACAAGACCTTTCCTTCACTTCTGGTTTTTGGTGCAAGTGGTTTCAGTCATCCTGCTCAGCTCCTGGAGTGGCTGTCAGATCTGTGTGCAGCTCATCCCTAGTACCCCCTACCATCTCTGTCTCAGCTTGTCTTGCCTCTGTCTGCTGTGATTTTTATTTTGTGTGGCTTTGTTTAACTAGTGACCTTCTCCACTTGTATGTGCTTGAGGAGCTGCAGTGCCTGGTGGGATGCAAGATGGACTATCCAAGTCGCGGCCCCCAGGCAGGACAGCATTAGAAGAGACACTGGAGATGGTAGAGCAGTGAGCAGCGTTTGATGAGGGCAGGTGTTTTTGAGGAGCCTCATCAGTTTCCATCAGTTCTTCTACAGCTGAGTCAAGGAGGTCTCCAGTCTCAGTTCCCTGGGATCCTCCAGATATGGTGCTTGTAGCTGCTGGGTTCGCTCTGGTGTAAGGAGCTATCACTTTACTGATCTAAGGGAGGGGGACAGTTGCAGGTTAGGGAAAGGTCTGGCCCACTTCCATCATGCTACATTGCCATTTCCCGCAAAAGCATTTACCAGCAATTGCTTCAACCCATTGCCAAAAAAACAGCAGTTTTTCTTCCTTCAAATAAGAGTTAACATAGCACATGAGCCACCCCATGTTCTTATAAATGGTAGTTTCTCACAACAAATGTGCCACATGCATAGGAAGAAACCATAATTGAGGGACCAGCACAAACCTCAAGGCTTGATTGTAAACTCCCATCTCTGGGAAGGAGAAGAGCAATCTTTATGTTGAATTATAACGGTAGATATTTCTTTTTTCCTAAGATACTGTCTGTTACCATGGTCACAACCTTCATAATTTTCTGGCTAGTTTGCAGTCATTAATAGGAGCAGAAGAGCAGATGTTTAATTACATTCTTTTTATTCCTTTCACTAAGCCACAGCTGACATTTTAGGAGTAAAAAAAAAAAAAATTGGTTTTATTGTTCATCATTTTCCTAGAGAAAAATAGCAGAAGGTAATTAATATATGCCAGCATGCACTTCATCTACAACTTCTAAGTAGAGGTGAGGAAACAAGTTTCTTTACATATTAAAGACTGAATATGAGACTGGTATTAGCAGCAGTCAGAAGTAGGTGAAAACCATGCTGTAGAAAATAGACCAAGGGGATTCCAATTCTTGTCCTGGCCACCAACAGCCCCAAAGGACTGAGCATGTCCTTTGAACCCTCTGATTTCCACCCAAAGAAATGCTGTTGAGTCAAGGTCCCTCTCGGTGTATTTACACATCACCACAGAGTCCTGTACTGGCCCTGCAGGAGCTCCTGGTAAGCTGCCCAGATGTTGTGACTGTAGCTACACTCTTAGCATCCCCACTGTCTGGACAGACCTCTAAGATTTATTAAAACACAAGACCTTGCAAGAAGCTTCTTCTCCACCACATTACGGCACTTGTGGTTTGTGGAGAGAATAATTACCCAGGAGATTGCTCAGTCAACAGGACTGCAGTGCAGGCAGTTTCCTAGGTCTCCCATGGGCTCTTCTTGGTCTGTTCCTCTTTATTGAGACAACATGATCACATGTGTCACTGTATAGAAGATCTATTCGTTAAAGCTTTCTGAACAGAGAAAACCAAATATAGGGTTGTCTAAGTTTAACATTTTGTCTCTAAATGGCGGTGACACCAGCATGTCATGAGAGCCTTGGCATCTCCATGTGCACGCCTCCCCAGTAGACTCTCAGGCCAAAGGAACAACTAGTTTCTGGATCGTAAGAAAGATCAAGTATGAGGTAGGTGCTGAGTCCTGCTGAGACTAGTATGTAACTGGATTTATGCTGAGAAACATGATAAGAAGAATGCCTCTGCTGTCTGCACAGTTCCAGGGACAAATGGCTGCTGAGCAGGGACTTTTGTCTGTTTGACTTGAGCACAGATGGACAGAGGAACCCTACTTCTCATCTCCCTCTTACTTCAGTGTTTAAACTTATTTGAATCTGTGTCTTGTTGCTCTGTGCCTGAGCTCTTCACCAAAGACTACCTTGATGGACTGAAATGTTGGAAAGGTGAATGCCCTAGGGGAGCGGCTCCCAAGATGTAGATTCAGATCTGCATATTCAGGCTGGTCTCCCATTCCTTTCTAAAGACAGTTGCTTTATTCCAATGCTGTTTAACTCCCCTTTGGTATTTTCTTGACTTGGAGCTACTAGGTATCACCTTTTTGATGAATTATGAGATTTCTTTGTTTACCTGTTGTTGCTGCTCTCGGTGTTGGAGTTTGCTCTAGCTAGGACTGCGGCTAGCTTGAAGCTATTCATGTACTAAGCTGACTGTAATCTCAGCAGTAATTATGCTGATGAACATGGATTTAAAGATTGTGGAAACCAGGGCAAAGGACAGTGCTGTCTTTCCCTCAAAAGCAGAGTGCAGGCTATGAAGGGAGATCCAGCATGGGATTCTCACTGAAATGCCTAACGGAAACAGGGGTGCCAAAAGAGAGAGTTCAGGTCAGGGTCAATGGCTGCAGAAAGTCCCACAATGAGAGGTGTGGTCAGTGTATAGTAGCTTCTCAGAATCCCTGCTACTGCGTAGTGCTCACAGCACCTCCACCACACAGCTGCTTCTGGGCAGGCAGGGGAATAGCTGACCGATGACAGATGTGCCTTCCAGCCATAGCAGGGAGCAGGCTGGCTGCCCAACTGTCCCTTCTCCTTTGGTCATGTGGAGGTTGGCCGTCATGTTTTTGCTTTTACTTTTATCTATGCAATTATTTTCCTAAGTTGCAATCCATTTTGTTGCTGTAAAAGCTGCTTTTGTCTATGCAGTCTAGGTAATGAAATGCAACCCTCTCATTATTTTGTGCTTACACTGCACTATCCACTATCCAAAACTCTCATTTTACTACACTTTTTCCCATTCATCTGTTTCTCAGAGGTAGTGTCATTTCCCTGGCGGCAGTGAGCCCAGCTGATAGAGGGTTTGAGCTTCAGGCTTTAGGAACTGGTTCTTTCTACAACAGTTGTATAATGTTGTGGACTTATCCTAAATAACTTGATGAAAGCTTAATACCATGCTACCTAGCCCGGCTGAGCTGGTGTAGGACAGAAATTTTCTGTTACCGACATGAAGCAGAAACAATCTCCCTGGAGCAGGAGAGGAAGCAGCAGAAGGCCCATTCAATGGCTAGCATATTTTCGTGCAATCCCTTATTTAAGGCATGTTTTAATTTTGCCCAGCTTCCAACATCTGTTTCACCCTCTGTGCATGTCTCAATACAGCTCTCACTGCAGCAGCTCAGCAGACCTGCAGTGCCAAGGTCATGTGAAGTTGCAGTCAGTTCAGTGCGAAGCAGCTCTGATGGCTGACCTCAGATCTGTCCCATCTGGCAGATCTGAAGGACCTGTTTGGTTCTTTCCACAAGGCATTCACAGTTCAGTCTGGCATTCCACCTCTGCAGCCTGCTCCCCACTCTGGTTTGTACCAACCTATCCAGTAATGTAATCAGGGGGTCTCCTGTTTTCTCCCCCTGAATGTGTGTCCATCTTTCTATATTATTTAAGCTAATGTTATATACACACATACATATTGTGTGTATATATATAGTTCATACATGTTGTCATGGGTTAAGCATATATATGTATATTACATGAAAAGAAAAAGGTGAATTTTCAAAAGTCAAATAGTTGGAAGAGTTGAAATTTGAGTGATCTGTGCTTTCATCGCTCAACTCTTCAAGCTTGTACCTATTTTCATATAATTAGAGCATATAATGCAGCAAGATGGGCCTTTCCTTTATGCTTCATCTGAGACACCCCTTGGAAACTAGTTGCAGAAATTCAAGAGTAGGATCTTTTTGTAAATGAGGAAAATTGCTTTGGAGAGGGGGAATTTACTTACAATTCAAAAGTTGTGCACCCCTGAGTCTTTTATTCAGTGTTTCCTCAAATGTAGAAAGTCTTTACTCGCAAATTGGTGGAACGCCCCTGCATCACACCACAACTCTGCCCTCCTGAATAGTTTGAGTGTTTCTATGTGTGAGCATACAAGGTGACATATATGTGTTACTGTCCCATCAAGTGCAACGTTGCCCATTTACTTGAGCGTGGGTCTGTGAATATCTCAAGAAATATCTGGAGAGCTTCCTGTTTCGAACACTCCAGTCTATGTATCTTTCTCAGCAGTAATAAGATGCATCCAGAAATCCTTGTTCTGTGGCTATTACAATGCACCTTTCAGTAGGGTCTCAGAGTGTTTCTAGAAGAATAATTCATCCAGGAGCCATAGTTTCCTCTGTGAATGAGATATTCTACACATTTTTCAGTCAAATTTTAATTAAATGTGCTTTTGTAATCAGCTAGCTTTGTAAATGAATGGGTTTAGAATATGTAAGAGCTGCAGAACTCCCAGATGAAATATGTGATTTCCCGAGTGGCCATTCAATGGAGAAAAGTGGTAATCTGCTGAGATAGACTTCCGCAGGAAAAAAAAAATCAACGGAATAATGCTTTTATGTCTGAGACGACTTTCAAAGTTCATGTGTTGCATTTTTCAGGAAACAACATATTGTTGAGTTCAGTGATGACATTTTTGACCCTCTTTGGATCAATTATTTGCTTTGCTTACATTTGGGTGTTAGATCTGGCAACACTTGGAAAAAACAATCTGTGCCTTGCGTATAATGTGTGCATCTGTAATACAGTAAGATTATACAAATTTAAACAAACTGTTCTTTCACCTCTTTGACCATTAGTATGTTGGTAATTCAGCAGATACGTGTAAAACGGCTCAGAAATGAGAGGTGGAATTGTCCTAGCATTGTATCAAACCTCTGACAAAAGCAGGATTTTTTTGTTCACCTAAATGTACCGCCTTTCATCATTTCTCCAGTCCAGCTACTACACACAGAGGCTACTTTCTTCGAGTATCTCACACTTATTCTGAACAAATAATTTAATGACAAATCTGAGCTGTCTAACTTTTCCTGAGCACCCTTGTTTCCTTTGGGCCCACTTTAAAGCTGTGCCTAAAAGGACTGGTATTGATTTAATAAAGAGTAAAATTAGATTCTAGGTGACATATGTAAAGTACTGGGATGTCCCTGCTCATGATTCCAAGGGAGGCCGGACAGCACATGCTCTGCTCAGCATAAGGCCCCGCATGCTGCCTGGTGCAGAGGATGTTTGGAGATACGTCCTCAGGGTGTTGCTGTGTGTTTGGTCTCGGCAGTCCTGTTCTGCCTTCTACCTTGGGGCAGAAGGAAAAAAATCCCCTGCATGTGTGCAGAGATGAACAACTCAAACCTCTTAACTGATAAGACGCAGGAAAACTGAGCATCTGCTTAGATGTGAGGTGTCTGTGTTTAGACCTGCTATAGCATTCAGGAGCTGCCTTCTCCATTTCTTCATGCTCTACTTTATTGTCATCAATCGAGAAATAGACAAGTGAATACATGTGTGCGTAGATATAGAGTGAAACAGGTCTTGTCGCCGTGATGGTTTAAGAGATTTGAAAGGAAGATAATATTTTTATTACATTAGTTTATATACTGTGAAAAAGCAGAATGTCCCTCCAGCGTATATTGGTGAGTGTTACAGGATGGGATCTACAGGGAGAAATCATTAAAGAAATACAGCCTGGGCTGCAATGAGGTCACACCTGGAAAAAAGTTTTTTCCTGAGGTCTCCCACTTGGTTTCAAGTAGCCTCTAACCTCTCCCAGTTCATCAGCAGAAGCCAATTGTCCCAAGAAGCATCAAGGGAAATCAGGCCTTGCCGAAGCCCCTCAAGGTCTACAGAATCAGTGGGTTCCAGACATGTTTGTTGCCAGATGTGATACAGGTCTTCTAATGTGTCATCTGCCTCCTTTAAAATGAAGAAGATGAGGCTGCATAAGGTCTGCAAGTCAGAATGAGCTCACACGGACAACTGAGAAGTGCAGAGATGCATAATCACGATTAGAAAAATGTCCTTTTGTAAAACGGCCACTCTAATATGAGCCTCACAGTCCTGATCCTGAAGAGAATGCCTACATCAAATCTTTAAAATGAACTTGAGGTACCTAATACAGACCAGGGTCTCAGGTTTGGCAGAGTTTGTGGACCACTGCAGCACACCTCTCACCACACTTTCGCTAATCCTCTGCTTTTCAGGTGCTAACTGCCTATTGCCCCTCCGTGGAGGTTAATGACCACCTCCCCTTCCACTGACATCCCACTCTGCTCCAAATGTGCTAATTGACCTTTTCTGCCCTGTTTGTAGTGCATTAACAATTATTAATTTCGAGGCAATGTGTTTCTCTCTGTATTTAGCTTGGGGCTGACTGCTTTGTCTGACCCACTAAGGTACTTGTGAGAGTCCATTTATTTTTACCTCATTAGGTGGTCAAATAAAAGATTTGTGAAGACTTTTCTTCACAAATATAGCTTCTCGGCAATGTTTTTTAACTTGCCAAGTTAAAAACAGTTTTTTAACTGTTCTCATGCATTTCTGCAGTATTTATCCTTTTCTGTCCATATCGTGCAAAAGTTGGTGAGGATGTAGGAGCTTTGTGCTGTGGAGGACCACCTGCTGGTACCCTGCTAAGGGGCAGTAGGTGGGGCCTTTCAGGAGAGCTAATATAAACCTCTGGTCAGAAAACAAACGTGTTACTGGAGTTCCAGATGGATATCTAAGCGGTGGGTGGGGAAGGGCACACAAAACTTGTTCAGAAAGACCCTCAGTAGCCATATGCAAAACTTCATTAAGGATGAGCCAGCATCATGGGCTGGGGATTGTCCCCCACGCACTCATGTTCCTGGTACCTGGCAGTCCCTCTTCGAGGCCCTAGTATGTCATGTTCCAGGCTCCTTCAGAAGGATATATAGATATGTGAGCAAGAAGAGTGCTTCCAGGTCTCTGTGAGATAAATCAGGATTTATTTAGGGACTGGGAATTAGGGGTTCACCATAGGACACCTCCTCCCACAAAGCACTGATGCACAATTGTTTCTGTGTGCATATAAAACTCAGAATACAGGACTCCCATCATTTAAGTGAAGTACATGTGGTTGAACTCTGGCCTCTACTGCTTTGACTACAGCAGAAAACAAGGGTCTAAAAATAAGGAAATGTTTGCCTCTTGGAAATTTTCTAAGCAATTAATCTAAGAATTATTGATGTTTCGAATTTTGTTAGCACAGGGAGGACCATCAGTCACACTCAGAAATGCCAGCTCTTTGCTGATAACTCATAAACTGGAATTGCTTTTTAATGAAGTTGCCAGAAGAAAGGTTTTCTGCCAAAATCGAGATTATTTCTCTATCCCACTCCTACTCCTTCATCAAGGAAACTTACAAGAAAATTCTGGCTTTCTCCCAAAGTTGTTGAGCGAGGTTTTTTAATTTTTCTTGAGTGCCTGTAAACCAACTCCAAAGCCAACTTTACTGCCAGCCTTTTAAAATCAGAGGAATGACAAGATATGTTGATAGGAGGTTTCACAAATCAGCATGAGATCGCTGAAACCAGTTCCCATCTGATCAGAAATGAATGAACAATGTGTGGGTTCGAACTGTGTTCATGATATGATGATAGCTGTATCTTTCCTTTAGACTGAGATCAAATTAATCTTACCAAGTGCTGGGTGGTAAACTGTGGATAAGTGACTGTTTTATCATCCTGTGGAGACTACTGTGAAAACACAATTTAAGTGAGTGATATATTTTAGAGCACCTCGCAATGAAATATATACTGTTTCTTCATGAATGACTCCCTTTCCTAGAACATTCTTTAAATAGCAGTAAGCCTCATGGGGAACATCTTTCTTTTAATAAAGAAAACGCAAGTAGGAATTCAGAAGTTTTAGGTATATATATATATTTGTGTAGTTACCAATTTCTTAATCATTCTTGGAGGATTCCTTTGGCAATTCGCAGGAGGATCCCTCACGTTGCTCACTGATTTAAGTGAGTTTCCAGTGAATTCATGGGAACATTAAATTATGAGACACGTCTGGTGGAACAGGATGTGCTTTTATTATTGAATAAGTGAGTTGTATGGTGATTTTATGTGGCACTTTACAAACGGTGGGCTGATTCTTCAGTGTTCAGCCTGTTTTGAAGCAGTGAAGCTTCGTTGGCTTTCACAACATCAGTAGCAGCGAGGATAGTTAGAAATATTTGATGCATGAAGTGAGAGGGAGCATGGAGTGTCCAGGAAGTGGGTTGGAACAGAACTTAATGGTGAAGATGATGTGGAAGAGAAAATGGTCAGCTGAAATTATTTTAAGAATATCGTAAAAGCTATATGTAGCAAGCAGTGAGAGGGAGACATTTCAAATGCAAGGCCTTTATTTGCATAAGACGTGATACTGAGGATGCAAGAGATTGAAGTTGCTGTAGAAAGCATGGGACTTATGGGGCATACAGAGCGAGAAAAGAAACTGGAACAAGTAATGCCAGAGATAGAGATCTGTATCGGTGAGATTATGATTGCATAAAAGCATACATTGCTGAATGGACCTGAAATATTGGCCATCACATAATCAGTGAATCTTCCATTTGCCACAAACACAAATATTCTGATTTGAGTTATCATTTCACACACACATACATTTCCACTCCTTTCCATCTCTGAAAAGTATTTTTTCCCAGGAAAAGGAATCAGATCATCAAAATCTGAATTTCTAATGGTGATAATGCTGTTCAAAGACCAGAAACTGCTCATAATTACCGCAGCACTGGTACTACCGTTAAGACAAAACCAGCAAGGCAAAAGTATGGTGGATGAAATGGTAATAATTTGCTAGGAATTAGATACAGCATAAGTCTTCCCTAGCTATTTCTTTTGCATTATTTCATTAGACAAAGAGACACAGAGATTATGCCATAGACGGTTTCCTTGCAAGGTAGGGAACACCCTGCTGCTTCAGTCATAATATATTTCATTGTTACGATACTGTTTTGACACAGTATATGGTGTGAGAAATACCAATACTTGGAAACGCTAACAGTTGGAACAGAAATACAAAGGGAATTGAGAAAAAATGAAGAGAAATTACATGACACAGATTTTTTCAAAGATAATAGTAAAAATAAGAAAGATGGTGCTTGTTCTAGAGAGCAAAGAAAGTTTTATACAATAACACACTAAATAAAAGTCCTAGGAAGTGAAAAATGAGGAGAGGTGCTACAAGTCACATATAGGAAGTCTCAGAGAAGCCGACGTCTTGAGAACAGCAAAGAGGCAAATGTAAACCAGCCTAAAAAGGCAACAGGAACAGCATTTCTGTTTATTTACAGTCACTAGGAAGTGGTGGAAATTGGCATTTTATTCCATATTGGATAAAATCTGGTTTTCCTAATGTTAAATTTTGGAAATAAGTTTCCTGGTTCTGCCCCTTGTACTTTTCTACAACAATAATACAAACAGTTTGTTGTTCACATAAGAAAAAAATTGTTTGTTTGTCTGAAAATAGTTATCTGATGAACTTTGTTTACTCCCTTGGAAGAAGTTAATAGTGAAGGCAGAAATGCTGTTAACCCATTCTCTTGTGGAAAGGTTCATCTTAGTTGAATTCACAGAAAATTTTCAGTGATGGCAGAAAAGTTTTCAAACCAATAAATCAAATTTTTCAGTCTAGATACAGTCCTAGGTTTTATACAGTATTTCTCACTACAGTTTGTGCAATGCTCTGAACATGTAAATAATTTCTGTTGAATTCTTGTGGGTTTTTTTTTTTACATAATACATATTTAACATATCCATCTTTAATACAGTCTGTATTATGACTATATGATGGATGTCATTACCAAGGTTCCTTTGTAAAACAATATTTTTTATATGAGTGGCTACTAGCTACCCTTAATATTGAGAATTGCTAGGGTTTTGTTGATTGGTAACAAGTAATAGTAAGAACACAAAGATTATACAAGGATTTGTTTATATGTGTGTCAAAGAGATGAATAGAGAAGCACTGCAAATAATTTTTGCACTTCGTTTGTAAAATGTTTTTCTATGCCTCTTAAGGGAGTTTGCTTACCGACCTTTACCATGTTGTTCAAACTCCCAAATTCATTCCTGTTGAGTAATTTCTAAAATCAGGCAGCACACTGTGTTATGCATGAAATAGCAGTTGGGTAAGACATGGTTCTGTGTTTTTCACAGCGGGCTGTCAGGACTGGATGTCATTCTGACTTCCAAAATGAATACAAATCAAAATTCTCTTCCAGTAACCTTATAGATCATATCCAAGCTAAATTTCCCATCAGTTTAGTACACAAACGGTTCTCAGAGGGAACAGAAAGCAGCATCTCCTTATTAAACGCCTGTTGTACACCCCAAGATCCAGCCCTCCCAGGTCAGCTGCCCACGTAGAGTGGGGAGAAGCAGGTACCCTGAGGAGGCTTGAGTAATCATCAGATTGTTAGGAAAAAGAGGAGATACCAACATCAGCAAAGGTAGCTGCAGTCTTGTCCACAGGAAACATTTCAGGGGGCAAAACATGGCACCTGAACTGGGGTCTGTGGCTGAGCTTAGAAAGCAGACTGGATTGGTGGACCAGCTTGGGGGTAGTTATGTTTTCTTGTACCTTATCTGTAGCATGAAGAACATACCTGTTAAGAGAGAAAAGAGCTTTTAGGAGTAATAGCAAAAAAATTAACCAAAATTAAATGATATTTTATTTTGTTGGTGCTGAAGTCCTTCATAACAATATGACTTCTCAAATAGAATTCAAATTATGACTCATCCGGGTGGAGTTATCTTTTGAAAACAAATAGATTTATCTTCCTATTGATGTTCAAAAATAGGCATTTATCATGGAACAAATATTTTACTTAAATTATCAATTTAAACCCTTTGTAAAATGAAAGTAGCTTACTGCACTGTAATTTGGGAATTACAAGTTCCCTTCAGATTCAGGGGCTGTAGGCTGTGCCATATGTCACTGGGAGAATGTTTTCTCATACGTTCACAGGAGAATTTTTGGTTTGAATTATGAATTCTGTGAATTTGGCAAGCAAGCATGAAGCATAAACCAAAAGTGGCTACCTCAAACTTCCCTAGACAACTAGGAGCCAGAAACTTGCCATATGTCATTGACTTCCATGAGCAATCCTGAACAGCAGAATATCAGCCCGTTCTGAAGCATTAGACACTGCCCTAAGTCATTAATACAAAGCAGATGGCTTTGTTGTTGATTAGAGCTGGTCAAAATATGAAATTCCTATTCCAAAGGAAATTTTGACATTTATATTTATTTTCACTGCAAACTGTAACAAAACACCAAAATTTCCTTGCAGGATGGAAGTTTAAAATTATCTGGAAATACCAAGTTACATCACTTCATTGGCAATGAGTTGTTTTCTCAATAATGTCAAAACCACTGTAATGCTAAAATTAACAACTCATATAAATGCCAAAACAAAACTAATAAAAAGATAGAGTGACACTGAGACTTTTTGTTTTGATAAAAGGAAAAGATAAAGTTGAAATGATAAATTCTAATGTTTTCCCAGAACTTGTTTTCCTGAATGTGACACATTTCCACAAAACATTTTGATTTCAGCTAAGCTGCATTACCTGATGGAAATGGTTTCTACTAAAAAAATGTTCACCTGGTGCTGTTCTTTCAGGGCCAATAATTCACAGGCTCATCTTGCAAGTTCAAGGATGTCAGTATTCTGAGAAATAAGACATGCACAAAGAGAAAATTAACACTTTATTTGCAATTTAGAAAGTTATTGGAAAACTGCTTCAAATAATTCCTACAACCCTCACAAAATTTCTTTAGTCATCCATATCTCCTTTTGCATTCGGTCGCTTGTGTTCAGGCACACTTGACAGTGCTAGGTGCTGGACAAATCGTCCCTGACATGGACCTTCATATTTATGAACTTGCAAACTCTGACATATCTTAGTTCATCTTGTTTCCATCTCCTTAGCAAAATTCTGGTCCTGGCTGCCAACACCAACCACTCCCACTCTCCTGTTGCCTATTTTCCTGAAGGAAGTTCCACTAAATTTCTTCAATATGGAACAAAACCTCACAGTTACTCTCCAGGTAGGAACCCCCACCACCATTCCTTTCATTATCATAAGAACATCTTTAAAAATACCTGGTTTGCCAGTTAATGGCTCAGTTTTTTCCAATATCCTGCTCTCATTCTATCTGTCAACACCAAGTCTCCACGATGGGATAGGAGACTATCTGTTAACCATATTTTAAGGGTAGAGAAAGCACAAATGTCACTCTTTGGGAGTCACATGGTATTTATTTACAAAGATTAAAAAATCAAGATCATGAATTCACATCAGCTTCTCATGTTACTTCGTGCAACAGTAGCTTTCTGCTTTAGTTTCAAACAACCCTCCACCAAGGTATCATGTATATGGTTACACAGAAAGACCGAATAAGATGTAGGACAGATCAGAAACCCAATAAAGTTGTTGGTAGATGAGTTCAATGGCTGGTATGCTCAGGAGCATTGGGGAAGTTTATGTTACTACCGATGAGTGCCTTACACAAAGGAGAAACGCGCTTCAGAAGAAAGGCGAATAAACTGAGTTTGACGTGGCTGGAGATGCGGTTATCAGGGAAAAGACAAACGACAGTGACAGAGGCACGCAGGAAAGCTGGCTTTTCTAAAGCACTCAGGGCCTCGTTAGGTACCAAAATAAGTGGTGCTATTTTCTTGGAGGTCTCAGTTTACTGGGTGCAGATAGTTTTTGAGAAGCTGCCTATTACACGGGTGCCCAAATGGAAGATGTGTTTCTTTTGAGAAGCCCAAGATTAATTGTGGGTGCTGAGCACTTGAAAAATGTGACCTCGAGCATTTTAGGAAACGTGATCCTGAAAGGAATTTCTAAACAAAGAGACTTTAGACCCACAAGTTGCTCTTATAATGGGAGGCACAATAACTGCAGAAAATGTTAATCACATGAATCTTGATACATGGTCTCCTTTTGAAAGGATGCAGCTAGATAAAGTTACCTCCAGCTGGAAGGGGCTGAGAGGTTTTGCCAGTTCCCCTGCTGCTAGCTTAACAGCCATGTTTATAAATACTGCAAATGTCCTCTGCTTAGAGAGACAGTTGAATGCAGTAAAATCTGGAAAAGCAACCCCCTGAGGGTGAGTGTCCTAATGTACTGTGTTAGCAAAGTCTCTCTTGCCCTTTTTCATACAAAACTAGGCAAAGGCAAACATACTTTTACAAAAATACTATTTCCATAGAGTTTGAAGAAGAAAATATATAAATATATATCTAATTCCCAAAAGAGTCATCTGAAGTCTGCCAAGACAAAGAGTTAGTTATTTTAAAGACCTTAGATCGTTCTATCCAGGATTAATGAACAAATCGTTGGGGTTTTTTTACAAAGTCTATGGCAAACTGGTGTTCCTCAACTCTTCACAAACAAATAATTATGAACCAAAAAAGCACGTGAATATTGGCATGATTTTTATTATTGTGAGATCTTAAAGAATGAGGATGAAAGGAAATGAAATAGTGAGACCCTTTGGGACTTTGGGAAGAGGGCTTAAACAAATCTGTGTGAGTTTTCCCCCTTTTGTGTGGTTTCTGTTTTCTTTTTATTTCCTTATTTCTCATTAAGCAAGGAAAATATTATTTACAAGCTGTTCTGGATGGATGAAGCCTTTGCTGGTCGGCCCTGCAGAATGACTGACCATCCCTTATTGCATCATTTTTCACACTACTCATGGGGTGGTGATCCTCTGCATCGCTTCCCAAAGCCCTCTGGACAAAGCTCAGGGCACTGAGAAAGGCTGGAGGGCCAGACTCCCCCTCATGTCCACAGGGGAGCACAGGGCCCCCATTTACACCCGCTTACACCTTGGAAGGTCACTGTAGGATTTGGGAGCGTTTACTTTTTCCTATGTAGCTCAGGTAGTCCCTTTTCTGTCTGCCTTCACTGCCTGTCTATCCCTGTGTGAGGACAGAGGTTATCCCTTAACTGAGCAGAAAACCTTCCCAAAGATGTTTAGGTACACTCTGTCTGAAGTGGCAGAGAATTTGTGCTACAGGCAGTCAGTGACCTCCGCCTGCCCTGGTGTAACAGCCAGACTCTCAATGCAGCAGCAGCTCGTAGCTGATCGCCAGTAGGTTAGAACAGGCCTGGTTAATGCCCCCATTCCACCAAAATCTGATGGGTGGAGGCGGAGTGAACAGAGTCCATTACACGAGCAAGTACAGAGACACTCCTCTTTGATGGATAGATGTACACCAAGTTTCAGTCAGAAGCAGTTTCACAGACAAGCTCTGAATCCTAAATGCAAGGCTTTAAGATGGAAAGAGTGACCACCCATGGACGCCAGAGGAGTCACTGCACAACGTGGCACACTGTGCAATTCTGCATAACGTGCTTTGTTCGCCCAGCTCCCAGTACTAGGATCACTCATGCCGAGTCAATATTCTTGTACCATACACTCAGCCTTACGGGAAATCCTTTGGAAACAGGGACCTTCTCTGGAAGCCCCAGAGGTGAGGAGGTATGAGAGCATCATCCCTTTTGCTGCTCAAGGCTGAAACACCACTTAACTGGTCTCAAAACTATTCCAGCCAAGATCATGGACATCGCTGAAAGTAACGTAATAAGCACTAAGCTACTGTCTAGGTAACCCACTGATGCTGAAGACCCTGACAGTAATGTACTAGCATTTACTGACAGGGGCACTGCCTTTCTGCTGCTTCTGCTTCCTCCACCCCCACGCCACCCCTCGTTGCTAAAATGCGCAAAGGAATTATGATAAGCAGGAGACATCGCAGAGCAGCTGTAGCATTTCTCTGCCAGGGCAAATCTGAAGGGATAAGAGCCTGAGCTTTTGATGCCCGATATCTCTAAGGGCCTCCAAGTTTGAAACACGTGAACTCTGCGCAGATGCTTCTGCTTGGACTGCCCACCTCAACAGAAACACAGAGTGATAAACGTTTTACTTTTATTTCTTGTCTTGAGTTTCTCCCGGGGGCTGTAGCAGGAAAGCGCAGAACAAGAGCTGTCAAAGGAGCAATTAGGGGCACTTTTTGTAGGGAAAGATTCCCTAGTAAGGGGGCTGGAGGAACGGGAAGGTGACACAAAACAAACCAGCAACTTGCAGCAGTGATAACGTCAGGATCCTGGAATCAGACTAAACACCTATTATAAAATGAGTGAAATTTATTGTGACTAACAGGTTATGAAGAATCAATGAGTAACTGAACGACACGTGTCCCCTTTCTTCTATTGACAAATAAAGCATAAATACTGAATGATAATCTCAGCCACAACTTTTCCTCTGTTTTTTCCCTCTTCATTTCTTCATTATTCTTCCTTCCTGTTCTTTACCATCAGCTACAGTTTTATCCGTAAGTTTTACTCCACAGTATGTGTTTCAGGCATTGGGTACTTCTTATACTGCACTGAAAATCTGTTTACTGCCGTTCCTTGTGAATATTGATAAGACAATGTCAGATTTTTTTAATGAATCTTGCTTATGAATTTTATCCACTTTTTCCTGTTTGACAATATAAGCAGATAAATTTGGGATGGAAAGGCTCAAAATTTTACTCTGCATGTATTTATTTTGTTTTTGTTAAGTCCCTCTGTGATTTTTAATAAGTTTGATTTTCTTTCAAAATTATGTTCCAAGATGCTGTTTTTAAAAAAATTAAAAAAAAGCCTTTCTTGGCAAGCATTGCCGCCCTGGTTGCTAAAATGAACGTGTGAAAACAAACTAGAAAAGGCCAGAAAGAAACAAAGTGGCTGCATCCAAGAACCTGCGGGATAGTTTTCTGTGGGACCAAGAATTAAAAATCTCTTGACCAGGTAGCACTTGTGCTTCACGGCAGGAGGCTAAAATCCAGGAAGTTATTCTTCCCAGCAGTGCTGCTGCTGTAACCAAAAGCACTGCTTCCCATAAGTGGGATCCCGCACTGGCACTGAAATTTCCAATGGGAAGGTGGAGGAGGCTCTGAGGTTGTGAATATCAGAAGGGCAAAACAAGAGCAATGAAAGGAAGAGCACTCTGCCCAATCTGCTTGTCTGGAGCTCATTGGACAATTTCAGGGTTTCCTGCTGCTGGGGCATGGCAGAGATCACCAAACACATGTTCCTGCCTTGCTCTCCAGTGACACCTGAGTCTCACTGGAGAGCTGCAAGATGACAGACAGTGCATTGCCCACATTTACTCTTGGGTTAGCATTCAGGAGCAGGCCGTGGCAATGCTGGTTGCCAAGTTCCAGCCATGTGTCAGGGAAATGGCATACACGGTGGGAAAAGAATGTGTCATTTGAGATAGTTGCTGCTTTGAACAATCTCATTACATAGCTCGTACTGCAGTTAGCAGTATTACAGCCTGAAGGAATAACTGACCTTCTGAAGGAAACTTGGCTTTTGTAACAGACCGTGTTCACCAAGGCCTTGACTTTTGTAAATGCACATACCTTCCCCATTCTGAAAGGGCGTGGAAAAGAGGAACCAGAGATGCATCTGGAACTGTGCATACACTGGATCACAAATTACAGCAGAATTTGCAGAGACTGCCACGTGCTGTAATTCATGAACTGGTATTTGATACCTGAAGATTTACCAAGCAATGATAGCAGCTGGCAGAGGAGAAGGAAGAGAGTAGCTCTAACTCTGTGAAGTGTTGAGAACAGGGCAAAACTTTGGCCTGGAAGCCCTGGGGACACATCCACAGCTGAAGTCCCATGCTCTGAGATGCACTGCAGTTTCCCCCTGACATCCCCCTCTTCTAGTAGGTTAAGGGGATGCCATGCTGCAAAGTTTGGTCAACCAGAGGTTTGGTCAAGCAGGACAGAGCAGCACCCCTTCTTTGAGCTTGTGACAGAGGGGTGTTTGCACAGTGACAGGCAAAGAAGTAACTGGAAGGAGTGGTAGAAAGTGATGGCAGGAGAATTAACTTGTGGGAGCCCTATATGCTGCACTGCGGAGGCTGCTATGCAGTGATGGAAGATGACTACGGTGGGTAGGTCATGAAAGAAGGTGAGATCACTGCTGTATTCAGATGTAGACAGCTTGAGAGATAGATGGTGTATATAAGTTCACTTTTCACATGTCCAGGTTTTCAGTAACATTGGACAGTTACTCTGGAGGAGGAATGACAGCGGTGATGGTGAGTGGAGAACCACAGGGTGCAGAAAGCCCTTGTACAAAAGACAAGTCATTAGGGCATTGCCATGGGGGACTGACTCATGCTGGAGCGCTGCTTTCTCACAGCTGTCAGGTAGCAGCACTGGTTCAGAGTGATGCTGTTGCCCTGCTCATCCTTTGGTTCGTTCCAGCAGTTGTCAGGTACTTGGCAGAGATTGATACCCCATGATTGCTAGTCTCAGGGAAATTCTCAAATTATGTGTTAGAAATGTTAAAGACAGGATTGCCACCATAAGTGGATTATTTCTTAGAAACAGTCAGATCATACATGTAAGAAAACAAGAAACAGCAGTTTCTGAAGACAAACAATCGCGAGGTGGTTCATCCCCCTTTCCGGTAATATTACAGAGCCATATTACTAGTAAAGTGAAATGGTACTGGTATGTCCATCATCCAGCTGTCTCAGCTATGCTGGAGAAGCATCCTCCTCACTTTAGTGGTGTGTTACCAAAATTTTCTCCACCCATGCCCCAGAATGACATTTGTGTGTGTCCTGAGGCTTTAGGACTGTGTAAACCCCCTGTGTAAAAGGCTTCCTGCATTGTCCAGTGTTATCTCTCTGCCACTGAAAGACTGTTCCCTAAAGCTCATGGTTTGTTATCTCGTGCTTTCTACTTTTAAACTGTGGAATACCACTGAAATTACAAAATGGAGCTTTCATTGCTTCTTTCATTTTTACACAGTTAGTCTCCGTAGCCAAGCCTAAGGTGTGATTTGCCTTGCTTTCCTCACTGGAAATATATCAGGGAGGACTTGTCCTCAGGCTCTCAGGTTCTTTGCACCCTGTTAGCTATGAAGTTCCCAACATTCTAAATTCTCCAATTTAGAGCAACACTTCCCTGGACAAGTGCCCCTTTCTCAGCAGCGGACCTTCCTTCAGACTTGAGCCTGAATCAAAATAAAGATGTCCTGTTGACTTTGGCAGACTGAACTCAATCAGTAAAATAATTTTTAAAAAGGTCATCTTTATATGATAGGTGTCAAATTTGAAGAGCTGATACTTGATCATTGCAGTGAGCCCCCAACAAAAAAAATTTTTTTAATTTATTTTAAGGAAATATGTTTAGAACCTTGCATTGCATTCACACAGCGATGGGTCAGCTGCATGCTCTTGCTAACTGCTGGCAAGAGACAAGTGATAGAGTAAGTGTTCATTGCTTTTCTGTCCAGTCAGTTCTCCCTGTTTGAGAAGAAGACTGTAACAGCATCGTTGTCCTGTCTGCACACAATACACTGCACTGCAGGGAAAGCCAGTCAGTGCGGTGTCAGTCGGTACTTCATTTATTTATTCTCTTAGATGCTGAATTGTCACAGCTTGTTGTCTGTGAAACAGCTTCGTCTTCAGTCTCCTCTTAAAAACTCCACACCCAGACCTGATTAGAGCAAGCTCTTAAGTATTTGCTTTGTGGAGCAGAGCCTATGACATTTCCTACAGAAATCAGTGATCAGAGGTTCTTTCCATAGCAACCACACAGCAGTGATGTTTTCCTTTCTGACCTTCTGTAGTTGTTGGCTGAAAGTGTATCAACCCTTCAAGCCGTAAGTACATCACATTCTTTTACCAAACAATATTGCCTTCAGAATTAAGATCTTGATATTTTTGTATGTTATGTTGTCCCACATCGGGACTCATTCATATATATTATGTCTAGCACCACTGTTGGAAAAATTGTGGAAATGCAATTAAACATAATCATTAAATACTTAATTTGTCTCTGTCTTGTATACCTACAGCACCCATTTTTCGGTATTGTCAATATTTTACTTTGCCACTGCATTTGCTGTTCACTATTTATTTGCTCTTTTTAAAGTTTAAACATTTATTAGAAATTTGAAAGATCTACAGAGGTGATAAAGTGTGAACAAAATGCCTAAATCAGATCGAATTTTATTTCATTCTGTGCATTTATTGCTGCCGTTGTTCGCTGACATTCTCTTAGCTCACTGTATACTGCTCATAATCTAATCTGTCCTGAAGAGGCAGTCAGCAGTGTATGAAGTGATTATAAGGATCTTCAAGTATCTTCAAGGATTTTTTGTACTTGGACTGCAAAAACATTTTGATCTGCTGTTGATAGAATGGGCACAATAAACCCCATTGTTACGGTTTCTAAAACACCACCTATTAGTAAGGAACAATCTGCAGGGCAAAGCACATATACAAATTCATCACAAGTAGACTCAGAAGTAATCCTACTGGTTTTGACTGCGTTGCCTGGCATCACGGCAGCTGTGAATTTGAAGCCCTTACTGCAGGTCACACATGGCTAGCTCTCCCTTTCTGCCTGCAGAACACAGATTTTTCTGATTTTCATGTTTTGCTCCTACCAATGCAATGCAGTGCATTCTGCTATTCTGTATCTTTTATTATTTGGTAAAAATACATTGCACCTGCAGCCATGTGCACCTCTTAAGGCATCATTTTTTGGACTGAAACACGTTCTTGCTGCCCACCTCCTGAAGGCCACTGCGTGGATGTTACCTCACTTTTATTTTTCAAAAGAGTCCGGACTGGAAGTGTGCGAGCCGAGCTTTGTGTTTTCAAATGTTTGAGATATTAAAAAGCAACAGGGGATTATATTGCTAATGTTAGCTCTCTCCTACCACAGCTGGCTTGCACATTAGTCAGAGATCTTCCCTTTCTACTCTCGTAGTCTGAAAAACGTGCAGCCTCTGGGGCTGTGGAATAGCTGCCGGCAGTGGGTGTGGGTAGCTGCTACCTACTCTGGGGATTTTACTGGTTTGGGTTTTTTTATTAAACTGGTGCCGCTCTAAACTAAGCCTGGCCACTTCACTTCTCCAGTTGCTCTTCTATCCTGCTGGCAGACCCTACTCGTGTTGTTTTGCCTGACATAAACCCATTTGGCTGCCCTAATGTAATCTGTTCACTCAGCTAATTCCCAGGTTGTTTATTATGGAAGCCATCCAACACCCGCTGAAGGCAACGCAACCTTCAGCTGCCTCGGCAGCTGTTGGATCAGGCCTATGAAACAGGGACTATTTTGCTATTTTCAGGGTATTAGGAGCTTGGATTACTGTACAGTGTTTTGATCAGGATGAAAGGAGGAAAGTTAATAGAAAAAAATTACCTTGTGATGGCATCTTCTGCTTTCAAAGTGTTTAGGAGACACTTTGGAGACAAAGATATCATTTGGATCAAGGTAGTCACCCAGGGCCCTGAAATGGTCAGGAGATGGAGAGGCTCCCATCGGACAGGACTCCTCACCCCTTTCAGCCTTCTCTCTCTGAACCGGAAAGCCTATTCTCCATCAACCGTGCAGGCAACAAGTTTAGACCAGACATCTAGTTACTAGACAGCCATCAGTGGACCTTGCGGAGACACAGATAGATCTAGGATGGATCCCACCATTTTATCCTTGAGAAATAAATGGGTTTGGTCATTCTGGACCAAGAACACAGGAGATTAAGAAGTCCGTCCTCTAGCTGCCTTGGAGAGTTCAAATTCACTTTGGGGGGAAGGGGAGCTTCTCACCAGAGGAAACAATTAGCATCAACCCTGGGGAGCCTCAATTTCATCTTCCCAGTGACAAATAGAAGACACAAGTCACTAGCTGCTTCTGATGTGTAATGATACTGAAACATTCCTCTTTTTTTTTAAGTATTACCTTGATCTAGAAAGGACATTTTATTGAATGCTCATTAGCCACTCCAGACATCATTCATAAATCCATCTCTCTGTCCATTCTGACAACAGTGTGGAAGTCCTGTATAAATTATTTTGCCATTCTACTTAAGTTATCCATACGTAGGATTTTAGTTGTGACTGTTATTCACATGACAAATTCCCAGGCAGGTTTCTGTTGATAGAGAATAGCTTCCCACAATTCAGGTATAATGCTAAGCTTCCAGTAAAATTCATGATGTTGCTGTTCTGCAGACAACAGTAAATCTGCTGCACAATGTGATATGTAGCAACTTGCCTTAAATAAAGTATAATTAAGGTGATTTAACAGAAGCTCTATCCAATAATATTTCTGAATGGGAAATCCCTTATTTAAGGGAAATTAATTTCCAGTTTTGTTGCCTGCATACTTTTTTTCTCCTCCTTTGCTGTTTTAAGAAGATTTTTTCAAAGAGCTGTGACCACCCAGATTAC
Source organism: Bucorvus abyssinicus (assembly GCA_009769605.1). Taxonomy (NCBI): domain Eukaryota; kingdom Metazoa; phylum Chordata; class Aves; order Bucerotiformes; family Bucorvidae; genus Bucorvus; species Bucorvus abyssinicus. Next base: position 13,678,627 of record CM020033.1, on the reverse strand, counting down.
TATTACTTAGTAATAGGTCCAATTTCTGGCTACAAGAAGAACACAGTGATAGTTTGGGGTGGGGGAATCCACCATTGATAAAATCTTTTCAGATTTTATCTGCATTTTGTACTAAAATGGGAATTGGTTCATGCAAACAAGGAGACAGCTGCTGGGTTGACTCTGCTTCTGACTGTGAAGATATATCTAGAAGGGCTTTGGAGCTCCTGGTTTCAGTGTACATTGCAGATGCACCTTGATTCCATTTTGGAGCATGACCAAGTGAACATAGCCCTTTGTAGCAAACTGGTTTCCACCAGAGGTACAAAAAAACTGTGTCTCGTTCAGATCAGGTCCTGGAGACAGTTGAGTGGCTGGGATGGAGGATGTGTTGCCACACACAGCTACCCGTCAGCTACACTTTGCAACATCCATTGCTTACCTTGTGATTTCAAAGGCGAAGTAGTAGGATGGCAATAAATTCAATGTAAATGCAGTTCTCCAGACTGTGAAAAGACAATGTAATCCACATGTAGATTAGGCTCTTTAATTTTTTTAAAGTATACTGCTCATAGTGGACGCTGCCCAAAGATTCCATTGATTCCCAAGAGTGCACTACCACCAGAAAACTCAGAATCCAGCATACTGTTCTACTACAGCCTCCAAGCTAATAATAATTAATAATTAATAATAATAATTCATATGTGTTTGTTTTTCCTCTGCAGGTAATATTTTGACACCAATATGGGAAAGCAAAACAGCAAACTACGCCCTGAGGTCATGCAAGATTTGCTAGAAAGTACAGACTTTACAGAACACGAGATCCAGGAGTGGTACAAAGGCTTCTTGAGAGACTGTCCAAGTGGACATTTATCTATGGAGGAGTTTAAAAAAATATATGGGAACTTTTTCCCTTATGGGGACGCTTCTAAGTTTGCGGAACATGTGTTCCGCACTTTTGATGCCAATGGAGACGGAACAATAGATTTCAGAGAATTCATCATAGCCTTGAGCGTAACATCGAGAGGTAAACTGGAGCAAAAGCTGAAGTGGGCATTCAGCATGTACGACCTCGATGGGAATGGCTACATCAGTAAGTCAGAGATGCTGGAAATCGTGCAGGTATGTGCTTCTCAGGGGCACCCCTTGGCCTCCTCCTTGCAAGCAAATTATGAAGCAAGTTGCAATGAGACACTGAATGAAAACCTCCAGCAGCGTTTGGGGTTTTATGATCTTGGTTCTCTCTGTAAGTGCTTGAATATAAAATATTATTTCATTTGGCAAAGGTCATGCCACAATTCAAACTACAGCATCTGATATCCATTGCAAGATTTTCCTGAGGGACTCACTGAGTGGGAAGCTCTCCCTTGGGAGTTCTGTTGGGCTGCAGCACGGCAACTAACCTGCTGATAAATGTGATTCTGTCCTCTGGGAAACCCCAGTAACTTGATTACAGTTATTACAGTGGAACCAAGTAGGTATCTTAGCTCAACCAGGTTGTGAACTTTAAAGGAGGGAAGGCTCCCTCCACAATAAGAAACAAATCTACTTTGAAATCACACTGCTATGAAGAACCAGCTCACATATTTTAAAAAGTGTCTGCCTGCCTAATTGCGGTGAGGTCTGCATACTTAGTATCACACTAGCTGTCTTCATATTAAATTGCCAGTATAGATAAACCTTATCTGGGTAGACAGTGATTCCATACACAGCTTCTTTGGGTGCACTTTCTTGTGGTGTTAGCAGGAGTCCCACCTCCCACTTTGGTTTCTTCTAACATGTTTTTACCCTTGAGGCAGATCACTCTACTGAAAGCTTTAAAACTCTTTTTATATGGTAGTATATTTACACTGCTTGAATCTGTATAATGCAGTGCTGGTTTAAAAAAAAAAAAAAAAAAAAAGCAGCAGCAGTCTGTTAGCAAGACCCTTTCTTTTCCTGGAAATTTTGAAGTGCTATGTACTGTATTATTCAGATTTGTACTTGTGTTGGAAATCAAGGGAAAGGTATGCATGCAAATTACAGACTGCGATGGCAAACTGCCATGTACAAAATCAGCCTAAGGTGCAGCATCCTCAACTTTCTACCAGGGCTCTTCTCATGTCCTCTGAACAGTAGCTACTACCAGCACTTGCGCTGCTTCAGCAAAACCAGATACAAAGCGCAGCTGCGAATGCGGGGTTGTGGTGTCGTCTTTCACTTACTCTGTTTTGAGTTCCTGTCTCTGAGTTAAAGAGCAAGATTGCTCTCAGACGCAGAGACCTCCCTGCCTCTGCGGCACGACAAACCCTGTGGAATATCTGTGCTAGAAGATACTCTGTTCCTTACAAATCATCCTCTCCCCGGGGTGGGGTTAAACAGGCTGTCAGTCATGGTTTTTCTAGCTGCATTTCTCCTCATGAGAAAATAAAGAGAATCACAGAAGAACCAGCAAAGTACAAAGCAAACACAAGGAGCCAAACTCGAGCAGGTGCCATCTCCCCGGGAGGAGGAGACGCCCCAGGGACCTCAGGACCCCTTGCTGCTGTCAAGTAGCCCAGGAGGGCCTCAATGCTGAACGGCAGCGCAAACCCCTAGACCAGAAGATTTACAAACAGGGAGAGCAATGGCACAAATGTGTCCATGTCAAATTTAATGAAAACATCAGTGGCTGAATTCTCTGTAGTGAGCCAAGCGAGGACCTGCAAAGCCGGCAGCTTTTTCCAGTTACCCCAGATCTGCTCACCAGCATGTTTAGAGGCTTGAAACGCTCTGCCTCATCTTCATCTTCATAGTTTAGTTGGTACTAAATCATAGCATTGTCCTTTACAACCATGATGGCATCATCAAATGAACCTGCAGCTTAGGGGTCAGAGTAAGGAGACATCTTGTCAATTTGTACATCCAACCCAGAGCAACACTTTGACCGCGTACAGCCCTTAGCCTGTCACTCTAGCCCTCTCGTTGCGCTTCTTGGGAGGTTTGGCTCTCTCCTCCTTTCAGATCACACCTGAAACTCAACTGAGCTGTGCTCTTTCTCATATAGTCTCACCCTACATTTTGAGGGACCACACAAAAATCAATTATGGAAGTAAGCAGCCTGACAAGCCTGAGCAACAGGCATTTCTGCACTATGGACCATGTGGCTTTACAGGCAGGAAAGCTGCCCTTTCTGTGATGGAGCTTCCCATGAGGTAATGTGCTTGCAGATCTCACCCTGCTCTCTTCTTCCTGTAATTTATGGTCACAATGATCTCCCTGTATTTCACGGGTCACCAATAGCTCTTGCCGGTGGGTTAGGATTTGTTGTGTAGTCTCTGGAAACATGTTCGGCTGATAGGGGAAACTGAAGTAGATGTGCACATTTTCTTGCTTTATTGAGAGGTTCCTTTGATGTAGAGTGATTAGACTTATCAAAAAACCAGCTAACAACTATCACTTTCCTTTACAAAAGATGATTATTTTTTAATACGGAAAGTCAGGATTCTGTATTGAACATTTTCCCGGGGGCCCTCAGCCATCACAATCTTCTTTCTGATAGTGAAAAACAGAACTCTGTTACATCTCTGATATGTCTCAGAGGAACCTATTACAAGTCCCTTATCTAGCATACCTTTGCGTATAGATATAGCAGGATTTATTATGTTTTCATTGGGATTTTTGCATGAGACAATACATCAAAATCAATGCTAAAAGAAACAGCATCAATCTAAAAGTCCTACTTTCACAGGAAAATACTTGCTGCATTTTAAGAAACATAGGGACGAGTTACTTCTTCTTTTTCAGTCTGCTTTTCTTCGTGCTTCAAAGTTCTCTCTCCATAGTGGTTTTCGCTATTATGCTGATGGTTACTTGCTTTTCCTTTCTCGTGCTCTGGCCTACTCTAACACTGCTGCAGGCAACGCAGGCTTTGCACTCTTGCTCAACATTGCAAAAAGGTGCTTGTGGTGACAGCGGTAGCAGCAGCAGCTACTAGTTAAGATGGCTCTTGTCCCACAGGAGCCCTAGTAACTCTCCTAGCAGCTGCCAAGGAGATGAATGTGAACGGTCCCTAACAGCTTTTTTGAAGCCTCTTTTCCCCGCAAAGCAAATGTCTAGAGGGCAAAGCACCTCCGTTCCTTTAAGCTTCCTTTACCATAGTGCTGTTAACCTGAGCTTCCCCTAGACAAGTCTCCAAAAGGCCCTGCTCAGAGACACACATGAGCCATCCACATGGAGGTGGCTTTACGGTTTGGAGGATCACGTAGCTTGAAGGACTTTAGTGGTGGGCTGACGATTGCGGAGCCTAACAAAAGAAAGTCCACGGGACACTGCTACACCTACCAGGCACAGCACATCTGCAAATGCTCACCACAGATACTCTCAGACTCTCCTGCTCTAGAACTGCTTTTCGTGTGTCCCATATGTTTACCTATAATCTAAATAGCCCAGTTCCACTCAAAAATAGCTGCAAGTCAGCTAGAAGATCTGTGTTTGTTCCCTTTGCTTAAATGGGACATATTTGGTGAGAGTCTCTTAAAATAAAGAGTTCAAATATGAGATGGAAACCTTGTTCTAAGGGTACATTTTTTCACCGTAAGGAGTCATAAGGCATCTTAAGAACACTGAGCTGAGAGACAAGAATAACACTCTCAGTTTAATACAGACAGAGCTCACAAGTTTCACTTGCTTGGCTAGCTTATTTGTGAGCCAGGAAGAAACAGAAGCTGATATGGGAAGAGGCAGAAGCCGATATGGTGCTCAATAAAGACAGTATCAAAAATCCCAGTGACATTGAGAGGAAAGCAATTTTTTCAGACTGGTTATTCACTTCATGAGACTTTCAGCTGTCAAAATGTATTTAAATGGAGTAAAAAGGATTGACTGAAAATTTGTGCAGTCATTGCTGCCATCACCGTAAGGAGCTCTTTGACACTTTGCCAAGTATAGCAGGAAAGTGCAGCTCCCACCAAGGTTTCTGGCCTGAGTGCAGCAGTGGCAGCCAGCGACCGGAAGCAAAACATTTTGCAAAGGAGCAGCAGGGTGAGATTTGCACTAAATCACCCATCATCAGTCATCCACCAGCAGGTACAAAATCAAAGGGGAGAGCTGACAGGGAACCAGCCAGTTCAGGTGAAGCTGGAGCCTGTGCTCACCCCAGTGATGCACACAGGGCTATGGAGGCACAATTTCTTGTGTCCTTCAGGAGCTCCAGGTAGCTGTAAGGACCCCTGCTGACAGAATTCCACCTGTGAAAGCTGCCCTGACTCAGGTGGCTGCGGAGAAATAACCACCTCCAAAACTACTCCTGCTAAATGCCATCGCTGGCTTTCAGCCCAAGTGCTGCAAGGCCGAGGGGTCATACTCCATGTGGAGTGGCGTCCTTGTAGCCTTTTGGTCCCGGGTTACAGCCCAGGGTTAGTACAGCCCAGTTCCACGTAATTATCGCATGAAACCAGCTTCTTTTCAAAGCTTGCTCTTTCAAACACACAATGAAGAGCTCTGTGTAGCTGCATTGAATTAATATGGGGCAAGACTCAAGATTCTTAATCAGCTTTAGCTGTCTTTTACTTTGGGAAAACTTCCCACTGAACTTCTGAGTAAGGACATAGGAATTTGTCCAGAGTAACCATTTTCAGCATGAAATGAACGCTTACTATGTTATTCCCATCTGGCTTTCCTAGAATATCTCATCTGTTATTCCCTTCACACGCCTCTGTGGAAAGAACCCTGTAGGATGAAGTCATCCTGAAGTGCTTCTTTTTTTTTTCCCTATAAAATCTGCATATTCTTACTATGGTTACTTTGACCAGGGTAAACATGCCCGCACTCGCGGTCCAGAACATTCCTCCCACACTTTCAATACAGATTCTCTGCTTTGCTGTCCTCTCACCCAGAGTGAGGGAATGACCCTTCCACCTCTCTTCCTACCCCAGACAAAAGCCAGACAGCTTAAGATGCTTAAACATTGGCAGATTTATAAACCTCATCTGTGCTCTGACCCCTGCGAGCTTTGCATGCTGATGAGAATAAGGAAGATGTAAATTCATGCTGTCTACCCTCTCCTTTTCTTTCTTCCCCTATTGCCTCCTTCCCCAGCTCCTGCATCCCTAAGTTCATGTGCTTGCATGTTCATCCTTTCTCCTGTTCTCCTGTTTATCAGATGATCATGGTTGTGTGGACAGCATCGTTGCTCTGCCCAATAGCCTGGCACCCCAATTCTCTTGGGAGCCTTTGGGCTTTCCCACAGTGCAAATGATGATGATGATGGTGACAATTTAAAAGGTGCTCACCACTTCTGCTTTCAGCCAGCAGCTCTTCATGCTGAAATGTTCTCCTCTGTTCCTCTGCTCAGGTCCATAGCCAGCGTTACAGAATTACTGGAGAACAGACCACGAAATCCACCGCCATGGTGTTGGTGACATAACTGAGGGAGCAGATGTTTGATTGCGCTAACCATAAGCGATGAATAATTAATTAAACAGACAAATGCTATCCTTCGGATTTAACTCTTTAAGTTATTTAAAGGCCAGTGAAAGGTGAGCTGCTGGCAGAAGAGAAGCCAGCAGGATGGCCAAGGAAGCGGGTACTCCCTAGCCTGAGTGTAAAATGTCTGTGCTGCTGGTGCTGCTGGTGAAGCTGGAGGTTATGTTCCTGGAGTCGGCCCTTGGGGATCCTGGGCCAGATGACGGGAGAGTGCTAGGCAGGGTGCCTTCACGAATGGGAAAAGGGGAAAAAGGAGATCCAGTGAGCGATCTTGGGCTTGAACCAAGAACGCCCCTCTCAGAGAAGGAGGAAGTGGAGAACAAATAGCTAAAGCAATCACATCTGCACTAAGTTATCAACAGGCCACTGCAGACACTGTGTTGTGGGGGAAACGAGAATTTGAATCTATGGAAGAAAGCAATACACATCTACAGATGAGACCTGGAGGGCAAAGCGACTGCCTAGTGCAGTGCAACGGGAAGCAGAAGGAGCTGGTCAGACCAGGGCAGTGCTGCTTTGGGCTGGGAAGTGCCGCCTTTCCAAATGGCTGAGAGGCTGCCCTGAGGACACCACCCTGCAGCCATCTGGCCGCTGCTGTTCTCCCTGCTGGGTGGCATCGAAGTGGTATCTAATGCAAAATGCTCTTGTTTACTGGCACTGCATGCTCACATTCGCAGGCAATTTTTGGCTAACCAGTTCAGAGAGAATTACTCATCCTTGTTTTAGAATTAACATCACCTCTCTTTTAGGGGCGGCTAGTACCATACGTGACTAGTGGATTTGTATGGGCAGAGAATAGTTATGGGTGGCACCAGCGCCGGGTGAGGCCAGAACATCTGCTCTCTGTGGAACCAAATGTGAACTTGGTTTTGAGTCGTGTTCCCCCAGACTTGCTGGTCAAGTCTTCATTATCTGTGAGACACAGCAAATGCAGGGAGTGAGTCACTGCCCTCCCCATGGGCAGGATGCTGACTGAGGGGGGAGAGAAAGGACATGGGGGTTGGGGGCGGGGGGGGAAGCAAAGACAAGGTGAGGGGACGGGGGTGGTGATGATTGAGCCTCGGTGGCCATAGCACAGAGACACACCGGATTGTGGGACAAGATCTCTTAATGTTCTCTCAGGTACTGGGAGCTGACAGAGCCTAACATGCTGTACAAGTGATAAATTCACCTGAAGACTGTTTTAATAAGGAAAAAATGTAATCTCAGTCCACACCCAGATTGTGTTTGACCATGACTAAAGAAGGAAACACAGTAGTTCATAAATGAGCATCCCACTGAAAAAGGCAGCTGCACGTACTAATACTACCTGACTCCCTTCAGCATCCAGAGAGCAGGTCCCAGCCGATGTTCCCGGGATATTTTCTGCCTGTTTCTGTCACCAGGAGAAAATCATACCCCTGCATTAAGATAATGTGTTTCTTACCAGCTCTTTGCTCCTGTCATATAACACAGGCAATCTATAAGATGGTTTCTTCTGTAATGAAGATGCCGGAAGATGAATCAACACCAGAGAAGAGGACAGAGAAGATCTTCCGCCAGATGGACACCAACCGTGATGGTAGGCACTCTCCAGACGCCAGGGCAGCTGCCTGTGCCCCCAGGCTGGGTGGCTGGGGTGTCCTGCCCACATGGGGCAACTCTTCAAACCCACCACTCCTGCAGACGCCCAGGCAAAGCCACCATCGCCCACATCCAGCAGGGTGCAGGCAGGCAGCACTTTGCCTTGTGGGATTGCTTTCACAGGGATTTTCCTTGGGCTTCCCCAGCTTCCTTCCACAGTGCTTGTCCACAGGCTTGGCAGGTGTGCTGCAACCCACCACATGCACTAAGCAAACGTGTTTCTTTTCTAGGAAAGCTCTCTCTGGAAGAGTTCATCCGAGGCGCCAAGAGCGACCCATCCATAGTCCGTCTCCTGCAGTGTGACCCCAGCAGCGCTGGGCAGTTCTGAAGCTGTACTTTGGATGAATTATGTATCTGCTTTTTTTTTTTTTCCCTTGCCAAACAACATTCATGGTAGTGTTGCCTCTGTATGGCCAATTATGCCTTCATTTGTGGCATTTATAGCTTCTTTTGTTGTGGATTAATTATAAGAATGCTGAATTGCTCTTAACAATTTGTCCAGAGCACGGGCAGTACTGTTTTAAACAGATATTGTAGTGTTATCATTGTTTTAAATATTTCATTTTGTTTTTTCATTTTAATGTCTGTTTTGGAAAATACGCGTTGAAAAGGAGTAAACCAACAACAAAGCCCTTGGCAGCAAGACACACTGACAGATTTTAGATTGCTGCATTAGTAGCTAAGTATTCACCCGCAGGACCTGAAAGTGTTGTAGAGGTTGAACCGACGGGATTGCGAAGGGATTTGACCAGTTCGGGTCAAAGGCGGGAACGGGAAGAAGTACGAAAGTACAGACAGCGTGTGGGGTGTGTTGTCCGCACCCCTGCTCCTATGCCTCATTGTTTCAATGTTGTGAACATTTTCCAGGCTGTGAAGGAGAAGGGAAAAAAAGGTCGACATTTTTTACTAGGTTTGGAGTGGTCGATTTCACACAGCTTTATCTGAATATTGAGCAATTTGCAATCCTGATCCCCAAATCCACAACTGACAATACACCTTGCTGCTTGGGATCAGCAAAGGCAGATGCAGATATGGAAAACTGGGTCTTGACAATGAATTTAAAGGAGATATATGTTGAATGTGAAATTCTCAAGTTAGTAATAAAGCAGTTTCTACTAAGGAGAGACATTCACGTGAGGAACCCGTGGACACCTGCAAGCAGCTCCAGCTGCGGCACATCTGCAGTTCTCAATGCTCTTGCACAGTATGAAGTTTTGGGAGTGTTTTTGTCTCTCTACACATAGCTAACGGAGTTTCTGGGCCTGCTCTTAGGGGAAGGCTGTCATCAAAACTTGTTTTAAACATAAAATTGTAGCATATATATTTCATTTGTTTTAGCAAAGTTCAAAAAATCTGTACTGAAACAAGGAAATGGTACGCATTATGGTATATTTATATATATAAAAATTAAAACCAAAAAAAAAAAAAGATCAGATCTTGAGAGAAATTTTGAATGTTTATCCTTTCGCCTAGATGCAGGAGTTCTGAAATTTGCTGCTGCGGAACTTTATCCTTTGGTCAAAGTTGCTGTATGCAAAGCTAGTGGGATTTCTTGGGGACTTGACAAGCGCTGCTGCAATGGAAAGGCTTTAGCAACAGGAGGCATTATGCTGACTAAATTGGCGTTAATCTGTCATTAGCTAAAGTCTGCTCTGTGATCCTGTTGGATAGGTGCCTACCCTTGTAGGCAGTGCACAGCGCTGGGAATTTGTAAGCTCGTTAGAGTAACCTTTGTCTGACTGGCAAGGTTGGCATTTTGTCAAGTGACCTTGTAGATGCTAATCCCCAGTAGCCTTAATTTAAAATAAACTAAGTAAAATAAGTCTGCTTTACAGACGATGATTAGCTAAGTACTAATTAGAAGTTGTGAATGAGTAGCTGAGTATGAATAATTTTTAGTTGAACACTAGCTAGCATGTACAATAACTGAGAGAAAAAAATCATAGACTTAAATTTTCCATACCATTTCCTTTGCCAGGTGTGAAGTGCATAGCATATTAAAATAAAATAAAAAGAAATTGAAAATAACATTGCTAATCAGTTGTTCTAAAATCATTATGAGTGGTTAATTACACTCAGTAAGTGTCTTCAGGCACACACTTTTGTCTCAAATGATCACATAAATTCAGTTGATAATATATTCCCATTATATCAATCAAAATACTGAGGAAAGATGTGTGTGGGAAAACGAGAAAGCAAACACAAACAGATTTCAACACCTGGCGCTTTTAGCTGTTACAAGCATCACTGGCAAATTTTGCACCAATTCTGGTTGATGGAAACATTCCCCATCTCTTTCTCCCTGATCTTCATTAGACATCCTGTGCTCAAATCTAACCCGTCAAAGGAGAGCCTGTGCCTACCTTCCTCAAGGTATTTTTCTGCTTTACCTGGAGAGGTTCTGGCCCTCTGTCCTGTGTCCATCACCTCACGCATACTGAAAGCCTCTTTCCCTCTTGAGTGCTCTGAGTGTTGTTTTTCAGCAGGACAAGCCTGGCCGGACTGCTGGGGATTGCTGCAGGAAGGTCAGTGGACATGCACTGGTCAACACCCCTTCTGTCAGATGGGAATTATCTGTCCCTCTGCCCCAGACGCTCCCGGGGTGTTCCATCACTACCACTGCATGGGCAGGACTAGGTGATGCTAGAGGAACCTTGCTCAACTTCTAACCTACCAACACAGTGCAGGCACCCAGATGCAAAGCAGCCCAGACCTACAGAAGCTGGCATTTACTGAAGGTGAACCACTTCTACAGTTCCATCTTCTTCTTAATGCTGTGAAAGTAGTTGCATGTGACCTAAACTTTTAAAATGTTGCCTTTTATTTAAGTGACTGCATTCCATCTCTTTTTAGTTTTACAAGATATTTCTGGCCCAGAACCTAATCTCTCAGGGTTTTTCTGCTCAACAGTTTTGGGGCTTTGGAGCCAAGCTTGCTTCATGTGTTAATACTGTACAACACGTGTTTGAAAACACAACCTGTGATATGACCCCAGGCCAGCGGAGACGTAATTCTTCCCACAGTTCGCAAAATCTGGAAGAATGAGAATTGGCCTAGAGCTGCAGAGGACGTAGCTGCAGATAAGACTCATAGAAACATTTACAGAGTGAACTAAGGTTATTCTTTTACCGGACTACCACTGATTATTGGTATTGTTTTAAATTATTAACTATCCCTTTCTTCCTCTGCCTCCACATGTACTTTAAAAGTGATCCATAGTTGGTGTTGTGATAGGAGCATCCGCAGAGCTCAGACCAGCAGGAGAGCAGTGGTGTGCCGCACCTCGGACTGGAATTCTCTGCTTTGCTGCCATTCACGTTTGCAATCATAACAGCCTTCATAAACCTTTTGAAGACAAAATGACCTGTCCTGTATTAAATAGCACAGCAAGTCAGACTCTTTCAAGCAATCGATTACCAGTATTTCCATGCAGGAAGGATTGTAGACAGCACATACTGTTTCACATCACCTCTCAGCTTTGCGGATACATTCTCCAATATTAGTTGTGTGTGAAAGAGGTAACCTTCACTCAAATGTTGTCCTCATGAATTAATGAGTACATCCCACATACAAACTGAATCCATGGAAAATGCCAGTGCCATTTATCTGGCACTCCCAGCCAGCTTGCCAAACTCTGAGCCAGAAGATGTGAAGTGAGGACCATGGCTTGTGCAATCTGCAGCAGCCTGTCTTTGTCATAGGGTGCATTGGGAAAGGAAAAAGGGAACACAACCCTTGTAAAACCAGCATGCATGCATTTTTGTGAGCACTTATGGCTTGAGAGGGAGAACAGAAATCTGTTTCAACATTATTTGAAACCCTGTGAGTTCACAGCAGTGAATGCTCCTGAGGTACACGGAGCTGTGCTCTTCCTCTCGCTGTTCTTAGGAGCTTGCAGGATTTTGATCCTATTGTTCAGGGATTTTGTCTTCTTGTTCTCTGTTATAAAGCATGACCTCTACATTTTCCAGACGCTCTGCTTAAAACAGTAAGCCAGATGCGTGTAACTTCTGTAGCTGGCTAAGGTCTATGTGCAGTATTTCACACCAGCACAAGAAGTGGTCACACGTGACCAAGTCCCCATGGTTTAATAACTGTCCCTGGGGGCTGAGCCTCAGGACTTTTCAGTGTGTGCTCTCTTCACTGATAGTGAACGTGCAATAATGCGGCTTAACTTAATTTTCTTTCACTGCAGACTGGTTTAAGTCGCATTACTCTGCATTTGCTGTGGGCTGGAAGTGCACGCATGGGCAGGAACCTCAGCTCAGATGACTCATGGAAACTTGGTGAACTTGATGTTGAGCCCCAATCAGCAGACTAAGACAAGATGAGAACATGGCCATGGCTGAACGCCTCTCAGTACACGTGAACCGGGGAACATGGTGACAACTGGCAGGTCCCCGGGGACATGTGGCGCGGGAAGGACATCTCCTGCCTCAGAATGAGTGCCCTGAGTTCAGTTATCGCCCTTCTTTTAAAACTCTCTCTCTTTTTTTCTTTAGCAGCACTGGTGAAGATGCAACTTAATAGCAATATAGCATGGTCAGGGTAAAGGAGGCGTTCTTCAAAACAGTTCCCTTTTGAAGCCTAGCGTACAAGCGCCAAGTGAAACAAGCAGAGGGGAGGGCCAGACAAGACCTCCTGAATACCCCCTGTGCCAGTACCTCCTTTTGTCTTTGTCATTGCGCTCCTTCACTTTCCTGGAGAGGCGGCCCTTGGGCTCAGCAGCTAGGTGTCAGGTAACTGGTGCAAGACCAGCGAAGAAGAATATTTCATCTGCCCTGTGCGCAAGGATTTGAATGCATTCTTTGCTCTTACTGGGTAGGATCTCATGTAGGAGTCTTAAAGCGGGGGAAGTTGGTTTTCTTGGTATCACAGGCAGAACTTGTGCTTAGAAATGCAGGGAAACTTGGCAAGCGCCAGCCAGCCGAGCAACGCTCAGAGCCGTGTGCGGAGTTTTCCATGGACTGTGCAGTAGGCGAATAAGATGCAAAGCCGTGATATGTCAGACCCGTGGTGTGATGTGCTCTGACACAGGGCTAGACCAGGAATGGCACCTTCTAGCTGAGCAGCTCTGTCTGCTGCGTGTTCAGTCAGAGGCACTGACAAAACACACTTTTAAATACCTTCAGCATGAGAATGCAGCTGCAGGAGCAGAATAATGCTCTTTCTTACATACAAGCAACAGAGCTCTTTGCCCTGCCCCAGCTGGGAGTCGAACAAACAGCTCCCAGGAGGAGCATAAGGCATTTCCTAAGTGTAACTGAGGGCAAAACATTGCCTGCAGGAGCTTTCTTCCCGGCTGTGGTAGACAAGAACGGAAAGCTCCATTTGTCTCTGAAAGGCCAGGTGCCAGTCTGCAGGCTGGCGAAGGAGAGGAGAACAGATGTGTTTTAAGCACAAGGAGGGGAAAAGCAGCGAGGTTTGTAAATTGCCATGGAAAACAGTGACACTAGAAATAGGGACTGTTGCTGAGGGGCTGCAAAAGCTGTTAGGTGCCTCTGACATTCAGAGCAGTAGAACAGTCGGTCGGACACAAAGTCAAACTCCTCATCCCTCACAGAAACCATCCCTGGCTGCCATGGGTGTCTCAGTTAGCCACAACCCTTATTCCAGCCTGGCTTTCACTGCTGTTGCTTCCAAATCATACAACTGAGAAGCTGTTCAGGGGTGGGGATTTTCACAGGATAAGATTTAAAGCTTTTCAGATATACTCTCCGTATCTCAGCAAGTAACAGCTGGAAAGGCCAGGTGTGAGGAGCTGCTTGCAATGTAGATTTTATTTTCTTATTGCTCCCACAGGTCATAAGTGTTATTTTAATATGTGTAGTTGAGATTAAGCTATCACATGTAAGATGTTGCTTAATGCACAATAAACAAGGCAGAAAAGAGTTTGGGTTGTAGTGAACACTGTGAAAAGACTAGAGGAATGAAAAGCTGTGAGAGACATCACTGCCTTTAGGTCAGGCAGTGATTCACAAGGTGAAACCCCCTTAGCAATAATCAGCACAGAATAGCTCCTCTGTGCCGGCCCAGTCCGTGGGACCTCCTGGGCTGCTTTGTCCCCATGTCACTGTGTGCTGAGGCTGGGGGCTCTGGGTCCTGCCGCAGAGATGGTCATCTGAACTTATTCAGCCGGCTGAGTGCTTCCCAGATATCGAAGCACGCGAAGGCCACCCTCTCTATAGTGCTCACTAACTGTGCAGCTGAGACATGTCTTAGATCTTCCTCTCTTGCCCTGACCTTATACCAAAGATATTTTCACCTTGCCAGGGCAGGTGCTCAGGGTGTCCAGCTCTCTGAGGCTTTGTGCCCACATCCCTGTTGCCATCTCTGCTCTCTGTGTGAACAAATAACAAACACCAGCCCATGACATCTGGAGGAGCCAGGCTTGATGCACTTAGAAGGAACAGCTTCTGATTCGGTTCCCAGCCTTTGGCTCTCCTGCGTGTACCTTGTCAACCACACTATTTATTTCTTATTATTAAGGAATGGCGGTATTAAACATTGCTAGAACACACTGAACCTCTGGACCAACGCGGTTTTCGTTATCGTGTGTGTCTTTGTGATGCACTACAGACTGAATCTGACCAGTGATGGCTCTCCGCTCCCATGGTTTATTCCACAGAGAGCTGGTTTCTTCCAGGCAGGAGCAATATCTTCCTATGTATCACTGTTCGGCGTGCGGCGCCCTGATGCTGCCTGAAGTGCCCATATGCTGTGGACCAAGGATAATTTTGACGCAGTAATGTCAGGCACGAAGTCTTCCTGCCATCTGTCAGAAACACGTGTTGAGGGTGTGACCTCTGGTTTTCTCCTCCCTGGGATGGGGGTTTCAGCAGTATTCAGAGTTGGCCTCATGTTCCCCCAACAAATGGGATGATGGTGATTAGTAAACCCACCTGAGAAAATCCTCTTAAATTCTAAGCTTCATTTGTGCTGTTAATTGACCGTGCTCAGAGGGAAGATTAATGTGTCCTATACAGTTGTTTGGGGGAGAACTTGCAGTTCCTTGCCACCACCACCTTTTTATTTCCTGTCATCAGCTTATTCCCGTTTCCAGGGCAACAAAATAGTTTTTATTAGTGTCTGGGAGAAACAGATAAAACAAAACCAGAGTTTTAATCTGATAAGGCTCTGAGGAAGCTTGCTAAAGACATTGTACTCCACGTTAGTCATACAAATGCTCTACAAGATCATGTTTCTTTGGTATTTTGTGTTAAGTTTCCTTATCCGTGTTTTAGTTGTGTTTGTGTTTTAGTTGTGTTTGTGTTTTAGTTGTGTTCATGATTTATTTATTTATTTTGGATCCTCTTAGATTCAGCCCTGACAGTCATTTAGCTCATAGGCTAGCAAAAGTCCCAGTGATCCCAAGAGCAGGGCTGCCTGAGCAATTACTAGCAAGGTAGGCTCACTGTGCCTAGAAAAAATGAAGTGCTTAATTACTTTAGGGATTACTTTCGTCTGCACGTTTGCTGCAAGGAGACAGATCGAGCCACATTTTAATATGCTTATCTCTTCCACTTGCTCACTTCAATTCCGTCCAAGCAGTCTTGCAGTTATTATTCGTATATTCAGTTCTATTTCACTCTTGAACCTGAGGTGACCAGTATTGGCCTCTTCTGACAGAAGTACTTGATACCTTTTGATTTTTAAATATTGCCGAGTGAATGACATGGTAGATGCAAAAGTAAATAGTAATACACTTTTTTGTGTAAATTTGGGCAGATATTTTTGGTGCAGTAGAGTCTAATACGTTGAGATACACCATGGCCAAAGCTGAATGCATCCAAGTGTCCAGTTCCTGTTTAAGTCCATGACCATTCCACAGGGAGAGCTTTCTCCTTTCTGTTCCCTCAGGCACTGCAGTGTAGAGTAGAGAGACCAAATCTAACTTTAAGTAAGCTACCACAGGCAGACTAACTGCAGCAGCATGGAGTTCAGCATATCCTGTGTCTCGGCAAAATTAGATACCTCTCTAGATGAATGCTTTGTAAGAAAACCTACATATCCTAAGGAAGACTCTTATAACTCAGAAAGGAGAGGGATGACTATGAATTAAATTCCTTTGGTCTGCATATTTTTCTTATGGCTGTCTAGAATTGCTAATGTCCTGCATGTACTTGCCTACAGCTATTGTGATGTGTTAATTTTTTCCCCCTGGTTCTGTTGTAAGCTCATCTGGTGATCATCCGAGTCTCCAGCCAGTTCCCAGCCAGGCAAAGCTCACAACAAGGGTATCTAGAGGTGAGCTGCCTTCAGGAAGCCTGAGGGCAGGTCTCAGGATTTGGCCCTGTGCTGTTGCATGCTTTGGGAGCGTGTACCCGCAGAGCAACACGTTAAACTTTCCCGGTAAAACAGCACTAGATAATCAGGCCATCAGAGGTGATGGAGAATTTGGCGGAGGGTTGTGTATGTGTTTTGTGCCCCCCAGCACGTGCATCTTTCCCCCAGCTATTAACTTCCAGTTAGGACCTTTCTTGAACTCAGTGTCAGAGTAAAGTTTTCTTATGCTGATAATGTATTTGTAGTATGCAGCGTACTCAGAAAAAAACAGAAGAGTATCTCTCTACGATTGTCCTCTTGAGAAGCTGTTCTCTTCTGTACATATGATATGCAGAATGTATGGGAGTCTTACCAGTGTTGGCTTGCATTTTTAAGACTGTACTAATTAATGTGTGATACTATCGTGTTTTTGTAGTGGCATCTCTGATGTAAGATGTAAAAACTATTTAATATTTTTTTTTGTTTTTGTTATTGTTCAGCTTTCAGAAGTAGCACCAAGGACTGCATGTTCACTAGAACCAGCCTTTTTTCAAGGGCCGTCATAGCTGCACACAGGCACCAGTGTTTCGCTCAGAGCATAGTACCTGCATTCTTGTTTTAATAGGGGTCAGTTTTGAGCGGAAACTAATTCTTCCTGAAAAGCCTAGTTTTCTGTCTTTCCCTCTCTCAGATTCAAGCTTACCACTCCTGCGCTGTATGCCAGTCCCAGCCCCAGGAGGAGACCTGGGAGGAGGGTCTCCTAACCCAGGCACCCCGCTGGCCCCAGTGCCAGGTTTCCTTATCCTTTAGCTCATCCGTGTGCATGCTCGGTTTTCCTTGGGACTGCTGGCTATACCAGGACAAAAACAATGGGTTCACATTTCAAGATCATTTGTGCAAGTGACTTTAAAATTCATTAACAAAAATTTTGATTAATTAAGCAATTAAGGAAAAGAAGAGCCTGAGTGGCAAGTTTGGGGTCAGACTCTTATTGGGGTGCTTCATATAGTGAAAACTTGGGGTCAGTCCATAAAAGACAGGACCACTTGGGGGGCTTAGGTCTACATTTCTTGTCAGGTTTAGAGAGGGAAGAGGGGTTCAGATCAACTTTTTTGGGCTGGGCTCATTTACTCAACAGATTGAGTCTGAGAGAGATGCTTCTCCAGATTGTGTCCTGGGCCTAAAGACAAGACATGCTGCAGCTTAGGAGGTTTCATTTTTGTTTTAGTTTTTTTTCTTCTTAATGGAGAAAGCAGTTCAAACTGCACCTGGCAAGATGACTGACTTCAAAAGCATGTTTTTCCTTGTTATATAGACACTCACAAAACAGCATTGTGTGGTTAAAAAGGCTCATTTGTGATAGTTTCTTTTTCAGTGCCAAAATATATAAGCAGTATTGTTCGAAGGGAAATAATAATTTTTTTACTGTATTGTTATTACTGTTGAACAAATATTGGTTTTAAATGTTAGATTTTGAAGACTTTTGTATTGTAAACTGTTTTGTGACATGGTGCTTTTTCATACTGGAATTACTGATTGCACCTAAATATGAATTATTTTGTTTTCTTATATAAATAAGTAACCTTGAACAATCTTGATGAAAACCAATGTATGGTGGATACCAATGGTTCAAACAAATTCTCCTATTGAAATCCCCTAAATGTTCTTTCCTTCTAATAAAATTCTGCTGCAGCTAGTGATGATGTGCCATGCACTGTTACTCCCTTCACGCTGAAGCCTTAAAGCTTCATGTTGCCCCATGGTCTGGTGGGCAAGCCTCAGAGAAGCCTTTGCCTACTGTCCTCACAGTCCCCAGCCTGCTCACCACCACGGGCAAAGGGGCAGCAGCCGGGCAAGCCAATTCGGAGGGCTTAGTGAGGGTTTAAGCCATGCACAGGAGCTGTGCCGGCACGTTGCAGCCAGCTGGGCTCTGCTGCTAATACAGTTTTTCCTCCAGCGGCTAAAGCTGGCAGCCAGGCATGGGGCGAGATAACACGGGGCGGTTTATAAAAGCGATGGAAGGACAGCACAAAGCTGAGAGCCCTGGTCCTCCGGAGCTGGAAAGGCCAGTTTAGCTGGCTGATGGGAGCTTTCCTTGCCATAGCTAAGTCCCCCTCCAGGTTTAGGGCATTTTTTTATCCCCAAATGACTAGCACACCATCGGGGGGCAGGGTGTGGGAGGGAGCACAGGTTGGTAGGGTGGTAGCTGTGGTTAGTTGGTCTGAGACACGGCTTTTGGGGTGGCAGCAGAGCCCATTGCAGCACGGGCTCCTGCCAGCCTCAGCCAGGCTCTGGAGGGGGTGGGCTCACACTCCTGTGCATGCTTCTTAAGCTCCTCAAAATTTTACCGAGGTTAAATTTGGAGCTAGGATTAGCACCAGAGTGCTAAAAGTAGTTTAAATCCAGCTGGAAGGTATCTGAAACCAGTGCCTATTTCCTCTTGAGATTAAAAAAAAAAAAAACCAGTCTATTGTAGAACTGCACATCAATAAGGGTTTGAAACAGGGTGGAGCCTGGATGGAGCATCAGTTACATCGTCCACAGGTACCCCATGTGCCCAGGGCACCTTCAAACCAGATTTATTACACAAGCTTCCACTGTGCCAGACTCCCTGTGATACACGTTCTCCTCGCTCTCCCATTAGGGCCATAATACGATTTAGCATTAAGATGTGAAAAAGACAAGAGGTGTAAGGAGGTGTTTGTTTACACAGGGATGCTAAAATCCTCCACATACAATCTTTGCTGGCCTGTGCATCTTGATGTGCAAAGCCCAAGGCTTCTGTCCCAGGACAGGGATGTGGATGGGCTCACAGCACAGAGCCTGGCTTCAGGTGATGGCCACCACCAGGCACTCAGCACGTGTCGCAACCCAGCAGCCCAGGACTGTCCCTCCCACTGTCTCAGGACCCAAGTCCCTGCAGCTCACTGGATCTGGCCCCATCTGGAAAAGTGCTCATTCTGGAGTCAATGACTCTTTTCAGCAGCACAAATCAAGCTGAGAGCTTGGGAAGGTGCTGGAAAACACTTTGCTGCCCCACTGAGTCCCCTCAAGATTCAGTCAAAAGCTAGGGGAGGGGTGTTTTGCTCCCCTCCCTTAAGAAGAGGGTCGGTTTTTCTTTAAGACCTTATGCGTCACCTTGCTAACTCACCCAGCCTTACCAGGAACCACCCGGCCTTTAAGCACACTGCGGGTGCAGTGGTTCCCATCAGCCAACATACTTCTCACTTCTCCATGACCACAGACGGAGCACTTCCAACCACTCCGCTGTTAAAAGCATTCACATTTTAAGAGCCACTCAGTACAATGACTTCCTGTGAAACACAATTAAGCATCTATTGCAGGCAGTGCCCAGGAAACGTGATTACTTTAAAGTGTCCCGTGGGAGCTGGTCCTGGCTCACCCCAGGCTGCTTGTCCAGATAGCAACTCCAGGGTCTGGCAAAGCCAAGAAACTCCCCAAAACCTGCTGGACTGAGGGCCACAGTGGCAGAGGCAGCACCGTGGGCTGCCAGATCATCCACGGGGGCTGCCAACTCATCCATGGGGGCTACCAGCACCAGCAAACTGCATCCAGTCCCCATAAGAGATGGACACAACTGGATGAGTTGTGCTTGGATGGGGATGGAGAAGGGCTGGAGAAAGCTGAGCTCTTGGAGCCAACACTCCATTGGCCAAGATATTTTGGGTGAATTAACTTCATTCCTCATTGCCCAGGTGTGGTCTCTGCCTGACACAAGAGAGGAGATCTCAGGGGCTGCCTCTTGCATGGCAGCTTGTCCCGATCATGACCTGACCTCAAAAGGAGCATTGAACTTCTCTACTCCACGGTAAGACAGGGCTGCCCTGCCACTGCTTGGTTAGCCTTTTTGCCAAGGCAAAAGCTTTCCCAAGGGACTTGCCACTTAGATGTTCTCACCTCCTGGATTCTTGTTTGAAAACACAAAGTCAACCAGTGGAGAAAAAAATGATTGACAAAGTTTTACGGTGAGATGCACGGCCAGGTATGCTTCAGTGCTTTGGGCATGCAGGGCACAGCAGAAGCAGTGCAGGTAAGGATCTCATCCCAGGTTCCCTGGACTCCAAAGATGTCAGTGTCAGAGCTTCCAGTCAGGTTCTCAGGAGACTGTGTCACAGAATCTCAGAATGGTTGAGGTTGGAAGGGACCCCTGGAGGTCATACGGTCCAATCCTCTTGATCAAGGAGAGACATCTAGAACCAGTTGCCCAGGGCCTTGTCCAGGCAGCTTTTAAATATCCCCAAGGATGAAAACTCCACAAACTCTCTGTGCAATCTGTGCTGGTGCTTGGTCACTCTCACAGCAAAAAAGTGTTTCCTGACATTCAGAGGGAACCTCGTGTGTTTCAGTGTGTTCCCATTGCCTCTGGTCCTGTCACTGGGCACCACTGAAAGGAGCCTGGCTCCATCCGCCTCGCAGCCTCCCCTCAGGTATTTGTACACACTGATAATATCTCTCTGGAGCCTTCTCTTCCCCAGGCTGAACAGTCCCAGCTCTCAGCCTGTCTTCATAGGAAAGGTGCTCCCATCCCTTTATTAGGTTGGTGGCCCTTTGTTGGACTCTCTCCAGTATGTCCATATCTCTCTTGTGCTGCAGAGCCCAGAACTGGACACAAAACTCCAGGTGAGGCTGCACCAGTGCTGAATAAAGGGAAGGATCGCCTCCCTCAGCCTGCTGGCAATACTTTGTCTAATGCACCCCAGGATGCCACCAGCCTTCTTTGCCTTAAGGGCACAGTGGTTCAACCTGGTGTCCACCAGGACTCCCAGGTCCTTTTCTGCAGAGCTGCTTTCCAGCTGGGCAGCCCCCAGCATGTACTGGTGCATGGGATTGTTCCTCCCCAGGTACAGGCCTTCATGCTTCCCCCTGCTGAATCTTGTGAGATTCCTGTCAGCTGATTTCTCCAGCCTGCTGAGGTCCCTCTGGATGGCAGCATGACCCTCTGGCATATCTGCCACTCCTCCCAGTTTGATGTCATCAGCAAGCTTGCTGAGCATTCACTCTGCCCTCTCATCCAGGTCATTAATGATGATGTCGAACACGACTGGATCTGGTATTGACTCCTGGGGTACCCTGCTAGTCGGTCACAAGCCTCCAACTAGACTGTGCCACTGATTCACCACCCTCTTGGCTCAGGTGTTCAGACAGTCTTCAGTGCAGCTCACTGTCTGCTCATACAGCCCGTACATCAAGAGCTCCGCGAGGATCTTATGGGAGACAGTGTGAAAAGTCTTACTGGAGTATGGGTAGACAATATCCACTGCTCTTCCCCCAATCTACCAGGCCAGTAATTGAACCCATGTTTTGGTGATTATTTTTTTCAGTCTGTTCTTGATTTCTTGGTAGAATGAATTTCTATTTTCTTGTTTTTGAAAAGTTTTCTGTGCTCAGAAGTAGGAACTCAATCCCCAGCATGTAGTAATACAACCACAGCAACAGAAATATTATCTCATACATAGGAATATTTATTTTTTTCCTTCTTAAAAATGTACAAAAAATAAAATAACTGTATTTACAGTTTATCAAACCCCTCTCCCAGCTGCAACACTATTAAGTTACACGAGCTATTTTCTTAATATAAAAGCACACTTTTTATACATAAAGTTTCCTTGTTTGCCTGAAAGAGGGCTTGTCACAAACTTTGGCACAAACATTCTTGTTTGCATTTTGTCTCAGTTCATAGGAAATGGAAGAGCATATAAACATTTCGTAAGCTTTACATTTTAAAAATCATCTTTTCCAGTTTCATATCAATCAATATACAGCATCTCTGACAGCTGAAGAGTTGAGTTTTTACTAATTGTTTGAATTAATTTACAACATTTAAACAATCCATAGAGTGAAAGAGGTAAATATACAAGAAAGACACTTGATCGCTGAATTCCATTGACCAAAAACTTCATGAGAGAAGACACACAGGAAAAAGAAATTCTTTTCTTTGTAGTTTAGATTCAGTGGTAAAATCCTCCAAAATGTATTGATGGGGATATTACCGGACATCAACAAAGCTTTGCTGCAAGGATGCACTTTATTTTGGGGGTATCAGCACCTGACTATGTAGGTGCTGTATTTTTATAATAAAACATCAAATGGACGGACATGGTGTCAAATCTTTAGTAGGAACGAAAATTAGAGCTTAGAAGACTATCTTCCTTTTGCACATCTCTATTGGAGTCCTTTGAAACACAACATCTACAGACTTTGCACTGCTCTAATCCTTTGCAGGGAAAAGGAGTTGAGTACAAGCCACCCTTCAGGATGCACTAGTTAAGATTCAAGACTGCTGTCTTGAAGAAGAAAAGAAAATAAGAGTTTTGTTCCTTTAAACAACCAACCACAGCAGTGCTACAGACAAAAGGAGGCAAGGCAGATATTCCTGTCACCTGATGAACAGTAGCCAAATCGTACTTCCATTTAACTCATAACATTTGGAAGATCCAGCGCTAATCAATATTTTTCTTAAACAAAAGCAATATGTATATTTTAAACAATATACATGCTGGCACTTTGTACTCCACAAGACCTTTGTACTGAGCAAGGCATGGGGCAGGTCATTGCTTCAGAAGTTTGCACTAGTCGTACTGGCCCTTCCCCCATCAATTTGATAGCCTGTTTTTGACCTACAGGGTGAATCCTGAGAGCTTGTAGCTTGCCATGACCAGCATCCAAGGTTCAGTGCTCCTCAAGCAGCTGCTGCTGTAACTACAACTGAAGGGGTGCAGGGTGATGTGCTCTTTGTAATGTCTTAGGTGCTTGTGATGGTCTGCATCTGGAGCAGAAAAACAAAGCCCTCAGACCTTGGTAAATAAAGTTAAGGGAGATCATCCTTAACTAGCTCTAGTTGTTTTAAAATAATCTTGCCATCAGGGTAAATGCTACTTATCTTCCTCAACCCTGCTACCTTCATTGAGACTGTAAGAAGGGACTAAAGCAGGAGGATCAGCTCTCTTTTATCAGGAATTCACACAGTTTAAGATGTATTTAGAAAAGTTTTCAGTTAATCACGGAAGGAACTTCCCTTCTCTGGACACTGCCTGACCGAAAGCTCCTAACAGGACAATGGAAAGATAGCTCCTTAAACCCCAGCATTTCCTGGAGCATTGCACTCATCAGTGATCCTACACTGCTCCTTGGTGCAGGATACTGCAGCATCTGCAAGATCTCAGCTCATCTCCACTTGTGTAAGACAAGAATGTCCCTGTGTGCTGGCACTGCCAGGACAGCCCTGTCCTTCTCTGTGAAATCCAAATTCTCACTGTCCCCTCTTAATGCAGCACATCCCAATCCGGGCACTACAGGCATTCTCTGTGAGAACTTGGATGGCAGGTTTGTTGGGGGCAGAGCCAGGGCTCAACTCCTGTGTACACTTACTCCTATGATTCATCTGCAGCTTCTGCCCAGACATCATGACCAGCTGAGAGATTCCAGCTAATATCCTTAGGATCCCAAACACCGTCAAACAACAGAGAAATACAAGAACTAACACCACTGCTCACCAGTCCTGTGTCCTGGTCCCAGTTCCTAATGCCACCTGACAAAACTGTCCTGTTTCTTCCTTTAGAGCTTTTCCTTTAGTATCGGGGCTAAGTCAGCATAGACTTTTAATCTGAGCCTGAGCCAAGCGGAAACAAACTGAACCACCATAAATCCCCTGTATTCCCAGGATGTCTGCTCTTGAGCAGGGTATCAAGAGAATCGTTGCTAGAGTACATATTGATAAAAAGGTAAGGGAATCACTAAAAATCTCTGTATCAAAGAACGGCGAGCACACGACAAAGGAAGAGGGAGGGAGGCAAGCCGGTGGGCAGACACTTCGCTTTGCAGACATACGTGGATTCTAGGTATGTTAGCCCTGATGCTATCGGCCTGAACCTTTTATAGGTTCTGGTCCCATAGAAACTTTGACAGGTACCTAACATTTCTATTTGAAGTACAAGTACAAATTTTAATGGCATGTTATTGCTACTGAAGTTAAGAAAGTGTGCAAGAGCTTGCAGGACAATTCATGCAAAACCAGGACCAAATCAGACCAGTCAGCTATCCCAGCTACTCTCTTTAATGTAAATAGCTCCACACAGCTCAAAACACTACAGAATGAGCACTAGTAAACTAGGCAATTTTTCTAATAAAAAATGCTTCTGTAACTAAATGAAAAAAAATATTAAAGAAAGAAAAAAACCAAACTCTGAAGGCTACATGTAGGAAAGGACCCTGTCTGGCACATGGGATCCATGCACAATGCATAGAGAATAAAATGCTTGCAGCTGAAACGCCCAGGACTGTATGCTCAGTGAGGAGCTCTCTATGACAGCCCAAGGAGCTGGAAAGGAGAGAGATGCTGGGTTTGGATGTGTTAGGAACATTCAGGCCTCGAACCCCTTCCTGGTATGATTTTAGCCTGCAACTTTGCCCGTTCACAGAATTCATGAGACAGGAGTGGAATTTGATAGGATAACCTTGTAGTTCAACTTGGGTTCAGATCCAGCCCTTGTGAGAGAGACCTATCTCCACACCTCAGCTGTGGGATACTCAGCCTCCACTGGTAAAACTGTTCCAGTTTCAATAAAATGTTTACATCAAGCCCGGGTTTCTACCTCACCCAACTGTCCTAGGAATCAAAACAGAATCATTCAATGGAGATACAAGAGCAAGTACCCTTAAGAAGAATTTAAAGTCCTGTTTCTTACAGTCTAAAGGAATGCTTTAAAGAGCAGGCTGCTGTGGAAACCACCTTTCCCTCCCCCAACTTGAGAAATGCCAACTTTGAGAGCCTTCACTTTATCAAAAGTCCCTTCTGTACCTCTAGTTACACCAGGCAGCAGATAAATGGTGCCTCTTAGAATTGGTGACAGCTGGATGCAACACCCAGGTATCTACCGCTGGGACTTGGGCATCTAAGGCGGGGCCTATTGTGCCAGAGCAATCCAGTCCCAAAAGCTCCAATATTTCAGTATAAAACTGGGTGGACAAGGGTGGAGCACGAGTGCAGATGCAGTTATCAGCTTCTCAATACACACTCCTTAACAGATCGCAACAATCTAATCCTCTAGGAAAGATTCTGTTAAACTCTAAAGCAAATACATACAAAAACATCGTGGCAGTAAACATGCCCACATACAGTAGTTAAAATATATTATTGCATATTATAAACACTATATACAAGGTTAAAATGGTTTCTTTACCATTTACTTACAAGTGACATTTGTAGCTGAATGCCATACTTACAAGTCCTCACTGCTACATGCTGAGAACTACCAGAGGTATTTGGCAAGACTATACACTATAGAGAGATATGGATCAGTCTGAGCAAGTGAACTCTGTCACCCACTTCCCCCATCTTTAGCACTGCACCAGTTTTTTAGCAAAGACCAAGAGAACTACTGGTAAAGTGATGTACACCAGATTTCTGAAACTAGATCAGCATGATTTCTTAACGTGTTTTAGAATGAGCTTATCCACACTGAAGTATGGATTAAAATGCTGCATTTCACATTTGCAGTGGGTAATCTAGTTACAAATCTGGAGGCTGGTAACTGCTTATACACTAGAGAGTAGAGAGCAATAAATAAGGGACCAGGTTAACATGAGTGGCCTTGTGCTTGACAAACCAAGTCCATATGCAGTGGGTGCACATGCATAGAATGGACAGTATTTTCAAAGCAGTCTTGTAACAGTTTCTCTGATCAACGTCTGTCAAGTTCCTGGGGAATCTTCTGCTTTCCAAGAAGGATGAAATGCTGTGGTTCCTTACAAAAAGGCTCTGCCTGAGGTTAGATCTCTGTCAGTGTGATCTTGAAGCCTTCAACCATGCTCTCCATGTGCAGGATGAATGTGTCCTCATTGGAATAGTGCTCAATAATGTTGTCATCCATGTTTACCAAGATACTGGTGACAAAGGCAAAAATCAACATTTTTATGTACCAGGACGCTGAGAGGAAAAGCCATGCACTCCACTACGTGTGCTCACTTCACTACAGTGGAAAAACAGACTCCAACTCATGCCAGTACACAGGCAATAGCGGGAATCATCATCAAGATCTGCCCCATAGTCCCTTATAGTCCTTGGATTATAGGTTGCTCCTTGCCAAAGTAGTTAAGGTAACAGACATACCAGTGCTGGGATGTTAACCCACTTAAGCTGCCTACAAGGTGAGCTGCACTCCAGATCCCTGCAGACCCAGCTAGCTGGTGTTTCCCATGCCTGGTGTTGGGCTCCCCAGGTACACCTCCATGCTACTCCTCAGCCATGCAGCATGAGCAGCTGCACTCCTGTGGTGTGAGTAGTTAACAGGGGGAAGCAGTGTAATTTGTACACAGCTCCCAGGCCTGGAAACTCAGCATGAATGTGAGAATATTGACAACTATTAGAAGTGTATATGAGTGTTTTTCTCACTCTTTACCATAAAGTGTTTCTTCCAACAAACATATCACTTGGAAAGTGTTAGAAGGAAGAATAATAGAGAAGTTTCACCTGCCTTCTCAAAAAGAAATACCCAGACAAAACAATGCCCTAAGCTAGAGTTACAGCTGAAAATAAGTGATTGATTTAAAATTCTATCACTACAATGTTGTGGTTATTTGGAAATAAAACAAGTTAGAGCAGAGAGATTTAGATTTACGGCAATGAGTAGTAGCCTAGCTATTCTAAAATCACACCTGTGATGCTCATGTCTAAATTTACTCAGCTGAAACCCCTGCAGCAAACATTGCCTGCTTGCCTTTCAGATTTGGACAGTGGCCTACTTCTCCCTAACACTGCAGGGAAACTCCACACCGCGTTCACAGCAAAGGCCACGCCTCTCCCATGCTAGCACTCCACAAGGTTATTAAGCATATAGTCAACAAAACAGCCTTTATCCAAATACATTTTCAAAACACAAACGCTGTTTCTTCACAGTAGGCCTATGAATACTGGTCAGACACAGAAGGGAGATTTATGCTTCCTCCTCTGCCACCCCTTGCTGTTTCCACAGACATTACAATTTCAAGCGTATGGGCATGTCTCCTAAAAGTGTTTATACTGCACAGCGTCACGTAGTCCCAAGTCCCAAGCACAGTTGGTATCTCTGAATATTTCTAAGGGATCCTGCAATAGCCCCCAGTTAGTTTACTTACCCCTTTTTGCTCTTCTTATAAAGTTTTACAATCTTTTCAACTGGCAGCCCGTATTTTTCAGAGATCTGAAATCATAAAAGAAATATCATTAAAGACTAATGATAAATACAGCATTATCACCTCTCACTTTACATAAGGCATTAAAATGCTATCTCTGCAAACTCTGACAAGATAGTCGTACGGAAAAGTCACTTGCAACCATATCATAGCTTCATTTAGGAATAATCCTAAACATCTTGATCAAAAAACCACAATTGTTTCTATCCAGAAACTTGGAGACTAGTTTTCATAGGGTGTCAGTCATCAGAACTGTCTCAGCATCTCCTACTGCTCTGCTCAAGGAGTCAACACTCTTCCCAGCTTCAGATTTTATAAGGAAATTTCAACCTCATCAGCTGCCTTTCTGCCGTTTCTCATTCTGATTTTCTGGGCTTATGGAAGCAAAGGCTTCTTCCACCAGGCAGAAAGCAGATGAATAGCAACACAACAGGAGATGATGGATCAACAAAAAAATGTGCACATTTCTATTTCTCAATGGCATTTCAAGGTGTGTTAAGCTAACAGCACCCTCCATGGTACTTCTGTTGTCTGAAAAGTATCTTCAAGATACTTTTTATTGTGGGAGGGCTACAAACATGCTACAAGCAGGATTAAGAAGCTTATGTATTGTTGGGGAGGTGACTCAGTCCAGTTACTCGGGTGACAAAATGAGAACGCTATTTTGCTCACAAAACTTCATCTGAGTGTACAGATAATGAGATGCCACAGAGAAGTGTGTTTACAAGGTAATGGACTTCTAAAATAAACCTCTTACCAACTACTCAAATGACAAAGCTGGAAATATAGGAAAACTTTTGAAGGAAGAACTGCTTGGCTGACAAATTACAAACACTAACAAGCACTTCACTAGGATGCTTTGGCATCGCTTTGCTGCAGTGTATTAGTAACTTTTTTGGATGTCCATTCTGCATGAGCATTCTGCATCAGTGATGTGCTCATGGAGACGGTGTCCCTGAGGCCTCTGTCTGAGACAGGTTTCCCTTCCAAATTATGACTCTTCTTTGAAGGAACAGGTCTCACAGCTCATACTTTAGAAGAGGAAAATAAAAGCAAAATAAGAGCAAAATAATTATGGGAAAATTACTTTTTGGCAGTGATTAATATTCTGTGGCACGCTACTGACAACAAAAGTAAGTTTCGTGCTCTTCTCAGGTGAAATGAAGTTGCAGCTAAATAGTTGTTGATGATTTATCTTCTGCATTAGAGAACTGAAATGCACAATTAAAAATCAACTTAAAGGCTGGCAAACATCAGTCATTGTAAAATCCTTTCTTTGTGTTTGCATTCAGACTTCCGTCGAGAAGAAAAAAATACAAATTAAATAGTGGGTTGTATTTGCTACTTTGGTTTTACTCATGCTAGCATGTTCCCCGCCCTTTTGGATATGATGTTGGAGGTACTGATGGTAGTCCTGGTTCCATGTTCTTGCCTGCCTTGGGAGAGGTCTAATTCAGCATCAAGGCTGTACAAGTTCATAAGCTGTATGGTCCCACTCTCCCCGCTGTGGAGAGCAGTCCACCTTGTACATTTATGAGAAGAGGTGCTTCACGCCGCTTGTCTTGTAACTCACACAAGCATCCTCACTATCAGAATATAAAACCAACCTTTTTCACTCTGAGCTCTACGTAGCCTATGCAAAAGGCTCTGTGTAGCCTGTGGAAAAGCTAGGTAACTGCATGCACAGGATGGAGATGCATCCTGCAAAGAAGTTACATAACATACTCAGCTTATCTGGAATGAGTTCAAGTCTTTGCTCCAAACAGGGCAGAACAAGGGTGATTTGAACCCAAGATTTGCCATATCCCTGAGTGGGATGTCCTAACCTATTCCAGCTACTCTCCAGCTACTCTGCATCACAGATGAGACAGGCTGCCACACCTAGCCTTCATGGACGCCTGACCCAGCCTATGCACATAAATCCAAGGGAGGATCCATGGGCAGGAATCACCTACCTCTGGCCAGAAGCACTTGTGTAGGTACCTTGCTCCTCACTCACACTCTACTCCTGTTTACCCCCATCTTTCCAAGTCTCCCATTCTTCGATGCCTCATCATGCGCTGACCTTGGAGGGCACCTGCCTGACCTGAGGCTGGTGAGTCCTCTGGGGTACCTAGATGCCACACTATGAGGGTAAATCTTGACTGTCTTAGAGAAGTTCTCAGAGGAACTTGCATGTTCTCCTTTTACTCTTTTTTATCCTCTAGCTTTGCTTAGCATGAATAGAATGATGCCAGAAAAGCAATCTGGTGCTGAACTTCTGTATCTGTGGTTTGGTGTACCCCTGAATTTAAGCTTTCAAGTAAAGCAATAATAAAAATGGCTCAATTTCATCAGACTGTTGAAAAAATCCTTCATAACAGGCATCAAAGAAAAACTGAAACTACAAAAAATGTCACAACTGAGCGAACATAAGGAAAAATGTATCTTTCTCTCTGGGTTGTTAACTCTGAAACCTACTGTCAAGATCAGTACTTGAAGACACTTTTCACTGCCTCCATGCAAATAAGCCAGCAGGGAGAAACAGTCCTGGGCCAAGGAGGTTTAATAGCAGCTAAAACACACCATTCTGCACATTCCAGCAAAAAACTTCCCTAGGATATTTGGGATACCTAACCCCCACACATTCCAAACATTGCCCAAAGCGGTTTGGGACTCTGGGACATCACTTCCTGCATAAGCTGAGAGGTAGAGCTGAGAAAGGCTTGCCTGTCACACTGCCTGTGACAGGTGTAGGATTTATATAACATGCAGGGATTAGTGAGCTTTGTGAAAGACTTCCAGATGACTGAATAAGCACATTTCTTAGGAACCTCTAAGGATTCAACCAATTATACCAAACAGCGAGCTGCAGAAGCAAGGCTCAGAGTGGGGGTATGGGAGAGCCTCCCCCTCACAGGCTCAGAAAACCAGTCTCCAAAGAAAATGTGCTAAGTGCTGCTGCAGAATCTGAGAAAGCAGAGAGATAGCATCTGCTAGGGCATCTCATTTAACACCTTCTTCTGAAACATGTTTGTTGTCAACTCAGGGGGAACACCACTACTGCCAGCTTCCATATGAAACAACAGGATTTCTCACCTGACCCCAAGCAGGCTACAATAAAGTTCAAAAAGATATCTTTATTTGGAGGAATATATTTTCTTTTATCATCTCCATTGTCCATTTTTCAGCCTTCTGAGCAGATAATTCTTTCCTTCCTTTAGGATGCCTGAAGCACCAAGATAGCCTTCAGAGTGGCACTGAAATAACAGTCTGAGTGTCCCTTTGGGCTGCAGTCCCCTGGCATGGCAAGTTTGTTTGTAGCACTTATCTGATTGCACAAGCCACCAGAAATGCTTTCTCTGCTGGAGTCAGAAAGACAGAAAGGGCAACATTTGGGCTGCTCAAGGCGTGTCGGAAAACATCTTTACCAACTTACTTCTATGGAACGGTGCAGTCTGCTGCCCTATACTGGCTGGAAGGACATGTACATAGACAGCTATCTAATAAACTTTGGTCTAAGCAAGCTCTATTGAGCTCTGCTGTTAGCTTTTAATTTTAGACTTTGAAAGATGCTTGAATTTCCCAATTTAGTTCACCTTCTGTAATCTGAATAAATATGTGATTCTGCACAATCTAAGACTGGGATACATACTGAGATCCACAGAGTTAACCTGACTTTGGATAAGGCTGAAAGCACGATTTAGAGTTAGTCAGTCACCACATATGTGATGTTTTGTGATAGGCAATTGTTTCACTATTTTCTGTTGATAAAGGTTTACCAGTGTAGGATGCAAACATCTTAAAAACCAAACATTTGCATCACTTTCTGAGATGTACTGTATCTCTGAAACCTGAGACCTCTAGATATTTGCCAGAAGAAAGAAATCTGAGAAGGAATCTAATTGTTCATTTGGAATGGGGGTATATGAGAGAATAAAATAAGCATATTATCTGGGAAAACAATATCATTAATAATGAAAAATTAGGAGAAAGACACAGACCAGGAATAGTGATTAACAACAACAAAAAAGCAAAAATCTATAAACACAGAAGGAGAGTATGACTCAGAATCATTGGTGCTATCTTTCCCATCTGGGGCTCTATAACATTCAGAGCCTCAGTTTCTAAGTTTTTAGTACTGAGTTTAGAACTGAGCATTTAGGATATGTACAATGACAAAATTACATGATTTGCTGAAATGACTGTAGAAAGAGTATTTAAGAATATGTAGTTTGACAGCTTTTTGGCATGGATTTATCTATGATATCCTACCAAAGAGAATTAAAATTTTCTTAATATGTTCCTTCCAGTGAAGTGGGACATTTTATAACAGATCAGATTTCTCTGCTGCTGAAAACGTGCCACTGAGTCAGCAGCTGTGCTGACAGAGGTATGCAGAAACCTTTTCTGCTTCTGCACCAGCTTTGCTTTTGTGTTACACAGTGACTGAAGCACAGGCGTGGAGAGGCACAGACTACTAGAGAGAAAAAAAAAAAACGTTAACTTGAAGGGTTATGGAAGGATTATAACATACTTTTAACTTCCATACAAAAACAAGAAGAAATTGTGTGTGCCTTCTGCCACTGGCCAAATATTGTCCAAATAACTCAATTTTTACTGCATGTGAAGTGCCCAGTACATGCAACAAGACACTGTGACGACTTTATGAAAGTATGAAAATATACACTTCTGGCACTCAGCTGAGCTCTGTAGGGATGCTTTCATCCATTCTTATCTTTTCTCCTACATGCAACCAAGGCTGGAAATCAAGTCATCCCACATGTCAATCTCACATTAGTACCCCCACTGAAGGAGTGAGACGTGTGGCTGCTCTTCCCTCACCAAATTTCACACATCTACTAGCAGTCAGCTCATATAAACAGGATTAAATATGGAAATAGTCACCCATGATCACAGCTAATGGGTAACAAGCAAAAACTCAAGTCAAAGAAGCAGCAAAGAGGCAGGCTGCTAGGTAGGTCACTCTGGGAGTGAGGGCTAGAGAAGGAATTTGAGACAGGAGGTAAGAATGACTAGTCTGCATTGGCTCAGCAACTGCCTCTTATATGCTGGAACAGCAATTGCACTAAAGCCAGAAGAAATACACAGGGAAACAGTGCATCCTTGGGCCTCTTCTTTAAAAGATAGCTATGAGTATACCAATGGGCACTACAGGCTCTGAATCATCTGTTCAGAAAGAAGCATTTCAGAAAACAGAGCCTGCACCTCTCTGCTTCCCTGACACTGGTTAATTACCACCACTCCTTAAGCCTCAGGTCTCCAATAAAACAGTTCTGCAACACTATTTAATGCCAGCAACCTGATGACAGCACTGAATTTGGAAAATGACAGCATTTCAGAGGTGTGCTCCAGAAAGCCTTTATGGAATGCTTTAAATGTATTTAAGAATAACTTCATATTTATATTATGTTTTATCTCAACAACACATTGAAAGCCTCAAGATCTTCTTGCCAAGAAAGATAAACAATGTGAGGACATTGGATACTTACCGCTTCCATTAGCCCCTTTACTGTGGGCGATTTCAGCATCAAAGCATCAAACACCTCATCTGTCTCCTTCCTCACATACAAAAGCACTGAAACAGAAAAAAAAAAAGTCAAACCTGGAACAGCTTCAGTCAATTGAACAGACAAAACACCGCACACTGAGTAGAAAAACAAGTATTAATCCTTGACAGATAAAATGAAGTGCTGAAGATGGTTTGCACTTGAAAAAAATGTACTGTCATATCGACAGTGATCTAAATACGGAAGACACTCATAGATGCTTTGAAAATCCACAAAGAAAATTCAGCAAATTTAATCTAATTTGAGTAGTCCAGATCTTCCAGAATTTAAACCTCCATTTACTGAAATAAGAGAAGCTAAAAAGCAATGGGGCCCTGTCCCTGGGTCACAGGACAAAACACACAAGCTAGGTCTTCCCAAACCTGTGTCTCACCTTACACCTCTCCAGGCTTCATGCAAAAGGCTGGGAAAGGACGTTCAGAAAAGGCAGGTCTGGTTTGCTTTAGCTGAGCCTTTAAGAGCAAAAGCAACAAAAAGGAAAAGAAATAGTTCTCTCTGACATTACCATGCAGATGACTGCAAATGGGCCTGGCCAGTCTGAAAATAAACACTGGAAAAAACAAGTACAAAACTATTTGAGACTTTACAGGGGAGCCATTCAAAAGCACAGCTGGCACACAGGCATTTACCTGCGTGCCCACCCCTGCTCAGGTACCTGAACGCCATGTGTACTCCTGAAAATCTCCTTTTCCTCCCTCACATGTCCTGCCAGGTCTCAGTGGATCACAGGTGCAGTGCCCTGCCCTCTTTAGCTCTTGTTCTCCCCTCTCTGACTTGTACAGGTAAAAGGAAGAAACTTGCTGTTACAAGGCAAAAGCAAAGCAGACAGTTGAATAAACATAAACACTAGAGAAGTGGTTTAGCCATAATCTCACATGACTCTGATAAAATAGTGGGTTAAATAAGATGTTCTGCCATTTATTTTGTTCCCTAAATAAACTGCCTTTTCAAATAGCAGTGCTGCACATTTATATATGCACTGTTAGGTATTTTGGTTTTACGTCTATGTGACAAACTACACTGGTAATCAACTTTTTTTTTTTTTTTTGGTAGACAGAAAAATATATCTTTTGAAACTGCTAATCCTTGTGGTCCAAAAGATATCTTCAACAGGTAATTCAACAGATGAATTGCCCGTCAACCAACAGAATGATCGTATTTTTCATGCAGAAGCAATTGTTCGGAAGCTAATTCTCAGGTCAAGAGTGTAGCAGGGTGGACTCAGGCCCATTTGCAGAGAATTGTAGCTTTTTTGCCCAGGTTTTGAAATGATTGAAAAAAGATTTAAAACACGGGCAGAGCAGTCCCTTGTCTTGGTGTATAAACCAGA
The DNA here is from genome assembly GCA_009769605.1 of Bucorvus abyssinicus. Taxonomy (NCBI): domain Eukaryota; kingdom Metazoa; phylum Chordata; class Aves; order Bucerotiformes; family Bucorvidae; genus Bucorvus; species Bucorvus abyssinicus. Next base: position 13,644,226 of record CM020033.1, on the reverse strand, counting down.
CGTGCAAGACAATGGTGGGTTTTTGCATCTTTAATTCAGAAGTATGAGCCACAAAACTGCTACCACAGGCATGCAGAGCCACATCCTTTTCACCTGCACTTCGGTAATTCTTTGAGACCTGCCTGAGAGTGTCCTTCTAAAAGACTTAGAAGTGAAATACCTTACAACCTAAATAACTGTCAGAATATAAAAGAACAAAAAATTCCACATGGGTAGTTAAACTTTGTTGGGTTTTCTACGTTTACTTGCATGAGCAAGCACTTACTCAAAGTGCTATTTTTACCTGTAGTAGTGCTTCTATTAATTTAGTCATTCTTTTCTTGTGACTAGAGGGCTGTCCTGTAACTCCTGGCTTTTCAAACACCTGGACCTCTGCCAGCCTTAATAATTACAAACATGTCTGAAAGGAGGAAAAATCACTCAGTCCGAGGTTAAACTTGGGGACATTATATCCAAGTGCTGAGCTTTAAATCTCTCTGCTGTGCTTGACATGTCAGGCAACGTTATGCTGAATGAAGGATCCATTACAAGGATAACAGCGAACTTGAATCACTATTATACACACAGAGAGACAGGATTAGTAAACATATGGGGGGTTGCTGGTTTTTTATTTCCCTAACAGGTGTGAAATCCTGGCTTTGATTCACTAGGGCGCTTTTCCATAAATGACTTGTGGTGACAGGGATGCCTTAGATAAGTCCCCGTCTTATTGCTGCCCTTACGTTGCTACTCTGGCCCGCCTCAATGAATTTTCCTGGATAATGAACTCTCTCAAACAGCAGATATGAGGGAAAAACAACCCTTTTTTCTGAGTTGTTCTTCAGACTGATCAAGTCCCTGCTTCAGTGTACAGTGCAGCCCCACAAGCCTTTCTGCTGGCATAACTGCAGAAGGATGGCTGGCCTGCAGCAGGAGGCACAGCCAGGGCAGAGGGAAAGGGGCTGCAAAAGCTCCATTGGCTCAGCAGCATTGCTACGGAATGCCAAACCATGGCTGTGATGATGTGACACAACTCATACTTACGCCCTCCAATCCTACTGTCACCATGTTCATGGCATCTAGACGGGCTCACTTTATTAGTACAGACTGCAATGTTGGGGGAGAGCGAGGTGCAGAGGGGGATCTCGTACCAGGCAATGACCTATTTTTCACTGAAAGTTAAAGGATAAATTCCAATTGTCTGACCTCCACACTGTCTGGCCTCAGATCTTAACCTTTTTACCAGCACTGAAACCCACTGTAGTCCTTAATACTCTTTAGATGTTTAAAAGAATTGCAAAAGATGGGGGTGATAAACTTATTTTTAGTTACTTAAGAAATAGCCCTGATTCACAAAACTGCTGAGTGGCAACCAGCCTTTGCTGAGGGCAAGGGATGTTGTTGCACCTGGGAGATTTTTGGAAGCCAGGCCAGCCACTGAACTGAGGATTTAAGTGTGAATGCAGAAGAACGATGCTCGGTTCCACTTTTAAAAGCGTTAACAGCTTGGCTCTCCACTGGTAAATTTGCCAAGGCAGAAGATAAGCAACAGACATGTGGCAAAAAAGAAACTAAGGACTTGATGGGACAGTAAGATTTCGGCCACTACAAAGACCTGAGCCCAGGCATTACCGATGTTCTGATCAACACCCTATGGGCAATGACTACAGTCTTTGTAAGGTGGTCTCTGGATGCAGATGTGGCACATTTCAGTCAAGGAAAGTAGGGCTGGTAGCTGTGACCTGGCTTTACTTTCCCACATTTGGAGTTTTCTCTAATTGCCCAGGCATAAATGCCCTAGGTGACATAGTGAATGCTGTCCTCCACAGGGATGGTTCACAAAACCCTGGCTGTTATGAATCAAAAATGTTTCAAGGTAGTTTAACATGACTTTCCTGAGAGACAAAAGCTAGACAAAAATATGATTTTCTTCAAGCTGAGAACTACAGGACTGGAAATGTCCCTGAGCTATAACACAGCTGCTGGATTTATAATTAACGGGAAACTCCCTATGAAATACGACAGGGAAAGTGATTTGAAAACTCTTACTAGGAACTCGAAACAGGAAAAGGCGACTAGTCCAGCCAAATAACTAGCTGCACTGCACACTTGGTACAGAATAACATCCTTTTCTGTCCTGGGCACTTGTACCTCCCTTAGAGGCAAGGAGATGCAAGAATAATTTGCAAAGGCACAGATACCTGCGTGAGCATATGGACCTTGTTTTACCGATGGTTTGCAAACCCATTAAAGACCTGTTCTCCTAAAGGCTGCTCCTTAATACTTTTGCTTCAACCAGACACTATTACAATTAGGTTCACTGGGCAGTGGTGAGGCCACACACTGTCACTTCCATTCTTCAGCTGGGCTTGGACTCCTTACTGGGTGCTACTTACCTGCACTGCTCTGACAATGAATCACCTTGGGATTACATTGCCTTTAACGCATGTTTTCACATACCAGACCTGTTCTCTCTCAAACATTACACCAGCGCCCCATTTATGCCTGCTCTCTTGGGGTTATTGATTCTGCTGTACCAAATAAATCTGTGAGTAAAAATGCTTCTAGTATGGCTAAGCCTGGGAGAAACAGCAGAACATTTTAATGCCCAGTGACTCCTGTGGCAAAGACAGTACTGTCAAACGGGCAGATTCAGCTGAGCTGCACTCCATCAGCACAATCCCAGATGTGGGGTTCCCGATGGCAGGAAGTTCACGCGAGCAAAGGCCACACTGGAAGAGGTTTGGCCTCCAGCCAGCATAGTCTGAATTGCAAGAAACACTGAACAGGAAGGGGATGTGAAGAGAGCATCCTCCAGCTTCTCTGGTTCAATACCTCTCCTGGATTTAATTATTTGATATGGTCCTGCTATGAGTTGAAAAACTGTTTTTTTTCATTCTAATCTTCCCCTTGAAATGGTTGCAAGTCCTGAATGACATTAAAACATCTTACCACAGCAAAGGACAGGAAAAATGAAAGCAAACCAATACCTCCTTGCAGGCAACTCTCCAGCCTTCCAGCTGGGAAACCCAGGTGAAATTGCAGGAAATGACAACTCTTTATGTAGCCCTTATGGCTGTCCCCTTCTGCCTGATGGAGCCCTGATAACGTGAATTTGGTCAAGGCCTTGAGTCAACCAAATGCAAGTCTGTAGTCAGTGCTGACCTCACATACCTAATTGAAGATTTAATTAAAAAAAAAGAATATGTTCACATTTATTCCAGGAAGACATCAGCCTCCATCCTGTAATCTTGTATGCTTCCCCTGGTTCAAACACACCACCCTAACCAACAGAGAAACTTTGCAAATGCAGGCTCATGGGAAGTTGTTTCTATAAAGCTCAAATGAGTGCTACAAATGGTGCAGCTAAGCACAATCGAGTTCGTTTCTGTACCTTGTTGCTTTGCTGTCTCACAAACTGACGGCTGAACCTCAAAACATTTACAGTTCTGTAAGTTGGTCAAACCTCTGGAGCCTCCAGAAAACTTATATGACAGAACTCATGAGACTGAGGAATGGCAAATACTCTCCAGGTTGTCTAACTGTGGCGGTCAGTGTAGGAAGTTATTACCTATAGCACTGCACTGGAAGTGATTGTACACAAAGCAAATTTTGTGGACAAAACTACCATCTGCTCATCCTTACCTTCAGTGCAAAGCTTAACAGCTCTACCTAAACCATTGCTCCGATATTACTCAACTTAAGCTTCACTGTAGCAGACTGGGAAACAGGAGTTGGACTGGTACAGCATATGAAACACAACTGTAGTAATATTCACTCAAAGCATGTAAAAACAATTAAGGGGAACAAACTCTTAAACAGTTCAGTTAGGTCTGCTGGAAGATGTCTTTCCATGCCTCGTATTTCCAATTGGGAAGGGAATTTCTGAGATTTTATTCAGGCTAATCTAAGCTTGCAGTCAGCAGGAGTTTGCCTGTGTAAGGTCTAAGTATTTGACCCAGTGCATCTTGTATATTTGCTTGTGATCTCAGACAGAACAGAAAAGATGAGCAAAAAGTTAAAAATAGACAACACAGATTTGCTACTGGAACATTTACTAACTATGTGGCTTGGCCAAGGATCAAGAAACTTTCCAGCTTTTTTATATTTTATACACTTGTGTCCTGATCCCTTCTTGAGATAGCACAGACCCTTTTTTATTTTCTTTTTTGTTTTTAAGTCATTACTAGCATTTGTTAAAATGTTCCCTTGTATACTGGCAGGTGTAATGATCTCTTCTCCCATCTACCCCACATTTGCACGAGCATCAAACAACTGACTTAGTTCAAGCCACACCTGCCCTTCTCATCTTGAAGGCATGAGTTCCTCAGCATTATTTTTAACTGCAAAGAATTGACTGTTACCTCTTTTCAGGCCTTCTTCTTTCACTTGTTTCAAAGGAGATGGACCAAACTCCTCCTCCACAGGCCGGAACATTCTTTTGACCAGGACACTGCTACTAGAAAACACACAACAGGGACCGTGACACAGTAAAACTGTGCTCCTAGCAGGAGAGGAGACAACAGCAGCAGTCATGACTCACTTTGTATCCTGGCAAAAACCCCACTAGTTGGGGGTTACTTAAGTAACACCAAACCAGAAACTGCAAGGATTTAGCTTTTGATGCTTATCTGAACTCTCCAGGGCTCTCAAATTGCCCAGACGGACTGACTTGGACAGGTGACAGGAAAATATGCTCCAATGTTACATACTATTTTCAAAACTCCAAAGCCCTTAACTATTTAAATATTAAGGGAAGTGGAATGGGGAGGAAGAAACAGCTAAGTAAGGAACTGAACCCACATTTACACATTGATTTATGTCCTCGCTGAGTTCAAGAAGACAGCCTCAGGGAACACCAGCAATATTTTAAAAATCTGAGACCATACAAGCCAGCAAGTTCAAAAGGAATAACATGCTGGGCCAGATCCAGCCCACGCTCCACCGGGGAAGCTGAGGGCTGAAGGCACTATGTTTGTCCTCTCCCCTCAGTGTAGGTCTGTCAGGACTTGGTGTCTTCTTTCAAACCTGGAGGAGAGAACTGAAGCCAATGATTTTGGTGCAATAAACCCCTTTGTTTCTTGAGTTCCTCCAAAAGCCTTATGAAGAACATTAGCTTCATAAAACAAACAGAAAGGGCCTACCACAGGCCACCTTTTGCAGGCTTACGTGAGTACAGTTCTCTTGTTACAAACCCTCAGATTTGAGGGTGCTGACTTGAGATTCAAGAAACTTTTATAAGTACAGGGCTTGAACATATTACGGTTAATACTGGCTGAACTTCAGCCACACATATTAAAGCCCTTATTTCATGACATCTCTAACTACTTTAGGGGCTTTCTAAAATTCTTCCAGTCCTTCCAAAGCCAGATAGGGGGTGCTCCCATTCCCAACCTTCACCCTTCCCACAACCTCCAGTGCTCTTTCTGCCTTCCTCTTCTGGCACTTCTCTGCAGTTCCTGTATTTGTTGCATACACAGGTGTGCGCTGCTAAACAGCTTTCAGGAATGCAGTGAAGTTCAGTGCTTCATTTAAAAATTCTTAGTTTTTAAATTATTTGAGAACCCTTACATATATAAAAGGCATGTTATTATCAAATACATTGTCCTGCCCCTGTATTGAAGCTTATGGCTCTTTAAACTTGGAAATGTAATAAAAACCAACATATAAAAAGCAGACAGTTTACATGATGGAAAAGAAACGATAAAATAAACCGCTCTCTTACAGTTTTACATATTATTCACCTACCGTTAGCAATGGCAGAACATGCGGGAAGGGGAAGAAAGGTGATAAGTTTTATCTGATTTCATGTTTTGTGCCTGCTTTCTATGAGTTTGAACTGCTAACCGCAAAGCTTGTGAAACAATAAATGTCTTACCCTTCTCTCTCATCATCTGTATTATAGTAAACCTAGAAGGGTGGAAAAAAACCCAATTATTCCCAAAACTCAAACACCTGCTTAACAGAATGACTTCAAAAGGGAGAAAACACAACAAGTGGTTTGCAGTTTTTAATCTGTTTAAAATCCTTTTCCTTCTATAAAACACAAACATTCCTGGTTCTAATTGTGATCTGGAACTGTGGCTTAGAAAAACTCCTGTTGAATATCATCTATTGGAAATATATCAAAGCATTTTGACAGACACTGCCCTCTTGCCTGGTTTATATCATTTTCCCAATTATTCTACAATCCTCTAAATCAGATCACTACTCACCTAAATTACCACTAATATGATTTAAGCCACAACACTCACAAGCTTTTGAATGTATTTAATACTGTCTGAAAATCTAATTAAACTATAAAGACCAACATTAAACTACAGGCCTAATGGAAATACAATTACTAATGGTACAGCTGAACTTTATTGCACAGGCTGCAGGCAGAAGCTCGAGTCTAGACCATTGTTTTGTGTAAATCAGTATAGATCAGTCATTGGGACCAAATTTACAACAGCCGCAAATGCGGCTAACAGTAGCAGGGGAGGTATAAAATGACAGTCTGTTGTCAAAGGCTTTACAGAACAGTCAGCCAAATTCCTCGCAACGTGCCTGCACCACGGGTCCACACCAACAAGTGTACCGGCATTCCAGATGCTGAGTTACTGTGCAAGCACAGGGCGAAAGCAGGGCACTGGAGCCCTGCAGTCTCTGGGGCAGAGCAAGGCACCTTGGGCACATTTCCAGAACTTGTGCTGGCAAGACTCAGAGCACTTAGCTTTCACTGGGAGCCTTCAATTCTGAACCTGTACAACGAAAACAGCTCAGAGGTGTGTGTGTGCAAAGCTGAGGTCTGTAACTCATGCTTTGACCAGGGCCTGAAAGTGGCTACACTTTTATAATAAATCATTCTTACATAAGTAATACACAAGACAATTTAAAAGTTCAGGATAGGAAGAAAGCTGATAGTGAAACCTATACAATGGTAAAAGACAGGGCTGAACACTGTCTAAGAGCTAGCAAACTGAGGTTTCTTCAGTTAGCTTAAAAATTCTTTACAGTATTACATACACTAAGGAATGCTTCCACCTTCTCCTGTTTTCAGACAAATCCATTGTCTGCTTTGAGAGCCATGAGGACAGAAGGTACTCAGCACTGATACGTGAGTGGGTGTCTTTCCACTTTTGGAGAGTAAGTCAGTGACAGCTGTGACTGCAATGTCTGCGCTCTTTGTGCTTTGCTCTACCACAGTTCTCAGTGCTTTAAATTAAACTACAATTCAAACACTGTGTCATTTAATCTTCTTTAATATTTTGCAGCAAGATGCACATAAAATATTGCCATCTACTATTTGTCTTTATAAACCCATGTATAAAGACCTCATTCTGCTGCTGAGCTGTTAATAACGAACAGGTCCATATTCAAAAAATTGTCAGAGCTGACCCTCCAACTCAGCTTTACAATTTCCCAGAAAACAATAAAGTAGGTCTTACAAGAGTCAAGTCAGCAAAAACTTCCTCACACTTACCAGTGATAATGACTTCCAATACTGAATATTAACATTAGCATGATAGATTTTTACTTTGTAGAGAGAAAATACTTTTTTCCAAGGAATTCTCAGATCTCTAGGTGATACCGACAGAAAATGGGCAGAGGTGTTCAGGAAGCCTACTCCTGACCTCTTTACACATCTAAGAGCTTGGTCTTTGTTTTCAGTTGTCACAGGGAGGGGGATCTCTGCTACCACAAGGTGGCACTTCACTTCATCAAGCCAAATAGCATGTACAAAACCAGACCTTCTTTCACTCACAAATCAGCTTTCTATTTCAAAATTCTTGACTATTTGTTCCATTCTTTCTTTCAAGAAAAAGAATGGCAAAACCATAACAAACATAAACAACAAAGTTGTTAATGAAGTGTAAACTCATTTTTCACACCCAGAACTCAGAAAGGCACTTGTCTCTTGTAAGGTCTTTTTTAAGTGACTCACCAAGAGCTACATTTACTAAAAGGAGAGCTCGAACTGGCCCCCAGGAACAGTGACTGTCTTCCTAAAACCTGCCTCAGAGCACAGGCAGCTAGATGGGAGGTGTGCACTGGCTCACCTCATTATCATTTCCTACCTGTCCGGTTCTTTGTAGGTTTCCAAAGTGAACATCCGGTATGAAGAGAACTGGCTGGGAATCCAGGTCAGCCATTGTTTTGAAGAAGGTGATATCACTCTTTTTTTGCAGAGGGAGTGCACTCAACTTCCCTTCAGCTGCTAGGAGGATCCCAAAGGAACACCGTTATGAGAGGAGGCAAGTTAAGTGTGGCTTAGCCCCAAACCAGAACGACCCCTCTTACTCACAGTTATTACACGAAGCTTGGGATGCCTGGCCTTTGCCTTTCTTCCTGTTCTGCTTCCTCTCTTCATCTCGGATTTTTCTTTCTGCTCCCTGATGCAAAAAAGACAATCAACAGGTATTATCCAAAGACGAACAACTGTGAGCATCACACGCTGCAATGCCTGGAACTACAGCAATGGACACATCAGAAATGCTGAAACAGAGATTGGTTATCCCACTATGGATAAATGTGTCTGGATTTTTTGGAATGTGCCAGCTTCACATCAATTCAGGGCTGGAGACAGCAAGAGAAAAATACCCACATGCTGGCTTGGAGGAGACAGGATGGACGGCTCAGGCAGCATGCAGTCTGTAGCAGGGCTGCTGCCACCACAGCTTACACAAAGGGCACCCTAAGCCCAGAGTCCCTGTGATGGACAGAGTGCTCAGGCCAAATCCTTTGTGTCTGTACTGACATAAAGCACCTGCAGGATTGCTAGCATCTTAGATCACGTCTGTGCTAAGTTTTTCCCTAAACTCTCCTCAACCCACCTTATCTGGGGGTGCCATTGCTCCACTGTGGCCAGCTTCGTAGAGGCCTTTGAGATCTGCCAGCGCAAGAAGGCTACACCAACAGCTTGCCAACAGTGCAAGGTCTCTTACAGAAAAAGAGAGGCATTTCAAACAGAAAGCCCTCCAGAAACTGGAAAGCAAGGTAGCACTGCCCTATTAGGCCCCAGGAACTCCTGGGAAGCTGCAGGCTTCTGTTATGTAAATATACTCTCAACAAGTTTAGAAAATAAGTTATTGACAGAAAAAGCAGCAACACCTCCTTTGAAGTTCTCCTAATTTACTTTATAAATACAAATAGTCATGTTGTGAAGGGTATTAAAGATCCATATGCTTCCAGACAGCATGCAAAACTCAAGATTTTTAAAGGGGGTAAGGAAAGCCAAAAATACCCACTCAAGATGGCAAAATTCACACTTGAGCCAACAAACCAAGCTTGAAAAGAATGCAAGGAAAGATGTGCTATGTTCAATCAATAGATTTCCAGAGGTTGAAAGAGGTGGAGGAAGAAACATCTCTTTAAGAAATGTGAAGGTATCTAGTAGAAACATTAACCCCAGACCCAGGTACCAATCCAGTTGTCACTGACCTCAACCACAGAAGCCAAGGGATTCAGAGTTGTGCCCTTACAAAACTGTTTTTAGGGGTACATTTGTATATTTAAAGGCCATCTGTGCTTTAGCAGAAAGGAGCAAAAATATGCCACCCAGCCACTGTCCTGCAGAAGGCACATCCCTGAGAGCGCCATGCTGCACAAAGTGGCTCTGCCAGGCAGCCACGGCTCTACCTACTGCTCAGTGCTGCTGCTCTGCTGCTTGCAGGTAGCAGGATGAACCATGGAAGTCATTTCATACACAGCAGCAAGTGCAAGCTTCCTTGCAGGAAAGCAGAAAACTGAGGAAGACTCAGTCTTTTACACACAACAAAGAATGTATGTTCTGCTGATTTTTCTCTGTAACTATGAACCTGGTAAAGCTTCACAGCTTTGTCTTCATTCAAGGCAAGACAGCTCCAAGTCCTCTGGGATGCAGGCAATCCCTGAGCAGGGCAGCCATTCCCACCTGCCAGGGCTTATCTGTGCCAAAGCCATTTTACAAACGCAGCAACTGCAAAACCCACAGAACTATCTATCAGCCCTTCTGGGCCAGCATCATCCCATGTGGTGTGGTGCAGGGGCCAGTCAAGTCTACATGACATATGTCATTGTTATAGGTGCTGAGATAACGGACTGCAACAAGATTTTTGCATACCAGAGCATTTCTGCTGGACACTTTTCACGGCTGAGCCATCTGACACATATTTAATGAATCAGAGTTTGCTTATCTCTTCTCCCTCTCATAGAGGACTATAAATTAGGCTCTGACCAGTCAAATAACTGAATGAAGTTTTAATTTTTTCATTGATGGACTTTGTATAAATGCAATGAGTACTTCTGCTACAAATTATTAGCAAAACGTACCCTATGAATTTCAGCTGATTCAAAATATTTTTTTCCAAGTTTTCAACTCACTTAAGATTGTGTTTTGAATTCTAGCTCCAGCCTAGCAAAGCCCTTTACCATCATAAAGACCACTCCCATCACCACTATGAAGCACGTGTGTACACCTGTTCCATATCTGGTAGGACAGGCCCATAGACTTCAGCCTTCCCTCTAAAGCTAAAGATTAATAGGCAATTAGAGTTGCTCAATACCCTATGATAAGCCATTTTCTCTGTGATGATCCATACAGAAGACAAGAAGCAGGAACTACATATATTCCAAACAACGTGTAGCTTTTCAGAGTAAAGAAAACAGGACTAATTTATTTTATTGTGGAACAATGTTATGGTATTTACCAAGCCAAATGCTTACCTAGAAAAGCTAACCACATATAGAAAATGAAAAGATCTCTGAATCCTCAGTTCCTTCATACACAGTGGCTAAAGCATCCTGCAATATATAGACATAAATAGGCCTGGTAGCAAGTTTCCCTGACAACCTACTTAAGGAATAAAAATTACATTTTCTTATCACAATGCAGCATCAGTGATCTGCACATGATAAAAAGACTGCAAGGGCAGAGAGGATTAGGACTGGGAAAAGAAGATGTGCACTGTAACAGCTGCTTTGAAGATTGCCTACTGGAAAATAAACAGGGACAAAAGATTGGAGAAGGAATAGGGAGCAAGCACGAGTACAACCTTTGCAGCCTTTATTTCCATACATTTATGTCACAAAGTACACACTGGAACTGAGTTGGTGTCACTCTCTAGTTTAGATGTAAATGAAAACAGAATTTAAGCAACTGTCTGAGTAAATACTAAAATATATATAATATGTACCACTTAGCTAAATGTAGTTCTCTTTCTTCAGGGATATTCTTTCCACAGAAGCTATACTTTGTTTCTGCTGGAAGACATTAATGTTTTTCTTAAAAACTAGACACCTCTACCTGTGATTTATCTACGTTAATATACAAACACATCTACTGGTCCTAAAGAGGCACCATCACTGCAGAAAAAACATTTGTAAGAACAATGCCAGGCACAGGAATATTTTTTCTTTCACATTTCGAACTCAGATACATTTCAGTACTTAGTGGGGAGGAATTTACTGTGCAGTTCCTCTGATCCAGATGGTTGCAATAGATCAGGCATTTCTCTCATCACCTTTTCTTCGGGGTTGTCAGACTGGGGCATAACAGTGCAATTCACACTTTTAAAATGTATAAAAATTATTATATATTTGCTGTTTATTTAAAACAGCCCCATAACACTTCTTTAATTGATCATGACAAAGAGGTGGGCAATAATTGTCTCAGCTTCACAGCCTTTCCCAAACAGGCAGCAAACACTGTTTTTGACACTAGAGAGCAAGAGGTAGACTCGCAAGAGAAACTGAGCCAGGACCCTCCATTTAGCACCACCTCAACTAGTGCCAGGATTTATTTTGGCATCTTGGAAAGACAAGGGTACCAAGCCCCATCAGCTACGTTCCTGTGAGCACCATCCAGTGGAAACTCTCCAACTATTTACTTACTTACAAAAGTACCGTGACAAATGGATGTAGGTGAAGGTACAGCAGCGTGAGGAGAGAAGCCAGCCTCAGTCTTTTTCCAAGTGCCATTTAGCACAAACTGACATGTGAATTGACCTTGATAATTTTCATTCCTTCAACTCATTTTCAGCCCTGTATTGAGTTAAAAAGCTCTGTGTGCATGTATGTGTGTATACATTTATATTATACAGATATAAATCCCATTATCGATACCCTTGAGCCCTCCAGTTCCCACTTTCGATATAGTTTTGGTGTGGATAATGCTTTAACTTCCCCTGTGATCTTTTCTTCGACTTTGAGACATCCATTTCCTGCTTTCTAGTCTGGATATTTGAAGTACCAACTAAGCCAATAGATGCATTGAACATGTATTATTCAAAATCTCCACCAGCTGTGTCTACAGGTCACCCTTGATGAGTTTGTGCTCTGAATTTCCTTCCTTGTTTAAATAATTCAGATTCTTTTAATTGCTTTTCAAAAACAGGTATATGAAAATTACTTGTTACTTTGATATTTACTGAGTTTTTAACATCCAGCTGTAGCTTCAAATCTCTAAATATTTGACATTCAAAGTTACAATTAAAAGCATAACATTTTGACTGCAAGAAGACTTCAGTGCATATATTTACATTCATTACTTTCAAAGTTTTTGCTCCGCTAACACAACTGACTGATTAGCCCTCAAGATCCCCTTGTCAAGACAGCAACAAGGGAGTGAACTGAAAGGGGGAAAGGGCAGCAGCACAGAGACCTGGAATAGTCCAACTCTTACCCTTCCATTAAAAAGTTAATGCTGTGTATTGCCTGGGGCATGACCTTTTGTCTTTCTGTTCCCACCTGTAAGAAGGCAAGACTAATTTGGATAAATTTCCAAGTCACTTAAATAAATGCGGGCTCCTCAATCCCTGAACCTTGACTGATCAGCTCCCACCTGGAAGATCTTTCCCAGCAGCATTAAAGTGATCAGCTGGGAGGTGTTAAACACAACTGAAACACAGTCACACTCACATCTAAGAATCATCACTGAGATAAGATTTCTGAACAACTGTTTCTACTCAGTGATGTATACAGCTGACCATGACACTGTCAGACTCATTAAGGCATGATCCGTGTTTTAGTGCTGAAAAATCTTACCAATTCTCACAGGAGAGTGCAAAAACCCATTGTAAAAGAAGCAAATTTCACAAAACAAGGAGGAAGGAGAAAAATAATAGTTACAAAATGGGAACGGCTAATACATTTTTTCAGTTTACTTTTAATAAGAGTATCCTAGCAACATAAAAGTCTCATTAATGATTCCAAAATAAGGGTTTGTAATTAAGAACGGGGAAGAAACACCAGCTGCATCATTGGGACTTGGTGTTTTCCACTGTATCATAAAAAGAGCTTAGCAGGCCTTTCTGAAAGGTGCATTTCACTATCAGAGATCGCTCTGTAAGTTTACACTTTACATATCCTGGTTGTTAGAGCCAGAACAGATAACATCATCAGACTAGCACTTGCATGAGCCGATGGTCAGCACTGACCTTCCAAGTAGAGATCTTTACATCTGTGCTTTCTATAACTTCTTTGATATTCCTGTACCATGACCTATAATATGTTGTCCTTAAACAGTCCAACTATTGCTCACAAGCTGAGGAATCAGGGCCAAAAAGGCTGCAAAACGGTAAAATAATTACATGATAATATGTTAAGATTTACGACATAGTTTTCATGGTCCAAATTCTATCATGAAACACCACTCTTTAGGGAAGGAAAACACATTTAATTAGGTCTCAAATACAGCAATAATAAACTGTCTAACACGGCTCCTCCTCTATCCATGGTAATTGTGCTTTCCACTTACCTTGTCACAAAAAACCTTGATCTGGCAGTAGGCTCGGTGGATGGGTTTATTGCTGCGGTTGTTGTAGCTGTACGTATCTATCTGAATCATCAAAGGAAGCCCTTTTACTCCTTTTTGTGAGGAAAAGTCCGTGCTCAAGCAATTCACTGTGATGAAAATCTGTGTGCCAGAGAGATTACTTTTAAAATGTAGGGTAAACAACTATTAAACTTCTGGAAAAACATGACAACGAATTGGAAATAAAAGCAGATACCCCCCACCTCCCCCCCCCAAAAAAAAAAAAAAAAAAAAAAATTTGAATTCAGCTACAATCCACACTCTGGCGATTCACACCTTTACTCTCCACTTCCGTCCTAAGTCCAGCAAAGATGCTCCCATGCTGGGAAGAAGGATAAACTTTTGACGCATGTATTGATGCTTTAGTTTCGATCAGGAGCTCACATTAGAAGCAAATCACTTGACTGTCCCAACTTACCATGCTTTGGTTCACACCAGAGAGTTCTGAGTGCATGAGCTGGATTCTTTTTGGAAGAGTCAGACCAGAATATGTGTCCTAGGAGCACACCTCACATGCTCCAGCCGCTAATGGTTGCTGAATTTGCGGGAACTGACTAAAGATAATCTGAGAAAAAACCTCCTAAAATGTGTCTCACGTGGCTGTCAGATCTTTAGACCTGACGTTAAACTCTACAAACCTGCTATGTATGTTTGCACTATTTGTTAACATAGACATAGCAACATCATCTTGCATCGTTCCTTTCCAGCTGTCTTTTGGTCTGGCTTGTTCTTCTAACGGCTCACAATTTAAATTCAGTGTGACCAAAGATAAGTCCTACCTTTTTTTTTTATTTTACAAATTCTCTTCACGCATTCATCATTCTTCACACATCCATGCATTCATCAGCAGTACTCCTTCCTCCATCCCATCAACAGACACTCCTGATCTTCACATTAAGCATCCTTTACTGTCTTTCTTCAATTTCAAAGATGCATTTCACCCTGTCTTTCAAACTGGGAAGGAGTTTCTCAAACATTTATAAAACTACACCCTGCCTATTCTCAAAAGTCCCCTTTGTCACGTAGCATCCCCGCAATTTGACATTGCCCTCAGTTCCTGGAAAGCCCTGCCTGCCTTTGCTTCAGACACCCATCTCATGCTTTCTTTCTACGGCCACTTATGTCTATTGATAGCCACTAGCCACCTTCTGACTCTAATCTCCAGTAGTACCATGGGACAAGGCGTGTCTCATCTGCCATGTTAGTAGAAGACCTGGGAGAAGGGTGTCCCACGACCAAGTCTCCCAAGGACTACTGTGAAGCAAAACAAGCATTGTGAACTGAAATATCACTGATACCTTTGTCAGAATAGTGTGCACAAAGCCTGAGAGATAAAACTGGATGAATCGTTCTTCCCAGTGAGGAATATGTACACTACATCATAATTTGGGCCAATTATCTATTAACCTGATTCTACTTTTCACTCTTCCTCAGTTTATTTCTAAAGCAAAACAAAATAAAAAAATAAACAAAAGAAAAAGAAAAACCTGTGAATTAAGGCAAAGGACAGCAGAAACTGCCAATACATATTTCCTGAGGCAGGAGAATGTGAAACCTGCTCCAGTAGAATGAGGACACTCAGGAAGAAAGAGATCTATCTGCGGGGTCTCTCAAGCTGACCTGATACCAGGCAGAAGAGAGGCCAACAGCACCCTGGAGTCTGGGAGGATTCAGGGAAGAAGCGCATGAAGGAAGCCCTCCCCAATCCACAAGGAGGGAAAAAAACCCCATAGTTTGAGTAACCAGATTGCAACACCCCTAAGAGAAAGGCAGCTGAGAATACAGAAGGGCTCCAGTAGGGCTGGTGCGGGGATAATTTTACCCTAATGACAGAAGTTAACATTACAGTCAGGATTTTTTTACGATGGAGCCAAAGCAGCTTGTTTGTCTGCCTGAGCTAATGGCCCCTCCGCATTTATGCTGCTGATTGTATCACAGAGCTGCATTTACAAATGAAATAGTTGAACTTTAACTGCGGGGAGAGGAGGGAGGCGGGGAAGGGCCCTAGGTGAAACTCTGATTTTGAAGCTGATAGTGTTATTTCTGTTTCAAATTACAACTTGGTCTTCTCCAGCTCCAAAGGTAAGTGTGGATAAGGGTGCAATATGCCTTTGAAACGTGACAGCCTTCAGACTCCTTTACAGTGTCAGGGCAATGCTTTAAAGTGTGTGTGAACACAGAACAGTGGAATGAGGTCTGACACAAAACAGAATCTGGTCTTGCTATATTTTAGCCCATAATTCTGCACAGGGATTTTCCAAACTGTGCACTAAAATGTGAGAGGGGATGTGCAGGCTTTGCATGTACCTAGCAGTTCGTGCATCTACCATCTTTGCTGCACACTCAACTGAGAAGTAAAAAAAGATCTTGTCCCACCTTAATCAACTACATACAGTGTGTGTCATCTCTTCTGCTGCCTCCAGAAACACAGCAAAGAGCACGAGTGGCTGGGGAAGACAGACTTTATCATTTCAAGATTCCCCATACAGCAATAACGGATTATTCAGCATGAATAATAGATGGATGCTGTAAGATTCAATATCCTTGTCCTGACACTGCAATACATCAGGATCTCTCTGAGGAGCAATGACTGTATGTTCATGCACATCAAGTGTACTATGCTTTCTATCCTATCATTTGCACCTCACTGACAGACAGATGGATTCGAATTAACACAGATTGTTTATTTTGGGGGAAATTTTCTGTCTCCACACAATCTTCTACTAGCTTCCCTGTAAAACACAGCACTGATTTTGGATTTGGAAAACATGGGGGGTGTGCAGAGGGAAGGGTAAGAGGGTGTAAGTCCTTTTACTTGAATTCATTTTAGGGTTTTTTTTTCTTTGCATGAATGAGGATTTGCACCCCTTTAACACCGTGGTGCAGCAGGCAGCTGTGGTGAATCGGATCTGGGGAATCATCTGGACAGTTCCTTTCTCTCTGGCTCTGCTCTGTCCAGAAACCTCTGCCTCCATGAAGCAGTGGCTGAGAATGTGTCTGCTCTTAGCTGCCATGATTTCAATTGCCTGCCCAAGCACAGCCTACTTTGCCCTTTACAAGCCTCATCTTTCCCTCCTTTGCAGCTCCTGTCTGTAATGCAGGTAATCCTACTCTCAATGAGACCAAGAGCAAAACAACCCCATGGGCAGCCATGAAAAGATGAAGTCCTGCTCTGCCTCTCTTGGAAGACAATCAGGTTTAAGATGGTCCTTACTCGGGTCTCTTGCACAGTAGAGTTACATCTATACAAAAGGTAGAGTTAAGTAGAAATGACAGTAGCAGGAGTAGAAATAACTGCTGTTTTTTCCCCAGGGCCCTGTATACACTTGACTTAGAACTATTTTAATGGATGTGACTATGGTTGTTACCTGAATTCATTTATAAAGTTTTTTTTTTCCTGTGCAAGCTGGATTTTAGCAATGTTTTGCTATCAGGAACATGTTTGGGTTGTTGTCATAGCGATGTCTTTTTTTTTAATGTCAGCATATCTTAGATTAGAGCAATTAATGACAGAGTTCCACCCATCTAGTCTCCAGCTCAGGCATGCCACTGGCAATGGAAAACTAATTTGGAGAAAAATCTGTTGCCTGAGAAAGTTTCAAAAGTGGCCTAAGATAACGACAACTCTTCTGTTTGTTACAGAGCATGTCTAAAAAAAGCTCTCTTTCTTTTGGGGAAGGTGCTCCTCCACGGTGTAGCTGTTATTATGCGAATTACTGTTTGTTAAATACTGCAGCATAATTAGTGATGTACAAGACATGAACACAGTAACTTGCTTTAAGAGAAAGCAAGGCTCAGAAAGGTATTTCCCCTTTTATCATTTAATCCAGCCAACATGACTCCTGCTGCGGTCTCTCAGCTTATACACTTTAAAGGTCTACAGTTACGAAACTTCTAATATAAGCCTTTTATTACTATTTACATTTCTGGCTCCTGTTGTCTCAGAAAGAGCCAGGAGCAGAAGGGAGGGAAGAGCATGTTACAGTACAAAATCAGAAATTTAAAGCTATTTCTCTACTTAATACAGGCATTACATAGATTCTATACCTCATGAGGGTTCATCCCTCCAGACTGCAACAACAAGGAGTTAAATGATTGTCTCTCAAATGACTAACATCCATTCCATCATTCCTCGTATACATAAAACCTGTGGTTTTATAGTTTCTCCTGCCAGCCGTTTACCTTATAAATCCCATACAAAGGTAAGACCTTTGTTTTATTTCATTACAAATGTCTCCAGCAAATGTTTACACTACTCTTTTGAAGCTTCCTCAACCCACACCACACCCTGGCAACTACATAAAAATGCCACTTGCCTTGAATCCCAGATGCATACTTACCAAGACATTTGTATACACTGAAATTTCAACAGTATTTGCTATCACAGGTTACCTCTTCTTTCATATGTACCTATGTGTGTGCATGCCTGGTGCATGCATATATATACATTAAACACATATATGCACGATTGCACACACAGAGAAGGTTTATTAAAGCAGCTGCCAAGCCTAATCCCACATAATTTCTGGTACTGACACCCCAAAATGAAGCATCTTTTCCTCCAACTTTTACATGTAGAGAACAGAGAAAATGTTAATTTCCTCCCTAATTAAATGAAACTTGATGCAACTTAGGAAGGAAATTAATATTTAAAAACCAAATAATTCTTATACTAGACAAAACCTGTCCTAAGCATTACTAGCAATGATAAAAAAATATTGTCACAACACAAATCACTGCTAGAGACCCTGCTGCTCTATAAGCTTTATTTTACCGTTGTGTCCACTGGAATCATAGCTCACTTTGGCCCACGATGTCTAAGAACCTAATCCTGCAAATCACTCACTCATTGAAAACAGTTTATTACTGCATGGGCTATGCCAAAACTCATTAAGTAACTGGAAAGGTTCCCAGAAGCTTTAGTCTGCTTTGGATTAAAGATCTACATTTTCAGTTAAATATAGCAGGACAACGATTGCATGCAAGTATAGACAACAACTGCACAGCACACAACTACTGTACACACCAAAAAGCATGTGCCAGCACCTGCCTGAACAACATATTCACCAACACGTCTGTTTACGGCATAACCAAGTTGTAGCGCTTCACAGAAATCAGTAATTTCTTGGTATCACTGAAAAGTATTTTTTGTCTGTTTTAAGGTGACATTTTTCTGTAGCTGAAGTCACTGAAGTCACACCTTTGAATTTAAGGTTAAATATAAACCATAAAAATACACAATTAATGTATTTTTTCAGAAGTAACATAATCCTAACAATTTTAAATTAGCAAAGTATTAATCAGAGAGAAGGTATATCTCAAAGAGTTGGTATGATTATGACAAAGATACCCTCCTTTGACCAGGAGAGTTCTGGTTCTCGATTATCTTTCTTGCAAACTAACTTCTGTCAGCAATAAGGCTGCAAGCAGGCAGATGTATGTCTCTCAAAAATTAAGCTGAGCTCTCTGTTACAAAACCTCAACTAGAACTTTGTCAACCAGTCAGGTGCTGTAGCAAAACCTTCTGCAGGGCAACAGCAAGGGAACTACCTTCTAGCATATTGTAAAAAGACTTTTAAAAGTTGGTTAAAAAGTCAGACAGTTCCTTTAATTGTTGTTTGTTTCCTCATCTTTTTTTAAAGAACTCCTTTAAAAATACCAAACATATTGAACATCAGGTTCAATCAAAGGGAGCCAACAAGTCACCTTGCCCATAGATTTTGCATATTTATACACGGAAGTAAATATTGGGAGTGAAACGATGTTGGACTGCACAAAACACGTTCTTCACTCCCTACCTCTGCTTCTTTGCTGCACAGTATTTCTGTGTCAAGCAAGTATAAGGAAGAGTTTCCCATGGCTGTAGACCCTTCCTCTCATTTCCCTGTATTCTGCTCCAAACCACAAGCCCCATGGTGACCACTAGAAAACAGGCCCAGCAGAAAATTATGTTATTCTAGAAAAAGGTAAGGATGTGTGGGGTCCAACTCTGCTCTGACAGAATGCAAGGGGACTGCTGTTGTCGACCAGATACAGCAGAGGAAAGGCTAGCGGAGTTGTGTTTCTGACTTTGGTGCTGTTCCCTTAGTCCATGGAAAGTAATGGCAAGATTATTCCACAGCACGACACACACTGTACAAGATTCCCTCCCCCATCAATTTGTTCTGTCAAGCAGCAGCTGGAAGATGAGGAACCAAGCAAAAGGAACTGGAGCTAACACCTCAGTTCCCTTCATGTTACTGAGGTGATAAAGAGGCCTCTGCCTGTGCTCTTTGAATACCTGTGTCTTCCACATAAGATCCAACTGAGATATCGCCTTACAAACCCTTAGCAGGCTCAGTGTTAGCAGGCAGATCCAGCTGTCTCACCCATACTGTTATACCCTCATCCTGAAGGGCTTCCAAAAGGAGGGTACTGCTCTGCTTGTGTGTGGGAGGAGAAATCTGGCTTTAAATCAGCTGCCCTCCAGGTGGAAAGTGAGAAATCCAATGCTCCAGATAAGTCTTCCTAGATGCAGGATTTAGTTTCCCAGGAGAGACAGATATTTGGTTAGGTGATTTTTGCTTAGGTAATTTTTTTGCTGCTTCTGTTCGTTTGATTTTTTTAAGATCATTCCTCTGTGCATTTCCAATGATCAGTTTGTTTTCTTTATTTCTTCCCATACCAGTAGAGCGCTTCATCACATCTCAGAGGCCCTGGAAATAACTGCTCTGTGCTGCTCTTGTCTGACTCGGAAGAGAAAGGTCTTTGTGCTTGTGAGGTTAAGTTTTAATCTCAAAATTGTGGTGAAAAGGGAAAACAACACTGAGCAGAAACAATAGAGCCAAGTGAAAGATCATCATTCAAAAAGCTTAAGAAGAGAGAGAGTCTGTAATTAGGCTTTGAAATTCTTCATCTCTCTTGGATGAGGTAATTGCTGGAGAAAAAACAGCCTTCAGTGACGTGCCTCAGCGTCCGCAGCTTTCAAACACCGCAGGGGCATCCTATGGGAATCCCCAGACCTAGCGCAACTGGTTATTTTAGTAGACTCTCCAACAGGGGCAAGTGCGTGTGTATGTGTACGGGAAGGGAAACACTTTAGTGCACAGTAATAAACTTTTAGGTACAACCTGATTTATGCTTGACAGCCCAATATCAAAGCATGTTATGGATCCTCTTATCAATACACTTCTAGTTCAAGCTCCTAAAATATCAGATAACTACCCTCCAAAATAAATATGCATAAGTAAATTTCCATTTTAATGACTACTTCCTGCAGAAACACAAGAGACTGTCTTAAATTTCACTCGTGACACTTTTTTAATCCAGCAACAATAAGAGAGTCATTATTTTAAAATCTTACTATGTTATATTTTGAGTGATTGCTGCAAGAACTGTGTTCTCAATGTTCGGGCACTCAAGGCAAGAGCAATGTGGATGGTGTGAGATTGCAACAAAACGGCTGGGATAACACCTGACATCAGTGAATGTGACTTTCTTGCTCCTAGATCAACATGGCATCTTTTTAAGTCTGTCTTGCAGCTGCAAAAGCAAGTGTGATAAAGAAGTGTTAACCTTGGCATGGCAATGGTAGTTGCTGGTGGCACAAGACTACCGTGTTCTAGCCCTGGTAGTGATTCTGTAAAGGTTCTTGGGAAAGCCCATCATGTTGGAGATCTGAAACCTGTATTTGCTTGCATAAAGATCACACACACACAACGGTCATCTGTTGTGACTGCAGAGGACAACATACCACTGTATTTTGAAATGGAATCACGTAACAGGGGAATATCTAGGGCAGTTAGAATGTAATCATTACATAAGTAAATATAGCACCATTAGCAACTGGGCCAAGTACGATCCTGTTTACCAAGGCCAGCTTTTGAAAGAACTATTGCGTTATTCTTTTAAAACGTGCAGAGATGAAAATCCCTGTTAGTACGAACCTCAGCACCTTCAGTCAGCAAGTCAGGACAGTGAGTGTTAATGCTACCACTCTGTGCTCGATGCAATCTTTTCACAGGACTCGCTCGCTCGACGCAATCTCTGTAATGCTGTTAGAAATGCAGCAGGGAATCGTGCATGAAGATGTGTCTGTATTTGAAAGATCCTTAGCCTGACTTGAATATTGGGCATTTTGTATTCAACATGAAAACAGTATCGGTAGTTTGCTAAGCTAAACAGTGTTTGCTGTTGATTATTTCTACATCCCGGAGAGTCCAACATCACCCCCACTCATTGTACACATTCTATTTCCCTTGTTTGCTTTCTGGGGGCCAACTTCTTATAATCACCAGCAGCTTTTCATTTCTTTTACGCTAGTCCATGCAGCTGAAACACTGCCACCCTTTGAAAAACCTTATCTGTAAGAAAGTTGCTAAGGTGCTCTGCTGTCCTAGCTTATAGGTCCACTGAGCAGGCACATCCCCAAATGAAAAACCCCATGTCTGAGAGACTTGACCATTAAACACAAAAAAAAAGAAAGAATGCATCAGACCTCAAAAATAGACCTCAGAAAGACAACTATTCCCAATTGCAAGGACATTCTGCGTAACACTGTAAAAAACAATGGCACCAACAGAAGGGAAGGCATAGTTTAGCTTATAGAACATTGATTATTGGAGATGTTAATAGTGCAGAAAGGAATTTGATAATTTAGAGAAAGAAAACACTCACCTTGTGTCCTACACTGACTTTGGAAGTAGGAAAAAAATTCTAATGTTTCTCAGGCTCCACATGTTTTAAATGGAAAATCCCTGAGAGGCCATGAGTAAGGAACTACACTGTGAGAGCCTCACAGGCCTTCCTCTGAAGTACATCTCTGTTTGTCAGAGATACAGGTGTGAACACAGTATCATCCCAACATCTGTGACATACCATCTTGCCTTTTATGGATGGCCAGAATCCCTGGGTCAGTGAAAGACCTCGGTTTGCCTGGTTTTGCAGAGACTGAAGCTCACTCACCTCCACTTACCTTTCTTATTTGATAGAAAGGAGAGAAGTGGAACAGTGACTAAGGATAGACAGTAATTATTAAGGGATACCATCTGCATGGCTTTCCCCTCACCTTTGCCTCCTCATTGACATCCCAAGTAAAGGACACAGCATTGAATGCAATTTCTTCAATATTCCCAATGGTATTAAAACTCTCCTTGTAATCAGCTGTAAGAAATAACAAACAAAAAAAAAGACTCATGAAAAAGGTTTGACCTTTCCCTTTTACAATTCATAGTACCTTTTTGAGTTTTCAGCTGGGTTGTCTAATCCATCGAAACTACCTCTCATATTGTTTATGTTGACTTATGAATAATCTTAATTGCAAAGAGGTAATATACTGCAGCTTGAGTCTTATGCATATTGCAATACTAGCTAATGTTGTTGGAAAATACTGCCTGCTCACAAAAAGGTATCAGTGTGACTGTAGTGGGAATAAGAGGGTGCATTCATTAGCTTGGCCAAGGAATGGCCAAAACTGGAAAATTAACTAAAAGCTACTGAAACATTTAAAGGGACTGTTCAAACCTTGACATACCAAACATTATGGTAAATCATAAAGAAGCACCCTAAAAGGCTAAGAGCTATCACTGGAGGAAATAATCAGTAGTGTCCATTTCTTGTCCAGTCATTTCAACTTCTCCAGGAATTACTGCACTGGATGCTGGAAAAAAACTAAACAAAAAAACCCCAACAAAACCAAACAAAAAAACCCTAAAACCAAAACAAAGAAGCAAAACCACAAAGATCCTTTCTCCAAAGTGTGTATGACACTAAAATAGCAAGCAAGCAAACATAATGTATTTTTAAATTGTCTGACTAACAAATCTGCATCCTCTTCTCATTTCTTTCCAAAGGGCTGTTAATACTATTGATAAGTTAGCATTTCAGAAGGAATGCAAAGCAAAAAGGAGGAAGACCACATTTTAAAGATGACCCAACCCTCCCCCAAAAACAGTAAGGGTGGAAAACTACGTCAACAAAACAGACAACTTCCCGGTCTTCTTCACAATCGAAAAGAGGAACAATCAAGCCCCCTTTTTCCCTCCTTTTGTCAGTCAGTTTAACATACTTTCTTCTTTTCGATGACAGAAAGACCAGGTTTGTAAGGAAGTCATATCCACTTCATTAAATGAACATCCAGATTGTTCACACAAATGCATCAGCTCTCTCTGGGACATATACATTTCCTTAGAATCCCTTGAGGGCTGTAATGGGACTTGGTGCCAGAGGGCTGAGACATCCAGCAATCTTGATCTAACGTTTGCCCAAATCTGTGCTTCAGAGGCATGCTGATTCTTAGCTTTGTCATGTGTTATAGAAAGAGGATGTTTTTGTATTCTATAAATGAGACACACAAATGGCTTCAATATTTGTTTCCTTTCCCGTTCTAAAAATATACTGTTGGTATCTAAAAAATAATTTCTAGGTAAAAAATGTTTTAAAATTATTTATAACAAAACCATTGCTGCAAGGAGAATTATTTAACATTTGAGACATGCAATCAATACCACTTTTCTCTCATCTGAAATGCAGGAATGCTGGCATTTCGCTGGGCAAGTGAAACAGTGTACCTGGGATACATGAATGATTTTGGATACAGTAAAAATTCACTGATCTGACCATGGGAACAGCACAAGATATTTGGTGATGCAGCAAGCGAACACTGTGTTTGAGAGGGCAGGCAGGCTTTTCATTCCCATCACGAACCCAGATCTCCTTTCTAACTGAAGTCATTGGCTTCACTATCTAAATTCAGTCTGGGAATGCAAATGAAAGGAATTAGAAGACACATAAGTAGTTTAATATGCATGTGCACACATCCACCCACCCCTTAAATGTATGATTCACCAGAAAGTGCCTTGTGCAATTGACTGCTGCATATGGGCGTGCTGTGTAGGTGCACTCTGGAAAGACATGAACAAGATGTCTTGTAAGGACACGTTTTCTTCTCCTAAAAGGCTGTCAGAACCCTGCATCCCACCAACCCTTCCCTTCCCTCAACACATGCCTCCACTTTCTTAATTGCCATACACAAATTTAATGAAGTGTCTATGCGACATGCTGTTTAAAAGAAGTGTATCCTATTCCCCTCGATTTACACATAATTAAAGAAGGATCCACAGTTGATTAAGAAAGATGATTAAGGATATTTGAAAGTTGTTAGTGTGACTACAACTTTCATGTTTTGCTGCTGTGAGCTAACAGTAATAGAAAATGGGGGTTCTTTGATATGCAAGAAAACAGCTTTACAGGAATTATTTCCTCTTTTGTTGGGTAAACTGTATATTAAATAATGGCAAATTTCAACATTAAACAGTAATCTTTTGCATGCATTACATATTGTAATAGGTTTTGTACACATAAATAATACAAACTATTTGCAAAAAAATACAGGCAAGAGTCTGGACCACAAATAACCCCAATCTAAGGCTTTCAAACCCACTCTTTATGTCCATGTTTGAACCTGTTCCAATACTCGTCAAATTATGCTACTGATTCTAAATAAATCAGTATTTGCTACAACCTAATAATGCACTTGTTATTTGACATTATTTTAAAAGAAAAAGCTAGTGATCCAATGTTACAGCACTGTGGAAAAGTTAGCTTTTTTCTTTTTATCTCACTCCTGCTAAAAACAGTGAAAGTGCCTCCCTCATTCTTCAGAAAAATCTTTAACAGCCCATAGCCTAAATTCTGGAAAATACCTTTCCTTCTTGCTTAGTAAGTGTCAAGTCCTCAGGTTTATTCCTCAATCACAAAGGACTTGTTCACATGTAAGTACATGCTTATCCTATTAATATCAATGCATCTTCAGACCCAGTACTGCATCTAATCCATTCAACCACCTTTCCTCCCAGGAGGTGCACCAGCCAGTACTCAAAACAAATTAAAACAGTGACCTCTGCACGTCTGGAGTGAGGGAACAAGCCAGTATATTTCCTCTGATCTCCAGAATAAAACTGCAGGCCAGCAGACAGACAGACCTGTGTCAACGGGGGAAGCAGAACAAGCAGAGTTGTTACCCCTATCTGAGGGCTGAATAGCTGGACCCCAGAACTAGAATATCCCAAACTCAACTGATGCTCTGCCTGCTAAGGACCAAGTCATGCTCTAGATTAAAAGTGCATTCATAAACAATAAAAAGGATTCACAGATGTTAAACATGCCACAAACATTAAGTTAAAATAAAATTAATGACTATAAACATGTATGAAACAGGTTACACAGATTTTTGGCTATTCACAGATAGTTTTAAAGGACCATAATACATAATTAACCCATTATATACTGTTGACACTTGGAGTGAAGTTCAAAACTTAAGAGAAGTGGAACTACCAGCAGTTTGCCAGACCATCCCCTGAAGATAGGACAAATGTGATACAGACCCCTGTCCTTAGCAAGCTTCTCTCACTGCCTGTTTAAAAGGTTCTCCATGGTATACTTCCCTTACAGACACCTAATTCTCTCTGCTCACTACATGGGGCCTGGACATTAACTCAGTATTCCTTTACAGAAGCCCTTCAAGGATCTGAATTTTTAATGTAAAAGGAAATCTTCATAGAGCCACACAATAATTTAGCTTGGAAGGGATCCCTGGAGGTTCTCTGGTTCAACTCCTACCCTGCTCAAAGCAAGGCCAACTTCAAATTTGGGTGAAGATGCTCAGTTAGATCATCTGATGATAAAAATGGAAGATTTTGCTAAATGCAGCTTGATGCTTGTATGGGAAATGAAGTTGGGAGCCATTCTGCCCTAGTAAGCACAATAACCACAATGTAAATCCCGAAAAACGAAATGTACTTCAGAAACACTGTACTTGGTAAGAGCTAAGGCCATATTTCAGTTGTTCTCAAAATGCTCCTGGGCAACATCTAGGTCTTTCTTCTGAAAATGCTGAGGTGAACTGTGTTCTTACAGTGCTTGTGTCTGACAGGGAGTGCTGTATCAATAAGTGTTACTACACTGGGCTTTGCTCTTGTTTGCAGTTCAAATAAAGAATATGGGCCAGAGTGCCTCAAAAGTCAGCACAGACCTATTTCATCTCATGCTAATGGAAACATAAAAGACATTCACTTTAACACAGATAAACACACAGCTCGTGCCCAGCACTTGTTTTCCAAAGCATAATTCTACAGAATAAGCTATCTCATTCAGGGAAGGGGACTGAAATGTGCGACTACATCACAAGTGCGGTGGATTCGGAGGGTGTTGGCACTGCAGTGGAATGAGCACCTCAGCACATACTTTCAAAGGTATGAGCATTAGCACTGCAAGCTTGTAGGGACTAGCACAAAAAAACCAAGCAGCCTTCAGAAACAGCTGTGACGTGCCATACTTGCTCTTTTAACGTGTCATGATAGGAGTCATTTGGTCTGGAGTGGAGGTTTTACTGCCTTAACAACCCCAAAGGAAAAAAAAAAAAATTGGGGGAAATAGTTCAGCCAAATCTATGATGATAAGACAAGAGGCAGAGAGGAGATTCAAGCAGAGCTGCTTTGACCAAATACACTTGACTTTAAATAATGCCAGCCTCAGTGAAGGATGCAGTATTTGAAAGTCAAAAGGTGCTGCATGAGTAGGACCACTTAGGGACTTACTCCCTGATCACCCTGTTCAATCACCCCTGAAGTCTTGCAGCGCTCTCTCCAAGTAACATTGCTTTTTTTCCCAACCTCCTCTCTGCCCCCTCTCATTCCTGACATTCAATAGTTTGATTCCCTCAGGCGGTCAAAACAAGATAGATTTTGTCTGCTTTGGTCTTGCCGACTCCTTTGACTGGGATCCACTGCAGATGGCTGCGTGTGTAAACGGCTCGTGGGAGGGAAGAAGTGCTTGATGTCTAGACACTCTCATAGATTTCAACTTCAGGCTCCTTGGCAGTGAGGACGTGTTCTTCCTCTAGTAAAAACTCCCAAGCATGCGGATAGGGCAGTTGTGGCTGAGTTGGTCTTGTAAATACCTTAGCTGGGATGAACGGTAAACTGGTCTCTCAAGATAGCACACCAGAGCTCACTTCTCCCTCACTTCTGTCTGACACTTACAAGACCCAAAAACTGGGGGTGTAGGAGTCCTGTCCACTTCTTTGCAACCACCATGATGGCATCTTCACTCTTAGGCTGCATTTACACATCAGATTAGCTAACATAACTGCTACATGGCCTGTTACTGTTACTGGAGTTTTGAGTGGATCAGCCTTTGAAAAACTAAAGGAAACAAATACTCCACCACTCCTGAGGAGGTGCAGACCTCAACTTCCCAGCAGCAGAGGGTAGAACACCATTAAATATGCATGCAAGGGGCAGCTCTGACTTTTTTAAGCTCTTCTTTGCGACTGCTGAGGGCCATTTCTTCTGCACGGTCTCCATCCTGTTTCATAGAATCCATAAACTGAGTCCTAGCATGGTCAAGCCATTGCTAAAAACTGCAGTACAATTGCAGACGTTGTCAGTACATCCCACCACATCCCTAGGCAAGGTACCAGAGCTTTCCACAATCTGCAATCTTCCCTGAAACATTTGGAGATCCTCTTACACTCACCAATATCAAGGACCCTCTGTTTAGCTGTGTGCTGCCGAGAATGCCAGTATTTCCAGTACTTCAGCTGTTCATCTCTGTTTTTATCCTCACTGAAAACAACCATGACCACACTCTAAGAAAATCAACAGAACTTGCATTAGTTACTACATAATTAACAGTCAGAAACACAAAAATTAAAATCTCCCATATACCTCTAAAGCTGATCCAGTTACCACCCTCCCCTAGTACTTGGATTGCAGAAGATCACTGGTTTTTATTCCAGCCCAATATTGCAATGCACATAAAATCTCAGGACAGAAGAAAGGTAGTTTTAAAGTAATGCAGGGCCTAGGATTATGTTCTTGATAGTCCACATAAAATTTAATCATATCTGTATATGTAAGAAGTCAAAGTTGCCTTAAGTAAAAAGCAGTCATTTCAAAGTCAGAGGTTCCCTAATTCCAATCCTGATCCAAGGCCAGTCCAAGTGTCAGAGTTCAGATTCCTTGTCACTCTGGAAGACGACATTACACTGTAAAGGGATGTGTTGTTATGGAGCTTAGTCTCACCAACCAAAGGCAGGACATTTTCAATTTTAGTGTACATAGTTCAAGTACCCTTCTCAGAAGCAGGACTCTTGCATACAAGTATTTAATGACAAACTCAGTGTGACTATTTACTAAGATTTGATGAGCTTTTCAGTTCAAGTTCTGAATTGCCTTTGTTAAACTGTGTGACTCAAAGGAAACAGATTGAAACTTTATGCAAAACTTCACATGAGTAACAAAGGCTTTCTAAAAAAGCCCTGCTGTAAGCAAGCAAAACAAAAAATACAAAACAAAGGAAGATGCTCATACTAGGTAAATGAAGTGGAAAGAAATCACGGCGGGGGGGGGGGGGAATAAAAATCACTTTTAAATGTTCTCTTTAGTTCCCATTCTTCCTTTAACTCTGAGTCACCAAGCTCATAAAAAACACGAACAAGTTGTTTCATAAGCCGAGAGAGTTGGATCACGCTTGATTCATGATCACCACCATAACTCTTCATGTGCTCTGTGACCTTCTTCCACCTGTAAAAGCCAAACGTCATCACTGTGTCTTCCATGTCTAGCTATCACATGGGCACAGGGCAGCACACGCTGTGGATGAATCCTGAGTTATGCATATGCATACTGGCTGGCCATCAGGAATGTGCTGGCTGGCCAGCTGATGCACTAATCAAAACTGGCAATGCAGTCTAGCTTTTCCACCAAGGACAAGGTTAATCTTTTTCCTTTATGAACCACTTGCATGGACCTTGTAGGGGTTTAATACCTTCAAAACCTCTTGTACCTCTGTCATGTTTGGAGGGAATTGGTAATAAATTCCACAGTCACTTGGCTGGGGGCCTGGCAAACAGAATGTGATCATGAAAGTTGAATGTGGCTTCACAATCTCCTGTAAACTGTACATCCTCCAAAAGAAATGGTCTTATTTCTCTTTTACAATTTCCATCCTTCTGCTGCCACAGCTTCAAAACTCATGTGGCTGTGCAGTGAATGAGACTTATGAGGACTGGTTTTCACCCAGCGAGTGAGCTCCTCACTCCTGTTTCAGCTATACAAGTGCTAGAACTGGCACCACAAAGAGGTAAGGAACAGGTGGCTGGCAGGAAGAGAGACGTTTCAGCAGCATGGAAATCTTACATCAGCTTCAGCCAACAATGAAACACCATCATCAGTCTCATGTCCTCAGGAAACCAGGCTAAAAATTAACTGCTATTCAGGTTTACAAATAATTGCCTCTCTTTAGGAAAGAGTCTCTCTAAAATTCACATATAATAGAAATGCAGATGTTGTTGTCTGCTTCACTGTTCACGTTGACTTTCACTGGTTCCTTCAACTAAAGTCACATTTTTATGGTACTTCATTTATTTGGACGGAAACACTTTTTCAGCCTCATACATATGCAGCACTTCCAGCTTCAGGGTGGAATTCGGAGGGCAACTATTCTGACGCTCATTGTTCATTCCAAGGTTACTGGGTTAGGATTTACTTACTCAAAAATATTACCAGGGAAATCAGAAGGCCTGTCACTAGGCAGATGTTGCTGAATACCCAAGCTCCAGTTCTACCCATGAAATCTAAGATGCTAATTATCCATTTTGTCATACTTCTGGGTGAATATCAAGTGAAAGCTCACACTTACAATGTAAATTATTTAAAACTTAATGTCAAAAATATGGCTTATACTCTTCAAATTTTATCTGAAATGCATTGGAAAGCATCCATTGAAGTGCACAGGTGAGTGAAGATGGACTTACACAGTAGATGTAGCAGTTCTGATTTTTTTAATTATGACAATGATAGGTGCACCAATGTCAAGTGCAATATCTGTGTAATTACCATTCTGTCAAACCATAAACTAAGGCAGATACATATATAGTTAAGTGATAAGATCAAACCTGGAAAAAAAACTGGACTCAAATATATTTGAGACCACCATCAATATTACACTCCCACCATCACATTGGGTATAAGAGTAAGCTTGCTCTGTCCTTTCCCACAAGAAAAAAACCAATTAAAAAATGACCAACCACAACTACATTTAGCTGCAGAGCTCCATTCCCATATAGAAAAGAAACTGGACTATACCCTGACTTTGCTGATGGGATGCCGGAAACATTTGTTGTCACCCGTCTCACTCAGGGTGATGGCGTAGAACTGTCCTTTGTTCAAGTAAGTCATGGGCCCCTCGCCTTGCTTTTGACGCAGAGATTTGGTAGCTTCTAGCGTATACTGAAAAGTGCTGCTGAAAAGACAGGGAGAGAAACACCAAAAAAAATCCACATAACTTCCTCCTTTTTTTTTTGTCCCCACTTATGATGTATTTCATGCAATGTATAAGCAAGGCATAAGATGCTAATAATAAAATTCCAGGAAAAGGTCACACAAGTATTTTAAAAGGTTAAACTTAAATTAAATTAACAAAATTAAATTTAAAATGTAATTTACTTTTTTCAAGTTCATCAGATCTGACTATCTGGAGTATAAGTCTCCTGGATCAAAGACTACATCTTTACTTTCTCTGAAAAGAACCATCATGAAGTACAAGACTACACACACCACAGTGAGAGGGTCAGACACCAGGAGGGAATTCAATATGATTTGCAGGAAATCAGCTACCTCCACAAACATTTAAACTTAGAAGTGTCACAGAAAGAGAAATTAAAAAAAACAAACAAAAAACCAACAAAAACCCCCAACCAAACAAAAAAAGAATGAAGCTTGTTGCAAAAGACGGACATGGAGAATGGAAAGTCCAAAGGCTACTTTCAGCACAGGGCAGAGAAGGAAAACAACCAGAAGGGACAGTAGATACATTTGTTTAAAGCCAATATGAAATCAAGGTTTTTATAAGCCTTCTTTTCAAAATTAATCAGACAGAACAAAGTACCTACATTTAGTTGTGTCTGCAATCAAGTAACCTCCATTTAGAAAAGACAAAAATTAGATAAAAAGGGAGTTTGCTCTTGTGTTGGAAGTAAGATTTCAGAAAAGACCCTCCTTCACAGGAGAACTTGCCACCTCTAAAGCAGTTCTCAAATCATGAAAAGTTAAAGCTCCATAAAAAAGTAAACTGTTAGCTGAACACAGGTCTCACAGAGCCTCTTCCAGCTGCCTCCTCCAATAATGGGCTTGAACGATAATCCAATAAAAACAACGCCTGCAGCTCCTCACATTCTCTTAAATGAAAAATAATGTTAACCTTGCTGAATAAATCTTCTCTTCAAACTGCATTTGGTCACCATAGGAAGCTTAATGCAAGGAGTCACTTGCAGGATGTCCTCACAAATTGGAGATGGGGGGAAGCATTTTCACAACAGTTTTAATTCAGCAAAGTATTTAAGCAGAGCTGGAGTATAACGAAAAGGACCAATATGTTGGTCCAAAACAACCGTGAATCCTTCACTTTCTAGTTCAAGTGAACAATCTGGATCATCATAACACTGATCCACTGACTCTCCAACCAAAGGAAGAAGTTTCAGACAGTTTAGTATTAATTATTTAGTTTAGTATTCATCAATCAAATTAAGATAATTCATGTTTCTTAGCTCAGAAATGGAAATCCAGACATTTTTCTAGTTGCTTAAGAGTCACAAATCAAAGCAAAACTAAGGTGAAAAGCAAACACTAACCTATACCTATCCAACCCACTGATGGCAGTATGAGCACTTCGCAACAATGCAGTCACTGCCAACATGATGGCTCTCACAAACAGTGGGGAGGCAGCAGAAAGGGGACTGCGGTACCCTCCGCTGCCACCCACCGTGGTGTGTACTGCTGCAGTCCTTCTGTCCTGTGTGCAAGGGGAACAGAGGCTCCGTTAACACTGGCAAGCAGTATGTCCCCGTCTCAGCAGACTGGAAGAGCAGAACCACTGGTGCTGCAGATCCAGCATCCATCCCACTGCATATGCTTGTCCTATGGATTGACCACCTACTAGCACTGGGGACACATCCTCTGATTTTGTGTCACACAACAGGACTGCAGGTTGTGTGCTGGAAGACTGCTGCATGACACACACCAAGGGCACGTCAAGTGCCCTGGGAGATGCACCTCAAAACCTCCCACGAGACAGAAGGCCTAACAAGGTTGTGTGCTGAGAAGGACTTAGGATGCACCAAAGACAGACACATAGTGTCTTAACAGAGCTGCCTACAGTCTGCCATGGTCTGATCTTCCGTCTCCTGGCATTCTGTATGTTTCAGAAGATGTTCAACAAATGTAAATCCCAGACACACTGCACCTGGCCAGTCTTGCAGTCTCTGTGTGGTACCACTTGGGAATTTTCTTCTTGTTCCCAGCTGGCAATCAAAATGTGCCCTATAGCAGGAGGATTACTACTATACTTAAAACTTATTGCAGTCACTACTATGAATCTCACCATGAGTCTTAACTAGAACCCCATGTAGTCATTAAGGGATCTTCTATCAGGCTTCTAATTACTTTCATATTCACCACTTCTTTTTTTCAATCTGAAATTTTCAATTTCTGAGAACCTGTCACTTCCGGGTAAGACCCAGGAAAGATGTATTTCATTTTTCTTAATGTGCATTTGGAGGTTTCATTCTAATGCGGACCTTTACCGTAGCATGAAAGACTTCATGTCTGAGAATTGTTAACTATACCAATGCTCCAGCATTCAATTTCATATCCAGTGCAGTAAGTGAGCAGTCTTTGCTAAATATCTGCTTCTTACATACTGCCTAGATAATGGCTCAGTTCTGAGCTCACTGCAGTTAATGACTGTTTTAACATTCCTCAGAAAAAGATCAAGCTGTAAGGAACCTCCACTACAGAAGCAGTCATATGCCTACTCCAGGAAGAGTATGTAGGCATGTTCCTGTTTCTAAAGTGAGAGTAATCTCTCAGAAATAAACAGAACTATTCACAAGCATGAAATGAAGCATCAGTCTTTTTGGAATTCTTAGGGGTTTTTTTATATGGTTTGTAATAGATGCTTTGTTTATAGTATTCTATAGGTAAACATGTAGTACTACCACAAGCAGTGTAAAAAGACAGAAAACCTACTCAGAGTAACTAGAAAAAAACAGAAGGGACAAAAATAAACACGGGAATTCCATAAGTTTGGTAGAGCCAGTTCAACCATCCTGGACATCTGACTTGTGCATCCTGCCATCCTGAAAGGTGAGGAAAATTTGCCATGACCTGGCTGCCAAAGCTGTGCCCTGTTACCTGGGGGACCTCTCTTAGCAGTTTTAATCTCTGGTATCTCCAGGGGGCTTCAGAGGAGTTACTAACTCAAAACAATGCGGAGGGAAGATAATAGATGAAGATACAAACTGGTCAGATATGAAAGCAAACAAGTGCAGAATAAGAGGGGAGGGTGATGCTGGGCAGTGTCGAAGGAGCCCTGCAGGTGCCCCAGGGTGATGAAAGGGAGCGTGGGAAGTGGACATAGGCAGCCTCTCCTCAATACATTCCTACGTGATGCCAGTCAACACATTTCAAAGCTTATGCCGTACCTTGTTTGTTCATAAATATATTCTTCAGCTCCCACTGATACACTGCGATACTTCTGAGAAACAAAAACAACAATTAGAAAGTTTGATAAAATCAAAATGTGAGTACCAACAAAAGTAGAATTATACTTATTTAAGGAGCCCTCAGAAGAAATCATCAACCATTTAAAAATCAAAATTCCTAAAAACTGGAGTAGACCCTACATGGTCTTGACACCAGAACTGACAGAAATAATTCATTTATGTCAAGCTTTTAGAGGTTTCCATAATCTGCCACAGGAATGTAGCTGAAAAACATCTTATGTCTTATTAAAATCCTTGCCTACACATTAATATATTCTAAAACAAGCCTGTAAAAATGTACCCCATGTCAAAGATACGTAGATTTTCAAATGAAATCATAGTTTTCCTAGAGACTTCACTTTTTGGGTTTTTTTTGCTTTATTTAAAAATGTGTGTGTTCAGCTGTCCTTAAGGCCATGCTGATAAAAGTTTAGATTGCTATACTGTCTATTTTGAACAGGAGAGGTGATGCAGGCTAAGAAAATATTTTACCTTCAGTATAAGATACTGTTTGAGTGAAATGCACACTTTACCAGATGAAAGGAAAGCTACAGTCACTCTTAAAAAAAATGAAAACACATCTATCAAAAAAAAATTACATCAAGAGGTGGAATTCTGAAAAAACAAAATCTTTTTGCACAGACTAAGCAATGATTTGTACTCTCTCTTCCTAAGCAAACGAGCCCATTCATGTTCTACTATCTATGTAAGCCTTGCTCCTTTCTTGGCTTCCCTTTTACCTGAAACATGGTTTTGCTGATGTCTCTCTGATTCACAGATGGATCATTACATTTAATTCTGGGATTTATTTTGTGATCACCAGTCAGCAGTTAAAAGCTGTTTTGTTTCCAGAAGTGTCAAGTCAGGCGATTTTTAAAATAGTTTTTAATTTTAGCTTATGCACAACTATGCCACAACAAATAGCCAGTCCGATACTAGTTAAGTGCAAAGGTGTTATGCACTGAATGAACCATTTCCTGAACAGTTCATTCATATTACTGTGAATATTTCCTGAATATCAAAAGTCAAGGATCCAGAAACAGTAGA
The DNA here is from genome assembly GCA_009769605.1 of Bucorvus abyssinicus. Lineage (NCBI taxonomy): Eukaryota > Metazoa > Chordata > Aves > Bucerotiformes > Bucorvidae > Bucorvus > Bucorvus abyssinicus. The sequence goes on along the minus strand of CM020033.1, from coordinate 13,608,845 downwards.
ATAGATAAGCTAAATTCTTTAAGAAATCTAACAACTGAGGGGTATTACATATTAACATGCTAGTCACATTTTATAGGAGGGCTAGAGGTTGACGTTTTCAAAAACATCCATCCTTACCTATCCTCAGAAATTCTGTCTGTACTATAAAGGACTAATAAATTAATCACAGATAAATAAAAATATGAAAGAGATGAGAAAGGTGTATTCATATAATTGTTAACATTGTATCTGAAGAACATAGCAAGTGATTGACCAAAGGGTCCGCTACCACAAAGATCTATAAAAACTCAGCAGTCTTTTAGCATAACAGAACTAAGTCACTCAATAAATATTTTGAAATGACTTCTAAATACATATTCCCAGTGTCTTTAAAAGTTGTGCAGTTGAACAAATCTACTGCAGCCAAACCTACCCATTCTCACCAAGAGAATAGAAAAACTAGTAAGACCCACTGTATTCCTGCTTTAAACATTGATTTAGCACAAGATTTTCTTTTGGTATCTTTTGACATTTTACCTTATGCTCTCCCCACACCTTCTTCATAAGGTAACTCAGCCTTAACGTACCTTGCCTTGTTCTTTTGTCACATTTACAATTGCATGAAGCTGGAGGAGAAAAATCCAAGGAGGGTTTTACCACCTAGTATCTCTAATTGTTCACAGAGGCATTGTCAGCTTTAAATAATTTCTACCTTTTTAACTTTCTGGCTTGTTTGCATTATTCTGCAACAGGCAAAGGCAGCCAGAGGGTACTCATTGTATTAAAGCTGACTGCATAATTACTTTGCCTCAGCGTAACTGTAAAATAGTTACAAGGTAGCTCCTCACCTCTCTTCTCCTCCTCATTCCCCTACATACACATGCACCCAAGCCTCTGCCTGCCTGTTAACTTCTCCATCCCACTCTAGTCACCTAATTCTACTACTTTTTCTCGCTTGCCCAAGTTGCACAGTAGAGTTTAGTGCAACAGACAGCTTTTAAATAAATTACTTGGGTTCATCTAGCAGCAGAGGCTGACACTGCACTTTCAGAAGAGCATTAAGAATACTCCAGTTACAAACTGGCTGCTATTTCTTACTGTTAGAAGTAGGTGTGAAGGCAGATCTTGCTAACAGAAATCTTTCAGAATGACAGCTATCCTCTACTTGACCCAATATCCCAGAAGACAAAAGATCAGTATCTTTTATTCTCAGAGTTTCCAATAAACAACTTTAAAACTGTATTCTGAAATGCCTCATGACATTATATAATCAGAGCACAGACTGACAGGAACATGGCAAGGAGCACAGATGAATTTGTTGGAACAAGTATCACTGTTCTTCTAGTGGCTCTTGTGGACAGCTCAAATCTCCTTATCTTGTTTACAGCTTTTTATTAAGTTGTTAAATGCTAATTTGAGGTGAAAAACTTACTTCTGTTCCTCCATCTTTGAAGGTGTCGCTGTATGTACTGTCTGGAGTACTGCGCTGGTCTTCTTTGAGGTAATTTGTGTGAGGAGCAATGTTGGACACTTCGTAAGATTCAAAGATAACCCCTCGATGCTCCTCGTTTTCTCCTCTTGCATAGTGTGCTTGTGGGGTTATAAAAACGGGGGTGAACTCCTCTGCTTTAACCACAGTCACTCCAGTCCCGGTGATGGGTGTCGAGCTCCCAGACACATTTGTGTTGTACTCCCTTTTGGACGACTCCAAAGGATCTTGGTTCAAGGAAAGGTTAACCGGCACCGTCTTCAGTACTTGCACGCGGTTCTCTCCCCCACTTAAATTATTCTGAGCTTCCATGGTATTAAGACAATTTCTGCGAGACAAAACCAAAAAATGTTATGAATGGTCCTGATAGAGTAAACCTCCTCCTTAAAAATAGCTTAATGTTCCTAGATGCCAGAAAAGGAGATCTTCCAACTCTGATAAGCCATTGCCATAAGAAGTAGTATATTAACAAATACTAGGCAAAAGACATCGTGAGGCAAGCAGAGAGGCCTAGAGCTCTTTAACAGCTAGGGAAAGATAATACATTTGATTTGACCTATAGTCAGTATGTCTTGTTACCGTAAATTCTGGGTATCCAGGGCTGCTTTTGCCTTGGCTTATAATCTGGATACAGAAATCAATCCACCAGTATAACAGCCTTTAGGCATAAGATAAGCATAAAGAGTAAAGCAAGGTATGGATTACAGTACATAATTTGCATGTGAAATAGGCAGAATATCAAGAGCGAAATTCATAAGCTAACGCATGCTCTCTCAGGCTGTTGACAGGCCACCGCTGACTGTGTAACTCGGTTACCAATACTCTTTCTGAAAGAGCAAGCCCAGGAATCCCTTTGTATCAGAGTGGATCAGTAACTGTAGTGGCTGCAAGGTAACCTCCAGCAGCACTCCCACGTCTACCTGCAGTCACTGTTGATAGTAATTGCACTAGCATAAAATTGTTAACTTCTAAACCTTTTAGTAGGTGTAACACACTGCTTTGTTTTCACAATCCAGGAGATGTGTTCTGGCATTACGAGTTCCTCTCTCTCGGCTGTTCACTGAAGGACAGTTTTGTCAATCACACTCAACTTGGGAATTTCTCTGGCATTTGTAGAAGAAAAACTGTCCCTCAAAAGAAGTTTCATATCCTCTTTTGAAACTGTGAATGTATACCACTGCCTGTTTAAACTTTCACCTTACATAGCTAGTGGAGACCATCTAAGGCTGTTCCAAGTCAGCTACATTGAAATAAACCCTGTGTAACTTCTGCCCACTGTAATTTTACATGAAGGCACCCTCCTATATGTAAAAACTTAGATCTTTCTACATAAATATAAATCTTCTGTTATCCACAAGTCTTAATAAAGGCAGGAGTCAGCTTCCTCTGACTCTTTAAGTTACTTTTAGACTACAGAGGAAGGCTGAAGTCTGAGAGGAGTGAGAAAAACATTTTGAGTGAATGATTTTAAGACCCTTAGTTATGTTAAATAAAACTGTATAAATCAGGTTACTGAGGCCAAACTACTCACTTTTTGCTATAGAAGAAAAAAAAATTGAAATAAAACCAGCCAATAGCTAACTGTCAATATAATCTGATTTTACTAATCTCAGCAGCAGCAAGAATAAAAGAAAACACAATTCATGAAACTTTCTGCTGCTTTGCAAATTTCATGTTTAATAATACTCTTCATTTTTCCAGTAAAATAAAAAAGGAGTAAAGTTTGCTTGCCAAAACAGTCTTCATTCTTTTATCTTTTGGAAGAAAACCAGAAACCCTCAGATAACATAGTTCCTTCAGTTCACAACTGATCAACACTGTTAGTAGCTGCGTGCATGACTTTGAATAATACCATACCTTTTATCTTGGTCTTCTTGATTATCACTCATTTTGTTAACAGACAACAGCCTTTTATCTCTGGGAACCTGAGAACAACACCAGGCATGGGGTCAGGTAAATGCAACTGTCAGGTATTTGCAGCTTCAAACTGCTCAACAGCAACAACTAGAAAAATGTAACCATATCAGCGCTGTCTACTTCACAGATGCCAGAAGCTGTTGTTCTTTGGAAGTCTGATTGTGACCAGAAAGATAATTTCTAAACGGAAAAAATTTAGGGATTGCTTTCTAGTTCTTGGGCACACCAGTCTGGAGGAAAGCACTCATCTATACGTTCTTATCTTTAGAATATCAAGCTACGCCAAACTATCCAGAAAATCAGAGCTTATATTCCCAAAGACACACACACTTTTTACTGAAGAATAAAAGATGAGAAGGAAGACATGATGCCTTGATGAGCTCTGCATGGAGACCCTTTTAGGTCAGAGGAAAAAGGGGTTTCAATTAAGCCACAGAAACAGCTAAATCCTCCTGTTATAGAGCAGTCCGGAGGGTGCAGGACTCATACCTAGGGGAAGGTTGTGGATCCTTCCCTTTACTAGCACAGGGACAGGTCAGGACATGCTGGCATGTCATCACAGAACACTGACTTCTGCTTTGCTGAGTGCATCAACAGCCAGGAAAAGTAAAACTCCAGTCAAATCTGGCCTCTCGACAGACTCAGGATTGACACCAAGTGACTTAAAAGATCTGTATTCCCACATACTGGTTTCCTGACACCAACACAGATATGAAATCACCAAGGGCAAAACTGCTGCCATGACCATATTTCTCTTTTGTTGCTGAACCAGCAATTTGGGAGCTAAAACTTCTAATCTAACTTTTACAAAAGCAGGTATATCCACCTCATCACAGCAGTTAACTCAGGATTAAAGAGCAAGAATAGACCTAAGAACGGGCTAAAGCTGTGCCTTTTATCTTTAAATACTTCAAAGAAATATCAGGAAAATATCTGAATTTAGAGGAAAAACAGTACTACAGTGCACTACAGTAGCCAAGGTCAACATCAGCTCTATCTGCTAGACAGCAGTAAACTTAGACAGTGCCAGCCAGAGCCTTTCCTTCTCTTAGGGACATCCTCTCTCCCTATTAAGCATCCCACTGGTTAAAAATCCTCTTTCATATATTTTAGAAGTAGAAGCCAAGCCACAGTTTGCACATGTTGATTCCCCTGTTAAGATCATATATTTATTCCCGAAGGAGGGTCTATGTTTAGGTAAATATCTCTACAAGAAAAAAAGAGAAGGGGGGAAAAAAAAACCCAACCCCAAACCAAAACCCAGTTAAGTTCAAATAATTCCCACTGACTGGAAAAAGTCCTTCAAAAAAACTACCCAGAACGTCAGAACAAATGAGCGAGATGATAAATAAGGCCATTCAAGAGAGTCTAGTTTGCTGGAAGCCCTCCTCTACACTTCCACATTACAGCACAGAGGGTTAAATTAGGTTTTAGGTTCCTGTCTGAGAGCATCAACAAGAGTTGTCCTTTTCTCCCAGTTTAAGACCGAAATAGTTATGATTGAATGCTGGAAATAGCTCTGAACCCCAAGTCTTTTGCCACTGCCTGCAACATGGAACAGACACGTTCATTAGAACAGTTTTGAGAAGGAAAATGTCTGTTCTCTAGTTTTCTTTAAAAATTCAGCAAATTAATGAACTGCTACATACAAAGGTATTACTAAGAGAGAAGCCAACACTCCAGACGCTCATATATCCTGAATTTTACAAATCCGCGTTAACTTCACAGACTGGCACTGTGGTAACTGTCAAGTAGAGAAAAGGACTTTCCTTCTTTTTCATTGGGAAAAGCTTTTCTCTACCAACAAAAACTCAAAAACAAGGAACATCTTTTGAAATATAACCAGTAAAGAAATCAAAGCAATACTTAACCATAAGATTAAATGGCATCTTGCCTTCAACCCCTTCTCCTGAATACTCATTTACTGTCTACAGCAGAGACTAAAAAGAGCAGCCCATTCCCTAAAAGCATTTATACTAATAAATACTAAATTTCCATTCCTGCTACTTCTTCATGAATTACAAGGGGAGCTGGCATTGTTCTGCTGGCTTTCACATAAATTCATCTGCCCAGTGCAGGTATAGGTGGCTACAGGAGTACTGACTCAGTGTAAGTGAAATGAATAATTTCATACTTGTGCTTGGTCGGCAACAATAATTCTGTTTGCAGAGTACAAAGGGTACTGGTTTCAGGGTGAAATTTCTGCATTACACAGGGATGCCCCCTGTAGGACTCTCCTGATTTCAGCAGAAATCTTGAACATAGCTTTACTTAAACACTATGAAATACACAAAGAAGAAAAGTGTTATCAAAATAGTAGGTAAAGCCCTGGGCTGAGAACATAATATAAACTGAAACTGTGCATCAGTGCTTCCCTGTTTCTGTGTCCATCTCCACTTCTGTCCTCCACCCTTCTATTTAGACTGCAAACTGCCAGTGCAAAGGCTAGACCTCACTGTATGTTTATATACAGCCTACTGCAATCATTATACAAATAAAAATAACATGTGAAACTGTCAGATGAGAGATACTCCAGTAAAAGAGCAAACTAAAACGTGTGGAATGAACTAGAAAAGCAGACAAACCTACAGATGGGCAAGGCCTCCCCTTTTCCACTTTTTAAAGAATACTGCCAGTATTCAAGCACAAATAAAAAGAGGGCTAATTCATCCAACGCTCTTGTAAGGGAAGAGGAACAATGCCATGCTCAAAACCAAATCATGGTGGCAAATTTAATATGGGAATTCTGATTTCATTTTTTGTCTCCAGAGCTAAACACATCAAAACAGCCTCAGACAGGCTTCCTAAAACAGAAAGGGTGCTTGATGAAAGTATCAGAGAGAAAACAAAATGCAGTGACTTCAGTCTTTGAAAACTGACTCTTTTGATGCCTCTTAGAGCAGTCCCCTGCTAGTGCAGCAGGGAGGAATAATGATGCAGTTACCTACTTTATAATAGTCATACAATAGGCCAAGAGCAGCAGCACTGTCCTCATCACCATTTATGCTCATCATAGCCTTGGTGGCTGCTGTTAGGGGATTCTCCAAATACGACTTCCAGGCTTCATCTTCGCTGGTGTAGGCTCGTCTGGTGTTGAATGAAGTGTCATTTGGCACTAAGGCCACAAGTCGCTTGTTACTGCATAGACAGGAAGAATAAAATGGTGATCCAGGAGGGATTACTTTATTCACAAGGCATGTAAAGAACATCATATAGCTCAACGAAAGTGATATGATTACATCGAGCAAGCATAAAGTTGGTGACATATTTATCAGTATTAGATATCTTCAGTACTTACAAAAAAAATTAAATGTGTGCAGATCTTGTGATAATAATTCAAATGTATTTTTACTAATATACAGATAGACCTATCAAAATATTTTAAAATTATTTGTTAAAAAAAAAAAGGAAGTAACAATGTAAGAATATTTTGCCCCAGTATTTTTGCTAGCTGTACACTTGATTAGGGAAAAATACATTTAACTGTAATGAGTTTTAATAAGAAAACATGAATGAAAGAAAAAGTATCTAATACTAATCTAGATTTCACCTAAACCAAGTAGAGTTCAGTATTTAATAACTGGGTACACCCTATGATTGAGCTTTTTCTCTGCTTTTGGAATGCAATTTATCTGTAATTTCAAAGAAGTTTTTGTAACAGGACATGAGCAATGGGTCCAGTGGATGGAGCAGAATAAGTCAAAATATTTGGTCTCAATTCACACTTTATCACTCACCACATCTGGTTACAGGCCCATGGCAACACATACAAGACCATTAATAAGTGGGATTTGCAGCAGAGCAGTTTCCTCCAGCCCGAAAGTGGTACAAACTGGCCAGTGCCTATGTATGTCACATGAGAAGCTGCTGCACCTCAGCTATGGCTGAAATTTCCAGTATAATGGAAACAAAAATTAAAATAATAGTACCTGCTTTTGTAAAATGTTCAATAAACTTACAGATAAATAAGCCATACACAAAAAAAAAAAAAAGTTGCATTCCTCTTACACAAGATAGTAAGCAAACATATTAGGCAGGGAAATAGCGGAGTGAGGGGCGTGCTGCTTAGTGCGCATTGCAAGAGCACTATCAAGAATGGTGGCTCAAGTTACAAGGATCTCGAGGAAACTTATACCACACCTTACAAATTTCAAAGCTGCAAAGAGCAGAATAACTGAATATACTGACTTAACTGGCCAAACTAGCAGTTATTCCTGGTGACCTTCATAAAACATTTCTTGCTGTCTTCTATATAAAAACTTTCCATTATTCAGTCTCCTCTCTCTCCCCTACCTGCAGCAGCACCAGCTCCACAGACGTAACGCAACCAACTGCCGCTGTTGCACAGAGAGTGGCATTCAAACACTCTGCAACTGAGCCTTTTATTTCACAGACAGGATTTGATAAAAGCACAACTGAACCTCTTGGATGCCAGGAGCATGTCTTCCCTGGACCAGCAGGCCAGGGCTTCACCCAGAGCTCCGCCACTGCCCCAGCACGATCTGCAAAGTGCATGCTCTGGGGTTTAAGGAAGAAGAGGGGGATGGTGGAGATTATAATCTCTATGGTAGAGAGCACTGTTTACAAGTTTCTTTATTTAATGAAAAAACAAAATAATCCATCTGGTACACAGAGCGCAGTTTTATGACCTCTGTGGGGGAAGAGAACGTTTCATAGCTTTGTATCACAAAACAGAGCTAACAATTACCATTTAGATTATATTTCCTTTTCGCCTGAAATATCTGGATTTTTAGAAGCCTCCTTTCTTTTCCAAAGGCCTTTCTGCCTGGCCTTTTGCCATCTCTTCTAAATATTTTTGACTTTCTTGTTTCCACATACACATTTGTGTTGTTACAGGTTTGCTTCAGCAAGTGAAGTTGAAGCAGAAATTAGGAGCCCAAGGAAAGACACAGAGAACTGCTAGGTCCGCTTGCCTTTTCAATGCCTTATTGTTAGCGATTCAAATCAGATTTGCAACAGCCTCGCTGTTTGTGCCAGAGGTAGCTGAGGGCCTGTTCCCACTCTGGAGAGTCAATTCTCCTGGCTCAGAGGCAATTATTCCAGGCAAGGATTCTCCTTTCCTCAACAAAGCTCCCCTTCAGCTAAACCCAGGCTGTTTTGCCGCATGGGCGGCTGCCCATTGCAACACACAAAATACCACTTGCTCTCCTTCCTGTAGCAATCTTGCCTTACAATCAATAACTGCCTTTTGTTACTTGGAGTGCTTACAGCCCTGTGACAGTCATAACTGATTTATGAGCACTACAGGCAGACTGTGAGATGCCCTTTAAAAACACACCTTTTAAGAGTTGGGCTGTGCTTGTCTGCAGACGCGCTGGAGAGGAGTCAATCTCTGCTGCTCTAAGTTAGTCAAGACAATTCTTAAAACAATGAAGAGTGCTGTCCCTCAGAGGTGTCGTATATAATTGTGCTGGGGAGAACCTAAAGTAAAGGAATAAATCTCTAGGAACAGCCTCTCAGTAAGTAAACAGTTGGGATGGCTGGAAATGCACTGGTGCATAGACCTAGAGCCTCAACATCTCCCCTGAATGTGTTTTCTCTAAAACTCAGGTTTTCATGTTTAAAAACTAAATATCCATCTCCTCTGGCTTGAGAGATGGTCTGCAGCACAATCAACCGGCACACTCACTGTGTTTACTCTGCAAACGAACTGAAACAATAGCATTACAAAAAAATTTAAAAACTTCCTCATCACCCCCATCCCTGTAATCAGCTCTGTGGGAGGTTAATGGCCAGACCTAATTATCATGATTTAACATAGTCAATCATTTCAAAGATTATATCCAAAGCAGCCAGCCAAAACAACTGCACTTGCTTTAAGAAAACTTCTCTATTAATTAAGGTCGTTTAGAGGGGGAGGTGGGGGGAGGGTTTCTCTTATAGATGAAACTCGTGCGTGCACATGCATTCTTTTTCCTTTCCCATGACTGCTGAACCTCCTGGACAATTTCAGCTGAATATGACAGAGGGGTAGCAGAGTCCCCTGCAAACAGAGGAGATAAATAATTTATGTTTTAATATACGCCACAAAAACCCAACCTGCTGAGCAAGGCTCTGCACAGTTAAGCTCCCCTGGTCCCATCAGGCACCCTTCCATGCCCGGGCACCCTCAGCTGCTCCAGCTGTGTAACTGATGACAGCAGGCAGCTGCTTGCAGGGAAGTGACTCTGGTGGCATCTGGACCATGGGGAAGACAAACGGTGACACCTACAAGAAACTTATGTAAGAGCATTCCCACTGGAGAGAGCTGCTCTGAACACCCCACCTATGAGAAAAGCCTCACTTGGAGCCTGCAACTGGCAACACATCTACAAATCTTACCAAAAGCTGCAAATCCATCAGTGACCATATTCACAGAGAACCACGCATTTAAGGAAGGAAGATGGGCAAGTGGAAGACTCCCATTCAACCTGGCCAGCAATATCAGAAAATATCCGCTCTAGTCCCAGCACATCTTCCAGAAGAGCCTGCCAAGGAGCAGAGAACAAGACCAACTCTGTCCATGCCCATTCCTCATGGGGGCTAGCCCACTGCCCCTCTACCTGGTAGCCAGGATGTGTGCTAACCAGAGCACAGCCAGGAAGGACACAGCTGTACAAGCTGAGATCACACCATTATTCTACCATGGAGATGCAGCTTAACAATTGAGGATATTGTCTGCCTAAAAAGTACATTTCCTTTCAAGCTACCAGTTGACTCCTAATGAATGCAAAACGTTTCAGTTTTTTTACATTAAACAGTATTAGGTGATTATGCATCATAATTTATAGATGTGAGGATGAAAGGTATTTTCTGAAGAGCAGTCTAGCTTAGGAGGTAGATTGCCCTGACACTTCAGTGTTTATGCCAAGACTAATTTTGGATGGCCTTTATTTTCTTGTTTGTGCCATCTTACACGATCTGGGTGCTTTCCTCATAAGAAAAGATATACCCAAGTTTTTCATATTTATACCAGTCATGGTGATTTCTGCATCTGGTAAACTGGTATTTTCAAACTTTTTCAAAATGAAAATTATACCATTTTATAAAACCTATACAAGTGTAGCATATAAAGAGATGTTCCAAACTGCGCTCACTTCATTTCATTTCAGTTACTGCAGATACAACAATGTAAGTTGGAGAGCCAAATTGTACTTAATGTCAATGAATTGGCTGAATGGAAAGGGCTGGCCTTTCAAGCTCTTCTTCAGATTAGAGGTAAGGCACTTTCAACAGCCACCTGGGGCTATAAAATCCTATTACAGGCAAATTCTCACCCAATTCGATGCAACTTGTGAATTAGCTTACTCAGAATCTGAAATGCCCATTAACACATTCATGAAAAATGGTGAAAGGCCACAGCTTTGTGATCAGAGCTTGCTTTCTATTCAGAAACGAGATGTCCTGCCCACCAATCTCTCAGTCAATTTTGATATTCAAGAGCTTTCTGTTGAATTTGCAAAGTTCAAGCAGCCCTCAACCTCTCTGCTAAATCTGCCACTGAACACAAAGCAGACTGATGCAGCCATATTGCATTAAGTACAGCCACATCCTACTCTCCTCCATCACGTGCTCAGCATCACATCCTGATCATGGGGAAGAAAGTTTTGTCTGCCCTCCAACTTTTGCCTCGTCCAGGAAATTCTACCCTGAAATCCAAAGCAGACTGTTAAAAGTGTCAAGGTGAGCACCCAGCACAGGCATTTCCTGCTGTTCTTCGGCAGGTTTTTTGTTTTTGCGTTTTGGTGGTGGTGGTTTTTGGTTTTTTGTGGTTTTGTTTTATAATTGCTTTTTTGGACACTGCATTTGTTCTTTCAACAAACTTTAAAGCACATCCCTGTAGACTTCTCTGCCCCTTGAAAATGCATTAGGACTTCCCCCTCCCTGCAAGGGCTAGATGCCACAGCAAGCAACGTGTGTGAGGCAGCAGAACAGGAGGAATCCCTGTTCCCCGGTTTCAGCCCAGGCCTGAGCCTGCCTGTTCTTAGGCCCGGGAGAAGAGCAACAAGCACATCCGTGCACATCCTCTGCAAACTGTCCCTTCAAGTGAGAAGATAGGAGGGTTTGGTCCACATAGCTGTTATAAAGCACATAGACATTTTAGCACCAAATAACTGGAAAAGGCAAGACAGACTCATGTCATCCTGTCTACCAGCCCAGCATGTCAAGGCCATCAGATATTTATAAGCTCCTTTTTTGTTGGATAAGAAGGTAATAACTGGCTCCAACCTGGAAACCCTGGGAGAATTCTAAAACAAGATGCTAGCCAAAGGGACCACATCTGTGTTGCACGCAGACATGCTCCGCACACCATGCTGTTTCCAGGTCTTCTGATGCCTTAACTGTTCCGATCAGAGATGTGGCTGAAGTACGCTGAGACTCAGTGTGCTATGGGAAGAACACCTGCCTGCTTAGTCTTTCCTCCAGAGCAAATTAAGAACTGGGGAACTTCAAGGATGCGTTTCATTTGGTATGACAATAGGTTCAGGAACATGCTCCAGCCACATCCAAGTGCTGGAAAAAGCTGAAAAAAGAGCTGAAGTTTTGACATAATTAAGGCGGGCAGAGTGTGATCATTTACAAGCAGTTCAGTAGCTCTAAAGCCCTTTAAGTTTATTTTACACTTACACAAATCTCAGTTCAGCTATAAGGCTACTATAAAACAGATTTAGAACAGATGTTCAAGCAATTTGTCTTATAAATAATGTACATACATATGAATCCAGAGGCACAAATGAACTACTATGACCATTTAAAAAGCAACTTAGGACAGATCCCACAGTAGCTGAATAAGGTAACAAACTTTAGATGCCAGATCATAAATTTCTGTCTGTGCTCATTATCAAAGAAGGATAAATCAAAGCTAGCCCTTGTGCTTGAAACCATTTGTTTTAAAGATTCTAATGTTAGCTCAAATTTACCTCCCTCAGCATACTCCTTTGCCTAGATATCAAGTTAAAAAAAAAAAAAACACACCACACCAAAACCGCCCCCCCCCAAACCCAACATGGGTGACTCACTGCAAGTTTTGATTTATTTGGTAAAAAAAAAAAAGTTTAGACTCCTCAGGATTTATTGCCAAAAGTATAATTAAGAAGTCAGCAACATTGTTGTTTCAATTAGATAATAGTGTTCTGTTAAAACTACAAAGGAGCATAAATGTTTAACAAACATGAAAATTATGGCCCATGTGTCTTGGTATTCTGTCTTTCATAGCCGACAAGCACATCATTCCCAGAAGCAGGAACACATCTCCAAAATGCACTTAGCCCAATCCAGTGAGCATAAAGATACAAATTACTCGAGAGCACAGGAAAATCAAAACATTTAGACCACCAGGAAACCAGAAGATAAGATGCCCTCTGGCCCAGCCAGCAGTCCACACCAAGCAAAAAATTCCCATTAAAGAGCCTGAGTAATTTTGCCTACTAATGAATGCAGGTTTGGGACTCCTGCAATTTTGGGACAATTATTCTTTTTGAGCACAGGACAAATCTGAACAAGATTACACATGTTAAATGATCACAAGAAATTATTTTACCTTTACAAAACACTCCAAGAAGAAGTAAAATAATATACTGCGAGCAGAAACAGTAAACGGCAAAACAGACTAGTTCAACAATTAGATGCCTACTAGAAGTTTTATTTGTTGTTACTCAGAACCCAAATAACTTGAGCATGTAATAGTGATTAAAAAGATTAAAACAAATAGGTGATTCATTAACATTGACAAAAATATTATTGAGTGTGTCAAAGTGGAAGTATGAAAAAGAATCTGACACAAGGATTAAACACATACAGTAAATGCCTACTGAGGACTTGCTTAAGCAAGCAATTACCCTAAGACAGATTTTTTTATACCTATGATTTCAGAGACTTTTTTGTTTTGCTTTTAATGGAATATTATTTCTACCAGACAATCTTTCGTTATTAGTGCACTAAGTAGCTTCCTGCCTTTTTTTATTATTAAACCAAGCAGAAAACAGTCTCCAAAAAAAAAGCAGGTTTCAGCATATTTGTAAAAAAGCCACTGGCATCTCAAAAAATGAGGATACTCTGGAGCTCACAACATTACTGCAGTTGCTAACAGAGTTGATCAGAATCAGCAATTACTTAGCAGCTTCATACCAGGCCATGCTCTGTTTTGCTAAGTGTACTTCCAGCATGCATAGCACCCAAGGTTGTTTTAGCTGACTTGAAGCAGCCTGCAGTAGGGTTTAAAATTAAAAACAGGTCATGACAAGGCTTCCCAGACCTGCTGCAGTTTAACCTGACCCTTGGCCCTGTGGCCCTTGTTCATTCATTGCGTCCACAGAGTTAATGAAAATGCAATAGTTACTGCACTGACAGCACTGATTGCTGTTTTTCAGAATAGGAAAGTCAGAAAATGACAGTCAGAAGGAAAACATGAATTCAACAACTGAGCAATCCAGGGAGTCAAGATTTCCCACAAATATTTTAAAAAAGCACACAAAACCAAAAATACAATTTACAGAACTAAAATGCAGAATTATGAAAGATACCATTATCTCCCACTATTAGGAAAATTAACAAATCTACAGATTATATATAACCTTCGAGGTTGGAGACATATTCTCAAGCTACAGGTATGTTGCAATATTTGACTTCTCCATAGTTCACAGGCACTTAATATGGTTTCCTTGGTTAAATATTTTGTAAGCAACAGTTCTTTTCTTTATGAAGTCAGTTCTATTGAAGAACAGGACAGTGTTCCAGTATACTAGGATGTCTGAAATAATTACTTATCTTTTTTTAATTAGCTACTACTGTCCCACCCACTGATTAAAAAGCTAATGAAGATTCACCCCGGGATGAATTCCTAGATCGGCATATGAAAGTGCTATTCTTGTGTGTGTGTGTGTGTGTGTACAAAAAAGGACAGCTGCTCCATAATTGGGGGAAAAAAGTATTTAAAGTAACCATCAACGGTCTGCACTGGATTAATATTTGTGAAAATATCTGACAACAAATGTCATCTGGTCTAATATCATTTCCCCTTCAGATGTCCCTGCCAGAAGGAGAATGATGACGTCCCTGCTGACCGTTCCAGAGGGAAGAAGTTATTCGATCATTACAGTCAAGTAAGTGAGCTGGGAAAATCCCCTCCCTCCCGCTCTGCTTTGATCTTCAGTCTGGTCTCAGACTTCAGCACGAGAGAGTCAGCAGTGTTAACAGTGAGATGTAACCATTTGATACCCTGAGTCCTCTCAGTTAAGCTTATGATTGCAAGTTCCTTAAGGTACTGCACACAGCCTTCCTTGCACAGAGATGATTTTCTGGGGAACATCCATGACAGCATGTCTGACATTTGAAAAGCGCAAGCACCAAACACCTCTAATTCCTGTTTCTCCATTCATTCCTGGATAAGTAACACTTTGGAAAATTCATCTCAGTGGATACCCTATCCAGACAGTCAACAGTGAGGAAAAAAAAAAAAATTGAGTAGTCTATGACATAATTGTCACTCAACATCTCCTGACAGGAAACATGTTTGGCCCTCAAAGCAAAAATTAAGAACAATTCACAGAATTACATCATAAACCACAAATGCCCTTTGTTGTTATAGTACTATGTGCTTAAGTTAAATGTTATGAAGGCACCATCTACATTCGCACACTGAGGAAGAAACAGGAAACTAGTATGAAATTACTCTGTGAAGAGTCCAAGATCAACTTCTGCCAGGTACACTACCAAGTAGCAAGCCGGATGCAAACATGCCTCCACTGACACACAGGCACACGTCTAAACCCATCCCCAATGCCAGGCTTGCTCTTCCCTCGATTACTGACCCACAAGCACAGCTCAGCTGCAGACCCTGGCTGCCCCAAGTACTCCTTAATGTGATCAGTCTGAGCATGCCCCAGCCCTTGTCTACCTGGTGTCCCAAGTAGCTCTTGGCCATACTGGGGGTGTTGGGAGCCTGACCAGACTGACTGATGGGCTGGCATGCAGCTGGCTGGCCAGTAAGAGGCCACACAGTCCAGCACGCTGGGCCCTGCTACCAAACCTGCTCTTCATGCAACCGCAGTCCCAGTTTGTGTGGAACTCGCACCACCAGGAGTGGCAGGGACACAGCTGTGGCATTTAACAGACAGACTCCAAGTGGTTGTACAATTGCTGCTTCTCATTCATGGGAGTACTGGCAATCCCACAAGTATTGAGATCACCTATTAGCTTCACTTATGCACTAGAGCCATTAATCTGGAGTTCTATGGTGGTATTTTTTTTTCTGTATACTACAGTAAGAACAACTTTTCAGCCTATAAATCAGAAGTGAACCCTGGAATCACCTTTACATCCTGCAAAGGGGATACTCCCTCCTCACCACTCTATGCCCCCCAGACTCCATTCAATCACCAGGGTCCCCTCGTGATGGTTCTGGGAATTGGATGGTAACAGAAGCAGACACACGGCCCTCCAAAACGTTCATAGAGAGTCAGGGACACATATTTCCTTCTACAGAGGTTCTGCTTTGAGCAGTTCTGTCTTTAACACCTGCCATTTGCTTGCACCCCCTCTGCATATGAAGAACCCAGACTGATGAAAAATGGTTAAAAATAACCTCCAAGAGGAGATCAGGCATCTCTCAACCTAGCACTCCTCTGAATCAGTTCTCTGGCTGCACAAACAGCTCTACTGACACAGCTGAGAGTGGAATGGAGGCAGGAACAAGTGGCCACAGCCTGCTTAAGTCGGTACTACCTCTGAAAAACGCATGTGAAATCATGCCTTATCTCTTCAAACTCTTCTGGAGTCTGTGGAAGCAAGCAACCAAGACCCAGCTTAGGCAGAAAGACAAAAGACAGGGAGATATGCACACTGTTCTAAGGATAATCTCCCTTACCCAGCTCCTCAGTTAGCATTAGAATGAAACGACTTGTTCTTTAGCATTTCCACCTTCCTCCCTTAAAGCTGATGGTACAGGTAGCACCCCTGCTCCTCCCTTCAAAGAGTGACACTGCAGGCAGCCCTGCAGAACAGTTATGGAGTGGGGTGTACCCCACTGAAGGATAAGACAGGATCATATTTTTCCATGTTTTCTATAACCCCTCAGCTGCCTAGTCCTCTACATCAACACTTTACTAGCACAAATCCCTCAAAAACATGTCCAATGACACTGACAAATTAATTGACCTCAAGATAATGAGCTTCCCTCTGTAGTCTTGCCTGTAGGGAAGATTTGTTTTTAAGTAAAAGAAACACCATAGGGAGGAGAATAATGTTGTACTTTCTGGATTAGGTTTTAATTAGATATAATTAGAGCCTAAAACAAAAAGCCCCAAAACAACCAAAAAGCTCCTTCCCATGCAAACTCCCCCCCACCATTCTAATATCTCATTCCACCTGGTCACCTTTTCTGAAAGCAAATATCTTCTCATGTTACACTTGTGTATAGAGAGCCCAGGGAATTTCTTTAGTTTTTATTTCCTTTTCAAACCCTTACCTAACACCTATGAATTTTCCAAACACCTTAACCAGAAACAGATCACCGGCATACCTGCAATGGGGGAAGTGCTGTTACTTGAGGGTACGTGCTCTGCAGTGCTCTTATGTTCCTCACAGTGGTAACAGCAGCAGCACTACACAGAGCAGGGGATGAAGGGCATTAATACTCCAGCCTCAGTAGCTTACACCTATGCCATACTGTTCCTGTTGGGAAGGAAGGATAGTCCTGTAGCTTAGTAGCATCCTAGACCCAGAGGGGAACCACTTTTGCCCTAGTTTCTTACATGAGTTAGGTTTCCACTGCACTGTTTTTCTGTTTCAAAGGTGATGAAGTTGCTCTTTCTGCCCCTCCATAGTCCCCTCCTGCTCCCTTTAATTGTGCTTGATCTGCTGCAGCCTAGTTTCTGACCGTTTGCTGAAACTACTAGTAACTACGCTAGGCCAGAGAGTAACTTATGGTTCCCTTTCACCTCCGCGCAGTTCTGGAACTGCCCGTTGCTTTGGGATGCCCTCAATCACTCCTTGTCAGCTCTCAGCCCTTTCGCAGTTAATGTGGTTCCCCTCCCAACTCAATGACTGCTCTTTCAGAGGCTCCTCCCTGCCTCACCGGTATCCCTCAGGGCTCTATCGTTATTCCTTTCCTTGCACTTAAATAATTTACTGCTCTTATCTGGCCACCTAAGGCATGAGTTCCCATCTCTGCTCAGATGAACTCCCAAATGCCACTTTGATCTCAACTCCTACCACAATCAGTTTCATTTCATGTCAGTAACTACCTTTGCACTGCCCCACTGTCAGCGGATGTTTGAAAAGGCAGGGCTAAAACTATTTTTTAATCTTTCTGCTCTGAACCGTCCCATCTCTTCCCTATCAGGGTAGCCAACCCTGCTGTTTTCTTTTGCCTGATAATCTCTTTCACTCCCTGGCAGGCAGGTTGTCACCAAGCCTCTCTCAGCCCCATGTCTCTCCAACATGTCACCTCCTCTCTATCTCCTTAACCTTGGGGAACCCAGCAAGAGCTTGCATCTAAACAGCACCAAGCACAGCCGAGATTACACTCATGACTAGGTGCTCCTACCTGCACCAGAGCAGGCAGTAAAACGTAACTGCCGTCTCCTGCTTGGCTTCTGCAACCTCCTGCCCTCCATCTTCCTTGCCCCGTTACTCTCCCTAGCCGCCTCCTGCAGAAACACTAATAACCCGAGAAGGTAAAATGGCCTTCCCGCCTGGCTGCCTCACGGTGGCTCCTCGGAGCCGCAGAGCAGCAGGCCGCCGCTGCCGCCGCCACGCTCCCAGCCAGGCCCCGGCCCTCACGCCAAGCCACCTCGCCGCCATGGCGGGAACGCAGACATCGGCTTTACCCCACGGCGTAGCAAGGCGGGCGGGGAAGAGGGTAAATAAAAACAACCCCTGGTTTTCTGCCGATCGGCACGAAGCGTTGGTGGAATCGGACACACGCTGGGGGGGCAGGAGAAGATCAAGTCGCGGCCTGCACGCCGAACGACAGCTCCCGGCCCCTCTCCCGCCGACCCCACCGCTGGCTCCGTCTGCGTGTACCGAGGCGGCCCGGCACCACGGTCGGCGTCCCCCGCCGCCTCACAGGAAGGCAAGGGGGGCTCCCCACTTCAGCGCTGCTCTTCCGCCGGCCTCGCCCGCCTCAAGACGGGCTGTTTTGTATACCTCGCTGCCGCCAGGCCTCGGGCCTGCGGCCCTCACGGCCGTGCGCCCGCCCGGGCGGGAGAAACGCTGCAGAGACCGGGACAGGCGGTTCCCACCTCCTCCTCCGGCACCGCTACTGGGAAAGTTACTTTTTAACCCAGGGCGGAGGCGGCCGTCTCCGGGCAGCCGCGGGCCCGCCGTGGCGTCCCGCCGGGAAAACAAGGTCAGGGCGCCGAGGCTGAAGGAGCTGCACGGAGCGGCTGGGCCGGCAGAGGCTGGGGAGCACCCGGGCAGGGCTGGGCCGGACCGGGGCTCTTCCTTCCACCGCCCGCGGGACGGGCCCGGGGCGCCGCAGGCCCCCTGCCCTGCCCGCCCGGCAGCGGCCGAAGGGAGGCGAAGGGAGGAAGATGGCCGTGCTCGGCCCGGGATAAAAGCCCTTTGTTGCGCTAACGCAAAAGCCAAGAAGTATTTTCGTTCGGGGCCTTCAGCAGGCGGAGGCCACTCCGCTCTTTTAGGCCGAGGACAGCTGCCTCCCAAAAAGCGACCCTCGAGGTGAGAGAAAAACAAACAAAAAAAAGAAACCCCCACCAAACTAAAAGGGGAATTAAAAAAAAAAAATCGCGAAGCCCCACAGCCACATGGAAAGCAAGGTGGGGGGCGGCGAGCAGCAGCCTTGTCCTCGGGCACTCTGAGAGTTGCTGTGCCGCCCGGTCCGGCGTCGTTTTACGGAGGGAGAAATGCTGTCCCGGCAAGTCCGCGTCCGCCGCCGGAGAGGGGGGAAACACAACCAGCCAGACGGGCCGGCCAGCCCCGCGCAGCGGGAGCAGCGGCGTGCCTGCGATCACTTACTTGTCCGTCTCTTGTGACATGTTTGATCCAATGAACTCTCTCCCCTTTTCCCGGTGCCTCCGTCTCCCTGGCGGAACTGGACTTTCAGGTCTGTGCAGGTGAAGGTGTGTGTGAACGCCCGGGACGGCAGAACCAGAGCTACTGGTAATTCTGCTTTCCTTCCCCCCCTCTCCCGACTCCGCAGCCAGCCACCGAGGTAGGACAGGTAGAGCCCCCTCCCCCTCGCATGTGGGGAGCGGCGAGGCTGGGGCGCCGGCTCGGCTCGGCTCGTCTCGTCACGGAAAGCCGGGCGCGCACAGGTAACTTTCCGAGCAGCGCTGGATTCTTTCACTAAAGGAGCGGGGCAGAGGGACGAGCCGCCAGCTGATTGGGCGGCGCGGGCCGGCAGGTGCGCTGCCATTGGAAGAGGCGCGCACAGGTAAGGCTGCCGCCGAGCTCCAGGTAACGCACCTCGCGCCCGCGCCACGCCGGGAGGCAGCCGCGGGGACCGCCGCTGCCGCCGCCACCACCGAGGGGAGGG
This sequence comes from Bucorvus abyssinicus, assembly GCA_009769605.1. NCBI lineage: Eukaryota > Metazoa > Chordata > Aves > Bucerotiformes > Bucorvidae > Bucorvus > Bucorvus abyssinicus. The sequence continues at coordinate 13,588,965 of CM020033.1, read as the reverse complement.
GAAGGGAAGGGAGGCAGGGGGAGCCAGCGCTGAGGCGGCGGGTAGTTCCGCGGAGCCGGCCGGCCGCGCTGCTGAGAAGGCGAGGCGCGGTGGCGCTTGGCCGCCGAGGCTGAGGCTGGGGAGCGGCCCCCGCATGTGGCGGGGCCCGACGGAGCGGGGCAGCCGGGCGGGCCGGCGGGGCTGCCGCGCAGCGAGCTGGCCGCGCCGCGGTCTGCCCGCTTCGTGCGGCGGGCCGGCGGCGGCGGAAAGCAGTAGCCGTGCCCAAACCCCGTCTGCCCAAAATCCCCGCTTCTGCGGCTGGCCTGTGGCTGCCGTTGGATGGTGCCCACGGAGGCGTCAGCCTTCCGCAGGATAGTTTCCTAGACGGGTTTGGGGGTTTTTTTGGTTGTATTTCAGGTATTTTTTTACTTTTTCTTAATTTTTTTTTTCTCGACCTTTACCGTCGGTTGAGACCGGCCGGGTTTGACGTTGGTAAATGTCTTGGTGCAGAAGGCATCTCACGGCAGACGCATGAAGTGGCGCCAGGAATGACTCCCAGTGCGTGGATCTGAGAGCTAACAGTCGAGCTGGGAGGGTTGAAGGGTTTTGTCAGCAGGGGAAAGCTGAAGAAAAAATGGGAAAGCGGGAACGGAGTGTTTATTGAGGAAGGCTTTGTTACGCAGGAGCAAAGCGGATAGAGAGGACTGCGCCATCAATCCGTTAGTCACCCTTCAGTCCAGTGCACCCTACTGTGTGCTTTGCCGGAAGACCTAAGTGGGCAGAAGACCTAAGAGGGCTTACAAGGACAGGATTGGGCTTATTAGCAGCAGCCTTGCCCCTGATGGAGAAGGTGAGGAAGAGGGCCTCTCCCCCGTTGGGTCAGTTTGAGAAAAGGGAATGGAAGGGTAGCAGAGAGACTTCCATCTGCTCTCACCCATTCTCAGTCCGCATTCCTCCACCAGAGACATGTTAGGACCCCACTAATTCTTCCTGCTACCACCTGTCCTCATGGAGACCTCTTCCTATACTAGGCATCCATATTGACTGCTGATAACCTCTGCTGAACAAACAGTGCTGTACCTGTAAAGAGTGCACCACTGTGTAGGGTAGACCATTGTATTACTTAGTGATCTTTGTGAGAAAATTACCTAAATGATGCCAGAACCATAACATTTATTCTGTCTTATGAGATGGCATTTTCCATTTTCCACCTTTGATTTCACCTGATAGGGGAATGTAGTAGAAGGGATATTCACAGAAATACATATTTGTGCAACCAAATACTAAAAGCATGTAGTATTGCAATCTGTGCCCTGACCTTTCACTTGCTCCTGCAGCTGAAATCAAACTTGACTCTAAAGTCTTTGGTATTACGGGATTGCAGTTGAGAACAAATATCTATTACTGGGTCTCAGGCCTTATCTGTATTCATAGTCACTAACCAAATTAAGCCAATTCAGTATAAATCAGTTCTAAGTCAGCTTAAAGATAGCCCCATGAAGATTTCCATCACTTTAACTAAACAGAATTAGAAAAATACCTTAGCTAGATTAATGACATTTCGACTGAGCACAAGATAATAGTTAGACTTTCTCTTCCTCCATTCACCAGTCGCAGGAAAGAAACATTATTATACAATCTGTAAATCCAATCAGAAGTTGCTAATGTGGCCTGAATTTTGAATAACAAATACTGGTGTTGAACTTGTAGGCCCTTATTCATAACAGTGCTTGTAGGAATTATTTTGTATAATACATTTTGAGAAAGCCATAAGGCTTCATAAAACATAGAAGAGAAACAGTAATATATTCATTACAAATAATGCAGTTGTTTTGAATACAGAATTACTATGTAATCTTAAAACAAGTTGAGCCTCTCAGGCACATTACTGGGAGATTCTGTGAGTTGTTCTGGAGAAATAATGGTAGAATGCCATAGCAGTTTAAGTTTGTGAAGCCCACCCGTTAACTGCAGAAGTTATAAGGATTCTTTCCCAATTATTTCTTATGTTGAAAGAAACTTTGAGACCTGAAAAGGTTACCTGTTTGAGCACCATCCAGAGGATTAACACCAATTCAGGTATCCTCTTTCTCATTTTTAATTTTTCAGTTATGAGAAACATTTGGATGTTGTTTCACACATACACCCTTTTTTTCTTCTGTATGAAATGTATAGAAAGAAGGAGAGGAAGATCAGAGATGAGCTCTTTTGAAAATGCCACCTTCCCTGAGGTAGAAATGCTGCTGGTATGTGATTTTACAAGAAAGAAAACTGCATTTGATGCCATCTGCAGTCCTGGATCAAACCCAAACTGTAACTCAAACTGCAATGGAGTTTGTTGTTCTAATACGGGGTCAAACACAAAACTGCCTTTAGCAACCTGTTCTCAAGAGAGATTCTTTTAAAATGAGGTAGTCAGGAGACTGAATTAGTTACTGCTCACTGTCTTAGGTGTGTTCCAAGGTCAAAGTTAGGAATATAAGTGGAAAATGCAGTAATGAACTCTTGATCTGAGGTTGTTGGAGATGACAACTGTTATTTAGTTGGGACTTGCTTAGAAAAATATATCTTGAAAATTATTTTAACTAGGTAGGCAGGCGTAGGACTCATCACTTTCTGGATAAGCCTTCTGCCTCAGACTGCAGACCAGAATCAAATTTAAGTGTCAGAGTCCACCTGTAGCTGAGCAGGTCAAACAAGTCCTACCTAATCTAGCCTGATGCTCATTCTTCATGATCTACAAGATTATTGTAAACTAATCTGTTAGTCATTGAAAAATCAGCTAATGTTATTTCTGGCGAGACCAGTCTTGCTTCCTGCAGCATGAAGGCTGTGTAGGGCAAAAATGAAATAGTCGTGCAATACATTATTGAATATCTAGGGCTTGTCTTTGGAGTGTACAGGAAAAATTTAAAATAGTAAACCACTGTTTTTCATACTGTGCTTACTTCTTTGCGCAGCGGCTGATGGGTTTTTTGTGGCGCTGTAAGGATTCAGTGTAGAATTCAACTGTCTAAAGCTTTACTTCATGTTTACACTATTTACTCCATAGCAGCTAGTGTCGATGTTTGGACTTGCCAGCACTGGGTAAAGGAAATAGATTGTACAAATAAGGCTTAACTAGGCTTACTAATTGCACTAAGTACCTAAAATACCTTTCAGAAAACTATTAAAAGAATTCTATGCAATAAAAGATGTTAGAAGATATTTATGTCAAAACAGCGCTGTAAAGCAGTTCAGTGAGAACAGATGTTTGAAAACAACTGTTTTCAGTAGCCAGCGATTACCACGTATTTTTATTTGTGTCTTTCCGTGTCATTGATGGCTGTTGATATAAAATGTACTCTCTCAGTAAGTTCAAAGACAACCACCTACCTACTAATTTTGTGATATGCAACATTTACTGTTAATCCTCCCCATAGCCTTTCCTTTGTAGTCGTCCTCTGTATGAAACTGTATTTATTGGAATTTGTGCAGACTTTGATCCTCAGCTGACTTCAATGAAGCCGTCATGTACATCAAAATAACCTTAACAGATTACAGTGCAACCCTCCTCTACCCCAAATAGATCATTCTTATGCTCTAAGAATTAATTACTCTGCACTGTTAACTTTTAGAAAGTAATTCTAAGTAACCAAGATCCTGATAATAGTTACTTCTGTGTTCCACAATGAAACTATAAAAGTGCTATCAGAATAGAAGATTTTGTGATTAATGGCAAGTGCTTGTGGAATTCTGTCACGCTGCCTGGGAACTGTAATTTGTGCTCCCCAAACAGGTCTGCTGCGATCCCTTTAGCAACCTCGAGCTCTCGGGTGCCTCCACATCATGTGCGACAGCAGCAGTTCAGCAGTGTGGAGGGCCATGGAATATTGAGCGTTTCCTGGCCACAGGGTAAGGTGTGGAGCCGAGAGTGGCACTTTCTATTTGAAATGCTGATTTGCATTTCTTTTAGAGTCATCAAAGCAGTATGGAAACACGTAAGAAGAAAAGGAGGGGCTGCATTTATTTTTGTTTGCTCATTGTGACTGTAGAATTCATGGTTCTGAGGTTGTCCAAGTTACAACATGACTGTCCCATGTACTTAGGCAGTGTGGCACACGCAATGTTTCAGCTTAAAACAAGTAATTTTTTAGTGCTGAAAATAGCTCACATGGCATGGAAATCCTTTCGGGATTGAGGCATTGAGACAGCTAAGAAGGTGGCAAAGTCTAACAATAGATTGGAATATTAGGTTCATACTTGATTAGCAGATGTTAAAATACCAATCCATTTCATAAAGTCACAGTTTTGGAACCAATTCAATAGAATTTAATATAGAATGATAGCTTTTCTGCAGATGCTTTGATCTACCTGATAGCGGTTTTTTGTGATTCACTCAAGCATTTTGAAACATTGGGAAAATACAGTTAGGTCACGTAATGATGGTAATTCTGCTGTACCTACACACTTCTACATAGTGTGAAAAAGAAGGCGGCGGCATCTCTGAAAGACAGTTTAATGTGATGCGGGATCTGGGACTCTGGAAATATGTTAATTAAGCTGACATTAAAATTTGTGTGAAGCCATTATGGAGCAGCACTAGAGAACCTAAATAACCTGACCTGTGAGGAAAATGATAAGAAGAGTGCATCTTCCTGAAGCTTTGTCCAGCTTCCTGTGTTAACGAACAGGATCTTCACATCATCATGGAACAAATTCATAAACACATTTTCTTTAATTACTAGAACATTTTTTTAATAAATGCCAGTAGTAGGGTTTTTTCTTTTTTCTTTGTTTTTACCTCCATTTCTTTTTTCCCTTTTTATCCATTTTTTCGTTTTTCCTTTTTTTTTCCTCTTCTCTTATTTTCTTTTTTCATCTCTTTTTCTTTTTTATCCTCTTTCCTCCTCTCCTCCTCTTGATAACACAGACTTCCCTTAGTTGTACAAAATGAGCCCTGGTACTGCAGTGGGTGCCTGCAGGAGGTGGACTGGCCTTCTCTGAGTTCCATGGAGACCCAGACTGAAGGGCTCTCACTGGGGAGTGGGAATGGCCTAGTCTGTGTTTGCCAGTGAGGCTGCTGCTCCCAACTCTCTTAAGTCAGTTCGTGAACCATTATGACTTACAGAACATCCTTTTAAAGGAATCTGAAATAGCGTTGTGATCAACATTTGGACAACCTAAGAGCTTCAAATGCCTTTGCATTGGTTATAAGCATGTTTAGAGTTTAAAAGAATATAGAAGCTTCACAGGTCTAAAATACTGCGCTGCAATAGCAAGCATTGTAAGACCAATGATGAACGTGTCTCTTTTTCCTCTAACAGTCTGTCCTAAAATAGGTGTAAGTGCTCCAGCATGCCGAAGGTGAAGGATGGCATATAAACAATTGCTTGTTTACTTTTCCCACACTCAGAAACTAGAGTAAATGCCAAAGAATCCACAGAAATATTTTCCAATCTGAGCAGCAGGAGTTGGGAAACAAAGCTATTCTCTTAAAATCAATGTGGTTTTCCCTCAAAATAGGTCAATACTGAAATTAAAATGCAAGGTACTTAAGAAATCACAGCAAATAGAAAAACTGCCTTTCGGAGTCTGCTGAATAAGAGGTGGGGTTGATAGCCCCTGGGCTGTTGCTCATTTATCCTTGTGGCTGCCTTCAGGAGCAGGCAAATGTTATTTTATTTGAAGGGCAGAGGATAAAGAGGATTGTCTGGTGGCACAAAAGGAACTAGTGTTGGAGCCAGGAGATCTCTGCAGTGCCTTGTTCTATGGAAAGGTCACTAGACCATGTGTCTCTCTGTTCCTGTTCAAGCTTTGTCAGCTCTGCTTTTAGTACCTTTACGGACAGGTGTAGCGGTGTCACTTTCTACTATTGGTTGCTATTCTCTTTTGAAATAGAGGAGTATTTCAGAAGAAAGCCTCCAACTGGTTCCGTTCATAAACATAAAGGCAGTATATAATATTACTTCATCAGAGGTTTGGGGCAATGTAGGATCAGAACTTGTTGACATAAATCTTGGCCTTTCTTATTGCCTGGGTTTGGTTCTTCAGTGCTCAGGAGCTTCAGGATCATTTAGTTCATGGCTTGGGGAAGACCCCAGTTATAGATCCCCTGCAGCTGCTTCCTCAGCCTGTCCTATCAGGTTCACCGTCTCAGTGATACCGTGTTTATACAATTCATATGCCCTGCATGCACCTACAAGCCTGCTTTATCTCTTCTCAGACTGCTGTGAAAGTAGATTTTGCTGCTGGAAGGACTTCCCTGACACTCAGGGAGATGCGATAACTATGCTATCTTGTTCTGCCCCTGTGTTGTGGGACAGCCAGAACTAGGAATCGGGCTCCCTTTGACACGCTGATTCCAGGTTCCTTTACACCTCATTTTTCTTTTGCAGTATCTCTTACTTGTGCGCATTATTACATTGCCTAATCCACGATTGATTTTTTCATTGTTTTTTAATGCAGATTGGAGTTACAATGTCATTCCAGCTCCTTTAGCTGTGTCCAATGGCAGTAGAATATGCTGCTTTATGACCTGACCTTTGTTTCTGAGTCCCTTGTTTAAGAAGGGTCAGACAAAAAATCTGTGTTTTCTCTATTCATTCAGGATGCAGAAACTTCTTACTGTGCCGTGCCCTACACACTGTGTGTAAATAGGAGTTGCACTGCAGAATTTGCTTCCTTTGTTTCAGTACAGAAATAAAATCTCTCAGAATAAGCAGATTTACAACTTCTGTGCTTTTCCCTTACATTTTGTTTCTTTTCCTTTTTCCCAAGTAAGTGGAAATTTTATCTTCAGGAAGAAGCAAGGTGAAAATATTCCGCAGCAAAGAAGTTTTATGTGGCTCCAGGACAGACATGCTGAGTATTTGCTTGTCTCTGACTTGAAAATTGTACCTGGAGATGGCTGTTTGTTTATATGGAGCATTTGGGTGTGAGGGGGAAAGCCAGCAGATTTATATTTACATTTCTTTACTGCTTTTTTCTCTAGCTCCCACACATTAGCAATAGCCCTGCGGGGAAGGGTGGGGGTGAAATGTGTATATTTGCTGCTTATTTCACTATAAACTTTGCTCAGGACTAGGACTTCTCCTGGGAAGGCAAACCCTGCTGTACTGTCATTGCGGGTATAAATCACTCCTCTGGATAATCAATACAACAGCTAAGGTGCTTGGGGAGGGAGGCAGAATCACATGCTTGGGCTGTGTTATTCCAGAGTGAACTAGGTGCAGGACACATTCAAAGGTTCAGGAAACCTGTGTGACAGGGAGGCCACACTGACACCCTGCAGTCTCCTAGCCCCAAGGCAAAGACATTTGGTATTGCTCAAGCTTTCAGCCCAGGCACCACCTGCCAGAGACAGTTCCTGACCTGCGAAGCTTTCAAAGGAGGTGCGCGAGGCAGATGTGGAGAGGTAGGTGCAGCACCTCTCCATTTTATATATGAGGTTTTTGAGGAACAGACTTGCCAAAGGTTATGTGGGGAGTCTGTGCAGAGCCAGGAATTTATTACCCTTTGCCAAAATCTCAGGCTGGTGCCAGATATAGACAGGTAGTTTGCTGAATGCTCCAGCCTGACTCCTGGAAAGAACTCTCGCATTCCCAGTGAGTTCTCCAGTTTAGAATACATATACTTTTAAGCTGCATAGGCAGGGTTTACATGTTTTGACAAACTTGTGCCGAAGCATTGAGTGCCTTGTGGATTTCTAGCCCCTGAAACATCGTGCCTAACTGCTTCTTAAACCTGCTGCCTAGCAGAATCCCTCAGCCCTCCTGTGGGCTTCCAGGCAGTGCCTGAGAGAGTGCAAGGTGCCTTTCTCAGTCTAGCCTTGCCATTTTTTTGTTTAAATCACTAGCGAAGGCTGAGTTTACAGGGGAAAAACAATTCAGGGTGAATTGCACTCACAAAACAGACAAATTTTGTTTGAAATGAGGGATTTAAAACCCAGATGTGTTTATCTCATTTATTCAGAGCTAACTGGTTCAGCCTCTGTGCAGCACAGGTTGAACTTTAAATATTGCACTTGTAACTCTAAGCCAACATCAGTATCTACACAGGACAAGCGATGCTGCAGTATCATAGCTGGCTTCAAGGACATGTCTTTGGGCAGAGTGGAGTCCGTTCTCACCAGAGTTCTATAACTCTTGATAAAATCCTTCTCAGTGTAATGAGTGTATGTGGGAAGCGCAGGTGGTGGACACAACACAGTGGAGCAGGAAGTCATCCCGTAGTGGGGATTCCCATGGTATCTCTAAGGTCACAACGATGAGCAGGCAGCAACTTGAGTAAAAAGCAGGACACAAGAGAATGTCACAAGGTCCTCTAACCCTGGGACAGGATCTCCTGGGATCTTGTTTGTAAGGTGAGCAGAAATAACTGCATGCTTCAACCCCCATTCTTAAAGTGAAGTTGAATAATGCATATTTTGTTGAGATTCCTAACAGATAAATGCATTAGAGTCACCAGTGGTTGGCTTGGCCCTCTAGAAGAGCATATGGGCTGCCCAATGGGGCTTTCTCTCTTTCTTACTCTAGGTCATGAATTTCTGCCCTCTTGTGTCACAGCAGCAGGCTTGCTCCTTCATCCTCCTGGAAACTTTTTTGTTTTGGTTTTGTTTTTTCAATAGGGTTTTCATGCAGGGAAGTAGGCTGGTTTCATCCCCTAAAACTCCATTCCAAAACTGTGCGACTTCTGGAGCCCACAAAAGGAAGGGGACAGTAGTTGCAGGGCAGGCTCACCTCTTTTGGCAGCAGCCTGGTTTTAGCTTTGAGTTAAAGGGATTGTGAAAGTGCATGCAAAGCAGTCTTTTCTGTTTGGGGTGAATTAAAACCTTCCAGGTATAAGCATGGGGAATTAATTACAGCATTTGCACAGCCCAGTTCTCCTGAAGCCTCACACATGGGTGGCTCACATGACATCTCTCAGCATTAGAGAGACGTGGCATCAGCAGCAGCTCTATCAGCACCTGTTTCTTGAACCCTTCAGCCTCCTCCAGTGGCCGGAGTGGTGGTGAATTTCTGCAAGTACAAGACAATCCAGCATCACTGTAGACCCAGTGAAGCTTCTGAATTCATAGAGGTGTGTGGATGAGTGCAGCTATCTGATCAAGAAGGTCACAGGTGAAATGACCATCTTTTCTTCGAAAGATGTATGTACAGAAGGTGTTGTACCTGTTTTTTATAGATAGTATTATGAAGAATGTCAGTCATTTGAGTTGTCCTTCCCACTGCATCTGTGTTCTTTGGTTTGGAAGTGACTTCACAGCTAGCTAGGGCTCAAGTTCTGTTAGCTTTAGAGAGTAGATGCCTGGGGTTAAATTCGATGCTTTGGCCCTCCAAACCCAGCCTTGAAGAAGTGGGGTGAGGGGGATTTCCCCGTTATCTGTGCTGTTCCCTTAGGGCTTCAGAGCTTCCATCAGGCCGGGGAGGGGGAAGGGAGACCACGGATATCTGAAAATCTTCAGTGTAAACAAGGCCAGTTATACACACACCAATTACCTCAGTGTAAACAGTCAATCACACTGTAATGGGGAGAACCTTTTGAGCCTGAGGAGGGTGCTTTGAAGTGCCTCTGCTCAGAGATGGCCTATTAATACAGAGAATTGCACCAGCCCTGGCTCCATGAGTAGTTTGGTGGCAGTGACAATGGTGCTGGGTGGATTAGGAGTTGGATGCAGTGATGTGATGATACAGTAGTTAAAATTCCAACAGCGATGAGACAGCAGCCAGTGGTAACAGTCCGTAGGCTTGTCTGCATCAGCCAACGCATATCATTCATGGCAGTGTGAAGGAATTGGAATTTTTTGTTATATATTTGTGTAGTTATTACCTTTGTGTCCTGGAAGCTGCTTGACCTGCACTTCACTGACCGGCCACTTTCCCTGCAAGCCTCCTCTGGCTTTAGGTCTCTCTAAACCTCAAGCGTCATTCTCTCCTTCAAAGCACTCTACTGCTTGTTCAGAAGGCCAGATTCTGTGGTGGGTGCAGTCTACCGAGAATCATTCTCATTTTGTGAGCTGCTGATCAGGCCCTGTAGGGTTCAATTCAGTCTGTTTGCAGATTAATGCTGCTACCTGTGTAATGCTGAGGGCTGCAGCAGGTTCCTTAGTCCTGGCCTCTGGTTCTAGGAGAGGAGTCAAACACAATTTCTTCACAGGCTCTTCTCCCCATGCCACATGCCTGCTCCTCTCCTAAAGTTCCCTTAATACTCTTAACTCTCAGCTGGAAGAGGATTATGTTAGTTTAGGCTAATAGCTGCCAAATAATAGACATGCAGATACTCTTAAATTGATTTAATTTATGTCTGCTGGCCCTGACAATTGGAAGAAAAGACAAATATACACAAAGCATTCAAAGCTGGGGTGTTACGATGCAAACTGAAAAGTCACCAAAGGAACCCTGCATGGTGTGTGGGAATCTTAGTGCATGAGATTAGCGGCTAATTAGCGGGTGGGAGCTGGAGTGAGCTCCACCCAGCTCTCTCCCTCTGAGGACAGGCAGCTTGGCCCGTCAATCACTTCTTGTCCCCGCTATCCGCAAAGAAGCACCTATTGTGGACGACAGACAGTGTGGTGATGGGAAGGTAGAAATAGCGTCAGTGCTGTCCCAGGCTCTCCTGACGTGCACAGAAGCAGTGTCAGAGATATTGCTGTCTAGGTGGCCTGCTGCTTCCTGAGCCACAGCAAAGATACAGGCATTTGAGAACTGAGCTCTTTTTTTCTCTTTAATAAATGCACAAATCGTGTTATCTTACTTTCTGGCTCTATAATGCCATGTTTGCCGCAGATGACAGAACATGCTCTGGAGACCCTGAGCTTCAAACCCTGCTTTAGACTCTGAAGTGAATGCGTACAGGTGGTGGCACCCCCTTCCTTGCATCATATTTGAGAATCATGACATTTGAAAAATAGAGGTTTCATCTGTCTGTCAGTGTCCTGGTATTTCCCTCTCAAGCATTTCCCTGGTGTACAAATGAAGTGTAAGAATCAGATTTAAATAATACACTTCTGTCATATGAATCTAAGAGGCTGACCTTTCGGAAAAGAGACACATGCAAAATTGTAGGAATTGGTGTCAGTGATGCATCACTAACACCGCTGAACTTACCAGGGCTTGCTTTGATTAGACATACATCTATTTTTCTCAACTGTTTTGCATTCATTTGTGAGAATCCCTTATTTATTTCTTCATTTACGAAGGTTGTTTTGTAACTCTGAAGACTTACATGTTTTCTTCTCCTCACATTTGTTTTTCCAAATCTGAAACAAGTGTAAACACAGCTTTAAACTATTGCACACCCTCTTGAGTAAACTAACTGGTATTAAACCTCACACAGGCGTCAAGTAGCAATACCAGGATGGTTCACTTCTGAACATCACAGAAGCTAGAAAACTGTTTCCATGTCACCAGCAATCTGAGTAACGCAGTTTTGCTCAAGCTGGAGTCAGAAGTGATACAACACAAGCAGCCCATGGTCACAGGCAGTGAGCGGCTGGGGACTGCGTGAGCTCAGACTGCACAGAGTCATCTTCTCTGGTGATCAGTGCATGGGCACTTCTAGTCCGGTTTCCTTAACCCTGCAGCCAGTCAGCCCTCTTCTCTTGCTGTTGAGAAAACACTAAATCATCCATGATCTCCCCAGTAAGAGCTAATAACAAATATAGCAGCCATGTTGTAAAAGTGATGCTATGGGGAGAGGTAAGGATTGCTGGCAGAGCTAATGTCTCGTTTGATCATCTGTATAGTTGGGAAAAGAAGTTAACAGACTTTCAGACATAAAAGGTCTTCTACAGGTCTGAAAGAGAAAACTCAAACTTTGAGCTATTCTGGCCCCCCTCTCAAAAATCCTGTAGAGAGAACAAATACGACAGTCCCAGACATTCAACTCTGCCATGGATAAAGTCAGTTTGCAGGGCAGCCCTGAGAGCCCAGGTGCTTCAGGAATCTTAATAGCCTATGTGGATTCTTAGCCTATGTGGAGCAACAAATTCCTGAACCCTTGCTCTTCATTCAGTAAATGTTTGTCAAAACAGGAATGAGAGATACAGGAAAAATCAGCATTTTCTGGCCAAGTTATTTCCAACTGGTTCTAGGTGGGTATTAGTAATGCAGCTCTCAGTTTTCACATAATGTTTTTTAAATGGACATTCTTTGTATTAGTCATTTATTAAGATATCTTCCCTTTACCTTAAGCAAAATACCTTTGGGTTACTGATGGTTACTGTTACTGATGGCTTCAGATACTACTGGACAGTAACAGTAAGATACCCAGTGGAAGCTGGTCAGTGCGGCAGCTGATGCAGCACGGGAATTTGGTGACAGGGCTACAAGCTGAAAGGCACCCCATGCTGGAGCCGGGCAAGGAGCTAGAAGCAGACACACATTTAATCTCAGTGTAAGGTGAAAAGGGGGAGAAGAATCCCAAATCAAGTATTCAGCTGAATGGAGCTTGTAAAGGGACCACTGTGTGCTTGAACAGCTTTTGAAAGGCATCTTAAGAGGACTCTGGCCTGACAGGCAGGTTGCCTCTGCCAAGATGCTGCCTCCTCTTGGGAGCCACAAGAGAAAACATTTGCCTCTTTCCCTGGCCAGATTGAAGCAGCCCCTCCTCCTTCCCTCCCACTCCCTGCTGAGCTTGGGGTGTCTCTTGCTTCCAGCTCAGGGGCAGGAGGGCCAATGCTGACTACTTCTTCACAGTGTCTGTTTAAAGTCAAGGCCAGGTGATGGTCGTTGGTCCTTGGGCTCCCCCTTTTCACTTGGGGGGAAGACCCGGTCACAGAGACATCTCAGATAATGCAGGTGGGTGTCAGCAGACCACCATCAGTCCAGCCATCTCCCTAGAGTGTGGAGGAGACCCTGGGAGAGGGGTCAGCGATGGAACAGGTGCTGTGTCTGATCAGTTCCTGCATTGCTGAGGAATTTTGTGGGAGCATGGTGGGCTGTATGAGAGAGGAAAAGATAAAAAAGATTCTCCCCCAGCACTAGGACTCTTTTGTACCTGTTGCTCCTGTACAGAAACTCAGCCATCCCTCCCACCACCTACCAATCACACCTCTCAACAGGCTGGGAGACAGGCAGGTCTGGAAGGGCATGGCAACCCACTGGAAGAAGTTGCTTCTTGGATCTCCTTGTAGGACATCCCTTTCAATATTTTCTGCGCAATAAAGAGAAGAAAAAGAAAATGGGTGAAGGAGCTGAAGACAAGTTGCTGCAGAGGAGTTTCCAGTTCCTGTAGGAATGCGTGCACGGCATGATGGGTCTGCAGGAGACCAAAGTTGTGCTCAGCACCATGAAACCTGGTAGCTCAGCTGTAAATCTGGTTTCTGAGCCAATCCCTCAGCATTTAGAGACAGTAGTGGACTGAGCTGAATTGGGCAAGCATATCTGATCTCGTGTCAGCTAAAACCCCCTAAAAAGCATCTTAAAACACTAGTCTGTTCCAAAGAAAAGTGCCAAACCTCAGTTTGGAGCTTCCATTAAGTTAAAACCAGAAATGATTTTTCAAATAAAGTATAAAAGCCAGTTTGCTTTGGAAATGACCTAACAAGTGCTTTCTCTAGGTAATTTCCAAAATAAAATTCACCTGTTAACAAATCTAAAAATCACCTATTCCAAAATAAAATTCAATGTGTAAGATGACATCCAGGAGATCTACAGAAGTCAAGTTTAACTGGGGTAAATCTAATGTGAGAGACCGGTCAAAATCAAGCTTATCATGGAGGCTATCTGCAACCCTTCTGAATAAAGATTACTATCTTGCTGGGGAGATCATGTTTCTGTTATTATCAATAACAATCTGCTTTATACCCTTTATTCTCCCCTCTTAGGCTATCATCTCTGACAGCTGGAAGACTCAACACCTAGGGCAAAGCTATGATGAGACTAAATCATGTTATTGAATCAGAAGTGTCGTCAGATCATACCACACGCGGTGAGAATGTGTAGGTACCATGGTCCTTGTCCCAAAGCACTTACAGTCCAAGCCAGAGAGCTTGTAAGGAGGAGGGTTATAGTAAGGTAGGCACATCTATGCTAGTTTGAATGTTGCGATTTATGGCTGTATTTTTTCAATAAAGGGTTCTCTTTTATTTGACTGTGTTTTTATGTTCCATGTGTGCTTCAGTGGAGGGAATGTCTTTTCTCTGCAGTTAGCCAGGAGGATAGAGCTTTATGATGGAGCAGTTTGGTCTGAGCGAAACCCTCGGTGGCCTGTTCAGAAAGCACTAAGGGGGGCAAAGCCAGCCATCTCTACAGCCTCACTGGGCAACAGTAACAGGCTGCTGCCTATGGCTGTGTGCAGAGACCCTCCTGCTCCACAGGAGCTGATCCTGTTATGCTTGGCGGAGCAAGTCTGAACAGAGTGAAATGAAGAGGAAATGGCAGTTCCAGCCCTCCCAGGTGGCTCCAGGCTACTTTGTACACTAACTTTTTCAGCCTCTGGAGGTTTTGCATATTAATTCCTCACCATCCACAAACTGCTTTTGGATCAACGCTGTGCTGCTGAGATCTGGGAAAGCCACCCCACTAGTGTGATCTGGGAGACGTGAGCTACACTGTGTTTATTGGGCTGCCTGCTCTGCTCTTCAGTTTTGGTAATCCTCTGCTCTCCTGCAGGTATTAACATGTAAGAGAAAGCTTCATCACAATAAACAATAGCCAAACATGCCACTTTTTTTCCATCCGTCAAAGATAGATACCATCATACTTTTAAATCAGTCCCAGCGAAAATCATCAGTGGGGCTGCAGAAAGGTCAAAGGTTTGCGGGTTTAGGATTTCGTGGGAATATAGACTTGTTTGGACTTGGCCCAAGAGCTTCGTTTACCTGTTTGACAGGTAACAATTAGCGAGTAATAGCTCTGCTGGCTGGAATGCGGCTGCGAGGGCCAGCGGGCGCTGGGTTACCTGGTGGGCAGGTGTGGGTGCAGCGCCCAGATAGGTATGTGCATGCACAGCATTCCTGGGAATCAGTTTTCCCTTAAAGATGCAGCGATGACTGCAGGGCACAAAAGGGCTGGGCTTAGCCCAGGCTCCAAGACGTTGAGCTGTTTGCAAGGTAAAGAAGGAAAGTAAATAGTGGAAGAGAAGCGGAGCTGAGAGAAGCAGCTGCCCTTTTTTACTTGCCCAGAAAGAGGATAGTTCCGATTTTTCCCTGAGAATCTCAGTAGTGGAGAATTCAGTGCAGTTAGTGAGTCACGAGAGATAAAAAAGAAGGGAAAAGCTGAGATAGGGTAGAGCTGACTTGAGAAGTGTGAGTCTGTCTAAAAGCTATGCGGTCGAGTGGCCAGCGTGGCTCAGGAACTGTCTGTAAGGATTTCGTGTGCATTGCTCCCCAGCAGCAGCCCAGCACAGGCACGGCAGCACGTAGCCAAGCCAAGAAGCTCACTTGGCATGGTGTCAATGTGAAGTGGGGAAACCCTATATCAATTGGTTTAGAAACTCTTAAACGTACGTGCAGTTACCTTCAACTCTGTCTTTAGCAAGCATCCAAGCCTCAGGAGTTCATCAAACAAAACCACTCTACCTGTGGCAAATGGCCCCACTTCCAGCTCCTGCAGCAGTGGGGGAAGATTCTTGCATCAGCCGCTCCCAACATCAAGTCCCTAGAGGGAATCTGGTATAAATTATGTAGACAGTCAGAGACTCTGCAGGTGTTTTTAAGATATTTGTTGGGTTTTTTTACCACAGCAGGTGACCCTTCTCATTTAGGAACAGAAAGGTTTGCTCATTCTTTTCATATTTTATTCCCATTCGCGAACAGGCTTCTGTGTTTGTGTATTTCCACTTACGTGTCTCATACTTGACAACTGAGCTACTGTGTGACCATGGAGAAGCCACATACCCTTTTCTGTATTTTCACCTGCTGAGTTGGAGTAGTGAGTCCTGTGTTGTTAACCATGAGAGACACAGAGGATAAGTACTGCTGGTTATAAACATGCATGCTATTATAGATACATATTTACTTATATCACACAGTATTTCCTTTGAACCTTATTTCCCTAAGATGACAAAGTATTTTGTATTTTTAATAAAAATCATATCTGGTTTTTTATTTATAAATAGCTTCCTTGGCCGAAAGGACATTATCCTTGGTGTACTAGTTGATGTCATTTGAGGAAGAAGAAATCCAAGTATAATTAGGGACCATTTTCCTTGATCTTAAAGGACCCAGCATCACTTTGAGTCATTAAGCATTATTTGTACACTGTTATTTAGTATGACCTTCATTAAGAAGGATTCTCTTTGCTCAACAGTGTATGGGCCAATAAATGGTCATTAAGCCTGACTACTAGCTGACACAGTAGCGAACTTTGTATTTATTCTCACAGACGCAAGCTACGAGCAAGCACTACAGAAGCACAGAGACATCTCTGCACTGTGCACCAAGTCAAAGCGAAAATACAACCCTTTCTCAGGAATTGCTGAGAAATACATGACATTCCCCTTCCCCCAGCCCACAATCACTGTGTAAGAAGATGCAATTATCTTGTCCACTCCTCCGAAAGCCCCTACACTGGGCACTTTGGGAAGAAGTGAGCAGCACTCTTCCCCTTCCAAGCATCTCCATTCTCAGTCTTCTCCAGCTGGAGCTTGGATCTACATCTCTGTGTTCTGCACCTCTACATCAACACTGGTTTGTGAACACTGAATCTGTCTGACCAATATTTGAACCCCTGTATGCTTTTGACCTCCAAATGTTATGCGGCCACGAGCCCCACAGGCTATGAGACACTTCAAATAATAATTCATTACAAACCACATTTCTGATCGTGGCATCTGGCATCTATGGTATAGTGTGAAACAGCAGGCAAACTGTTCCTCCTGTCTCCCATTTATTGCTGACCTCTACAACCTGCACAGTCTTGCACGTTTTGGTGTGTAGGTGTATAGGAAGCTACCATGGCCATTTTGACCTTGTAACATTTCCAATCACCTCCACTTTGGGCATGGAGGACAGGAACTGCATGCAGTGTTCAAGATCTGGGGCACTCCAGATTTGCCCCGTGGTGTAACAATGCTCTCTGTTCCTTACATTCCTGACTTTGCTTTGGCCTTGTTGAGCACAGGAGCAACCTGAGCATGCCAAGCAACAATTTCATCAGACTTCACAGTCATGATTGTGCTGCAGAGTCGTGCTGCATAAGCTCAGATGCCTCAGAGTAAAGTGAAGAACTCTCCTCACTCCTGCAGCTTTCTGCCCACCTCTAGGTTTTTTGTCCCTTTATGGGCTTGATCACTCCATCCCTTGAAGTGAGTGGAAAGAGTTCTGATTTCAGCAAGACTGGAAGTCCTGCGAGCATCTCTCGTTAATGTCAAGGGGACCTGCATGGAGAAGCTGAGCCATGGGTTGTGCTGAGTGAAGCGCTCTTCTGGTCCTTGGGAATGGGAAATTTCATGCTTGCGGCAGGACCAGACTCATTAAGGCAGAAGAGCAATTAAGTGCGGTACCAGTGGTGGCCTTGTGAGACAGTTTTGCCTCACCTTTCACTTTCTTAAATGCTTTCTGTGAACACAAGGAATTCAGCCTTTCAGTTTGGTGCTGCTTTCTGCTATGTCAGCACTTTAGCCAGAACAGTTGTAAACATCTAAAGAGTGGCATCAGTTAAAGGTGACTGAGGAACAAATGTGTTATGAAGAACTTGGAAAGACTGGAAGAATAGCTATTGTACCAAACGCTTTTCTAAATGGACACCTGGAGGGATGAAGCTGTGGAGAGGATGGTTTGGGAGGCAGCCTTCCCCTTTAGTGGTGCAGTCATGGTGATTAAACATACCTTTTAGAAGCACATAAAAACACTTCCAACAGTTTTTGAAGGGGTTTCCAGCCATCACTGAATGAAGCTTACAATGAATGACCATTGCATATTAAGAGGCTGGATGTCCCCCTGCTATTTGGGCTCTATACAAAAGGCTGGCAGTACTTCAGGCTGAACATGGGGACTCTGGAGAGTATGAGAAGGGCTCTGTTGTTCACTGGTAACTACCAATAAAGAGTCCACTAGATAAAGTGGGTTATAAATGGCATCTGAAGTAGTCTTTCACCCAGCAAAGGATATTCCAGGAGAGCAACAAAGGAAAAGGCCAACTCAGAGGAATTTGCCACCACAGGTTACTCTCAGGCAGCACCACACTTCGTAAGGAGGAACAGAAAACATGTGGCCAGCCTTACTCTCTGTCAAGTGTTTGTGGAGGTTTTGTCACCATAGTACTGAGTCACCAAATACAGAAAGGTCCCTCCCAGGGCTCATAACTGAACCCACAGTGGCCACTGCTGTTTCTAGCAGACCACCTCGCTCTACCCAGTGTGTAATAGCTGAATGGAGCAACGCTGGACACTTACAGGCTTCTCCATCTTCCCAACACGTTGCAAACAAATTACTAAACCCAGCAGCTCTCTATGAGCTTTTCCGGGCAGATGAAAAGAGCAGATAGTTCTGTGGATCATTTTATACAACCATAGGTCTGGCTGGTGTCACCTGCTGTTCCTAGGGTGAGGATTTACAAAACACTGCGTTGTGAGACCTTGGGTTCAGCTCTCCATCACCAGACTTGATGTATTTGGGAAGAAGTTTTCTGAAATAGTTATCAGCATGAGGCTGATAAACCTAATATGAAGAAATTTTTAGCCGAAGTGGTTCTGCCATGTGTGGAAATAAGGATAGAGAAAAATACACTATTTTGTCCAAATTTGCTGTTTTCATGGTTATGAACAGTTTTGCCACTCCTTGTGCTTCAGAGAAAGATGCTGAAAGTTAGTGTGTCATCAGGAGAGGAAGAAGTAAAAAGAAAAGGCTGCTTCAGGAGTCTGCTTTGAAACCCCCTTTGAACTTCAGCTCAGCAGTAGCATTGCTAATGTCAGCAGCTGAATATACCTGCGTTTCCATCCACAACAAGCACATGCCAGGCTACATGCAGCATAAGGGCAGCTGCCTCTGTGTCTCCAGAGCATTCCTGCTGGGACAACCGTCCTGGAGGCAAAAGTCCTCTGAGAAGACAAACTGCCCTGCAAGGGAGGCTTTCTGGAGCTGAGGCAGAGGAGTGGACCATGACTACGAGCACAGGTAGGTAAGATGGGAGCTGGAGTCTGGGAAGGTGAGCAGACAGGCTGCAACTAGGAGCCAGAGCGTGGGGAACACTGGACTGCTGGGATAAGACTGGAGCAAGGGGAGGGGACATTAGGGCACAGCCATAACAGCATGACAGGCTGAAGACAGACATAGGGGCATGGGAAGGACTAGGACTCTTTGAATGAGAGAAAACTGAGAACTAACAGAGGTAGAGGGAAAAGTGGTGGAGCTGGTTTGTGAGGAACAAGGGCTACTGATGGCTGAGTGCTGCAGTGACGACCCAGTCTGGACAAGACCAATGACTGCAGGTGGCCTCCTGGCTCAGCCACCATGTGTTCTGCCTTCCCCTGGTGCTGGATTGCTCAGATATCTAAACATTACCGACACTAATTACACTACCAGGAGCTGTGTCACTGCAGCAAAGTCACTTCCCAGACGCAAGCTGGAGCATGGATGGACACTGTTTCCAACAGTATCATAGAACAGCCCAGGTTGGAAAGAACCTTGAAAGATCATCTGGTCCAACCTTTCACAGGAAAGTGATCCTAGATGAGATCACCTAGCACCCTGTCCAGTCACATATTGAAATCCTCCAGTGATGGGGACTCTACCACGTCCCTGGGGAGGTTGCAGAACTAGACACTTTGGGTGGGACAACAAGAAACTGGAGAGATGGAATAACAGAAAATGGATGTCTTAGTGTTGTATTGATACAAGATGTGGGAGGATGTCAGTTGGAGCAAGTGGATGAGCAGAGAGGCCAGCTAGCTTTCCTTACCAACAGCATGGCAATGAGCAAACGACTGCTGTACCACTGCAGGAAGGCATCTCCAGCCAGTGCAAACAGTGCTCATGCCATTGCAGAAGGGAGAGGTGAGACCCTGTGAGCACGACCTGCCTTGTTCTGCCCTAGGAGGGATGTCCCAGACATGTTCAGCACAGAAAGCGAAGGCTGCAAGGAGGTGCTAATACCTCAAGGAAGTAACAACCAGGAAACAAACACGATTTAAATTAAAGAGCAGTGTTGGCACAAGGACAATAGGGTACCAATGGACTTTGACTATTTCAGGGGGTAAGAAAGGGTGGGATCTAACCAGGTGAGAAGTGAGTTACTCCAAGATATCCCCCAGGAGAAGCAAGGAGAACGGGGACCTTGGGAGCTTGGGGATGCAGTTTGGTTGGGAGACCCTGCCAGGATGAGACAGAGTCAGGGCTCAGTAAGGCACACGAGCCCTCCTAGAGCACTTGCTTAAGCAATTTCCACTTTGGCATCTCCTAACTCTTGAGTTGTCATTGCTCTTCCAGAACACTCGGAGAATGTCATACTGGGTCTTCTGCAGCTTTAGCTATTTTATTTCGGTGAATAAGGAAGCCCTCATATAGGCCTAATTACATACTTGTAGTAGAAATAGGGAATGGAAACTATCTGTATTTAAGAGCTGGTCTCGTGCCACCATGGCCTAAGTTCTGACAAAAAGAACTTGACTTACCAAAGACTGATTGGGACAAAGCAAACAGTGTGCTGTTTGCCTGCAGCCCAGCTAGTGGAAAATGAACCGCAGCCATCACAGCTCCGGGGATTCTTTCCCTGCCAGAGATAACAAAAGTTATAAAGGACAAGAAGAAACATCCCTTAGATAGTCACTGTAGTATATAGTCTCCCCTCCAGACAGGGGAAAGATCAACATTAAGGAGTAATGCCTTCCCAAGGAATATTTTATGACGGAAGAATTTAGATTGTAAAGGATTTGTTACTTCAGTGACACACGTGGTTTATTAAATCTTTTCAGTTCTGTGAAGTAAAGAGCAAACACAAGTTCTCACACCCATGCAAACACAGAGATAGGTTCTTATATAACTCCACCCCCTGTGGCCGCTTTTTGCCAGGTTCCACAGTAACTTAATTTAAGCAAAATCCCAGGGCAGGGGCACTTCAGAATGTTTCAGTGTAACCTCAGCCTGGGCTTCCTTTTAAAGTGGGGCGTCCCTGGATCTTCTGTCAAAGGCACGTGTGTTTATTAGCATTCCTTGTTGTCTAAGGGAAGATGATGAGACCCATCTTATTTTGAGATGGTAATAGCTGCGCTGCTTGGGACTGCTGTTGATGTTTGTTTCTTTGTAGAAATAAAGGGAAAGTATTGGGGATTAGCACTGTCACCATACTCGCTTCTCCCCTCCTTTCCTGACCACAAGCCTTACACAAAGAGCGCAAGCACAACCTTTGCATTGCGTGAAAGTAATACGCAATCCAATATTTTGTAAGTAGATTGGTAACTGGGAATTTTTATTGTATCATTGTTAAATGTAGTAATACTGCTTTCCTTCGATGAGCAGCGTATGTGACACTGTATGAGAGTTCTAACCTTGGATCACAAATATCAGAGATTAATACCTGTACCTTCTAGATCATCAAAATAGAAAGGCAAGTTCACAGTATTGCCAGTTCTGATAACTGCCACCCTACACTTTGCTTTTCCATCCTATCACCTCTCCAGGGTCTTCCAAGCCTTCTTCGCTGTTGCTTCTCTAGTAACCGTCATCACGCTTCCTACTCAACAAGTGCAGAAGTCTGTTGAAGTCTTTCAGTATTTATCAGCAAGATTTGGAGTCCTGCTCCCCAGAACAGTGGGTAGACTGCTCTTGGTTCAGGCCCATGCCAGTATGAGCTTGCTGGCAAACATTGCTGAATAGAAGCCATGGGAGAAATGCTTCCTCCCATTAGGAGACTTGGTCGTTCTCATAAAACAACAGGTAACATAATTTTCCTCCCTTTACTTTTGCTTTTGACTTTATAGAGAGAGGACAATTATGATCATTTACTCCATAAAAAGACATATGGGAAAGTTTAATACAGTGCTTTCTTTGAATGCAAACACCAGATGCCGTGGAGTCTCAGCCATATAGATTTTTTAATGAAAAGACTCCGTTTGTCCTTGTCACAAAGGAAAAATAAATCATGTATGCATTTTTAAAAGATCTCACCACTCCACTCTTGGAATACGACATTAAATGCAACCTGAAATTATGTTTCAGATCTTAAGCTAAAACTATTAACCTAAAAAGACATAAAGGTGGAGTTGACCCAAGAACTAGGGGTCTGAGTCTGGCCTATTCTTAGGCTACTGAAGTGATGGCTAAAAAACCTGAGAAAATTAACCTTGGGCTGGCAACAAAAGAGCTACGTGACACTGTCCAGAAATCTGGCTGGCTGTCCCATCCTGTCCCAGCCCATCTCATCCTTAATGCTGGAAGAGGAGCAATAGAGCATGGCCTGCAGGAAGGCTCTTGGGACATTAGGGTGGATTTTTTAATGAACCATTAGCAGCATGACAGTGTCTCTGGAAGAGAGGGTGAACTTCTTGGTGCTTTGCTGTTGGAGCCAGGAGAAAAAAATAATCACCAAGTGCTTTGGGTGATATTCAGGGCTTCTGTCAACAGTACCCAAATTACCAGAGTACTTACCATAGAGGCAAACCTTGGGAAATCACATCAAGTGTTTAGCAGTCAGTGATCTCATAGTTTTTCTTACTGGAACAGCACAGGATGAAAGCCTCCTACGAAGCCTGAGCAGACAACTGACGTGTCCCAGCTTGTTTCCTACAATGGCTAAAAGAAGTAATGGCAGACATTTAAATAAAATCTCTGTCCGTATGTGCAATTACCTCTGCAACTACAGCAGGGAATGATTGCCTCTGTGGGCAGCCTTCACAGGCAGGAGTGATATTTGAGGTCCTATGCAGCACTTTTGGTTTGGGAAGTAGTTTAATCTGGTCTCAGAGTATCATATTGCACTCACTTGAAGGAGAACACTTGCCCAGGACGTCAAACCCTTAAGGACAAGTAGTTTTGCACAGGTTAGCCCGTGTAGGAGATGGCAGGCACTTTGAAGAGGAAAATACAAGTGTGTTTCTTTACAGAGTGTTTTTCTCCAAGCCCTTCTAAGTCTCTTCTCTGTCTCCCACCAAGCCCCAATGTCTATGCTAAGGCAGGGGTTACAAAGGACAGTTATGTGACGAGAGTTATTAGGAAATAAACCAGGAGTGTCTGATGTCACCAGACACCCCACAAAACACGCCATACAGGATTATCAGGTTCAGTCTCCACTCCAAAGCCAATAGTAACGTGATGCTGGTGAACATCTCTGTAGTCCACTCCTCCCCTTTCTCAGATGCCGCTGTGTAAATCTAGCCTTAGGACCTATGAACTAGAGAACATTTCAATTCCATTTATCCCTCATATCTTGTGAAAAGTCTTGTGGTTTTTATACATGCTGCTGTCTGTGAAAGGCTGAGTGAAGCAAGGAGTCAAAAGGAAATTCACCTTTCTGCCCCTGAGAAATGTCCTGTGAAGAACTGAAATAAGCTAAGACAGTCACTTCCAGAATATTCAATTACTTTTTTTCACTAATTCACAGACTGGATTTTTTTTTTTTTTTTAAGGAATGTTTTTATTTTAGTGTGAGAAATTTCACATTAGACTTCATGTTCTACTGATTCAAAAATCCTGAGTGAAATGTCATATCTTTTCAGACAGGTTTTGTAAATAATCTGGAACTAAATCTTTTCAAGCCTTCTTTCTCTTTCCCCAGGAGCATAGCCAGAACCATGACATACCCTGGAATAACGGAATGCTGTGCAGTAAGTTACAACTTTATGATGATGTAAAAATAAAAAAAGCCCCAAACAATTAATGTTATACCTGACACTTATTTATGAGTGCACAGAAGCAATTTGAAAGCTCTAAAATCCTTCTCCAGCCTCATTTAAGCTCACCTTATGAAAGCTTTGGATACTAGTCACTCATTACTGGCAGTGCAGAGACTGAGTATTTTAGAGTTTGTTAAATAAGTTGGGTCAGATCCACGGATGGTGTAAATCAAACTTAGGTTAGTTACTCCAACATAGCTATGGTCACAGAGGGCTCTCTAGAGTCATTGCACAACCGGCGCCGCTCTAGGGAGCTCTTACAACAGTTGCAACCTGCAGACATGCCAGTGTTAGGGGTTGAGCCTCCGAGCAAAACTCAAGGTCCCTAATGCTCCTTAAATCCCTTATTGGTATAGGGAAAAGGGAAACAAAACTCAAATCTCGGAATATATGGATGGGAAACGGAAACAAACTTTTAATAAAAAATTCTAAAGTACTATCAGATCACACAACTATATATTAAATGTAAAACAGGAAAAAATACAGTAAGAGTTAAAACACTGCAAAGGGAGGAAAAGGAAAAAACTACAATTATGGCCGACTGGCCACAGGCCAGGAGATGACGTCACGCGAGGATGGTAGCTCAGAAGATGGCGTCTATCCAAAATGGCGGCAGGCCAAGTGATTAAAAGTTTTTAACAGCTTAGAGAAGTATTTTAACGAGTTCACAGGGAGACCTTTTTTCAGTATCTATAAAAAAAACATTCAAGGACACTCCTGACCGAAGCGGCAGCTTCAGATAAAGGAGAAGCCCTCGCGGCCGGAACGCGAAGGGGGCTGAGCTTCCCCCGCGTCCGAATCCAGCGGTAGATTCTCGCCGAGTGAGAAATAGCTCTTCTCTTACCCGATACGAGAGAGAGATGCTGACTGAGTCCCACAACAATTCACAGTCGAGCTGGGCGCCGATAGACAGAAACAGTTCTGAGTTAGGCCCTGGGGAGCGGGGCAGGCCGCAGGCTTTCGGCCTGGACGGTAGCCAGCCCTCGCGCTGTGGCTCTTTCTCCGAAGCTGCCCGGTGTCCAAAGAGGAGGAGACTCCTCCTGGCTGCAGGTTTTAAGGAGTATCTGCTGGAAGAAATCTTTTGACCTGCACTTTTAGCCAATGTGATGCCGGGTTTATGGAACTTGTATGAAATAATCCCGATACTCTATTGGGCACATTTCCAAAACAAGGAAGTCTTGGCTCAAACCGTGACAGCCAGTCTCCTCCACTGATAGAGCAGCTCCCCATCCTGCATCCCCAGCAGAGGCGCTGGAAAAAGGAGCAGCGCCATTGTGAGCAAAGTCGGAGAGCCAGGCTGGCATTTCAGCCCTGCCTGTGGCTGGTTCCTGGCCCTGTCTTACTCTACTGAAGTCTCCACTGGAGCCCTTAAGTCCAACCTCATCCATTCCCATCCCCTCACTGCTGTCGTCCTACATTCATGATCACAAAAATGGCATCTCTGAATAGATTTAGCCAATGGTTGACAAATTATGATTTTTAGGGGAATGTAAGGGTAGAGACCAGTGTCTGGAATGCGTTTCTTCCCACTGGGAAGGGGAGGATGAGCTGGCTGCTGGCAGGTTATGTTAGCACAACACTTCAGGATGACTAAATCGCTCAAGGTAAAAGGGTGGTGAAATTTGATTTGAGTTGCTGTCAGCTGCGAAAATGCACTTATCACAGACTTCTCCCACGGTCATGGAAAAAGCCTGCATCTGAGCTACCAGCAGTACCCAGTACAGCTCCCGCTCTGTCCAGCTCTCAATCTCCATGAGAGAGAGCGATGAGAACGTGGTGCTCCAGCCGCCTTCTCCCCTGGCTGAGCTTGAGCCAGAGGCAACGGGATGCAGTCTGCAGCTGGGTCCTTCTCTTCCATGGAGCAATGCAAGTCATAAAATCCACCTCTTGAGATATTATAAAAAACACGTCTCAGCTCTTTCCAGCAACTTCCAAGGTTTTATTCTGTCTTTATGGATATCTCTGCCCATATCACCCTCACCTTTGAAGGGCTTTTGCCCATCAGTGTCACAGTGCTCAGAGATGCATCTGAGCAGCTCCCAGTCCAGCTGAGCTCTCCTAGAGATGTCACAGGGAGCATTTGGGACTCCTGTGCCAGCACACTACTGGGGAGGCCACTTACTGCAGTCAAGAGATAAAACCCAGAGGACCTGCCTCTGCAAATCTGTTAACTGAAACTTTGGCCTGCAGCAAGCTGAGCAGACTTGTTTTTAGGTTTCTTTTGAAGAGCTCAGTCAGAGGTTGCAGCTCTTGCTGTGCTGGTGCCATCTAGTCATAAAGCCAAATCAGAGTTTGACTCTGCATCTTCCCTCATGGGTTTTATCTTCCAGGTCACTCTTTCCCAACAGTTGAGGGACAAGCACTTACATGTCTAAACTTGTGGTCATCCTTCTGTGGCCAGTTATCAGACATGATATATCAAGTAGCTGCATCTGATTACAGAGGACTGCATACACATGCCTCCTTTATAGCTGCAGTATTCTTCAGTAATGCCAAATGTGTGAACTCATGAATGATGCTCATGTGAATAATCATCCAGAACAAGTAGATGTTTTTTCCAGCTGGCTCACCCCGATCTGCCTCTGCCTTTGCTCCAGACGCCTTATTTCCCCTTGTTCCCAGTGTGAGCTCTGTGACTTAGCTTTGCCTCTATTTTAGGTGCATGATGCAGGTGTCACTGCTTTCTCCAGTGCTTCTTTACAAAGCTGGTGAGAAATGCCACTGGCATTTATCTCAGATTTTTCAGGCCTGACATGACTTTCAAATGTGTTTTTTTTCTTGCTTTCACGCTCTCCTCCTTGGTCTTGGTGGTCCAGAGTATGCTGAGTTTCTGGATTTAATTTGGTTTGAAATGCACTAACATAGTTCTGGCTTTTGCTCCCCATACTTTTTTTGGGGTCCTGGAGGCTCCTTCACCCAGCAGCCTCTTCCACGTCCATGTCTGATTTTCAAATAATGCGTTAGTTGTTAGCGGTATCCTGGGAGGGCTGGTGTTTGTTTGCAAAGCTCTCCTTGGCAAGGGGACAGGGAGCTTGCAGTAGTTGCCAAATAACACAGGCCTCCCAACAATAAAAATACGTTACTTTTTTCACCTCTGGACTCTTGACAGAGATGTGAAGGATGACTTTGGCTGCTGCACGTTACATGGATGGGATCAGCGTCAGCTGCCCAACTGCTGTGGGGCTTATCCCCACCCCTTCTTCTCTGAGTGCAGCCTGATAGGCCACGGGACTGTGGCATGTTTTGTGTCAAATTAATCACTGCTATTTGCACACAGAGATGCACAAAGCCTGCCAAGATTTTAAGGCTTCAGATGTATTTTCGACACCAGGAAGCGAGGTAAGATCTCACATCCCACTACTGAAACTGCTTCTAGTGAGCAACGTGTGAGTCCTCCACGGGTTCCCATAACGTCCTGGGCGGCAGGGGGATCTCTGGGCGAAAGCTGGCGGCTGGAGCTACTGCCTGCCTGTCTGTCCGGGCACACCAGCCGCCTCATCCCGCACAATGCAGCAAGCAGCCCCTGCTCAGACCCATGGCCTGCGCTTTCCTAGGAAGCCCCTGAGCAGCCCATGGTGTGTCAGGGCTTCTCTGGAAATACTTTAGCACTGCTAATGCCCCAAATAATTGCCTAAGCCCCCCTCCCTCCACCGCTCACACACATTCAAACTCCTGCCCCATCCTGCTTGCCAATTTTCCTCAGGCCTCCTGATGCAGAGCAGGATTTTGCATGCTGCAGCATGGCGCCCACTCCCTCCCACCCCCCGGGAGACTTCTCCCCCAGCCCACCCCCCATGAGTGGTGGTGGGGGCATTTGGGCCACTCTGCCCCTGATGGAGCAGCCAACCCTGCAGCTGGGGAGAGCACCACGCACACATGGCATCCCTCTCTCTCTCCTGCTTGCCTCTGGCAGCGCTCGCTTTCCATGGTTTTCCTCCTGATCTTTTGCAGCAAAGGGCTTAATTTTGGCACAAGTCCTCTGGGGACAGGTGGCCACAGCTGGGGTTTGTGATGTGGAGGAGGCATGGCATGGGTGTCCCTCTGGACCCTACATATGCTGGCAAGCTGAAGAGAGCCCAGGCAAGGATTCAACCGCTGGCCGTGGAGTTTCAATAGGGTATTATTTCACACTGGACGCTCCTTGACGCAGATCTGTCCTGGGCTAAGTAGTGCTCTCCCTGCCAGGGCTCAGACCCAGGCAGGGGAGAGCGAGATCAATTAAGCCACCCTTTTCTGGGGACGGGAGGGAATCTCACCATATGGAGAGAACTATGCTGAACGGCCCATCCCCAAGCCGGAAAGCAGACCCAAGCCTGTTCTATTTATGAGTAGTGACAGAGGCATCCCCAGCTTCCCATCCAATGCCTGCTTGTGTGTCCAGTGCAGATACAGTGCCCTGCACAGATCTGCCCCTTCCCAGTGCCAAGCTCACTCCAAGCCACCACTCCCAGAGCCTGTCTCAGCACTGGCTAATGCTCAGGTCATCTGATACTTCCCCGTGTCACCCGCTCTCCTCTATGCTCCTGATAGCCACTGCCAAAATTCAACCATTTTAAGCTGAAATTGTCCTCAGGTTATCTATCTCTAGTATGCATTTGAAACTCGGTGGAAAGGGTTAGCTGTGTCCAGGAGGAGGCATGGGCCAGGTGCTGGAGTGCTCACCCTGGAAAGAACACACAGTTTTAGCACCTTTCCCCTGAGATGTCCTCCTGGTGCTGCTACAGCTTGGTATGAGACATGGTTCTCCTCCTGCCTGTGAAAATCCACCAAAACCCGAGCAGGTTATAAGCCATTTAAAAGCAGTTCCCATCTACACAGCAGGACTGATTTCCCATGGGGTTTTGTCTTGTTAATGACTGATCTGGCTTCCAGGATCGAGTAAGTGCCAACTGGAGGCTTTTTTTTGTGTCAGGAACATTTTGAAAACCACTATCCCATGTATACCCTCTGGCAAGTGATAAATTTCAAGCTCCTGTGGCCACTTTTTCCATAGTTTGGGGGTTTTTTTGTGTGTCTTTCCTCCCTCTGCTCCCTTGTTTTTGTGGAACTAATCAGGAGTTAATTATATGTGTGACATCTGTTTCAGTCAGCCAGTGGCTTCACAGGGGACTGCAGGCAGATAAACCATCAGTCATACATGCCCACGCATGTACGCACACACACACACACTCACACATGACTGCATAAGCTGTTTCTCTTAGAAACCTGGATCCACAATAACGATAGCCCATGGTTTTGGCCAGCAGTGGATGTTTGTCTGAGGAGTGACACTTGGCCAGGCTGGCAAGATGTCACCTAGGTGAAATGGGGCTGGTTCTTCCTTTTGCGCTTAAAAAAACCCAACCTGGAAATTGTTCTTTAAAGACTACTCAGGTGACAACACAAAGTACAACGTTACTCAGGAGTAAAGACGTGAGGAAGTGATCTGGCTCAATGGAGGAGGCACCCACGCTGCAGGGCCCCCTGCTCAGGCCACCCCCAGGCTCTGCCCAGGAACGACCTGGCAGGGTGCTTTCAGTCTGAGCCAAGACTGTGTGAACACCTACTGCATACCCATGCTTGGGCCCCAGGCCTGACACTGCTGAGCTTACATGCACTTTCTGTGCCTCTGTTTCTAAAGCTGTAGCAATACCGTTTTTTTAACACAAGCAGTTACGAGAACAATTTCACTGATGTCTGTGGGGCACATCTGTACTCGGGGCTGGAGCACCACAGGAAAGTCCAGAGGAAGGGCAATCCTGAGTTCAGAGCAGGGTTTAATTAGGTAGCTATAAATCCAGCACAGGGCTACACACCGGGCTGCACATCGCTGGCTTCAGCTGGGTTTCTGTGCAACATGGATACAGAGGAATCATTGAAAAGGGTCCCCTAATGCATGCAAGTGAGAGAAGCAGGGGAACTGACTTCCACAGCCACCTGCATTTTAGGAGGAGGTGACACACAAATAAGGAAAATTAATTTTTCTACAATGCTGACAATCTCATGCATAGCAGAAAAGGGTCTGCTGTCTGCAAAGGTGGTGCTTCCAAGCAGGTCATTTGCTGCTGTGGCATCCAGTCCTGGTGCAAAAGATGACAGCTTTAATCTCTTTGGGAAAAGCAAAACCACAGAGGTTAATCAAGGCAGTCCTTGCAACATCAAGGCACAACTCAGCAGTTATAGGATTCAGGTTTATTTTGATTGTTGCACTCCTGTAGGACTGATTGCAGGCAATAATCATGGTTTGGCACTCAAGGGAGAGCACAGATAAGAGACAGAACCTGCAGTTTGTAGGTACAAGAGGAGGTTACCTGGTCCTCAGTGGCTGCTTGCCTGATCTGGATTTGTGGATGTGCCCAAAGCCCTGCAGACTTCCAGGTTTCCTAGCCCAGAGAAGTGAAACAGCTGGCAAGAGCAAGGAAGAAAGTGAAGGCTGGAAAAGCACGTTTGAGGAGTCCTTGATGGCTTTGGTCTCAAGCACCATACAGAAAAACCTCAGCCAGCTTCCCATGTGGCCTTGCCACATCCATGTGCCACTCTCACTGAGTCCATCAGGGTGCCAGGGCGAGAGTAAGCATCTCTGTCACCTGTTTTCTTGCTTGAAATAGTAATAATTTTAGTACAAATGGGGAAAGGACCAGTCGTTAGCAGCTGATAGGTCTCCAGGACCCACAACCAAGATACACCAAGAAATGTTTGTGCAAATCTCATTAAAATGTGTCCATGCTCTTTCTGTGAGAGTTAAAAAGCTCCAGGAACACCTACCAGAGCAACAAGTGTCCAAAGCTGTGTGCATTGGGCTAAAGCAGGAGCTCATCTCAACGTGGCCTATTGAGAAACAAGTCCAGACACTTTAGGATTTGCTCTCAGTTAACCTCTAATTGCAGAGTCTAGTACTTGTCAGCCGATGAGATCAAAATGTGGATCAAGCAACAGCTTAAGCAAGTGAGTATTGCAACAAAAATGTAGAATCCACACACAGACATTATTTTTTGCAAGAATGCATCAAAGCTCCTTACTCTGCCAGTACCGCGCGACAGTGCTAGTTATTTTCAGAAGTGGAGTTGGAAGTGCTCGTACTCCATAGAGGACATTGCTCCTATGCAGCAAGGCTCAAAGGATCCACTTTTAGTCTGAGCCAAGAGTCTACCTACAGAGCCAGGCCTTTGCATCTGGTTTGTGTGTAGCCACCGCTGACTTCACCCAAGGGTATGAGCACAGGGAGCTTGTGCAAGCAGTCCCTAAGCTAATGTGCTTGCACATTTAGAAGGCAGTGGAGCAAAACCACACTTGAGTCACAGCTGAACACACTTGATGGGGGAGACACTGTTGTATTTCACTGTATTTATATCAGCCTGCATCATCTGAAAGAGCAAAAGCAGCCAAAAAAAAGGAAGGAGAGAAGGCATTTTCTTTCATAATGCTGTTAAAGAGTAGTCAATAAGAAATGAAAAGGGCAAAGAAAATATTAACTCTTACTTTGCATCTCTGGCTGCCAGAGAACAGATATTTTCTTAAGCAAGATTCTGATTACTGAGAGCAGATGATGTGGAATTAAGAAACCAGGAGATAAGATCAGGAATAGTTAATAAAAAGCTTGAGATCCATAAAACCAGTAAAAGGGAAAGGCCATATGCAGGCATGCTGAAGGAAATGGGGAAAGAAATTAGAGACGCTTTAGCAAACCTTTTCAGAAGTTCAAGAGAAAATCCCTTGGGACTGGAAAATGTAACAAAAAGCAAGTGCTGAGGAAAGCAGCCTGAGGGCAAACCAAGCCTACATCTAGTCAGTTTGGAATCCATTGCTGGAAAGTCCAAAAGCTCTTTAAAAGATCAGTTTGGAGAAATACTTAGAATAGCATAAAAGCACCTCACTAAGTAGCTTGAATTCACTGAGATTGTTATTGGCAGAGCAGAACAAAGTAGTGGTACATGGTGAGAATTTCTGAAATGACGTCTGGCTTTAAAATTATTTTTAAAAAGAGAAAGTGAGAGAGATACCCAAGTAGAAACCAGACGACCTAAGCATGAAGAGGAAAACTTCCTAAGACGCGTTTGTTGCAATTGTCCTTCCAGCTTTAAACCCTGGAAAAATTGTACGGCAAATCCAAATGTCATCATGCGAGTTTTGAAAAGCAGTTTTAAGTTATATTAAAATTTATAACACTGCAATATGACCTTACAGAGACAACCATCCATGTCCAGCCCTCTGTCACACGCAGAAATATTAAGCTGTGACTCCCTGTTGGATTTAGCTAAATGTGGAAACAAACCTCCATGGTCTTTGCCTGGATGACAGCAGGGATGATGCAAAGAAGACAGCAAGAGTCATGCAACTGAAGTATCAAAAACAATACTGAAGCAATAGGCTTGCATTGCTTTAATTAAAGTAGATGTGATTTATTAACTAATAAAAATAAAGCTAGAAAATTCTGATCATAGAAATACACACAGATATATGTAAGGTAGGCATGAAAACCTAGAAGACAGATTTTTTTAAAAAGAGTTTTAATATTGGTAAATTATTTAACTAGGTGATATTATTTTGTCATTTCTATCTAAGCCCCCCATGAGGATCAATTCACAGGAAGTGGCACAAAGTTAACGAATCTCCAGTTTCTACTGTTTTATTTTCTATGTTCTGTGTAGTGTTTTTCCTATCACATTTTAATTCCTCTAAAACAAAGGGCTCCTACTTACATTCTCAGTATTGCTATAATGCTTTGTAACTTCTGTCTGTGCTAACATTTCAAACATAGCTAACTGGAGGGAAAAAATCTAATACCAATATTGTAATTAATTCTCATTAGGCAGCAGCATCTTATAAAACAGTGAGCATGGCGACCTCGTCCGTGTGTCCTGCTAACAATGCCATCCCGCTGCACTGGCCAGAGGGTTGCTGTGCCTGTGGCTGTCCAGGCATCCCCACAGTTTGCTCAGGCAGTCCCCTGCTTAAACACTAACTCAAACAAAAGCTGACAGGAAAGCTGTTGCAAGGACAGATGAGAAAGAGACTATGAAGAGGAGGTATCGGCAGGTGCCACGTCTGTGTTTGCATTTAAAAGACCTGGTGGGGACCAGCAGCATGCGCCTTGTAGGGGTGTGTGGCAATGGCATTGCCCGAAGTCACCTTCTCCTTAGCAAGGGCATCCTCAGGCTGGAAGGGCAGCTACAGAGCCACAAGACCACTGAGCGCATATGCCAGCACAGCTGGGACACGAGCCCTGTAAACCTGTGGCCATCAGAGCTGTAGAAACCTAAGGGAGGAGCAGCAGCAGAGGCTGAGCCCCAAATGCTGCCAGCTCAGGAGTCCCAGGGTGGCCAGAGGAGTCTGCAAGGGATTTCACTGTCAGTGGGTGCTCAGAGATCAGCACTAAGGAAGACCTTACCTAAAAAGATAAAATGACCTAGAAAATGATAAAACTGAAATGTAACTGGAAAAAATGTTTTGAAATACCAGGGAGAAAAGGAGACAGCAGCAATGAATGTGTGAATCCTAGAAACACTGAGCCTGTGAATCAGCACCATTGGGGACTGGCGCTGAGCTGTGGCCGTCAAGTGAGGATCGCGTACACAGAAAGCCATTGGGCTGACAGGGAGCCTGGAGAGTGGAGTGTTTTACAAGGCAGCCAGTCTGGTTAAAATTGTAGCACAGGGATACCAGGACATGGGGCAGGTAATGAGAGAACCCATAAAACACTCCACCTCAAACCCTGAAGTCAGAGGTGAAAATTACAGGCAGCTTTGATCACGTAAGCACTGTTTAAGGAGTGGGGTTGAATGACTTTCAGTACGAGGAACTACTGTAAGACTTGCATGTGAGTAAGTTGGTAAGTGAATGGAAAACATGATGAACATCCATACTTATGTCTACCTCTGTATCATCTATCAGGACTTTGAATATGCAGGAAGAAGGACTCATTTTTCAAGAGAATCCAGAAACAAAGCCTTCAGGGATGCCACTGGAAAATCCCTTGCCAGTTTTGTAGTTGCCCAGCACACACTAAGATAAAACACAGCCAGCAAACTCTTCTGCACTGGCATCCTCTTCTAGTCCTCCCTGCACGTATGGAAACTGGGTAAGCTTTGGAGATCACTGGGGACAGATCTGTGACCACAGTGACCAGGGGAATGCAAGGGTCATGGCTCTGGAGGCCCTTATGGGACAGAATCACAGAGTCAGTGCAGCTGAGGCTGGCAGCCACTGCTGGAGACTGTCTAGCCTAAACCTTGCTATTGCAGCTCAGCCAGAGCAGGTGGCTCAAGGCTTTATCCAGTCAGAGTTTGAGTATCTCCAAGGATGGAGATTCCACAACTTCTCTGTGCAGCCTGTGCCTGTGCTGAACCACCTGCATAGTACAGGTTTTCTTATCTGCAACCAGAATTTTCTGTATTTCTGAGCGTGCCATTGCCCCTTGCCCTGTCCCTGGGCACCACTGTGAAAAGTCTGGCTCCCTCTTCTTTATCTCCCCGTTGGGTATTTATACACATGATCACCCTGAGCCTTCTCTTCTCCAGGCTGAACGGTCCCAGCTCTTAGCCTCTCTTTGCTCCAGAACCTTCACCATCCTTGCAGCCCTTCAATGGACTTACTACAGTAAGTCCCTGTCTCTCTTGCACTGGGGAGCACAGGACACGGCACTGCAGATAGGTCCCACCAGTGCAACACTGTCTAATGCAGCCCTGGACACACTGGCTTCTTCACTGTGTGGGTGCACTGCTGACTCCACCAGGACCCCCAGGTCCTTCTCTGCTAAGCTGCTTTCCTGCTGCTTGGCCCCCAGCATGTACTGGTTAATGGGATTATTTCTCCACAGGGGCAGGGCTTGCCTCTTCCTCTTGTTGAACTTTAGGACATTCCTCTCTGACCCTCTTCTCCATCCTGTCCATGTCCCTCTGAATGCAACACAACCACCTGAGGCATCAACCACTCCTCCCAAATTTGTATTATCTGCAAACTCACATTCTTGTGGAAGGCTATTGCATTGGTTAAACATGATTTCCCCTTCATAAATCCATGCTGACAACTCCAAATCACCTTCTTGTCCTTCATGTGTCTGGAAGTAGTCTCAGAGATCAGTTGCTCCATCACCGTCCCAGGGATCAAGGTGAGGTTGACAGGCCCATAGTTCCCTGCGTCCTCCTTCTTGCTCTTCTTGAAGATAGAAGTGACATTTGCTTTCCTCCAGTCTTCAGGGACCTCTCCTGACTGTCACACACATATTGAGGTAGCTTTTAAGTTCTGTGCCACCTCATCATAGCCTAGCAGAAAGCAAAGAGCAAATATAAAGAACATCCATTTTGTTTGGTGTTTGCCATGTGTGGAGTACAGAAAGAAGACTTTGTATGTAAGACATAGGCATGAAGAGATTGAAAGAGTAGTGGGTCCCTCCTGCCTTTCAGTTATGCTGGTCTGAATCCAAAGCAAGTCCAACATCTCTGGGCAAGCACTGAGGAGAAACAGGTTCCTGAAATGCAGTCAGTTCCTGGCCATAAGCTGGCTTTCCCTGTAGGGCCACACCAGAAGTGACTGGCACTGCACTGCTGCCAAGCCAGTCTCCAAAGCAGAAGGCATCCTGGGGCAAGAGTTACTTTAGGTGCCATCATCAGATGTGAGCTCTTCCCATGAGAAGCCTGTACCGCCTCTGGAAGGGTCCTGTCAATATTTGTACTGTTACTGTGAGAAATCCACAGGAGCATTTTGTTGGCCCCAGCAGTCTGTGGATTGGATTAGCAGAAAAAGCTGTTCCTAAATCCTACTTACAGACTTGATGTCTGTGCAACCATCTCAGGAAAGCAGGTAATTTTCTTTACTGAAGCAGGTGTAAGCCTTAGGCAGACAAAGTAATCACAGAAAAAGGATGTCTGGCTTATTTATTCTATTTATTCTCCAATGTGGAAAAGAGTCAGTGTTCAAATGCATACATCCTTCTGTGTAATTCCAGAATTATTCTCTATACACTGTGTAATGGAGAAAGCTGCTTCTTTGCACGGCTTTTTGCTTCATTGCAGTTAGGTTTCTAAGCTAAGCCCAAGACGCATGTGCCATCCCACTGGGGGAAGACAGGTAGAGGACATTAAGGTCAAGTCAATTGGTGACAACAGTGTCTTTCAACTGCATTTGTGTATGTCCAGTTTATTCATAACTGGAAATCTCCTAGATTCGGCAAAGTAGCAGAAGACTTAACAGGATGCATGTAGTTCCAGCGTGGCCTGTCTCTGTTGGAAGAACTTGTTGAAATAATGTCTAGAGGTCTGGCTCAGGGGCATTCTGGGGAAGGAGGTGTTATATTCTTATTGCTTTCTAGGTAAAAAGGCCTGAATTGGAACAGGCTCTTTTATAGAGAAATACAAATGCTGATCCCTATTTTTAAGCTCATCCCCAAAGGGGATCCGGAGACAAATTCCTGAAAGAAGCAAGGCAGCATTTTATGGACAATTTTCACCCTCAAGACTGCTGAATCCTTCACCTACCTCTTAATCCAAGAGCAAACCAGCAAAGTAAAGAGATTTGCTCAGAAACCAAGCAGAAGCCTGGGGATGCAGCACCTCCAGCACCGCTCTCCACTCGGGCTGCAATATGCGCAGATGGCTCAAAGCAGGACAGACCCTCAGTGTCTCTCTACCATCATCCAAGCTGCTCCTCTGATGAGCCTCTTTCCCTCCCCATCCTGCTGCCCAGCTCCATCCTGCAGAAGTAGAGTCTGCCCCCAAAAGCCCTACAAGCAAGTCCAACAAATGACGCTGCAGTTCCTGCACTGCTCTCCGAGTTGCTGACAGTGCCTGGGCATCGAGGAAGGAGCCCTTTCTGCTAGATCCTCAGCCGACTGGGGCTTCACAGAGCAAAACCACAACCTGAAATTGCAAACAGCAATTCTCAGACAGTTCATGGAGCCTTCAACTTCAGAAACAGTACAAGATATACGTGTTAATTTGTGGTTAAGGCATATTTATCTGGAACAGCACTGGAGGGTGGCTTGGCCTTTCCTGTAGCACAGCAGTTGGAACTGCCAAAAGAAAGAGGCATTAAAAGTTAATAAAAAAGTCTGAAACACTCTTATTAAAATACTTGGAAAACTTCACAGTTTGGCTTCATACCATACAGCGAGTATGTGAGAACTTGACCAGGCTTGCCTGCCTCCCTAGCAGACTGTCTTGACTTAATACTTAGAAAAAAAAAAAAAAATCACCTGGCACCTGATGCTGTGTTAAAAAGCCCCTACCATGGCAGATACTGCTGTAATTTGCCCTGGAAATGCATCTGAAGCAAAGGAATGCGTGAGCACAAGTTCGAAGCTCAAACAGGGGAAATACTGGTTGTTATACGGATCAGTGGATACAGATGGTATTTTACGTCTTTTAACCCTCAGCCCAAAGTTTCAGGGGTTCATAACTCTGCCACCCCACTCTGATTCATCTGGCCTATGGATGGACAGATGTTGCAGCTATTGCTCCCAGAGCAGGCTCTTTGGATACCATGGTATCGAGTGGCCTGGCCATATCTGCAGCCATTTCAAGGAAAATCTAGCCCTATATTTGACCTCATTCTTCTATTTACTCACCACACTAATTAGGTCAGGCAGAGGCAAGGCCAACAAGACAGGCAGAACGGACTATTTGCATACCTGCAAGCGGTTTCTATCTGACTGAGTGGAGTGGATTGAACCATAGGTGGATTGTGGGTCAAGAGGTTGTTTGAGTTTCACATTCATGGATGCACTCTCCTCAGCCAGTATTTTTATTATGCCGCTCCACAGTATTCTGCATCAGCTGCTAGGTCATGAACTGAGGCCTGGATCTCAAGCTGCTGAGGATGAGGACTGCTGTGGTTATGTAACCATGCGGCACCCCAAGGACAAACCCTACAGTGATTCAATGAAGGCTGCCCAGTTTTGATCTCAGCCATATGGTCTGCCTGAAAGCGTGAGCTTTGGTTGTGTTAGACTGATTTATCAACTGCTGAGGTCATCTTTGACCTAGTATTTAGCTCTAGGGTAAAAGATAAAAGGGATATGAAGCACCAGCTTGGGATTCTTTGCCTAATCCTTGTACCTCCTACCCCACCGTTTCTCCAGGATGCAAAGCCTTTGGCTAACATTCCACCATCACATTTGGGATTATCCTCCAGAATATCATGTTTATCCTGCTTGCTTCATAGTGCAATGACTACCTTGGGACCAGAACATAGTATTGAATTTTGCACCTATTGTCACTTCTATGAGTGCAAGGTGTTGGACTTGGTAGCCTTTGGTCTTTTCCCTAGGTGAGCTCTCAGTTTTCAGGTATCATATATGGGGCATTATGGCTTTTTTATGGTAGGGCTTATTTTACTGAGGAAGGTAACTAGTTAGTATTTTTCCTTTTGCCTAGACAGTATTATGAGTGTTTGACCACACAGCACTTCTTCAGTGGTGAATTGCTGTTCCCAGACATGCTTCCTTTGGGAGCCTGCTGTAGAGGATTTGAGCTCCATGTCCCCCATCCTGCAAAATCCCAGGGCAGGGCTATGAGGAGGCACCACACAAGTTCAGAACAGGCAGGCTGTGCAGGGGTCACTGGGATCCATACAACACCATGTGTAAGAAAGACAGGAGGGAAAGGATTGTCATGCTCCGCACCCATGGTCTCTGCCCAGAATGACTTCTGCTTGAAGAACATCACAGTGGTGAGCACCTAGCACCTTGCTTAGTTTGGGTGACTGAACCCAAAATCTCCGTAGCAGAAAAACACCTCAGCATCCCTGGATGGCAATGACTGCTCTTAGGGCAGTCCTGCCTGTAAGCACTGCCACAGTTCTCTGCACCCTGGAAGCACTCAGTATCAGGTACAACCAGTTCCCAAGGACTTTATAAAGAGGAGAAATTCCTGGCAAAACCAAGAGCAGCACCCAGACCCCTTCGCCCTATCTCCTTCCTTCACAGGAAGCTCCCTGAAAGATTTCTTGGTAGGAAAAAGCTGCTGCTGAAGGGATGGAAAGGAGACCACACAGTGGAAGGTAGGCACATGCCTTCCTTCTACAACTTCTTTATCAGTAAAGAACAAAGAAATAGCAGATGTATATCTGATGTGTTTACATGAAAGCTGCAGTATTTACTGATGCTTTTAAGGTCATATTTTACTTCAGTCAAGCATCAAAAAAAAATCTAGAGAATACCTTGCAGTTAGCTAAACACTTCTTCCTGCCTTTGGATTGGGTAAAACAGATACTCATAATAAACAAGGAATTGGCAAGAGAGGTCAAAATCCACTAACCCAAGTTCACTCATCCACTCAAGGAGTCCAGGCTGGCTGAGCAGTGACCACAAATCATCACATTTGACACTGATTTGGTGGCCTATGTAAAACAGGAGCGAGTCTTCACGCAGTTCCCATGGGAGGAGCATTGTATCACAACTGCCAGCAATATAGGCAGCAACTGGTTGCTTCTGTGAAGAGGCCCAGACTCCACTGGGCAGGGAAAGGTAATTTTTCACCTATTCACTGGGAGTTCTAGTCAAAGTGTGCATATATATAGGAGAGTGGCCAAATCTGCCACCTAAGCTGATTTTGATGGAGCTGTAAATCCAAGAAATTGCAGACTGCAAACATAACCAGGACACACCCTGGGTATTCCTGCCCATCACACCAAGCCCTAGGAAGGGGCATAACATCATGGCATTTCCTCTTGGTAGCCCAACCAGTTTCTGGGAGCTATGTGGGCACCATCACTATGGTATCCCGGTATGTCCCAGTAACCCAGTGAGACAGGGAATTTTACAAATGGGAAAGTGAGACAGCAAAAATGAATTGCCTAAGTTTTAGGGTTTTTTTTTTTTAAACTTTTGGTTCAGACAAAAAATATTGGGTCTTTTGAAAAGAAGTTTAATGTCTTATACACTGAAATACCCTTCCTAGCAAATGCACTCACAGACTTAATAGTTAAAGCTCCCCACTCACCTGTGAGTGTCAAGAAATTACATGTATGGCCAAACTGTTCCCACAGTCAGCTCT
Source organism: Bucorvus abyssinicus (assembly GCA_009769605.1). NCBI lineage: Eukaryota > Metazoa > Chordata > Aves > Bucerotiformes > Bucorvidae > Bucorvus > Bucorvus abyssinicus. Next base: position 13,549,267 of record CM020033.1, on the reverse strand, counting down.
GAGGCGTACTGCTCTGGTTGGTGTAAGAAGCAGGGTACTAACTAAACGGACCATTCTGATTGAAGAGTTGTCCCACTACTTGAAGCTCCCACAGAAAAATTAAGAGAAAAAGTGGACAGTTCCTGTTACTTCTTTAGAATGGGAAGTCTGAAGCCATTTTGCACTGCTGTATCTCTGTTATCTTGCAAGACTGTCCACAACACATAAAACCTATGATGTAGCATTAGCCAGAGCAGAGCTTATTGGGAGCTACTCATGCAAAAATAGAAACCTCCCACACTAAACAAAATGAATGCTGTGCATGCTCTAAGAGAGACTGCTTGTAAATATTCTTTGCAGTCTGCGTAGGAGTTACATGGAGGCAGCCTGAAGACTTCTAGCAGCAGAAGGAGATAAATGGGCGTTTATTTGGCTGAGCATCTGGGGAAAAGGGTATTAATATGTGCTGGAAGAAACTGGCGATTGAAGATACCAAACTGTGTCCTGGTGAACTTAAATAATAAAGGCCTGAGCTATATACTGCTGCCTTGTACAGCTCCCGTCCCATGAGAAGGGTTTCAGAAAGGCAAGGAAGTGTCTCTCATCGTATCTTTTTTCTCTTCACCTCGCAGCTTTCCACATTTCTTAGCTAAAATCTCACAGAAAAGAGGCACAAATTTACTGTGTGTAGCAAATTTCCATTAGCTGGAAATGCCCTTCCCAGCTGAGAGACTCCATAAAGTATTGGGAAAATAATTAAGCTACGTAAACAATATTCTTTTACCCAATCTGGGCTAATCCCAACCTTGGCCCGACATCTGTTCTCTTAAGAGCACAAGCGAGCTTTGCTGCATGCACACACAGCTGAACGCATGTGCACACACCCAGATGCATGTTCACGATAAGTGGCGCTAGTAGCATCTTCTCATTAGAGGCTGCTCCACTCTTCCTCCTATGTGGCTCCCTTCCAGCCCTGCCAGCCTCCACCTCTTTGGGCTGAAATTTTTCTAGGCCGCCTCAGGCATTTAATTTGCTTTTCTACTTATCCGGAGTTTATATTTTCAGCCAAAAAAGTTCTAGCATTACCAAGGAAGATAGGAAGAAGAGGGGGAAAAACGTTAGTTACCTTCATTTCCCCAAAATTTGGTAAATGTGAGCAGTTTTAAAATGTGATTGTGGAAATATGACTTCTTCCCTTTATTTTTTTCCTTCCCACCAATACCAGACCCTGTAGTTTCCAATACTTTCCCAGAGATAGAAAACGTGCTTTTCTCTAGTTTTTAAAAAAACAGTTCAATAATTCATTTAAATAATTTTCTTTTTTAAAATCATACAAAAGCCAACATATAGAATAAAACATTTTAAACTTAAAGCCGTATATTTCACAAGGAATAAAAAAACAAAAATAGCATTATTAAGGAAAAATTTCAGGCATCTCCAGACCTTTCTCACAAAAGGATTTAGTTATCAATATGAGGCCATTCTTTCTTAGAAAAAGCACTGCATATACATAAGCAAAGAGTTTAAATCCACTACATGGGTTTACGTTGTAATTGTAGAATTTTTATAGATTCAGCAGGTCTGAAAGTTCATAAACATTAATTCTGAACTCACTCACCAAGGCAAGTGTCATTGGTTACATTGCATCTTCGTTTTGGCACAGCATGGAGAGGACCAGGAGCTCCCAGAGGTGTGTCTTGCAGCTGGACCAGAGCAATGGGAATACTCCCATTCGGGTGGAAGGGGCTGGGAAAACATGCTACAAGTTCTTCATCTGCAATCTTAGCTAGGTACACGGATACAATTAACCTGCCGAGTTTAGGTGCAGCTTAAGCAGGCTCCTTAAATAAAACAATGCAGCATTTTTTTGTTGCTGATGTAATCATGTGTCACAGGAACTGCGGATCTGACAGGTTCGTTTGAAAGCTGGGTTTTACTAATACCTGTGAGGATAGTCATGCAGGACTTCTCCTGAGGCAACAGCCCCTTGTCCTCCTCCCGTCTTTGGACACTGATTTCCATCACTCTTCTGGATGAACTGTTTGTCTCTGGGGTGGACTGGAACAATGGGCTGTCTGGTGACACAAGGGACATTGCCAAAGACGCATGGGAATGTCCTCCTGGTTCTTCATTGTATTAATGTCCGCAATTTAACTCTAACAATGTCTTCATGGTTAGTCTCTCCAGAAGTGGAAGCAGGAACTTGAAACTATAATGCCCTATAATGTAGACATGTAAAAACAATGTATCTACATTTGAACATAGACACCTTCTCTTCTGCATCCCACACACTCATTTCGGATGCCTACACATATAAATGCATGTGCATGCACGTGTATGTACACAAAGATACACGCATACCCTGGCCAAAATGGGACTTCAGAAGCACCAGTGTGAACAAATGCAAGCATTGGTAGGGAAAGATTTCTTCAATGCAGTTTTTACTGCTGGTATGGCATCCCAGTGTCTGCAGGGCCATTCTCAGCCCCACACAGGGACACATGTATATATAAGTATATGTACCCAGGAAACAGCACTGGCTGAAGACTGGATAGGATTTATGAATCAGTGGCCATGTGGCTTCTTCAGTCAAGCAGAAGATGCATCATTTCCTCCTTGCAACTGTGATACTCCCAGGGACTTGGGTGTTTCAGGAAGGAATGAATATTTCTCAAATTTACTCAAGGACAGATGTAAGCTTTGATTGATTGCTTGAAATTTCACATCCTTAAAGCATGCCCAATTGTAAATAACAGCAACTCACAAAGATCTAGAGGATGTATGGCAGGAGGGTACCTCTGCCCTCAGCCCTGTTGTCAGTTGTCATAGGTAAATATATAATAACTACTGTCATAAACAACTCAAGCTCCATTTAAAACATGCTGGGTTGCCTACCCCATACTCCTGTTACAAAGCAATACTATGGGGTACCACACCTGCTAATCTGCTGTCTTGATTTATAACCGTGGTCAGCCCTGTCTTTTACCTTTGGTCTTATCTCACCTCTGTCCATGCTATGAAATGCCCAGACCCTTTGATGGGCAACAGGTACATCCCCCTTCGCCTGGTCCAGCTAGCTGAAACGAGCCTGATACTTGAATCTCCTCTTGTAATAAAGGCTTTTCCACCCCCTCCTCATTTCTGATGCCCTTCTCCGCACCTTTGACAAATCCCTTGTGAATGCAGGTGAACACAGCCTTCCAGATGACACTCAAAAGAGCCCTGTACCAGGGCATTAAACATGCCCTCGCTCTGCTGGTCAGTCTTTCATACGCACTAGAACTATGCTTCCTGTAGAGTGGTGGCTCACAGGCACGATGCAACTAAGGCAGCGTGATGCTCTTTCTGCACTAGATCCAGCACAGCACACTCCCATTCAGCCAGTTGTCTCCTCCCCGTCATAAATGGCCATTTTCATAGCAAGAACTGAACATCTTCACCCTTACAGCAGCCAGCTTAGAGCCCACAGCTGTGGCACCATCCCTGTGCATCAGAGAAAGAATTGGGAAAATGCAGAATCTACTTGCAGTGTCTGGCTAGAGTTTCTGCCTCATTATTAGGGGAGAAGGAGCATCCAACAGAAGCTGGAGCTGCTGCCATGTCCTGTCATGGGGAAAAGGAGTGCTTTCAGGGTAGCCTGTCCTCTTGCTGAGGGGTGACATGGGGCGATCAGCAAAGGCCTGAGCCACAACTGTTACTATCAAAAGCTATGAACTGAGAGGAAGGACAAAGCGTCCCACATCAGTTGCAGCTGAGTTTGAACTGCCCTGGATTACTATATGCATAGATCTTGCCCATCTCCACCCTTCTCTTCACAGCTGAAGAGCATCTATCTAGCTGGTGGCAAAGCTTCTTGTTAGAAACTCTCCCATCAGGCCCCATGCTCTGCACTATTACATTTCACCTCATTTCCATTACTACCCTCCATTTCTCACTGCTCAAACCAATGAGATTTCTGTGGGTAGCACCTCATGCACCTCATTACTGACAGTACTCAACACTGTATCATCAGTTAATGTCACTGTCTCCTTTTGACTTCTGGTGTCACAGCTGGGGATCAAACATTAAATAAGGTCCATTCCAAGTCCAGTCCCGGAGGAATTCCACCAGAAATTGCTTCTGGCATGTTTGTTCTTCTGTCGTAACCCATCGTGATATTCCTGTTTGTCAGTGGTTTCCTTATCTTAAAATTTGTGTTTCCAGTAGAAGAAATAATTTCTTGGGTTTATTTCAACCTCTTAGTGCAAGTTGACTGCATTTGCCTTGTCTGAAAAGGTCAGTTATCTTATAAAAGAGAGGCACCACTTTAATTTGGCATGATCTACCTTGAGCAAATTCATGTTTTATTTCATCCCATTTCTAGTTATCTCCTGTCTCTTTCCTTCAGCAGAGTTTTTGAGTCCAGCTGATCCACACAGCTAATGTGTGAGCAGGAAAGGAAAAAAGAGAGTCAGTGCTCAATTCCTCTCTGTACTCTGCTCTGTGTCTGTGACACGGCAGCTGCTGGAGTCCATGCAGGCAGCCTAAAACAGAAGGAACAAAACAAGGAGTAAAGTGATGAGGTCTCCTATGAAGCTCTCCCATAGAGCATGGACTGCGCTTTCTTCCTGATAGAATCTGTTGCTTCATGAAACTCAGAGCCCAAGGGGTTTAGTCAAATATCTTAGATGGAGATAAAACACTAGCAATTATTAAAAGACAATTAAAAGGATTATCTTTCCTCATACTCCATAAACTGTACTCTAGCTGGGCTAGGAGGACATGTTGAGGAGCTCTTTATTAGGTGCACAAGATAAATTTAACAATGTTCTCTACTGTTTGGCCACCGTCCCAGAGAAGACTGCAGATGAAGCATTGCTCTTCTCCACCAGGACCATCGCTGCATCTTTGTTAGAACCTCCATGATGCATCCCCATTGCCGAGACACACTGTTTCTGGGGAGCGAGGGGTGTACAGATAGATACAGTTTGCTTTCCACACACTGCATCTGGAAGTAGTCAGCGTGGGAAAGTACTTCTGATTACTCCATGACAAGCAAGAGTGTGCCTGAGTGGCATGGTTCAGTGAGCAAGGAGGCTCTGTATCAACTTGCTGATGCTTAAGGAAAGGATGGTGTCTATTGATTAGGATGTGTAGGCAGATGAGCTGCAGACATGGAGCAGGGTTTAAGGATCTGCAGCTCGCTGGGAATGGCTTGCTTGTGAGAATGCACCTGGCTGATGCACCAGTGCAGCAGGAAACCTGGGGAGGCACTCCTCGCTCTGCCACCCAAGCATGCAGGCATGCACTACACACCAGCAGCATGGGGAACCACCAAGATAGCAGGCAACGATGGTTAGCCCACCACCAGCTTCCTCCATGCTGGAGGAACCTGGGGCTGGGTGCTTCAGTAAGGGGTGCAGCCCAGAGAGCCAAACCCTATATGCCCCACCAGCCAGGTAGCGGTGTGGAAGATTATAATCATCATTACCCATGTTTCCCCACAGCCCCAACAGTGCAGAGGTGGACCTAGCCTTCCAGGTACACTCTCGGCCGGGCCCCAGTCTGCTCCGGACTTTTCTCTTTGCTAAAGCCAGCCCAAAAGTCTTGTCCTGGCTGCCAGGAGCTGAGGAGAGGGAGCAAGAGCTTCTGAAGGGAGGAGGTCTTGGAGGACAGTGCAAGATCTTTTCTCTAGTGGACACAAGATCTACTGGAGGCAGACTGTGTCTCTTTTATCTCAAGAAGCAGGCCGTGGTGTGCTGCATCAGGTAAGGACTGTGGTGAGCTAAAGATTCAGATCTTTAACTTAACCTTCAGACTGTGTTGCTCTCAAGCCAACTTGGCCCCTCTAAAACTGCAAGGCAGGCAGTAAAACCCTCACTGGAACATGATGAGTTTGTTCTCTCCTCTTCCCACTCCCACTCTAAATCTCCACCACAATTCAGGAAGATACTGCTACACTACAACAAGAAGAGGGCAGGCCAGCTGATGGAGCAGGAGACTCTCATGGTGAGTTTAACAGACTGAAACGTGGAAATTGTAGGTGTCAGTCTCTTCTACCAAGTAACAAGCTCTAGGACAACAGGAAACGGCCTCAAGTTGCACCAGGGGAGGTTTAGGTTGGATATTAGGAAAAATTCCTTCACCAAAAGGGTTGTCAAGCATTGGAATAGGCTTCCCAAGAAAGTGGTGGAGTCACCATCCCTGGAGGTATTTAAAAGAAATGTAGATGTTACACTTAGTGACATGCTTTAGTGGTGGACTTGACAGTGTCAGGTTTATAGTTGGAATTGATGATCTTAAGGGTCTTTTCCAACCTAAATGACTCTATGAACCTGTAAGAGAGCTAAGTGTCCAGCAGAGTCTCCCAGCAACTGGACCAGAAAAGCAGCGGACTGGGAAATGGGAACAAGACAGAAGCCAGCTACTGTCTCACCAAGCATTTCCTACCCCAGCCTCCTTTGTGCACACAGCAGCTTGGGGAAGCACTGCCTGCACAAAGCTTTGTGTGCAGACAACAGACATGCTGAGCACTGCTGCAAGCATCTGCCCCTCGCTGCCTAACACAGTCCGTCATGCCAGCCTTGCCGCTGGTTTGTACATAGGCTGACACAGGAATTTGGAGAAAAGACGATGAGCTTGCTTCCAGGCACCTCCTGGGTAATGCTGGAGCCCAGTTCCCTCCAGGAAGCAGACCCCCAGGAGCGGTGCAATGGCATCCTTTCACCCCCATGTTATAGAATCATAGAATCATCCAGTTGGAAGAGGCCTTTAAGATCATCAAGTCCAGCCGTTCACCCTGCACTGCCAGGGTCCCTAAACCATGTCCCTCAGTGCCACATCTCCACGTCTCTTAAACACCTCCATTGATGGGGACTCCACCACCTCCCTGGGCAGCCTGTTCCAATGCTTCACAACACTCTGTAAAGAAGTTGTTCCTGATATCTAACCTAGATCTCCCCTGGCACAACTGAAGTACATTTCTTAGCCTCAAGCTACGTGTGTTTTCTGTAGATCACAATGCCCTTCCCCAGGGGGCTACAGGGGAACCTGACATGGCTGGGAAGGGTGGTTTAGGACTAAGCAGTCCTTCAAAACCACTCCACATGTATTTATCCAGCTGCTGTTTCCTAAACTGACTGAACTTCCAATGAGTGGAAACCCTTCTAACATTCTGTGAACATCAACAAGAACAAAAAAGAAATAAAAAACCAATTCTCATTTAATCTTTCTATGACCTTGAATTTTATAACTGACTACCACAAACCACAGCAGAACCTTTGAGTACTTTTGATTTTGGATAATCTATAAACCTTTCGTTTAGAAAGAAAACTTAAAGCATATTGAGAATATTTTCCTTTCTGCTGTGAAATTAAGGTACTGACTCCCTCATGGCCAAGTGGTAAAGAGATACAAAAGTGATTTTGCCCAAATACTGGTTTCTCTGTTGCACTTTGTTAAGTAGTGCCGATACATCACTCATGATGTTCTCTTCAGATAATGTCAAACGATAATGAGGTAGAACTCACAGACTTCAAATACAGCAGGACAATAATACTAGGAGAGCCCGTAACAAAACAGTTGGCTCTGGGGTTCCTTAACAACATTTATCTTTAAACATCTGCACTGAAATCCACCTCAGTTTACCAGCTTTTAAATGAAACAATGAAGAAACAGTCCCAAAACTGTTGACATTTTGACTATGACTTTTAGCAAAAGAAGATAAAAATGCATTCATCTCTATAATGGTTCATCTAAAGTATCTTGAGAGCTCCCTCACCTCATTTCAATTTGCTCTACTCCCTTGGCAACCAGGACTCAGTTGTTCCAAGTAACTATGACTCCTAAGTGCTAGATTTGTAAGAGGATCTTGCCCCAAAAGATACTGCATACAGTAGCAAGGGACTATCTGTTTTTCTCAATGTTTTCACACCTTGGCATTTCAGAGAAAAAAAGAGCTCTTAAACAGCTAGTTAATAGCCTGGGAATGACCTTGCAAAGAGAAAAGAGCATGAGAATAAAGTTCTCACAAAACTCGTATTTATATATGTCAGCTTGGGTAGATTGAAAAAGAATGGAGAACGGTGTGGAGTGTCCGAAGTCCCAATTCACCTGCCTCTGGCTTTGCCCAGGCAAGCTGTCAAGCTGCCTTCCCATCTAAGAATGTTTTATGGCCAGATCTTACTTAGCTGTGTACTTTCCAAGAAGGCTGGTGTCACATGATGGCCACCCTGCATGCTAGCGTCCAACATATGGCCTTCATTTCATTGGTGATCCCCAGTCTGTGCTGACCACAGCAATAGGAGTTTCTCCCATACAGGATTTGGAGGCAAGGAACAAACCATGTTTAAATTCAAAAAGATTGAAAAACAGAATCCAGCATGTGGAGAAAAAGCCTTTGGAGAAGAAAACATGGCTGTGATCTAAGGCCAATCACAGTGGCTTGCTACCACCGTTTTGAGTAAAGAACATGCCCTTCCCAGAATACATCCTGGCCCTGAGGACTTAGGACAGATGAAAATTTCAGAGATCCGATTCTCAGCTGGTACAAATTGGCATAGTTTGATTTATTGAACCAGCTAGACCCTTAACCTCTGGTTGCTGCAAGCTATGACTGGGATACTTCTTTTCCTACACTTTGATGGATAAACTAGCATCCTTCTGTCTGATCGTCATTATGTTAACCACGGAACAGTGTATTTTCCCCTAGACGTGCTTTTTTATCTGACCAAAAGGCCAGAGAAGAAGGAGTTGGCAGGAGCCACAGGAAATTAGCTAGTCCATTGTCTACCCTGCAGCAGGATTAGCCGTAGTTGCACTGTAGACTTGTTCCGTATCTTCACATACCACAGCCTATGGATATTCCCAGGAGGTTTGTTTTTAATGACTGGGCAATTTTGTCCACAGCAAGACAAAAAGCAGAGGGAATCTGAACCCCTGCAGGTGCAGAGCAGGTTTAGAGACAGCTTCTCACCAAGATCCCACCTGGATGTTACAGTGGGATTGGGCTGGGGAATAGCAAGGAGCCCAAACTGCAAACACAGGGATCTGCTGGCAGCATTTTTTCACAAGTGCATAGGCAAGGGCAGCAAACAGGCTCTGGCTGCTGGCATCAGCGATATTCTGGAAGCTTGGAAGAAGTGGAAGATAACCTGCATGGTTGGGGAAGAGGATTCTTTGGGTTCCACTGACGTGCATGGACTAAGGAAGAGCCATATAGTACTCTGTTAACAGTACTCTGAAGCTGTGGGCCCCTGTACCCTCTGCATGGGAGTTCAAAGATCATTCTCCATCCTGCGCATGCTGTAAATTGTTTGTTACTCCAGCTATCACACATCTGTCTCTTAGCTCTCTCCAGACCTTTTTTTTTCCAACGTGGCCCTATGTTGCTGATGGATTCAGTGATTTATCCAGCACAAACTAGCCAGAAGTGTAAGACTGAGATTTATAAAAGACACTTTCTCTAAGTAAAACCCATGAAACTGAATTACCAAAAGCGGGGTCCTCCAGGGAGAGTGTTTCTGTATAGAATGAAATAATTGCCATTTTTCATTTGTTCTGCCAACTTTTTTACCTTATGCTCAGCTGCAGTTTGCACATCTAAACCAATATAAAGACACCAGTCCAAGCTCCTGACCATCCTACGCACCCTTGCAGTAACACACCCACAGGCGAAAAATAGAATCCAACATGCTGACTGCACTGATGACAAACAAAGGCAAAAAAAGAAATCCTTCTTGCTGTTAGATCCACCAACCATATGCTTATTAATTTACGTTAAGTTCAGCAAATCACCCTCCAGTAATTTCTAGCTTAATCTAATCTTGCTTGCTTTTTAACACCCAATTAAAAAGACAGATACCACAATAAGCATAATAAATCAACCAAGTTGCAGCAGTACCAAACACATAAACACATCCGAAAACCTGAATGGGGAAGAACACCTAACAGAAGTTCTCAAGAAGATGATGTTATCTGTCATTCTTGTTGAAGCCTCCCTGTAACTTAAATCAGGAGAGAGCATGTACAGTCTTGGGCTTTGTCCCAACACATACAAGGGCATATGTCATGAGCAAAAAATTTCAGTCACATTTTTCTGGAGCATCCACAGGGAGTTGGTATTGTGTGTTCTTCACTGCTCTAGGGGCTTGGTAGAGATATTTTGGTGGCATTGCTATCCTTCAGGATTTCTTCAGCCCAAAGCTGGACACAACTAGTGAGGCACAGCCTACTGAGGCTCACTGGATCTGGGCATTTGTGTGAGCATGTACATGCTTGTGTGAGGAAGGGGAAGGCAAATAAAGTCAGAAACAACATGTCTCAAGACATTCATTAATTTTTTCAGCAATTACACAAAGTCTACACCTTTAATTAAAATTAACTTAAACTAGCTCTAGACCTCTGACCCATGTCAGGAAAGAGTCAACTGCTGCCCGATGGGGCAATTTTAGAGCAGAGGTTATCTATTCTCCAAGGGGTCAGTTGTAAGCTGAAGGTCTCAGCTGTTCACTATCTGGAAAGCAGCACACTACTCTCTTTGTGCTGTAGAAATGCAACAAATATGACTGCAGCAGCTCATAAAAAGCTTCAGCGCACAACTAGAGTGCCAGGCCCCTGTTCCTACTGGGTGACATTAATGCCCTGTAAGAGGGGTTGTGGCTCTGCACCTTGGCTATCATGAGAAGACTACACAGCAGGACAGGGAGCATGGGGAAAGCTTTCAGCTCCCACCACAGGCAGTGCATCCCCTAAAACATGAGTGCCCAGGGCTACCACAGTGACTGACAGCATCAAAGTTAAGTGGTGCACTGGCAGGGTGAGCTGAGGGAACAGTGTGTCTCCCCAAGTGATGCTCCCATGCACTGAGCAAGGACTACAAGGCACAGCCTGAGATCCTGATCCTCTCCTCTTTCATGCACTGTGCCCTCTTGAAGCTCAGAGTCTTTTCCTAAAGGAGACACTTGGCTGAGCTGAGCACTACTTTTCCCAAACAGCCAAAGGAGAAGGCAGAGATGACCATCTCCCTGTTACATGATAATTTAGTGACTGGAAAGCACTCACCCACAAAATGGAAGACTACTTCTCAGTTCCCCCTCCTCAGCAGGATCATAATCCGCGCTCTCCTCCACCCACTTACATATATCCTCAGGCTGTCTCTCTTCCTGCTCCAGATCTGCCTTCCTGTCTGAGCCCAGCTCTGCTCTCGCCACCCCCAGTCCTGGTGGTTAGAGAATATAAATCATAATGAAAACTGTGGGTTTGAATGCCTCCAGGCTGAGAAGAGCATTGTATCCAGGTGCTTCCCAATGCTATGTAAGAATGCCAGCCATTATGCTTATTCCCAGTGGCAAGCAAAAGTGCCACCAATAAGGCACCAAAATAGGGTCACATTGTCACACTCTTATGATGGCAGCTACAGTGCTCTGTAGTGAACTCAGAGCTGTGTGTGCAAACAGGCTAGTGGACTTCAAGTTTCTTCATGCTAAAATTCTCAATTTTGAGGGAGTTTACAGGTGCCTACTTTCTCAGTGTATTCCCTTAATTTCCTGCATGCTTAGGGAACAAGGGAATATAGGTACTTTAGATTTAGGCTGTGCAGAAGAGAAGGTATTTTGGATTGCTTTCTGGAGGTAAGGCACCTACACTTCACTAAAATTCAGTTTCAAGCACTCTGACTCTTACTGAAATTTGCTAGTAAAACAGATACTCAAGAGCTTTATGTCACAATAGCAATTAAGTGTCTTGGTTTATTGGGACAGGAATTAGAAATGCATTAAATGAAATTTTAAATGATCCCAAGCTAAACATGGGAAGACAAATATTGTAATTCTTCCAGTGCGCTTCAAATCATGCCTACTTTTATGTCTTGGAGCTTAGGTGTTAAAGACAAAGATTTATACTGTCCCAGGAGAGTTCAGCAAATCCATTTTTCTAAAAGGTGGTTCATATAACAACCTCAATCACCCCTGATATAATTCTGCTGCTTTCAATCCAAGAGTTTATTTTGCTTGCCATGTTTTTCCAAGCTGGGAAAAGACTCAGGAAACAATATGAAAAATGTCTGTCCATGTGACAGCACCTCTCTATAGCCTAGGCACATACACAAGATCTGTGGCATGTTTAGTGTACTGTGGCCCAGGGAACTGTATCTTTCAAGGGATCTCCCAAGACTGAGGCTCAAAACATACTACGTGACTTTGGGAAAAGCACTTAAGTCTTTCTCTGGCTAGGTCTAGCATATAAATTAACCTCTGACAGGGAATGCTCCAGGGCATTGGAATTCAATCCTCTATAAACTGTTGACATAATCCTTGGCATCAGTTTTGCTGAAGCCAACAGGCAACATCCTAAACAATCCCCCCACAGCTCAGGAGTCAGCACCACCCAAGGCGGTGCCCAGCAAACAAGTAGAAGGCAGCCACTCTGCTTCAGAGGGAAATGCAGCCTCTGTGCTCAACAGTGAGCCTGGGCATGTTTTGTTGACTAGCACAAACACAACCGATGCTCCTAAAAAGGGGATAATGTATCATTTCCTTTTTAAAGGGCTTTGTGATGTAACCATGCAACTACCGTTATAATCCTTGCAGACACATAACTGAACTACCCACAAGATGATTTGAAAGCTCTTGTGAGTAAAGGTGTCTTTCCTCTCTCAGAGTACCATACAGGGAACAGCTGCCAGAAAATACATCCTATAGACAGCTCATGCTCACACCTACAGGTAATGCCTGACAGGAAAAAAAAAAAAAAAGGAGTACAGTGGCCTGTGGGGGCTAGATTTCTAATCTCCTGCTCTTTCTAAGTGCAGGAGAAAAGATATTTTTGCATTGCTCCCTTTCCTGTGAGAAAGCAGGGTGGCATGACCATCTCCAGAGATCCTTCAGTTTAGCTGGCACTCTATGCCACCTGACAATCCTGCCATGGCCATAGGAACCAGGCCACCTGTGCTTTTGTGAAGGATGCCCTTTCAGCACTGGAACCGCTTTGAAACGAGCATCCTCTCTTCCAAAAAGAGCTCAACCAGAGAGCACTTAGTGATGCTGCAGATCTGCTCTGTGAGCAGATCCAGTGAGCAATAACCTGCAAGAGGAATAGAAAGAGGGTAGAAGCAGAGAGAAGGCACCCTCTTCCTTCTAGAGCCACTGCTTCCCCTCATCCTGGCCAAGTGTGCTGGAGCTCCTCACCCTGTTTGAGCCCTTCACTTGAAAACCTTTTGCTTACTGATCCTTCCAGATGCACAAACAATTGGTGTCTCCTCCAACTGCTTTGGACTTCAGTGGGTTAGGAGCTAGGATCAAAGTACAAGTCATACTTCATCCACCAATGCCCTCAATGAAAGGCAGTCACTTATGGAATGGGATGCTGGAGCTTTGTAACAACCCATACTGCCACTGATAACCAGTCTCCACAGTCAAGGGCTACCTTCTTGGCCAAATGGACACACAAATGACTGCCAACGCTAAGCCTCTTCTGTTTGCTCATTCTAAAACAGCAGGCTCCATCACTCCCCCACACTGCTCCTGCCAAACAGAATAGAATTGGTTACTCTTGAAAGTGCAACTTAATTTGTACATAGTCTTTCTAATCTGTCCTTACTAAAGCAGGGTAACATGCTGTACAGTACGATGCTGATAATTCAGGGGATCCTATTTTGGAAATGGGCTATTCTGAGACTTTTGTTCACAGCAGCTTACACACTATTTCCTCCAGCACTGTAGCCCACACATCTATATGCGCTTTGTGTGCAGGTGCATTATAGCCCACAACTAGAGCTGTTTTGTTTGTAATAGTTTCTGTGTAAAAACCAACAGAAAATGGAACTGGTTATAATTATTATGGCAGCTCTTTTTCTAAGCTTTTGGAAGAAACCAGCTTCTGACAAAGAGAGGCACTCAGCTGTCTTCACCCAGTAGACTGTTGCCTAAGCATTCTCTAGCCTATTTTACAATAGGGGATGTGTTTGCAAGAGGCTTTTGTCCTGAAATCACGCCCTCTGCACAGATGATCCTGTGGTTTTCACCATCCACTGCTCTCTCATATAATTTCTGAATTAAGGAATGAAAATATACTTGCACACTTGAAAGGATCTACTGCAGAAAAGACAGAATGGTTCAGCTGGCAGAGAACTGATAGGCTGGCTGTAGCAGAACTTAATCCATTATCACACTCCTCTCTCTCCTGATGGCAATATAGAAGTAAAATGACCCTACAAAAGACTAGTTTTGGTACTAGCTTTGTATAAAAAGTGAGGATGCTTCTGTGCTCTCAGTAATTATTAAATAAGATGGATTATTAGCTACCAGGCTACATTTTTTAAAGTGTTCTTTCTGCCAAGTGCCCCGGCAGACTATCATGAATTGTCCAAGTCCAGAACCCTCTTCTGCTCACTATTCCCAAAGCTGCAACTTTCTCCAGCATTTACAAACAGCTGCACTTTTCAGAAAGGCAGAAATACTCTCAAATTTAGCTATGCTTGGCAACGTCTGTCTCAGATGTTCACAGGACTTCAGACACAGGCTCTCACACCTCTCAAAAGGAATTGCTTTTGACTGACAGAGCTTGAATCTACACCTTTGACTCGGCTCTCTCCACAGCCAAACCCACAGCACAGGTGCATAAAATACATGGCCAGTTGGCACAAGCTCACTCCTGCAGTTGATGGTACCTGAAGGAGAGTAACCCCTGCTTCACACTATTTAAGGCCTCTTTTAACCTTGTGTCCAGCCATGGGCTTATTTGACTCCTGAACTGCTGTCAGCAGGAATGATGTACCACTTGGTACCATTCACAAGATTCAGTACCTGCAGGCTCAAGGTGTAAGTCAAGAAACGCAATTACGAGAAAGTAATTTATGCACAGAGCAGTAAAACCAAGTGGTAGTATGTTGGAGGAAAGTGAGTCTTTTACTCACAGAAAGCCAGTGAGGTGAGGGCAACTGCATTGTTCAGTAGATACATGAGAAGAAGGGGAAGATGTAGCTATATAGGCCAAAACCAACTCAATTTTTATTCTTAAGAAAATGTGAAACAAAACTGTGATTGGATTTTTCATGGAAAAATGACACAGCCCAAGTCACACTATTTTAATGAAGCACAAAGATTAAATTATGTCACTTGTTTTTAACGGACAACCTATTTCCACTAGCTGTGGAAGAGGATGGGCTGGGGTGCTGAATTGGAAGCACCTGGCCCAGCTGCCCCCGAGGGGAGGCCAGCCCTGCAAAGGCACTCACCAGGCACCTCTCACCAGCGCAGGCCTGACAGCCTCAGTGGCTGCTCCTTCTTACGACCTCCGATGAGGGGGGAGGCCAAGGCAGAACAGCAAACTGGCTTGCTGGAGGCAAAGCGTAAATATAAACAGACCTCAAAGCTTCCGGCTCCCTTTGGACTCTGTGGGCCACATTGCCCAGGGGAAATCAGTACCGAGGACGGATGCCGCTGACGCCCTACCCCACGCCATGAAAGCAGCACAACGCCCACGCTGGCTTCGCTCTGCGCCCAGGCACAGGAGCTCTCCTCCACTCAGACGAAACCATTTCCTAGTATTTCTCAAACCTCAGGTCCAGAAGCCTGCACAGAGCTCGGGAGCCGCCTGTGAAGCGCTCAGGCTTCGGAGGCTAAGGAAGCGGCCAGGAGCACCAGCTGCAGCCCTGTCACCAGGCCGCCATGTTCGCCGCCCCGCTCGCTGCGAGTCCTCGCGGACACTCCCCCGCTCCCCTGCGACTCCAGACGGGGACGTGGGACCGAGCGAGCGCCCCGCGTTGCGGCATTACGCCCGCCTCCCCTTCGCCGTTCGCCCGCCCGCGCTATGGCGGCGGGGCGGGCGGCGGCGCAAGGCCGCCATCTCGCGGCTGCGAGCGCGGCATGCGGCGCCGGCGGCAAAATGGCCCCTGCGGCCGCCCCGCCAAGGCCCAGGCAGTGCGGGAGGCGCGTTCACGGCAAAGCGCCGGGTTTGTGAGGACCTTTCGGCATACGGCGAACGAGGGCCGAGCAGAGAGAGGGGGAAAAGAGACCGGAAACCTTTAAAGGAGCGATAAAATTCATATAAAGGTAAAGGCCGCAAAAGTGCTGCTTGAGGTCGGTGGTGCCGTGTTGTGTTGTGCCTGAGGCAGCCCGAGAGAGAGCGGCCGCTGCTTCTCATTCACCTGAGGCAAACGGATCGGCTTTTTTTTTTTTTTCCTGCTGAAATTAACATCTTCCTGGAAAATTTAGCGAGAGGCTGGAACTCAGAAAAAGAAAACAAACTAAGGTAAATTTCAAAACTCTAAAGGGAAATCTGTATCTGATGGGGATAAGAAGGGCTTTCTCGCTCTCTACTGGTTTCATAACAGCCAGATGCATTCCGGTGTTATTCAGAGCTTGCAGATGTCAGGGTGTAGAGAGAGGGCTGCTCCACCCCATTTCCTTGCCAAACTACATTTCTTTGAAATGTCTCATAGCACTTGTCTGCCTCAGGCTCAATTTCAGCTTGAAATTTTCCTAAAAACATTTCAGCCAGGACCAGAACTGGTTAGTGGTGAAACACTTGTTATTGCCCGTGTTAAAATCACATGCAGTGATTTTGTACCATCAAAACACACAGATTTGTGCAAACTAGAGGCATTGTGCAAACTTGGTGCATTGAGGCATGAATTTGGGAAGAAGCCAGGGATATAACTTTAGCCCAAACTACTAAAATGTTAAAAGCTGCAGAAAATGTTCTTCTTAGTAGAGGCTTTTTAGAATTTGGCAGCTAAAATCCTTGAAGATGCATTAAATTCCAGAATAGGTCCACCAGGGGTAAAGGAGACTTCCTGGTGCTGCTTGTGGCTGCTACTGTGTTGTTGGGTGCCCCAAATCACTCCATGTGATTTGTGGCAGCTCTGTGCCATCAGCTCAGGGTCTGTTACACCCTCAGCTCAAGCAGAGGTGGGTATCATACAGTAAATGTTTCAGCCCCACTTGTGACCCATACAGGTGTAGGTATGAGGCCATGTGGTGGATTTGTGTTCTGTTTGTTCTCTAAAAACCTGAGCAGTTAAACATTCACAGAAGTTAACATTAAGGTCACAAAGCCTCATAAACCACTCCGGAACACAGAGGTTGGCTGTGGAACCTCAGTCCACCCCTTGTGCATGTGGATTAAGGAGGGTCTGTACCACTGGCTTCCTGCTTAGATTGGATGGAGTTCATGTCTCTGTGGTACTCTCTGCATCATGATGACAGAAGCCCTGCACATATAAAGATGAGTGCTGTAGCAGTCCAAGTGAAACGGAAGTGACAGAGCCAGAGAGCTGTACAGCTTAGTACTGTTCAGAGATTAAGCGTCAGGAGCTCAGCGTGCAGCTGGGCTGCAGTCCTGCCTTTTGATAGCTGCGCATGCCACTTTTTCTCAGTGTCGTGGGAGGCTTCTATTCTTCATGTGCATGAGCAGGACTGGTAATTTTGCAGACGGTGAGATGTCAGATGTTTGCAAAACTAAGGTGGGCATTAAGAACCCAGCATTTTTTTCTGCTAAAAAAAAAAAAAATCTCCAAAATACAAGAGATTGTTGTAATTCATACAAAAATGCCTTTTGTTTTCAGTTTGCAATGAGCTCTGCTACTGAAACCTCTCTGACTTGTCCCCCAGGATATTCGAATTCTGTCAGGGAAGCTAGCGTTCACCCACTGCAAGCACACAGCAGTACAGTCTTAGAAATGCAGGCAAAGCCATCACGCTTCTTTTCCGCCGAGAGATGAATCGGACACCAGCAGAGATTTCCCTCTCTGGGTGGCAGGGCCCGCCTCGGCCGGAGCCGCAGCAGCCGAGGAGCTGCTTCCTCTGCGCTGTCGGAGACCACCACCTGCTGGGGGCTCGGCTCAGTTCTACCAGCGCTGCCGCTGCAGCCACAGGCCCTCCTCTCTGGCCTCCCTCTTTTCAGGCTCATGGCGTTTGTATTCGCCTCGCACAATTTCCGTCCATCTGCACAGCAAGCAATTCTCTGGAGCTAACAAATTCTCAGCTGCAGGTGACAGTGCACTGCTCTGCTACACCCAGTCATGCGCTGCTGTCCCCAGCAAGAAGCAGAGACTGTAGCTCTTACATTCTGTTTTCCTTACTCCTCAAGCCATTAATTTTGAGGGCTTTTGACTAAATTTATATCAAAAGAATTTAGCTGGGGTTTTGGGTTGTTGGGGGTTTTTTTAATATTTGTGCTGCAGTTTTGGAGTTCACTTGAGATTTATGTGTATCAGACAGCATTGCGGCCGCTCCAGCAGGGAAACAGCTCATCTGCAGTGTCAGGAAAATCAACTTCTGATAGCCCTGGTTTCTTTCAGTCATGAGGCAATGCTGAGGCAATGAAAATGAGCTGCTCTTTGACACTGAAAATCTTTCAGGTTTGGGAAGTGAGCTGTGTATTTTGGGGGGACTGCCTTGTATAGATAAGAAGAAAAGAATTCTCAGTTTGTGTGAAGTTAGAGATGGACAAACTGAAAATGATAGCAGAGCTCTGGAAAATCTCTGAGGGGGTTCTCTATAACCGCCAGCAGGGTGGAGAGGAGACACAGCAGATGGTGGAAACATTTGCTGGTACGGGTTTGGCTTCTGGGATTGATTTTTCCTATGAACACAGCAACAATTTCAAACCCTGAAACCCGAGTTTTTAGTGAACTGTAGGTTTTCCTTTATGTACAGTTGTGACACACATGGACACACTGCTTGTTCTTCAAGAACAGATTAAGTTGGCTATGGGAAGGTAGTCCAAGTATGCGCCATAGGCCATGTAATGACAATCTTTATAATACTGTATCTAGAACAAACTAACAACCAGAAAATGCTGCCGATTGACCAGTTTCCTTTCAGTCAAATTCATATAATCATGTTACCATGCAGTTCCCATGACAAATCAGTAAATCACTGTGGAGAGAGTGACTGAGAGTTCCCATCTTGCCTGTGCAGTAGCACAAGAAATTTATCTGGGAGTGTCTCATGGGGAGACCATTTCCACTGTAGCCTGCGATGGCTAGTGCACAAGGCTTCCAGAAGAAACTGCTGCTCCAGGAGGTCCCACAGATCAGCTGTTTAAGCAGAATGAGTCTTTCTGCTTTACTTCTGTATGCAGTGAGATTCAGCAATGCTCACGTTTCTGCCAAGGCTCACTGAAAGAAAAGCCTGCAAAGATTTAATGGTCAGTTTGAACTGATTTTGTACTGATGCTTTCTTGGACCCACAGGATATAATTTCCGGTCAGCTGTAGCCTTTTCTGCGTGCTGGCAGATTTAGTGCTGGCTTTCCGCAACTCTGAGACCCATAGGTTATAATTTCTAGTAAAATAAACAATTTCTTACTCTTCTTTTTTTAGAAAATGAATCAATAAATGACTGGAGCTCCAATGTCAGGCATTGCTGTACAGCGCCTAGAAGCTTGAACTGGCAGCAGTGAGGAACTTCCACCTGCAAGACTCATCTCACCTTCTCTTCTCACCTTTGGCTCATCCAAGTGTAGTACCTCTGGGGCAGAAGCTGACTTTTGCCTTGTGTTCATCCCAAACCCACGGCAAAGTGATCATGCTCCCCAGGCTTAAACAAAAGGGCTTCTGATTCATTAACACATTTGAATAAACCCATGGGAACCTTCAAGCCTTACTGGGGTGAGAGGTGCCATATCATCAAAGAGCCTGCAGGCTATGTGATGGCTATTTTATTGGCACGGAATTACAGGGTGAGCCACACTGATCTCAGCCAGAGCTTGCTACTGCATATCCAGCCAGGAGGTCTGTGGTGTTTTCAGCTCAGGCTCTGCTAAGTAACTGCACTTTCTGAAGGTAATGGCATATTTTTGCAGACAGCATCTGCTTCTATAAGTGACAGCACTTGATCTTTACAGTCACTACCAGAGACTGGTGTGCAGAAAGGCTCTTGCTTATATTTGCTCCTCTGAAGACCAAGGTCACTGCTAAATCCTGTGTACCACGTTGGGGGTGCAGTAAGGTAGAGGCCACACCTGCAGGGAGGAGCGGAGAGGACAGGTAACCCTACACTGCCCAACAAGGTGTTCCATTCTATAGACGTCATATTGGATTTAAAGCTGAGGGATCACAAGGGTCAAGCTCTCTTCTTCAATGGCCAGCATCCAAGGAGGACCCTGTCCATTCTGCCGTTGACCCAAATCTGTGCTTTCCAGAATCCAGTTCTGGAATCTGGTTCCCATCTGTCTCTGAGTCCAGTCTGGGACTTCCCCAGCATCTGCCCTCAGCAGCAGTGGTGACAGTGATGTAATTGGTGTTTGTTTGGTTTTTTTTTTTGGGGGGGGGGGGTGTTTGGTACTGTATATATATTTCATATTGTTGTTATTTTCATTAAAGCAGTTTTAGTTTTCTTTTCCAATTTCTCCCTTATTCCCTTTCTCTTTTCCCTTTGGGAAGGGAGAGGGGTTAATAGAGAGCGTCTGTCAGTCATTTAATGGCTGGCCCAGCCGTAACCCTTGACATTTCCAAATTTTCTGATTTTTTAGTGTGACGTGATTCAGGTTTTTGATAAAGTTACAACCTCAGTTGACAGGCTAAACCACAATAAGGTCAAAGCAGACTAGAAATTACAACTGTGTGTAAATGATGGTAACTCTGAAATAAATAGCAATTTTGTCCTCTGACTTTTTGATAAAAGCGAGACATTGAATTGTACCTCACTTCCCACCAGGACAGCTAGCAAGAATCAAAACAGTATGATACTTGGACTAGAGATGCACGTGCATAGGTGGGGGCCAGATACTGAGCGATGTTCAGCTTATACCCCAGTGGGACAGAGGCAAGCCCTCAGCTGGGGCCTCAGGGTACTGCTGTCTTGTACATTACAAGTAGCTACGTTTCATCTCCACCAGAAGTGATAAACAAGCCATGAAAACAGTAAGGCTGAATTATGTCACTCTTCAGCACTGTGTGCTCCTTTTAGTGCTTTGGAATTTGTAGTACTAGCTTTGGAAGTCAGCATGCAGGTATTCCACGCTCTCGTAAGTATGCATTTGTTAACTTAGATGTCCTGTGAATGGCCTGGTCTCTATCTCCTCTTCTCTTTGACAGCCATATAGGCTGTGACAACAATACAGCCAAGACAAACACTTTGCTCTAGATGTAAGCTGCCCTGATTATAACTCCTGCACGCTGTTAATGGGCTTCAGTTAAGTTTAGAAACCAGCATAAAACAGAGATTTCTCTGAACTTCTAAACTCTGCAGTTTTCACAGTGTGTTATGTTTCTGGCAGGAAATCTGGATGATATGCCAAGTTGGTAGAAAATAAAATATCCTGCTATAAAATATTTATTGTTTGGCATGTATATCTCAGTGCACCTTCTTGTTGCTAAGTTAACATGATTAAAAAAATCCCTCATCTTGAGAATCATCCAGCTGCAGAGTTCAGTGAAATGACTTTCAATAAACAGTGCAAGTATGAGGGAGCCATTCCGGTCAGGGCCTCACATCCAGAGCACATCCCAGTGACTTCTGCAGAACCTCAGCATTTCCTGATGTCGAGACCTGAACTTCAATTTAGTTCATTCCTTTAAATAATCACTGGACGGTTACTAGAACTATGATACAGCATGTCAATTGCTTTGACAGTATAAACCAGGAAGATACAAGCTTGATCCTACCCTAACAAAGCCAGATCCTTAGTAGTTCTTAGAACACAACCATAGAAATAACTAAATGACATACATCAGATTTCTTCATTCTCTTCCCCAAATATGTGCTTTAACAATTTTGAAAAATACAAAATTTGTGTATGCATTTGTAAATCATATATGTGGCTCAGTTTCAGAAAGCAAGGCATCTTCTCATACTAGGTAATGTATTTATGTTACAGTATTACTAGAACTGTAGGGTTGTAGAATACAAACTTCACAAATATGCTGTCCTCACTCATATCCTATAAGGACATGCTAAAACATCTCCATTTTGTAGTTTACAAATCTAGTGTGTAAATATACTTCATGATTAAATGATCTTACTATACCATGAGCAGGAACCGTGTGATCTTCCTTACATTAAAATAAGCCATTTCATACTTATTTCACTCACATCCAAAAATATTTGCTTGTTTGTAGAAACTAAAATAAGTTTTAGTGAGTCTTTTCAAAAGTATCCTTGATTTCCATTTGTTACCCATTATTGCAGAAAGCCTTTGCATAAACGATAAGTATCTTAATAAGGAGGCTTGAACGCCGCAGGCTCCAGAAGGCTCACCCACCGCTGTGTGAAGTAAGCTCTTCTACAAAGCTGCAGTGTCTTGCTGGACAGCCATCGCGACTGCCCCAGCTCCAGGGACTGTTAGTCTCGGTGCCTTCAGGAGTACCTACTGCTCTTCAGCGTCTCGGGCCTTGCTGAGGTGTGTTTGGTTCAGGAGCAGCTCTATGGTGGCTGTAACCCGTGGCCGTGTGGTGATTGTGTCACAGCCATCCTGTAGCCTGCATGCTGCTTACAGGAGGTCACCAATGACAGTGCATTTGGTCCTGTCACAGTCCCTTTTTATGTGTTTCAACCCCCCACTCAGAGCGCAGCACATGAAACAATCAGCTGAGCAAACCAGGCCCAGGAGTGCAATAGACGGTACTGGGGGTCTAGCCAGCAAGCTGCTGGGAACACTGCACGTGTGACCTTACGCAGTGCTTGTCCTTCTGTGTCTGGCTGAGGCCAGTGGTGCACTCACTTCTTTGGGGCTGGTGCGAAGCCGCTGGAATTCTGCCACTGTAACTAATGAACTCTCTTAGGAACCTCTGAGTCAAGTTTAACATTTTGCAAAATGTTTTTATTCCCAAAAGCACTGGTCAGGGTGTCCAGCTGGACTGGATACACGAGACTTCACAGTACGCAGACTACACAGCCAAAGGTTAGTAAAGCTCAGGTACAAACTTAGAACCACATTAATGCGTGGAATAGTTCACCAGATAATGTAATTTTCCACCAATTTAAGCAGCAGATGAATTATCAAGGTTCTGCTGTCTTGTCTGACATAAAACCTGTGCTTGAGGGACGGAAGAACCTTTACGCCTTGCACGGGTGCTAGAGTGTGGGATCAGTTGGCGATCTATCATCGGCAGAAAATCAAGACATAATAGCTTTGATAAGCAAGAAGCCGTGAGATCAGTGAGCAGCTGCAGAAGACACAGGAGAAAGAAAAACCGCCAGTTAAAAATAGTTGCTAAGGACTGTAAATACTTGTTACAGGCATGTGTTGGGAAAAAAGGGAGTAAGGCTGAACTGATAAGATAATGGGAAGTTAGTGCCTTAGTGGAAAATTACTGCTTTAGAGACAGAGGATATATAAGGCTTAGCAGTGTCACTAAATAAAGGTCTTTGATCACCCCTCGGAGTCCGTGAAGTTAATACGCCACACTAGAGAACATGCAGTTGGAGAGCACTGCTACCCCACAGGCAATCAGCTAAGACAGCAAAGTGATGCGAAGAATGCCCCTCTTCAGCACAAACTCGGATTCAGCCAAAATGCTCGCCCTAACAGCCTTTGCCAAGTTCCTTAAATGCTGGCTGTAAGAATGGTCAGTAAGTGCAGAACATGGAAATTGACTGTGTGCGTTTAGTCTACTGTGTACTTTTAGAAATCTCTTACAGTGCAATTAGTACCTGGATAAGGTCCTTTGTGACGATCCAGTTAATTTCCTTGGCACCAAACAGGCACTAATGCCTGTGCAAAAGGGCACGCAGGTAGTTCTGTTCAGCTCCAAGGAAGCAAAAAGCACTCGGCAAATACAGGATGCTATTAAAACGAAAAGAAGTTTTGATGTTGGCTTTGATGAGCACAAAAGCAGACCCTTCACATGAAAGACTCACTCCACGGTGAAAAGAAAGAGGCCTCCTGGCCCCCCTGCTGCCCCCTGTGAGTAAATTCACATGTGAGTTTTAGCCACTGCCTAAGCCAAACGCTTTAACTAAAGAGTGTTACCTTTACTCACTGATACAACTTCTTCCTTAGGTGCTTTGACAGTAGTTTCCTTGGAGTTTAGTGTACCACCTTCTCACGTTGGCAGGACAACTCGGTTCTCTCTCAAAGTTCATAGAGGTGGAGGGCCGGGGTGGGGGAAGTAGTCAGTAGAACTGCCACCTTGGACTTCTGGAGGGCAGACTTTGGCCTATTTAGGAAACTCATTGACAAAGTCCCTTAGGAGGCAGCCCTGAAGGATAAAGGACTCCAGGAAGGCTGGACAATCCTTAAGAGGGAAATCTTCAAGGCACAGGAGCTGGCTATCCCAGTGTGCTGTAAGACAAGCCAGTGGGGTAGAAGACCAGCCTGACTGAACAGAGAGCTTTGGTTGAATCTCAGGAAGAAAAGGAAAGTCTATGGCCCATGGAAGAAGGGTCAGGCCACTCACTAAGACTGTAAGGATTTTGTTGGGCTGTGCAGGGAGAAGATTAGAAAGCCTAAAGCCCAATTAGAACTTCATCTGGCCACCGCCATAAAAGACAGTAAAAAATGTTTCTATAAATACATCAACAGCAAAAGGAGGGCTAAGGAGAATCTCCATCCTTCGCTGGATGTGGGGGGAAACATTGTGACCCAGGATGAGGAGAAGCCTGAGGTGCTGAATACCTTCTTCGCCTCAGTCTTTAGTAGTAAGACCAGTTGTTCTCTGAGTGCCCAGCACTCCGAGCTGGAAGATAGAGACAGGGAGAGGAATGAAGCCCCATAATCCAAGAGGAAATGGTCAGTGACCTGTTGCAGCACTTAGACGTGCACAAATCTATGGAGTTGGATGGGATCCACCCGAGGTTAGAGGGAGCTGACAGAAGTGCTCACCAAACCACTTTCCATCATTGATCAGCAGTCCTGGCTAACTGGGGAGGTATCAGTCAACTGGAGGTTAGCGAATGTGATGCCCATCTACAAGAAGGACCAGAAGGAGGATCCGGGGAACTACAGGCCTGACAGCCTGATCTCAGTGCTGGGGAAGGTTCTGGAGTACATTGTCTTGAGTGCCATCATGTGCACAAACAGGACAATCAGGTGATCAGGCCCAGTCAGCATGTGTTTATGAAAGGCGGGTCCTGTTTGACTAACCTAATCTCCTTCTATGACAAGGTGACACCCTTAGTGGATGAGGGAAGAGCTGTGGATGTTGTCTATCTGGACTTTAGTAAACCCTTTGACACTGTTTCCCCACAGCATTCTCCTGGAGAAACTGGTTGCTCATAGCTCGGATGGGCATATGATTCTATGGATAAAAAACTGGCTGAATGGCCAGACCCAAAGAGTGGTGGTGGATGGAGTTAAATCCAGTTGGTGGCCGGTCACAAGTGGTGTTCCCCAGGGCTCTGTATTGGGACCAGTTCTCTTTAACATCTTTATCAATGATTTGGATGAGAGGATCAAGTGCACCCTCAGTAAGTTTGCAGATTTCACCAGGTCATGTGGGAATGATGATCAGGAGGTTCAGAGGGTTCTGGACAGGCTGGATTGATGGCCCAAGGCCAGTTGTATGAGCTTCAACAAGGCCAAGTGCTGGGTCCTGCACTTCAGCCACAACAACCGCCTGCAATGCTACAAGCTTGGGGAAGAGTGGCTAGAAAGCTGCCCAGCAGAAAAGGACCTGGGGGTGTTGGTTGACAGCTGGCTGAATATGAGCCAGCAGTGTGCCCAGGTGGCCAAGAAGGCCAATGGCGTCCTGGCTTGTGTCAGAAATAGCATGGCCAGCAGGACTAGGGAAGTGATTGTCCCCCTGTACTAGGTGCTGGTGAAGCCGCACCTTGAATATTGTGTCCAGTTTTGGGTCCTTCAGTACAAGAAGGGCATTGAGGTGCTGGAGCTTGTCCAGAGAAGGGGAACAAAGCTGGTGAAGGGTCTAGAGCACAAGTCTGATGAGGAGTGGCTGAGGAAACTGGGGTTGTTTAGCCTGGAGCAGAGGAGGCTCGGGGGAGACCTTACCGCTCTTTACAACTACCTGAAAGGAGGTTGTAGTGAGGTGGGGTCAGTCTGTTCTCCCAAGTAACAAGCGACAGGATGAGAGGAAATGGCCTCAAGTTGTGCCGGGGAGGTTTAGGTTGGATATTAGGAAAAATTTCTTCACCAAAAGGGTTGTGAAGCATTGAAACAGGCTCCTCAGGGAGGTGATGGAGTCACCATCCCTGGGGGTATTTAAAAGATGTGTAGATGTGGTGCTGAGAGACATAAATATAGTTTAATGACGACCTGGCAATTCTGGGTTAATGGTTGGACTTGATGATCGTAAAGGTCTCTTCCAACAAAAACGATTCTGTGATTCTGTAATAGAGAAGTCTATATGTTTGTAAAATGTTATTGTGCTTTAAGTAAGTGAAAAATTGAAGAGTAGAATGTGGTCTTGTACGTAACATTATCTCTACACGATCATGTTATCTTTTCAGAGGGGAACCTGCAGTATCTGTTGTAAATTCACAGTATTCCTTTGGAATACTTCCTGTCCTGCTCTGGCTACACCAGAAAATAAAGCCAGGGTGGTTGTCTGGAAAAAACGTGGAGACACAGGAGTGACCATAAGCAAAGTGGGAGAGAAGCTCACATCATTAGCGTGCTCAAACTGAGAGAAGAAATAAAATTATCTACATCAAAGGTTCTGAAGAATTGATGTATAAAACTGTTGTTCCAGAAACAGAGATTTTGAAATTTAGAAGTGCTCTGATCTGACAGCAGAACAGTAAGCACTGTACCCGTGCTTATTAAAAAGATGAAGATTATCTTGGCAGTCAGAAACTTATCAGTCTTTCTGTAGTCGTGGACAGTCTTTAGAACAAATTTGGAAAAAAAGAATAATTAAGACCTGAAGGTAAGTAGAAAATTATGTAGATAACATTATTAGGGCAAACTCAGCTGGTATCTCTTGTCGATTTTCCAGGCATAACTCATTTACCTGGATGCTAAACTGATGAGCTAACTTGCTAAGCCAGGTTGGTTTGATCGCTTGTGGTGATACTTGTGTTGGACTGGACAAGATACCCTTAGAACTGGGTGTCAAAGTGAATAAGGAGCCAGCACAAGTCATCTTGGCCCAAGAATTACTGAGTGGGAAGGGAATTAATACTGGAATTCCTCAAGGTGTTGGGCCTAACCCTCTTAAACATTTTCATTTATTACCATGGCACATGCTAAGGAAGTTTGGAAGTATTGTCAGCATGGAAGAATGGAATATTAAAAGCACTGCACAGCACTGGTGACTAAAGCAGTGGAAATAAGGTGGCATTTGCTAGGGCAATGCCATATTTGAGGACAGGAGCTATTTGGATGTTAGATGTCAAAATCAAACAGTTCTTAAGGCTTCTTTATCAGTGATACAGAAAGAAAAGCACTTCTGGAAGTTCATTCTTATTACTTGAGATGATGTTCTGGAGTGAATCACCTCTGGAAGGTGTCCCTCTTGTGCACTCAAGAGGTAGCTGGGAAACCTACTGTTCAGTCAGCTAAAGCTATGTCAGATCAGTCTGACCTTAAGAAGAGTGTGTGCTCCAAAAAGGCTACCCATAACTCTGAGAGGGTTGCAGTGAGGAAGGAATGACGGATCATGTCGTGACTATGATGGGGTGGTCATGACAAAGGCAAACAGATACATTATGTGTCCAAGGAGGTCTTTCTGAAGCAGAGTATTGACATATTCCCAGGCACGTATACCCAGAACTCATCTGTGTGCAGTTCAGGCGACCTGTGCTCAAGGAAAATGATCATTTCTCTGCATCATGTGCAGAGAAAGCTGCAAACATCAATGTGAGAATGGAAAATGTATTTTATTAACAGTACCTAAAGGAGCTGGGTTTGTTTAGCCTCACAAAGTGAAGGTTGTGTTGCCTTTTTAAATGTATCAGAGCAAAGGAAGAGCTTTTAAAATTCCAAACATGATGCTGATAAAGAATCATAGTCTGGCTAAGAATAAATTTTAACTCAAAATACAAAGTTTCGTAACTATCAGAGGAGTTGGTATTGACCACTAACCATTTCCAAAATATTGCTTGATATGTTTGTAAAACAGTTTTTCTGGTTTGGGTCTTTCTCTGAGTTAAATACTATAGTGAAGAGTCCTACAGAAACAACAATTTTTCTCTATTAGTAAGACCCTTATAATGAGATCCTACTATCTCCTCTGTATTTCTGGTTCAGGCTTCAGTATTGTACTTTCTCCAGCGTGTTCTCAATATCAGCCTATTTAATTGTAAAGGTTATTTTTTGATAATGGGTGAGTCTTGCTGAGCTGCCAGTCTTGCCTCAGAAATGAGTCTTGCTGAGCTGCCAGTCTTGCCTCAGAAATACCAGTGGCTTACTCCCAGGAACTCCCGTGCACAAGAAGCAGGATGGCAGGGCAGTTCTGGTGCTTGGGCTACATAAACAGCAAGGTGACAGACATGAGAAATCCTTGGTAGGCAGTACACTGGTAGTCTGTGACAACATAAATATAAGGGTAAACTTCCAGTCTGTTTAGATTCTCCTTTACTCTAACAGCCAGGAGATGCTTTACAAATAAGCCTGTGTTGGAAGCTGCATCAGTGAGTGAGGTTTCTTGACTGGTTGCAAACATAACGACTTGTGGCTGCCATTAGGAATCAGCCCCACATCATTAGTCTGCCTTCAGTGTGTAAGAGGTACTCATATTGTGCTGGCGTTTTTACAGCATCCACAGATGGAAATTTGCAAGTGCAAATGAAGTGTAGGGAAGAAAAGAAGCATATTAAAAATTTGGTTTAAAGGATTGCAACTGAGTTCTTTTCAGGAGCTTTTAAAGATCTTATTTTCAGTGGCACAGTTGGTGCCTAATGTTTTATTAAAATCTAACATACAAACAGATTAGAGTTGTGAATTCAAAGTGGTTCCCACAGATCAGGAAGTGAGGACTGTGTTCTCCTGGCAGTACAGTCCAGCTGGTCCTCCCTCCTGGTATGGGGAAAGTCACGGATTTGCAAAGATAAGGAAGATGGAGCCAGACTCTTCTCAGTGGCTTCCTGCCCAGTGAGTCTCTGACTGACTGGAGGAGCAGAAGAGTTGGGTCTTCAGGGGAAAACACAATAGATTTTTTTCTGAAATTCCAATAGGGTATTGTTTTGCTATAACTGAAAGTTTTCATTTGATGACGAAGTAGCTCTGAAGGAAGGGTGAAATGGATAGGATGCAGCAGAAGAAATCACTCCGTTCTCCAAGGACCACAGAGACATGGGCAAGTGTGTCTTGACACCTGTAGGATGAAAGTCTGCAAGCTGGGTCACGTAGGAGGGACAGCAAAATACCATTTACATCTCAATTATGGGTCTGACTTTATGAAGAGGAGAGGCTTGGATCTGAGGTTTTCAGGTGTTGTTCTCAATGGCTCTGTTGTTGATGCCAACATGTGGTGGCATAGTGACAGAGCTTGGCCTCTGAGCAGTAATGCAGGCCCTGAGTGGAATTTCCAGAATACTTCTTCATCCTCTCTGCACTATCATTTTTTCACAGAAATATAAAGAACATTCTGCCTGTTACACTCCTGTGCAATTCACAGAAATTCTCAAATATGCTCCTGCTCCACCTCACACAGCCCAGGCTCAGCTCTTACTCATGCAAGGAGGAGTGCCAGTGAAAAGCACTGTCTATCATCTTTAGATTTCTCTTCATATAGCTGATGGCTTAATGAGTGCTGTGGTAGTGCAGGTTGCTCAGAATTGCTGTTGGGGGCATTGTGAGAATGCAGTGAACTTTTGCAGCTTTCCTAGAAAGTAGGACAGGAGCAAAGAGGCAGAAACAGCAGTTCTGCAAGGCAGTAAGAGGTGTGAGACTCCTCTGCGGGGGTTCCTCCTTACTGACTCATCTGAGAGCTGTACCCCCACTAGTCATTTTAAAACAAACCTCTACCCCTCCCTTGACTGTAGTTGTCCCTAATAGTGTTGGCATCACCTCTACACCTTTTTCGCTCACAAGCATGTGTAGGTGGTGCTCGTTTGCACAGAAAAATACTGGGGCATGCTCAGCCCTGCTTTCTTGTTCTGGTAGTGGTCACCATTGAATACACTTCCATTTATACCATCAAAAATGTTTCCACCATGGCAAACATAAGGATCAAGACTGCTGGTGAGGTACTCCTCCTCCCCTACCGCAACTAAACCCAGCCAGCAGAGCCACTGGTTGACGGTGTCTGCTATGGAGTCCTAGCAAATGCCTTGCTGTTGCTTTTTAAACACCCATGAGGCAGTCTTTCATTATGTGTGAAATGAATCCATCAAAAATAGTGACAGGGGAACATGGATCAAACTGCCAGATGGAGGAAAAAGACATACTTAGAAGACTCCTTGATAATCATACCAAATGTTTCGGATGAGAGCATGTTGACTTACAGGAGGGAGCTGCCTTTCTGCTGTCCTCCACACAAGGGTACTGATAGTGACAACATATTGCCACCCCAGGTGGATGGCAGCTCTTTGAAACACAAAAGGCAGAGTAAAAAGACCTGGAAATTTGAATTCTGTGATTACTTACCCTTAGATTAATTCAGTCCTTTGTGCTTTTCATTGCCTTCCTCAGGAGTGGAACAAACATTCCAGTTTTATAGATGAATGCAATGGCCAAGCCCCAGCTTGGTAAGTGTGGCTCTACCCAGAGTTAATGGTCTCAGCCCTAAATCCTGACTGAAGTCACATCACTTGCATGGAGAGCCTTGGTGTAAAACATCAACTCATGTAAATCTGTCATCTCTTGGAAAGCTCCTGAATCATGCTTAGCCTTGATGGATCGAATTCTGTATAAAGAATAGAAGCAGAGGTTCAAGGCATCTCTGGAATCACAAATTCCTCCTTCTTAACCCAAGGCCATTTGCTGTTAGAATGGGCACACAGGGAGCTGATAACAAAACTCAGCCCTTCACTCCTGCACAAAGAGGATGCAACAGCAACACACCCAGAAAGATTTCACAACAATTCACCTGAAAAATGAGTCAACAGATCAGCATTTTGAGGAGTGAGTGGAAATTTTCTGTTCCCAGGACAACAGCACTAACCAAGGCTTAAAAGTGATGTTTTCTATTATTGTGGAAATGCAGTATAGTCTGCAGCACCCAGGATGGAGTCAGGCTGATTTCAGCATTACAGTCAGAACTGACTTAATCAATGGTAATTTTATATCACTCTCAGCTGTTACTGTCACTGCTGGTGCTTCACCTTGGCAGGGGTGTCGCAGCCCAGTTCATTTTGGGCCAGTATGGTACCCCCAGGACAAGCCCCTTTCAGACATATCCACTGCAAGAAGTGGTGTCACAGTGTCTACATTTAGCCCATATCCAGAGCTAAACTACAGCAGTTACTCTATCACCCAGTGACCCCTCCCCAGCAGAGGAGGGGGATTGTGAAAAGGCGTGGAAATCCACAGGTTGAAATGAAAACAGATGTAATGAAACAGCCAAACTAATACGAAATGCCAATACAGAGTATACGAAGTTATACTCAGCTCAGCGAATGTACGGTGGTCACAAGTGGAGAAAGCAGAGTATGGGAGCCCGAGCAAAAGCAGGAGCACAAGCAGAAGGCCCCCACTCAGCAAACTCCCCCTTTATAATGTGGGTGACGTTTATGGTCTGGGATACCCCTGTGAGCCAGCTCACGGCAGCTGCCCTGGCTGACTCCAAACTGCTGATGGCCTGTAGACCACGGCAGGCCTATGGTCTGTCCCAGCAAAACCAGGACACGTGTACAGAACAAGGTCAGGGTTGCGATAATCAGCATGAAAAATACAGAAGAACTCAATGGTAACTGGAGAGCTATTTCTGTCCACGAACGTTTTCATGGGTGTTTATTTTCTCTAAACCATGAAAATAAAAGGCATGATGCTGAAGAAAGACCTGCTTGTTTTAGGCACTGGAGAAATTATACGGCAACAATTAGCCTTTATGCAAAGATTAATCTTTACGTAGGGAGGTATGGGTCTCTCTTAACACTGCTTCGCTTTTCCACAGGAGTTTTTGTATTTATGACTATTCCTGCTCACACAGAAAACTTCTGTCTCTTCATCTGCCTCCCTGGAGACTTCTGAACTTGTCATCAACCTGATCTCCCAGCCAGAGGAACACTTCCCCACCGTGCAATGAAAATGTATCTGCTTGTCCTTCAGCGTGTCTCAACAACCCGGAGATAATTAACTCATCTTTCAAGTGATTAATACTCCTGGGTGTTTGGGAGGCATAGCTGGTACTTGTGAGGTGCGCAGAGGCCCTGGAGGAGAAGGCAGAGGGGGAATGCGAAGTGTGGCGGTTTGGATTGAGAGGCAGGCTAACCCCGCTGCACCTGGGTCTCGTTCTGATGGGCCTCGGCAGGCCCCACAACACGGACAGTGAACAGCCCCTTTTAGTCCCCTTCCTTTGCGTGACAACCCAGACCTGCGGATTCTCGAGGGAGTGCATCTGAGAAGAAGCCATTTCACTTGGCACTGCCTAATTACCGCCATGCTGACAGCCGCAGTTGTAACTCCTCTGCTAGGAGGTGTTTAGTGTTCATCAGCAGGCTCCTCATCGGTCGCTACAGAGCACCTGTCAGTCACGGTAATGACTGATTTGTTTTAACTCGCCTCAGAAGCATTCCTAGAATTTGTAGCTGTGCTGTGAGTCGGCACAGGCCTCATTACTCCAGTTTAGCCTCTGCTCTGACAGAGGTATGGCGGGAATGCAACACACACAAAGTCATCATGGCCTACCCCTACGGCACTGCAGGCACATGCGTCCGCTCCAAGTACGTACAGCACCAGCAGCACCTTACTGTAAAATCCCTCCTGGGGTTGCTCTTGTGGCTTTGCCCGCGTTTCGGACACACACGCTGGGAGGTGCGTGTGTATAATCTTCCAGGAGAGCTGGTCTGTCTGCCCTTGCACATACGGCTGAGGCAGCTACTGTGGCCGCTGCATTCAAATAGGGTCAGGCCAAGCAAAAAAGAGAAAGGGAGTACAATGGATAAAGGCCGTATTTCACAGCCAGCCAGGCATGGGTCCAGTGCTTTTGTCCAAAAGCTCTCACGTTGTGTCCCTAAACTGACCCTGACAACCTTGCAGGAAGCAAAGATGCTTCAGAAGACTGTCGTGCCCCCATTACAGCAGGGGATGTCCACAACACTGCTTTACTGGAAAAGAACACCCAGATCATGAAAAACACAGGGCAAGAGTAGCATGAACACGATAAATTGTGCTCTAATAAAGGCCTAATATTCTAATCATAAAGTTGGAAATGAAGCAACATTCCCCCTTCCCCCCTACCCCATAAGGCAAGGCAAGCATAGACCAGACCATGCTTTACCCCAGCCTGTGCCTCAGGACTCCTCCACAGCACATCCCTGCCATGCAGCCCAATGAGCCACCGTGCGTGCTGCTCCCACAAGCCTCCCCCTCCACTTCACACCCAGCTTTCTGCCTCCCACAGATGCTGGATGGCTTTCTGAGTCATGATGATCATGAATGAAGCTTCCCAGCTCAGCCCGGGAGAGCCCCTTCCCCATTTTGTCTCTAATTTCTGCACCCCTGTAGTGCTGAGCCATGGCTGGCAGCCAGGAAAATGCAGCCTCTGTGAACTGTCCTTACTCCCCACACATGGCAGAAGAAGGGGATTCACATGCAGCACCTCAGCTCTCCTGTGACACTGCTCTCAGGAGAGATGCCAAAGCACATACCATAAATTGCTTCTCAGTGTGCAGCAGTTTCAATTGTCTCACAGCTCGGGAGCCTGTCACCCTGGTGTCCGCCCAGACCAGAGGAGGGGGTTTCCTCACACACCCTGCTGCAGCTTTTGTAAGTGCCCTGGGCATCTCGGTTTAGACACAGCAACTCCAGCAAGTGGGTCACAGGGTTGTTCCAGAGGCTGGGCAGAGAGGGGTCACTGGCAGGGAGAGCAGGATAACTGTAAGCATGTGAGCTGCCCCACTGCAGTGGTTCTGCCCAGATCAAGATTTCCCTATGCCAGCACCAGTCCTTTGCAGGACTACCTGGGCCATAATCCCTGGACCATAATCCCTATGGAGACCAGTCCCAAAGTCCGAAGCACTGTACCCAGTAAGAATTTCTGAGTTTAGAAGAGGTTCAATAACTGTGCCATATTACAAATATACTAATAATTATTTGAGGTAAGTATCGAAGCAGTAAGATCCGCATGTTCCCTGCAGGAAGAGGCTGTTCCAGCAGAATCGCTCTGGCTTCCAGCCGGAGCAGAAGCGCTCTGCCTTCTGACGCTATTGTTCTAGCTCAGAGACCCATCATGCAATCAGTTCTGCTACTAGTCCTTGAATTCAAATAATCTCCCTTCCATCAAATCGAAACTTTAATTTGATAAACAGGCGGATGTTTCAAAATGTGACCTTTCCCAAGGTGAAGCACTCAGTGGATGTATTATTTATTGGTTTTCAATTTTTCCACAGGCAGACACATCTATTCCATCAGGAAGGTTAAACAAGAAGATGTTTAAAAATTCATTTAAGTGCAAATGCAGTCCTTACTACTGTAGTAATTCTTTCTCTTAACTACAAATTAAAAAGCAAGATGGGATTGTACTGGAGGATAAATGATGGCTTGTCTGAGGCAGGACTGACAGTTTGTAGCTATCCACTGCTGGCTGCAGGTGCAGCTTAAATGGTCTCCAGCACTTTCCTCAGGCTCGCTTGTCATCCATCTGCTCTCTGAAATTGGGCTGTACTTTCCTTTAAGTGTGGAGTACCTCTGTTTGTCTCACTCAGAAACTAAGCTCATGTTCTTTGGAGGGGACAGCAGCATCGAGGTGCTCAGAGTGGTTCCAGGTGCCCAGGCTGACCTTGCAGGGGCCTCACTGGACAGGGCAGGGCCTTGTGCAGGAGTGCGGACAGAGGAAAGGCTCTTCGCTTCCTCTGGGGAGGGAGCAGAGGTCACTTTGGACGTCTCATTCAGATTTGTGTCTTCTGGCTCCCAAGGATCTTGATAACTGAGCATGGCTAATTCACATGGTTCTCTTCTCCCAGACCAATGCAGCTTAAATTTTTGCAGATCGGTTAAATAATAATTCCAGCACATGCAAGAAAAAAATCCCACTAGTGGATTATGGCAAAGCAGAACAATTTGCTGAGAAATTAGCTCATTTGATTGGAAATAGTATATTGTATGCCCTGGTGAATCCTTTAGAACTAGAAAAATGTGCATGAATAATGTAAATAAGAACAGCATTTTGTACTCATCTTTCCAGGAAAATCAGGTCTGACAGCTTGTTGGATTTGCCTCTGCTGGTGACTTAGAAACTCTTCCTTACTGACTGTTCAGCCAAGTAAGAAGGAAGAATAAACCCAGTGTAGGCTTTTACACGTTCTGTTATAAAAACTGACAGTGCCTGGTCCTTACACAATGCACTATTCTCCTGTGCCTAACCGAGGCCAGGCTGCTCTGCAGGCTTTGCTCCTGAGCTGTGGCTGCCGATGCCAGGCTCTGATTTATGCTGTACAACACAGAATCATTAACATGTGTCGAGCAAATTTAAATTCCTTCATAATCGGGAGTAATCAGTAACACAGGATAAGAATAGTAAGTAGAAACTGCAGCCCAAATGATAAAAATAGCCTGGCTGAAGCACTGGAGCTGGAAGACAGCAGAGCTCGGGGCTGCAAGACCAGCGCCTCAGAGTCCTCCTCCTATGTCTCCTACATATACATTTATAGTCACTGCACAAGGTGCTGTTTAACACCCCATGCTGCATGAAACAGGGGTTTCTGCACCAGTAGAAGGATTTTCCTGTAAGCTTTCTAGGCCTTGGAAGAAAGGGCAGATTTGATAGTGTTTATATAGCAGGCAGCACAGCCCACATCTCCACCTCGCTTTTGGCCCCTGGCAGAGCCCATGAATAGGCAGCCAGGCGGTGAGTCTGACCGGGTCCCGCACAGCTTTCTCGCATACACTCAGCACCCGTATCACCTCATCCTCCCTTGACAAGAGCCACCCTGGTGCCCACTGGCAGGGGCAGAGCCCAGGCCCTACACCTGGGAGCAGCAAGACCCTCCAGGTGCCTGCAGCACAGCACCCTGATGGAGAGGGTCAGTGGTCACTGTCCTGGGGCAGTGGTCCGCTATTCTCCCTCAAAGCCTTCTCAGATGCACCAGCAGCACTCTGAGCACAAAGCGCTGTCCCCCTGCACACCCAGAGCCCAAGGCACAGCCCTCGTCTTGCTGCTGGAGAAATCTCCTGGCACTGCCACATCCTGCTCTTTGGGCACATCAGTCTGTGGGAGCCGAGTGGGCTGCACAGGGCACATCCCTGGGGCATGGGAAGGAGCGCCTGGCTCTGAGGCTGCACTGCGAGTGAAACATGGTTATTGGGGCATGGAAGATATAGGGACTTTCAGTCCTTTACAGTTTTTTCCCACACGTGTAGCATGGCTGTGCAGGAAACTAAGAAATTAAGCAGCTTGCTCTGCTATTTTTCCTCTCCTGTGACCCTGGTGACAGTAAGTGTAATGCCCATGATATACTCATATTACCATAGCAACTCAGCCAGGAGCTGGTTATTGCACAAGTAGATGCTGAAAGGGAAAGACTGCCTAAGGAAGAAATCAGCTCCGCTACCTGGGTGCATCGTCCCGGTCTGCACTGGATACTCCTCTGAAGGCAGCGGGATTCCTCTGGCATACAGTGAGAGCTTAGGTGTAAGTCTGTGCTTGCAAGGCAATTTTCTCAAAGGACCCAAGCATTTTAGTTCTAAACAAAAAATAACTCACTTATTAGAAGAGGCTGATTTTGAGCAAGGCTCTGCACTGCCTGCTCTGCATTTCTCCCACTCCCTGTAAGCAAGGACACGGGGCGCGGCTCGAGCTGTGCCACCTGCAAGAGCACAAGCATGTCTGCAGCTCTCTGTAAGGGCAGCTGCTCAATGTAAAGAGGAAGCCGATGTTAATGTTTCAGCTGAGTGAGAGCGGCTGGAGCCTCCATGTACAGGATGCCCTTAGCTGCTCAGCATCTAACCTCAGAAATCTCTGCTCTAGCTCTGGTGCTGTGGAGTGAAAAGGGCTTTGAATGGACTGTGGCAGTGAGACAGCCTCTTGCTCCAGAGTATACCATCTACCTGAAAACCTCACAGCAGCAGCTAATATTTCACGCGTTTGCCTTCACAGTGCCCTGTGGGGTGTGAAATCACTGTCACACCTGCCAGACTGGTGAGTAAGGACTGACATACAAAGGAGCCAGCCAGGTACCAAGGCCATCAAGTGGACACATAGCAGGGCAAGGATTTGAAAGCTCATGTCTTGGATGAATATAGTATGAGGTCACAGGTGATCTCAAGGTCACTTTTTTCTAAAGCAATAAGATCAAAGAGGACTGCTCCAGATACATGGAGTTCTGTTCATCTTCTCTTCTTAGTTTTGCCTCTTGGGTAGTAAGCCTTATAACGACATTAAAATTACTGGTCTTCTAACATTCACCACTGTTATTCAGAGGCATAAAGTTTCTGCTCGATATCCAACGAGTGAGAGGGACACAGAGAAGCAGGATGAAAGTGTTTTGGCCGTCATAGACACCAGGACTCTGAAGGTGATGTTAGGTAGTGACCACTCTTTGAACTCCATCCTTCCCAGCAGCCCAGGACACATCTCTTGATTACACAGGAAAAAACATGACCATGACTGACATTATGCCATGGTGGGGAGTAGCAAAGTCCTCACACAGTTCTGCCTAGTTGCTTAAAAATGTTTCAAGATGATTTTCATAACCTTTCCACTAAGTGCTGTTAACAGCTACAAGGGCCAGGCTCAGTTATGCAAGGTTTCCTCTTAAAATTTCTGGTCAGCAGTAGCTCAAGCCTGTCTCTACCCCTACACTGAAACCTGCAAAAGGGAAAGAGGTTTCCCTGGAGAGAGGTCTCCAGCAAGCTTCCCTCAAGTCCTGAAGCTGTACAGAAGACAAAAATCTATATATTGTGGAGGAGAGGAGAATCAGAACGTTCATCTGGGAACACACAAAATGTAACTCATGTCAATGAGCTATATATATATTTACATATATACATGTGTGTGTATATATATATTTATTTGTGCATATAAATGCTGAGACATCTTTCCCCTCCCCTGATGCCGTGGATAGCAAACTTCTGTCCTCCTGGGCACGAGGCAGCAAGGCTGCCTGTACTCCTGCCCCAGTCTCACTCTTCTTGCTGTCTTTGGCCCACAAAGGCACCTGCCAATATTAATAACCCATTTGAGCAGAATAACCAAGATGCTGCCCTGGGATGCCAGAAGCAGGTATAACAGAATCCTGCTGCCGGGTCATCCCAAGCTTTACCAGCAGAGAGCAATAGCTAACCCTGCTCCTTGCCTAGCATTTCAGGGCTGGGGCAGGAGCTGGGGTGATGCTGCAGGGCCAGGCTGGGTCTCGGCAGACACGGGACAGGCATGGGCTACACGGATGGGCAAAAGGGAACTTTCCTGCTTCCAGTGCTGGCTACTCACCAAAACCAGAGCCCAAAAGCATTGCCATCATTGGGACCCTGGAGAGCTGTGCTGGAGCAGAGGCTTGTTTCAGCAGGGCTGCTTGGGAGAACCCACAAAACTTCCCCCAAAGCATGGACTGTGCCTGCACCAGGGATGTGATTGATAATTACACCAAGAAGGAAGATCAGCTTGGCCAGAGTCAAGATTGCCATCATGGTGCTGCCATTGCAATCGGATACTGGTGCATATGCTGAAAAATGAGAGCGTAAACAGACGGAAATCTGGGCCTTTCATTCCCCCTGCACCTGAGCTACGAGGAGGATACTTCTAATTGAAAGGGAAGTGAATAAATTAATGAGCTGCTGCTTCTGTTGCAGGAAAAATTAATAGTGTTGTCATAAATGTCTCCACATATGACAGCAGCAATTGTGGGGAACTATTAGCATTTGACCTTCCTCGTCCCACATCTGTGTTTCTGGGTAGCTCACACACTGTCTGTGGGCCAAAGCCTGACAGATGACCCACCACCCAAAATGTACCAAGCGGAGTATTTAAGTTCCAGGTTAGCTGAACTCAGTCAGATGAAGACACAAAGCTTTCAACAGTTTGTACACCTTGCTGAAGTAAAGAGAGAAACATTGTCAGTCTGGAGCGTGCTCAGGCCAGAGGAGCTTTTAGCGAGGATCCCTGTCTCATTTACTTTCCTCTTTAACAGACACAAGCCTCTTGCCATTTTCCTGAACTTAACCTATTTTTTTTTTACATTCTCTGAACTGTGAAGGCCATCACCTCCACTACACCGCAAAGAGGGTTAGTTTCATACAGATCACCAAGACGATCTGAGCCTGCACAGAGCTCAGCTTACGCAATTCCTAAGGTGTGAAAAACGCTTATGTGTGAAACTCAGAGGTGAGTCATTGACCTACGGCAGTCAGGAGCTGATGGCAAGGGAGAGCAGGCACTCCTGCTTTTACAGGAAAATCTGAGGGGAAAATAGCCATCCCCTAAGTAAATGTGGCAGTGAAGGGGGCTCTTGCACTTTGGCAATACAGCTCCTGTGGTGGGGAATCTGCCACCACTGCAGATTTTGAGCCCCAGACAAAACCAGACTTGGACAGTTGACGTTGAAAGCTAATGCCATATTTTCCCCACCCTTCTCTTGAGAAACTAATGCAAAGTACTTGGGGGATGCTTTTATTTCTAACCTGATGTATAAATCAGAAAAGTCTTGCTGCAAGCATTTGAGTTACTGGAGATGGAGCCATGCTGACTGAACGGCTCATGCCTTGGCTCCCACTGGAGTCAGACACCAGCAGCTGCTGAGAGTGTCCAAATGCCCAGAGCACCTGCTGACTCTCTTCACTGAAATCTCTTCACAACAGGAAAAACCAAAAGGTGATACATGCCAGTCCCTAGCTTGTTTCTAAAATACTAATGGTAACAGAAAACGAGGCCAGAGACAATGCTACGGCTTTGTATTCGAGAGCCTGCACTTAAGGAAACAGACTGGAAAGGGTCCAGGGCAGAGGAAAGATGAAAAGGAGAAGAAAGTGGAGATAAAAGTCAGTGGAGTGGCTGAAGCATGTGCTAACGCTGGGGGAGATTCTGTAGCTAATGATGAGATGACAGTGCGCAAAGAGACTTGAAAGTGAAAAGCCAAACTGGGAAACCAGATGAAAAGCTGGAAAAGGCAGGTGCTGAAGTGTATGCGATCATAGAAAAGAGGCTGGAGAAGGAAAGAAAGGTACAGCAGAACAAAGTTTTTCTGAAAGGAGAAAAGACATCTGTCATCTACTCTGCCAGGCTCAACAGAAAGCAAAAGGAGTCAGCAGCATTTCAACCCTCTCTGCAGCAGGTGGCTTGCAGGCTCCATCCCCAACCAGAGCTCTGGGGAGTCACAGTGAAATGCAATGAAGTGGAATAAGATAGGCTGGAGCATTGCAGTGTAGCAGTGCTGGAGGCCTGGAAGGTAGTCTCCGAATACACCTGGGAGTCATTCCTCTGATCTGCAAGGAAAATTGTGCTCACACAATAAGAATAAAAAAAGAAAAAGAAACTGCAAGTTTACTATATGGTGGTAAAACATTAAGTTCTGTAGTAGAAGGGGAAGGAGCTGTGGGTTCCCAAAGCCCTGAAACAGAACCAATGTAGGCTTCCAGCCCTGGACTTCAAACCCTTGGGGCTCACTCGAGGGTCCCTGGAGCACTGCTGTCCGGGTAGTCCTCTTAGGAGTCATCTTATTTCACAAGTGTGAGGACTTTGCCATCTCCACACAGCTGTTTGCAGGCTGTTTTCTGAGGAGCAGAAGGCACTGAGGAGTTGTGTATACTTCACCTTCAGCAAGGCAATCTTAGTCTTAGGTGTGTGGAACTGGATATTTAAGCACTCACACCCTCTCCTTGCACTCGAGTCAGCTCGGTTGGTTATTGTCCACTCTCTGCTCCAGCCCCACATGAGAAGGAAACATAGCCCTTGAGATCTCTCCTGGCACAGAGTACAAAGATGCTCACCTCCAGCCCATGCGCTGGGATCCACAGAAGGCCTGTTTCCATTAAAGACAACAGCAACCTGCCTTCAGGACAGACTCTGAGCTTCCTTATTCCCATCTCAAATGGTGATGGGAGCAGGAGAGGTGTGGGCCAAACGCTCACAACCCACCGCTGGGGGGCCAGGCACCTCCATCCCCAGCTCCTCCTTCAGGCTCTGCAGTTCTGCACGCCTGGGTCACTTCTCAGATCAGGAGTCCAGGACATCCAGTGGTGGCTTCACCACCATCAGGAGGCATAAAGAAGAGTGAAGGGTTCAGCCCTTAAGGCTGAACATCTCATAATGGCTAAACCCATGCAGAGCCTGTACTGCAGCCTGCCAAAGTGAGCAATTTCTTCAGTCACAGTGCGTGGGTCAGCTACTAGCACAGCACTGCATGCTGTGCTTGTGGCCATGAGGAATCCCAGGAACTCACCAGTTCCCATCTCAGTGTGAGGTGCTGTTGCCCACTCCCTTCTTGATGAGAAATCAAGGACTCAAAAATTACTGCTTTAGCTGTGTACTGGCACCCTTCACTGATGCTCCAAAACTTTCCATAGATATATAAAAGCAGCTGAAATCCAAGGCTTCAGCAGTATGATAGGAGACTGACAAATGTTTAAGCACCCTCATGAGCTAATCTTACATGAGTAATTGCTCCAGAGGATCCAGTAGCCAGTTCTCAACATGAATGTGATGCATTACTTGCATTTGCTTTTGTTTCTATCAGACAAATGTTTCCATTTGTCTCATTACACAACAACACCCACAAAGCAGTCAAATAGCATTTGCAAGCTGCTATTTAGTTGCTTCACACTGGTAAAGACTAGTTATGCTAGTCTTAGGAAGCCGACCTACTTCCTTTCAGCTGTTATCTTGTCAAATAGGCCAACCTCGTGCTAGCTAGTTCTTGCCCTGTCTTGTTTCAGTCAGTTGGCACAGTGGCTCTTTTTTCAAGGATTCACATTTCATTTGCATAAGAATGTTAATGGAGTCATTTCAGAAATAAACGCCCAGCTTAGCCCTGCTGTACCCTTAGGAAAAGTCCTCTCCACTGTGAAGGCTTTCTGGCATTTCCCTTCTCCTTCACTGTCTCACAAAGGCAGACGCGTGAGAGGTCAAGCTCCACTTCATGCCATTTTCAGAAACAGTTGCTTTGACAATAAGAAAAAACAGCCGATGTTTCCTGTTTGTCTTAGGCTAAACTAATAAATTGTCTTTTCTAGAGGGACCAAAGAAAAGTATGTTCAGAGCAGGCAGGCCAGAGAATCTCATTGCTGGCAAACACCTATAATTTGTATTCAAAGACGGTGTGATTAGCACATGTGGCTGGCGGCAGTGCCACGTTCAGGTTCCTGTTTGCTGGGCACTTTGCACATTTCACCTGAGGCAATGATGGGTATTCAGAAAAAAAACATAATAAT
This sequence comes from Bucorvus abyssinicus, assembly GCA_009769605.1. Classification (NCBI taxonomy): domain Eukaryota; kingdom Metazoa; phylum Chordata; class Aves; order Bucerotiformes; family Bucorvidae; genus Bucorvus; species Bucorvus abyssinicus. Next base: position 13,507,004 of record CM020033.1, on the reverse strand, counting down.
CCTAAAAGTGGAAAATCCCAAATGTCCCTGCACAGGGCACAGACCCAATTGTTGGGGTGCAGATCCAAACTCCTTTTTTTCCTCCTTTTGTTCCCCAGGATTTTTGCATCCATGGCCACACTATTGTATGTTCCCAGTTCCAGCGAGGAAAGAATAGAAAATCTTTCTTTATCCTTGAAACAGCCTGTAACTTGCTGGTTTCTGCGAGGAGGTGGTGGATGTGTGCTCAGGCCTCTCCAGCTGAGCAGATATTCCAAGCGCCAGTTGCCACTCTCCAGCACGCAGGGAAGGCGATGCCTGTTTCATCCCATCCTTCACACTCACTTCCTATTTTGCTATGAGCTGTGCAGAAAGATTGTGCTTTGTCAAGGTTAATGAGATATTTATTCTACATTTGATCTCTCAATTTAAAGCTTAATTACTCTCCTAGAAATCTTCAGTCCTTGAAAATCAGCATCTTTGTGTAACAGAAAGATGGAGCCCTCAGCTATTTCACACTACATGAAAGGATCACCATGTCAGTTCCTGTTATGAGACAGCTCTGTTTTCTGTGCATTAGTCAATCATAGGTTTTCCTCAAGCACTCTTTATGCCCCGCTCTCATCCTCCCCCTTTCTTGCTGCTCCTTTTCAAGCCTCTTTTCTCCCTTGGTCCTTGACACCCCTGTGAGGACACCCAGCTGGGGATGCATGGTCTCCAAGCCTAGGAGATCCTTCAGCCCCTTGAGGAAAGGTTTTCTTTTCCATGAAGACACTTTCCTGGCATATAGATATGGGGCCTGAGAGACAAGGGGAAAAGGCCCAGAAACCCAAGAGAGGCAAAAATGATCCTTGCAAATGTAGGGCTAGCTCCCTGCAGAGTGTATGAGCACTCTTCTGCAGGGGCTTCCAGCTACACCACCCTGGTGCAGCATGAGCTGGAGTGTGGGGAGAGCTGAGCCCCACTGCTGTTCCCGCTGGTGCCAGCACCCCATACCAAGATGTGGTAATGAGATGGCAACAACATCTCTGGCACCTCTATCCAACCTGGGTAACATGTCAGAGCCAAGCGCCATGGTATCACACGGGGGAAAGGGTGCATTTGAGCAAGAAGAGCAAATAGCACATCAGGTCAGAAACTTCTGCCTGGCAGGATGCAAAGCAGCACAGGCCAAACCTTCAGACTGCATCAGCAGACCACATTCGACTGAGCTGCACTAATTAGTAGCCTACAGAGAAGTGGCATCAGCATGGATGAGTTCTCTCTGAATCAAGTCTCCCTGCAGAGACCTGCTTGTGCATCAGCCCTTTCTGCAGGTATTGCACAGCTTCCAGCTCTGGCTGCAGGTTGTTTTGTTGGTCTTCTCCCATGCTGTGGTCAGGCGCACCTGGCAGGCACCCCCCCATTCTCAGGGGACGAGGAGGGTGGTGGAGTCCCTCAGGCTCATAGCGCTGAGATGTGTTGGGCAGGAAGCTGAATGCTCTTCTAGAAACGCTTCTGTTCTGGGCCATGTGTTTTCCCAAGGGGGCAGGGTAAATGGGTCACCAGGAGGTGCTAGCAGTGACTCCTCAAGTGTCAGCAGGGAACATTTGCACTGGGATGTGTTTCTCAAGTCAGGATTATGTGTGTTCTATGAGCTTTATATAGTCACTTCTGTAAAGAGAGGAATAGTCATATGTCTAATGTGTTGTAAGATTTTAACAAATTCTTCATCAGAAACTTACTCTGAACAATAATGCTTTTAACATGGGCCATGAATACATAAAAATAAATTATAATATAGTAATCAAAATATTGAGGTTCACTCAACAAGTCTGATCCATGGCTCTTACCAACACGGTTAAGAAGTTAATGGAGCAGTTACACTCATCAAACATACATAGGTATGTATGGGCAAGATAAAACATTCTTAAATGTAGCTGCACGCCTCTTACAGATTTGCTGCATTTAAGAGGTGAGTGTCCTTCCAAGGCCAGTGCTACAGCTGCAGTTATTGAGAAGGAAAAAATACTCAACCTCTGTATTTCAGTTTGAGGTAACTGGGTGAAAGCAAATGCAAAAAATGTGCCCAAAATAACCTTCCAAGGCTTAATTTTTAACATTTACTTGGACATAACATAGTCTTTCTATTGGTCATTTAGTCCCAAATGATTCAAAATTTCTCGGTTACCTAAAGAACAAGTAAAGAACAATGGCCAGCCCTCTCTCAGCATTGCAGGAAGGGAAGAGCTCTTTGGCTCTATCAACCTGTGGGCCGCCCGGTGCAAGGACTACACACTGCTGCAGGGTTGCATTCAGTCATACCAGAAGAGCATCAGGTTCCCACACTTCTTCCTGCTGAAAACTTCTCCTCTCTTGGAAAAAAAAAAAAACCAACCAAAACAACTCTATTTTAATGCTTGTCCTAACTTTCTTTTGTTTTGATATACTATCAGCAACATTTCTTTGAGACGTAACTTTTTGAGCATCTCTAACCTGTGATAGCTAGTGCTAAAGCCTATGCATTTAAAAGAGAAACAAAAAACTTGCTTCTAAAGCAGTCTGTTTTGGAGCCTGCTTTTAGTCATATAACCTCTGCACCTTCTCTTCCCCCACACTGCTGAAGTCTGAGGTGGTGGCAGGGCTATGTGGCCTAGCTAGCTGCAAGTGGATGCTCTTCCCTTGCCTCAGGGAATGCTACCTGTGGCAAGGTGCCTAATCCTGCCTCTTCTTCCCCATTCCTTTCTTCTGCCCATGTGTGGCTACAGCCTTTCTCACAGTGGCATCTCCTCCTTCCTTTTGAGAGCGGAGGGTTATGTGATATCAGAAGCTGGCCCACAAGGGCAGTTGCTGAGATGATATTCGAGCCAGCTGAGGAGGTTAAGGGCTGAGCTTTCAGAGCTCACGAGCACTGTGCAGAGGGAAGCAGGTGTCTATTCCTCCAGCAGTGCTTTTACTGTTTAGTTTGCATCTCTGCTTTAGGCTGAGAGGTAAAATTTTCTCTAGAAAGAAGAGAGCTCAGTGGCAGCTTTCTCAGGCTAAAGGGGCTGGTGGCCAAAAAACGTTCGGATACAGGCTTTTGTTTGGTATCTCAGAAGAAGACAGTAGTGCTCTTTTTGTAGTCCTCATATACAACAAATTTACCCGAATTTTAAAGCCAACAAACAAACAAACAGTAATAATAGAGGCGAATCTCTCAGCTTTGCTGCAACAACAAGGTTAAACCATTCAAGCTGTCATCACTGCTCTGAGATTACGACTCTGGCTTCGACAGCTCTGACGCAGGAAGGAGAAACTCCTTTTGGAAGTGTCAGGGCATGCTCAGATGTAGCAATGAGTAATGTTTCCTGTTACCACAGGATCTTCCATTAAGTATGACAGGAAAACAGCATATGTCATGCTAGAAAAGCCATCCATGTTCCATGTACTGTAGCTGCAGCCCGCGAGGTGGCAGGAGGAAGCGTGTGTCATTGCAGGCTCAGCCTTCTCAGGCTGCACTTCTCTTCAGTGCTGGTATTTTGAATTTTGAAAAGGAAGGGAAAAAGAAAAAACAAATGAAGAACAGAAGCATGTTTAACTTTCATGTAAAAACTTTTCTGAGAAGAGGATAAGCTACTAAGAAGATTATTTATATACATTAAAAACAGTCAAGAGACGTGCAGAGAATAAAGTGCATGTCTTAGCTCCCTTTTAGCACCATATATTTCAAAAAGGTAAGGCAAATAATAGCAATGGCCAGGAATTATTTTATGCCTCCTTGTGAGGTGATGACTGCCAAGAAAATGCCCACAGGCAGCTCCTTTGCAATATAAACTGGCACTCTATCAAATCAGCTCCCTACCAAGCCCACTTGGCCTGCATGTTTATTGACTTGCTTATTGACCATATCTATGTGTGGTGGTAATTAATTAAAAAAATTGAGCTCATTCAGCTGCTCAGTCTAACACATATTAATATCCCAAAGAAAAACAGTATGTTAATTTATTCAGGAATCAACAAGCATAGAATCATAGAATCACAGAATGGTTTGGGTTGGAAGGGACCTTAAAGATCACCTAGTTCCAACCTCCCTGCCATAGTCAGGGAGGCCATCCACTAGACCAGGTTGCCCAAAGCACCATCCAACCTGGCCTTGAACTCTTGCAGGGAGGAGGCATCCACAACTTCTCTGGGCAACCTGTTCCAGTGTCTCACCACCCTCACGATAAAGAATTTCTTTGAAATATCTAATCTAAATCTACCTTTTGGTATAAAATTTATACTTCATCCCATCACTATACTCCCTGATAAAGAGTCCCTCCCCACCTTCCTTGTAGGCCCTCTTTAAGTACTGGAAGGACCCTATGAGATCTCTTTTGAGCTTTTCTCCAGGACGAACAAACCCAACTCTCTCAGCCTGTCCTGACAGAGGAGGTGCTTCAGCCCTCTGATCATCTTCATGGCCCTTCTCTGGACCTGCTCAAGCAGGTCCATGCCTTTCTTAGGCTGGGAGCGCCAGAGCTAAACACAATTATCTAGGTGGGGTCTCACGAGAATGAAGTAAAGGGGAAAATCACATCCCTCGACCTGCTGACCATGCTTCTTTTGATGCAGCCCAGGATGTGGTTGGCTTTCTGGGCTGCAAGTGCAAATTGTCAGCTCATATTTAGTTTTTAATCCACCAACACCTCCAAGTCCTCCACAGGGCTGCTCTCAATCCACTCATCATGCAGCCTGTATTTGTGCCTGGGATTGCCCCAACCTATGTGCAGGTCCTTGCACTTGGCCTTGTTGAACTTCATGAGGTTCGCACAGGCCCACCTCTCTAGCCTGTCAAGGTCCCTCTGGACGGCATCCCTTTCCTCCTGCGTGTCGACCACACCAGCATGGTGTCATGAACAAACTTGTTGAGGGTGCACTCAATCCCACTGTCCATGTTGCCAACAAAGATGTTGAATAGCGCTGGTCCCAATACCAACTCCTGAGGAATGCCACTCGTCACTGGTCTCCACTCAGACACTGAGCCATTGACCAGAACTCTTTGAGTGCGACTATCCAGTCAATTCCTTATCATCCCCTCAAGCTCCAAGAAATCTGTGTCCTAGCGAACTTTCTGAGTGAATCCTACCGTACAACTCACCCAAGCAGACCACAGCTCTCTCCTCCTTAGAGAAGACACAGGGGTAGAATTACTGAATGACATCCCCTATAGCCATGTACTTGGGGTATTTCCTTCCTGGCAGAACTGTGCCTGAAGTAGAAGGGTCCTATGTATATTTGTTAAGCTCCCAGGTGACCCCTCCCAGCATGTCCTGCCTCTGTCGGGATTATCTGCTGAAGGAAAGGAAGCTCATGCAAATACCCAGTCTCATCATATATTGCAAAGGACTTTTAAACCACAGCTGCAAGGTATTACTCTGCCCAGTGTGATAGCTCAGCAACATGGCTGTACTATTAGTTTCTTCAAAAAAGACCACAGAAAACAGAAGAATAATCTGCTTAATTCCCCCATTTAGCAGAGGTAGGGAGGTCAACATGAGCTCATCACATCTCAGACAGGAGAGAACCCCTGCAAAAGACCTCCTGTGTGTCTGCTGCCTGTTCAACCCTGTGCATGCCCCAAAGGGAAGGCTGTGAGGAAAGCTCACACTGTTGCACCCGACCACAAAGCACAGAAGTCCAAGGAAACCTGATTTTATTGAGTCTGTCCCTTTTATTGAGTCAGCTCCTGCATGTGTTGCTGTTGGGCCAGGGTCACGTGTTGTATTCCCAGAAAAAAGTGAGTGAGGTCAGCTTATACTGTTCTTATAGTAGATCTTAATCAGACTGCCTGTGGACTACATACCTTCCTTGCTGCTGTGATTGAACTAATCTCGCTGGCCATTATGTGAGGAGTTTTGCTGGCTAGCTGAGCTACCTCTGCTCTGGACTCCCTGGAAGCAGGGCCCAGCATACCAGCCCTGCTTGCACAACCTGCAGAAACCACTTGAGGAAGGGCTACCTTTTGCTACAAGGCTATTTTGTTATTTCTGCTCTATATTCCTTTCATTAATTTATATCTCCATAAAGCTGCCCCACCAGCAGGCTGATGCCACCTCCTCAGGAACCTGTGGCGCTTCTTGCAGATCCAGCTCAAGCATGAAGCACCCACCACTGGAAAATGATCCTGCTCTAGTGCTCTTTGAGTACCAACTTAGGTTGTTCTGCCTTTGGAAACCATAAGACCTTCCTAGTGGGGCCAGCCTGGTGCTTTTCTGTCACTGCAAAGCTTAGTAAACTTACAGCACCACTGTGTAATTAACATTGCCAACATTTGCTGATGATCTTCACTTGTTTCTCTTGTGCTGCAGTTTTGGGCTAATATAGATATCTCCAGCAAAAAGATGACTGTAATGTCATTTGCACCTTTGAGCTTCTTTGCCTTTAGTCCCACTTGAGTTATAATAAAAAGCCTTACCTCACAAAGTTAAAAAGCAGTTGAGCAGCACAGCTAAGAATCTGTTTTCCCATGGATTTATACATGGATTCTCTAGTGTCCAGCAAGACACAAACTCCCACCAAAAGTTGTGTAGGTGGGATGCAATGTCTCTTCCTTGTAGATTCTGTAGTGCCCGAGAGCAAAACTCACAGTGCAGCTTGCAGGGTCCAGGGAGGATGCTCTGCATGGATGGCTGCCTCTGCTCATTAACTACTCCCTCAGATAACTGAAATCTACCAATGGACCCAAAACCGCTAGTGGGACAGATTGCATGGTTGTATAAGCCTCCTTTCCATGGGAAAATGCTCCAGAATAATATGGTCAGGCCAACTGTGAGCATGTCACTAACTGCACTCTGAGTAAGCCAATTTACTTCAGCCAGTCTGGTCCTGTCAACAAAATGTAACTACTAATATAGGAGATGTGCCAGTAAAGCCTCAGCTCCGATAACATTGTGTATGGAACAGAAAGGTTAAGATAAAGTCAGTGGAAAGAATTTAAAGCCAGGCAAGATCTGAGGCTGAAGCGGAGCCTTGGCATAGTTGGGAGCCCTGCGCTCAACAGAGCTTTTCCATTTCTGCAGCAGAAGTACCCCCGGCACTGGTAAAGGCTCCACCGAGAGGAGAGACTGCTGGGGACCAATCACAGGGTGCTAGACTCCTCCAGAAAAGAAAGCTCTTAAAAACACAGTCATCATCTTAATTGCTGCCTCTGTCTGTCTGCAACAGAGAAGAAATCAGAGCTACTTCTGAGACACTGAGCTTGCACAAACTGGGCCAAAGTACTGCAGAGGCAATGCCAGCGGATGTGCTAGAAATAAATTGGACTCTATAGCTTGAATAGATGCCAAGGAGCAAGTCTGATCTCCAAAACAGCAGCTAACAGACCATGAAAAGGAGCTGGCAGGAATACACAGCAATTAGCTGTCGAGAGCTGCGACATATCCTGTGGATGAGGAGCTCGGTGCCGGGTACCGCATTCTTGTGCCATGTGCAAGCTGCAAATGAACAACTGCACCTCTTTTAAAATCATTTGTGGGCCTTCTGGAAAGAGTCAAACACAGGCAACAGCATTAAAACCAGCAGAGGTGGGCTGGATTTCTCCCAGTATTTCTATATCATACATAAGACTTCATTAAATACGGAATTAATATTAAATATGGAATGCATTAAATATGGAATGAAATATGCTCAGGGAGAGCAGTAGATGTGGTCTACCTCGACTTCAGCAAGGCTTGTGGTACTGTCTCCCATAACGACCTCATAGATAAGCTTAGGAAGTGTGGGTTAGGTGAGTGGACAGTGAGGCGAATTGAGAACTGACTGAATGACATTGCTCAGAGGGTTGTGATCAGCAGTGCAGGGTCTAGTTGGAGGCCTGTAGCTAGCAGCGTTCCCCAGGGGTCAGTACTGGCTCCAGTCTTGTTCAACATATTCATCAAAGACCTGGATGAAGGGACAGAGTGTATCCTCAGCAAGTTTCTTGATACAAAACTGGGAGGAGCAGCTGACACACCAGAAGACTGTGCTGCCATTCAGTGAGACCTGAACATGTTGGAGAGTTGGGCAGAGAGGAACCTAATGAAGTTCAACAAGGGCAAGTGTAGGGTCCTGCACCTGGGGAAGACTAACCCCAGGATAGGGGTTGACCTGCTGGAAAGCAGCTCTGCAGAGAAGGACCTGGGAGTCCTGGTAGACAAGAAGTTACCCACAAGCCAGCAATGTGCTTTTGTGGCCAAGAAGGCCAATGGTATACTGGAGTGCATTAAGAAGAGGGTTGATGTTCTCCTCCCCCTCTACTCTGCCCTAGTGAGGCCACATCTGGAGAACTGTACCCAGTTCTGGGCTCCCCAGTTCAAGACAGACAAGAAAGTAGTGGAGAGAGTCCAGCGGAGGGCTACAAAGAGGATCAGGGGACTGGACTATCTCTCTTACAGGGAAGGGCTGAAAGAAAGGGCTGGGTCTGTTTAGCCTGGAGAAAAAAGACTGAGGGGATCTAATCAATATCTAAAGGGCAGGTGTCAAGAGGATGGGGCCAGGCTCTTTTCAGTGATGCCCAGTGATAAGACAAGGGGCAACGGGCACAAACTGGAACACAGGAAGTTCCACCTAAACATAAGGAAAAACTTCTTTACTTTGAGGGTGGTGGAGCACTGGAACAGGCTGCCCAGAGAGGCTGTGGAGTCTCCTTCTCTGGCGATATTCAAAACCCACCTGGATGTGATCCTGTGCAGCCTGATCTAGGTGAACCTGATTTGGCAGGGGGGTTGGACTAGGTGATCTCCACAGGTCCCTTCCAACGCCTACCATTCTGTGATTCTGTGAAATAGAGAGCAAAACCAGAGAGGAGGCCAAGTACAGCTGTTGCCTGAGCATTTGCACCTGATGCTAACAGAACCATGCATGTTAGTGCCAGTGAGCCCATAGGATTACATAGGATTATCTCTTGGGATGCCTTGCAAGCAAGTCAAAGTTCAGAAATTCTTAGTCCCACCTTCCTTAGGTGTTAAGGAATAATGGTATTCATAGATGACATGATCTGTCATGTTACTACTTCTGTTCTTATTCAGACTAGGGCTGGCTAAGGTTCTGCTGAGCCATGTGCCAGGCAATTGCTGTTATCCCCATTCAAAGCCAGTGCCTGAAGAGCAGCAGTGGACACATTACTGGAGAGCAGCTACCCCAAAGGGATCAGGATTTAACTTCTCTAGGCTCTGTCATGTCTCCAGCAGAGACTTTCATAGCAGGCTGGAACATGTTCACTAACACCAGGCTTGTCCAGCCTGGACTCAGCCCTTTCTTTGAAGAATGGATATTGGATATTTTGTGAGGATTACTGGTATTGCGCTGGATATCATTGACATGTTCTTTCTGTCACAGCACAAAGGAACAGCTGTTTCCCCTTGGGATTCTTAAGTATCTTGAGGCCTTTCCTAGAGGCCCCCTGACGCTTGGTCAGAAGGGCCATTACTAGACTGCCAGGGCAAGTAACGTTAATGCTACAATATGCTGTCTCCCTCATCACAAGCAGCATAAGAGCTGCAGGCAATTGGGAGCAACCAGGCTTTCTACTGCGTGATCAAGTCAGTTCACCATTTCTGCTCCAGTAAATCCCCCCTAAAACTCCTCAGGATTCACTAAGGTTAGATGAGACAAAACAGGCAAGTATGTTTCCTGGTTTAACATCCTCTCACCACCATGCTTTGTCCTAACTGCTAAAACCAAATATTTTGCACTGAGAAAGTTGTTGGATGAAGTGATCACAGGTTTCCATAGCCACGATGCCTTTGCCCAGCGCAGGATGCTGATGTGTCAGGGTCTCTGTGTGTTGTGCAGCATGTCCCAGAGAGACTGCAACCACATCTAATGCCACCGCTAAGACTTAAGAATGTAGACGTCCCATCATGAGACAGCTGAGGGCAGGGAATCCAGAATTTTATGGACTCCACAGGATTATAAAAAAACAAGAGGTGACTAGAGAGCCTGCCAGCTGTGCCCTTTACCAATTCTTCAGCATGGTTATATATTTCTTCCCGATAGTCCTAAACAAACTCACAGACACTTGGCCAAAGCCTTTTCTCTTTGCCTGGGCTGTACTAAGCACGAGTGTGATTCCTTCCATCTCCTCCTCTTTTTGAAGATAAATATTGCCGTTGCCTGTGCATGCGGTTGGGGTAAAAAGCCACCTCCAGTGCTGAGCCAGCAAAGCCAGATGTTTTCCCTTATCACCACTTGTTTGCCCAAGCACCTCTCCCTCTGCAGCACCTCTCTGAGCAAGGAGAGCCGCAGGCTCTCAAGCTGCGTTGAGCACAAAGGTCGTTTCCTGACCCAGGCCGAGGTCTAATTAGTCGAGTTACGAGTTGCAGTGCCTGGGAGGAAGATTAGTGAGGCTCTGTGCTAGCACATGGCTGCAGGGTTAGAGTGATGAGGAAGAAGGTATTTGAGCTTCAGAGTAGCTGCATCAGCCTTAGCTGTTCCATCAGTCTGTTTTACGTGCACAGCTGCATCTGGGTACTGCTGGAGGCTTCCAAGTCAACAGTGGTGTCAGGGTATCAATAGAGGTTAGTGGACATCACTAACCTCCTCTCATTTCTCTTCATGGAAGATTTATCTGGCATATGGGAAGGGACATCCAGAGAAAAATCTGGGTAAGATCCTCAGGATTTCTGAGCACTGAGTAAAGCAGGCAGGACAGTGGCTCCAACAGGACTGCTGGACACCACTGAGATCTGGACCTGGGGGGCACGTTGAGTCTGCAGTCCACAGCCTTAGGAAGCCAAGAGAAAAATATAGATGTCCTGTTCATACAGATTGATGGAAGCCATGGGAACAGACTGGGATCTGACTAAAAAATCTCAAAAAACAATTGTAAATGGGAAGCCATCCTTAGTGCCAACCTTTTTACTAGTGTTGGTCCCACAGGGACCTGTTCTTAGCAAAGCATTATTCAGTAATAACTCAAGCTCTTTGGTTTATCAAAGAGAAAGGTAAAAAAAGGATCTGATCCCGATTTTAAATACCCAAGGAAAAGATTTCTCTCACCAAAGAAGTCTTTACAGTATCGAGAAAAATACAGAAGCAATGAGCCTGAGAGGTAATTTCCAGTCTAAATTTATCTTGCATAAAGGTGCACATTTTTATACAGGGAACAGGCGAGGTGTACAAGGGCTCAGGCTGTGCTGGCAGCCTTTGGCTTGAGCTTTGCACAGCTGGAGTTTACTAGTTACTGTGGATGCTGGGACACAGGGAGCAGTGTCAGGAAGAGCCTGGGACAGCTGCTTTGGAGACGGGTACACTGGAGATGTGGAAGTAGGAAGGCTCGGGTGTGGGATGCAATGCGGATGCAGTCTTGGTTTGGGGGTTGAGAGAGAGTGCAGATGGCAGGTCTTGAATCTGTATACCTGTCTAAGCATGGACAGAATCAGACCTTTGTTTTCTGACTTGTCTTTGTGCCCATGGAAGCATTGGAAAAGACACTTCCCTCCTGGGACAGACATGCAAGTCTCCAGCACCAGGTATTTCCACTTCATTATAATTTTTTAGCTAAGTTGCAAGAGCATAGTTTTTCAAATTAGCTTTACAGACCAGCAGTCAGATTGAAATGAGTAATTTTTTTTAATTGGGTAGTTTAAATAAGAGCTTTAACTTTTCTAGCCTAGTAAATACTGATGTGCAAAGTCTGTACCTAATGTTACCTCATAACCAGCTCTTCTTTCTCTTCAGCTCTGGGACTCTCCTTTAAGTGTTACTTTGTCTTGCTTGATTAGAGATGGACAATGAGTGTTTTCACAGAAGCATAATTCATCCTTCTTGGTTTTCTCCTGCAGTTTCCAAGCAAAACCTAGGCTAAAGGATAGAGTGAAAAAGCAGCCCTCTGCCTGTGCTGCACGGACACCAGCCATATAGCAGGAAAAGGGATTTCCATTACTCCATCCTATGGCAGTCTGTCTTAAGAGTAAACTTACGAGCATCTACCAAAACACGACGGTGGGCTTTGTACATCAGCTTTGTAAATCAGCTGCAGTGAGTCTGCCAATCAGCATGTACGTTCCACCTCACTGCCCTGCAAGCAATGTCTTTTACCTCCATGTAGCTGACATCTTTTGGCATTGCTGGCTGCTTCCAGGAACACATTTTCTGTTCTGCTCCCACATCCCATAGCATATTGCTCTACTGCAGCACTCTGAGATCTTTCACAGAAAGCAATGGGATCAAACCAAAAAGCCTGGTGCAAACCAAATCATTGCCCTGATTTCCTTGCTGGGTCCTATTTATCCCCCAGCATTGCGAGCTAGACCCTATTATGTTCAAAGCACTGTCAGGAAACACTGGCAATCAGAGCAATCCTCACAGTTCGATTTGCAGCAGGCTCTTCGGATTCCTGCCTTTAAGTCATGCGGTGACTTCAGAGTGAGTGTAGTGGGACATCTGAGAAGGAAAAAGTTGAAATCCAGTGGATATTTCTCGCTGATCTCTTCCTGAACAGCAGCCTGCTGGGTCTGAGCCAGCCCTGCAGCTGGGGGAAAACCAGTAGTGTGTGTGTGTCACTTTCAGATAGCCAAGGCAGCTTTTCTTCCATGGGGAACGTCCTGCAGCTGCAGAGCCCTTTCCTGTGTACTGACTCTCTGTGCTCATTCTGGGATGTGTCTTTCTGGGATGTCCCCTTGGCCTTTGCTTCCTTGCCCAGCAAAATTTTACGTGCTATTCAGACAGCAGAGTGAGCTTCCCACCCTGCCCTTAGCAGTTCTAGACTGGAAATGAAATGGAGCGGCTGGCTGTGGATGAGAAGTAACTGCCCACTCTGCAAGGTATGATAAGCAGCTACCAAAATATTTGCTAGTACAAGGGTGGAGTCTTGCAGATGGGCTGAAGAAGGAAGCAAGCAGAGCTGGTCGGTGCTTTGAGCTACCTCAACAGAGGCATTTCGGGGATATGCACCCACTCAGAAGCACCGACTGAGGGATGCATTGCCCCCCTCGAGGCTAGAGGCAAGTTGTCAAAAATGTTGGCATGTTTGTGGGAGGTTTTAATAGCAATTGCTGCCCATGTTTTAATATGCACATGACAGCGTGAGGATTCTTCTCATGCTTCATATATTAGTGGAGAGGAGGGAAATCTTGGTATTCTGAATTAATTAAACATATACAGATATATTGGTTTTCATGATAAGGCAGGGACTTGAAGATGTACGAGACTCAAAAGCATGAATGGAGGGCACACACAAAAATGGAATGAATGCATCAGATTAATTATATGTAAAAATAATAACTGTATGTAATGCTGTGCAAAGCTTAAATCTATTTTAAACTGTTTATGTAGAATGGAAGTGTATGTTCTCAATGTCTCCAGTTTGTCGATGTGGGTTGGTCAAAAGAGCAGTGACATGCTGAGAAAGGCACTTGCACCTTGTTTTTAGCAAAAGTCACAACCAACAAAATACTCGAAGGTCACAAGGCAATCTTTGCTCATGCTCTCCAGGAGGTGCATATGCCTTGCCAAACTGAGGAACTGCATCTCTGAGCTTCTGACTGCCTCCCTCTCTGTCATTCTTCCTGAGACTTTTCCTCAAGCCCCCTCTTTTTTTGTCTCTCAGAGGATGTGGGCAGCTCCATGTTGCAACCTCTTTTGAACATTTTTTTTTTTGCCATTCACAGGGAAAAGAATATTCACTGAAGCAGCTCTGTCCTGCAAAGGGTCAGGAGCTATGGGAGGCTGGGATAAAAAGAAAAAAAAAAAAAAAGGAGGACAGTTTGTTGTAGTCTCTGTGCCAGCAAAAGTAAAACAACATGACACCACAATCTACCATCAGCTTTGGGACACTCTTCCCCAGGTTTGTCCTAATTTAAGGTTTGGTGGTGGAAGTATTTCCATAGGCTGCCTTGTTGCACAGGATCCTCAGTCAGTGGTAGGGGTGAGGTAGAAGTGACTGTTGTATGAGCTTTCAAAAAAGGTTAACAAATGCCTGGGCACCTGGCAGGCTGCAGGCTTGGTGGGGGTGTGGAAGAGGGGGGGACTGCCCTGCTAGGAAGGATAACATCCCTCTTGTTTATGTGCTTCTGAAGTCTACTAACAGGAGCTTGAGTACAATGAGCAGCACAAAGGAAGCTGTCAATATGGTGGACATCACCTGAGGTTATCCTTGTTTTGGAGTATGTCACCCATTGGGTGTCCCTGAAACAGAGACTGTTCAGAAAGGCAGCAGGAAAACCAGGAAAAGATGCTGCATTGCTGCTAATGGGGCTGGTCCTTCAAACGTAATGTGGAAGTGGGAGAGTATTGGAAGCCTGAGGTGCTCTGCCAAGGTAGCTGCATTGCTGTGCCATCTTCCTTCCAAAACAGAGCATGGTCTTTGGTTTTCCTTCGCATTTTGTTCACTCTTCTTTTTTTTCCTCTTCTTTTTCCATTTTTAAGCCTTGCGGATCAGCATACTGTGCGCTACAAAATACCTGGTTCTACAGCAATGTGCAGAAAGAGCCAAACCATCACGTGCCGTGGTGGGCTGACCCTGACTGAACACCAGGTTCACTCCACCTCCTCAACTTGACAGGGGAGAGAAAATATAATGAAAGATTCATGGGTTCAGATAAGGACAAGGAGAGACCATTCACCAATTACTGTCATGGGCAAAACAGACTCATCTTGGGGAAATTAATTTATTACCAATCAAATCAGAGCAGGATAATGAGAAATAAACCCAAATCTTAAAAAACCTTTGCCCCGCCTCCCCCCTCCCCCCCTCCCCCCCCCCTTTCTCCTGGGCTCAACTTTACTCCTGATTTTCTCTAACTCCTCCCCACTAGCAGCACAGGGGGAAGTGGAATGGGAGTTGTGGTCAGTTCATCATGCATGGTATCTGACGTATGTCCCTCCTCACACTCTTCCTCTGCTTCAGGGTGTGGTCCCTCCCACAGGAGGCAGTCCTCCACAAACTTCTCCAGCATGAGCCCTTCCCACAGGCTGCAAGTTCTTCCCTAACTGCTTCATCATGGGGCCCTTCCGCAAGGTGCAGTCGTTCAGGAACAGACTGCTCCAACAAGTCCTGCTAGCAAACTTGCTCCAACATGGGCTCCCCTCTCCATGAGTCTGCAGGTCCTGCCAGAAGCCTGCTCCAGCACGGGCTCTCCACAGGGTCACAGCCTCCTTCAGGTATCCACCTGCTCCTGCACTGGGTCCTCCAAGGGCTGCAGATGGAGATCTGCTTGCACCATGGACCTCCATGGGCTGCAGGGGATAGCCTGCCTTACCATGATCTTCACCACGGGCTGCAGGGGAATCTCTGCTCCAGTGCCTGGAGCACCTCCTTCCTCTCCTTCTTCACTGACCTTGGTATCTGCAGAGTTGTTTCTCACATATTCTCACTCCTCTCTCTGGTTGTTGTTCTGTCACAGGGGTTTTTTCCCCTTCTTAAATACGTTGTTACAGAGGTACTACCACTGTCACTGATGGCCTCATCCTTGGCCAGTGGTGCATCTCTCTTGGAACTGGGTGGCATTGGCTCTGTTGGACATAGGGGAAGCTTCTAGCAGCTTCTCACATAAGCCACCCCTGTAGCTCCCCCCACTACCAAAACCTTGTCACACAAATCAAATACATGTGCCTTAAAATATTTCTTTATGCAGTATACAAGTACTGTGAATTGGTATTACTTCATACCAGTGCAGAGCAAAGAATCTACTGAATCTATGAACCAAAGATGTAATTTAAGATCACACTCTTTTTTGTATTTGCCACAACAGCAATACTGGGCAAGCCCATGAGGTGCCAACATCCCAGCTGTGGAAAAGTAGCACGCAGCAGTCAGGGTCAACGGGGGGACAGGAGTTAATGTGTCAGGGAAGTGTGAAGACACTGCCTTGCTTGAACCTTCGAGACACAAAATGCTTCCTTGTTAGGCCCCTGAGCTTGGTTAAGTACTGCTGTGTGATGTTTTATATCAAATGATTCTAACTGCAGAGGATTCCAAGCTGTCTGGGGTTCTGCCTGCATTCATGTCATCCTGTCCTTGAAAT
The DNA here is from genome assembly GCA_009769605.1 of Bucorvus abyssinicus. Classification (NCBI taxonomy): domain Eukaryota; kingdom Metazoa; phylum Chordata; class Aves; order Bucerotiformes; family Bucorvidae; genus Bucorvus; species Bucorvus abyssinicus. The sequence continues at coordinate 13,491,081 of CM020033.1, read as the reverse complement.
TCAGCAACACCAACTCTGACCTACCATCAGCTTTGAATATCCTTTCAAAGAATATTGGTTTCAAAGTCTGTGTCTTACAACCTCCGGAGCCAGTCTCTGCTGTTCTGCATTCTTGTCAACACTGTCTGCATCCACAAAATCTAGCAAGATCTCCGTCACTTGTGGGCCCAGGGCATGTCCCCTTCCCTTGTTCAGACATGCCAGTAGGTTACGGAGGGACACCAGATAAAATCCCTCAATAGGCAACCACATGGTACCAGCATGTGTACTCCCTGCAAGCGAGTAGCAAAGGGCAGCACTGGGCCACAAGCCAGTGTTTTGCTGGCAAGATGATGTTCGACTGGTGCGACACAGGATCAATAGAGAGTACACAAGCAAACAAGCAGGAAAAGGCGTGGGCAGAAAGTGCAGTAGGGAACAGCAGTGGGAGGACCTGGCAGGCACACAGGAGTTGATTGAGAAGGGAGATGTGGCCCCACCTATGCTGTCATAAGCAAACATGCCCTGCACCTCAGAACAATTGCTTTCAAAATGAGTTTAATAACAGCTGTCAGAATGTCACCTGGCTCATAGCAGGGAGTTGTGCTGGGGGGACCAGTCACCAGTCATGCTACAGTGAGAGAGCTCAAACTGACTTGCAACAGAATTCAAGTGTCAACAAGTTGCTGCTGAGCAGAACAGGTTATTTGACCTAATGACTGAAATTGTACCTCTGAGTGGGCACAGAAAAAAATGGGAAGCCAGGATCCAAAGAGATGGGAAATCAGCATGAGAATAATGAACAATCAAGACTGTTTGAAAAAAACAAACAAACAAACAATCCTGCCTTACAGCATTGCTCCTTTCAGTTCCCTTTGCTGCTTTTCTCCTGAGTAGCCCAACATTTTGCTTTTTCTGATCATGTTGTTCACCACATTCACATTTGGCCTTAAAGCAGAGCCTTGTTTCTCATCAGTGTTTCATCATGAGAAATAATGGGTTTTTTAAATTTTACTATTTTTAGGGACTCCATAACAGCTAAATACCCATACCCATATGGAGCTGTGTTTTCTATGTGTATGATGCTGCTACAGATTTCAGTGAATTGTAACCCCTGGAACATTTTTGTAAGACTTGGCTTGGGTATAACAAACATTTGGTCTACCTTGACTACTGAGAGGTATTCTTGATTTTCACTCTGTTTTGATGCAGAATATTTGGTAATACCTGTGGGGTTTATGAGTTAGTTGTTTTTAAATTAGAAAACAACAATTAAAGAAGAAGCACACAGAAAAACACTGCAGTATATTTCTAGTAATTTTAAGATACAACATTTCAGCCTAAAGCTTGCATTTACCTTTCATTTTAACTTCTGTTTACACTTTCATTCCTATACTCTGGCTTGCTTCACCTCACATGGGAACACCACAAAGTAGAGGAAGTCTGCAAGACAGATAAACTGTAATTATGGTGAGTTCATTTTGTCAGAGCTATGCAAAGCATTCCGCACACAGACCGGCCTTGCCTCTCTACCAGCTCACCACATCCACCCTGTGTCTCTCTGCTAACCTGCACATGTGCACGGAAATATCCCCTTTGGTGTGATAAATAAGTTTTATGCAGTGAACAAATTTTTTAAAAATTATTTAGTGTGAATAGGACTTTTTCCTTATTATTTTCAGAGTAGAATTCTGAGGTATGGGGACTTGTATTATTCCTTCATGCTGGATTTTTGTTTCTTAATGGTCTCTTTGGAAGCATCTAAATAGCAGAGCCATGATTTGGGCAGTACAGGGAATGATGCTGTGACCAGGATCTACAGCAGGAAGGGACAAAAGACAAAGCAGCCAAAGGGAAAGTCGCAGTCCCCTGTCAAGAGATCCTCTGTTCTCCCAAAAGCAGAAGAAGATTCAGAGACCAGACAGAGATAAGTGTGCACTCAGAAGATCTGCTTTGTTTGAAATTCTCATCCAGCCAAGTGCATAGCAGCACTGTATTGTGCGGACACGACCCTCGAAAACCATCTCCAGTTCCACATCTGAGGCCAGCAGTCCTCCTAAAATAGCATCAGCCAGGAAAGAGGCTACTTTTTCACTCGGCGATCTTGTCTCCGATCAAAGCGAAACGTCATTCTGAAAGCCACCTGTTTTCAAGCACAGAACCCAAAACACCTGCCTCTCCCCACTGCCCCACAAGCACACACACATATTTTCAGTGTCTTTTAGAGTTGCCCGTTTCCATAAAGTTCAGAACCTACTGACAAGATCATTTTAATGCAGTGTGGATTGTGCTGTCCAGGTATAAGCATTTTCAGTACTGTCAGTTTAATGTGGAAGACATCACAGCAAACACAAGTGTTAGGAAAATAATTTCTCTAGGAAAATGTTAGGAACTTCATTTTTCATCATAGGCTTATGTTTGACTGTCTTAGATGTTGTCACATCCAGACCTACTTCCTGTGACTTAAGTGTCAGAAATCTGCCACACAGCTCCCCTGTACCTGCTGTCATGCTCTGCGTGTGACTCATGATGGCCCAAAATGTTCACTGTACTGCTTTAAGGACTTTTTTATCCTTAACATTACACTCATCTAGCCTGAGCTCCTGTAAAATGCCGATCCAACACCTCGTAATTCCTCTCCAAAGTGTATTATCTTTGCTGGTTTGCCCCAGACACGGAACTGATCAAGACTCCAGGCATATTTTAAAGCTACAAGGATTGCTCAAAGAGAGGCAGAATGTCATCTCCGGGCAGAGATGCTGTCTCTTTCTCCTTTTCCTAACAAGCATATAATCTCAGAAGGCACAGATATTCAGCCTTCCTGTGGGATATACGAAGATGTCAACAGAAAATAAAATGCTCTGTTACCCTTTGTTACAGGGCCCACCTACATCTCTATTCATACAGGCTAATACTTTTGCAAATCACTTGTCCTGTGAATACAGCCTGTGACTTCCTCTGCCATCCTTGCCTTAAACGCCGAAACAAGATCCAGTGCACCTTTGACTTGAAGCAAATTCTGCTTCTCATCTCAGGCCGTTTTATTCTGCTTTCAATTTATTTAACCCTTCAATCCTATGCATGGGCCTCCTGCATGTACTGCCACCTGAACAGGATTTCATCCTCCCTGGGATCCCCACCTGGCCTCATCTCCAGCCTCTTCCTACAGCCCCTCCAGAGCCATTTTTCTGGATACCACCGAGGAGGATGGGATATTTTTAGGCTGTGTCTGTACGCTCAGCACAGAGGAATGTGAACGAGAGCAGGGCTTGCCGGGAAGCAGGGCCATCGCCTGAGAGCTGGCGCCCACGGCAGTCCCACCGGCGCTGCGGCCTGGTGCTGCCCACAGTCAGGCACGCCGTCAATGGCAGACAGAGCTCACTGTAAATCTACGTGCAGCTTCCCAGGGCCCAGCTGGGGCCATGATCCGCGGGAACCCAGCACTCGGAGCTAGGCTGCGTATCCTGGCTGTACCTCCGCTACAGTGCACGCGGCGTTCTCCTGCCTGTCGCCTCTCTCGGAGCACCAGGCCCCTCGCCACGCTGGGCGTTAGCGGGCCGCCAGCCCGCGAGGTGTACCCGCGCCCCACAGCCAGGGCAGCCTCCGCGGGGCCGAAGCAGAGTGCCCAGGTCTAGCCCTGGCTCCGCCCGACCACTGAGGACCGGCGTAGCAGCCCCAACCGCCCGGCTGTTGAGGGAGGTCCCGCAGGAGAGCTTCGCAGCCGGGACCCAAGGCCAGGAACGCGCCAGAGCCGCAACCGCCCCGCCCGGGGTCTCCTCACAGCGGGGTGGGTTGGGGTGGTCCTGGCCCGGCCGTGCGCTGCCCGCCCCACCCTACACCGAGGTCAGCGGGGCCACGGCGCCCCCCTCTCCCCTCCCCCTCGCCTTATGTAACGGCCGGGCACCGCCATTGGCCGGCGGGAATGGGTCGCGCGCCAGCAGGGCCGCGCAGCACGGGCGCCGGGGCGGGGCCGCGCATGCGCAGTGCCAGCGCCCCCGTCCTCCTCCTCTTCCTCCTCTTGGGCAGGCGGCGGCGGCGGCTCTTGCGGGGCCGCGCGGAGCCTTCTCCACCCGCTCGCCAGGGCCGCCCAGGCCGGACTCCAAGGCCGGGTGAGCGGCGGCGGCGTCAGCCCTTTGCGCGGTGGGTGGGTAGGGAGGTAGGAGGGTGGGCGGGGGTCGCGGGACGCCGTGCGTGGGGAGCGGGCCCGGCTGTGGCGCGGCAGAGCAGGGCCGCCCCGGGTGGGAAGGGGGTGGCCCGGCAGCGAGGCGCGCTCCGCTCCCGGCCTGCCACGGGCCTGCTCCTCGCTGCTGGGGCTCTGTAGCCGGGGCCGCCTTCCTTCCTCAGCCCCTTCCCGCGGGGCACGTGGTGTGGCTGGCCGGGTCGCGGCCGCCTCTCGCCCCGTGAGGCACGTCCGGGCGGCCGCGGCCTCTATCTGCCCCTTTCGTCCCTCAGGTCGGGCCCTGTCCAGGGGCTTCCCTCGCAGTGGTGCCGGGCGAAGGCCGAGCTTGCTGCTTCTCCGACGCAAGCCCTTCGCCGCCTGGCTGGGGAAGCCAGGGTACCTCAGACTGGTGTTTCTGGAAGTGACAGCGGAAGCAGCTGTCGGTGTCTAGTTTTTCAGACTTGAAACTCTGCTCAGGTTCTGGTTACTGAGAAGGAAATGACCCTGTGCGAGGCATTAACGTACTGCAGGCTTCACCCTCGCTGCCCTGTAATGCCTGTGCTGTTGCTGTTATGATTTGGCAGCAAATTCTTGTGTGGTGTTAGGCTTCCTATGTGCTCGCGCATTTTTATTTCGTAACAGCAGGCCGGTTTGCTGGACTCTCTGAGGGTGTGTCTGATAAGGAGAATAACGCTTATCTGTGTTGTTCAACTGAAGTACAGATTTAGCCTTGTAGATGAACTCGTGATGTTTCTAAACAAACTTTGAGATGATTTTTGTCAATTTCTTAGAATACTGATAGTCCAAATAATCTTAATTTTCCAGTAATTGAGTATTTGCTCTGTGTTTCACCTGTATTAGTGTAACTTGCAGTTTAGCATCACACGGAGGCTGATACTTTTAAGGAGATGGTTTTGTTCATGTTTTCTTGTTTGTGTCTTAACTAAAACCATCAGTTGCCAAATGCATACATGCTCAAGTGTGGTTAGCTGTTGCAATGTACTACTTAACAAGCTCTTTACAAGGAACTTAACAGGGGACTAAAACACAAAGTAATATGCAGACACTTTATGAAAATAGTTCTTTTTATTACATCTGAGTGTTTTCTATCAGGAGTCCCCTGACTTTTGGAGGATTATTGTAATGCTAGTAAAATAGAACCAAAGTAAAACTTATAGTTCCTTCTAGTGTATGCAAAGCTATTGGCAATATCTCTTTTTTTTTAATGGGAATTCAGTGTTCTCATTGAGCCATGCTATATGTAAACAGTGTGAGGCCCTGGCTGGGATGTTTCAGAATAACTTAGCATACAGTGAAACAGACTGGTGCTTTAATTTTATTAATGTTCAGTGGTGTATCTTGTGGAAACTGTTGAATGCTACATCTGTTTCTGTATGCATCTTAATAGAATTTGTGTTTTCTTGTGTTCAGTTTTGTTAGCCATATGGACTTTTAAATTCTCCTTTAGAGAAACTGATGGTGGAAGAGCAGGGAGCACTGAAGGTGGAGGATAATACTTATGCAGAGGGTTACATGGTGATATTATGTACCATGAAATAACTGGACTGTGGCCTGACAGGTGCCTCAATCCACAAGAGCTGGTTTGGGTCTTGGGACCATATTTTAGCTCAATGTTAAGCACTGTGATGCTGCATGTCCAGAAATTCTTGCAATGCTAGTGAATTTCCAGATGTTGATGTTTCATAGAAACTTCCTTTTCATAATGGTATTAAGGGCTTTTCACACGTAGTTACTGGAGGTCAGTCTTTGTTTGGAAGGACCTATTGTAGCCATGCAATGTGTCTCATGAGCACCAAACTTACAGCAAGTGCGCAGAGGGGCAGCGACCAGCCAGCCTGCTGGGAATGTTACACTATACTAGTTGTCCTGAAAACAGTGGACTTCGCTAGCTGCCTTGTTGTTCATGTAGTAGGTCTTGTGCTTCTGTGAGAGCCGCACAACTGGATTGTGCGTGGGCCGTGAGGGATTGTGAAAAAGAGAATAGCGGAAAGTGGGATGCTGGGTTATATAACCATGCTCCGAAGCCTGCTCTGTCGATGTGCCCAAATCCTGCCTGGCATCTGCCCTGGGGGTGGGGTGCAAGCTGAGTTGGGTGTCCTAGTGGGCCGCGTGCAGGTGCAGAGTTGCCACTGTAAAATATGCTGGTTTGCTGCTCCCTGAAATGTGGGGTTTGTATCTCATTTCTTCTTGTGGCAGACCTTCTAATGGCATATGGCAATAGTGTTTGCTTTCTTTATGCTCCTGTGTTCTATAGCATAATGGTTTCTGATGGGGGCAATTTTACTTCTTTTTAAGAAGTATGTATGCATGTTCAGTAAGCTGAAAATCAAAAAGAATGGCCACCTGTAAAAATAGCCTAGAATAAAGTCGTGTGCCTGACTCCAAAGTAGCTTACAAGCACATAACACCAGAAGACAGTAATACAGCTTGGGTAATACTTTGATTTGCCTTTCTTGGAACTTATTTCAAGTTCCAGAAATAAGTTGAGTCTTAAGCTTTAAAAAAAATCCAACAATGAAACCCCCAAATTTTACTGAACCTGTGGAAATAGAGAATAAGTTTCTGTTAACTCTAAAGGAAACTTTAATTATTCTGACTATTGAAAATGCTTTTCAAAAGTAGACTTTGAAGCTTTGTAGAGGAAGAAACCTTAGAATGGCCTAATAATTCTGGTGTGTATTTTAAGAATGATACTAAAACCTGAGTAAAGAGCTTGAACAGATGTCTGTTGTATATGAGTTATGGGAGTTGTAGGCCTTATGGACAGAGCGCATGAGTGCATTATGCTCATGGTTACGGCTTGTGAGTCAGCTAGCAGCAGTAGTTTCTCACATTTATAGACTAAATGTCTTCTTTTTGTTTGTAGATATGGCTCGTGGACAGCAGAAGATTCAGTCGCAGCAGAAAAATGCCAAAAAACAAGCTGAGCAAAAAAAGAAACAAGGACATGATCAGAAGGCTGCAGCCAAGGCTGCGTTGATATATACCTGCACTGTCTGTAGGGTAAGAGGAACTGAAAACAAAATACCACTGTAGGCAGTCTGTCTTCTAGCCTAGAGCAGAATTTTTAGAAGATTATATAGTAGAAACTAAGATACTTCTGAAGTGGCTGTGTAGCTTGTTACTGTAAGCATTTGCATCTGCTGTGTGACTTGCTTACAGAACACTCAGCTATACTGATAATTGAGATATGAGAAAATCTGAGAGGACCCATACAGGTCTGTTTTGGATAGTTATCTTGTGTTTTGAATTGCAGGGGTCTGCATGTGCTGTTAGTATGACATGTAAAAGGTAAAAAGTGTGAGACCACTTCCTGTTTAATCTCCAAATGAAAACATCTTTTCTTTGTGATGGGATTGGCCTGTTTCAGCATCACTGTTATCGGTGTTAATGTAGAGAGGAAAGTTGGTAGTGCTGGATGCTTTAATGTAGGTTTGTTACACAATAACTTCGACTAGAATAATGACAAGAGAGCAGAAATGTGAGTGCTAATTAGATTATACTTTCCTTCTGGCTAGTTTTCCTGAAGGTGCTCGATTTTAAGCTGAAGGATAAACTTGCCTTTTTCACCTAAATGGTCAGTCTCAGAATAGATTTATCACTTTGAATGTCTTAAATTTAAGATTGTAAATTAAGGGCTGCTCACTTAAGTACTTGTAACTAGTTCCTCTTCTTGTGAAATCACGCTGTAGCAGCAATTGCTTTGGGCAGTGGGTGCCTGCACCTGTGTAGTAGCAATGGTCTGAGATGGCTTGTGCCAAGCAGAGAATTGGTTTATCCACATAGCTCTTTTTCCTACTGATAAACAGAAGAAGTAGCTTTAATACAGATTTGGTTCTGAAAAGGATAAACATTTATCATTTAGGTGTGGAAAAAGAAAATGGTAAGGAGGTAGGTTTTCCACCAAACCGGCATATGAAGATCTACAGGGAGATTTCCAGCAAGAATAATGCCATTGATAAACATGCCAGAGCAGTGTGATACTAGCACTTAAAAGCACCTCCCTGAAAATCTGAGGTTAAATATTCTTCTTAATCTGCTACTAAAGTAATGGTGCTTCTGTTACTAGAGCAGTGTCATTGAGGAGACAATTTGCTTCAGGAAAAAAACCAAAGAAACATGGGGGGAACAGGTTTTGTAGTATTATTTAACTTATGTACTGTGCATAAAGTTAAATGTCTCTCTCTAATCAGACACAAATGCCGGATCCCAAGACCTTCAAACAGCACTTTGAAAGCAAGCATCCTAAGACTCCACTTCCACCAGAATTGGCTGATGTTCAGGCATAAAGTTGTCTACAGGTTGTTACCTTAATCTTTTAATGATTGTCTGAGAAAGGTGTATTATGAATCGTTTTTTTTTTTTTTTTTTTTTACCACCAACAGCTGGGACTTAAAACTTGCTTCGTTTCCTTTAATATGGAAATTAACTATAGGTTAAAATTACAGCCCTGAACTGTTACACAGGAGAAGCAAGCTAATACTTACAAAGGTGAAATGATTGTGTCACTTACTGTGCATGGGAGGTTGTTTTAAAAGGGATGAATGTTATTTCAAATGGTCATCCTTAGAGTGGTAGCAATAGTTTATTATTTAGTTCTTGCTTTGAAATGTTAGTTTTGCTTTGAACAAAATATGTATAATAAATACAATCTGTCTGTTGCTACAAAACATGTAATGGAAGTAGTTGTTTATTATATTTCCAACAATTGAGCCTTTTTGTTCCGGAAGCTATGCAAGTAAATGCAGTTTTTTTCTGCATTAAAATATAAAACTTAACCTCTGTGTTAACTATAGAAGAGATTTCCCAATAGCCAGTTGTTAGGCTGTAACTGAAAGCAGTTACAATAAAAGGCTGAAATTAGGTAAAAAGCAGTATTACAGTATTTCATTCACACAAAGGTAAACAGCATTGTGTAACTGTTCAGCTTAACTGAGTTATTCTTGTTTTTTATAGGTGAAATCATGGCACCTATTGACTCTTCTACTGTCAGACCTTACATAACAAACCTGCAGCTGCTTTTCTAAAACTGTTGATCAGCAAAAATGAAGGGGCTACAGAAACATTCATATTTTTATGCTGTTCCCTCTCGGGCTTCATGCAAAGACAATTCTGTGTAAATGTACAGTTGTGCCCTACTTGGAAATCCTGAAAAATCAGTCCATACTTGTTATAAAAAATTTTTTACAATTGTAATTATATTGATGTTCATATTGTGTAAAATAACTCATTTAATAAAGTAGTACTTTGATTTTACAGTATCACAGATTAAATCCTTGTAGAAGTTCTGTTTCAACTTTCTGCATATCTGCCTTATAATAAAAAAGACAAAGTGGAATTTTCCCCATCCTGCCAAAACACGAGCAGTGTTGTTCCACTGAAAGTAATGTACATTACAGTAAGTTAATCTTAAGTGAAGAGGGAAGCTGCTCAGATTTACTGTTCAGTGCACTGCCTGGTTGCGCCCAGTCACTAGTGGTCAAGTTGTTGGCTCGAGGTGCAGCAGACTCCCTAGAAGCTGCATGAGATTCGTGAGACTTCCTTCTACATTTTTGTGCTGTTTATTGGAGTCTAATACTGCAAGCCATTTTGAATGGGATTCCTTTACTGTGAGGGATCATGTTCCATGAGTTGTGCACTGGAGAGATTCAGGTTATGCTTGTTCTCCTTTATATTTGGTAGATGGCTGAGGAAGCTGAGAGGTGGCAGGATTGAATGCTGCTGGGTATGCTGGTTTGAAAAATGCTTGCAAATATTAGGTTAAAGCAACTCTGCTCTTAGTTGAAAAGTTGATTTTAAAAGATTTTTTTATGATATTTTGAGCAGTCAACACACGTGTTCCCCCTCAAATGTGTCTGGTTATTTCAGTAGCAACCCTTCAAGAAATACGCAAAATAGCCAGCCATTAATAACCTTTCTTCAAACAACCAGCTTAAAATACGCCTGTTGGAAAAGAGCCAAAGTAACTAAAATAATATGGCTGCTCTAAGAAATCGGATGTGATTAAAGTTGCATGGACAAGAAAAAGTTGGATAATAACTCTCTGGCCAAGAACATTTGAGCTGCTAAACATAATTACCTTTGAAGTGTTCTGGGCTTGGTTCTAATCCCAGATGTACAGCATGGAAGTAGTGGAGAAACATCTGAATTGTGCTAGAAGCTCTGCTCTAGAAAATCCCATCTTCGACATTTGGAGAGAGCTTATTTAAGAGCTTTAGTTTTGACCTTGCAGTAAGAAGCAATACTAGAATTGCTGTGATCTATGGAGGTTACAGTGGATGTAAAAATTCTGGCAATCCAAGTAACCCTTGCTATGCAGCAGGACTGTGCATCTGACCTTCAAATGGCTTCCTAAAATCTAGGACCATAGTTGCAAAGACTCATTCACTTGAAAGAATGCACTTGGTATTTTATTATATAAAGTCAATGCCTTTGTCTTCATCCACTCATTTGCTCTTTGTTGAACTACTTCTGTGAAACTAGCTTCCTGTCCTCTTTGCTGTGACAGTATCTCTGTAAATACTTTGGCATAAAGTTTCTCTGTATTATAGTCACTCCAGGATAACCTGTATACCACTTAACTTTTATAGATAATGTTGTTCTCCGAGAGTAATCCACTACTGCACTTGTACACCTGACATCAGAATGTAACACTTCATTTATTTTTCTTTAATGTTATCAATACATATATCCTGACAAACTGGCTCCCACAAAGCAAGAAATCTGCTCTTGACCTTTGTGTTGTATGGGGGAGAGGTACTTAAATGTTCTGATGCTGTAGTTTGTCTAAAAATACACTGAGTGCAAATGGATAAAGATGTTTCTTGCACTGACTGGTGTTTGGTAATCTGGTTTTACTTTGGAAAATGTTCTGGGATGTATCCCTGTAGCTTGGTTCTGAGGTGAAGTATATGTTCTATTCCTTCAATTCAGATTGTGTAGCATTAAATAAAAAGATTTTGTTTCATAAAAAAATCTCTCTTAATGAGCACTGAAGAGCTGGAAAGCTGTATCACTAGTGGGATGGGTGACTTCAGTTAGAATCGTATTTTCAAAACTTTATGATGCTCAGTTTGAAAGTACCGTATGAAATTACGGGGGTTTTATGTGTTAGAAGGCAAGGGTGGTCCTCAGTTCAATAAGAACCCTAGCTGCAATCTCAATTACTGAAATAAAGGAAAGCTGTGACTGAATTATTATAAAGGCTCTATAAGTATAGGGGGAATGCTACGCTAAATGCAGGATTTGCTCCCTTTTAGAATATCTTCAATATTCTTTGTACCTAAAAAGTCAGAGGAAGGGCTAGGCGTTCTCTGCCATCTCTTCCTGAGCTGAAGGATGGCACCCTGTTACCCAGCTAAAGATACAGTTGCGCATTGTAATGTGTCAGATTAAAGATAATTGAAAACCTTAAAATATAAAATGTCCTATTTCCTACCTGCTTTTGAAAACAAGTATTACTGCACTTAAAAAGTTAATTTACTGGCTGTGGACAGTGCTGGAACTAGAAGCTGTCTAACTTATTGAGAAAGAAAAATAGGCATGGAAAGTTTCCCATGTTCCCTTGAGAAAGATTCATCCCTGTGCAGGGACAGCATTTAGGTAAAGGGTTCTCACATTGTCAGTGTGGGCACCAGCTGCCCTGGATACTTGTGGAGCAACTTTAAAAAGTGATTTTGGGTGTTCAGACATCCAGATCTCTTCTGCGAATCTTAGTGGCATCTGAAGTCGCGTTTTAAGCAGAGCTCAAAATGTTCTGGAAAAAGTCTCCCTTTAGATCCCAGAGTAAAAGCTAGCATGTGTGGTTACGATGAGGCCGCCTCCTCAGGGACTACTGAGAAATCAAGAACAGTTTTGCAATTTGTGTTACTGAGACTGACTTAGGCTGGTTTCTGTACCTCTATCTATCTATAAGGGTACCTGGTTTCTTGCTGTCAAAAAGCTATGTGAAAGGTATGAAATAGAAGTTGAAGATGATTGCTATGTAGCCTTAAGGAAATAGTTTGCTTTATGCAGTGCTCTTGAGATGACCCTGGAGACTGTCCCTTTTGGTTCTTTGCTGTTGAGCTGAAAACACTTCAGCTCAAGTAAAGCTAATGATCACGGGCTGTTTGCAAACCACATAGTAATGAAGGGGTTAGTAGCATTTCTGTAAATTATTGAACTGTTTTCCCATCTTGGTAAGAAGAGCTAATAGATGGAATTTCTTTTATCATCAAATACTGATAGGCTTGAGGTCTGTTTTGCTTCCCAGTTTCACAGATACAAGTTGGGAAGTATTTGGCTTTCCTACAAGTGTGGTCTTCCCAAAGTCTGACCAGTAAACATGGTTAGTCCTACAGAATCTACAACGTAAAGGTCAGCTTGTGTTTCTGTCTGCTCAGCTCCATTTTGCTGAGTATAATTTGGGGGCTTTGGATTAACCTATTTAGAGGTTTTGCAGTGGACTTTGAAATCAGTCCCAAAACTCAGCTTTTGACTGGTAGTCAGTATGTGATTTTTCCAGATTCTGTGGCATCATCAGTGATGTTGCTCTAGTCCAGACAGTCGGAAGATGTCAAGTTCTGTCTGTGAGTTTTGCTGTCCATTTCCAAAATTATTTGGAAACTTTTTAATTCATTGTCTGTTGTGTTACGGTTTTTATACAGATAAGGCATGGAGAGAAACACACTCTGAGGCAGTTGGTAACTTTGTAGCTTCCAAAAAAAAAGGTGGATGAGGCTGAATATATATTTTACAATTCTCTTACGCGGCTTTTAGCATTAGGTTTCCTGGGTAAAGAGGAATCTAGTTGTCCCAACACTGTTATCCAATAGGAATCTTTCAAGGAGTGTCTCATCTTTTTCAGGAAATGTGTCACAGCTTTCCTCTGAAAAATAGCGTCCATTGAATATACAAAGTTAAGGTCCCTACAGCACTCTGATGACACGGCAAACATACTTGTGTGTTCCCTGTTTGTAGCTGTTACAAAATCACAAATTGTGCAAAACATTACTAAGTGCTGGAGATCTTTCAGAAGAGTAAGGAGTAATGGAAATCTCAAAAAGTTACCTAGTCCATCTCCTTGCTCTGAGGTTGGATCAAATCTGCCAAGACTCAAACTAGCAAGTGTTTCTCTAACTCTTAAAAGCTTCCAAACAAAAAGCATCCCGTGATCTTGTAAGCAGCGTGTACCATTGTTGAACTGTACAACTGGAAAGTTAGCAAAGCAAGAGTTTATCCGTATGAGTTAAGTCAATTACTTATTGTTCTCACTGGCAGTAGATGTGATGAATAGTGCCCTCATTTGACCATTGCTATCATGTTCTCCTTCTAGTCTTCTCTTTTAAGTAAACCCAGTTAATTGAATCACTCTTCATAGGCCACGTCTTCTAAGTCTAGCAATTGTTGGTGCTCTTCTCTGGATCGTCTGCAGTCTGACTGTGCTCTTAAATCGTATGGTCCAAAATGTGACCCAAAGTGCTAGCTGAGGCTAGTGCAGGGTGGCTGGAACAATTAACATCTGGCACTTACGTACTTTAGTACTGTTAACACACGCTGGAATTGTATTTGCCTTTTTTTGCAAGAGCATCACATCGACTCGCATTCAGTTCCTGGTCTCAACATTCCAGGTCCACTTTGGTACCACTAATATCTCCATTTTGTGCCTATGCATTGGTGTCAGCATACCTGTCTCTAATGGATCTCGGACCAAATTTATCACAGTATAAGCATTCCAGACCTGTCTCCTATGCTGTTTATGGTTCATCCAAGTATAGGATCATGGGGATGTCTTGCAGATGTCCTCTTTTAACTCTAGTCTGAGTTGTTCATGAATGCACTGAATGGCATAGATCCCAGGCAAAGCTTTGCAGGACTCTGCTTGAGTGTTTTCCCAGGTTCCCTGTGAGCCTTCAGTAACTGCTTTTTGAGAGGATTTCATACTGCTGTGATTCAGCTTGTGGTTGGTATGGATTAGAGCCCCATCTCCGCCTGTGAGGACTTCACAGAATGACAAAGTCAAAGTCCTTCACAGCAACAGGGAGATTTGGGATCTTCTGCCTCTGTTTTCCAGTTTTCAGGAAGAAGGAAATGGATGGTGGTGGGATATGGCATACTCTGTTCCTGACAAATCCACGTTGGCTGGCTGTTGGTGGGTTACTTTTCCATACACATTTACAAATATGATTTTATAAGAATTATTCTAGCCTTTTTCCAGGTTTAGGTTGACTGACGGAGTCCCCTTCTTTTTAAATTCCTTGTGTTTGTCCTACTGCTCTCTTGGACTGTTGTCTGTGCTCTGTGAGTTCTCAAAGAGCAACACTCATGGTCCACATTGACGTGGCTGATGGCTGGAGTATCCTGAGATAAAGAGTAGTCAGTTATTGCCAACTTGAATACCATCCAGGTCCTCTGAGTACTTCAACTCAGTCTTTCAACTTCTTAACGTGCTTTGTTTAGTTAATTTTTGCCTGGTCAAAATCACTGTTTGTTACTTATTTGTGAATCTTATCTTTCATTTTCTCTCCTTCATCAACTAATGTACCTATACTTAACTTTATCTTCCCCTATATGTTTATATGCTTTGTATCTGCCTTTTAGAACCTCAGCTGTTTGTTTGACTCTGCTAATGAAGGTGTTACTTCATTGACTTTTGAGACACATAAAACCCAGTCATCTGCCTGTCTCAGGATCCATGCTAGCTCTTATGTTACAACACACTGCACAACAACCGAGGCCAACTTTTTTAAATGGTTGTTGTTGGGAGGTTTTTTGCGTAGTTTGCCCACTGTGAAGCTATCAGAAGCTGAATATATATATATATATATACTTTGTCCTGATCAGTTCATAGTCCCAAATATGCCAGAGCTGCAGGCATTCCCATTGAAATTTGGGCTCTAAGTATTCGCTTACCCCACCTGCTAGCAGTGAGAAAGGCACTACAGACCAGGATGGCCTGATGAATCTCCTGCATGTGCAGTGGCTCTAATGCTGTATATAAAACTACAGAGCACTAATGAGAGAAATGCTTGAGTGACTTTTCACCAGACAGCATTCTGACCATTTCTTCCTCTGGTTTTCAATTCTGTCCCTAAACTTTAATCATTGCTGTCTGTTCTTTTCATAGGGATGCTGATGCCATCCAACCCTTCACAAGGGTATACCGCGCCTGTCTTCCTTACCTTTTGTTTGTTGATTATAGAGTAATACCCAAACCGCTTTTGTGTCTTACAGGGTGCTTTGCAAAATTAAAGTATGCCTGGAAAACAAAGGCATGTTAATTGCACAGCATAATCTCAAGCCAACAGGATGGGCCTTGATTTTTAGCTTCTTATCCCTGATGTGCCTTCAAGTCCCAGAAGCCATTACCTGCTGATAGTTTTAACTCTCTTTTGGTACACAAGTTTTCTTTAGCTGTAAATGGTCGCTGCGTATTTTGCAATAAAATGGTTGCTTTATTTTGAATTGTTTGTGGACCTTTTGAAGGATGAAAACTGAGTATTTATTTCCAACCAAAAACATAATTGAAGAATGATGTCTTCTGAAAAAAAAAAATCTAAAATGTTTGTATATGTTCTGCTGGTGTTCAGAATTATAATTATGGTCATTACTCACTTTCTGTTACAGTAATGCTTAATGCAGTGGCACTTTCTGTTGAAGGAGATACAATTCAGATGTCATATCACA
The DNA here is from genome assembly GCA_009769605.1 of Bucorvus abyssinicus. NCBI lineage: Eukaryota > Metazoa > Chordata > Aves > Bucerotiformes > Bucorvidae > Bucorvus > Bucorvus abyssinicus. The sequence continues at coordinate 13,475,255 of CM020033.1, read as the reverse complement.
GTGGGCTGTGGGCAGGATGGGAACAGACCAGAATAGTCTTCGTGCAGTGGAGCTCCTTTTTCTCTCTACGCAGAAACAGAGTGAAAAATAATTTACATTTGTGACTAGATTTCAGTTGCTTTATTTTGTATTTAGAAAGTAAATTTAGACTGTTTGTGGTCTTAAAAATTGCTTAACCCTTAGAAACATTTTCTAGCAGGTGCCTGCTCCTGTTAGGTCTTCCCAGATCGATGCTAGAAGAGAATATTTTTCTCAATGAGGTCTAAGAAACACTTTATTAGGGACCATGTTAAGAAAAGTTAAGAAATAGTACACAGCTGCTTTTTGTTACTGCAGTAAATCATGCAAAGAATTTGCTATTATGCATCTGAAAGCAAGAGCTGTTACGCAGCTGAAAGAATGTGACACTGTTTGGATCATAACTGCCACCAGTGAAGGACTTCTCGGCTTCTGGACTGCTTTCTGAATGAACAAAGCATGCCTGTATTTCTCTCAAGTAATAATTGAATTCTACATCTCTGAAGTCAGTAGGAACTTTATTTTGTAATATGCTAAATATTCACATGCACGTGCAGAAAGCCACTAGCTTGAACACCTTTGTAAAGTCTATAAATCACGTATGTTACTAAAATCAGTTTAACTGGCCTCTGGCAATCAGAAGACAATTTCTGCATGTCTAGGAGATGCAGTAGTCTGTCCTAGAAAACACAGTGCTGTACCAAGACAGACTTCACAAATGGTGGTTTATAAAGTTATAAGATGGCTTTGGACTACAGTCACTGTCAGTTCTCAAAATTTCTCCTGCTATTTTACCATGAGCCTTTTAATTGGAAACACTCTGTGGGCAATAAGACTCTGTGGACCTTGCAGACGCTAGTGCCCCATGGACAGAGAATTGGAACCTGCTCTCAGACACTTGTGAAATTGTCTCTCTTGCTTGCTCTGTGGCTCCAGGCATTTTCTCAGGACCCAGACATCTCTGTGTTGCCCCCCACTTCCCTGCTTGGGGTGGCTGCATGGGTAGGAGTGCAGTCACGTAACAATAAAATTGTCCAGTGTAACACTACGAACTGCTAATCCTGCCCCGATTGCACCGTCTCTTTTTAGTCAGTGGTGGCCAGACTTCACCCTTCACTCCTATGAAGGGATGGAAGCAACCTGACATCTGCAGAGGTGCTTTCTGGGGCTGCTGCTCCTGAATGCCAGCCTGCCTTCCTCTCGAGGAGAGGCTCGTGGAGCCCAACGAGCAGTGTAGCTGGGATCTAGCTGGCTCTAGGCCTGAACTATTAAAACCCTTGGCTGAAGACAAACAAATTTGCAGAAGATGAGGTATCTTAAAGGCAATACTGTTGTTCCTATTTGTGAAAATAGGTAGAGGAAAGGCTCTGTATGGGGGAGGATGGTAGAACAGCTGCAAAATAGCCTCCCGCAATGCTGGACAGCAGAGAAACACTCGAGAAATCCTCAAACCATGAGCATTAGTGCTTATATTTCTGTAGGAAGGAGAATTCAAGCCAAAGTACCTGATACTAAGTGCCTATACCTAACTTGCTTGGTGTCAGAGCTTTGGCCATGGCTCTGTGGGCCATGAGCCATTTTTAGCTCTTGCTGCCTGGGGCAAGGTGGTCCTTCTTCTGCGTCCCTCTTCCCTCCCCAGCTCCCACTGCAAAGCCCCAGCATCACCCATATCAGGTGCTTATTGGACACTTTCATCAGCAGCCTGACAGAAAATGATCCCTTTGACTTTCTACAGGCAAGTGAGCAAAGTCAGCCCCTGGAAAAGTCTGACAAACCAAGGTGCCCATGTTGGGAACCTTGTGGCTGGGTGCAGGGAAGTGACAGGGACTCTGTATATCTGTATGAGATCAGCAAAGACAAACAGCTTTCCCCTTACAGCTGCCCTGTGTGAGAAAAGGAGGAGAGGGAGAGGTGGAATCCCAGTTAGAGACTGTAAGAACAGTTCATGATGCATTTGCTTACACAGAATGCTTGCTTTTGAGCACTTGAGGCTGGCTCAGGATTGATTGATTGCTAATGATGGTCAAGGTCCATTTAACGGCAATAAACTAACAATGTCTTGAAAAGATTGCACTTTATATGGCACCTGACAGATGTTTTGCTGCTACCAACACACCATCCCTCTAACTAATGTGGTAATGAATGTGCTACGTGCTTGGGTGACTCTTTTCCTCTTTCATCCCTCCTTGTTGTGGTTATGTCTATACCAGACCTGCACATGATGCATTGATCGGTACCCAGATACTCATCTCTCCAAGTACTCTTGAACAGGCTCATATATAACTGGTGTCTCAGGAAGATAAAAACTGGATGGAAACTTAAACAAAGCTGATGCTGAGACTTTGCTGTCAGCAAGGAAGTTTATGAGCTGCTTTTGACCAGAATTTGACTCCAGTTGGTCACATGCTGTAGAACTGGCAGTGAGAGAAAGGAAGTCCTTCCATTTCCAGGGAGCTCCACGGGAGAAAGTGAACAGGAAAGCCCAACGAAGCAGTCACCATTCAAGAGGAGAATAGAACAGAGCAAAATGAGCATTGAAAAGTGCCACCAAAACCCGAAAGTCAGTGATGAACTCAACAGCCAAAAAGAGTGCTGCTTCCCAGAATTTCTTTGCAAATGGCTCTGGCTCTTGGGCAAGTATAAGCTCTACCAAGAGATTGTTGGCTTAGTTGCTAGAACTGATTACGAAAAAGTATTGAAATGTTATTCCTGCTGAAGTTCAGTTGTCCAGCCTCTTAAAACAAGTAAAGCTGTTACTATCCCCCGGAGAGTGAATGGAAGCAGATTATAATGAAACAGATGGCATAGAATTTAACTTAAAATCAAGATTCTTCATTATTGAGAATGGTCTGTCTCAAGCCACACATCAGGCAAATTGGTATGTGGAGACATTAAACAAATAATCCCTTGGTTCAATTTCTTAGTTACCAGATTTCAGGGTGCTAGACATGACTTATTTTTGAGATGGGTATTTCTTGTTTTGTCTAAGCTATGGTAAACCCCACCTGTTTTAAGAGGTGGATCCCAATCTGTGGATTGATATTGTGTAGAAACAGCCTTTCTTTTAATTCAGGAAGGTATATCAAAAACAGCATTCTTATTTACATTTTGTCTTCCAATGGCTACCATTTTCCAGTTTCTCCATTCTTACAGCAAACTTCTCATCCCCATTTCCAGCCAGCTTTCTCGGAGAGCTGTGTAAGACTGCCCTCTTCAAAAACATGAGTCAGCTACCATTTTTACTGCCAATAACTCCTCAATCTACCTCCTTACTGTGTAATCAATCTCAACCTCTCTCTCTGACATTTACACGTGAATGTCTAACCAAAAGCTGTAGCCAGGCTGCTCCTGCTGTCCTCCCGGTCTCGTGTCCTCACTGTTTCCTACCACCTCTCCATCTGCTTATACCCGCCTTTGTAGCATCCACCGGTGGGGTCTCAAACAGCACATGGCACAGCTGGCTCTGGCTCCACGGCCTGGGGTCTTTGGCACTTCCCAAATGCACGCTGGTCATAGCCACAGCATCTTTTCTCAGGTCAAGTTGACAAGTCTTTCCCCTGCAGAATAGGCATCTTGCTTTGGCAGAAGTTGTCAGATGCTGAAACAACTCTTTCTCCGCCTCTCTGTTTTCTTCACTGGATAAACAGTTCATGGGCAGCTGATGGGTTCTTTTGCTCCTTTGCCGAGTTAACGGTTTACTCCACAAGGTCTTTGGTTTTCAAACTATTTATATTTTTAATTAGGAATTACTGCCTTGGTTCTAAGCATCCAAATTCATACACAGCCATCTTTTTAAGACTGCATTTCCCTCTGCCATGCCTCCTCCTTTTCTCCCCTCTGTCCCACACACAACCTTACTTAGTAACGGTGAACTGCCAAATCAGAGACATAAGGGCAAGGTTTGGGAGCAAACAAGGCAGAAAGCAGGACTGCACATCCGCAGTCCCCCCCAACCCAGTGTCGTCTGCTCTCAGCACAGTGGTGGCCAGGTAGGTTTTTTACTGCACTGTGAATGTTTAGCTGGTAAAGAGTTGCCTCAGAGAGGAGGGCTTGGGAGCAGCTCTGACCCACTTTCCCCATTCTTAAAACCACCATGGTACGGAGCAGCCCTCTTTCTGAAGAGAGAAACCAGACAGCTCCTTAAAAACCTTAGGTGTGTTTCACCACCATGTATTTAATGTAATTAGTTCCCAGGTCAAGGCTTACCCCTCCACGTTTTACCCCTGGTGAACCCTGAACTGCCAACACCTTGCAGACTGGCTTTGCTGAATTTCCAGCACCTCCTGCCCAACCTGTTTGCTTCTCCCTCTTTCTTATGCTTCATCATCTCTTTTATTTGTCATTTAGTGTCCTTCTGTCTGGAAAGACAGGTCTTGTGTGTGAGGAAATGAATCCGTAGCCCACCTGCCCTCCTGCTTGGCAGTGCATACTGAGAGCGGGCAGTATAAAATCCACGTGAGAGAACCCAGCTCAAATGCCGAACAAATCAGAGGAGCAGGACTTGCTGGGTCAGGCCCTCACATTTTGGCCATCGGGGCAAGAGGCTGGTCTTTGTTGTGTGGTCATTACCCTTATCTTTAGTGGCATCACTGAGCCACCTCCCGGGATTATTTAATGTGCCTTAGTCCTCTATAACTGTCACCCGAAGTGTTGCTCACATGTGTGTTCTGCTGTGTCCTGGTTTTTTCCAAAGCACAGTTACCTTTTGGGCATGAACAGCCAGGTCATGGACTTGCTCAACTTGGCTGTAGACCTGCATAAATACAATTCACATATATCTTGATACGATCTAACTTCAGTTGGAGTAAGATTAGCCCAAAATTTCAAACTTCCTCTGCAGGTGGCATCTCTTCCTGCACATACATTTTCCTTTAAAAAAAACTTCTAAGTGGTTTATAATCACAATTTATAAAGCTATGTTTTCAGTCTCAATCTCTTGCTGTTTCAGAGAGAGCTACAGGGATACTCCTTCAAGCAGCTACCATGGTATTCCTCTTCCATGCTGATTTAAATTAGCCAAACAACAACCTCTTCAGTAATTAAAACACCCACAAAAAATCAGAACAAAAAGCTTCCAGTTTAAATCTGTGTTAAACCAATTCATCAGAGTCACACGATTAAAATCTTTTGGCCAAATCCTCCTTGTCCGCTTCATGTAAGCAGTGCTTTTGAGAGCAAAGGGATGAGTGAGAACAGCGTTTAGTCTGTACATTAATAATGTATATTCTTTGACTGACAGGGAAGGGGCTGGCAGAACAAATGAAAGCACCCTGGGGTAAGAGGAAGAAAGCCTCAGCTTGCTGCTCCTAACTGCACAGGCATAAAAGTACATTTTGTTCCACTATTAAATAAGGAGATTTGGGATATAATACTGTTTCCTTCTGCAGCCCTTCCATTTTCTGTTCGTAGCAAAGAGGATAAAACTGTCCACAGCTGTAATTGTTCTGTCCAGCGCTCTCATGCCTGGGAGAATTAATCACGATCTGCAAAATCTACTCCTCTTAGCTGCAAAGCAGCACGCTTTTGCATGGTAAACATCTACTGACCTTTGAGTCCAAGTACACCAAAGACTCTGTCCGCTGTGTCTCAGCATTCCCGGCTTCACGGCTGGAATAACTCGTGGTGGACATCAAGAGCCGCCTTATTTCACCTAGCTTTTTCCTGGTCGGAAAGGCATTGCTGTCTTAATTAAGCCATTGGGAATGGATCTGTGGAGACAAAAGCCGCAATCCTACGTGAGCAGCCCCAAACCCCGTGGCTGTGGCATGGGCAGGACGCACTGGATGGGTGCCTTTGGTTGGTGACATGGGGCTGCCATTGCCCATGAGTGGATGGGGCCAGTGTCCATCCTTCATGGCTTATGTCCTAGGTGGGGTTTAATGTCGTTCAAGCTGGATTTACTGCTTGCTTTCATTTGCGGGTTGGTAGGGTTTTGGGTTTGTTTTTTTTTTTAGCAAGAGGAATTCTAGACAGACATTATCTGGTAAATTCAATAATATGAGGGAAATAAAGCAAATTCCAGGAACAAATTACCTCAAATTTAGTGCAGTGAAATAACGCTGCACTTGTACCATCCTTCCAGCCATTCAATAGCGATTGTTGTGGTTAAAATTAATTCTTAAAGTTCCAGTCTATCTTCTGCCAAGCAGCTCTTCCCTATTTGTTACTGGGCTCTTTTTCTGGATGACTCTTGTAATCTTATTGTACCTGGCATTTTTCATGCCTTCAGAGGAAAGCCAGAAATTCTTGCATCAGTGCTGAAGGTAGTCAGAGAGGGTGAGTGTGCTGATTTTGGCTGCGATAGAGTTGATTTTTTGCATAGTGGCTGGTGTGGAGCTGTTTTGGATTTCTGCTGAGAACGGTGTTGATAACACAGGGATGTTTTAGTTACTGCTGGGCAGTGCTTGCACAGAGTCAAGGTCTCTTCTGCCTCTGACACCTCCCCACCAGTGAGTAGGCTGGGGGTGCACAAGAAGCTGGGAGGGGACACAGCTGGGACAGCTGACCCCAACTGACCAAAGGGATATTCCATTTCATATGACGTCATCCTCAGTGAATATAGCTGGGGGAAGAAGAAGGAAGTGAGGGACATTGGGAGATAGCATTTTCCTTCCCAAGTAACCGTTACAGGTGAAGGAACCCTGCTTTCCTGGAGATAGTTGAACACCTGCCTGACCATGGGAAGTGGTGAATGAATCCCTTGTTTTGCTTTGCTTGTGTGCCGCTTTTGCTTTACCTGTTAAACTGTCGTTATCACAACTCATAAGTTTTCTCACTTTTACCCTTTCAACTCTCTCCCCCATCCCACTGGGGAGGAGTGAATGAGTGGCTGTGTGGGTCTTAGCTGCCAACTGGGGTTAAACCATGTCAGTGACTCAGCTTTTCACTTCCAATTGTAAAATTAAGGCTCAGTAACCAACAATGACCTGCTAATCAGGGTAAGCACCTTGCCATTTCCTTGGTTTTGAGCACATATTTTCTACCATGATATAACACTAAAATATATTAAAAGAAGCTTGTTCAGATGCTTCCAAAGGCAGGACAATGCCCTTGTGCCTGGTTCCCCTTCTGCAGAGCAGCTGAGCAGATCTGTTCGCAGCTGAATTCCTTCCCCAGCTTGCACCCACACATGGTCATTGCTGGGACACGTGCCCAGGGACAGCTCGCAGGAATGCCTGCAGCTGTGGAGCCCCGTGGGAGGATTGGGTTTTCAACAACCAGGCAAGTCCAGCATTGAGACCGGAGAGGACAAGGGAGGACAGCAATGTGTGCGGGGCAGGGGTGCAACTGCCCTAGGTGACATGGGAGGTCCTTGTGGCACCTGTGAGGGTGCTGAAAAATAATACCCTGGCTGGTTAGGGATGAATATGAAACATCTTATATTCTTTATAACACATAATGAACTAATAAGGACAAAAAAATGTGTAATCATCATGTGCACTAGTTTCCATCCTGCCATTTGAAAGCTATCTTCCTCAGTGGCTGAAGAGCAAAGTCCCCAGGTCAAGCTCCTCTTCTGGGGAAACAAGAGAAGATACATCCCCAAAAGGCACTGCTTCCCACCTGGGCTGGGGCTGGGGCTCAGGAGAGGTGGGGGAGATGTCTCGTCATGAGCCTTCGATCCTCTACTGATTTTGATAATTAGTGTACAAAAGACTCGACTTTTAGAAAGTCAATATATGTGAGGGCAGTCCTGCTCCTGAAATCTGAATGGCTTTAGAGCATGACCCAAACTCACGGTTTTCATGTATAAGCAGATAAATTTTAGTTTAAAAATATGATTAATTTAAAAATACTATTTTTCTTGCTGAAGTTTTTTTAAAAAGATTTCTTTAATCCTACTCAGCTTCTCCAAAGCTTTTGTGCCAGCCAAGCTGCTGTTCAGCAGAAGCAGAGGGATATTGCAGCTCTGCAATCCCAGTGGTAGGCTGTAACCCAGGGTAGGTGACACCAGGTAGCTACCAGTGACCAATGGCATGCTCAGGCCATCCTCAGGACAGTGCTGCCTGTTCCTCGGGCATGTGAAATGGTGTCTGGCCACACAGTCCTTACGTTGAGGTTTGAGGTGCCTGAGGCTGGCTGACAGAAGATGGAGAATGGCTGAGACGGGGCGAAGAAAGTGGAGAAGGGACAAACAAGTGAGGAGAACTGGGATGGTAGGTGAGGAGAGAGGGTGATTGACCTAGAGGAGAGCAGGGAATGGGAACAGGTTGAATGACAAGAGATTGGTGTGAGCGAGGGGTTGAAGGAAACAGGGTGCTGCTTCGGGACAGGTGGGAGCAGGTCTCAGCACCCCCTGGGGATGTCCCGTCCTGAGCGCAAGACAGAGCCCAGGATTCCTCTGCAATTAGTGAGCCCTTGTGAAACTGGGTGCCCATGGCAGTGTGGGGGTCCTGGAGCCATGGGCTCGGTGCTCTGTCTGCACCTGTATGTGGCCCCAATGAGAACCGTGGGGCTTGCTGGGTTCACTGTTTGGTGGTGGAGGGGTTAATTCCACGTATGAAACCCAGTGGGAAGGTAGCAACACCAGACACCCACACCTGGGGAATACCACCTACACAAATCTAAATTCAGCCTCTGGAAGCCAGTTACTGTGATACTGTCTCTAACAGCAGCCCCACAGGCATCCTTCACAGCGACAGCGGGCCCAGGCACCCTTCCCATGCTCTGATAGCAAGAGAAGACGTGATACCCCTCTGCAGGGACACAAGTCCCCTAGCTCAAGGGAGGAGACAACCCAATTCTTTCATTGTTCATCTTTTCTTCATTAGAACATGATTTGAGCCTAATGACGTGAGAAGAGAAGGTGAGAATGTCTAAAGGACGCTGGTAGGAAGTTGCAGATCCCTGGAGGAGGAAGTCTCATGGGTTTTCTTGTACGATACGGGTAGACTTAACATTACGGGCCTGCGAGTTTCATATGTTGTGTTGGGCCCGTAAATGCTACCAGAGCTGTCCATCCAGAGGCATTCAGCCCTGGAAAATACTGAAGCTTTGTATTTATCCTGAAAGCACATTGTTTGTTCAATGTCCACAAGCAGCTGTCAGGGAGCAGGGAGGAGGCATGGATGCTTTATTGACCAAACCAGGGTGGGAATGTTCCATCAGCAGGGCTGTGAAAGCAGCCGCCAATCCTACACTTTCTGCTTTCTAGCTCAAAACCTTTTGCCAGCCTCCACCACATGGCAGATGTTGATGACTTGCTCTCCCCTCTCATGTGGTACCACCAGGACACTGTTGGTTGCTGGTACATCAACAGGGGAAGGCACAAAGCCTCCACAGATACTGGTGCTTCTCCCTGCCCTTCTCACTGGCTCATCAGCAGAGCTCCTGCCAGCTTTAGTGATGGTTAGTGCCTAACCCAGGCTTATGCCCATGGGGGATTTAAACCAGGGGAGCTCCCCTGAATTGGAGACCCCATTTGCTTGTACCCATGTTACTGGTATAAATATCAGGAAGGTCATGACCAGCAGTTCACAAGTGTCTCCTCCTGCAGGGCTTTGGATAGTGGACCACTAGAAATGATCCTCGGGAGCTGGTGTGAGGCATATTTATTTCCAGCACAGGGCTAGTGTTGCTGCTCACATGCAGTGGAGAGCTTGAGCCAGATATGGTGGATGCCTCCGGGCTCCAAAGGATGTCCTCCTCTCACCAGGCACGTGGGGCTCAGCAGGAGAGATGGATAGACCTTCCAGACTGAAAGGAAAATTTGGCTTCTTCTGGGAGACGGTAACAGTTAAAAAAAAAAGGAGTATGTTTTTGGCCAAAAGTCATGGCTTGACACCCCTTTCTCTATAACTCTGCTCCTTTACCTAGCCAAAGCTGTAGGGGAGATGATGCTCTCTCCAAGAGCTTCCATGGGCTGCACTGCTTCTCCACGGACACCTGAGACCTCCCACAAGAGCTGCCTGCTTGCTTTACTTTGGAGGGGTGGAGGTTGTTCTCCCCAGACAGTAGATGGGAGCGGTGGGACTCCATGCTTGTGGCTTATTCATCAGCTGGCTCAGCTGAGTTCATTTGTTAGTGGTTTCATGTTTGCTTTTAGTGTTGCTGGATATATTATAGTCTCAGAAGATTAATCATCAAGGGTGCTGAAAGCTTTGTGCTCTTTACTACTAACCAAAGCTAAACAAATAGAGTTCCTTTTCTGTACCTTACAACTCTCAGATTTGGCCAAAGTCTCCGAGTGTCGCTGTGCTGCAGTCAGCAGCATTATGCTGACTGGCATTTTGGCATCCTTCCTTATCCTTCCTTCTTCCCAGCTCCCTCTGCTGAGAAAACCCTTGTGGCCCCACTCTTTCAGGCAAATGTGTTCTTTCACCCATAACCTGCTCAGGCTTTTTTTTCTCGCCTCTCTTCCTGGGCCAGGGGTATTCCCCAAGCTGCCCCAGACCTCTTCAGCACTATGCTGCCTTTCTCCCTTTCCCTCTGGTGCCCAGGAAATATCCCTTAATTAGGGCATGCCCAAATCCCTCCTCCTCTTCCTTCTGAAAACCATGGAAGACCTCTCCTGTCTCGTAAAGGTAGAGCCAAACTCATGGGGCCAACCAACCACCCAGCCAGTGTGCTACCAGCCAGAGTCTGCATTAAGGCAGGACTTTCTCTCCTGCTTTCCCCTCCTTCTGCCTCAGAACCCATTTCACATGGCAAAAACACGGGCCCTGCAAAAACACAGCTCTGTGAACCAACATCCGTGGCTCATGCCAGCATTTCAGAATAAGGTGCAGCATTTTGGCTGGCGTCCCACAGTATTCCCCATCTTTGCACGGAGCTGGGGCTTCTGTACTCTCTGTTGTGCTTAAAGGCAATGGGGTTCAAGGCAGCAGCACCAAACAGGGTTTTGATTAAAACATTCATGTTTTACGGTGAAAACTCTGCTGGATGCTGTGACTTGTGTCATGATAAATGTGGACTGGATGCTGCAAATAGGGTTTAAGCTACATGCATGCTTCAAAATAAAGACATTAAGGAAGAACAGGCTGAAATTATCCCTTTATCTCTTGCCTTCATGCCAGAGAGCTTTCACATGGTGACATGCCACTCTGGACCTCATGGAGCTATTGCTGCTGAGCATCAGAGCAGGAGCCCAAGATGCCAGTCCCTCTGCTGTAGTGAAGAAACCTCACATGGGCACTCCTCTCCATGCAGAAAGAACAAAACCCCACTGAAATCCACTTTCCTTCGATATTTCTGGGTCACGGTGAACCGAGTGTGGTAGTGGCAGAGCAACCAGTAATACGTAATGCTGCCTGAATAGCTAGATGTGTCAGAAGTGACACAGCCAGAGCCAATCCTACCTTGCGGCAGCCTGATAAACTAAAAGGTATTTCCAAGACTCTTCCAGCTCTGTTTTCTGTGGTTTCCATGAGTCAGTCCCTCCTGTAATTGTCCCATCCACAGTCTGGGGCTCTGCCCACATCTGGGTCTCATCCTCCTGCAGAACCAGCTCCTCAGGGAGCAGTTCCTCTGGCTTAATGGGGTTGGGAGGTGCTGGCAGGAGCTCCCGTCCTGCAGGAAGCTCCTAAGGGCATTCCTGGGTCTGTTGCTGGCCTCCTGGAGCACAAATCCAGGCTACAGGTAATGTGTAGCACATCTTTTCTTGATAAATGCATTCCCGGGGCGGTGGGAGGCAGCAGCAGCTTAGTGTATGCTGCCTTAATAACTACCTGCAGAAGCAAGTGCAGCTTTGGGCGAAAGGGCAGCATCGGTTTGTCACAGTCACAGGTTTTGTCTAGCAGGCAAGGATAATGGCACGGGGCTGCTGCCTAAGCGGATGCTGAGGCAGAACGCCTTTCACCTCTGCAGCGAGGGTATGGGCTGCAATCCAGGTGTTCCTTTGGCTAGCCGAGCCTGGTTCGCTGCAGATATGCGGCGTGAGCCAGTGTTCACGCCGACCAGCAACCAGCGGCATGTTCTGGAAGAGCAGCTTCGCTCTCTTTGCATCCTGCACTCAGAGAAGCCGAAAACGTCTGCACCATGTGTTCAACAGCCAGGGCACCACTTCTGAAGGTTGCCAAGCTGACAACAGCAGCAAAACCCAAATAACTCACGTTTGCTAGAGCCAGGTTCCCAACCCAGGTGCTGCTGGGACGCCTCCTGTTCTGATTCATGCAGTTTATCGCAGGGTCTCTTCCCTAGCCCTGTATTTCTGCAGAGCAAATACCTGCTCCCTTCACTCTCCCATTGCTTAACCTTTCACTGTATTTAATCCGTATTTTTCTAACAACAACAGGATTATTTTCATGTTGTCAAAGGTCTCTGGCTTAGGAAGGCCTGTATATCTAGCCTTGGTCAAGCAGCAGTTCTTCCTAACCTCACCTACTAGAGCTGCTTGGACAGCATACCCAGGGGTTCAGCAATATTAAGGCTTGTACTAATTTTTTTTGCAACTGAGTTTTATAGCAGTAATCAGTTTAAAGAAACCAAGGGTATATGGAATGGTCCCACGAGAGCACAGGCAGCTTGGCTTGGGCTTTTGCCACAGCCTCTTGCAAACATCTCCCCAGGGCATCTCTGCCAGTAAGGCACAAGGCCAGCAAACGGGGACTCCTCCAGACCAGTTTAGCTATCAAGTTTTACCATCCCCCTTGCTGCCCACGGCAATGTCTCTGACCAGAAGATGCCTCTTCCCTACAGACACTTGAGCAATGCGGAGGCCATGGTGCTGGGCCAGCCATGTGTCTCAGAAACCAATAGGCTGAGTTTTATCAATCACCCATATTGAGAAAGCGCCTTTACAAACAAGGTAAGGTTGGTCACTCCGGGTCAGGCCATCTGGGTGTGGGAGCTGCCTGCAGCAGAGCCCATGTGACAACAGAAGCTGGGCACTTCCAGGAGGTGTTTGCCCCGGTGCTCCTCCAATTTCCAGCCACTCAGAGCAAAACCAGGTGAAAAAAACAAGCTGCAGTTGGCTGAAAAAGTCATTTTTTTTTCCTTGTGCAAATTTCCCCTGAGCTGAGCACTGTTGTTATTGTGCAAAAAATAGAGCAAGATACTTATTAACTCTCAGGGGAAGCAAACTAGTAATGCAAACAGGAGCAGGGGACCCTCATTAACTCCTTCAGATGAAAGTGGGGCACTCACCTGCAGCAGCAGCAGCCTCTGCCTGGGCTGCAAGGGTGGTGTGGGGGCAGCTCACCCACTGCCCGTGGGCAGCGAGCGGGCAAGGGCAACGGTGTGTCCTACTGAGTAGACAAGCCACAGCCTTGCTGCAAACCCAAAACGTGAGGAGCCATGGCCCAGCTGATGGTCCCACCAGGTGCCATGTTGGGGCAAGTCCTGGGTCTTAGGCAGGAACAAGCAGAGATGGGTGTCTAAAACCTCATCATCACCCCGGCCCTGGAGGACACGGTGTTATCATCAAGCACTTGAACAACTTCTTCTTACAACCAAACAATAATAAGGGATTTTAATGTGATGATGGGCTCTGTTTGGTGCAGCCCCTCTGTGCAACTGCCCACCCTCTGCTGCTGGGGCTATCCTTTGGAGTGCAGCACCCGCTGCCACGATGACAGCTACAGAGCTTCATTTGTCATTAACCGACAATGGCACTGCTGGCAAAACGCGTTCTGGGGGTGTGTTACTAAAGATACACACTTGGGCTGTAAGGCACAAGGCGTTTCTGCTATTCCCTGAGACACCTTCAACACCCCATGGATGTCTGTCTGTTCCCTTGTCCCCCTATTAGGCACAAGCCGTGGCTAAAACAAGGCCAGGGACTCTCAGGCAGCTTCGTCCAACTTTCCCTATACCAACAGAGTTATATGTTGTGAATATCCTAAGAGCCTTTTCTAGCTTTGTTTCACATTGAGATTTGCCAGGATGGTACCGTTGGAGAGCTGCAGCCCACCCTTGAGCCAGCTCAGCTCAGAATTGGGAAATCGATTTGGAGTCAGATTTTGTTCAGTTCCATTAGCAATTCCTCAGCTGATGCTGTGATTGATAGAAATAAGGCTGTGCGCTCAGCTGGTGAGCCCTTGCTTTGTTTTGTGCTGGTCTTCTGAGATCAAAGTGGCTGCATTTACCAATGGCTGCGTTTACTCTTTTGCCTGATAATGGCAAAGTGTTCAGCATATTTTATATATTCAGGGCTCAGCTTTAGCCTTCTGTGACAGGCAGCACGTCCCGGAGAAGCAGCAGCCTTTCAGCAGCCCAGTGCAACACACTGCTGCAGTCCAAGAGGGGATGCGGAGGAGAACTGGAACAGTAAGAGAAGCCTTAAAAACAGAAATAATTAAGCTATAGCACAGTTCTTGGTTATTACCTGATCAATATTTGGCGGGGGTACTGGAGCTATCATGCTTGCCTCTGTGAAGAGAGCCATAGGCACTTTACTCGTATGGAAGCTGCCCATCATGCAGAAACCACGAAAGCTCCACTGGGCTATCACAGTGAGTGGGGAAATTACTTTAAAACAAGCAGAAGGCAACCAAGCATCATCGCCTTGCTTTCTGGTTTGCTGAGCCATCTCAGGGAAGAAATGGTTCAAGGACTGACAGGAGGGGCTTTAGCACCCCGCAGACCTGGGGAATGGAGCTTGGGGACGCTAAGCACTGACTGGTAGGGTGAGGGTCTTCAGCTGCAGGCACCGCAGCGTAGGGAGATGCGGGTCAGGGGGACATGGCCTGAGACGTGTTGTGAAGAGGCACGAAACCTCTGCTTTTTTGTAGGATTTTGTGGCTCTCCCCAGCTTTAGCTACACACACACAAACATTTAAAGGGATTTGTGTTTACAGCTGCCAGGCAAGCAGGATACCATGCTGGGACACCTCAAAATTCACCTCCTAGCCAAAGAACCACGAAGTCTTTCCCTTGACTGCTGTTCCCTGGGCTGCAAAGACAGCACTGCCTGCGGCAGGGCCAGGGTCTGGTGGGGGGCACAGACCGGGGTTCATCGGCATCACCTCTCTCCCAAAAAATACAGCCTAAGAGCTTGCAGGGCTGAGGCTGTAGTGCCTGCTCACGCTGAGAAAGCCGTACATCTGTTTACTGCAAATGTCTCCATAGAAACTCCTTCTCCAGGGCTGAAGATGTGGATCCGAGCTGCGGTGGAGGGCGCTTTCTGCCCCCGGCACACCTCCATGAGCAGCCTCGTCAGTTTTCACGGCAGAATTGTTTGGCACAAAATAATTCAGACTAATGTATCCCCCTGTGCTCCTGAAATTGTGTGGAATTTAAAATGCTAAATTAACTAAATCATTTTAAACATGCAAGCACTGTAATTATGAAGAGAGGCAAATTATAAAGCCTGGCTGTTCCAATGTTTTCAGGCTATAATTCCTGAAACCATCTAGAAAAACGGAGCAAGCTAAGGAGCAAAGAAACTGCACTAACGAAGAGGTGTTCCAGACTCTAAAACGGCACTGCGAACGCTCAGGAGTTTCAAAGGACTGTGCTCTTTCAAAGACAGAGGTAAATTCAGAAACAGCTGAATGGTTGAATTCCCAGTCAGTCCTCAGGCAAATGCAGTGTCCCACGCCTCCAGGAAGGTCCCAGTTGCTGACATGAGCGTGATAAAAGTGCCTCACTGCCTCTTGGCCTGTGATTGACGCAACCAACAGGCAAGAGAATACATAAAAGCAAAGGAAAACAGATGAAAATGAACCAAATATCTAGAGGAGTAAAGCTGTTGACTGAACTAAGAAGTGACTTCTGGCCAAGGGGCTGCACTGGAAAAGGGAAGATGAGACATATGAGAGCAGGAAATTTGTTGCATAAGGCACAAACTTGGGTGTCAGAGGGTGCTAAAGGCTGCGAAGTCACGATGGGATAATGAGAGAGAAGAATGGAAAAGCTGAGGGTGAGAGAGAGAGAGACAGCATCCCGGATATTTAAGAAGCAGCAGGAGAAGGCACAATCTAATTCTCCTTTGGACTAGCTCCTTTAAAAGGAAGGGAGAATAATTACAACCCTCCATCTCAGCTTCTTCCTCCCGTGCAGTCCCAGGAGCAGGACAAGCCCTGGGGTCAGGTAGGGCCCCCCAGGGCAAGAGGCAAAACCAAGGAAGCACATAACCCTCTTCCCTGGGTTAAGCGGCCAGGCGGCTGCCACGGTGCCACTCCTCTTCACCCTCACCCTTCGCAGCTGCCTGCGTCTGAGAAACTGCTTCCCTGATTCAGACCATTGTATTTCACTGTATGGACAGAGAAAATGAGGGAGCTTGTAATGCAATAGCCCATGATAGTGTTGCGCTCTTATACCAGACTGCACTTGCATGACAGCTTTTAAAGATGCTACCATGTGGCAGCCCTGAAGTGACCTTTTAATTCTGCCTCCCTCTGTTTAATTACTTTTTCTTTTTATATATCTCTGGATTGTATCTGCTTTGAAGTCTCAGTTGCCACCCTCTCCCCTTCCAAATCCTCCTCTGCCTGCTCCTGGTCTGCCCCCGGTGCCGAGGGTTCCTCCGGACCTCCCGGGGAGCCAGAGCCACCCAGCAGGAGAGGTCACACAAACACAAGTGCTCAGTTAAAAATAAAACAATAAATAACAATAGTAACAGATTTTGGCCTAACACCAGTGCACACTGTAGTTCACAAGCTTGTCTTTGCTGCAACCTGGAGTGGGAGCTGGCCCAGGTCACAGGTCCTTCCCACCAAGCTGGCATCTCGGGCTGAGCCTGACAGCCATCCTGTGTCAGCGGCAGCATACAAGCTCTATCCTTCCGCCTCAGCAGTCACCTCCAAGGGACAAATCCTGCCTGCAAGGGTTGGTTGCTGGCAAGCTGTGGACAGGAGGGAAAAGATGAGACCGAAAGCCAGGGAGAGGCTTCTCCCCACAGCCCTGCAGAGCAGCTCCACCACCCTTGCTGCCACCACCCTCCCACATTGGCACCTGGGCCCCAAATGACCATCCTCCAATGACAAGTCACTCCTTGCTTGTCATAGTGCCAGGAGCATCACCGGCACAGCAGGGCCTGGTGTCCTGCCCACATCTCAGGCACCAGTGACAAAGGTGGATTTGTAGGATGTGCTGGGGCAATGGCAGATGCCGCTGTGAGCAGCTCAGCGGGTGTAGCACAGCCAGCCTCCCTCGGGCTTGCCATGTTCCCGTGTCCCTGGCAGCTGCCAGCCTGGGGCAGGAGAGATGGATGTGACTGCTTTTATTTTGGTTCCTCACAGTTCTGCCACCTCTGGCTTTCACCCCCATCAACATGGGGTCTACAGGGCAGAAATTCAGCTTAGCTGGGCTCCTCCTTCTGCTGCCATAGGTTATGTACCACCAGGCTTTCCCAGGCTGGTCTCTGGGGATGTCTAAGTGTGAGCCTCTGCACCCTTGGGAGGTGCCACACTTCCCCCCACTCCCAGCTTTCCCATGGGTCTCGCCAGTGCCAGCCCTGGCAGAGCTGCCGCCGAGGACAGGTTTTCCCTCATCATGAGCAACATGGATGTCGACAGCATTACACATACCCTGTATTGCAAATACATTTATCTGTGGGCCCAGCCTCCCTCTCGTCAGGTATTAATGAGGTTTTTGTATATAGCTGCAGTGCCTTGTGTGGCAGATGGTGTTGGGTTAGATTTGGATTATTCTTGTTCTGCTGGTTTGTCTCTCAAATGTGCTAACTCATATACAGCTTGGCTGTGCTTATTGCAAGAGCCTCATCAAAGACCCTTTCAAAATACACCTGCCTGAATGTTTGCTGGGAGCTGCAGCTTTGTCTAAAATGGAGATCAATGCCTTCTGGTAGTCCTGGAAATAACTATTTGGTCCAACTGCTCCTTGACCCATGAGGCACTTGGAAAATACTGCTTTTCATTTCTGTTTGAAATAAACAGGTTTTCTTGTACTCTGTGATTTCTTTGCTTGGATATCGGTGTCACGGGTGGGCCACCAGCAACATGCCCAGCTCCAGGACTGGGGTGATCAGCGCATGTCCGCTCCCTCTGCTGGCTAACAGTGCATGGGCAGAGCACAGAAGTGTGGGTCCTACAGAAACACACCATGATCTCTTGGGTTTGAGTTCAATACACACGTTGGGAATTCTGACTCTGCTCTATCTTTTGCCTTTAAAAAGAAAAGAAAACATCATCCCATAGCAGCCTGCTTGGTGTGGCCGAATGGTCCTTCAAGGCAACCTTGCTTTGCTGCCCGATAGAAAACACCCAGAGCACATGATGAAGCCAGGCTGACCACAGCAAGCACTGTGGCTGCTCCTCAGTCGGCTTTGTCTCCAAATGCCATGGCATTGGGGAACACCAATGCCTCATATTGGGGAAAGCTGGGGAGGAGGTGCTGGGTTGCGAGCAATGGAAGCACAGAATGCAGGAAAGCCCCACGACACTGGGCTCTCAGGCAGCCCTCTTGCTGCGGGTCCAGCTGTGTCGTGTCGCAGGCTGCACCACGAGGGACAGGTCCCCCCAGGTCGCTGGCAACTGCTGGGGCAGCATGACAGCGTGAGGGCACCTGGTCCCATCAGTGCGGGGACACCATGTAGGTGTTGCAGCTTTGCCATCACAGCTTGGCAGAAGCAAGCAAGGTCTGCAAGAGAGATGTGAGGATGCATGCTAGTGGTGAACGAGAAGATTCAGTTGCCTTCTAGGACAGTTGGACTGTCAAACTGGAATAACCAGAAACCAGAGCCTCTCTTAAGACATTACAAAAAGGGAGAGGGGAGGTTCCTAAGAGAAGACCCTCATGTGGGGGCTGTGGATGGACCCTTTTCTGGTCCCCAGCTCTGCTCGAGGGCAGGACAGGTGAGCGGTCACCACAGTTACTGGCTCCCCATCCCTCACTGGGGCTCACACCAGCATGTTGTCTCAAAGGACAGAGGGGAGCTGTGAGCACAACCAGCACAATCAGCTGCCAGAGATGACAGCTGACGGCATGGGTCATGCCAGCAGGCACTGGGCTGTCCCCTCTCCTTTCCAGCGTGATCATCCCCACGTCACCTGTTAAATGTCTGCTTGCTCATTTCTCAGCTGATTGATTAGTCTTCTCAATTGATTAATTTATTTTTCTCTGGCTGCTGATGCTACTGACTTGGAGAAGGGCTTAATCAGCCTCCAGACCTCATCTGCCCCAGAGCTACTGCACATTACAATTAATTAATTCATACACAAATTGTGGTAACGCTCAGAGGCATCAGTCTTGTAAACAGCACATAAAAATAGTATTTTCTCAATCTAGCAAAGAATGAGGGTATTTGAACTATAAGCCCTGTCTTCTCAGGGCCTGTTAAATCTGTGCTCTAAACTGATGCGTACCCTTCAGGACCTGGGAGCCCCTGCAGACAGGTCCTTCTCTCAAAGAGCTGTTTCTGTTGAAGGCTCATACTTCACCTTCCCCGAGGCTATCCTTTGCTTTTTATGTTGCTTCCATCTTGTATACTGATGGTTAAATATGTGAGAGTCCGAGAGCTTTGGCTCCTAAAGGGTGCTATTCAAACAGGCACACCGTGATGTGCAAGACACAGGTGCAGATTCTTGAGTCCCTCTGAAAATGCTTTAAATAGGTTGTCCCTCGCCATCCCATTTCCCTCCCTGTGCCCTCTAGTAATGATCTGTCTTGTACAAACACCAGCTTTTCTCTCCAGGCTCCTGGGCCTGTGTCTCTCTGCTGAGCTGGCAAAAATGATGGGCAGGTCTCATGCAGGGAAGCCAACACATCAGTTCATTAAAATCCAGGTAACCAGCCTCCCCACAAATCATCATTACTCTGAGATGCTAATGCCTGTGCAAGGTCTGAGTGGGGACCCAAGTACCCAAGGCCTCAGGAGCACTGGTAATCTCCTAAGCCCATCACCTCACCTTTCCTCCATCCATCTCTCATTTGAGAGTCCCATTTTGGCTCCTGCTACCACAGCTCACAGTCACTTCAGGATAATCATCTATGTGTTATCACTCATTCCAGATTGCTCGCTCTGAGAGGGAGGACAAACTTATTCTGCATCAGGAGATAGCTTGTTGCTTGGGTCATATGCCTTGCAAGGCAACTTTCCTTATGTGAAAGGAACCAGAAATTCATCTGAGACTGCTTGACTTTGATTGCATAAGTCTCCTCTACTTTGAAAACAAGCAAATATGCCCATTTAAAAGGAAACTTTTCCTAAAGACAGCCATAAAGCTGGAATAAAGCAAGGTATGGACGCTCCAGGGCCCTAGGAAGTCTCCCGGGTCACTCTATTTGTATTCTAATCGGTCCACTCATTGCACCAATTGGAAGTTTTGCAGGCTGAATAGCAAGATAAGAGGCGCTCTTGATTGTGTGTGGAGGTGAACTTCAGACACGTACCAAGCAATATCTCCATGGGAATTCTGCAGACTGCAAAGCAACAGCCTCTGCCTCCTACAGGAGAGCCAGCCCTCTCCCTCAAACGCTTCCTGCAGCATCACAGGCACGGAAACCAGGTGGGAAAATGCTGGAACAGGCCTGCAGGCTGCCCATGCTGTACACCACAAGGTGTCCAGAGAGAGTCCTAACATGGGAAGCCATAAAGTATTACTGTGAAAAGAATCTGCTGGACCAAAACATGTGCTAGAACTTAATCAAAGCTAAACCTGATTCACAGGGCTGCATCAGCCAGCCTGTGCAGATTAAAAATATCTCATCACACTGCAGACTCCAGAGGAAAAAGTTAGGGGGCAATTTTCTTTACTCCTACACAGGTGAAGTCAGAGGACCTGCAGTTAAAGCAGCTGATTTGCTCCAGCATAAGTAAAACCAGCCTGGTATGGTCCCAACAGGCAATATTCAATGCCCAGAGGTTTTTTATTGTTCATGGGAGAAACCAGGGCATGGAGCTGGGTGGCTGTGATGCAGTGTGTTATTGCAGTGGCTGCTGGTACTGCTGCATCCCTGGCCATCGCCGGAGCCTGCAGCAGAGAGATGCTTCACTTGCACTGAGCAAGAGGCTCTGTATCCCAGCTCCCTCAGCTCCTATGGGCCACTGTTCCTGCCTCCTTGTTCATCTTCTCTGTCTTGCTTTTCCTGTTGCAGTCTCTCCTGCTCCCCCAGTGGCATCCAATGCCCTTCCCAATGTGTTTAAGAAAATCTCATGGACCATATAGCTCTGTTTCTCTCCGTTAGTCTGCATATTGAGAAAAGCCTTTATTATCTCACTCTATGACGTGGTATTTAATTGCTGCCCATCTAAACTGAATAAAAGTGTCCTGTACAACTGCCTGCTTCAGCCCCAGCAGGGATGGCGACAACATATTGCTGCTGTGCAAATATGGACCAAAGGCCTTATAGAGGTACAGCCAGGGCTTTGATCCCAGCAGGAATTTTGCACAAGCATCTACTGAGAGTTTCATTGATCATTCCCAATAAAGCTCCAGATGTATTTCACATCAGGATAAAACTAAATTGAAAACACAGGTAAGACTGGAGTGTTGAGACTGAAAAGAAAATGGAACTGCAAAGGGAAATCCAAAAGAGGGCAGACAGTAATAAGTGTGGGCAGCTGTTGTCAGGATGAATCCCACATGCCTGTAATGAGATGGTCTTAAGGTCATTGGCTGTTCGTGCTTCAATATAACAGTGGAGATAAGCGGAGGCTGAGCTTGAGGGCATCTGGAGGAGATATGTTTTCTACTCCTGACCTACCTGGGAACGCAGACAAAATTTCTTCTCATTCAAGTGATAACAAATAACTTCACCCCAGTGTAATTATGGAAAACTGTGTCTCACCCTATGCCATGGTCAGGCTAGCACAGTGTGTTACCCAACTGCTGGCTACTGAGCCAGACACTCCAGGAACTGCACTTGCCAATGTCCTGGAAAGCCAGATTGTGGGAAGCTCACACCCAGTCTTGAGAGACTTGAACTTTCATATCGAGTTTCACTATTTCCAAGGCTGTTTCTGCAAGTAGATTACTCATGTTTGTGACTGGCCACCATCCAGCATGTCTGGGGCACTGCGAATGGGGACGCAGGGCCATTAGAGATTGCTAATTACAACTACTGCTTAATGCCATGGCCTCTGAGTTACTTGTTTTAAACATCTGCTCAGCGCAAAGATTACAGCTCTGGCTATGAGAGGCCCATGAAGCCATAAGCATCTCCTTGGGAATCAACTACGTAATTCAGAAAAAGTGATTTTAAAGCAGCACCATTGATCCAGGAGCCTTAGAGCTTTGTATCATTCTAAGAGCAGCTTCTGAGTTACACCAGGGAGGAAGATACACAAGGGGAGCCTTTGCCCTTCCCCTCGCTTTTGAGGCTCATTTAAAGAAAAAAAAGAGTATGGGAAAGCACCTTATGTTTGGGAAAATAGCTTTAAAAACAGTGTGGACAAACACAGGGAGTGCACACATGGCAAATATCAGCTTGTATACCACCGACCTGCCTAGTTCCCCCAATACCGATCAACACTCTGTCCCTGGTGAATTATTTCTCCACCCTGTTAGCGCGCAAGGAGGATAAGTGTTTTGAACTTGCTGTAAGTGACATTTTGTTTCCCTCCTGCAGCTTGATAGTGTTTGGGTCAACATGTTTCAAGTGTTGATGCCCAGGTCTGCCCGTTGAGCTGGCGGACAGAGTGCCCGGTGGCACAGAGCAGGAGCTGTTGCCCTGAAGCACAGCCTAGTGGCCACCCCACCATGCAGAGCTGGGGATGCCCCAGGCGCGACGGGCGCTGAGCTGCTGCAGTGGCCTGCCATATGTTAGCAGTCACGCTTCAGACTCTGGCTGGCAGCTGTGAGGAATCAAATCACTTAATTTTCCAGTGAAAGCTCGGTTGCTGGTGACACCAGGAGCTTAGTGCTGTCAATGCTGCACACATACACACACACATGCATATATCTGCATCTGTTTTTCTCCAGCCTTCTCTTCTCTACAGTGTTACCCCACCCTTACGGTGAGAGAGAACTGCATGGCACATGCATGCCTGACTGCTAGGCAAGCTAACCTGAGTCACCAAGGTGTTAACCATAGCTTGACAATTCTCTTGAGGTTAATTCCCTCACAATTGTATTGTTCCAATGGGTTTTGTTTTATTAAAAAGAAAATTAATGTTTTTCTCGTTAAACTACAGATTTTGGATGCAGTAACTCTGCGCTTATTTTCCTTTTGCCTGTAACACTTCTGCAACTTAATGCTCCCAGCCTTCTTTCTCCTTCTCTGTTCCCCAGTGACTCATCTAGGCAGGTATTTTCTAACCATCCTATGCAGCCTCCTAAGAGACAATGTTCTTTCCAGGTACCAGCTAAAAAATGCAGCTGCTCAGAATAGAGCAGAAATGGTAAGGCAATATGTCAGTCTGGAATGAGTAATTCAGTTCTTTGCATAGCAGGGGTTGGGTTTTGCCACAAGAAAAAAAGGAGGAAAAGATCTTAAAGGCAGGATACCTTCACAGTAAGCTATCCATTCCTCCATTTAATTCACCCTTCAGGTGGAGTCACAAGTAGCTCTTAGTATTCAATGCTCTACAGCAGATAAACAATGTGTCCTGAACTACTGTGTCATTCTACCTGCCCTTAACATCCCAGGAATATTATTTTAAGGAGGCATGTTCTTCCTGGAAAGGAAAAAAAAAAATTATAAAAATGGAAATGCCATTTCCACATGGCTAAGACCACATTTGAGGTCATCTCAAGGGGCCACACAGATGAAGAGTAGGAATTCCTGCCTTTACACATCATTTTAGAAGAGGATTTCAAGTGCTTTGTTTTCTGGTGTTCTGGTCCCAGCGTGAACACTGCCCATCAGTGCCACCCACATCACTAGCCATGGGGAGGACTTCTGTGGACTTCATCTTAGTTTTGAAGGTTTTTTCTCCATAGGACAACATAATACAAAGTAGCCCAATTTCAATTATTCCATAGCACATGCTAACATAGAACAGCCTTAAGTCCAGACTTGCTTGTGT
Organism: Bucorvus abyssinicus; assembly: GCA_009769605.1. NCBI lineage: Eukaryota > Metazoa > Chordata > Aves > Bucerotiformes > Bucorvidae > Bucorvus > Bucorvus abyssinicus. The sequence goes on along the minus strand of CM020033.1, from coordinate 13,451,428 downwards.
CTCCTCAAGTGGAAATAAAAATTACTACTAAACCATGAGGTTTTCTTGCATGAGTAAATTCTGATGGTGAACAGTCACTAGTGATGAGGTTCCAGCCAAAGAGTTGAGCTCACACTTCTAATTTATAGCACATGAGTTAAGAGTACTTATATGATGAAAGCACTTGCATTCTTTGCCTGTTCATAAGGTGCCATCTTGCTTATTTAATTTCTTTACTATAGGGGAAAATTGTAAAGGCTCCCCAGATGGAGAAAATTAATGTCTTATTTCCTGCTGGCATTCAGAATTAAAGAGATTTTCTCATAGTTAAATTACAGTGTCTAAATCCTGAGTTATCTATCCAAGGATGTTTCCAGTGTGATAAAGGAAGGCTTTACAAAAGGGGTAATCCTACCTCACCTAACCATCTTGGTGGAGTTCAACACGTTTGCTCTGGAGGCACTTGACTACTGGATCCAGTCCATCCAGCTGTGGCCTGTCTTAAATACCAGGCCAGTTCCCCACTGCATTCACCATCCTCATAAACATCACTCTTTCTGGGAGAAATTACTTCAGCTCTCTGAAGATGCAGGGGAGCCGTGAAAAACTTGAACAAGACTCTTACTTACTTCATAGCTCTGAAGAGAGGGAAGGTTTCCAGCTCCCTGACTAGCAGCTCCCTTGCTGAGAAGAGATTTGGCACATTCTTCTCTTTCTGATGAGAGGCAGCCAAGGAGGAACCAGCCTGCTTCTGCTCGTGCATTGGAGATGTATTCACACACTCACACATGCACACTTGCACGCTCAGGAACAGCTTCCCTTCCCCCAGCTCATCCTGGTACCTTCTCCACACGTGGTAAATTAATAAAGTGAACAACTGATGCTGCTGTAGCCAAAATAAGGCAAGAGCATGGAGAGGGAAGGAGCAGCAAGAACAGAAGAAAAGAAAGCACAGAAAACCTATGAAATCAGTCCAGGTGAGGAGATGGAGTGGAGCTAACCCAGTCAGAGGAATCATTCTGGCTCTCAGAGCAGCAGTGTGCCTGTGCTGGGGGCTCAGCAGACATGCCAGAGGAAGATAAAAAAAACTCATCCTGGAACAGCACAGTCCTGAAAGGGACATTGGGTTTACCATGTCCAGCCACCACCACCACAATACATCCCATTTTTGGCCATGTTACCCCAAAGCCAACCCACCAGGGATGCTTTCTGGGCAGCTCCTTGTTGGCCAGCCCTATGGTCACCTCCACGCCACAGCCCAGCACTGCTGGGTAGCCAAGACCCTGCTGGGATCAGTGTGGCTTCCAAGTTTCTCATGACACCCATCAGCCTGTCCTATAATTGCCTGTTTCCACCCAGACAGAGAAACCAATTGGCTTGAATGGGGACCACATGCCTCAGTGAGTCTCAGGCTTTCTGCATGAGTATGTTTCACCTGCAACTGGGTTGTGGCAGCTATTTTAGGTCAGAAGGAGCTCAATGCCAGAGCACAAGCAGGGCCCGTGGCTCAGCCAGGCCAAGAGTGGGGCACCAAGGGTGACTACAAGGCAGGATAGTCCACAGCCTCCACGAGGAGAGCAGGGCAGGACCCTCGACTGTAGCTAGGGGCAGCCAAAAGTCTGGGTCCCCAAAGCCTAAAGCTTCAGCAACCAAATCATAGTCATATGTATCAGGAACCTCAAATATAGCAAATTCAACTTCTGGCTCTGGCTGAGCAGCCAGATGGCTCTTTGGTACTCCTCACCAGGGAAGGAGCAGCCAAGACAGCAGGGTCGGAATGACGCCATGCAGCAATGACAGCTGGGACAGCCCACTGTAGATGCCTTCAGAAGGAATCCACCTCCATTTCTTTCACAGGCAGGTCTAATCAAGGAAACACAAAAGACACAGTAGGAAGGGACCTTAGGAGGTCTTTTGTCCAGCCACCTGCTTGAGCAGACTGCCACCAAGTCTAGACCAGGACAGCTATGGCTTTGCCTAGTCAAGTCCTGAAAACCCCCAAGGACAGAGACTTCACAGCCTTGCTGGATAAATCCTTCCAGCACTGCACTCCCTCATCATGATTTTTTTCTTAATGTCCAGCCCAAACATCCCAAGTGGGGATTGACTCTTGTTTTACCTTCTGCCATTACAAAAATAATTTACTCTCCACTGTCTTTGTAACTGCCCTTCCAGTAGTTGTAGATTACTATTACTTCCCCCATACCTCCTCTTAAAAACAAGCCCAGATCCCTCAATCCCAGGCTCTAACCACCTTAGGAACTCTCCACTGGCTCTTCTCCAGTTTCTTAACATCCTTCTGGACCTGGAACAGTATTCTAGGATCGTCTTACCAGAGCAGAGTAAAATGAGAAATAACTCCCTCTGATCTGCTGTCTTCTCTCCTCCTACTGCAGTCCAGTATGGAGTTTGCATTATTTGCAATGAGAACACACCATTGGCTCACACTCTTCTTCATCTCCATGAATTTCTGAACTTCTCTTCATTACTAGCACACTCCTTCTTACCCTTTTTGTTCCTAGCTAGCTTCACCCCCAACAGGACTTTGACCTCCCTGATTTTGTTCCTAGATCCCCGAGCAGTTCTTTTATACTCCATTTGCTGGGTCTCCTTGTTTCCACATCATCTCTGTACTCCGTTTGGCAGTTTGGCTCATTGAGAAGCTCCTTGCTGAATCAAGCAGGCCTTCTCCTGAAATTCTTGGTCTGACTGTCCAATGGAAAATTTGTTCCTCAGCTCTGAATGTTTTCTTTAAAAATTAGCCAGCACCTTTTTCCCTTGTGGCATCTTCCAAGGCAACTCTTCCTAGCAATTCCTTAATCAAGCCCAAATCTACTCTCCTGAGGTAGAGAGTCCTAATTCTGCAGCTTCATGCCCAGTCTTCCTCCAGAGCCTGAATCTAGTCACCTCAGGATGAGGAGGTAGCCCCATGGTCTCAGCTGCCAGCTCACGCACCATTAATGAGATTTCTTTCCTATTACTATTACTCATGTTATGTAGATGCAGATCTGCAGTAACGTTCATCATTTCACTGCTAAGAGAAGAGGTGCCTTTCTGGACACTTCTCAATACATGCTCACAAGTGGTTGTGTAATGCTTTATGTCATCAGTGTACCAAACAAAGCTCAAGCAATCAGAGGTATAACTAGTAACCACTACAAAATGTTAAAGGTCCTGGAGCATTGGGCAAGAAAACAAACCCTCATAACAATGGGTTTGAATAAATGTGCTTCAACATTTCTCACTGGGGTGTCTGGCGGGGTTAGGACCTGGGGACAACAGCAGCTCTACTATCCCCAAAGTTCAAAGGGAAAATAAATCCCCAGAATATTTTTCTCACTTGACTTCTCTGTCCCAGGAAGAAGAAGTGGTTACACTACAGTGTGGCCAGTTTTTCACCTTTTGCTATCTGGTTGTCACATCCAGTCCTTGAGGACCTCACTGATGGTTTCTGCTATCAAAGGGCTCCTGCTGGCAGAGGCTGCTGATGGCTACTCTGACTCAGAAGCCAGGGCCTGCATGGTCTCCTCTGATCACTCTTCGAGTCAGCCCAATCTCATCCCTCCTCAGCTGTCTTCTTGCAAAGCAGGACAGAATGGTAACTGTGGACAACTGCAGTATCTTCCCATAGGGCTGCATCATATTTGCTGTCTTTCCTACCAGGGATTGCTATTGCTGTAACTGCTTTAATGTAAGGATAAATCTGGGCCATAATTAACCCATTTTCTATTACATAACTAGATACACCCATGGACGGGAAATAAGTTGGGTTTAACCAGACTTTCTGCCTAAGATCCTGGCCTTAAACTGCTCTGGCAGATCTCTGGGAAGAGAGCTTTTGGTGGTGCCACGCTCCAAGAGGCAGCTCCTGTCCCCGGCTCACAAGTCACTGCTGTTGGAGACTCAGCCTGCGCTTAAAAACCCAGCTTTGCAAGCCTTTGCTGTCAACTGACCTAAATACCTACTGGCATTTACCAAGGCAGGTGACCAAACCCAAGGGGCTATAGCCGACAGCTGTTCACTCCGGAGACTAATAGTTGGGGACAGCACGTGTGGAAGCACATGAGACTTCCCCATGGACATCCACTGCAGCATAAATGGAAAGAAAAGAGACGTGATGAGAGATGTCAGAAAGACAGGCAGCCTTCTGCCTCCTGGAGAAAAGGTATCTGCTGGGAGGATGGCATTGCCCTGGGCAATGGAAGCCGGTTTCTTGCAAGAAATCTTCCAAATGGTGGCAAGGAGGTTGGCCCCACAAACTTACCTCAAGGCAGAGAGGTACGTGCCTGAGCACCAGGCACAGCCACATCCACTTTTCTTCTCATGATTGTTAGACCAGTGGGTGCTCGATTACGCCATGTAAAACAGGAGTTTGGGAGCACTGACTCTTCCTCCGCTGGAAGAGCTGATGGCCCAGTTGGCAAGGGGTTCTTGTGGGAACTGGGGATTCAGTCTCCTCTGAAAGGGGGAAAGGACTGGAGAGGCGCCCCTGCCCTTCTGAAAGGCATGGTACCTTAGCTTGCCTAGATTTTGGAAGAAAGGTTTCAGCACCTAACTTCAAGGGGAGAGGGAGGTAAAGGCAGTGAATCCTGAGTGCAGGCTCATCTCTCCCTTTGTGAGCACCTTAAATCTTGATACTGGGCAGAGACCGAGTGCCCAGCCTTGTCTGCGGCTGATGCTGGAGCTCCATGGCCTGGCACCAAGTCTCTCTGTAGCTTCCTGGCTGGAGGCATGGATGGAGTGAAGGGGGTGCTGGTGCTGCACCTTCACCCGAGCGAGCACAGCCTGCCTCCAGCAAGGCAAAGTAAAAGCAGCTCCACTCGTCCTGCTAGGGTCTGCTCCCTGTCCCCCACACAACCACACGCAATACGTGGCCCACTCAGACGGACTGCGCCCCACGCTGGCCCCTGCAGAGGCAATTGCCTCGGTGCAAGCTGTGCCGTCACAGAAGAATTAAAACAGAGAACTGTGAAGAAGTGCTGTGAGTTCAGGAAGTGGGATTTCAGCTTACCCACCCATCTCCAGAACAGGAGCAGGATGTTCATGGTATTATGGGCCTCGTTCACGTTTCCTCCGCTTTCTTGACAGTGAGATACAAGCATCAGTGCTTGTCAACGATACCTGCTCACTGTGCTGGAGCTATGTGAGCATGTTCGGTGCTCAGCTCTGGACACCCTGTGTTTTCCATACAGGACACCAAGTTCCGATCAGCTCAAATAATTTGTCAGCAAAGATGCCACCTCCCTTTTTGCACGTTCATTCAGCTGAGCCTGCACCAACACCTCAAGGCCTTGAGTTTGGGCTCAGCATTGCTGCCAGGATTGCAAGGAGCCCATTTTCTCCTCTTTCAGCTCCTTTTCAAGCTGGCTGACAACCTAGGGACTGGAATTTTGCCATTTTTTCTCAAGTTAATTGTGATATCTGTACTGAATTTCAGCAGCCCTTCTGTATTTCCACCAGCATGATTCACTTTCAGTCCCAAGCTGAGCCCGGGGTTGCAAGAAGGGACTTGTGTCCCTTGGCTCTCAGCTAGGTTTCTGGTGTTGTAGGTTTCATTCCTGACATAGCTGCACAACATTAAGCAAATGATCCACAGTCAGGTTTTTCAAGCACCCATCATTCACCAGCAGAGTCTGGTCTTCAAGGCATGCAGGTCTTGCTAATGCATCATGATGGAGGAGCAGATTTTAGTAGGAGACTTAGATTTTTTTTTATTATTATTATTATTTATTTGTTTTTCTTTTTTGTCCAGTCAGAGAACTCATCTCTTAGAGCAGCCTGGCTCTCTGCTCTGCACAAATGAAAATTACACTTTTCCTGCCCTGAGCTTGGCTTTGCTTATGCCTCCGTTCTCCATCAGTGAAGCTCCACTGCAAATTTTTCATTGGGGTATTTGTAAGAGAAAAGCATGGGCTTTTGAGGCAGCAAGCCTTGTGAACTAATGCTAGGGAATGTCCTGGGCATTGGAACCAGACAGTCACTGCTGTTAAACTGCTTGAAGTCTCCCTGGCAGGCAAAAAACTTTCCAGGCATAGTTCAGGACCAACGACAGGCCAGGGACCCTTCCCGACAAGGTGTTCTGTTTTGGAGGCTGAGAGACTTCGGTGGACGGGAGGTGAGTTGACTTCAGTGCCTGAGATTGGTTCAAAGTGTCTCTGATGTACCTATATAAATGTCACCCCAGATACTACAGTACAGGAGAACCAGAGAAAATAAAATGCATAATATACGCACTGCTATTTGAGAGGCTGGTGTTTTAATTTATTTCACTGATGGGTGAAGAAGTCATATGGTTAATCCTATACATGAACATGCACATATTGCACTTGGACTCAATAATACTGAGTCAAAAATACAAGTTTAGCCTTTGTTGGTTTGAATCCTACTCTCAGGCTTTCCTGAATGTAATTGTTATTTGTAAGTGTTCTCAAACACTTCAGAAAAAAAGCCATTTTTATGCTGTGGGTTGTCTGCAAATGTTCATTTTGACAAGTTGCTGTCTGTTACTGGTATTGGACTAGTCACACAGTGTATCTTATGTTCCCTAACTGGATGACAAACTTGTAAAACAGAAGAATAGCAAGTAACAGATACTAGAATGATTTCTGGTTATTTTTTATAGTTCCTGATTTCATGGGCACTGGAAACTGTATGAATATCATGAACAGGATACTAGGAATGGGGAGGTTATCAGAAGATATGCCAGCAGTATCTAACCTTGTCAGAAAATGAAAGGCTTAATGACGAATCAAGCAGGTTCCCTTCATACAATTAGCATTCAGTTGCTGAGGTGTACAAGGGAATGTTTATAGGAAACAATGGATAGGAGATGGTAAGGTTTGATATGTGAAAGCCTTGTCTAAAAACGCCTGGCACATCATAGAAAATGCTTCACAGATGTTTCACTCATATTTAAACACAGGGGAGAAAAAAGGGAAATAATCCTTAAAGCTCAAAACAATAACCTAGCAGCCCAGAGGCTAATAATTTCACCCTCTTAAGATGTTATCCATACCACTCGCTTTCCACTCTAATGAATTAAACACAGTTTCAAGCTAGAACAACCATCAGTCAGAAGCATCTTGTTCTCAGGAACTTCTACCTAACATGTGCACAGCAAGAACCCAGTGTCCCAATTAATTCTTGAACAGAACTGCAATAATTAACCTCCTGATACCTGGATTACAGCTCAGTGCAAGTTACCAGTCTAACAAAAAACCATATGCCATCCATCAACCAAACAAGCTATTTTAGATAACTACAAGAGTACAAACAGAGCAGAATTTTAACTGTTTTTAAAGGATATATTTATGAATAAAAGTAATGCTTAAAATGTTAATGTTTAGCTAAAAGGATTATGATTTGTTCCAAACAGAAACTGCAGCATGGGGTGTGTGGCTTTGGTAGCACTCTTTAGCCACGAGAGGAGATAAGAAATTTGGCAGAGTATCTAAAAGATGGTAGGATATTCCTCTGGAGCATCCTCTGCAGTTATTCCCCAGACTCAGTCCTTCTCTGCTCCAGACTTCATGTTCTAACCTGTGAGAACCATGGTAATGGATTGTGAAGGTGAAACATGACATTCAAGTCAACATACTTGTGACTCCAAGTTGAGAGGCGGATGCTAAAGGAAAATGTTCATTTCAGTCCTCTTTTCCTTATAGCTCCTTAAAAAGAAAATAAGCCTCTTTAAGTGGCTTTAGACTATGGCATCAGCACAAAGTGATGTCAACCTCTGGTTGGTATTGTTGGTTCAAGAAGTATAATGTGGTGCACACACCTTTATAACCAACATGGCAGTAATGGATTTGGCCTGAATCAGGGGATCAGGATAAAAAAACCTATCATCACAATTGAACGGCATTATCCACATTATCCACACAGCATAAGAAGCATTCTTCCTATCATCTGTGGCAACCCAGTTTCCTGGAACACAGACTTTATGCCTTTTGGTGGTTTATGGGAGATGAAGGTCAGGTAAGAATATTCACAGACATCAAAAGGTATTCAAATAAGTAAGTTTGTGACCATAGTGGTGAGGAGCTTTGAAGAACCTAAACCAATCTAGCTGAAGGGCAACACAAGCCACAGGAAATGCAATGCAGATAAATTCAAGACAGTACCTGCTAAAAGGAAAATAAATCAGTGCCTGCTACACATTGCAGAGTCCTAAATGAACCCCTTGACTCTCTAAAGACGTATGGCCATAATGCCAGCTTTAAGCAGGGGCCTTGTCAGCAGCACATAAATGAAAAGAGAAAATCTGCATACAAACAGAACATGGCTCACATACCACACCTCCTCTGCCAGCCCCACTGAGCGTGGTGGGAACCAAGATGAAGAAAGCACCATGGGCCCAGGAACAAGGCCACCCTCCCTCTACTTGGCAGACATCAGCAAGTTAGAAAGGACTTAGGAGGCCGCAGTAAAGAGCAGGTTTCTCCTGTAAATGCTTTCAGTTTGACAAACACTTGCACAGGCAGCTCTCGAAGATGAACACCACAGGCTTAGTGAAGTGAGGAGTTTCAAATTTGTATGTATGTTGTGAACAGAAGTCAAACGGAGAAAGAGGTTCCCCAAGGAACTATTCCAGCCTCAGTACTATCATTAAATTCAAATCTCATTAATCACTATGCCAGCTATCCAGAATGACCCATTTCTAATGGGGGATAGTAACCAAGGGACCGACATGTCATGGCATCTCTGCAAAGGAAAGACAGAAAGGCCTGAAAAGTACAAAATTTACCTAAACTAAGGTGGTTCTGGGCCTCATTCCAGCAACCAATGCTACCTTTATCACCCCACATACTCAACAGGAAAGGACAGAGATGTTATCCCTCCCTTGACATCACCACAAACAAGGTGGAGTCAAACGCCCATCAGTTGAGGCAGAATCCACCTAACACCAATCACTGAGAAGCTGGGCGGCTGCTGGCTGTTGGCTGTCTCCATCTCCTCTGCAATCAATGGAGAGCGATAGGCACTGCCAAGGGTGACTCACCACCTTCTAAGGGAGGTGTCTAGAGTAGGTGGAATGACTCACCTTGGGGTGGTCCTCTCCGCCAATGCTCACAGGATCCTAGATTACAGCATAAACTATATGCCTGCCTTTCAGATGGGAGGTGAAATGAATTCCTGTCTTGCATGACAAGATACTACTTTTGCTGTTTTCTTGACTATACTCATGACCTAGGACTTTTGGAGGAACGCATAACATTGTCTGGGACCTGATGCATTCATCTAAGGCCTTACGTATGTGGGAGGCTAGAACCATGAAAGGTTTTTCACAACTTTAGACAATTTTTGCTTCAATGATATTACATCTCAGGCCCTTTCTTTTGTGTGGGGGCAGTATCACAAAGGCCAGTGTGAGAGTAAGGTCCAAATTCTGACAGGTGACCAGTGTAGGCACTACACTGGGTGTCGTATTCTAACCAGCAGTGCAGAACCTTTTATCGCTAAGGTGGTAAAACATATGGGACAATAAACACAGAACATTTTGGCATCCTGTTCTGTGTCTGCCATCTTCCCATGAATCCACAGCGCCCTTAGCAGGCATGCTGAGGAGTGGATTGCCAGAAAGTCTGTAGTCTCATTTAAGAGCTTGTTATGTAAAGACCCAAACTGAATAAATTAGAATAGCTCAGTAAGTAGCCACAGTGTAAGGATTTGGGGTTTTTTAATATTAGAACCAAGGAAAAAGTTCTTACCTTAGGTCAGACGCAGCGAGAAAACCAGTCATTCTCTGGAACCTGCACCGACTCCTCAGGGTGCCTGGGCGCTTGTCAGGCAGATTGTCTCCTCTCTGCCAGGAGACTGACTGAACTGCCCGCACAGAACCCAGAAAACAAAAAGCAAGACTCTGAAACAGTATGAGGATTTCCTTTCGGGAAACACACAGAGATCTGCTGGTGGGCCATCTGGAATGCCACCTCTGCTCTCTGATCTTTGTTAATACATCTTTAGATCAAAAGTGTAAAGTCCTCCTGAAGGCAAAAAAAGTTTAACTTCCTTGTTTATGGAGTCAGGCCACAACGACAGGACCCAAAATCTTTACTTTGCATCCAGATGTGCTTTTTGTTGTTATCTTCCCTAAGGGGATAAACATCTTCCTGTCTGTAAGACTGTGGTTATGCTAAATGCTTTAAAGCCGTGTCTCATAAGGAACACCACTGAGAGCTCAGCTCTGTACAGCAGATGGCTGCAGGACGTGAGTGTCCCGAGAAATCTCGGGGACAGTGCTGAGTTGTGCTTTTCTGTTATCTGCCTTCAGCTGACACTGGAAAACCTAAAACATCACTTCGATGCCGAGGATGCCAAGTCTCCACCAGCATAGTACCCTGGCAGTGGTCCTGCCTTCTGGAGATGTAAAGTTTGGAATTATGATTTCACTTATGCATACAGTAGCCATTTTACACCTATAAGAATACCTTTCGCACCCCTCATGACTAGCTGTTTTTTTCCTGGCACAATTCTGGGTATCTTGGATATCTAAAGGAGTGGATAAAATTGCTTGTCTTTCAGCAGAGGAACACAAAATGAGCACTGTATTCCAAAACCGGTTAATAACGCTCATGGAGGGCTTGATTCCACCAAAGTTAGTCATGCTGAGTAGTTTCTTATTCCACAAGTAGCCTATTCATCTCAATTAGATTAGTCACAGCACAAGGAGAGCAGAATTGGACTCTGAATAATTAAAATTAATTTTCTGCTGTAAAAAAGTGCTATTAATTAATAATTACCCCGTTTCCTTGGCATTTGGCAAATATGTTTTAACTATGCATAAATATTACTCGTTTTATGCATTTTCTTCCCATAAAACATACCTTGATGGTTTGACAAGTTCCACTTAGCTTTTTAATATGGTTTTTGTCTAAGCGTAATTCACTGCATACTCTAAACAGAAGTGTTGGCCCAGAGCAGGCATAGCTTTACTCTGCTAAAGTTTAGAGTACTTGCAATTAGGGCCACATTTCTTATGTACAGAATTAGGAGAATTATATGACTGATCTAAAGAAATTACTAACATTTCATATTACTTTTTCTATGTAGGAAAGACCATAGTCCTTTAATATTAATCTTACCAATGTAGGGAAGTGCTAAGTTCTGCATTTACTCCTCATGGTTGAACACAATGCAATTTTGCAATTGGTAAATCAGAAGTCTCCTCCACTCTTCCATGCTACATTGGTTCTACTTCCTTGTAGGATAAGATGTCCTCTTCTGATAACTGCAGTGTTGGTAAACACATTGCAGAGTGTCAGCATGCATGTATCTCTAAATAAGAGTGAGGGGGATCGTACAGAGAGTCTAAGGCATACGTATGGCCTCAGGATCAGGGGTGATGACTTTGCTCCAAAGCATAACCGAAGGAAGTTGCTGTGCTTCTAGAAAGTGATGCTACGGCCAGATGAAGTCCATCCATCGGAGGGTAGTTCTTCCCCTGCACCCAGGTAGGAGGGCAGGGCATTGGCCTCCAAAAGCAGGGGTGGGAGGTTGTTCCTGAGTTTAGCCCTGCTGGTCCCTTGTGCTGAGGCCTCTGTTTCTGTACCGGTGCTGCTCACAACCAAGGGTATAAACAGCTCAATGAGAGTTTCAGCATAAAATTCCAGAGGGAACCGGAGGGATATTCATCTGCCACCAACAGCACCAGAGGGAGATTGAAGGGGCCAGGGCAGCCAGGTGAACTTTGGATTTGAGTTTCAGCAGCTCCAGTCCGACAGAGACATTCCTGAACTATTTCTACAGACACAGCTGTTCTGCTACTCAGTACTGCAGGGAAGGGGAGGGGGCTATGCTTGTTTGCCTGATCTGCCGCTGGGTAAGTGCCAGTACTTACTGGCACTTAGACAGGTTTCCGTCAGAAGCATCTTTAGCTGATGAAAATATCTGGCTAGCTCTGCCCAGGGGAGCATTCTGCAACAGCCTCTGGAAACATCTGAACAACATGTTCCATCTGCTGGCCCCCGTATTCACAATGGTTTTAGGTGGCATTTGAAGAGGTCCAAGTCTGTGCTCATGTCTAAGAGCTTGTCTTTGACATGCTACAAGTGAGCTATAAAGGTTAGAGGAAAATCTGAAAAAGGGAGCATCTGTATCTGGTTTCGTTGGATGTTTAGATATTTCTCTTTTTTACTTCTCCTGTGGAAGTTTCACTCTGTCCTCTTACACAACTATACCAATTCTTTCCCCGGTATCACTGCTCCTGACACAGTCATCCCTCCCATACAAGCAGCTGATCTCTATGAGGTTACCCAGAAAATTAAGAAACCAGATTGAGAACCACAAAGCAGATGCCTCACTTCCATTAATTTCTATGGGTATTAGGCTGTGTTGTAGATCAGGACCTTAGTCATTCTGAACACAGAATGTAAGCAACAGAAAAAGTCACAATATGAATGCAAAAGAGGTACATTTGTTACGTGATGCTGCACTGGGTAACACAGACAACATTGTAGAGGAGTATCTTCGGGACAAACAAGGTTTGTCAGCATCCTTGAACACTGAAAATTTAAAATCCATGAGCAGAGAAACTAGAGATGATCAGGCCTCTTCAACCAATCATCCAGAATGCAGTATTAATTTGCTGCTCTACCAAACCCTGAAATGCCATCCTTAATAAATAGGGACTGATTTGCTAGGTTTGGTGTTATTGCCTCTGGGATTCACAGAGATAATAGCAAAATCAGATAAAATTAACATTTTATCCTATAATATCTCATTTCTCCGAGAGAATCTGAAAACACCTTACAAATAGCAGTGATCCTGCGCTGATGCACAGTACGCCAAGTACAGTATCACCTCAGAAGAATGGACAAAGGACCACTGCTGCTCTCTTCCATGGCGAATATAATAATAGGGAAGAAACAAGGACAACTTTCCATGACTGCTTTGCTCCATGGATATTTCTTTTAGAATATTTCTTGTAAAATAATTAAAAATGAATGGTGTTCTTTACCATAGAAAACATCTTCCCATAGGACCAGTAACAGCATACTACAGCAGCAATACTGGTTTCCATAATCTCAGAAGCTGCATTTTCTAGCTGCTGACACTGAACAGCTGGTCTGATTTGTTTCACATAACGAAGACAGTATAAATTAAGTTTCCATGTGAATCAAGAAAGAATCCCACACACGAAGAGATATGCAATACCTTTTATTTAGCTTTGTGCACCAGAAGTGTTCACAATACTGAAACCTACCATCCTGCAGTGAAGGAAAGATACATATTGTGCAGTTTCTTTGAACACCAAAGACATTCTTTAGGCTTTGATTTTAAGAGTAGGTGAATCCATATAAAATATATAGTTTTATTTTTACAGCTTTAAAGAAAATTTCTGCAGTGTGGCTGAGTTTTTCTTCAACAATGTAGGTCTTTTATCCTATTTGGCATTCACACAAGTACAGTTATATACAGGTGTTAATGAATATCCAGTTTGCTGATGGTACCCCAGGGAACTGGATTTTATTTTACTGATGGGACTTCAACAGGTATCTTACTTACCTGTAAACCTGGAGGTGAAACACTGAGGATTTCTATATTTTCACTTCCCTCATACAAGTACTGCCTTTAAAAGAAATTGTTTCAGGCAGTGGTCAGCTGGTATTTCTGAATGACCTAGTTCCCTCCTGAGGGATGATTCCTAACACCACTTAATTCAAAGGCAGTGATCATTACTTCTTTAAAAACACTTTGAAGAAAAGAATACCAATTTCAGTGTTGTGTTTGCCTGGCCAGCTCTTCTGTGCTGGCTTAGAAATACCATACTCCCAAAAGAAAGATCATTTTTGGCATATCCAATCAAGTAAGGGTTAGTGCCTCTCATGTGGGAAAAATTATTGAATAAGCAGCTTCAAAGAGCCATCCCACCACCTCGTTCTTTGCTCATTTTTGCTTTAGAAATACTGGGCTTTGCCTGCCCTTCCAATCTGCCAGCAAGGGGAGGCAACTGGGAACCTTGCAAAAGGGGCAGATTCAGCCTGGTTGGGCCACCTTCTCCTTCTTCTTCTCTGAGCAAAATCCTCTGTGAACCCATTGGAGGGACAGGCCCTTTTCCTCAGACATTTAAGCGTATCTCTACATCTTTTTCTCTTTTGGAATAGTGCCATCACATTCCCCTTCTTGGAAGAGTTTTCCCAGCATGCAAAGGCTCTACCAATGTGCAGCCCCCAGAGAGAGCTGTGCCGGTGGCTGCACCGTTTGAGGAACAACACGACTGTAGTCTTGCCCACAGCCACCACCTGCTGCACGGGTGCCCCCAGCCTGCAGGGTGTAGGATGAACAGGGAGCTTTCATGGAGTGAAAATGCACTCTAAATCCTGCTTATCTGGCAAGAAGATTTGCAAAGAAGGAGCCCTCTGCCCCCTCATCTTGCACAAGCAGTCTGACTCACTGGACTCAGGATTCCCATCTGGATGTCTCTTTGAAAGATGGAGGCAAGCCAAGGAGTTGGTCTATTCTCAGCCTTATCTGTTATAAAGATAGTTTTCCCCATAAAATTCTCCGTTCATTCAGCCATCTCAGAGAACACCTGTCTCTAAGCAAACGCACCAGCGGCAGCAGTGTGAATCTCGCTCGCTGCTCATTTCAATGAGGTGTCAGTATCAGAGCCGGCTAGAGATTATGTGAGTGATAACATTGCTAAGCAAAACCATGAAAGAAACAAAAATAAATGGAAGTCAAATAATTTGAACCATGTTACCATGCTGTGCCAGCTACAGGAATGTCAACTGCACTTTGAGGCAGAAAAATCTCCTTACAACTCCCATGCTCCAGAAATGACACCACTTGCTTGGCATCTTCTCCAAGCAGCATCTTCCCGCTTTTTCCCATGAAAGTGTCCTGGCTGGCGTGATCCATTAATCCTGCTCTGCTCTCCGGCTCTCTGCAGCCCTGCTCCTCTCCCGCACGCACTCCAGGCTCCAGCAGGAGACCGGCCCCTGGCAGGGAAGCAGCAGCCACCGAGAGGGAAGCCAGCGGGGGCCGTGTACGTTAAAAACCAACCGCGCTGCCTCCTAAACTGCCTGCACCAACATTGCGCAATAACTGGCTGGTGCACCCATGTGATCTTATCGCTGAGAGCCAGGGTTTTCAGAGGGAACTGCAAGAAGTGAAACACCCACCAGATTCTGCTTCGGAGCATCTGAAAAGCTCAGCGATTTCCTTTATCCTCCTTTCCTCACATTTTACAGTTGCTCATCGTGGTATTTCTCCCCGGGAGCTCCTGGCAGGCCAGGCTCAGTGCCAGATCTGTTTGTACACAGTTCCAGGGCAGGTTTGGGTTGCTGGCCAGTTTCCCTGGCGTCCTGGCTTTCCCTGCAGCTTGGAGCTGAGGCAGCCCCAGTCACCTTCCAGCAAAAGGCTGGTATGGCCAGGCAGGGTCAGTGAAGTGCGGGAGGGACTGGCACCGGCTGTAAATGGCTCTGCAGGCTGCCACCCTAACAGGGCTAAGGGTGCGGGAAGGACTGTGAAAGGCAGCCTCTTGGATAGACAAGATGTGGAGGCTGAAAGTTCTGAAGAGAATGAGAAAGAGGAATATTCCTCACTAAACAGTTAAGACAAAGCAAATAAGAGTCTGTAAAAATAGGAAGAAATCATAGCAAAGCATACTAGTGTGTTGGGTGGTTCCTGTGCTGGGTTCATGAAGAACATTCAGGGTCTTTAAGTATCTGGTCTCTTGGCTGTCCATGACAAATACCTGAGCCTGTTCCTTTCCCACAGATGTTCCTTGCAGCTCACCCCACCTTCAGATGGGATCTCTGGTTGCAGCACTCTGTGTATCAGCCAGGATTACATTATGGTGCTGACTGTGTCTGCTGCCCACATGTGCTTCCCGTGGAAGATATGATCAGTCAGGAATGTAGGGAGGCTTGAGTGACACAGGGAGCAGAGGCTGGGGTGCTGGGACAGCAGCTCCAAAGCAAAGTGCTGGACTCCTCTGACAGTCAGAGGAGAGAAATCATCATGTCCAGAACCTTATTCCTCTCATCCTCGTGTAGACGTCTCAAGAAAATCAGGCAAAACACCTTTTAAGTGCCTGTTCCTCCCTGACTAAAAAAGGAGCCCAGTTGCCTAACAGAGACAAGAGACTTTGGAAGTGCTGAAGTCAGGTGATGTCAATCTCATCACATCTTTAGAAACCAGAGCAATTTCACACAAAGGCTTTACATACGGCACTTAAATGTGGAGAGAATTATGTGTGGAGACACCTGTGTGTGTAAGTTATACCTGTGTGTGTGAGAAAGTATCCTCCCGTAATGCTACAGTCAGATAGCTGTAACACCAGATGGTCTTTTAGTACTTAAAACTGGGTAAAATACCAGAGTGACCTAAAATA
Source organism: Bucorvus abyssinicus (assembly GCA_009769605.1). Classification (NCBI taxonomy): domain Eukaryota; kingdom Metazoa; phylum Chordata; class Aves; order Bucerotiformes; family Bucorvidae; genus Bucorvus; species Bucorvus abyssinicus. Next base: position 13,435,110 of record CM020033.1, on the reverse strand, counting down.
GTCACCAGGATAACGCCCAGAACTTGTTTGGGGCCAGACTGACCCCAGACCTGCCGAGCCCCACATTGGCAGAGAGTGACACTGGGCCTTGTCTAGAGGTCACACAAGTGCCACAACTATTTTTTTTTCTTTTTAGTACAGACCGCCCTTGATTAGTCATCGACCTGGTTTAGAAGTTGCACCACTACCACTCAAGCTGAGTGCAGTACATATTTCAATATAATAGGCTCTGCAATCATTTTAAAGCTGGCCTAGATCTAAGCCCATGGGGGGCTATAACTAATTTGATAGAAACTGTGGATTCTAAAAAGAACCACTGGAGATCTCCCCAGAGTTCGGCCACGGGGTTCACCGTTCCAGTGCAAAGTCTCAGCTGAGCTCCCCTGGCTGCTTCGCAGCCTTCTCAGAAAACTGAGGCCAATCGGGGGGTGGGGGGGATGTGCACGAAATGGGCAGCAGGACCAAGTTTCCTGATGGGAATCCTTCCCGGTGGGAATTATGAAGCAGACCACGGGAAGAGGGAATTATGCTTTCAACTCCCCAAACCATTGTAAACCTGCATTTTTGCACAGTTTTGAGTCTAAACCATATGCAGCTCCACAGTTTTGGCTGAGTTTTGCCTTGGTTTTTTTCCAGCTAGCTGCAATAGTCACTGGTCCAAAAGGTAGGAGTAAGTAAAGTCACCGTATGTTTTAAACCTTCATATCGGAATGTTTTGTGCAGTATGCAAGTCCCGTTTTTAATGTCAGAAGCACTTCCCACCTGAGATTTTCACTTCTTCAGCATTGACAAGTACCTCTGCAAACTCAGGACTAAATATGTGCCTTTTATGAGCAAGCACAACTCTCAAGCAAACAGGTGAGTGTATCTGCAGTGAATTTCTTTGCGTTAGCAGGTACTACCTTTTTGCATTAGCTGGTACTCCTTTAGCCTCCACACCAGGTGCTGGCTCTATATAAGTAATGAACAAAACGTTGGCTGATGATGGGTAGCACTTAGGTGCTACTGAGTAAAAGCATCGTCCTTCCAATGGTACCATTGCTGAGATTCCCTTGCCCTTCTCTGATGCCTGCTGAAGTGGAAAACAGCTATTGCCCCAAGATTTTTATTCAAATTTCATTTCTTCCAAATTTCATCTCCTTCCTCTCCAAAAAAAGTTTTAATGGAAGCTTTGAGTGACAGTGTCATAGCTGCCTCCAAAACCACTTTCACACTTTTGTAAGGTAGTATAAAAGCCATAGAATCATGACAAAAGGGACAGTAAAGCAAGTGTCAGTGGCACTGAGTTCTAGGATCATCTTTATTCATTGCAGGCGTTCCTACAACATGCATTCTGAATACAGTGCTACACAACTGACCGAATATTCCAGTGCAGGTAAGACTCACCTGTAAAAATGTAATAAATACCAAGTACAACTTATTTGCTAACTAACTTCATTGCATCACATGAAAGCAGACATTCCTGAGGTGTTTATTGTTTTATGCCTCCCCTATACTAGCACAATCAGTATTGCAAAGTCTGCGATACTCATAATGAACTCCACATTCCCCTAGGTCCCAGTCATTAGAACTGCATGATGCCCTTTCTTGCCTGGGGTACAGGAATAATGTCCAAATCTTGAACGTGCAAAGGGAGTCTTTCCCCCACGATCTGAGCTAGGGAGGAACGTGTCTCACTTTGCATGCAGACAGGGTTAATTTTTCCTTTCCTGCATTCTTTCGCACAGCCCTCCCAGGGGAAGTGTCATATTACCTCACCTCTCATTCCTAGGAATCTAAATTGGATCTGGAATTGAATTTCTCTGGCATTAGAGAAGAGTCTCATTCAGTGTTCTGGTTTGGATCCATCTTACAATGGTAGGTGAGACCTTCACATGAAGGGAGTTTGATTTGCTTACGCCTGTTCCAGCCCACCTCTTTTTGCACAAATCCTGGTGTCTAGTCTCCCCTCTTTTGTGCAGCTGTGGAAGAAACTGGGATGAATCACTGCTTTAAAGAGGAAATAAAGCATTGCCTTCCACGGGAGAGTTCCTGAAGACAGAAAGACAGGGCGGTTAGCTCTGCAGCCTTGTCCTGGCTTGTCTACTCATGAAAGTTATTCCAGAATAAACTAGGGGTTGAATGTAAAGCAGGATAGACATTCCACAACTGCTGCATGTGTTGCTGAGATCTCAGCAGAAGCAATGGGTCAAGGTAGATGCATGCTCATTCATGGGGACTTCCCTGCATCTTCTTTAGCTGTGCCCAACAGAAAGGCAAGGATTTTGAGGACTTTGTATGTAGCATAACACATACGAAAGCAGAAGTAAACTAGTGTAGAAGAGTCAGAATTAAATAAAGAATTCTTATTTTCCTGACTTCATAAAACCGAAGTAATGAGACATCTCCAGGACTTCTTTTCTTTACCTTTCATATCCTTGGCTCAGAGTAGGGTGAGAGAGCAAAGCAAAGATGCATGAAAAGGTGGCTTCAAACCAATTAGTTCCTGCTGGGTCTCACACCAAAGATAGCCTGTGTCCTTTCAGCTGCACCAGACCTGGCTCCAGCACAACAGCTGGGAAGTTCACGGGTGCTCTTCACCACCTGAAACTCACGCTGTGGTGCAAGAGAGTTCAAAGGAGCTTGTTCGCAGTTCAGAAAGATCTACTTCATTTTCTGCATCAGCACAGATGCAGTCTAAAGACAAACACTGCCTGTCATCAGTTTAGCCAGTTTTCACCTAAGTATTCTATATTACCCCTAAGCACCAGGGATACAAAGAAAATTATTCTCTATGGCCTTTAACTAAGACTTAGTGTCCACCATTTCCTTGAACAGCCTGACAGTATACCTTTGTCCTCCATCTCCACCCCTCCCTGCTGTCCATTGTAGGGCAGAAGCAGGGCAGTCGAACCAATATAAACCCCTCCTTGAAGGCATTGGATGCCCAGCTTTTTCCACTGCCATGTATATCTTCTGCAGCGGTGAGCATCAGGTCTTTTCTGAAACGAGATGCTGGTGACTGGACACTCACTAGACACTCACTAATACACCTCGTATGATGATGATGGCACCCAAGCATAATGATCACCCTCTTTATTAGCCTCTTGTTTGCTTACTTAGGAAAAAAATTCTCCTTGGTGCTCATGCCATGGTTCGTCTGCATGTTCATGGAAGCGTCCCATGGAAGTGACACTTGCTGGCATTATTTGGCATTAAACCAGTGCCGTAGGTGCTGAATGGGCCTTAGGGGCAGGGGCATGTGAGGGGCAGAGGTGACAGGAATAGCAGGTGGGTTTGTTATGGCCTCTGCATGTTCCTGCCATGTAAACATAAAGCCAGCCTCCCCACAGCAACGTGGTGGACGTTGTACAGGTGGGTGGTGGGGGTGACTTGGATTTGCCCTTTGGATGCTCTGGTTTTCTCCACCTATCTCCGCCCACAGTTTGCTAGAAAACCCCATATACTTCTGTAGGGAGAGGGGAACAGCAGTAATACCACACGAGGCAGAGGACAGGAGGAGGAAGAAGCATCCGTCTAGCATTTTACCTGATTTTCTCTGTGTGCATGACAGCAATTTGAAAGCAGTTGTTGTATTTCTTGCTCCCACACACAAGAGGAGCTGCAAAGGAGAGGTCTTCACACATGTGCCAAGGCCATTTAAACAAGCAAGGCAAATGCTTTCCTCTGCTTCCCAGAGGCCTCTGACCCCCACAGTTCTTCAACTACAGGTCTTTCCTGTCTCCACTAAAAAAAGCACCTTGGGGCTTCTCACCTTGCTCAGCCCCACTCTGTCAATCCACTCAGCTCACTACCTTTCTCCTCCCCAAAACAGGATGGCTGCCACCTCCTCCCCCTCCAGGAGCTTCTTCCCTTGCCAAGTGAAGCCACTTCAGTCACCAGCCCAGCCTGCCACGTCCTGCCACCCACCAGCGCTGCCCTAATATGGTGGTTGGACCCTGCTCCCCCCTGCCCAGGGCTCATAATGCCAACCGGACCTGCCTGGGGACAGCCCTGACCAGGGTGCTGTGCTTCAAGGTTCAGATCACCAATCAACCCAATTAATCCGCACCCAACTGAGGTGCTAATTAGGGCTTCCCAAGCCCTCCCCTGACAGCATGCAGGGGGTGTCCCAATGAGGGCAGCGATGTTGCCAGGCCAGTGTGGGTGAAAATCCTCAATTTTGCTCAACTTCACAAATAACGAACATTTTGTGTTCACCTGATGGAATAAATATCCGTAAGGTGTGTGGCTGATCTGGATTGAGAGCTTGTCGACCCTCTGGCTGAATTGGAAAACCAGCAAAGAAACAAAAAGTGGGAACCTGGCACAAGGGTGAAAGGTCTTGTGTTTTACTTGGGGAGATAGGCTGATTTTTGCTAAACTAAATGCAGGTAAAACTTGAAAAGGCTTTTAGTGTGAAAAACTAGAGGTTTCCTTTAGCATATGCTGGAATAAAATCTTTTCAGAAGGGTGACTGCTGAAACAAACACAATTCACCACAATTCAGTGCATTCTTCATAGACTTAAATATATTTTTAACATCCTCTCCTCCCCCCAGTGTGGTGGACCCCAAACTTCCCTGCTAGCTGAAGTAGAAACACTTCATGCCCCCCAAATTTAGGAAATTATTCCCTTGGATTTAAAAGGATGTGCTGCTTTGTCTTCCCTAGAACATGATCAGAGACTAATGAACAAAAATTACTTTAACAGTGGCTTAAAGACTTCCTTTTTTCTTTTTTCTCTTTTTTGTTTGTTTGTTTGTTTGTTTGTTTGTTTGTTTGTTTGTTTGTTTGTTTGTTTGTTTGTTTGAGGAGTCCTCGGCTATATCTTTATTGTCAAAAAAAAAGGGGGAGGTTTTAAAGTAGCTATAAAGTCCTAGTTGAAACAGGCTTTCCTACTGTTCTGCCACAAACTGACTGATGGAGCAGTGATTGGATTCAATTTTTAGAGGGTCTTTGCAAAAAAACCACTTAAGCATTATTTTCAGCTTCCGAGGAGAAATCTGGGAAACTGCATTGTATTACCTGGGCCTCATTGTGTGAAACATCTCCAACTGTGAGCAATAAAGTAAAAAATGTATTTGAACAGACGTAACATCTTTGGAAGGTGATGAAAGAAAAGCACATTAAATCACATCAATTTGGTAAATCTGAACAACACTCCCCAACATCTTTCACTTGGTAAGTTGGCAGTAGTCCTGACATTTTCTCCTCTAGCTGGGAGTGCTCTTTGCAGTGAACAGCTCCTACCCTCTCCTCTCCCTGCTCTCCGTAGTACTTTTTCTGCAGCTCAGGGGAATGCAGTCAGGGAACAGGCTGGTGTCTTGCTCCTGTTTTCTGCAGCAAGGATATAATTCTTTAGTCAAACAAACACATCAATTCTACAGAGGTAAAGCTTCAAAAACAGACATATGCACAGTGCTCCAGCGAAGAGTTACCATCTGCCTTACCCTCTCCTCCTCCTCCTCGAACGAGGGAAGAAAGAAATTTAGCAGGGTCTTAGCTCTTCACTACCTGCTTGCACTGACATTCATGAGATTCCCTGCAGGATTTTTCTTGCTACCCAGGCAGGATGAACACCCACAAAAATTGGCAAGGAGATGACTTTTAACTCATTTTCAAAAGCTGGCTCTATTTCAAGCAGACAGTGTCTCTCTGGTATCAAACCAGGAAGAGTTTGGTTTTGCTTTCCTCTGAAAAATAGAAAAGGCAAGTAGCCATCCTACTGGTTGCCTTGAATGTTAACAGAGATATAAGACATTTCAAGGATTAAAAGGAATGCAATTTCACCTCTCAAAGCCTGGGAATGAAGTGTCTGATAATATCTTCTAGTTGAGCGTCCTAAAAACCTATAGCAGAGTTTGCTTTCTGCATGGTCTGCTCCCCTGTCACTACTCTAGAGATGCGGACACTATTCTCTACAGCAGGGAACACTCCAATGTCAAATTCAGAGCTTGGCCAGTGTGTCGGGAGAGAGCTGTTGCTGCTACACCAGTCATTAGCGTGCAACATTAAACATCTGAATAGTTGTATGCTGGGAAAAGCTGACACTTGGTACAGAAGCAAAATAAGTAATTTTGTTAGGATAGTTTTTTTTAATTGAGAAAAGTTAAACCAGCTCCCTCCCTCACAAACAAACAAACAAACAAACAAAAACACCCAATGAAACTTCTTTAGCCAAAGTACCTTGAGGGAGGAAATTTACTTTGCTGGCAGAACTACACAAGGCTTGACAGGGCTTGAGATAGAGTTCACAGATGACTGAGAGGTTAACAGAAACACAGAGAAGCGGCAGGTAAGAAAAGACCATTGTAGAAGTGTGGCTGCAGAGTTACTCAGCATAGGAAGGCACATGTATTCTTAGACAGTGTTAATCTTAATAAGCTTTAATATAAGTCAATTTATTGGCTGGGCACTACCAAGAAGTATTATCCCTAACAGGTTGGTCAAGATAGTTCCCTGTCTTGGAAAGGCCTTTGAGTTACAAATCAGCTGATTAGAGTTTCTCAGGGCAGTGAGGCTCTGCAATTGCATGTAAGAAGCGGTATGTTTGAGATCCAACTACCAAACTCTCCTTGAGCTTGAGCCACATGGAAAAAGACAAACTTGCTGTACAGTTCGTATGCTGCAAAGAAGGGAATGTGTTTCTCTTGTATGGCCCCTCTTGCAAGCTCAGCAAGCAAAGCACCGGAGGAACTAGCACCAGACAGAATTACATGACTGAGGCTTTTATCACTTACTGGAAGTCTTCTACAGCCTGAAGAAACAGCTGCCATTCATTGCATCAATAAAAGTGCAATTTACATTAGAAAGTACGAGTACAGCATTTATTCCAGGAAATTATTGCGATAGCTTGATGCTACTTATTACCTTGAAGGTGAAGAGCAATATCACTGCCTTGTAGTCATTAGCGATAATTTTGATCAGCTCATCAACCTTAATACCTCCTCGCAGAGGTCTGCCTCCCTGGCAGACAGGGAAACTTTGACTGCAATCTCTACCGTCTACAAGTACAGAAAGTGTGTAAACTCCTGAATACTGGCAACAGTGAGATGGATAACACTTCCACATTGCCACAAATATACACTTTCTAATGCAGCACGGGAGTCAGCTAACTTCCAGCATTTTGATGAAGATTTCTCATGGGCCAAGCATGAGATTTTTACTTACCATAGGAACTTACGTGATGTATTCTGTTTCCTGGCTTCTCTTATGTTCCTCCAATGCTACATTGCTCCGTGTTAACACCAGTTGGATCAACTTCTCTTGAATGTACTTTGGTCAAGATGGTCCTGTCACTACATCTGACTAATCTTCACTTCAGGCTCAAGATGCATTCAAGATAAATCTGTTGTTCAGATTTACCGACACTCCTGGCCTGGTCATGGTCTATCAGCAGGAATAGGTCTATTTCAGTCACCTATAATGAAGGGCCTGACCCAGACTCCAAATCCATGTACTCCAGTCACTGTAGATACTTGCATTTTGATCCTACACTACAGAATTCTTGCTAATAACTACAGGCACAAATCCCCTGCTGGCTGGAGAGAGGTTTTATACCAACAATGGAGACCTGTTGCTGATACAGTTAAACCAGCTCCCTGAAAAATTCAAGCTATCTAGCCAAAAGGCTCTTTTGCCTGTGTGAGTTGTGTCTCCTGTGGCTGTGGGTTCCAGGACAGGTGCCAGCAAATCTTTGTCAGTGAGAATACTTTCTTTCCTACTCCTGAGCCAGTGGGGCTGTCCCAGGAAAACTTGGTATCCAGGACCTGCCTAGCATGACTTCAGTCCACTTCCACCTCTCTCTGAGCAGGCTTTGCAATGAACAACGTGCAACATGTCACTTCAGGCAGCTCGCTAAGTCTTCCTCCCCAGATCGCAGTAGCTGCTAGGAAAACCAGTATCCCTCAAATTAGACACCTACTTTAAAGAACAGTGTGCCTCACAGTAACAGACTTGATAAATGCTATGAGTAATGACAGATCCATGTGTTAACAGTACTCTCTACCAGCCACCTACTGGCTCATTTCTTCTTTTGATAAAGGCTTTTCTCCTCTGGGTATGTATGAAATGCACATTTCTCATGTGAAGGTGGATCTCTCTGCAGAAGCAGTGAGAGCAAAAGGCAGAAGTTCTTGAGACCTGACTGCAGCTGTGAAACAGACTTGGTGCTAATCAAACAACCAGCACTCTTTGCCTCAGTTTCCCCACTTGTAATATGAATAATGCCCATGTTGTAATCACGCTGCAAGGCATAGTTACTATTGCACAGTGGTGCTTTGGAGATGCCAAGCACCACATAATCCCAGGAGAGAGCGGTATCATCAGTAAATCAATTGTATCTACACAGTGAACAAAAGCAGGCACAGATGCTAGCATAATGTTATGTATTTTGGTACAAAATGAAATAAAAATCTTGCCTTCTGTCCTCAGATTTCTTGTCAAACATTCAGTGCTTCACATGCTGAAGCAGTTAGCAAGACAAAGCATATTTCTATCCTACTTTATTTTACATAAAAAAGTGAAGAAGCGTGATTGACTCAATACAAAAAAAAGGCTTGAGTTACATTCTCCAGGGATCATCTGGAGCAAAGTGTAATAAGTTTTTCAATATCTGACCTAATTATATCTGTCCTTCTAAGTTTTGTTTCCCATAAGAGCTAAATGTCTATGGTTAAAAATAACATTTGAAACTCCTCCAAATTCCAACAGAAATTTTTCAGCCTCTCTCAAATTTAATATCTATTTTTAATTTGTTTTAATTTTTCACCCAACTTTAAAAGTTATGATTTTGAGGCTGGCATTCTGCTCTATTATCCAGCTCCTAAAAATATTTGGGTTAGAAAAGCTTAGGAGCTTGGGGGGGGGGAAATTACATTACATGTGTTTATTTTACGTTGGAAAAATACGACAGCTATCGAAACAAGTGACAGGCAGGCAGGAGAAAGGAAGGATGTCTTTGTGGTTGGAAATTAATTGGGTCTGTTAGAAATGTATCCTCTGGGTCATGTTGAGGTCTCTTGACAGACAACACTGGGCAATTCTGTGATGGCTCTTTGTATCATTTGTCCCTACCTGAGCACCCAGCTCTGCCAGCAGTCACTGCCCCAGAGCAACAACGATGGAAGATGACACAAGCCCCAGCCCCTGCAACCAACCCATCAGCTCTGTTTAGAGCTCGCCATATCTGTGCAAAAGCTGGCAAACTGTGCTACGGCTGGGATGGCAGCCTCCTTCGTACCAGTCTCTTCCTGTTGGCCCTGTTATTAGAGGGCTGGCACAGACCTGAGGCTTCAAATGTGGATCCAGTTCGCACAGCAGTCAGAGATCCCAGTGGCCATTTAAAACCTCTGTGCCTCAGTTTCCCATCCATAACCCGTGGATAACAGCGCTGACCTTCCTAACCACATAATGCGAGGCTGAAATCCTAACGTTTGCCAAGGGCTAGAAAACCAAGCATAAGCTGTTTAAGAAATATAAAGGATTACTATAACTGGTCAAGCTCCATTCCCAGGGAGGCTGATAATAAATTGATGTTTATACAGCACCCTCCATTGTGAAGAGTCCAAGAAGAAAGGGAGTCTGCAGAGATCCAAGCAGGATGGGAAACACAGCTCAGCCCTTCTCTGTTGAGAAGCTTTTTTTTTTTTGGCCTTGTGGAAGGAAGATCAGTTTGACTATTTGAACACCAAGCCTTGTGCAGCTGCAGGAGTTCTGCATCCATCATTGTGGACCAGCCATAAAGCCTCATCCTGGAGCTCTATAAACGGTGCTGCCTGGTCACAAGTGCAGAGCCAGTGTGAGCTCCGTTTTCACGGTTCAGTTCACGGGAGGGGGGCGCAAGCTGAACAACAAATGTAGTTCATAATTGCCCAGTGTTCTGCTTCAAGGGTCTGGGAGACTTAAATGTCACAGCACACAAATGGGAATTATTGGGAGAAATAGAGCAATGCAAGGCTCAAGGTGATTTCAAAGGCATCAAAGTCCAGTGCTTTCTCTAGTTCATAGTACAGGTTCAAGGATGCAGCAGATTGCCGAAATTCCCTCTGGAAGAGGCAGTGAAGGGCTGTGAGGACGAGATGGCAGCTTCTCACTGGGTCCCACAGTAAAGAGGTCTGGTTTTGTTAGACAGATGACAGAGCAGTTTGGTGTTTACAATATTCCCAAAGGATGTGTGCATTCAGATGCCTGCAGGCTGAGATGGGGCAAGCTCTCCAGTTTCACTGACTATGCCTTAACCATGAGGTTATTCTGCTTGTGCCAAACCTGATTGCAAGATCCCAGTCCTAATTTAGCTGAAGCATCCGACTTTTCCCTAAGAACTCACATGAGGGACACACTCATACCTTTCCTGTGACTGCCTTAGGACCACGAGCTGCTGTGAGTCCCCAGCTTCAAATACAGCCCTCTGCTATTCAGAATTCAAGGCAGAGCCAGCAAAAGGCTCTTCAGAAGAGCTGGTGGCACTGAACATTGCCATCCTGAGGACAAGGGGCCAGAGATGGGTTGCTCCCGCCACAGGAAAGGGGAAGGAAGGGCAGCACTGCGACAGAAAACCAGGCTTGTTACTGCTGCCTCTACTGTAGAGATAGGAAGGGTGAAGACAGAAGTGCTGTTGCAGGATGGGGCCCTCCCTTTACCCCTAACAGCAACTGCTCCCTGGCTATCTGCGCTCCTCTACTGGCTGTGAGCCTGCTTTCCCAGGGCTGATGCATCTTGTTGGTGTGACAGCCTGCCGTGCTGTGCCCGTGCTGCCTGTGCACAGCACTCATCCTGTGTGGGGTGCGTACAGCCATGTACACTCCCCTGGGGAGCTCTGGGTCTGCATCCACAGCACATCTGTACTTGGTGGCAAAACACTGTTTGGTCCCTGCAGAAGGCTTGGCTAATATCCAACATCTAGTTGGACTAGAGGATCATTGTAGGTCCCTTCCAACTGAACTATCCTATCCTATCCTATCCTGTTCTATTCTATTCTATTCTATTCTATTCTATTCTATTCTATTCTATTCTATTCTATTCTATTCTATTCTATTCTATTCTATTCTATTCTATTCTATTCTATTCTATTCTATTCTATATCACAGACTCATCTTACTCTTCCCAGTGGTGGGATCCCGTACAGTGGGCTTTTTGCAAGATTTTGGAGTTACGGATTTCCTCCACAGAGAGAAACTATCATGGGGCAGCTGAGGTTGGCAGCAATCAGAGCATCTTGTGTTCATCACTGGAAAAACAGAATCACAGGGCAAAGGCAAAAAGAAGACAAGACAGCAAGGCTGGGCTTTACTTACATGGAATTCCAGCTACTGTAATTGGGGACTGGAATATAGCAGTGGTACCCTGGCTCACTTGAAATGCAAGAGTGGGTTTTACAGGTGAATTAAATGCAGTGTGCTTCTGTTCTCCATTTTCTAGCTATTCTCCCCTGGTTACGGTGTTGAACTGAGGGTTTTTTCTTTTACCCATCTTTTTTTATCCTGAAGAGTAAGGTAGGAATTAAGGATCCAACACTTCTGAAAATTTAAATAGCCCCAATTTTGGAAAATGGTTCTCTTTTTCACTAAGATATTTTCTAATAAAAAGATAGTTTGCAAGCACTGATACATGACAGCTCTACCACAACCACTTTGGGAAGCAGTAGATGGGAAAACCGCTATTACAGAAAAGCCAGTGTAGATCTATCTTGAAATAAAAGATCTACAATTTTACCAATATTAGGCATCTTATTTTGGGAAGGAAGTGAAGAGAGTACTTTTTTTTTCCCCCAGAAAATATTGACATTTTCAAAAGCAAGATATTCATCAGTGATGAGACTGATTTACAGAATAGGTAATGCAAACATCCACTTGCTCGTAGACTGTGAGCAAGAATGTCAGAGACTCATTTCTAAATTGGGCACTTGCACCTGCATGTGTAATATTCCAAACATAGTAGATGCTTCTGACTGTTTTCCTATGTCTGATTTTGAAAAATCTGTTTCTTGCTAGATTTAACTCATTACTTCCCAAATATCTTCTTAAAAATGACTTTGCATGTGATATTCACCCTGGAGTTCTCTGCAGGATCAGTTCCAATGTTATGTTTTCATCTGTTATTTGTTTTCATTGTTCCATAACCTTTTTCTGTCCTCCCTTTCATTTCTATCCGATCTCCCAATAAATCTTTATAACCCTAATAGGCTGTTTTCATAGTTTCTCCAATGATCTCTTTGAAGAGACTGGACAAGATAGACCATCTCTCAAATGATGTAAAACATTTCCCTAATGAGGACATTACGTGTAACAAGAAATTCCTGAATTTGAGTGTCTCCATACTGCATTCATGTATGTCAGCAGCAGTCACAAAGAGTTGTCTGTCTTCGCTGGAGAGTGCTCATTCCCAGAGAGGCTATTTTGCACCTCTAGGTCACCACATCTGCCTCTGCCTGTTCAAATAAAGGGCTCCCCATCCCTCATCAGGAAATATCCACCCCAGCGATCACCTGCTCAATGTCCATGATGACAGATTCTTTTCAGCATCCTAAGAAACAATTCAGATAGCCAATGTTGGTCTATTTTTATGGCTAAATACTGCCCACACGCTTTTTATTTAAAAATTACCTGGGTTTTTTTCTTCTTTTTTGGTGTCTAGAGCAAGTTTTGATCACGCAAGAAAGGCCAAAGCAAAGACACCTTAAGCAGAGAGACACAAAAACAGGATCCTCTCCCATGGCAATTTTGGATTTCCAGCAGAGCTGCTCTTCAGTCCTTGCAACAGCCTTTACACAACTGCTGCTCTTTTGCTCTCCCCCTCAGGGAGATTTCAACCAACCGAGCTCAGCAACCCACCCCCCCCCCCTTAAACATAAAGGCTGTGCTCAGACTGACAGGCTGGTGTGACGTGCAGCCAAGGTGCAAAGGCAGACCCAGGACCCTTGCAGCTCAGTTGTGTGCCTTGCTGGGAGGTCAGAGCCTGCCCACTGTACCCCTTTGCAGTCTCCTGACCCCAGCACAGAAGAACACGGGTCTTCTTGTTTCTAACTGCTGCAGGTTTGCTAAAGGGAATGAGGGTTTGTTCTATCTCTATTTGTGAGAGCGTTCAAATACCAAAGTTAAATCCAGGCTTATCCTCTCTTTTCTTTACATAAAAGCTCCCACTCAACGCAGACATGTTCTCAAATCTATTATCCTCTATATTGTTCATAGAGGTTCTAATTTTTCCCACGTTGCTCAAAGCTCTATCCTCAGGTGACTGTTCTCTGTGCTTTTGCAGCTCAGCTTTACCTTTCAGATAAGATTTATCCATTAAAAAACAATTCCACTCCTTTTTGCAGCTATCATTTTGTCACATATGGACTTATTCAATAAATGCTTTTAATAGCAACATTTCTAGGTTTGTTTGTCAAGAGTTTGCCAGGCTTTTACAAGCCAGGGTTTGCACGGACATTGAATTGCCTCTTTGTACCCAGGGGAGAGTTCCCTGCTGGTCATGAGAGAGATCCTGCACACACAACTAAATTAAAGGAAATTAACAATATGAGTATCTACATAATTCACATCTAGTAAATGGTGGAGAGTATCAGGCTTTCAGCAACTTATGGACCTCAGCAAAGCTTCTAACAAAAGCACAGATATGAGATTTTAATCTGCAGTTCCAAGATCTACTCAAAGACCTAGAAGTCCAACAAAGGTACCAGGGTACCAGGGTGAAGAATTCTATAAAGGCCATCAGTAAGAGTAACTTCAGCCAGCCCAAGAGCACTGGGAAGCAACAGCTGACAAGACAGAGAGAGGTCAAGATCAGTATGCCAAAAATCTTCCATTCCTAGATCAGCCTGAAATTAAGCAGCATTGCTGTTGTCTGTCTGTGGCCTGCTGTGTAGAAACGGGTGTCTAGCATTTGTGTCTCAGTGTGTGTGGCATCCACCCATGCAGGACTTCACATGTGTCTCCTGAAGAACTGTAAAAGGTGGCAGTTGTTGGAAAAGAGAGTGAGGGGTTTTTTTTGTTCTGTTTCCCCAGTCCCTTGCTTTTTCTGGTGTCTTCAGATGTCTATTGCTAAATCCTTGGAAGTGGTGCGGTGCTGTTCGTCTAAAGCAAAACTGAAAGAGAAAAAAGAGCACATTGCCTGATATTCCTTTTTAGGTTTTCCAAGAATCATAAATTCCTTTTGGTGCCTCTTTTGCTTTCTTTCAACGAAATATTTAATAGATTCAGACATTAGGAGCATTTCTTTTTGCTCATCTTCCTTCATTCCTTCCACAGCTACCCACAGTCCCACAATGACTTATTAATTAAATTTTCTCTCTACGGTGTTACCGCTCTCTGACTATCTCTGTTTTCTGTACTGTAGTTTGTGTACATTGTTGAAAGGAATCAGAGAGAGCAAAGAACCAAATAAAAAGATCCCTCCAGGAATAGAGTGTTCAATTATACAAAGAAAACCCACAGTTTAGATTGCTCATCCTTATTTCCCAGAGGAGGCCTCAAATATCTTTGTTCTTTGGCTTTTTAAAAAGAGTTTCCTCTTCTGGTAAAATCATTTGACCTGTGAACTGCAGGCCAGGCTTTAGGTCACATTTACCTGCTTTTTCATTATCAACTGTTACATATTGTTCTTTCCCATGCTCTGCCTCTAGCCAACAGCTTCGGGTTGTTTTGCAGCACTCCCTCCCCGTGGCTTTGTGCCTGGGCTCCAGGACCTTCCATCAGCTCTGGGCTACCTGGGGGTAGCCTGGATTCATGTGAACAACACACAACAATGTTCTTCTCATAAATGACAAAGTGTCATCAATGCATTATTGTTGATAATAGTGATGATGAGATCCCTGGAGAGGCCAGAAAATGAATGATCGTGGGGCCCAAAGCCCCCTCCTATCTCCTGAAGTGCTGTACCTGTTTTATGGACAAAGAACAACTTCTGCTCCTGGAGTTGTCAATCAAAGCCAGCTTCCTCAGTGCTAAAGTTACTGTAAATAACCAAATAACTCTTAAAAACGTAAATGGGAAGTGCAGTAGTATATATAATTCACCAAGGGTTTCAAGCTGTGAAGTCCCTGTCTCCTTGAAATCCACAGATTTGTATGACTCATAGCCATTACACCTATGTTATATGATCATGCATATACATTTTTTGATATGGTCAGTATTTTGCTCTTGTCTAAAAACAAAGCTGTAAAATGGAAGGGGAAAATCCATTCGCTCACTTCATGCTGGGAACCTGATATTACCTCCAGTTTGCTATCTTCCCAGCTGGCTAGATACTGTGTCATTTATGTTGGACCTCCTCCAAGATTAATGGCATCGTCTGTATAGTTTTAACAGTCTAATCTTGCTAAATCTCTTTGTTTTGAAACTTGATTGTGCCTGATCTTCATTATTTTAATTGTTTAATGCATTATAATTAAGGCTCAATTAGATCTAACAGATTCCAATTCAGCCCAATGTATTCACATCTGTCTGCGAACTGCGGGAAGCACAAGACAAACCAGGCCAATTCCATGCCGGTTTTTCAGTTCAGAGACCAGGTGCTATTTTTGCCACTGACTTATGTTTGACTGCAGGCAAGTCATCTACCTCTCTGTTCCTCCAAGGGACTCCAGCTTGCTGTGTTTATAACCTAACTGGGTCTCAGCACAGGTTGACATCTTTACATGCAAGTGTTATGGAAATAACAACCGACAGCCCACCCCATATGCAGCCACCTTGTAACTGGGACTAATGCTTCTTTATACAGAGCACAGGAATAAAGACCACAAACACGGAGACTTGTAAATATGCATGTTGTTTCAGCATAAAACATGGAAACCTCCCTTTCC
This sequence comes from Bucorvus abyssinicus, assembly GCA_009769605.1. Classification (NCBI taxonomy): domain Eukaryota; kingdom Metazoa; phylum Chordata; class Aves; order Bucerotiformes; family Bucorvidae; genus Bucorvus; species Bucorvus abyssinicus. The sequence continues at coordinate 13,419,330 of CM020033.1, read as the reverse complement.
TCTCCACCCACCGTGTATCAAGTTCTGGCAAGATTTCGGTACTTCCCAGAAGACAGGCTCTCTACCTACATAGACAGTGCAGCCCCATTGGAGCCATGCCAGTCTTCTCCTGAAAGCACTGCTGCTGCAGGATGCACTGGACTGGCCTCTCCAATGGTGCGTCTTCATTCTACCTGCATCCAGATTGCAGGGAAGGATCTCTCTTTGCCAGGGATTAAGAGCCAGTTGCTTCTTCAGAAGACGGAGCTAGGAGAAGAGCAAGCAGTTACCATGTTTTCCTTTCAAACAGTGAACAAAGTTGCCTACCTTCTGCTCCCATCACCTTAACCCAGCACTTCAGTGGGAAGAGCACTAATCCAGGACACGGGGGACCCAGATTCAGTTCACTCCACCACCTGGGCAAAGACAAACCTGTTTCTTCAGGGCACACTCTTGCTATCAGGCTCCGCAAGGGGACCTTTAGTTCCCACTAAAAAAAATTGTCATATTTGTCCAAAAATTAATGACAGAACATTGATCCTGAGAGCAATCACAGCCTGTGTGTCTGCTGGCCAGAGCTCACAGCTGACGGTGAGGAGATCTGGTTCTGCTCCATGCCCTAAGGACCACTTCTGTGTCTTATCTCGTGATTATTCCTGTGTAAAATAAATAAACTTGGATTACCTTTCTGAGGAGTATCAGAGTTCCTTAGCACTTTCCTTGCAGCAGTAAGCAGTATGGTGAAAGACTGAAACCACTCTATAGATAACAAATCAGACCTTGACTTACTTCATCATAAAAAAAGAAAAAAACCATGAGAAAAAACAAACGTGCAGAAAACTGCCATTTTCATCTCCACAAGGAAACCACGTGTTGATGCCCCCCAGCCCGACAAAAGACATTCACTTTGGCATTGCAGGCAGCCAAGTGCGTGGGGTTGCTCACTTGACAGTAACAAACATATGCTCAAAGGAAGAGGCAACAGGTGTGACACTAAAAGAGCACATGCACTTGGTCCAGCAAAGATGACCCCCGCTAGGTTGCAGAACAAGCTCTCACCAGTACTGCACCTCTCATGAACACTGGTTTTGCAGTATCACTGGTTCTGTGGGCTCAGCAGCCAGCCTTCTCTGAAAGAGTTTCATTCAGATTAATCAAGACCCTCCCCACAAAAAGCCAAGAAAAACTGTATCTTTCTTAGAAAGCTCACTGTAAAAGAAGCAGAGAAAATTATCTCTAGCAAACATGGAGATAGAATTTAGATTTTAAAGCCCTAAAAACAAAACAAAATATGCCTCCTTTATTTTTAAATCCCTTTGAACATTTTCAGATCTGTAAAAATATTCAGTTAGAATAACTGTAATCAAAATAATGTATCACGTATTTTTTAATCTAGTTTGGGGATTCTTTTCCACTCCCAAAACGTTCACAGGATCATTTTTAGGTAGAGAAACATTTTCAATTTTGCAATTTATTTTTTCTCTGAAGAAAATGCACTTTTGCATTACATGCAGGATGGATTCATAAATTTGAAGCAGTTTGCAGGCTGTTAGAGCTGAAAAAATAATTTAAGAGTTCCCAGTGTTCAGGCCAGGTAGCCTCACCTCCAGCCCTTTCTGCTGAGACAGTCCCGAAGGCTGGGCACAATTCAGCTGATGACTTGCTCTTTGTTATGCTGTCAGCAGAGCCGCAGAGCATTTCTGACTCAGGTGGGCAGAACACTTCACACCCCAGTAGCCATGACCACAGACTGGGAGGAACCCAGCAGGAACTATTGTTGCCAAGGGAAAATTTGTCAGAGCAAGGAGCAAGCTGAGGAGTGCTGGGGAAGGGAGGAGCAGGTCAAAATCCCCAGCAAGGCTGGTCTGTGGAGAAAGATCATGGAGGGCGGGGGGATTCTTTGTTTGGTGGCAAAGCACCAAGGCATAGAAAAAGAGCACTTTAGTGTCACATATATCCAAATGAATGTCCAAATGCATGTATTGAAGAGCCCTCTGAACATCCGTTGGGATGCTATGCCTTATTTACTTGGAAAGGTGATATACTGGAGACATAAATCGTTCTGTGAAAGTCAGAGTGATGCCGGGGACTGCGTGAGTGAGAGGCAAGACATGCCTAGCAAAATCACAGATTTTACTGGGAGTGGCACACTGCACAAGTGCCAGGAGAGGCTTCATTTACAGCTGAGGTACAGGTATGTCAGTCTAGCTTGTTACCTGAGAACCTGCAGGAAAAGTCTTCCCCAAGTTTGTGTCCAGATGTTTGAGGGGTCAGTCTGATATTACAGATCAAGTGCCTGTGCACCAAGAGCTTAAAAGTTTCATCAGAAAGGTAACTCCTAAGCATTTTTGCCTCATCACCAACTATCTTTAGGAGACGGAGAAAGCAAATAGTTCAGAGAGTTTCTTGGTCAGTGCTAAGTAGCTGTTGCATATACCGCACTGACTCATGGATTTAAGCATGGTCTGTGGAGTTCAGAACATTTCAAGAAATTCCTGTCTGAACATCAGCCATAGCTCTAGCTGGACATTTCTGAATTTCCACCTTGTTTATAATCTGCTTATTAACACCCCCTGAACACCCCATTCACCCCATTCCTGCAACCCCGACAGCTGCAGGATGAAGTACAGATCTTTCCATCCTTTAAGAACATCTATGGATTTCATCTCTAGTAGTGATTATCTCTGCTGCTTTTTCTTCAGCCAAATTCTGAAACTAGATATGCTTCATACTTCTATTACCTTCCTCCTTTTCTGTTTTCACAGCAGGTGAAACAATTTCTACAGCAGGTTTTTTGGGTTTAGTTTTTTTCCCCAAATCTTGTTCCTCCACCCATTCTCCTTAGAAAAGCACCCAATCTCTATTTTTGGGTTCCGAGTTTTCCTTGTACAAACCATCTTCTCTGAATATTGGCACTGGTACACATCTTAATCCATGGCCTAGCAAATCTTCCTGTGCACTGTTGTCTCCATACAACTGCTTGCATTTCCAAGCATGAGCTGTAACCAGCTCTGGTTACGGTTTTTCTGCTAAAGAAGAAGAAAAATGACATTGTAAAATGTGGAGCTGATCTACAAATCTTATGGTGAAGCTCAGAGGAACTCAGAGCATTTTGAAGTTAGTATTGTTGTTATTGTTGCTTGCATACAGCATATCATAAAGATCATTTGGTTACAGCCTAGTTGCACTCTTAAGTAGCTGAGCCAGAAGCCCACCAATTTGGGCAGGGGGGGAAAAAAAAGGTTTAACTGGGAAGTGAGACATTAACTGTTAGAGAAATAATAACATCCATAAAGTTGGTGGTTTCCTTCAGCACTTTAACTTTCTTCTAATCGAAACTCCATTTTCAACTTAAGTAATAAGAAAAAGAGAATCCAGAAATTGGAGAGGAAAAAATTCCTGCACTGTGAGACCTTAGGCATGGAGCTTTTGCTACAAAAATCTTCCCTTGAGGCTTAGGTTTCAAAGTCTGCCCTAGATTAATGGTGAGAAAGACTGGCTTGGTAATTCTGGCCCTGGTTCGCAAGCGACAGGGTGGAATCTCAGGTCCTTCTTCAGCCCCAGGTTTTCCATACAGCTACAGGCAAATCATGCGAACGTTCCCTTGAGAGCTTTGTCCCTCCTGAGCCTTATCCTGCAGGACTGGGTGTAGATGTCAATTTGCTGCTGACCTTTAAACGACTGTAAAACTGTAACTCGGCCTCACTGCAAGCACTCCCACTAATTTTATGCTTCCTAGGGCTTATCTATTATGCAATACCAGACAGGTTTCACAAGCTGGGAAGTTGTGCAGAAGAGCAGCTTTTATCACACAGCCCAGTACTACGTATGTGTGTATTCTTTGACATCAGCTTAACTGTGCCCAGTTTAGATAGTTGACCAGAGAAGAACTATAAAAACTTCCCATGCTAGATAAGGTATACATCTTGAGGAAGAACCTGTCAGAAAAGACAAAAATGAAGCATTTTTCTTTGTTTCTCCAGCTAAGCTAATTTGTAAAATACACAACTCTCACACTGTTTTTTAGAGTAAGAAAAACCCTTTCTGACAGCTGTAAGCCTCCATACCTTATAGGAATATTCTAAAAAAGTTGTTTTGTTGGGTTGGATATACTATTTGAAAAGTGTGTATCGATTAAAAAAATAATAATTTCCTCAATTCCAGTTACCTTCTTTTAAACTAGATTCACTAGCGCCACCATACAACAGCTGGGTCTTTAAAACCTCAGGTAGCTGTCAGAACGGCACAATAAGAATCTGCAAATGTTTGATAAGTATCAAAGCAGGAGATTCTCCAGTCAGGATGGAAAGGGGTCATTACCAATTAGTTTTGTTACAGCTATTGGCATGAGCACATCCTAACAGCCTAGTTGAACTTTTGGGATGAAGAAACAGCCATTACCTGGCTCCCACCTGGGTATATCTGAGACCTCATTACTAAATCGGACAGAATTCTTAGGCCAGTTAAGTTACAGGAATTGATGCTGAGCCAGGAGAGCAAGGGGAATACAAAGATAGTAACAGACTCCAGAGATTCTGGGAGGAAAAAAAGGTGTTCAGGGTGGGAAGGAGGAAGAAGAGGCAGGGCAAGAGAATTGAGCTGTTCTGCAAGAAATCAAACAGGGTGGCGTTTGATTGATTTTTTTCATGAATTTGTGTTCTTTGTCTCCTAATATCTCCTCTGCCATAACAATTTCAGGTTCTCTTCCGAAACCCACTCTCCATAAAGGGCCCATGCTATGCTCAATCAAAAATCTTTGGGCATACTCTGGCAGGCTGGCGGCTCTCAACTGCTATATAAAGGCTGGCTTCCACCTGCCTTTTCCATAGCACAGTCATTTAATTATGCGCTTTGTCCTCTGTACAGCTGCAGTTTTTCACAAACCTTATTTATCTTGAGATTTCAGCTCATCTTTCAAATTTGGTTGAAATTGGGTCCCAAAGTTTTTAAGGGGAATTGCTGAATATACTGAGAGATAAACAACACAATCTCATAAACCTCATTTCAAAGGCAACCAGGCTAAAAAATGCCAGTTTTTAATTTCTGATCCTGTTCATGCCAAATGTTGTCTAACATTTCAGCAGCAATCTGGGGCCCTGAGAGCTTCTTTCAATATCCTATCAAGAATACAAAATAAATCGTGATAAATGTAGTCAGTATAAAATAAAATGAGTTGAAATTGGTTGCTGGGATGCAAAACTGAAGTTGACAGGCATTTGTGAGGAAACTTGCAAGAAAATGCTTATTTTATGTATTTCTTTGGGGCTTAGCAGCCTGGAGCTGTCAAGATGGTTTTGCACATGCTTGGCAGCAAAAACAAGAGAACTGAGCAATTTTACCAGGGGAAAATGTGAGTTCTTACTGCACTAAGCAAACCTTCAAGATTATAAATGCTATTAATGCCTCTAACTTGAATGAAGTTACTTAAATATGATTCAGGGGCCTAGGTTGCCCTGCATCTTGAATTGGTTTTTTTTTTTAATTGCTTTTTTGAATTGCTTTTTTTTTGTGATAATTTTACCAAAAGCTTGTGAAAATCTAAATAAAATATATTAGTAAGTTCTCTTTCATCCATACCTCTATTGATTCAGATCAGATTCAGATTACCAGTAAGAGATTAATGAGATTTTTCTACTCTAGAAATTGATGTTTCTTAGACCACCTCATAAAATGACCTTTAAGGTGCTGTATCATTCCATTTTAAATTCAAATGATCATCAAATACACAATTCACTATATTAATAATTCCTTGGATTACCTTATAAAAATATGGGTTCAATATGTTACCAATGATCCTTTTAATGGCAAATTTTACAGTGAGAGTTTGCACGTATCATATAGCAGCTACACTATTTTGCTTTTGTGGTCCTCCAGAAAGGGTGTACCCTACAGGACTGATGACTTGCACCTTAGCATTTTTTCTGATGCCTTCAACTCTAACAGCTATGGTATATTTCTAAAGAATGTAAATAAAATAAATAATTTATCATTTAAAAAATAAGATACAAACACAGGATAAAAGCATACAAGACAAGAAGCTCTGAAATTAAGTGGCAGAACTGATTTGAAACAAGACATTATGAAGCATTTTTCCTGACAATCAACATTAAAATAGCATTAGCTAGTAAGCACAAATAAATAAAAAATAAGTCCAAAAATAAATCAAAGTAGGTATAATAGAATGACATTATTCTCAAGATTGTCAAGTGTTATCTTGCTCATGCAAGAGCAGTTACACGTAACAGAAATTAATACAAGTGAAAAAGAGTTCCAAGTTCCCAAACCCCAATGGCTATTGTTTGCAAAAAGAACTGTTTTCATCTATAAACCAACAGAATTACTCCAGATTCAGTAATTCAGGCTGTAATTCAGTCCTGTGTGGAGGATTAGGATAAGATTGATGCACAGTTAATTTACCAACACTGCATTAAAATCACTCGAACTTGTACTACCAGCCCCAGAGAACTCACATTTAGTTGGTGCTCCCAGTGGAGCGAGTGACCAACTGCAGTCATGCTTCCTCGGGCAAGGCACGCCAATTTTGGCACCATACATCTTGCTTCCTATAGGGAGAAATGAAGAAGAAAACATATGTGATACGCTCTTTCAGTATGTCTTCGGAAGACACACGACTATCTCAGCACTGGGCAATCAGTTAGGAATGAGAATATAATAAAATCATAATACCTAAACCATATATATTCCACTTGCAGACCTCTTTCTACCCAAGTGTTTTCAAACACTCATGTTAAATCTCCTTTTTGTTGCTGATGTTGGGGATATTTAATTTGATTTCTTCATGGTTCTGATGACTGCAGTAGCATCCCTAAAATGCTCCTTAACTGCATCTCAAAATAGTCTGATTAATCAACATTATTCAAGAGTGATGAACTTCGTTCTTCCGTGCTGCTTTTGAGTTTGCATCTAATATTGTAAAATCAACTCAGGTACAGAAAAAAATTATATTTTCCGTGGGAAAGTAGATAGACCCAAAGCAACGCCAAGGTGCCTGTTTTAAAAATGAGCCCTCGGCAATTCAAGAATTTGCACACTTTCTCACTCAATGTGTCACTAACCCACTTTAAACACAACAATGAAAGGATCCAAATGAGATCTGTGTATGGACCTATATATACATGACAGGCTTGTCACCCAGACCTCTCAAACCCTCCACCAGCTAACTGGTTACTGAAAGTTATTACAGCCCTTCAAGAGTAACCAGGTCCTGCTGTTCTCCCCCATCTCATACACTAAATGTCAGAAATAAAAGTTCTTTAGAGTAAATACAGCTCTTAGTGACCCTTGTGCAAACTTAGTCTTTCATACATTTCAGGAACTTTTTCTAAACATGGTAGAATAGCATCAAGCTTCCTTCCTCAGAAAGGTTGATAGAAAGTAAAGAGCAGCGCTGATTTATCTTCATCATTTGGTGACAAGTTCTGTGAAGGAACTTGCCATTTTAGATTCCATCTTTTCAGAATCAGGGAACATGACAACTTACAATTCATCACTTCTATGCCATTTATTTGGTGGGTATCCTGACATCCTTCTTGGATACTTGTCACTTTGGTGACAAGACGTTTGCAAACATTTTTAAACTATTTTTGAAAAAAATGACCTTTGCATTTTACTGATTCGAGGAATGATCTTGGGGACACTGCAAACCATGCACTAACTCTCTAATACATATACTTAAACCCGTCCATATACAAAAAAACTTGTGGATTTTAATCCAAGGTACAGGATTACTTATGCAGGCCTCACTGGTACTTCGATTCGTCATCTAAATGTGTAATATTTTATAAAACTATACTATGGACACACATGTGAGGAGGTTAAAGGAGGTTCTGAGGACATCTTTGATGAGGCAGAGAGAAAGGCCATGTGAGCTACAGCAGCTCTAACTACTTTCCACCCAGTGATGGAAAATAGCACCCTTAACCACAATTTAAATGTTTTATCAGTGGCACCTGACAGAGAGTCAGAATCTGACTCATTTTATACCACTGAAGGGGAAAAAAAAAAAAAAAGGGAAGAAAAATAATAGACTAAAATGTATCCACCCTTCACCGAAGTCTCTCAGTTGGGTCAACCTACAAGAGTGTTTTGAGGAGGAAGGGTGTCAGCTGATCCAAAAGCACAACCAGACTACAAAGGAGAAGAATGAAAGATCTCATTCCCCTGTGCAAAGCTTAAAGCTTGGCTTGTAAATCACAGGCTGTGGCCAAAAAAAGAAATAAAGATAGCTAGGACATATTCCTAAAAATGTGAATAAGTGTTTTATTCCAGAAAGGTGGTAATACTCCAATGATCTTGCTTTTGCTAAGTGGGGGGCAAGAAGCTCAAAGCCCTACTGAAGCACAAAAAGGCTGCATAAGAATACTCCTATACACAGTATAATCATGTAGCCTGAGAATCAGCACAGAAAGGTATGTAACAAAGTCCCAACAGTCAGGATTTTGAGCAAGCAGCTTTTGAAAAGTAGCTCCTGACAGCAGGACAGTACACGGCGGAGCTGCCAACTCTTCTTTTTTTCCCCCCGTAGGCTGTAGAGTTGCAAAATCATCTCCTGGTCTCCAGAGAAATGCCCTTTGCTAGGTTGCCTTTCCTCATTTTCCTGTTCCCAGGAAAAAAACAAACCAAAACAGTCAATCAAAGCATCTCCATTTTCTAGCAGCAGCCTGGTTAGCAATGAGAGTAACCACTGCTGCACCTTCCAGTCCTGACACCATTCACCAACTTTAAGAGCTATTCCTACATACTTCCTAGACTGCCTTCCCTGGCCTGTGTGAGGATAACCTCCCCAAAACGCTGCTGTCCTCTTCTAGTGTGTGGATAACCCTGTCTTGCTATCCATCCACTTTTCATTAAATCTCATTAAGCACAGGGAAAAACAACTCAGTGCTTACGGGATAAAGGATGGGAGGGAAAATGAAAGAACTTAATGCTTTTTTTAGAGGGAAAATAAAAGATATCTGGGATCATTTTCATCATCTCCACCCCCCCACCCCCCTCTTCTTCCTCTCATATAAGAAAGTAAGAATGACTATAAACATATATATATGTGCTTTTATATGCAAATGTGTCTAACTCTGCAGATGAGTTTTTGCTTCTAGCTGCCCACAAGTATGCCTGACAGTCTGAGATAGTGAAAGTGCAAGTCATCGAACAAAAAGCTGGGTGGGGAGCAGCAAAGAAAATGCATTTGAAGAAAAAGGAAACTGCGTAAAGCCTTTTTTTTAAGAGACTGAGTTCCCTGGTCAAAACTGCAATAAGCAAGACAAAATAAAGCATTCCACACTGTGGGAAAAGTGCAGGAAATGTAAGAAGACAGCAAGAGAGTATCTGTTCAAGACGGCATATGCAAAGGTGAGTAACGGCTAATTCCTTGGATCTGTTTCAAATGGCAGCGTCTGTGAAATCCAGAGGAGTGGAAATGCTGTTCGGGAAAAACAGCCCACGTAGGGCAATGAGAGCAGAGTCTATTGACACGTGGGGCTGTCAGAAAACAAAAACTATGGTTAGTGGCAATTCGGATTGTTGCAGGAGATGTTCCATCCACTCCAAAACCAGAAAAAAATGGAAAGGACTGAACGGAAAGGATCATGTTTTCCTTCCAGAAAGTGATTAACACTGCCTACAGCATTGCAGCCTACTTCACAAGGGGTTCCCCTATATTTCCTGGAGATATCAAAAAGCAATACACACTTCAGCTAACGTATGCTCCAGTCTGGATTCTTTATGCACTTTTAAGGATTATTATTTTACCTGTATCAATTAATTTTTCATCACGTTACCACAAAATACTCAAGTACCTCCAAAAATGTATAGTCTACATTTGGGTGGTTGCCATTTCAATGAGACTTTTCTACAAAATAAAGGTTTAAAGCTTATGTTAAAAATGAACTCTGTAACATAAAGTGAAGCAAGTTGCAGCAAATGCTGTGCCATCATACCATCTGTGTTCAAGTTCAGCTCTCAAGTTCTCCTCCTAAAGCAGAAAATAATGGTAAAAAATAAAAACAGATAGGATGGAGAAGCATTGTGTACTGGAATACGTTATGAACCTGAGCCTTACGATGCTTGTTTCAAAAACTAACTCCTCCATGTCTGTATACCCCAACAAAGCACCATTGTGGAAGTAAAAAGGAAGGTTATAGTCTTCACATTTAAATTAAGCAATGGTGATGTTCTCATCTGACAGAGCTAGTAAATTCTGGTGAGCTTTGCTCTACCTGATATTGCCCGCTTTTTTTCAGCTCTCTTCATAAACATTCCAGCCCCTGGGAGGGAATCTCCCGTCCCCGCTGGAGATGCCCATATTCCGTGGCATTGCTAGTTACAACATGAGTCTGGAAGAGAACATCTCCCTAGCCCTTCTATCCTACCTGACCCTTTTCAAAAAACATATCGAGGTGCTTTCTCCACCTTTTTATTCTCCATCTTATTTCTAATTCTGTGAGATAGTGCTGATACCAGAGCCCAGAAGAAAGCATGTGCTCAGGACACCACATACCTGAGACAGGGATTCAAGCTAGGGCATGCTGTTCAAAAAGGGAACAAGTGAATGCAGGCTTTGAACACCTTTGGGAAACACTCTTTTTTTTAAAAAAAAAAAAAAAAGCATTTCCAACAACAGCAATGCTTATTCTTTTAATACTCTTCCTACTGCTGTCGACACATTCTCAGCAATGTTTGCAGGCTGCTGGTCGAAATGCCCGTTTGCCTCTCCAAGGACTGTTCTGCATCTGCAGAGCCCACCTGCGTGTCCACCCCACCAGTCCCAGGCAGGGTCTCTCAGAGCCCTGCCGCCACACCCCGGGTTCCTGCCTGAGGCTGGGGGTGCCGCTGCCCAGGCTCCGTGTGCCGTCTTCTTTTGAGTCTTACCAACCCACAACCTCCCACACGGTTCGATGCCTTGCTTAGCACACACAGGCCATCCCGCATGCACCGGGACAGTTCCTGTCCCCTCGATACCCCGGAGCTCACCCACAAGCCCGGCCTCGGTCACGGGCGTCCCACATTGCAGCCCTGCGATTAGAACGGTGCTGGACGCTCCGCTAAGACCTGCGGGGCTTGACAAGGGGGTTTAATTGGAAAATCTCGGCCCTCCTGGAAAACACAAAGCCAGGAGAGGTGGCTCCGGGGGTGTGCTAAATGGGGGGGGGGGGGGGGGGGGCGGCAGTAACAGCCACACACAACCCACGGCCACGTTAGGGGGTGCCGCCTCCCCGTTTCACGCGGCGCCCTGTGCCGCAGGCCCGGGGACAGCTCCGCCACCGCCGATCTCCACAGCCGGCCAGCAGCAAAGACCGGGGAGGGTGAAAGGGACTCCCTGCCGGACGGCGGCCGGAGCGGGTCCGGTCGGGCCGGGCTGGGAGGAGCGGCTGGCGGAGTGTTAGAGGCCAGGGTGCAGGGACTGGACACCGCCTCGCCCCAGCCCGCCCCAGCCCGCCCCTGCAGCAGGCCCGCAGCGCGGACGGCACCCACCGCCCTCCGCTCCGCAGTCGCGAGGGAGGGGTGGGAGGGAGGGGGGCAGGAGCGTGCCCGCGGGCGGGGCCGACAATTCTAGGCGTGTCCCGCCTGTCCGCGCGCCGCCGGCGCCCGCGGCGGTTGGCGAAGTCTCCACCCTGTGGAGCGCCGGGGAGGCGCGGGCTCGTGCTCGCGCCTTCGCCGTTGCCATGGCCCCGCTTGACGTCACGGGCGGTGCGCTGCCCGTGCGTTGCGGCGCGGTGATTGGTGGAGACGCCGTGTGTGGCGCTGGGAGAGAGGCTGCAGCGCAGCGAGCCGCGAGACAGGCACAGTCCGCGCCGGCCGCCCGCCCCGAGACACCCGCCGCCGCGCTCCCGCCGCGCACAGGTAACGGGGCCCGCCGCGCCGCCCGCCTCTGGACCCCGCGCCGGGCGGCCGCCCCGAGACTCTGACCCGCGCCCCCGGGGGTTTGGCGGGGGGGTGAGGGGCGAGCGAGGCGGCCGGCGGGCAGCGCCGAGCCCCCCCCCCCCCTTCGGCCTCGCTGGTGGCGGCAAGGCGGCTCCGCGGGAGGAGAGCGGTGCGGCGGGAGCAGCCTGCTCCACGGGGACTGCTGCGGAGGGCGGCGGGGGCCGCCCAGGTGAGGCCGCGGCTGCCCCTCCCTGCCAGCGACGGTGGGGGAGGCGGGGGAGAGCCGCCGGGGGCGACGGGGCGGGGGAGGGGGCGGCAGGTGAGGGTCCTGCCGGTGAGGGCCCCGCCCGTGGCGCTGCGGGCGGGGACGACCCCGCGCCCGTGGCGGGGGAGGGGGCGCCGCCTCCACCGGGCGGGGGCGGGAGGCCGGCGCGCGGGGCGCAGGCGGCTGCCGCTGGGTGTGGTCTCCCGCCGGGAGCGGTGCCCGGGCGCGGAAGAGCCGCAGCGGCCTCCTCTCGGTTGGGCTCGCTTCCCTCCCTTCTGCCCAACCCCCCCCCCCCCCGCCTCCGCCCATCCTCCCCGCCCCGGCTGAGGGGTCCCGGCGGTAGCGATGGCTCCCCAGGGACAGGAGGGAGCTCCTCATCTACCGCCCCCTCTTCACCCCCCCCCGCCCTGCACCATCCGCTGGGGCTGTGCCCGCGGGCTTCCCCTCGTCCGGCCGCTGCCGGGGCGGGGACGCGGCATCCTCCTCCTCCACTGCCGCCCCCGGCGCTGGGCGGAGGTGAGCGGGATTAACTCGCGCTGAAGTGGGCTGGGCTTCGGCGCCCATCCGCCATGACAAAGGAGGCCGGCGAGGAGCTGGGTGTCTCCGCGCCGGGCGGATGCGGTGGCTGCAGCGTGGGGAGGGGCGGGCCGAAGCGCGCCTCCTCGCACCGGGGGTCGCGCCGCCCACTCCTCCCCCGGGCCGCTCCATTTTCTGCTGTCACCGCGCGCGGGGGAACGGCGGGCAGCGCCCAGCCCTCGCCGCGCCTGCGGCCGGCCGGCCGGCCTCAGCCGCCGAGAACGACGGGCAGCCCGGCCGCCTGGGTAGGATGCTGCCGCAGCAGCCTGCGGGGAGCCTGGTGGCCCAGTAAACTGGCGTTGGGGCCGGCGTTTTAACCTCGCTCCTTCTGATCACACCAGTGGTAAATAACCGTAGCCAAAACCTTGCTTTAAAATGGCTCCTTAACCCCCGCTGTTGACGGCGTGGTCAAGTTTTCAGCGCGTGTTGGCAAACGCTGCAGAACAGCCGCTGAGTTAGTGCCCTGGCGTTAGGGGTAGGAGCTGCCCCTTTCAGGTGACTGAAATGTTAAAACATGCCTAATTTATTCCTAAATGGAAGATAGCACTGCTACGTTTTTCTGGTAACTTCGTGTAAAATGACAAAATGATTAAGATGCTGGATTGTTATGTATGGAACATACAGAAATACATAAAGCATACATGACCAAAATTGGTTCTTGCTTTAATAATCTAGTCATACTGTAAAGGATAGTGTATTCCAAAGCACACTGCCAGGGCCTCAAAATTATCAAGTCAAGATACATAAAAGGATGGGGGGTGGGGGAAGAGTAATCTTTCCTGAGGTACCAAAAGAAATGATCCAATACCTCCTTTTAGCAGAGCTTGATTTTTTGAAGTGCCGATGAGATGCAGGTTATGAAGCGTCTCAGCCAGGTCGTACTATCTCAAATACTGATGTTTAAGTAATATTTTTAAATAGTAAAATTTCCTTTTGTGTCTGAAAGCATAGCCTCCCAGGCTGAGCAGCAGTACGTAGCTCAGAACATCTACTGTACCCCATTTGGGGAAAGGAAGTTAACACCGCCAAAGGGTGTACACCTCGAAATTTAGAGACTTGATGCGTTCTGGCTGTGTAACATCCAGTATGGGATTTGGTTTGCAGATCCCTGTGCCAAGTCTTTTTACGTGTACATATAAGATTCTGTTAAGGCACAGAGAGTTACCCAGTGCTTTTTGTCTAGCCTTTACTTGGTCATCTGCTGTGAAAGGCTTACCATCAGATGTTTTCTTTGTCAGTTTTGTTATTGATAATTGGATGCAGTTGGTGCTGCTGCTTGAATTTAGTCTTAAGAGAGGGTGATGGCAAAGAACTAGGATTATTTATATGTATGAGAATGATTTGCTTTTGATTCACCTTTGTATGCTTTTGTTTGCATTTATTAAAACAATAACATACTTTTAAAAGGTAACAGTTTTTCAGGAGAAAGCACTGACTTTAAGTCTTCACGTATCCATGTGTTTGAGCCTTGAGTGCTTGTGTTCTGGATTTCAGTTGTACCTTTTACAGTTCCAAACTACTTTAAAAAAAATGGATGCTCTGCATATGAAGCTAAAACACCTTTGTCCTTTATCAGTGTCTGAATAATGCCTCACTATTTTTCCTCTTCAGAAATATCAGCATGGATAAAAATGAGCTGGTGCAGAAGGCCAAACTGGCTGAGCAGGCTGAAAGATACGATGACATGGCAAGTTGCATGAAGTCTGTGACTGAGCAAGGAGCTGAGCTGTCCAACGAAGAGAGGAATCTTCTCTCTGTTGCCTATAAAAATGTTGTAGGAGCCCGTAGGTCATCTTGGAGAGTCGTCTCAAGTATTGAACAAAAGACGGAAGGCGCTGAGAAAAAACAGCAGATGGCTCGAGAATACAGAGAGAAAATTGAGACTGAGCTAAGAGACATCTGCAATGATGTGCTGGTGAGAAATAATGAAACTGTTGATCCATTTTTACTTAGAGTTGTAGGGTAAATGGTGCTGTGCCTTCTGGGACTACTTTTAGTCTGTCAGTAAAGCTGGGGTCTCCTGTGCTATTTCTGAAGGATAAGGTTTAGAAAAGTCTGACTTCTCTTTCCTTCTAATGTACTGGTTATTTGTAATCCAACCATCACAGTTACGAATGCGAATGAACTTGGAAATATGTTGAAACATTATTATATGTAAAGTAATAGTTAAAAAAATCAACATATTTCTTTGAGTCTGAACTAAATAAAGGTTTAGTTTGGAATTTTCTCTGCCCTTCCCCCTCCATGCCATATTGATTTCTGCAACTTTCACGTGCTGCTCTAGTTGTAAGAGGTAGTTCTTAGTCTACGGAAATTGTGCCCCTCCCTGGGTATGATGATGTAATGTTAGTTATGACTCAGCCGTGCAGAAAATTGTCTGCAGGAAGAGGCAGTAGAAATGCTGTGATACCCTCTTAAAATTTTTAGTAGCAAAGTAAAAGGGTGTTCAAGTTAGGCAGTTTCTGTGGCTTGTAGTTATGTTAAAATGTGCGCATAAGCAGCAAACAACCTGTACTTTCTTTAGGGGCCTGGTTTATGAAATACGAACCTCTTCCAAATGCTTATTCCAGATCATCAGGTTTTTTTTCAACTGCATGTGCCTGTGGTGCTTTAGTGAGCACACAATAAACGTGCAGCACTGAGACCACTTCTGAGGTACATGTTACCATCAGCAGCAGAATTGTCCACTGGATTGTGGACCCTGCTGGTGTGTCATCCCATATGTGATGAGGAATCACATACATGAAGGTGACAGAATGACATGTGATATGAGGGAAGTGTTCGATAGCTAAGAATGTGCTTGAAGATCTGATGTCAAACGAAAATGAAGATCAGCCTGAATTTTGCTTGCTGTGTAAGATAACTAAATGATGTGGGCGGTGATCGCTTCTAGAACCCAAAGACTGGTTCTCCAAGGGTGTGTAAAAGTCAGGATGGATAACTTTGAGGCTTGGCTTCCAGTTTAGGCTGGCTTCTATGGTTATTGTAACACACCCAGTTTTGTATGTTTTGTTATCTTGTGTAAGGTTAACTCTTAAACTTCCACTATGAAAATAGAAATGCCAAACTTACGCATAGGAAAGAACTGATTTTCTAGTTCCTGTGTTGTTAAGTGGCAGCTTATCTATTTAAGCTGGGGAAATAAGGATCCAAATCTGGCATTCTAATTCTTGTATTTCTTTTTAAAATTTATTTATTTTATTAATGAGAAAGTCCTTGGTATTGGATGCTTTAAAGTTGATAGTGGTCTGAAATTCTTTTGTAAACTATGTTTGCATTTAAGAAGTTATTTTAATTAAGTCATTTGGCTTAGAAACCCCATTTTAGAAGAACTTAGGGCTTGTAGTTGCATATTTTTCTGATAATAGAAACCAGATTGAGGTGAAATTGGCTTTTAGTATTTAGCATGCACAATAAACTGAAATAAAAACCTAGCTTGCAAGTTTGCTGCAGCAGCTGAAGTATCTGGGGGGGGAACATGGGTGGGGAATCTTGTTAAATCTTGTGAATCTCAAAACAGACTTGAATTTCTTTTTGTGTTTTATGAGAGATATGTACATTATTCAAAAAAATTACTATTCTTTGATATATTGCTCCTTTTTAGAAAGTTAATGTCTTACTGATCTTTAGTGTTGCCAGTCCAATTTTTCTCAATAGATTAAGGAAAAATTACTATCCAGAAGAAACAATGCCTTAGGCAGTGATTAGCAGTAATAAAACCACTTTTTTTTTTTACTTAGGTTTAAAAAGAAAATAAAAATGCTCTTTTTTTTTAATTCAAGGGATAGGATTTTAAAACGCTTTCAAATGGCACTACCTTTGACATTGCTAATCGCATTGAAGAATTAGATTTATATTTAAAAACATGTTCATGTTTTCTTTGTTGGAGTACTCTGTTCACATACATTCTTACTCACCTAGAAACACGACTGACCATATTGCTTTATTTGACATCCACTTTGCTTTAATGGAGAAAAAACAATTGTAACATCTAGTTGTTTTTTATGAACAGGAGTCTGCATGGTGCTACATGCAAACATAAAACTAGGGTGATTTAGGGTTGGCTTTTTTTTCCAGAAGATCCTCTGTAATTTTTGTACTGTGTAATCTAGTCCGTAACTGTTCACGGAAGTGAAAAACAAGGCTTACCAAATCTTGATTGGTTGGAAGTATGCCGTTAGTAAGACCTGAAGTGTTAACAAACTTTCAAAGCTTTCAGTCACGAGCCTTATCAATTACAGTACAAAACGAGCTCAGAAACTTTTCTATCTCTTATTAAGACTATGAATCTGCTTGAGCTGTTGTGTCTTCAGTTGCCTGCTAGGCTCTTAAGTAATATTTAATACCCTGGGGTGTTACATCACAGATGAGTGTGGAAGTGACTGGTGTCTTAACTTCAGTGTTGAAGGGAGGAAACCAATTAAGACAATGTGTTTGTGACTGGCAGAATGTAGCCAAAGCTGGCTCCTCAGCAGCTTAGCACTCTCTTCCCTCATTTGTTGGAATCAAATTATTGGTGGATTGGAAGAAATAGCTCCTCCAGTCCAGTAGACGCAGAGTATACTAAACTGTGCCTGGGTTCTCTTCCCAGCTTTTCCACTAACTTATGGAGTGAATAAGAGCAATTAATACTGGAATTTTTCTTGCTTCATAACTGTTAGAATTACAGCAGTTACGTGGGTCAGGTCCGACCATTTATTTTCTCCTTTACACTGATCTTGCAGCAAGAAAAGCCAGCATCTACATTCTTGCCACTTCCTGAATCTTTTCTCACTTGAACCTGTCATGGAGTACTTTATACATCTCTGCAGATGGCTATTGTTAGCTGCAGCCTCAGAGTGCTGCGGTGCAAAGGGGAGACACCTAAAATCTCTTGGTCCAGCACCAATTCTGTCAGACCTACATTGGAGTATATTCAGGTGCAGTATAACTGACTGTAATCTGGAACTGGTCTGGTAGTGCTGATAAACTGCTAATAATTGAGACATGTTGTGCATAGTACAAGTTCCTTGCACTGTTACAATAAAGTCTGAATTTCCAGATTCTTAAAGAATAGTATGGGGTGGAGAAAGTACTTTGCCATACTGGAGCACCTTAAATGTACTTGAGTATTACAGAAAATTTCTAGCCTCAGAAATTCTGCATTGGTGCAGGAAATTAAGCTTTTTGTTAAGTACTTTTCCTTGTGTTAGCTAAGTGTGTGCTTCACATGCTGTTTCTATAGTAGAAGGGAGGGTCTGTCTAAAATACCAGTATAATGATCTTTTATTTGTCATTTCAATAATAAAAATTGTTATTGATCTAACAGGTGCAGATTTTCTTCAAAATGCTTTTTGCAGTTAATGGGAAACAGCTGTAACTGAAGTGGTTCAAATTAGTTCTGTATTAAGATGAATTTTTCAGCTAATGAGGATTCTGAAGTACAGAGAAGAATCTACAGAGAGGTCTTTGAATAGCTGACCTCTGATCCCGCTTGCGTGTTAGAAGTTCGCAGGAGCTCTAAACTACTAGTAGCTTTTAGACAGTCTCTGACACGAGCTAAATGTAAAGTAACAATTTAAAACATGACTGGCTATTGTTACTTCAGTATAAATGTAATTCTAGACAGTTACACTCTCTTCCCTAGGCTGACACATACAGCAGTAGTTCCCTGAATGTCCTCCAAAGTGTGCTGTAGGTGACAGTTCCTGTGTTCTTTACCAATGCCCATTTTTCTGGGTCATGTCTCTTCCTTCCCTAAGATACCCCAGTCTTACCTCAAGTAAATCTCTGCTTCCAGTTCCCGAGCTCTCCATTTTGATGTTTCTTTTCACTTTTGCTTGTTCCACTTAAGGTCTAGAATGCTTCCTGAAACCTTGGCTGACCTTCAGCATTTTAGTGTTGCTGTTGCACATAGGTGCTACACAGCACTTTTTCCCCACTCCCTGCCAGAAATGCTGCAGGTTAACGGTGCTGTTCAGGACCCTCTCAGTAAGATGACTTGTTTGCTTTCTTCACCATGTTATTCCTTTATAACTTCATGCTCAGAAGTGTAAAATGGTACTCCTTGTGTACTCGTACTATGTGGATTTCTTTGCACTTGTATGGATGCTTCACTTTTTAGAAGTGGTAACTGTTGCGAGAAGAAAAGATGCAGTTAAATCTCAACTAAGTGACTTTAGGTTTGCAATTCTTTTGTATGTATATTGTTTTGGGGAGAGGGTAGGAGAAATTTTAGTAACCTGTCACGGGGCTGCAGTTCACTGGGGGAAGGGGAGTGTAATTCCATTCAGAATGCATCTAAATGGCTTTTTAAAGAACATACCACAGAATTAATGCCTATTGCCATCACACTCAGATTGCTGTGGGAGTATTTTCTAGTTGCCTGCAAACATCTAATAGGTTACTATGTTAACATCTATAAAACCTGTTTCTGCACTAATTCTTAATGACAGGGCTAGGAAATTTAGTTCTTTTTCCCATAGGAAGCCATATGCTTTTTTGACATGCATATGTGTGAGTTGTTTTTTTAGAAGTCAACCACGTATCCCAACGGTCAAAGAGCACAGCTAACTTATAGGGTGGTGCTAATAAGCAGGTGAGTAGATTGCTTTTGAGCTTGAGTGACTGATTATACCATACAATCGTCTATGCTATGAAGATATGTGATACTAACAAAATATTCAGTGTTCTGGCTTAAAATTGCTACTTTTCGTTCTGTGACTCCTTCAGGCCTGCAAATTTTTTTCTTTTTTTTTTGATGGCACTTTGTTTCTGTCTTTGAGATCTGTGTCCTTTGTTTTCAGAGAAGAAGGGGAGGCATTTTTAGAAGCTTCTGTTTGCAGAATGTTGATCATGGAATTGAGGTAGTTAATTTGTTGAAATCTAGAAGTTAGGTGCCCAAAATCTCTGTTTTGAAAAACTTAGTCATTATTTTAAGCTGTTTTGAGTGGATAATTTAGATTGGAAGGGAGGCCATTTAGTTCAACTCTGCTCAGAATAGATCCAGTTAGATCACACTTACCAAGGCCTTGTCAAGCAAATTTTTAATATCTTCAAGGATAGAGATTCCACAACCTCTCTGAACAGCCTGTTACAATATTTGGTCATACGGTCAAAAGAGGGGGAAAAAAATCCTTGTAAATAATCAGAACTTCTCATGTCCCAACTTGTCTGTTGCCTCTCACCATATCACTGTAGACCTCCAGGAAGAGTGGCTTCATCTTCTCCAGGCAGGTGTATACAGGAGTAAGGTCTGCTAGTCTTCTCCAGGCTGAAGAAACCCAAGTCTCTCAGCCTCACCTTGTACATCATGTGCTGCAGCCTCATAATCACGCTGGTGGCCGCCAATGGATTTGCTTCAGTGTATCTATGTCTCTCTTCCAGAGTGGGCCCCAAATCTAGACTTAGAACTCAAGATGGCATGTCAAGTTGTTAAAATTTGTGTTAGAAGATGGTAGTTGGTAATGCGCTACTGACGTACATGAAAATATGGGAGTACCTCTGGTTAAAAAATGCTTCTCTGAATCAACTTTTATATATCACAGAGCAAAATGTAGCCAGAATTTACTAACTGCCCAGGATGGTTATAATTTAAGCTTTGGATTAACTCTCCAAGTCTCCCTTTTTCAGTTAGGGTTTGGCTCACGTATATTGAAGGTAGGAGGCTGAGGCAATTTGCATCAACCTCATGATTTCACTTTGTTAATCCTTTAATCACTTCTCTGGTTGTAGCTATACCCCTTCAGGGTTTTGGGGGTTTTTTTGGCTGTTGGTCTTTTAGTTTCTCGGTTTGTTTTCTTTTTTTTCCTTTTTTTTTCCTGCAGTGAAATCACTGCCTAAACTAGAGCATTTTCCTTAATTTTTTTTTTTTTAAGCAAATTGAACTGTTGAAAAACTGTTGAATCTTGGAGAATTAAAACATTATTCATGGATCAATTCAAGTATGAGATAACTTGTGTTGGTTTTTTATTTAGTCTACATTGTTCATGTAACTGTAAATGCATGAAATTTCAACTCGTGTTTGAAAGGATTTTAGATTCCAGCATATATAAGTAATTTACTGGTGGTTGGTCTGCATGAGCAAAGGTGAGCCTAGTACTTACTAATTTTAGCAATAAGCACCTCCATAATGTTGATACCCACGTTTAATGCACCCATTTATCATAAAATCAGCTAAACTGGTCGGCATAAATGCAAAAAAAATGTATTTAAACATGCAGTTACCTCTGATACTTACATTAGCTATGCACATGTATATACACACATGTATACATGTATCTGTATCCTTGTGCATTTATTGGAAGTAGGACAAATCTTTACCATGACTGATGGCCTGTTGTATTACTTTCACTTGGCATTAACATTTAATAGTAGGCTTTATTGGAAAAAAAAAAAGATACCTCGTGCTTATACTGTTCAAAAGCATCCAAGTAACAACTTGCTTTATTTGACAGCAGCCTTCAGTGTTCTAGTACTTTATGCACTTACTGCTGATATGCTGTTCTAAGCAACAAAACACACTGATCAGTTTAGTCACTTATGACAGATATTCTCCTCCTTCCGTGCTGCTGAAGCAAGAACTTCATTGCATGTACTTGTAATTTTCTGAAGCTGCTAAGGGTGTTTGTTTCGCTGGTTGGTTACTTAGAAGGCTGAGAGTAGAAACGCATTGTTAAGATGCTGGCTTTTACTGTGCCTGTGAAAGCCTTAAGTGGTAGAAATATGAAATTTAGAATCTGAGCAGTTAGTGCATGATCTCTGTTCATCTGTATAACAGATGCCATGCTGTCTCTTGGTTTTATCTGGAAACTTCTGCCTTGTTACCATGCTCTTGATAGAAGTATGTGTTTCTGAAATACGTTCTCAAATGCTTTACTTCTGTGCTGTAGGCAGTCTCAGTGCCTCCTGACTCTGAACATGACATTGGTTGTACATTCAGGCAGAAGTTGACTACTATTTTGAAATAGTTTGAGAAACCTTGTGCTATTAAAGCTGAAGAGCATTAAGATTGTGATTGTTTCTTAAAGTTGTTTTTTACTGAATGTCAGTTCTTGTGTAGTTGCTTATTTTTGTTGAAATCTGACAGAAGACTGGCAATGTCTCTTCAAATGAGAAGAAATAATAACTCATGCTGCTGCTGAGATAAACAGTAAATTCTTACTTTTAAAATCAGATTTAATGCAGCTCAAATGAGGTAGAGAGCAGTTGTGGTTTGGTTGGGGGTTTTTTTTCCCTGGTTATTGTTACTCTTTGTGATTATGCAGGTGACAAAATATTTAACAATGGGAATCAGATCTCTGATCAGATTCTTCTACTGCAGAGTAGCTTCATCACTGAAATGGCATTTTTGCTAATAAAATGCTTTTATTAACATTGTATGCTATAATGAGCTCCTACTAGATACATAGTCTACTTCAGGAGGTTTCAGATCTGCTCAGAGTTCAAGATGCTGAAGGTGAATGGTTTCTACTTCTGTTTCTTACCAAGGATAAAAGGTGTTACATCATGTTGGGTGGCGGGGTTATTAGTATTTCTTCAGAGACTGAAACTGTAGAGTCTTTAAGAGAACTAGAACATGTTCTGGTTTGGAGTACAGCCACAATAGCTATCACTTAGACCGACCTGTCTAGCAGAAATTCTCATCCAACTCAATTGAATTGTTTCAAATTTGTATTATCTCAAGTTTCTCAGATGTTTTGGTTTTTCAAAGAATAGTTGAATGATTGATGCATTTGGCACCATTCTATTTTGTTGGAAGTCTCCAGTATTCAAGAAATATATTAATGAGGTGATGCAAAAAAAAAAAAGGTAAAAATTCCATATTGCCTTTGATCCTCAGTGAATTCTGTTTTATTTTTCTGTTGTGTCTTATTGGCTGCTGCCTTTCATGAGTTTTCTCAGAGTTGGTTACTAAACAGGAGAGGTATTTTTGCCTATGCTTCAGAATTTGGTTCCTTCACTGTCATGTGTTTAAACAAACTTTGGTAAAAATCTGTAATGATTGGCATGAAGGACTGGCAATGTCTTCTGAATAATCTCAAAGAGTATATTCTGATATTAAGCACATTTGCTTCCCTTGCTGTAAATACTAATTGGAAAACAAAGTGGTAGAAGGGTCAAGCTAGTGAAAGGCATGATAGTCTTAGTTGGGGAGGGTAGATCTACAAGAAGGGCTACATGTATGGCTGTGAAAGTGTGAGCTGAAATGCTGCTCCTCTGCCTCAGTTCCCACCCTTTTCTTTTCATGCAGGCTGGTGCCATATCTTCCCTCTAAGCACCCTGTAGATATTATAGTGTGAACACCTACTTCTTTCTTACCTCTATCCCCCAGCATGCATGTCAGCATGAAGATGATTTTTCAGGGTGTCCTACTTCCATGTTTTCCTCTGCTGGCCTATACGTGATACTGCTTCTATTCTGTTTTCTAGAGAAACACATTTAGACTGTTTAGTAGTAATTCTTTTGCATAAACTAAAATTTCTTGCCATTCTTTCTGTTAAGCAGGATTTCCTTTTCTCTATTAATCCTTTAGTTCTTTTTTTCAGTTACCTTCTTGTTACTCAGACCTCATTTGCTTCGGTTTTTTTCCCCTTTCTAGATCTTCACCAGATTGACTACAGCAAAACTGCTAATCAAGCGCTTTTATCAATCCTGGGTGTCCAAATTCCTCCCTGCCCCCTGGAGGTCCTTTGTCCCAAATTCTGAATTCCTCCCCTGCTGAGGCTCATTGTTCTCTTCTCACCTTTTTCAAACTTCTGCTGTTGTCTGTTTGTGTAGGCAGACAATTTGATGGGAAGAAAGAATAACTGGTACTGAGAACAGGCACCAAGCAGTCTTGTTTCATTCTTCAGCAGATGTTTTACTGGAGAGATCTGCAGTACCACAGCAGGCACTAGTACTTGGCAGATTTTCTTGTATTCCTGTTCTAGTGAGCAAATGAGTAAATTAGAAATCTGTAGCTAACTTTAAACAAGAGGCTTTGCTTTTGACTGGAGTAGGAGGCTGACAGCAGAACAGTCCTTTTGGTTTTACCCCAAGAAGGCTGGAGGTCACTCATGAGGAAGCAGTTGCAAAGCCCTGATCCTGAGCTCTGGGCAGAACTGTAATCAGAAACAACATAATGAGTCTGTCTTAAAGCCTGTGTTTGGGAAGGGATTGTCTAAAAATATTCCTCTTAGAGATAAAAATATTTGATTGTTTTTCCTCCAACAATTCAGATATGTGTGTAAATAATATTTCTACTGACTATAAATGGTTTGGTTAAACCCTTTGGAGTGTGTGTGCAGCACAGCTAATTGCATGTGTTGCTTTACAACCCGAGTAACTTTCCTAACTGGTGTTGAGGCAGAAAACACATGCATGGAAAATCACTCGTTAGCTTTTTATGGGAATGATAGGTGTCTTGAACTTGTTGACACAGGTGGCCTACTAATAACTTTGTCATCAAAATAGAAGTTGGTAAAAGAATAGCTTAGCAAAGGCATGCTACAGTTACTATGCTGGTTGGTTAGTAGATTACACTTGAAACCAGGTACATGTAGCTCTTCCCACAAAGTGTGTACCTAAAAACACTGATCTGAATTAATATTTTGGATATCTACCTAAGTACACCTGATACTTTACATGTGTAATTCTTTCAGATACTCATGCACAGCTGGGCAGGTAGTCAGAAAACAGCAAGTCAACCTTGTAATGGTAGTCTGGATGGTTTTGCGTCTCCTGCCACAAAAGAAGGGTTGCTGCCCTAGAAGCATTGGGACACAAGGGGTGCATGGTACTCTGGGTGGCAGTTGGAAAGTGTATCTTGATGCATCTGGAAAGTTGAATCTTAAGATTCAACAGACTGTAATTTTATTACTTGTTCTAACACAGTACTTCAGCTGGATGTCCCTTTTCTTAATATCCATCACGTCTTTCCTAGTTTTCTTTCCCTCCTCTTCTGCTCGCCTTCTCTTTTTGTTAAGAACAAAGTAAATAGCTCCCTGGATGAAATGCAGTTGGAGACTTTTGATTCCTGTTTGGAAATGGTCCTGAAACTCTTAAAATAATCTGAAGTTATCTGGTAGTCTTCTGAAAGAAATGCAGGGTTGAATACCAGTGCTTTTATAAGCTAAACTTTTATCTTTTTTAATGAAACTGGGAAGCAAATGTAAAACCACTTTCTTAGGTGGAGGTAGTCAGGTATCTGAGCTGCTTCTTCATATTGTATTGTGGATATTAAGGTTATGTTGATGTAACAGAAGTTTGGACAATGTGTGGAGTGTGGACAAGAAGCCTGCTGAAGGTTACTACGTTCACAGTAATGCTCAGGAAGTCCCTAGGCATTGATGGAGGCTAACCGAAGCATGACACTTCCTTGCTTTCTTTATGTATTTTTTTAATGGCATCCTTTTTGGGGAAGTGGTGCAGGTAGGTTAGTAGACAGAAGAATCCTGTCAGCCAGTACAATCCCTCCTGTGACCTTGTAATGTCTTGGAGAAAGATAGTGGCGTGCTGGTTATGTCATGACAATACTAGGCCATTGTCAGTTAGTGTGAAATAGGTTTTAGGCTGAGCTTAAAAGATACGTTTCTTTCATGTCTTCCATGAATTTAAAAAACGAAGAGTTCTTCCATCGTATCTTCATGCTTATGCCATATACCACAGATGGATGACAAGTGAATTAAAATGCATCTAATACTCCTGTGTAATTTGTCTTCAAAACTAGAAGTAATGTCATAACTATATCGGTCCTGCATGAAAACAAAAGGCCTGCCTTGTTAGCTCTGAGCAAAACTGATACTATGTAAATTAGCTAGTGTTTATCCATGTGTTCGTTTGGGGTTTTGCCATTTTGCAGCTTGGTTCTTTTGCGCGAGAGCTATACCTTTTTTTTTCTCCCGTAGTTCTGGAGATTTTACTCCGTGGTGTATCTTAATAATTAACTTTCGGTGTTTATAAATAAAAGTTCCTTGTTCTCAGTACTTTAATTATATATTACATGCTCATTTACCATTATATTTTTCTAGAAGCTGGTGATTTTATTCTTATGACCTGTTTTGTCAGGAGGGAAATGTTTTAAATAGAAATTGGAGCTGTCGATGCAATCCTCAAGTGCATTAATAATTACCTGAAGTTTCCAGGCAGCAACATGTACTGAGACTGAGCCTTTAATAAAGGGAAATATGCACAGAACTATAAGGAACAAGGCAAAACTGAGGCATTGATTTTATTGCTCTTAGGATGAATTTGGGAATAGTCTTCTAGTCCACACAAGTAATTTGCCGAAGATGTAAGCAAGTACTTTAAAATAAGGGTAGTTTTAGGCTTCAAGTGTCAGGAAAGGATTATTCAAGGCTTTATGGGTTGGCTTCCTGTCGTCAACTGAAGTTCTCACCACAACTTGACAAACTGAAGCATGCCTACTTGTAGTAAGAAGCAGAAAGACTTTATGTAGAGGGTTGGGTGTTGGTGGGGTTTTTTGTTACACGGAAGTACTATTTGTTATGCTTTCTTCACGCTCCTGAGTCTTGATAACTTTTACCTTTCAAACTTTATCTTAAAAAACCACAGGAAACAAGTCCATAGGGCCTTTCATCAAAATGGGCTCAAAACACATTGTGCTTGATATTGCCATCTGTTGGCTGTGTCCTGCTCTGGCAAAAGAACGTGTAAGAATGAAGAAAGTGAATCCCTTTCCAGTTTAGTGTTTAAAATATGTGGGGACTGAAGTTCGCCAGTAGAATAATAGTGGTGTGCATGCAGCCTCTGTTGCAGCTTTGGAGATAATGACTTTTCTCTAGTGCATGCTTCCTGGGGCTAGGGGAATGTACCAAATTAATGAGATTGCCTATCTGTGGTATGTGTGAGCATAGCTGGCATCTCCTGAGTTTAAATGTGTTGTCTTTCCCAGTCGAGAGTACCAGAAAGCTGTTAACGTAGTTGTAATCACAATTGCAGATGTGAAGTGTTGAAGCCTGATCGTTTTAATGGCCAGCATACGAGTAAGAGTTTATTCAAATCTAGTACATGCGTGGTTTTGTGGTTTTTGTTTTAAAGTAATCATTTTCCATTCAGTCATTCTGGAAAGACTGTATGACTGCTATGAAAAGTATTAGAAGCCGCTGTACAAGCCGTTACAGATTTTGGCTGAAAAGTGCTCTAAGGTGTTGCTGCATCTGCCTAATGGACTGCAGTGCTATGGTTTGTTTCACAGCAGTTAGATTCTTGCTGCCAAATTAAAAGCTCTGACAATTATGGCTGAGTAGTTGCAGGGTTTGGGTGGCAGGGAGTTGTGGTTTGGTTTTTTTAAAAAAACTGTTTATACCAGATTCTGATTGAGGCATTGTAATTAACTGCCCATGGAGTTGTAGTTAGTGCACGTTAGTATATATTTTAATGGATGGGAATTTTGCACAATAGCAGGAATGTCACAAACACTTAGATACGTACCGTGTAGCTATAATATACCCGTGCTGTATGTACTTCAGTTGTCAGGGTTTGGTATGCATTGCAGTGATGTGGATCACCCAGAGAACTTCGTAATTACAGATCAGCTTATTGGTTCGGTCTTGGACTAACTGTTAGCACTTCAGTGGCCCGTATGGTGATCAGCTCTATACTGATAAACATTGCCATATCCACTGGTAAAGGAGAGAGAGAAGGTAGGCACATATTGGTGGTACTATCAAAACCAGTTCTTGTTCCTGTTTCTTCTGCTTTGGACAAACAGAACCCATTGGTAGAGCCCAAATATCAAGACGTTCCCCCTTGTAGAAAAAAAACTGTATCCTACAGAGAAGCCTTGCAATTAAAGTGTTAGATTGGTTAACCCTTTCATTGTGCCTAACATTGGTGGTGTTTTCTGTGATTGAACTCTAAAAGGTCAGTAGTTTTATTGGTCTCATCTGTACAGCTTTCTGTATCCCCACTACCACCATGCAAGTTGTGGCTTCCACAGCCATTCTCTAGGATAAATTAGCGTGCTCTGAATCTTCAGGCTAACTTTAAAGGAGTGTTTTGTGTTTACTTATGCCAGTAAAAGAAAATACATCCTGAAATAAAAAGACTGGTACAAACAGGAGAAAATGAATATATAGTACTAGATAAGTAATAGGGGAGAGACCTCCTTTCAGTAATTTTACATGCCAGCTCTTAAATGTTAATCTGCTTTCAGGTTTTACTGTCACTGTTTATGAAGTATTTGGCATTAAAAAAAAATTTCTCTCAAAGATATGTAGCCTACCGGTCCTACGTGTCGTTTGCGTAGAATGGTGTCTTTCATCCAGATATGAGCAAGCTACTAGTGCAGTCAGAGCCTCTTTGTATAGGCTATCTTCTATTAATAGCTGTTCAGATGGATTTTCTTAGTTTGTCAGTCCTCTGAATTTGACGTGGGTTTAAAAACTTTTTTTCAATAGGTTTTCACACTGCCTGAGCTGCTGTTGCTCTGCTAGTATCTGTCTGATTAGAAAGGCTTGCTCAATTGGTAGTCTTCCCTCTTCTCTGTCTGCTGGTGCAGTTCACCCATTCAATTAGGTGTTTACAAACAACTTTTACCTCATTTGTGACCTAAGTGAAGTTTAAGCCTTAGAAGTTTGGTTGCTGCTATGGGAGTGAGCAGAGCTGTACTTTTTAATCGAACAACCTTCTGTACAGATGATGAATAATTTCTGTTTCTAGAACCACTGAAAATACTTTGGTCTAACCAATTAATGGAGGGTACAGAAGGAGGGCAACTCCCCATGGTTCCAGATGGGTAGGTGCAGACTGACAGACCTGACTTAATTGCAGTCCTACAGAGAAAAACTAATACGGAGCCCTATTCTCAGTAGCTGGTAACCTTCCATTGTCATTGGAGTCAGAGTTTCTTGGCACTGATGAAAAATGTCATAGATGCGAATCTTGAAGTTCTCTAATGGTGAGAACAGAGAATGTTAGTAGTTCAGAGAGCTGACCCATATACCTTATGGCCTTCTGCTTCATTCCAGCTGCACTGGAGCAGAGGTGGCTCTGGTGTCAGTGGAAACAGGAGCTAAAACCAGTGAGGCAAAACTGAAATGTCAGTCATGTAATTCACAGGGGAAAAAAAGACACCCAAAAATGCTTACTAAAACCTCTTTTAAAAAAATTGTTTGCTGCATAGCCATAGCAAAGTATATGTGACAGCTGATTTAATCATTAATTCAGGAGTGCTTCTGTACTTTTTCTGGCCTTTAAATAGCTGGGTTTTCTATCAAAATCTGACTTCAAGCACTCACTATCAAGAAGTTTGACAAGCTTGTACCTTAATTTGACTAAAAGTGTTGGAGCTAGTGATTTTTTTATTTCTTTTTTTCTTTTCATCATAATAGAACTCTTGCTAAATTACATGACTACCTCAGCTGGGAACTTGCCATGTTAATTTAATAAGCAGTCAGAATAATCTAGAAAAACCTAGTTTTAACTGACAGCCCACAGGGAGGACTTGGAATGACTTCAGGGAGCTACCTTTGCTTTGGAAGATACAGGAAACATCTGTTAGGGCAACACAAAGTCAAGTAGAGGATCCTTTTCAGTGCTACAGAGCTGACCATCAGATAGTCAGCTGCCTGGAAATGCCAGAATCCAAGTTCACTTTGCAGTTTTTTGCTGGCGATGCCAGTACAGTGTTCCAGTTAATGGGAACTAGGTTAACAAGGCTTATTTATTGCTTGTGTCTGTAAGATATTTGGGTCTCTGATTTGGCAGCTGATACTTGAAATCCTTTTATTATCTTCTGTGGATGGAGATGTTCTTCCATTGTCTACCCTCTGCCCAGACTCTTTAGATTACCTTATTTTTTTCAGGGTACCATATAACAGCTTATAGAAACCCTTCCTGTGGTCATACAAGACTCCTCTGCTAACAGCCGCCTTCTCCTCACTGAGTCACATCATGCAGCATTCTGGTTTATACCTAGAATTGTGATCCAGAACATGTTCTCCTTAGCTGAAAATGTAGAATATGAAAATAATAGGCAAAAAATAAAGCCTTCTTGACTTTGAAGTAGATTGTAATATAATTGAACTGTTGGTTCAGCACACTGTAAAAGTATGTATGTTCAAAACACTATGTTCTTTGTTTCTCTTTTAGTCTCTGTTGGAAAAGTTCTTGATCCCTAATGCTTCGCAAGCAGAAAGTAAAGTGTTCTATTTGAAAATGAAAGGAGACTACTACCGTTACTTGGCTGAGGTGGCTGCTGGAGATGACAAGAAAGGTATTGTATGACAGCATGTGGTTAAATAGTGTCAAATTAGATTGCTTTTGGTGAGGCAGTGACACAATTCTAGAATCATTTTGATTTGGATGTAAATTTCTTTAGTAATAGGCTTCCTGTTTTCTGAAGAAAAATCATAGGCGCATTGGCTTTCTAAATGAGTGATGGAAGTTTCCATATACCTCTGCTGTTTGAAGCAAGGATAAGATGTTCAGTCATGAAATCTTGAAATCAACTCCAACTTATGCATACATCTGGTATACCACTGAAGTACAGGTTTATGCATCTTCTGCCTGGCTAAGTGTTGGGTTTTCTACTTCTTTGTAGGGGGACAAAGTCATGTAGGTTTTTGAAATCTTATTTGTACTATTTCTTCTGTATTTTGACAGAATACAAGAGGTCTGCATAGGTTCTGTGAGCAAAGAGACTAGAAACCACTTGGAGAAGAAAAGGATTAATAAGACTAATCTTACTGTTAGGTTCTTCCATAACCGTGATAGTTTAATGTTCAAATGTTTTTGGTTTCCCTTCCTGTTTATTTCCTCAAGTTTCTTTTATCTTCATGTAGGCAGCTTGTCATAATTGCAGGTAAGTTGCTTTCACCTAAATTTAATTAGAAAAGTTAATAACAAGGCACTTAATATATTATGTGGCCTAAATGCTGTAGTTGAAGAGGAACGTTTACAACATGCTGGCTCCATGCAGAGTAACCTCTAATTCAGAACAATGCATTATGTTGGGATACAGCTCATTGCAAACAGTGCTAAGCCATTTCCTGGAGCCAGTTTAGGACTGGTGGCAGTGTGCCTTGAAGAGCGGTGCACTTCGTCACAGAGCCCAATCTGGTAACTTAGGCTAGCCCTGAGCTGTTACCTTGTCTGTGGAAATATGGGATGCTTGGGAGTGTGCAGGCAATCTGAATGCAGGGTCTTGGGACCTGTGGGGATTATTGGAGAACTGTTCAGCTGTGCGGCTGATGGTCGGTAGCACTCTGCCCTTTTGTAGGACTTGCTAGGTTCCTGGTGGTGCTGTTGAACGTGTGGTGCCCCTGTGGCCTTGTGCTGTCCTCAGGCTGATAAGCTCTTCCACTATGATACTGAAACATGCCTGCATGACTTCACAGGAACTAGATTGTTTGGTATAGAGGTGAAGCTGACTTGGAATAATTTCAAGGGGATAGATGTATCTGCTTTAGCTTTGTGGTATGTGTTATATCCACATTGCACAGGGTAGCCCAGTTTCTCCAGCATGCTGAATAATAGTTGCATAAAGGTACTAAGACTGAGTTTAATAGGGCTTGATTTAACTTCTGATGCATACTGCATGCAAACTGACCTGGTCTTGGTGACTACACAATTGCATGTGTACTTATTACATATGTTACTGTACAGAGAGTAATTATATTTTTCCTGTTAGTAATTTCTAATCACATGCATAGAAGATGCAGTATTTTGAGTCCCAAAGTTTCTTTTCTGTTGAGGATTAAGTTGCAGTCTCTAAAACTAGATGGTGAAAATCTTTGTGTGAAGTGGTTTTGAAGTTTATTTTTTTATTTTAACCCAGTCTCCTGTCTGAGCAGTTTTTAGTAGGTTTCCAGGTGAAGAAAAATTTTGGAAAACCGTCTAGTTCATAGTTGCTATGGCTCCTAAGCTTAAGTTTTTTGGTTTATTTTGTTTGCCTCCCCAAGTGTTTGACCTCGCAGACTTTTCTGTACGCTGTCTGTGACCTTGAAGAAGAGCAGTTGATAATTATTGTTTAGGAAGTAATGGCTGCTCAGTTAGACAGTATTCCTTCAGCCTTTTGTGGTAAATACACCAACAGTGTGAACCTCCCAACTCTAGGAACTGGATTCTTACCTTCATAAACCAGATTGTTTATTTTAGCGACCGGGGTTCTCTTACAGCAGTCTAGTGGACAGGAATGTCAAGCAGGTACCTCACCCTACTATTTTAGCATTGAACTTTGAAACTGTACAACGCTTTCTAAAGAATTCAAGGTTAAAAATCTTACTACATTTTTATACTGTTGTTTCTTTTGTTTGGTTGGGTTTAAGTTATTTATGTTAAAGAAAAATTATTAAAAAATAAAATGCTTGGCTTCATTCCTTGAAGTTACTTGTTTTTCATGCTGCTTCTTTTCCCTTTCATAAACATTTTCTGAGACCTTTCCACTATGAGAAGAGTGAAACATTTCTCACTATTTCTAATTTTAACTTGCATTAAACCTGGTTCTTCTCAACAAGTACCAGCTGCTGGTGACTTTAAAGGCATTATGGCAGTTATCTGATTTTCCTGAGGCACTCCAGTACTAGTGATGACTGTAGAGAAGGACACAAGTCTTGAATAGTTGTGCAGTGAGTGTCCTTCCTCTTCCATGTTGAAGAGTACATTATGATGTTTTAATTTTTCTGAATCCATAAAGGTGAACAAATAGATTGCACAGACATCCTGAATATTGGTATTCAGTTATTCTCAGACTTTGAGTACTTCCAACTTAAATACTGATGTATTTTTGAGTCCTTAGCCTGAAATTCCTTTCTTTATTTTTTAATACGTGTGGCTGGTGCTTTTGCAGAGATCATGCTGGATGCAGTTCTGGTTTGATCCAGAAATGTTAGGATTGGAGTCCTTTTGCATCTGAATTGAATGACTTCCTGCCCACCTTTTTCTCAAATGCTATTAACAGTCTTGGAGAGTGCAGGAACAATGGTCCTTTTGTGCTCGGTCTCCAGCATGTCTCTTGCCTCCTGCAGTCATGAAGGGCATAGTCCAGCTTGTGAGCTGTGTTGGGCTTTGACCCCTGACTTGTGCAGGCGTAGTCTGTTCATACGTTCAAGTGTGTTCAGTGAGAATGGGAACTGTTGAGCTCTTCAATCTTCGTATACACAATATAGTTGTTTTTTTTACTTCAAGTGTTTGTAACTTGTACAGTTGAACCAATTAGGAGTGTGGCAAAAGGTTAATGTCTAAAAAAAGTCCAGTCGTTATTTTTGCTCCCTTCAAAGTTTATAGGTACTAGAACTTTTAGGTAAAAATGCTTTCCATATCTGCATTGGAAATGGAACTGTGTTGGAAGCCTTTAAAAATATGTATTTAATTCAGGTTAAGGTAGGCCACACTATCTTTGCCAAGCAATATGAATGGAAATTCTTAGGTGACTGTTACTCATCATAACAAACCTTTTCAGTAAAGGTCATCAGTGTTTTCTGTGACTGAAATGTGGATCTGTGATGCTTTGCAGTGTTTAAAGACATTTGAAATTTTGGTACTATATCAAACCTGTGTGTAGTTAAACTTCAGTTTTGTACCTTTTCATGTAGGTGGTGGGGTTTATATTTAAGTGCTACAAAACTGCTACAAAGATTTGTAAGGACAAGTAGTCACAGGGTGGCAGGGAGAGTCTCAAACCTGTGATTTGGTCAATGACAACTTTTTTTTTAATATGTAAAAATGTAATTGGTAAAATCTTCATAAAGTAGTGACTTGTTAGGTAAAGTGCTCATTCACAAGTGTTCACTCTTAACATACTTTGTTCATTCAAGCGTGAACACAGTCCTGACTGTATGTTCAAATACAGTTATGAGAATTACTTACCCATGTTTTTTGTGTGCATATGTGTTTTCCCCAAAGGGATTGTGGAGCAATCACAACAAGCATATCAAGAAGCTTTTGAAATCAGTAAAAAGGAGATGCAGCCAACACATCCTATCAGATTAGGTCTGGCTCTGAACTTCTCCGTGTTTTATTATGAGATTCTCAATTCCCCGGAGAAAGCCTGTTCCCTTGCAAAGACGGTAAGGCTGAGGCGGGGGAAAAATTCCATTTAAATTATTTGCATAACCTTTTGTCACATGGCCAATGGAGTTGTTTGTTTTTATAATACTAGGCTTTTGATGAAGCAATTGCTGAACTTGATACATTAAGTGAAGAATCATACAAAGACAGCACACTAATAATGCAGTTACTGAGAGACAACTTGACAGTGAGTATCATTAAAGTTTGCATATTGTCGATAACGGCATTGGTCTTTGTGGCACTTGGTTGTCCTGTTCATTCTTAGCTGTGGGGTTCTCTGTAAGTCACTTACTTACAGATGAGTTTCAGTACATCGTGGTTTTTTCTCCTACCTAGTCTCTTTTTGTCTGCGTGTGAATTAATGTGGTTTTCTGACAGTGACCAATCGACCAAATTTTTCAGGTTTTTTTATTCAAGGAATTTAGCATGTTTAGGTGACGTAATTTGGACTGCGACTAGCAAAGCTATTACATTTTGTTAAACAACATTGAAGAATATAGTCGCATTTGCCTCTTCAAAACTTATGTCAAATTTCTTCTAGCTTAATCTGTGTCATTGCCTGTGCAAGGAGTAGATCCTATGCAAAAACTGCAACCAAAGCTAGCAAGTCCATTTAAAGACCTGTTGTTTGGGGTTTTTTTGGTTTGGTTTTAATTTTGGTAAAGCCAAAATTGGAATGAGTGCTAGCCAGCCTATTTCCATGGCACGCATAAAACAACAGTCTTAATTCTTTTTTTCCTTGGACTCATAGCTAGCTGTCTGTGGTATAAGTTACGGCTCAAGATTGTGTTGCTCTGTCAGAGTAATCAAAATCTTCATCTTGTGTGTGTGGTTTTTCTTACCTACTTTGAACTTTAAAACTGGCAAAGATAAATGTCTAAAGCAAATGAAACAGTAAATGTAAGCAAACACGCAATAGTGTAATTAATGGCATAGTTCACTCCCTGGTCGTCTTTGGGGGAATTGCTGCAAGCAAGAACTGAAAAAATAAGAAGCTCTTCTTGTTGCCAGATGTAGCCCCTTGCTCGCATTCTATGCATCTGATATCAGAGACACTTACAAAATAGCTGGACTTCTTTCAACATAACTAGAAGCTGTACAGTTGCGTAAAATTGGAGTTGCCATATTTTCTGCTTTTGTTTCTAACACGATATTTTCCCTGTTCCTTGGAACCCTTTCCACCAGAATGGCAACTTAAGACTACTGAAAAAACTACTTGTGATTGTTCCAGCTGTTGCTTACAAAACAAATGGAAGAGATTTCTCAACCTCTGTAATGGAGACAGACACAGGCTTGGCATTGCCCTCTATGTCTATGTGTACTGTCCTGTTGAGTGAGGTTGCTCAAGAGCTATCCTCTGAATGAGTGGTATTGAAGTAGAGAATAGAAGCTGACTTTAGTTGCTAGCTTCCCCGTAAAAGTAATGTAAAGTTTTTCATAGCAGTTGGAAAGCAGATTGTTCCACACAAGAGCAAAAGTTGGACTGAACTACCATAGCATGTGAATTATGGCAGTAGGCCTGATAATTGATGTGAGTTTTCCATTATAAGGGAAAAAGCTGTAGACAGCTGCAGAATTCCATATTCTTGAATGAATGATATGTCTTACCTTAAATGCTTAGTGTGACCTGTATGAGTACATTGATTCCATGTTTTTCCACAACTTCTTGAGGTATAAAATACCTTGTGATGTGTGTGTGACTGACAAAGACACCAATGAATTCATAAATGTGAAAAAGATCTGTTTTGCTAGTTATGCAAGTCCGTTAAAATATCTGAGGTAGGCTTTTGACAGTGATTCAGCATGTTGATCAGCTGTGTGCAGGAGTGGTTTCCTCAGTTGTTGAGTCTTGTATGGCTAAAGAACAGTCTGCGTTCATTCCCAGAGGAGACTGAAGGCAGAGAAGTGTTTAACATATCAAGTCAAAATCTATTTTACTGGGATTGCTAGATAATTCCTCCTTTGCTCTGCAATGAAATTGTTTTGTTTTCTTTAATAAAAAAAAGCATCCCTTCTCCCTAGGGGTTTTTTCCCCAGGAGATTCATTAAACTGCTCTGAATTGGTAATCCTCCTTTCATAGCAGGCAGGCCCTTTTTATTTAATGAATAAAGGTATGTATTTGTACATATCTGTAGATACTCTAGAGGTGTGGGTTTAGGATAGAAGCCTCTGATAAAATTCTGATAAAACTGTTCTAACCAACCGTTCCTTATAAGAGTAGCACTGAAATTGAAACTAATGTAGGATTATAATGTATTACATTGTGTAGAATGTAGCGCAGGGGCTAGAATTAGACTAGTGTGATGTCCCCTCCAGTAAAATAACTTGTTGCTTAATGCCATCAGCAAGGAACGTTTAGTGCAGATAACTGAGTATTCTGTTCAGAGTGAGAACAGGGCTACTGATCTTGTGCAGGTTTTTCTATTGCTTTTACTCCTGGAAAGGATAAAATGTTCCTAATTATGGATGTGGTGGTTTGGGTTTGTTTGTGGTTTGTTTGGTTTTAAGTAACTTGTGAGACTGTAGTGGTATAACACTGTACGTAGAGAGAGAATTAGTTGTTCTTGGGTTTCACCACCTTATGCTGTAGAGCATGAAGGATTTGGTTAATGCTGTTATGACTTCATAAAATGAGAGATCACAAATCATATGGGGCTGGTAATAGTTCTGAAGCAGTCAGCATGGTGAAATACTTGGTTCACAAAATAATTTCTTTGTCCTGGGTGTTGCTCTGGAACTGATGCTTGGTTTCCTTAGTTGGTACTTAATCTTGATATATGGCTCCTTAGTATGATTTTTATGGAGCTGAAAATAAGATTTAATGCATACCACATGTTTAGCCTGATTTTCTTCTCTCCTTGCCCTGCCCTTGGAAGTTTGGAAGCTCTGTGTTCCAAAAGTTGCTGAAGGGGGACACAACTGAGTAGAGCCAAGAAATAGAGATTTTGGTGAAAAGTGTTTGTGTTCTTTTTAAAAAAGAACAAACTTCAGATGCCTGTTCTGAAGAAAAGGCAGCATTCACTGTAATGCTGTACGTGGAGAAAGACCTTTACTAAACCTTTTTCTTCAGAAAGATGCATAAAGCTTGCTGAGGAGAAGGTACAAATCCACAGGAAATCAAGTATCGTTAGTTCTTGATTCTCATGTATCTGTTCTGAAGGTCTGATTCTTGCCTACTTATAATTGTATTTTAGTGAGCCTTGTGGATATGAGATTTTGGGTTTGACTGTTCATGAACTTCCTCGTTAAATGCAGTGTAGGGTTGGGCCGCCTAGGACTAGATTCCCATTTTATAATAGCCAAGAAATACATTCATGTTAATGTGTGGTTTGTTTTGTTTTGTTTTCCATAGTGCTTAGTAGGATCTCTTACAAAATTATTATTTAAGTAGGCTTTCTTTGAAATAATTGATAATTATTAGTCGTAAATGTTAGTATCTTACATATTTTACTTTTTTTTCTTTGCCAAACAGTTGTGGACATCGGATACCCAAGGAGATGAAGCTGAAGCAGGAGAAGGAGGGGAGAATTAACCAGCCTTCCAACTTCCGTCTGCCTCATTCTGAAATTTACACAGTAGACCATTTGTCATCCATGCTGTCCCACAAATAGTTTTTGTTTACGATTTGACAGGTTTATGTTACTTCTATTTGGATTTCTATATTTCCCATGTGGTTTTGTTTAATATTAGGGGAATAGAGCCAGTTAACATTTGGGGAATTTATCTGTTTTCATCTGAGGTGGCCAATATAGGGTTGTGACGTTTTTATACAAGTTTTACATGTTTGACATAGTACTTTTGGTACATTGTGGCTTCCCACAAGGCCAGTGTTAAAACAGCTTTCTATGTCAAGCAAAGACGACTGCTTGCATATTGGTCTGTCATGATGGAAAAAAGGGATAATCAGTTGCAGCCACAGGTGTAGTTAGCACGAGTATTCAAGCTGGAGCACACACGGCTGTGAACAAACTGATGTCCCATAGATATTGCATGTCAAGTAAACATGTGAAATCTGTGGAAGATACTAATCAAATGTACATCTTTGATTGCAGCTGAAGTGTTCCTTAAGACAGTTCGATAACCCAGTCAACTTTCTCTAGAGAAGGACAGAGAAACGGTTCACATTCCATTATTTGTAAAGTTACCTGCTGTTGCTTTCATTATTTTTGCTACACATTTTATTTGTATTTAAATGGTTTAAGCAACCTAAGAACAAATGTACAAGTAAAGATGCAGTAAAAAAAGAATTGCTTGATATCCTTAATGACACTGTATATCGAGCACAGCAGTAAAACAAAAACCCATGTATTTAACTTTTTTAGGTTTTTTGCTTTTGTGATTTTTTTTTTTTTTTTTTTGATACTTGCCTAACATGCATGTGCTGTAAAAATAGTTAACAGGGAAATAACTTGAGATGATGGCTAGCTTTGTTTAATGTCTTACGAAATTTTCATGAACAATCCAAGCATAACTGTTCAGAACATGTGTATTAAGTTGATGTAAGTGGAATAAAAGTTTTATGAATGGACTTTTCAACTACCTTTGGTGTAGATTTCATGTCATCTGTCTTTCCACACCTTTTAGAGTAATGGCAGTATTATACACAAATTCAATATGGAAGTATTTTTATTATGGAAAATCTTAATACACATTTAGGCATTTAGTTAATTTCAGGGAAGCCAAGATTGAGTACTTAATGTCTGATTTTAAGATTGCTCTAATTGATTGGTTTACAACTTTTAGATGCTTACAGCTTTCTGACTGTCTGGCTGGAACGCTGGAGATACCTTACTTAATGGCAAAAGGCATACAAAATTATTCAAGAGCCAACTGTTGCAATAGGTCCAGTTGTATGGAAACCCATAGCTTGCTGCTGTTGGCTCCTTAGAGCAGAACTGTGCAGGAGCCTCCATAGAGCTCAGAGGCTTCAGACACTACAGCTCCATCTGTGGAAAGGCTTCCCAGAGTAAAGATGCGCTTTCTTTCCTTGTCCCCAGTGAAGTCCGCACTGCTAGTACTCACAGAATAACTATGGCGTTTGTAGCTACCTGGTTTGGAACTGAAATAATTCTAGGGAAATTGAGACTAGTTATCAAACAGTATCACATCTATGTCAAGAACTGAGACTGGGAAAATAATTGAACTGTATTAAAATATTCTTGTTGTATTTATGTAGTCAACATGAGGGAAGCTTGAGTGGCCTTTTTCTTGACTGAGCTGTAAGCACAAGTGTAAGTATTTTCTAGTTTTAGATAACCTTCTGTTTTGTTGAAAAGTTATCTCGGTCATCAGCTTAGTCTGATACCTGGAAGAGTAAGATGAACCAACTCACTGAATGTGAACTCTGTAACTTTACCATTTTGCACGTGCAGTGGACTTAAGCAAGTTACAGGTTTGACTTTTTAGGAGTTTAGTATAGGCTTTATCTTGTATTTAAAAAAAAAAAGTTAAAATACATATGATCATTGTGTTTGGAATGTGATACTCCATTTCTAAAAGCAGCTGAGCCCTTTGTCCCAGAACTTAAGGATTGGGATTGGTTGAAAAGGTGGGTAGGATAGTCTTAAACCTTAAAGTAGTTAGGGACACTAGTCATCATTCCTAGAACTGAAGGTTCATAATCTGTTATAATAGGTAATAAAAATTAGAATCTGATTAAGAACAGGAAGAAGGGAAGAATACGGAGGGCAAAGGTTAATGAGGCTTTCTAAGGCAGGACTTAGTATATCCCTCAATTACCACTGAAAAAAGTAACAATGACTTCTTTAATACATGAAAGCACTTGTCAAAAGGAAAAAGCGGTAATCAAATACATTTACAAAACAAAGGGCTACGTTCCAATCTGGAAGTGACACAAGTTGGCAGGCTGTGACTGAAAAATTCCTTTGGGGTTATTTGATCCACTTTTAGAAAGGAAAGACCATCGCTCAGTCTATAGCAAATGTGAGTTCTGTCTCTTAGAAAGGCTTTAATGAAGATGTTGCCTGCTTCCCGTACTGAAAAGATTTGACTTCCGACTTGCATGGTAAACTGCTTTATTTAAGCTACATTTAAGCATCTTAAGTAATGAAAGTGCTTTTTTAAAAAAAAACCCACACACCAAAACCCCAACCTTTATCCAACTGTTTAAGAAAGTTTTGAGTTAGTTCTGTAAAGTTACTCGAAATCAAGTATATTACTGAAAATTAAAAAATGCATGATCAAATGAGGACTGGTGGAATATAACAGAAGAAATTGAAGACCATCCTAAAATGTGACAGTGTTGCTTCACACAGAGTGCATGTCCTGTTCTGCAGTGTAGCCTCCTGCTTTGTGGAAAGAAAAGGCTCCCAGGAGCATTAAATTCTTTGAGCCTTTAGTGCAGTAGTAGCACTGCAGACATCTGCAATTACAGGGTGCTGTTCTGACAGGACCTGCACTGTCCATACAGACCAGGGACGAGACAGCACAGGTTGAACAGGCGGAACAATGAGGGATGGCAGGGGTGTATAAACTGAGCGGCCTATTGCACTGGATGCCTCGCATCCACCCGTAGTCTTGTGTTCTTGAAAGGGAGGACTTCCAGAACAACAACAGGGGCATGCAAAAACTTTAAAGGTGCAAGTTCAAGACACTGCAGCAACAATCTCTGACAGCCCAGTGAGCACCTACCTTTTACTTGCCTTTTTCTTTGGGTCCTTTTGGAAGGCAGGTAGCTAAACCAGCTCCATCCTCTGTTGGTAAGTCATCTGCGCAGCTGGCAATGTGTGACTGGGTGTGCTTCCTTATTTCCAGTAACTTACATCTCAGCAAGATCCTGGCAGGATGATATTTCCAGATTCTGAACAGAGGGGGCAAGGAAGGACAGCCCTATGGATAAGCAAACGTATTGGAAGTCAAGATTTAGCCTCGATTACCAACTTTCTCTTGGGATTTTTTTATGGTAAGTAGCTTTATTTTATTCCAAGTTGTTGGAAGATAGGGAATCCCAGCCTTTCTGAAAATGGTTACACAAAGTACCCTTTCAAACAGGGGAAATTGCTTGCTATTGATGTGGTGTTAAGGTGCCTCAAAACTCACGTAAGGAACCTGTTGGAAGTGAGAACTATTCTGAACAATCGCTGTAGCCTTTAAGCTGTATTCAAAGGCCTTGCATTAATCTTGTGGATATAACTGAAAATAATTTTATGCCTATCCCACCCTTAGAAAAATCGTTAGCTGTAGTAGTAGGAGCTGCTAGTTGTGCTAAGACCCAACCATGCCTTTCTACTTTTGAGGTTATGAATTTTACAGTAAATGTTGCTTGATATGTTTATTATTGTTTTAACGTGATGAAATAATTTGCCTTAAGGATTATTCTCCTCTTTTCTATCCTCTTGTAGCCTAGTCTGAAATAACAAAACAAAAAAATCATTTTAAACCTGCCAAGTGCTAATTGCCGTAACTACCACCTGCTTTTAAAAAAAATTCAGAAACATTCACGACAAGAAACAACTCTGATACGAATCCAGACGGTGAAGGTCAATTCTGTGGGTTTTTTACATTGCGCCCTGTTGTCTCCAAGCTCTGCTTTTGACAGAAGTGTGACAGGAAAGTGCTCCAAAGGCTTCCTATCCTATGTAATTCAGTTTCCAGCTGAAAGCAGAAAAGCTGAGGCTGCTCTCCTGGTTTGATCTCGGAATGTGAGATCCACCTCAGGTTGGTATGATTTTACTGGAGTCAGCACTTTGCATTATCTCTAACTGGTTTGAGTTCTGGGTCATGTTATCTTCTACCCTCTCCTTAGCAAGGCTGATACGGAGCTTCAGTAGGTGCAAACCATAGCAATCTGTAGATAGGTACTTGGGAATGAGCTATTGTAGAGCTGTAGATTTGCTTTGGAGATGAGAGGGGACGTGAGAGGTATTAGTCATCCTGTTACCAGTAGCTGGTGCAGTTGGACTCTTGGATCATGGGGTTAGGCTGTAGCTATGCATGCTTTATCTCCACCGTTTAGATGAGGGATGCATCCCCTGGTTTTCCTGTGGGCTAACAGTTACTAGCAGTGAAATAATTATGGGGTAGAGCCAAGTCAATCATGCCACATACCAAATTGCTTTTTTAGAACTAGAGAGAAAATGGCAATTTCGGAATCTGTTCCTAGGCAAAATACAGCAGCAATTATGGCTTGGAAGTTAAGAGTTTCTAAGGGATTTGGAGGTTCACTGTGCAAGCCGTGCAGTTTTGCTTGGCCTGTCAGGAACCCACATTTTTCAACATCCAAGATTCCTGCAGTGAGCAGGGCTGTTTTAGACGTGCCTGGAGAACTTTCTGGTAGAGCTGTTCTGCAGAATTTTTTTTTTTTTTAAGGAAATGTTTTCTAACACAGCTGTTTAGACGAATGCTTATCCCTACTGGCAAAACCTCTGGACGTTACCAGACTGTAGAGGCTGCAAGTAGCCCTGAAGGAAGCTGAGACATACAGGGCCCCCGAACTCAACTACTAGATGTAGATCTGGAATGCTGTCGTTCATTGCAAACCCATTACTTCCTGTGGCTCCTGACTGGAAGTAAGAGGGCAGAAAGAAAAGGTTTCAAGGACAGAACTTCAAATATGTCATGCCCTGGATTACATGTCCGGGAGTTGTCTTTAAAAGGGCTTGGAAAATAGTCGAAGAAAGTAAGTATTTTTAACCATAGGCTACATTTCTTTTTTTTTTTTTTTCTTTCTTAGGGCAGGTGTTTTTAATGGGCTTTTCCTACTAGAGATGTGCTTCCCTGAAGCAACTTAGCAAATTATTTGTGTTGAGCAGCCATTTCTTGCCTGACAAGAAACTTGGTTTTGGTGAGAGGAATTACTCCCTTACTGTTTCTGCTTGCTCCATGTTTTCTTCTTCTTGCCTTTAATCCTGGTCCATTGTATAAAATGTGCTGTGGCATGTCAAAGCTGGAGCATTTCATCAGCAATCTATGTATTTGTGGTGAGTAAAGTGGTGTCTGCTTATTGGAAGCATTCACTTACAGTGCCACTATTGCTGTAGATTAGAGTGCCAGGTACATAAAATCTAAATAACCTACACCTGAGCTGCCATCACAGCAGACCATCCCAGGCAGACTGGCAAACCTGTGTGGACCCCATGTGACTTGTAAGGCAGATGTGTGAATTTGCAAAGCCAAGTCCCAAGCTGCTGAATTTTTTTAAGTTCCTTAAAGAGGAAAGAATTGTTTAAGTATAAATGCTTACCTTAGTAAAATTTCCTTATTCACAGATTTAATTCCGTAGGGCTATTTCTTTACATCTAAATTTGGCCATTTTATTTCTTTACATTTGTAAAGTAATACTTAAATATTCTTTTCTGGACTGATGCCTCCTCCTGCTGTATAGCCACGCACCAAGTAGGGAGGAAGACTGATCCCCAACCTTGTGCTGCAGAGCCTAGTCCTTGTCTACTGCACTGAGCGTTTTTTAAGAGGCTCATGATAGTTTAACCTTCTGGGACAGGGTAGTTAAGCTGTCCTGCTGCTAATGCTAAGCCATGTAGCATCAGCATATCTAATTCCAACTCCTACTGCCAAAAGGAACTGGAGAACCCTTCTAGGTCAGTGAGGTTGTCTGTGGATTGCCAGCAAATGGCATTTCATGCATGAGAATTTTTCTGACCAAAGCTAAGGATGTACCATTGCTTCAGCTGGTTGCTTAATGTGTCCTGAGATGAGTAGGGGTGACAGGCTGTAGGCTTTGTAGATAAAACACTAAACTTAAGCAAAACACCTGTATGCACGTTTTGAGACCTGACAGCATTTCTGTACTTGGTTTCACAAGTCTGTTCAAAGTAGAGAAATGTTAACTCCTTAATGCTTATAGCTGAGATTCCACCCAAGCTAGATGGTGTAAGGCATTTCAGTGTGAATCCAGACCCTTAACCTCCTATGTGCTCATCCTGCCATATGTCCATGAGCAATGGCCATGAAAGGGTGGCAGGCTCTTACACTATAGTGAAAAATTACCACTACTGAGCAAAGTGCTTACCTTTTTATAGCAGGAAAATAGAAGTGTAAGTCTATTACCTAAAGCAGTGAACATCAGCAAGAGTGATTTCCTCCAAGACTAAGCAGGTTGATGGTCAGTCTGCAATGCTAGCATAGCTTGAACTTTAGTCTTGACAAGGCATAAGGATGGGATTTACTTCCTGCTGCCCATCAATGGTATTAAAGAAGTCTAACTTTTGCGTAGCAAATTCTGTGTGATATGCATGTTTGCCCAGTCTGTTTTGTCAGGCTTAAAATCCATTGTGTGCTAAACTCCCAACAAAACAGAAGATTGCACAGGTGGGGCTATATAATATAAGTAATAGTAAGTAATAGCTTACTTTTAAACGTTGTGGAAGATAGGTCTGTGGTGTTACCTGTTCTGGAAGATAATTATTTTACAACGGCTGCAAACATATTTTGGTGAGGTAAGCAAACAAAGTGCTAATAACCAGGCTACAACAAAAGGCAGAAAGAAGATGTGCTGAAAGAAGTAGGAGAGTGAGACAGCAAGAATCTAACCTCGGAGCATGTGGGAGGTTACACGATCCAGCTTCCGAGCCATCCCTCTGAGCATTTTAATGAGGATGTCCAGTGGGACCTTGCCATTTTGTAGAGCTGAGAGATGTTTCACAAATGTGTGAATACACGTGGACTTGATAAATGAGAATTTTTAGATGGAATGTGACCTAGAAAAATGATCTGGGCTTTTGCAAAATGGGATCAAGTTCATTAAATGTGACCTTCAGAGAGAAGCAGTTAAACTTGTATCTTTTTTCTTTCTTTCCTGCCTTTTTCTAAATTAAGAATTCATATGTTAAGCCTATGTCAGGCCTATATTACTTAAAGAATTGTGATGAGATTTGGATTAAAATTTGGTTTTGGTTGTACTGCTATCCCCGGTAGAAATTCAAGTCACAATTAAGGTCATAGGGGAACATGTAAAATGACATCATCAGCCGAGTGAAGATACTGAATGCTGCTCGGATAGGAGTTTTAAAGGAAGGGCCTAACTGATTTTGATTTTTCTTAATGAAAAAACCTGCCAGTGCCTGATGAGCACTGGGGCTTGTCATCACAAACTCAACAATCTCTCCATTTCCATTACTGCAGAGCTCAAA
Organism: Bucorvus abyssinicus; assembly: GCA_009769605.1. Taxonomy (NCBI): domain Eukaryota; kingdom Metazoa; phylum Chordata; class Aves; order Bucerotiformes; family Bucorvidae; genus Bucorvus; species Bucorvus abyssinicus. Next base: position 13,374,530 of record CM020033.1, on the reverse strand, counting down.
TTTATTATCCTGAGGGGTTGGTCAGCAAAGGAAGTTTTTGCTTCAGTGACTACTGCAGTGATATAATATGTATCAGAAATAATTCTTCGTTGCTCTTGAATCTGCTGTATGTACGAGGCCAAGGTTTTGAATATGCTTGCAAAGTAAAATCAAAACCAGACTTGACATTCCCAATTGCAGCATGTACAAGCCAAGGACATTCTCCAGCCATCATGTGGGAGCTACCTGCCTGCCACCCAGCCAATGGCACCCCGGCTGCAGAGCAGAGACAATTCACTGCCTTCCACAGCTCCTGCCATCACAAGCAACTGCCAGACTACACAAAGTGCCTAGGGATATCCTGGGACTTGCCAGGGGTGCTGAGCAGTTTGGGAGAGAGGTATGGAGTTAGGCAAGCAGAAAGTGAAAGGACTGATGGATTTTCAGCGAGTGGAAGGAAAAAGTTCTGACAACTGGGATGCAGTGGAAAGTCTTTTTCTATGATGGGATAAACATACTAATAATGGGGGGGGGGGTAATCTCCAAAGAAGTCCCTTGTTAAATATTTTAGAAGTACCTCATGTTTCAAACCCATAGAAATGTAAAGGATGGATCCAAGATGCCTTACAGTCAAAATGGGATTAATTAAGGATACCACTTGAAGGTCAAGTGAAAGGCTAAAATTGATGCCTAGATGAACATTTGGTGGTTGCAGAAAATGCATATGTGGAGGGGGAGGGAGGCTTTCAATGATTGTAATCATGAAGTTTGTGATGAGTTTGCAGCCTCACCAGACTGTGCCTTATACTTCTAAAGAGCTGTGGTGATTCATGAGTCACCTTCTTCTTTATCCTACTAATACCTTGGAATTGATAATAAAGGGAATGAAAAAGAAGCTGCTGTGCTGGTTTCAGCCAAGAAGTTTTCTTAAGAAGAAACTTCACTCAGACTAAAGAAAATCTGGATTTTCTGTTTCTGAATGTCAAGACTTTTTCTTTTTTTTCCCTTTTCCCTATCAAGTAGATGAAACAAGGTAGCCAATTAATGAGTTGTCTGTTCATGTTCTTCTGGTAATACTGTATATATGGTATTTTGTTGCAAAATGAAAAGGAATTTTCTTCTTCCCCAAAGAAGTTCAAGAGCTCTGTGTCTCTGCCCTGTGCTGCACCCGACTTCCAAGCTGTGCTGCTTTCCTGCCTCTATGAGCATCTTGACTGGGCAATATGCGTGTTTAGCAATTGTTGCTGAATATAGGAGTGCTCTTAAGGGTGAGTCCCCATCTGTGACTTGCTTCTCTGAAACACAGAACAAACTCATTTCAGAGACAAAGCCCTGCAAGCTGATACAATGGACACCTGAGTCATTTTTGCAGATTAGTCAGTTAATGCATTATGGTCATTAAAGCTTTGGAACATGAAAATCTTGTCCCAGGCTGACAGTATGAATGACAAGTCAACCCATGCAATGGAGAGAGAGTTCTGAGTCATCAGGAGAGTGTGTGCTTACAGCCATCATCATCACTGATGCAATATTCCAAAATGGTCCCCTGGAAACTCAGTTCATTTGAACCTGGTAAGATGATGTGACCAACCTCCTTCACCTGCCTGTCAGCTCCTCCTCCACTTGAAAGCATTGCGAGTGATAACCCTCCAAGGAGCTGGATGAATTCCCTGCACGTGTCCAGTGCAGATGGGTGATGACAAAGTTTATCTGTTACAGGCCAACAAAACAGCTCAGCTCTTTCTCTGCTGCACTCACATCATCTGTCATTGGTGCTTTCTAGGTTTTGTGGTATGATAATAGGAAATTACATCTTCATGGAAGGATAAGGAGGAAGCGTGAACTCTTCTCTCTCCTTAAAAGCTGTCCCTAAACGTCACAGCTAAGACACTGGCAGCGAAATTCAAGGTTGCCACCTGCCTTACTCCGGCTCCTTTTCCTTGGCTAAAGAATAGACTTCACTCTGCAGGGCTGCCAGGTTTGACTTAAATTCATATAAGAGATCTTTTAATTGTAATGTTTAAAACATTTATTATTCAAACAAGAATCTTTAATAAGAGGTAATTTAAACCTTATAGAAAATCACAGATATTTTTTAGGAAATCTAAGCTGAATTTGGAGCAGACTTCATGCCACATCCTGAGCAAAAGCAACATCACACTCTCTCTAACAAGGTTCCTGAGACAAATTAAAGAATCAAAGTACCTTTCACAAGGAAATAAGGTGTTCAAGAGGGATGAGCCAGACTACCTTTTTTTTGATTCAAGAAATGTCTGTTACACTCTGATAATACATTTTTTCAGTTGTTAGCCCTACAGGATGGCCTGTAATATTTTTTGTGATTTAGATCTTCTTTAATTATGTCTTTTCTTTCATGTGGCATGTGCTAAGGTTTCCAGTTGTGTTGTAGACTTAAATTCCTTATGCTAAGACCATATGCAGCTGAAGGTAGTTAAACTGAACTCAAAAAAAGATTGAGAAGTTATCAGATACTCTAATGCAATTTCAGTGGCGTATTACAGCAAGAAGTAAAATCTACCTTTCAAAAAAATGAAGATGTTGCTTATGTTGTTGATGGAAAAACAAGTATTTTTTAAGTTCTACTGCTGAAAGTATCTGACGCCCACCTTTAGCTGCATCTCTGATGAAGAGCCTGAGGATGCTGTGTAGAAATCTGGCTAGTCTGTAGCTGAGGAAGGAGCACTGAGAGAAGGGTTTGTGCTGCTTAGAATTGCCAGAAGATGCAGAATTATTGAGAAAAGAGGGAAATCTCTTAGATGTTTGTGTTGTTGACAGTGGTAGCAAATGCTGGGCTGGGCTCTCCAGAGGCACACAAAACACATGCCCCGGAGGGGGTGGTTACACTCTGAGCTATTGTTCAGTGTGCCTGCAGAATTCCTCCAGAGGCTGGACACAATGCTGGAGTTCACATCTCTGTCTGTGACTGCCTGGCAGCTCCATCTGCTAGGTAACCTCGGTGGAGAATTGTCCAGAGACTTAAGTACTAAAGCCTTGGCGCCTGCAAGTAAGTGCTGTTGGCAATCAACACTGAAAGTCCATTTTCTGTAGTAAATAATGAACTCAAGCTCTCTTAGCAGAGTGGCAACATGTTTGTTTTCTGTCCAGAGATACCTGTCATCTTTCTTTTTGCCTAGCTCACAGGACAGCATCATTATCTGTCTCATGGCAGCAAGCATCTGGTGTGCCAGGTCATGTAGTAGGAGAAAGATGTCGGGCTCCCCAAATTATATACCACATCTGGCCTAATGGAGCATTTTTGATGATGAAGACCCCTGGATAGTATCCCATAGCATCAAGCCATAAAAGAGGCCAAGGTGCCAAAGTGTAAAGCATCTAACCTTTGGACTAGGTGCTGTAGGTGGAGGAGGCAGAGTGGCAGCGCCATCTCCACCTGCCTCCAGGAGCCGGCTTCAGCATAATACAGGGTGGTAGTAATCCTTGTGGCCCCCTCTAAAGCCAACAGGAAAAAAAAGCGACCCTTTGCACAGGTGACTGATCCTCTCTGTAACAGACACAGGGTAAACTGGATCTCCTGGAGATGCCCCTCTCTCCTTTGATGGGCAAGTGAGCCCCCATTTTTGATAGCTGAAGTCAGAGGATCTGCCCCTCAATGTCCTGACTTGTACCTGCTCTGTTTCCTATGTGAGCTTTGTCCACTGCCCTTTCCCCCCAAGTCAAAGCCAGGCTGCATATGTTTAAAAGTCCACCTCTCTGGGAGCAGGCAGCTCTGGCAGCACTCCTGAGCTGATGTGTGTGAGCGCCTCCCAGAAAGGGCACCCTCTGCACAGCTGGAGACAACGATTTGAGGAGCAGGGAGATTCCTAACCCTGTTTTCGTAACTGGTTTCCTCGCTGCCAAGCAGCGGGCAGCTCCTGCAATACCCTCCAGGTTTCTCTCGCTTCTGTGCTGATGTGGCTGGGGCAGGAGGACAGCAGATCAGGACAGCCACCCCTCTGGGGCTGGTGCCTTTCCACGGGCTCTGCAGTGACCCCTGTGCCTGCAGGTACCCCAGGGCCGCAAGAAGCTATTCCTTGCCAAAGTCATAATCTCTGAATAAACAGAGGAGCTGTGCATATAAATGAACCCTTGATGTTTCAACCTGTCATACTCACGAAGCAGAACACTAAAGCAAAAAGACATGCCAAGCTGCCAACAGTAAATATTCAAGCAGCAAAAGTATACAGAAAACCTGCAAATGGGACCTGGACATGTTTTTCTTCACATTAATTTAAAGCTGTCTGCACCCTGTTGATGGTCTCTGCACAGAGTGGTGCACATCAGGACACTGACATCACCTTCACTGTGAAGCAAAGATTTACAGTTCTGCCGTTTCTTTCCCAGGAGGACTGGTCTATCCTACGTGTCTCTCCATATGGTTTCACAACCAGAAAACTGATGCAGCTGAAAAGTAATATTTATTTTCTGCTGGATGAGTTCCCTGATCCCAAGGGCACAAAGACGCCCGTGTCAACACCACGAGAGTGCAAGACCACCCTTTTTGATCACAGCCTGCTAGGAAAACACAGCCAGCACAGAGAACTTGAGCTTGCAAACTGGCAAGAGCCGCGTGCAGTACTTGGCTTTTTCATCCCGGGGAGCAAAGGTGTGGTTTTTGTGAGCATCCATGACCTGAACTGGGCTGATTCATCCATGAGTCACTCCTGCATGAAACAGAGGTCATGCATTGCTGAATCCTGTCCTGCACCCTCTCTACTCCTGTGTAAGACATAAATAGTTATTGGGCTGAAAAATGTTTACTATTTTTTCTATACCTGAAAAGAAACTAGGTTAGGCAGTAAGAAAGATTACTTTGACTTTTTTTTTCCCCTAAGGAGAGAAGAAGGTGAACTTTCTCTTTATAGACCATGCATGTAAAGGGTTTTCATCAGTGAGTTTAACTCGTCCCAGCGCTGTGTTGTTACTTGACAGTAAACAATGTGCTGATGAGATCTCTCACATTTGTTGCACGCTGCTGTAATCACCATGAGCGGGAGATAGAAGCCAACTGAGGTTCCTAAGGAGATACCAGTACATTGTATCAGACCAAGTTTAGGCTGTAGATGTTGGGCACAGCAGCATCTCATTCTCAGTGCAGTTTCTCTTGAGAATCTCTCAATTGCACATGGCCAGGATTCAGAGTGAATAAACTGAATTTTATACATTTGCTGTCTCCTACCAGGTCAGTTGGGGAGGGAGAAGGAGAGTGTGGAGTTAATTTGGTTTCCATTGCCCTGTGATGTTTTTTCTTAAAATACTTCACCCACCACAATCCCACTGTGGAGCCAGACTCCAGCACCTCTTCCAGAAACAACATGGGATCGTTCCTGCTTGCCCTAATTGCTCCCCAAAGCTTGTGGTGTTGCCAGTAGCTGTGTGCAAGTGGGGGTATTGCTGCTTGTCAAGATGAACCATGGTAACAGGAGAGAAGAAGGGAGTCTCTGGAGGTTCTTAATATTCCAAAGTTCCTGAAGTACATGTGCAGTAAGATAAAAAAAGCCTAACTGGTTTTACATTTGAATAAGTCCTTTGGCAAGGAACTTTCATTTCCCAAATCAAGACGACTGGCAACAACTGCTGAACCAATGTAAGTACAGCAAAATTTAGTGGCCCTACTCACCTGAGATCAAAATACAGTCTGAGAAATTGCCTTTGAAAACAGGAGGGAAAGGTACCATCTAGACATTGTTTATCATTCTTTATAAATGTGACCATATAGCAGCTTCAACAGCCAATGTCCTGACTGCAGCTGCCTGGAAGATGCCTTGCTAAGCTGCTGTGGCTTTGGGCAAGAACTGCTTTAAGTATGTTGCAACTGGTACCTGCAGGAGGCATGAGGAGGGGCCACATCTCCTGCCCAGCCATGGAAGAGGCAGGTGGCCCGATTCACAGAATCACCTGGTTGGAAGAGACCTTTAAGATCATTGAATCCAACCTTTCACCCTGCACTGCCAGGGTTCCTCAACCATGTCCCTCAGTGCCACATGTACGCATCTTTTAAACACTTCCAGGGATGGGGACTCCACCACCTCCCTGGGCAACCTGTTCCAATGCTTAATGACCCTCTCTGTAAAGAAGTTCTTCCTGATACCCAACCTAAATTTCCTCTGACACAACTTAAGGCCATTTCCTCTCATCCTGTCATTTGTAACATGGGAGAAGAGACCGACCCCCAGCTCTCTACAACCTCCTTTCAGGTAGTTGTAGAGAGCGAGAAGGTCTCCCCTGAACCTCCTCTTCTCCAGGCTAAACCCCCCCAGTTCCCTCAGCCGCTCCTCATAAGTTCTCAAAACCCTTTATTAGTTTTGTTGCCCTTCTCTGGACACACTCCAGCACCTCAATGTCCTTCTTGAAATGAGGGGCCCAAAACTGGACACAGTACTTAAGGTGTGGCCTCACCAGCGCCGAGTACAGGGGGACAATCACTTCCCTGCTCCTGCTGGCCACACTATTGCTGATACAAGCCAGGATGCTGTTGGCCTTCTTGGCCACCTGGGCACACTGCTGGCTCATCTTCAGCTGGCTGTCAACCAACACCCCCAGGTCCTTTTCTGCTGGGCAGCTCTCCAGGCACTCTTCCCCAAGCCTGTAACATTGCAGAGGGTTGTTGTGGCCCTTCCTCTCCTCTCACCAGCTATCAGACCCCAGACCCTCTCCGAACCACTGGAGGCTGGAGGAAGCTGCTGGGACATGCCAGTGCTGCAGGATGCTCCTTCACTGGCAAGAGCAGCGGTTGCCTTCCTGCACTGAGGTTTACTGAACTGGACACGCTTATACTGGAATTAAAACCAAAGTACATTTTGGGTGTTAGTGATAACTTACAGCACAGAAAAAGAGATCATCTGAAGTTGTCTTTTGTGCAGGCTTAAACCTACACCATTTCGGATGTGATGAATGCTGCTCACAAAGATTCAGGCAACCATCCAGGAGTTAATATGATTAAGATCATTTATTACTTTTGTAATTCTAAGAAAGCTTTCAGGTTCATCAAGCAAGCACCTTCTGTTCCTTTTATCCTGAAATGGGTACACCTACTAGAGCTCACTGCATGTCACTTTGGCAAAACATATTTTCTGAGCCTTATCTACATGAAAAAAATACCAGATTATTGTAAACATTCCTATTCACATCAAAAGCATTTTTATTTTGCATGCATTTCTTTGTTATTTTCTACTTACACTTCGCTGCTAAATCACAGCTGCTGACAGGAGAGCTGGCACCAGTTCTCAGCCTTCCCACCTACTGCTGCTGAACCAGTGGAGTTTCCATTCCTCCATGGGGATATCGGGTCTACCACCAGTGGCCCGTAAACACATAGATGCCCAAAATAGTCCCTGGATAGGCCAAATGGAGCTTCAGCCCCAGGAGAGCCATGAAATACTGCTGGCTCTGGTGTCCTGGCTCTGCCCAGGCTTGCCCATGCATGCCTGGAGAGACGGTCCCTCCTGCTCCACAACATGTGCCAATGACCAGAGGTGAGAGATGGCCACCAATGTATTGGAAGGGAGCAAGGAAGAAAGCCAGGGCGGCCAGCACCCAGCTCCTGCTGAAACATGAGCATGCCTAGGGACACACAGCCTCCTGCATCTGCGGGGCATCAGCTATCAGCACACCCTGGCAGAAGCTGCAGGAGAGGTGCTGCTGGTGCTGGAGAGCAACACCAGTGTGCATGGACCCTGGGTGAGAGGAGATCTTGGTGCTGAGTGCTGTGCCGCTGGGACAGGGCCCAACCCGATGCCTATAGAAATAGGGGGGGGGGGGCAGAAGTTCTTTTTTCAAGGAGGGAGGTTGCTCCAGCCCCAGGAAGGTTGAGCTAACACGGTTGCTGGGGTCTTGCCTGCAGAGCTGAGCTGTGATGAAATGAGGCACAGCCACGGCACACAGGTACAGACACTGCCATGAGACAGCAGAGTGGCATATGGCCTGGCAACGTGATTCCCACTGTTAACCGCGGGGTAGATTTTTGGCAGCTTTTTCTTGTTCTGCCAGTAGTGTACTGGATTGCAGCTGCATCTCCATGAAGACCGTGCAGTCACACGAGATGTTACATAAATCAGTTACTAATTTCTTCAGTGACTGAAATAACCAGCCAGCCTCCAGAATGGCTCAGCCAAAGAAGCAAACCTGGCAGGGGTGAGAGGGAGGACAAGAGACCTCCCCGTGAGCCCGGCAGAGCACGGGGTGCAGACAGCAGGCAGTGATGGAGGCTAAGCTGAGAATATGGTTTCCACCTGTCCAGGGCTTGTCAGCAGAAGGAAGAATTAACCCATCCAGCATGTTTTAAACACAGCTGTGAGTCCGCAGGGCACTGGGCAGCTGGGTCGACACCAGGCTGCTCCCTGCACCAATCCACCAGTCTCCTCCCTCGTGCCCAGTGAAGTTGCTGCAGTGACCACTAAACGCTTCAGTCCTTGGATCTGAGCGAGGCTGTGGCAGTGCCACCTGCTGCCCCTGGGGAAGAACAACCCCAGGCACTAGCATGGGCTGGGTCCACATGGCTGAGAAGCACAGGGCTGCTCACAGCAGCCTTCTGCATTCTTTCTTTCTTAGATAATTTGTTTTTAAAACACGTTAAGTTTCTTGGCTGATGCTGCTCAACAGTTTGCACATTGCTGCGCACCACGATGCTCAGCAGTGCCCTATGGCATGAGGCAGCTCCTGGCGATCGCGGGGCATCAGCAAGATGGGTGCTTGGAGCTGGCAGACCCGGCTGTGCCTGTGCGGGTGAAAGCACTGGCCACCAAGGATGTCAAGGCTTCAGCAGCCCACAGAAGCCGAGCCAAAGGCTCCTGGAGAGCCGCACCTCACAGCCAGGGGTCATCTGGTCTTGCTTGGAGCCTTGTGCTGTCCTTGTCCCCATGGAGTCTGTGCGTGGTCTGGGTGAGAGAACAGGATGGTTTTGCCAGGGATCTGGTCCAGCCCACGTAGCCCCGTGACAGCCTGCCAAGGGCTCTCCTGGGTGGCTGCAGCATCAGAGACCTGCTAATAACCGAGTAATCATACCAGGTAATTACAGGGTTATTTTTGCCCTCTGAAATAAAGTGCTACCTCATAATTAAAAATAAAGAGAATGGCAATCCTAATTATTCGGCTTTGATTAGGCTGACAGAGGCACACACTGCACAGCAAGGACTGTTCTCTCAAGCGGCTCTAGGTCCCCCCCTCACACCATCCCACCATGCTCCCAGGAAAGCCCAGGGCAGACTCTCCCACTGACGACAGAGAGCGAGGCGTTCATCTCCACGTGAACCTCGCCACATGCCACACAGATCAAAGGAACAAGAGGAACCTGCCCTTGAGCATCCCTCACGCTTTGACGCCTGCCGCAATCCCACCCGCAGGCTGCTGCCGACGCTCCATCCTTGGCAGCCCATGCAGTGCCATTTTGACATAGGAAGCATGAATTACTGTGTGTTTCATCTGCTCATATATATCCTTACTGAGGACACCACAGCCTGGTATCATTTTGTGCTTAAAATACTGCCGCAAAGCCACCGTGCCGCTCTGCCCGGCAGCCTCGCCCCGGCCAGCCGGGGAAGCGCCGCGCAGCGCTCTCTCTGGCTCCCTCTGCCGAGGCTTCTGCTGCGGGTAGGTCTTAACGGCCTCCCGGAGTTCAAGAGCATCCCTAAGTCTTGCTCCCACTAATAATGAAGTGACAACACACTGTATTAAAAACTCCAGCCCTGGAGCCACAAAAAAAGGGTGGAAATTGGTCTCTCAAAGGGCCCTCGGTTTGGGCAGGCAGAAGATTTTCCTGTATTCCTTCAGGAGCCTCCTCAGAGCGTGTACAAGTCCGGCTCACTCATGCAGCCAGCGCTTCCTACCAGTATCACCATCGACTTCAACCAGACAAACATGCCAGATCTCCCTGCTGAATAAAGCCGCATCCCCAACCCTTAGTCCATCACAAAGCGGTCCGATGCCTCTCACCAGACGGGGCCGAACCTGCAGAGAAAACTCCGATACCTGGGAGCTGAGCTGAGCTCTTGTGGTCAGAGGAGCCCCCGTGGATTTGCGCTGCAGCCAGGCACCTTCGGGGTCTGTTTGCAATGCTGCATTGAAAACAAGCAAACCCAGGGCCGCTGCAGCACTGCCTTTGCTGCTGTGCAGGTCGGATTGCTGAAAACCAGGAGACAAGGAATTAAAGTGATAAAGTGCAAATGTCAGAGAATGAGGGAGCACTGAGATAAGGCACAAATGCAGCCCTGCAAGCTTGCTCCCGGTGGGGTGGCTGTGTCTCACCTACCATGTCCCACTGCCCATCCCTCCCCTCTCCAGAGCACCCCCTGCCCAGTCCTGATGCTCTCGCACTTATTCCCTACTTGAAAGCAGCTGGTAACAGCTTTACCCCATGTGTCTGAGGCTGTGATGGAGAAGGGCAGTGATCTGCCCTCCCAGTACTCAGGGTTATGTTACCTGAGCAGTTTTCCTCTTCCACCTTATTAATTAGTGCTAATTGATTGACCAGGGCTCACCCACCCCACCTCCACCCCCTCCACACCCCCACACCCCCACCCCGCCCTGCTCAGAAGAGCGAGCACATGCATCCTCTCAAAAGCAGCCGGTTATTCTCCCCAGCTCAACACGAAAGTAGCATTTAAGTGAGACGGAGTGTGACCGTGTCCTGAAGCGGGACAGATAGTGACCGTGCCCAAGTGCTGCCTAGGTGTGATCATCACATGCCATCAAGAGCCTCGAAACCCTCTTCCATGGCCTCATGCCACACTGAGGCCTCTTGGTGTGTTTAGCACGCACCACCCAGGACAGCTTTTTCCGTTGTCCTTCCCCCAGGGAGTGTGAGGGATCAGGAGCAGAAAATGGGTATAGGGACGTGGTGTTTGTACCAGGCTGGAGGGGCACTGGGGAGGATGGCTGCCCCAGTGAACAGGGTGGAGAGGGGGGCAGAGGCACTCACCTGCTGCTGGGGAAGGAAGTGGTGGTTTTCAGCAGCAGCAGGAGGGGAAATCCAGCAAGGCAGCTGCTTCGTCAGTGCCTGAGCCTCCCAGGAGGCCACGTCATCTTGCTGAAAAAGGAGCTCATGTGCTGGGAAAGTTAAAAATTGACTCGGGTTTATTTAGTCGCTGGCCATGAGCTGGTAGGGGGATTACAGGCGTGGACAGGGTGGCCCGCCAGCACCTGCAGCGCAGCGCCTGGGGACAGCCTGCCTCCACTCCTGAGCACCTTGTCCCCTCTCATCCCCAACAATGCTGTACAGGGGACATGCAGCTGGAAGCCCTCAAAAGGCAGCTCCAGCCAGCCAGAAACCCTGCCACTGCTCTCCCCTCACCTGTCATGGCAGCAGCAATGCCAGCCACTCCTCTGCCTGCATCCAGCCCAGCTCCAGCTCAGGGACACAGCCACTCTGTGTGCCACTGGCAACCTTCAGGGAGAGGGGCCACGCCTGGGGACCACGCCTGGGGCATGAACCACTGGGCTGGTGGGAACAGGCTGAGGCTTTTAAATTTAGTTTTTCCCATCCAACTGGGAGCGATCTTGGACACCCTTCCAGGGCACTGCGTGGTTTAGAGGTGAGGCTGTCCTCAGATGCCCTCATTTTGCATATTTTAACACAGAAAAAAGAACATGCCCACCCTGTGCCACAAGAAAGGGGATGGCAGGACCCCACAAGACCTCAGACCCCCTGAGCACAGGAGCAGTCCTGCCAGGAAAATAAACTGAGTTAAAAGGTGTGGTGGCATCCTCCCTTGCTGTATGAGGGTCACAGGGCATGATTATTTGGGGGTTAGCAAAAGAAGACCAGCAGTTCTGGACAACCTTCCCTGTTCTCCTGTTACCTTCTTTTTAAAACCTCTGAAGAGTGTGAAGCAGCAGGGAGGAAGCCAGAGAAGCAGTAAAGGCTGTGATCCAAGATTGGTGTGCTCACAGAATGGGGGTGGCAGTTAACTGTTGAAAAAGTGGAGCATGAAGAAGAGCTCAAGGAAAGAGCAATCAGCTTTTTCACATAAAATAAGTCATTCTGGACTGTTGCAGTCACCTACACGATACAAGACACCACGGGACAAAAAGTTGGGAGAGACAAGTTTCTTAAACTCCCTTTTAAGTTGCATACCCCAAATGCGACTTTCCACCCCACGTTGTTCTGAGGGGATGAGCTGCCCAGGTCTGCAGGGAGGATTCTGCACCTTCTAGAAGAAAGGACCTCTTGGGACATACGCTTGTAACCAGCAGCTTGAATTCAGCCTGTCAAATAAACATGAGTTAGACTAGGCTAGAGTAGTAGTTGTACAGGTGAGAGGACTCCAGATACACTTGGCTTGAACTTCAGGGGAAGATGAGCCCATCCTCACATTTTCAGTCCTGATATATAGTGAAGCAGAGACTAGCAGCAAATTTTAGACATGAATCAGACATTTCCAGAAACATATGTGATTTTGGAGATCCTGGCTTCTGGTTCAAGCCCACCTGTAATTTACAGTTCTGCTTTTCAAAAGAGAAGGCAGCGTTTTTGGGCAGAGCGCCAGACTGGAACAGCTACAGGCTCAGCCACAGACATTGCATGAATGTGGGCACTCTTCCAGTGGCCTCCTTTTTCAGAAGGGCCACCCCCTCTCCTAGTCTTCGATGCATGGTCCTCTTTTGAATAACCATTGGCTCACTGCATCTCTATTCTTAAGGTTTTGAATACGAAGCACCACTTAGGACATGCACCACCTGCACGAGCATATTGCTGCGGCCAAGCCCATGGAGCTGCCCGCAGTGTTGATTGGCTATAAAGCTCTTGCACCAGCCTTCTGTAAATGGCATCATAGGGCTGTAATTCTCCATTCAGCTCTCCAGGCAAGCTCTGGCAGATGGGATCTCTTTCTTTTCTGGATTGTTACTGGATTTTAGAGAAATGTATTGATCCTTGCTGCTGTCAGAGAAATTAATGACTAGACGGGTCTACCTGGCAGGGTGTTGTACAGTGCACCGAGCGCTCCAGCCTTGGTCCAGCAAAGTGACAATGTGCCCCATATAAAGCAGTTCCCACAGCAGTCAGTGTAAGGTGCCAGCACCCTCTGGATCAGGCCACCAGCAGCCCATGAAGGAGGAGCCATCAAGTGGCAAATACTGCCATCGCTGGATATGGTTCTTCAGGGTGATGAAGTGGTGAGTCACGGACAGTTCCCAGTCCTTACACCTCTGGTCTGTGACACTGGTTTTCACTGCAAACAATTTAAGTTGCTCCAGTATGTGCCTCACCCTTCTTATTTATAGGAATTAGTGAGGCATTTCATGAAAAAAAGTGCTTCCTATGAAATCAAGGAAACAATGACAAAGCAAGAGATACCAGTGGTTAAAAAAAGTGCAGCTTGCCTAGAAAACAGCTACCCTATTATCTCATCAACAAGGCACAGACAGGAGAAATTATCAATAGCAGCAGTGGTAATGCCTGGGAGTTGCATCTTGGCGCCGCTGCCTCTGGCCACCTCTTTCTGGCTCCTGTACACAGTGACGTACAGGGGCAGGGACAGCAGCTAGGCAGAAAACCCCCACCAGCTCTCTGCTCCCATGGTCCAGCGGGGCAGGCCCTGAGCCGAGCTCTCGCAGGGGTCGCAGCAGGCAGGTGTACCTCTGACACTTGATCCCAGGTGAAACAGCAGTGGAGAGTAGGGCTCTTTGGATAGGAAGTGCAGATTTTCATGGTGCAACTTAGCTGAAAGACACAAGGGGAAGAGCTTGGAGATGGAGAAAGTAATTGTATTTAACTGGTTGTCCTGATACTTGAGATGATGGTGTGTAATGCGGCCTTGGCTACAATAATCGCTGCTCACAGCAGGGAGAATGGCTTTGTGCCACTACTATGAAACTGGACTAAAGAAAGGCAGATCCAGGAGAGCCTCTGTGGGCTGTCTCTCACTAAACCTGGGAACGGAGGCTATCATCTATTCATTTCTACTGGGAGGGCTTCATTAAGAATGTAATTATTTTTACGGAGGATAGTGAAGGAAACAGTCTGTGCACCACCCTGTTGTTCGCATATTTTTTCAAAGATGTTGGAGACGTGGATGTTTATGTGCACTTCATTGCATGACCCTCGCAATATGGGACAGACACAGACCCCAGACCCAGTCTGCTGTTCCAGGGTGGTTGCAGTGGGCTCCCACATTCTTTTGGGTTTCAGACTAGCACATATCACTGGTGTCATGAGCAGCAGATCAGCCCCAGCTGATGGTTCAGCTGATGGACAGTAACTTGGGAGCTTTGATAATCTGAAACCCTTGTTCAGGGTCAGGCCAAGCTCAGCAGAGGAGATGAAACTTAGATACAAGGAAGGCATTTTTTACGATGAGGGTGGTGAGACACTGGACCAATTTGCCCAGAGAGGTGGTAGAAGCCCCATCCCTGGAAACATTAAAGGTCAGGTTGGAAGGAGCTCTGAGCAACTTGATCTAGTTGAAGATCTGCAAGGAAGTTGGACTAGATGACCTTTAAACACCCCTTCCAACCCAAACCATTCCATGATTCTACTCTATGATTCTAACTTGCTAACTTAACTTGACTACTTCAAATTCTGTGTCCCTTAGCCAAGATACTCATTCCTGGTTCCACAGCCAAGCCAAACTTCATCCCCACCACCTATGTGAAGGTCATCTGCACAGCGCATAATGACCTTATCTTGTTGATTGAAAAGTGCTGAGCACATTTCCTCCAGCCCACTACAGCCATAGGCATACAGAGCATACAAGGTAGTTGTATATCCCGGCAGGACTACGACAATGTAACTCCACTTGCAGCGGAGTCTGGCCATCACAGTGCTGGCTGGTTGCCTGCCACTCCAGAAAAGAAAGGGTAACTGGGCCAAAAATACAGGACACAGCTTATTTACAACAGATGCCCTTGTTTACATGTTAGTTGTGATACCTACTGAAGTTTAGTATGGAAATCATGCTTGGGTGTGGATGCATGGCACGCTCCAGTTCATGACTAGCACAAGGAGGCAGCATGTGCTCCAGCCCCTTCATGGGACGTGTGACATTCTGCACCAAATACAAGACCAAGCTTGGGCTCCTCTGCACCCATTTTGTCTTCAAAGCTGATTTCCCGTGTTACTGAGAAAGAAATCATGCAAAATCTCCACAATGACAATAGGAAATGCTTAAAAAACAGGCTGTGGCTCAAAACCACCGGCCTGATAGCTGCTTGCAGGTAGAGGGTCAGGGCATGGGAAGCTGTGCTGGGCTTTGAGAGCTGGTGGTTCGTGTTCTGCAACCACGTCCTGGCCACAAACCTCTGTGCCAGCAAAGAGTGGGGCAGCAACTGAAAGGCTCCAAACAACCCGAGTGAACAGCCAGGGATCTGGCAAGAAGCTAAGAGACAATCCAATAATGAAATTAAAAAAACAAAAAAAGGTAACTCGGTGGGGCTTTTCCTCTGACCATCTTGCAAAGGAGAAAAGGAGGATGGAGAGAAGCGATTTGCAGATGCCTGTAGGGTGAGCAGTGCAAGGGGAGGAAAGGGAGGCTCTAGAGAGCCCCAGTACCATGAGCATTGTTGGCAGTGAGCTGAGCGAGGGGTTTCACTCACCTGGGGAAGCTGGGTTCAGCCCTCCCCATGGCCCTTTGGCTGGCATCAAGTTCTTTCTGCAGGTTGCTCAGAGATGGCCCAAGACTGAGCCCTGCCCACACTATGTGCTGGCAGCCTGTTGCCTTAGCCAGGACTCGGTATCTCCAGGAAACCTCATTCAATCATAAGTTTAGGGTAATGGCAAACTCTTTCCTTCAGGGAAGGGAGCTGCACAACCGGTTGTGTATTCCTGCCTTCTGCAGTTTCTCACCATACAACCCTGCTTCCTGATAAACCAAGCGATACGTGTCAGGGCCCCCGTTTGCCCCCCAGCAGTGGGGATTAGTGGGTAACTCCTGGCTATAAAAACACTGGCTTTCCTGGGGGTCCTGAATTAAGAACAAAGGTGGAAGGGGAATAGGCAGGAAAATCAAAGTGCTTAGATGGGCAACAGGTACAGATAATTTGACATCGGGTACAGTGTAGAGGTAAATCCCTTTCCAAGATAACAAAACACAGAACAGAAAGCCTTTCATCAGGGTGTGCCAGCACCAAATAGCCACTGTTCAGCTCCAGTGGCAGAAGGCTTCACCTGTCACAAAGAAGTGAAGCGGGGGCAAACATGTAGAATTATACAGAAAATCAGGAAAGCCAAAGCTAATTAGCAGCAGAGCTTTCTGGAGAGTAGTGTGTTAGGACACTCGTGCCTTACTGGGGTCAGTCTTTCTGGAGCAGAATACAGGATTGTTTCTACTCTCAAAATCGACAGGATTACTCAGAAAGTGAGAATGAAGAGCTGTGGGAAGCCAGCTCTGTTTTTCAGCTTCACGTTCCCATAGGCCAGGCATAGCTGTGGATACCTCTAAGCAGCTGTTCTCCTTAGTTTCTGAGGAGATTTTTGTCTTCCACGTGGATTTGGGGAGGTTTGGGATTATAATCTGGCAACATTCTGGCTGTGCCCCTAAGGAGAAATTGAGCTGTTATATTTGAGCTGCCCAGCCAGGTCTTATGAAGATGGGGAGGTGTGTAGCTTCTATGCAAAATGGCTAAGCCAAGCAATATACGGATTTTGAAGATCAGCAACCTGGCTGCAGTGGCACTGTTGCAGGATGCAGCGGTTTTGTTGGTATCCTCCTTTTCAGTCCAGGGAAGCTGTGCTGCTGCCACACAAAGCCAGCTGCAGCACCTGGGAGCACTGCTGAACTAAACCTGGCATGAGCCCCATGGGACAGAGCTGTCAGAAAAGACATGGAGGAGTTAGAGCTTGCCCAGTCTTCCTTGCTCAGCTACACTAGCATCAGCGCCCTTGGGCTTTGTACTTTGCTAACATGATATGGAAGATGATTTTGGATCACTGTGCTCACTGTTTACTGGAGATCCCTTGGGAGTCTGGCCAGCACACTGTACTGACTCCTCATGCTCACCATAGGCAAAGCGCATGAAAACAGCCGCGGCAGAGCTGGATGGAGCAGCCAGACAAAAAAAGCTTGTTCTTATGGAGAAAAATACCTGGCACACACACCCCACCCCCACACCCCCAGTAGTAGAAACCAGTCTATATCCATGTGTAACCAGTCTGTATCCATGCCATCTGTCGATCCTTGTGACTATCCAAGCCCTGTTGATTGCCTTTGTATTTCTGCCTATCCAAATCAAAGTGCATGTCCTGAAGACTTTTACACTCAAGTCCTCTGAAGTGCCTGAGCATCCCTGCTCTTAGCATTGAGGACCTGTGGATGAGCTTCACACCTTGTAAGAGGCACAGGCCAGGCTGAGAGCAGGCAGCAGCAGATTCCTACCAGGTGAGGATCTGTACCAGGACAGCAATCCCTGCACCGGCTGGACATCCCCTACGGTGCTGCATGCCCAGCTCTGTGTCATGGTTTGCAGAGGTGCTGGTTGTCTCTGTGCCACAGAGTGCATCTACATGGCTCATTCTCTGGCACACTGCAACAGCCACTTCTTCTGCGCTCTGGATTCATTTTCACCCTGCATTTCATAAAGGGAAGAGACTTGTACAATCCTGAGGCCTGTCTGCCTGTGTTTTCCCAGTGTCCCCAGGTAACCTCGATCAAATTTAGCCGAGATGCCTGATATACTGGAGTTCCTGTAAATTTACCAACAATTGGTGGCTGGGCAGAGGAGAGACCTGTGTAAGTGACCTTGTTCATGGAAAGGGAGGCTGAGCAAACCTGGTAGGAGCTTGGTTTGATGGCAGGTGACATGCCACTCGGCACATACACCAGCCACCCCTCAGCATGTGGGCACAGCTGGGGTGGCCATGCCACCGCCTGCCTCTGGCCCAGCAGCAGCATCACTGACAGCAAGATTTAGTGGGCTGGGGAACTCAGGGGCAGTTGCCAGCCTGATTTTATCCATTCCACCACTCGACAGTTTGTTTCCTGATGCTTAAAAAAGTGGCAGCTTGCAATGTATTCCTTTTCCTATGTTCATATGATATTTCTTTGGATTGTTTTTGCAATGACATTTTTAGTAGCTGTTTCATTTTCCTCCCTCTTTGGGTTTAACTGCATTCATGATACTGCAGAATCACTGGCCATTTAATGGTTTGCCTTTCATTTGAAGTAGACATGTTTACGATATCGCTTGTCTGTAGGACTTTGCCAGATCCTCGATGGCTGACAGCTGATGTCCTGTGCTTGTTCAGGGGGCTCTGTCACTTGTACAGACAGAGCAAGTACGGATCCAGGGGGAAGGCTGCATGTGGGTGTAGCAGGAACTGGGATGGAAGAGCTTGCTTCAGAGCAGCTCAGGATGCTCTCCAGACTATGCAGGCCAAGCAAAGAGAGTGTCATAGCAGTTCAAGTCCTTGCTTTGAGCTAAGCCTGCAGTGCTGGGCTAGATGTAATCCCCTCCAGGCTCCCTTTCTTCCAGTCCCCTTTTGGATGCATTATACGCAGTCCTGATGTTGTGCTTTGCCCTCCCCTTTTCCTTCCAGCTCTCGACTCAGTGTGGAGCAGAGCTCATGCTGTTCCACATCACGGCCACGGGTACCCAGCCCTGGCCAAGGCTAAGTGAGGCTGACATCACTATAGACTGCTGATAAGTCACTTCTCCAGGTCAAGTCCCCTGTGTCTGGCCCTTACCAAGCATTCACCAGGAGGCTCTCAAGTGAGCTTGAGTGGAAACAAAATGCCATCAAAACTGCAGGTTTGGTATTTCTCACTAAAGCAACTGTAAACTGGGCAGGCACATGGAAAGCATGGATGGACGCAGGACACAGATGTATGAACGCTGATAGCAGAGTGAACACTTCTAGAAAACAGAAAGGCATCGAAACATTCAGATGTGTCTAAGCCACCTGCAAGCAGCATCTGGCATGGGCTCCAGCAGGCAGCGCTTTTGCTCTGCTCTTCTGCAGGGATGACTGGGACTCAAGCAGTGCCAGTTCAACATGTGCTTGAAAACCACAGTCTATTTGCTTCAGCTCCCCAGTGACAAAGTAAGGCAGTAAGTCATCATCTTTCCTAGAAAAGGTGGGGAATTTGTACAGTGGTATGTCATTTGCTAATTTGTGCTTTACCTGGCATTTTGCTACCTGCCTCTTGGGGCTGCAGGTGACTGGACTGGTTTGAATCCCATACCAGTGGGAGCAGAGTCCCTCTTAGCTGGGAAGAGAAGCTGTTGAGGGGCCATGGATGAGCCCAGCACTGCCCCTTGGCCCTGTGGTTATCTCAGTGGGCAGGAGAGGTCCTGCTCCATGTCCAGCCCAGCTCTCCTCTTCCTCTGCTCACTGACTTTGTTTCTATGCAGACTTGTACAAAGCCCAAGGGAAAAGAAGCTAACCTGGAAGAGGGACAGAGGCAGTTCTGGAAGGCTAAACTGATGCTCTTATAAGACAAAAAAGTTGTGTTTCATCTAAGCTAACATGGCAGCAGTGGGAGATGAATTTGGGCCTTCAGAGAGACCGAGGTGCTTAGCCAGAGACCCACCATCTATTTTCCACACCAGTTGGGCCCTGCCCTTCTGTGAGGAGAAAAGGGACAGGAGCCAAACATGTTAGACATTAAATCCTCTCATAGGCACCTCTTACAGCTCTCAGTGAAACCCTCTTTGGTCTGGAGGAGGGTCTGCTCCTCCTCCTCTGAGCAGTTATTGAAATCCTCTTCCCATCGATCACTTCCCAGCCCCAGGGCCTGAAGTGCCTCTGGACATCATCTGTCTCCTCAGTTTGTTCACCAACACTCAGCCCTTTCACCTCTCCCCTTCTGTAGTGGGTTTGTGTGACAAGGTTTTGGGGTATGGAGGGGGTGGTGCAAATCAGGGGTGGCTTCTGTGAGAAGCTGCTAGAATCTTGCCCCATGTCTGATAGAGCCAGTGCCAGCTGGCTCCAAAATACACCCACTGCTGGCCAAGGACAAGACATCAGTGACAGTGGTAGCACCTCTGTGACAAAGTATTTAAGAAGAGGGCAAAAAAACCCCTGTGACAGAACAACAGCCAGAGAGAGGAGTGAGAATATGTGAGAAACAACTCTGCAGACACTAAGGTCAGTGAAGAAGGAGGGGGAGGAGGTGCTCCAGGTACTGGAGCAGAGATTCCCCTACAGCCCATGGTGAAGACCATGGTAAGACAGGCTGTCCCCCTCCAGCCCAAGGAGGTCCATGGTGGATCAGATCTCCACCTGCAGCCCAAGGAGGACCCCACACCAGAGAAGGTGGATGCACCTGAAGGAGGCCGTGACCCTGTGGGAAGCCCATGCTGGAGCAGGCTCTTGGCAGAACCTGTAGACTCATGGAGAGAGGAGCCCATGCTGGAGCAGGTTTCTGACAGGGCTTGTGACCTCGTGGGGGACCTATGCTGGAGTAGTTGGTTCCTGAAAGACTGCACCTTATTGAAGGGACCCACGTGGGAGTAGTTCGTGAAGAACTGCAGCCCATGGGAAGGGCTCATGTTGGAGAAGTTTGTGGAGGACTGCCTCCTGTGGGAGGAACCCCATGCTGGAGCAGAGGAAGAGTGTGAGGAGTCCTCCCCCTGAGGAGGACAGGGTGTCAGAGACATGTGATGAACTGACTGCAACCCTGTCCACCTGTGCTGTTGTGGGGGAAGAGACAGAGAAAACCGGGAGTAAAGCTGAGCCCAGGAAGAAGGGAGGGATGGAGGGGAAGCTGTTTCAAGATTTGGTTTTATTTCTCATTAATCTGCTCTGATCTGATTGTAATAAGTTAAACTGATTTCCTCAAGTCTGTTTTGCCTGGGACGGTAATTGCTGCATGATCTCCCTGTCTTTATCTCGACGTACAAGCCTTCTGTCATATCTTCTCCTCCCTGTCCAGCTGAGGAGGGGGAGTGATATCCCTTTTTCGGGTAAAACACAGTGACCAAACAATTAGCGCTAATTATTCCTCCAGAACTGTGCTGCAAAGGACATAGCTTCACAAGAGGCCATAAGGCCAGTTACAGTCCCCCTTTGTACCTGGGCCATGCACCTTGCTGCTCATCTTGTGTCAGCTCTGACTCTGGGAGCAGATTTAAGTCACTAAAACATCCCGAACTAACTCATTGCAAAATATAAAACCCAACCCTACAACCAGCCAACCCTTAAGAAATTGGTCAGGACACCACGGGCTGAAGAAGGGGAGAAGGCTGTGAGGACAAGGTAAGACCAGAGCAGGAAAGGGGAATGGTCCTTCTCCTCTCAGTGGCAATGTCAGTGGGTATGTTCAGCTGGCGGTGGAACCACAAACGGTCAGTCAGTGCCCTCTATAGGTTGGACAGGCAGGGCCACACTCCCAGCCTTCTCCAGAAACACCAGGCTTGGCCATGCCAAGCCCAACTGCAATCCACCTGAACTGAACAGTTATTACGCTAGGTAACCATAGCAGTACCCTAGTTCTCACCTCTTACAGGTAAGAGCATTATAATAGGGCAGTTATTAATTGCCAGTACAATCCCTTTGAACTGAGGGGAAAACTCTGCTGTGGTCAGTGGTAGAGAAGGGAACAGGGTCAGCTTTGGCTAGAAAGCCCACGTCATGCTACACGGGCAAGCTGTCTGGCTCCTTTCCCAAGCGAGCGCCACAGTTTGAGGATACAAGAAACTGAGCTGTAATGCCCTAAAATTGGTTTAAAAGCAGTGTGTGACGTGAAGCACTCACTGATATGAACTCCTCAATGTGGATCACATTTGTCCAAACAATTGTGATGGTTTTACTTCATAGTAACACGGTTTTATGCAGGTCCTGTCATCATGTGTCCAGGCCAGGGTTTCATGGCACCTCATACAGCTACCTTGGAGGTTTTGTCATCTGTTCCTTCTTGCTCCCCACCTGCCTCTTTATCCACAGTGTCACCAACTTCCTTCAAACACAGATCCTTTCAATCCTGACTGCACCTTCTCTCTGCTATATGCAGGTCTCCTCCTGCCCCACAGTTCAGGTCTCATGTCTGACTCCTCCAGAAGATGTTTGCCCAGACTCTCCTGCAACTGATGCAGTGGTTTCCAGTCACCTTGGAGAGTTGAGCACAGCACAGAAATTGTGATGGCAGTGGGAGAGGGGAGCCTGGCAAGTGGATCTGCAATGTCCTTAGGTGGGGTGCAGCATTGTGGAGCGGATCTGATAGGCATGGACCGAGGTGAGGAGGGAGAGTTCAGTCATGCCAGCACAGGCTCAGTGGGACCTCATTCAAGTATGACCCTCATTTTGAGAGTCCCATAAGGGCTTATTTTCACCAGCCAATTCCTCATGCTGTGCATGAGCTGTGTGTCTCCATGCCCTGCAGGCCCTTCCCATGCCTCGCTGCTGCTGCAGACCCATCCCCAGTGCAGCAGCACCAGGCTGCAGGAGGCACTGCCGGGCCATGCACGGAGACCAGTCCAGCCCCTGCCACCCTGGCAGCCACCCTGCCTCTCCTGGGCTCAGTTTCATGAAGCTCTGTGAATCACACTCCAGTTTTGTTTTTTGTTTTTCCTCTTTGTACTTCATTTTTAAACATTGCAAACACTTGCACTTTTCTTTGGCTCACCACGTGAATTGAGATAACGAGTTACAGGCTGCCAGGGTCTGCAGGGCTGGGCTAGAGGAGCTGCAGGCTGACATTTCAGAGCCAGCAGGGTTCCAGCACTGAGCTAGAAGATGCCAGGCTACTCTTTTAAAGGTGGCAGGACTACAACAAAATGGTTAAAGGGCCTGGACTGAGATCTGTGAGAAGAATTGAGGGGACAGCATCATCCATGGAGTAAGAAACACAGAAATATGTCCTGCTTATGGGCAATCTCCAGTCACAGTGAACAGCTAAGGGACCTTATGTACAGGAACTGCCCAAAGCATCCTTTGTGATTTGGTCCTTCATTCATGGTAAATGAATGAACTGCAGCTGGTCCAGTGAAGGTCCATGTTTTCTCTCAGGCAACTCACTCTTATGCTACTACCATCATCCTTTCACAAAGGGATTATACACACAAGATCCCCACAGCACAAAAGGGTTGGCACCCCATTATGCACGCAGCGCGAATGTGGCAGAGCACTAGCAGCTTGATCTGGAATAGGGAGCAGCAGAGTGGCACATGCTGGCACAAAACCCACTATCCTGTATACATGCTAATTCAGCAATGCCCATCCAAAACAGATTACTTGTTTACGCCAGAGCTCACTCCAGTCTGACCCACTCACTGAGCCAGCACAAGACCAGTACAAACAACAACAACAACAAAAAAAACAAAAAGAAGAAAAAGAAATTATCTGCACTTCCAGTGGGGATAGAACAAGAAGGAACTGCAAAAATGGAACCTTGTGTCAGACATTAGGAAAGTAGTTTCCAAGTTATGGAAAGTAAGGCCCTGGAATAGACTGCCTTAGAGACTACTGCATTGCCATCCTTGGAGGATTTCAGTGAAAAAGCTTGAAAAATCTTGGTCAGGATGATGCAGTGTTCTCACTTGGGGAGGGAATGGACTAGGACACTTAACAAGCTTCCTTCCCATCTCTTCCCCCGCCCCTTACTCCCCCAGTACTGCATCTTTAACAATCTACAATCTCTCATCATCTAGGTGTTTGCATAGAAATATGGCAGTAACGGTTTCCCCAAATACACAACACTTACCAGTCACCGTGTGGCACTTCGAGGACACTCAGGAACAGCAGCATGATAATCAAATGTTTCTGCTTCAAATACTTTGGCCCTTAAGGAAGAAATACTGTAGCTACTGATGAAGGGGGCAAGCCGCAGAGTTAAGCAAATTCTGATTCTACTTAGTAAAAGGCAGAAGGAGAGAGAAACGCTACTGTTTTTCACAATACCTTAATTAGGTGGTTTCTAAACAAGGGAAGTGGACTGCATCTGGCAGAGGAGGACAGAGAAAGAGCAGAGGATGTGGCTGAGAAGAGGTGGCTCTATTAGGGACAGGAATGGAGCAGCAGGAAGCTCACTCTCAGGGAAGAAGGGATGAGGGGCAAGAACCAGACAGAGACCTGGAGCAGCTGAGCCTGTCCTGCAGGTCAGACGGTGACAGCCAGGCACAGACTGCCCCTGCTCCTGCATTGCACTGTCCCTCTCCTCCAGAAACAGCCTTCCCAGAGCAACTCCATGCACAGCCCCCGACACCACTCTAGGACCTCTTCCTCTACTCATCCACCTTTCCAACCTTGATAGCATCTCCCAAAGCTTAATACTTATCCAGTTCTTAAAGTGAGAAGTGGAAGATGGAGTACACTCTTGAGGAGTTATGACGGGGAAAATGAGCTGCCCAAACTCAGCTCAGTAGCTTCCCATTCCCTCAGCTGCACTTGGCATCGGAGAAAACAATCCCACTGCATAAACCTGTGCTTTGATTGCTTCAGGCACATTATAAATTAATTATCTATTACCTTTCCCATATCAGACTGCCTGGGAATGACACTTCTTTCCCTGTTTGTTGCCAAAATGACTTCTCCTTCACAAGTTCAGTAAAGGAAACAGACGTACAGTTCTTTGTTCGAGTGTAGAATACTCATCAAATAGCCCCAAAAATAAGAAAGCAAAACTGCTTTTCCTCACATTCAGCAACATTCAAAATACAGAACTCTGAGGTCTTGATGTAGGGTTTCTTTCCCTTTTTATTTTTTATAAACAAATTACTCAGAATTTGGGATTGGCTGTGCTCAAAAGATTATCTAGCGCTGAAAAGCCTTTCTGGACTAAGCAGGCTACCAAAAGCAAACAGCATTATCAGCTAGGCACTCAGTTTAAAGAAGCCGGCACTCCTCTTCAAAAGGTACATGTTCTTCCTTATCTCTTTACACAGACCATCAAGGTTTTAGCTTTCACAATGCACTTTTAGCATATGGCGTTGCTCTGTAGCTAAATAGAAAATGCTGAGATGTGAAAAAGATCATGCAGTTTCTGAACTCAGTAACAGTGTGTGTGTTCTGAACAATAAAACTTTCTTTTTTAAATCAAATATCGGCTGTGTTAATTTAAAAAAAAAATTGATCTTCAATATTAGCACGTTTCAGATACAATTTAAAAAGGCTTCCTGTGGCTAACTACAAAGCTGGCTTTGCATCATTTCCAAGTTTAATGCAATCCGTCGTGTATCAAAAAGCTGTAATTCCTAGGCAACAGACAGGAAATTAATTGAAGTGAGGAAATTAATTGAAGTCTGAATGCATTGCAATAACTTCCCCATTTCCCTGATAGCCTGGAATAAAAAATAATTGCATTCACAAATCATAATACCATTGGCACAAAAGAAAAATGCTGTATATGCTTAGAGCTTTAAGTTACAAAAAATCTTTATTTAACTTTTGTTTAGAAAACACATATCTTCATAGTCCAGAGTATTAATCAATTGCTATGAGTTAAAAATGCTGTGTAAACTTTGTTCTTTTTCCTGTTTGGTAGTTCCATGAACACTTAGCTGAAAGGAGGCAACGCGTCCATCAAGTAAGTTGTCTTATCTGGACTGCAAAATACTTCAAAGATTTATAGTTAAAGAATTATTACCCCTCATTCAATTCCTGTTTGGCTTCGATTCCCTGAAGCTGACAAAGGAGGAAACACTGAGTCCCATCTTCAGCTAAACCTCAAGCCTGGCTTTTCAAAAAAAGCAGTTTCTGTTAAGAGGGTTAACTTCCAGGCCCAGCCACACACGTAACACTTGCAGTGACAGGGCATACACTGGATCAGGGCAATAAGCCCCACTGAGGAGACAAGGGTGCTACAGCAGCTTTTATCGGCCACCATGTAGAAATTGAGAGCAGCAGAGCTCTCAGAGATGAGAATACAAGGGCTCTCCTGCCAGGATCCCTCCCATACCCCAAATCTCACTTGGGGCTCTGGACTGCAGTTCTGGGTGGGCAATCAGCAGAACCAAGCACGCCAGCAGCTACGTCCTTTATGAGATTTAATCCTAAATGACTGGCAGAATTTGCCAGCATCAGAATTTAAAGCTTAATGCAAATCTTGTGCCTCAACCACAAAACCATCCTTTCTTCTTGCCTTAAAATACTTAGGCCACATCTTGAAAAGTAGAGTTTAATATGTTTGTTACAGGAGGACGAGGTAATTGTTTTGGGCACCATCAACTAACTATATCTACCTCCTATTGTGAAGAGTTTTTCTCTTATCTTTGATATCTAAATTTCCTGTTTAACACCTTGTGACAGTAAGGGGGTGTGGGGGGAGCAGATAGCAAAACTTTTACTAACCATTACATCCTTGCTTCAAGTCAAAGCGAAGGAGGGCAGCCTATGAGAAGACCCAAGAAGCCAAAAGAAGAAACACCAGACATGTTTTATTAGAAAGCTCCAGTGCTTTTGAACAGTAGTTTGAACTTTTCTGGATATCCATCTAAGGTTAAGAGTGCATTTTTATGGCCCTAATACCATTTAGTGTTAGAAAACTCTGAAGTCATACATTGTTAAGTGGCTGATTGAAAGACCACCAAAAAGTCCCTCTCTGCTGAACAAAACTTGCAAATTTATTTTTTTTAAGTTGGGCAACAGAGAAGAAATGCTCTACCATGCACTGGGCTCTTTTTTGCCATCACCCAGGAGTGCTGAGGACAGAAACAGTGACCTAATTCACATTACAGCAAGCAAGAACATGCCTAGGCAAGAAGAAACATGTAAGAATATGCCCAGGCATCAATGACAGAGAAACGTCGAAGAAATGTATGTATGAAAAGGACAGTCTGGGGTAAGGAGATGTGCTGAAGAACAGAAATGGGTAAGAAAGGGAAAGAGCAGGAACACTACATAATACATCCCTGGGAGGACATTATAAACCAGTACTTAAACCAGAGATTTTTTTTTTCCTTATAAAAATCACATTTTAAATTTTAACAAGCACATCAAACTTCACTACAAGATACTGTTGACTCTGGCTGTTTGCTTTACTCATCTGACAGAAGGAATCGTTGCTGGGCCAGCAGGAGAGGACACATTCATCTGTCAGTTGCTCCAAATGCAGTCAGTATCTCAGTTTAAAACACCAGTGCAGGGTGGGGGTTGAACAAAGATGTCATACTTTGTCATGAAACAGATGGGGAGATGCCAGTTCTGCCGTGGATTTGGTGACCTCCAACAAGAGGCAGTAAAACTGCACCAGCTGCTGAATGCCAGTGGAATCCTTCACATGTGACAGCAAAATTTTACAAGTATTCCCTCCTACGGCTCTATTTAAACTTGAGATGGCAAATGCCAGTGAAAGAAAAATAAAACAAGATACAAAATATAAAAGAAGAAAATAAAACAAGATATGAAAATGCAGGCAATTATTCCTCTTTCTGTTGAAACTACATTAATTTTTTTTTTAAAAAAAAAAACGTTCCATACACGGAAAACCACCTACATTAAACATAATAGAGCTGTTACCTCCAAGACTTCTGCAAATCTAAGAGCTGGCTTCTTGCCTTACTTTGGTACTAATTTGTTTAGCAGGAATGAAGCACATTTGATTTGATTCTATTATTTCGTGAGAATCTGAAACACACTTAATTAGTTGTAATAAAAAAACCCCATATAATTCTAAAAGATAGGCAAATAACTTTCTGAATGAAAGGCTTAATTTTTTTAGCACTAGAGAAACCAGCTAAAAATAAACCAGTAGTATGCTTGTCACAGGTTTTCTAAAATCCACAGGACTGCTGCTTCACTCTGAAAAATTATTTATATGGCACAAGTCACGATACACATTTGACAAGCTTCTAATGGAACATTATTGCTTTACATCACCCCCCGCACACTGCGTAACAGCAGATGCCTCACACACACATTAAATTTACAAAAAGATGGTCAGCTAATTCCTGATACTATTTAATCTAGAACCAGAACTTTAATGTTTTAACACAAAATACATCAAACAAATTCAGTAAACTTAAGGAACTGACATAGAATCTAAATGTTCCATTCCCACTAAAATCAGCTTTGCCAGTCTACTGACAATCCTCCTGGAGATGCAGTTTCAAATTTTCCTCCTGTTTGCTACTGCTTCGTGAGCAAACTCTGCCAGACCGTAAAGGTGTAGTCCTGATCGGCGCAGCCGGGCATCAAGCTTTAGCTTGCACCAAAGGCATCGCTGGGCTCCTGGTGAGCACGCCAGGTCCGTGAGGGGACAGCACCCAACGCCCAAGTAAGCCTCGAGAAACTAAAGCAATAAACAAACTTCCGAACGAGGCCCGAGCCTGCGCAGCGGCAGCAGACCTCTCTCGCTAACTTTTAACGGCTCAGCTGCAGCCCCCTGTGAGACGCACGGCGCTGGAAAGCACAGCGGGTCCCCGAAAGGCACCGACAAGCCCTCACGGGCAGGGAGAGAGAACACCCGTTTGCCGTGCGGCCGCCTGAAACCCTCACACGGAGCAGGGATGTGGGACGCGATTCCCCGCCCAGACCAGGCCAGGCCCAACCGTGCTGAGGAACCGCCCCTGTCGTACCACCGCCCCAGGGCAGGAGCGACACCCCTCTTTCCACCCCGCCGCGGCGGAAGCAGCCCTCCTGCGCATGCGCACCGACGCCACCGGGGCCCGTCCCTTTCCGGCCAACACGCGACCTTCCTTGCCCGCGCGCGCCAGTGGTGGCGGTGCTGCCTGCGCCCCCTTGCCTCCCGCACGGGCGGCCCGAGGAGCGCGCAGCCGCTAATCCCCGCCGCCCTACCCTGCCGGCCCTTTTTCCGCTCAGTGCGCACGCGCCCTTTGACCGGGCCACCTCCCCTCTGCCCCCCGCCCGCGCGGCGCACATGTGCTCTCCCATGAGCGCATGCGCCCTGGCGCCGAGCCCTTCCCGACTCCCGGTGACGCCGAGAGGCGCAGGCGCGCTCGCTCCCGGCCGTTTCCCCCGGCGGCCGCGGCGCAGGCGCTAAAGCTGCCGCCCCCCGCGGCCGGGCGCCGGCGCCTCGCGTCTCTCCGCCTCCCCGCCTCCCCCCGTGGCGGCGCCTGCGCGGTGCGTGCTGTCGGTGCGTGGCGTGCGGTGCGGTGGGGGCGGGTGGGGGCGGGTATATATAGTGCGCGGCCGGGGCGGCGGCCTCCCCCTTGTCCCCCGGCCGCCGTCGGAGCTGTGTGCGCAGTGCGTGTGCTCCGGACACCCGGACACGCCGGCCCGGCCCCGCCGCACCATTTATTATTAAAAATATTAAAAAAGCCAAAAAAAATCCAAAAATCCTAAAAAACCTTTAAAAAAACAATCCTCCCCTCTTCCATCTCCCGACAACCTTCTGCAACCGGCCGGTTTGATATAAAATAACCCGGTGAAGCGAAGCCCCCGGACCCGGCGCAGCCGAGAGGAGACACAGAGCGAGCCCGACCCCCGCCGAGGCCAGCCGCCGCCGCCGCCGCCACCTTCGCCAGGCCCGGCACAGAGTGAGCCAGATTCTCCCCAACCTCTACCACCCACCGCCGCCGCGTATCCGCCTCCCGCGGCCGTTAAGTTTCGAATCCGCCTCCGGAGTGCCCCCTCCCCCGTGCCGCCACCGCCGGCCCCTGCCCTCGCGGACCGCCGGGCCGCCGCGGCCTCCTCGCCTCGTCAGCGCCCCCCCCTTGCCCTCCCACGCCGGGAGACGGCGGCAGGATGAACCCCAGCGCCCCCAGCTACCCCATGGCCTCCCTCTACGTGGGGGACCTGCACCCCGACGTGACGGAGGCCATGCTCTACGAGAAGTTCAGCCCTGCCGGGCCCATCCTTTCCATCCGCGTCTGCAGGGACATGATCACTCGCCGGTCGCTCGGCTACGCCTATGTCAACTTCCAGCAGCCCGCCGACGGTGAGTGGCCGGGGGCTGGGCCGTGGGGGAGGGAGCGGGGGTCGGCGGGCGAGGCGGCGTGAAGGAAGAGCTGGGGCGGCCGCCGGCGGAGGAGCCATGTTTCTCCCCCACCCCCACCAGGGCTCGTCGCGGCTCTGCCCACCCCCCACCCCGGCCGCCGCTCCGCATCCATTTTCCCCGCCGGGGCTCTCCCGGGGCCGGCGTTGACGGGACGGGGCAAACTTGGCGCCGCGCGGGGGGAAGTTTGCGGTGGGGCTGCCGCTGGCCGACACGCGGCCTGGGGCCGCCCGTGCCTCGTGGCGGGGAGCGGGGCGGGCGGGGCGGGGGGGAGGGAGGTGCTTCCGTTCCCGGCCGCCGGGAACCGAAAGCCGGCGCGGGGCCCCGGCCATGGGCGGGGAAGCGCCCGGGCGCCCCCGCCGAAAAGCCGGGGGCCTGGCGGAACTGCCCTGGCCGGGCGGCTGCGGAGAGGGTGTTGGTGTGCTGGAGGGTTTCCACAAGCTGGTACATCCGTGTGCGGCTGCACTCGGAATCCGGGATGAAGGCTGGCTTGAAGAAAACATCATAGTCATTAGCACCTTTTAATAACTACGCAGAAGCTGGGTGTGTATGCGTGATTAAGAGAGCAAATGAAGGAAGTAGGGTGTATTAGGGTGGCTTGGTGATTTCACAGACGTCCAGTCAAAGCACAGGCCGAAGCATAATACATTAAAACGCCATGGCAGGCCTGTCACGTGTAGGGAGGGGATGAAGTTACTTGGGCCTCCTTTGCTTGCTCTGTATGTAGTAAGCTGTATTCTGCTCCATTTCTCTTTGCAGTAAACTCTTTGACACTGTGCTTCCCAAGTTGTGTTTTTGATTAAACTTGCTTTACACGACGTGTTGCTGTTTGTCTAGAGTAATATCAGTAAAGAAACTTCCCGTGTAGCTCTGGTCGTGTTTGTGCTATTTTTGGCAAACCACCTTGTTCATTTGGAGGATGTTTCGATAAAATGTGATCAGCTCTAAGTTTTGAGGAGTCGAATTAAAAGCAAAAATATTTCGGCCAGCAAGAACATATTTGATTTCAAGTAAACAGCCTTCAGTTATAATGGTTTTATTTTCAAGCGTATGAAAGTGAGAGATTTGAATTACAAACTTTTCAAGCAATTAGATTAACTGGCTTTAAAAATTGGCTTTAGTATGTAGCCATTATCAGATCAGCCTTCCGTGTACCGATGATATCAGTATTTAAGTAGAAGTTACTGTCTCATCTTAATAGGTAGCTAGTTGGCCTGTTATCAGTGCTCTCATTTCAGAGAGCTTTTAATTTATTCAGCCATTGTTTAGGATGAGACAATTTGAATGTTTGTTTTAACACACTTTGCTTTCATTCCCTACAAACCTACAAAACAGTTTGCTCTCAAGAAAAATAAGAGGTTAGCACAGTTCAGTACTGTCATACAATAATGTCAAAGCAGAAGTTGAAGGTGATTCAAATGCTTCTCTTCCTTCAGTAATGACAGAATTCTGTAAGGGGTGACTTTATCAGTTGTCATTAGTTGAGAAGCCTGTTTAACCCTGCGTTTTGTGACTTGGTTATAATTTGTGAAACATGGGAACAAATAGAGCTTTTTCACCTGAGCAGTGCTTGCAGTCAGAGTTCGAGAATGTGCCTCTTAGGCAAATGCTGTTACTCCACATGTTAAAAGTCTTTTTCAGACTTTGGGAAGCACGCATCTTTTATTCGATGCCTAGTCCAATTCAGCTAAGTATTTCTCATCTGTATCAAACTTGTATCTGACACCTACCTGGAAACACTTGTTTAAAATATACTTAAATGATACTGTGCAATTATACTTTTGTAACATTTTTAGAATTTGGTGTTCTTGGCAAATACTTAGAAAGCATTTGCTGATCTTTTTTTCATATATTGTTCTATCCATTTACTGAAACCTTGAAGTAGTACCTCTGAGGATGAATGGCTGTTCTTACAGTAATACTGGTTTCATTTTGATACCAAACTAGCTTCCTTTTCTTGATTTAGCCTAATTCATAGCTACATCTAGGGCTATGCTTATTAAACAGCTAGAAACAACTAGCTCAGGTTTTGAGAAATGCCTTTGAAGGTGTGTTTGACATTACAGCTGTCTGTAAACTAGGGATCTCAAAGCTCTTCTGAAAACTAATTAGACCTGATGACACATCCGTGAGGTATGCATGCATTTCATAGTTGTGACTTTTCTGTATTTGAGTCATAGTCCAGAGTAAAACCCAGGCAATCTTGTTTAATCACTAAACAAGAAACATTCTTGAGTAATCTGAAACTGCACTTCTCCTCTCAGATTTTTTTGAATAGTTACTTTACCAGAGGTTTATTATTTTATAGCTATTGCTTTGTACATTTAGCGCAGTTTAGCATTACCTGTATATTCCGTGTGATTTTGAAATTGTTACTAAAGGGGACTGTCCAGTTGCTCATGACTAAAATGGGAACTGGTGACTCATTCAATAAAAGCTCCAGCAGAATCAGCAAAAGTACAGCATGGGTAGGTGTGTCCACTTAGTAACAAGTTAACTGCTGAATGGAATTTACTCCTGCAAACTAGCAGGCAGTCTTTTATGGCTGAAATGGGATGAAAGTAACCCAGTTTTAGTAGGTGTGAATTTTAATGAGAGTAGCTTGTACCTGGTTGCAGATATAGTCTAGTAATATTTTAAAATCTATTGTGGAATGACAATGTGGTGTTGGTTAAGCAAAAATCTTTAAATTTCTTGTGCTCCATAGGAGAGATGAGGAGAGCTGTTAAGAGTTTCCCTGCTGTCCTTGTCTTTGTGGAGAAATTGCATTGGTCTAAGATATGTGCCCACTATTAGTTGCGAGCGGTAATGTTTGCAAAGGCTACTATGGATCTGCTTTGAGTCAGATGTTTGGGAAATGTGTCCAGAAACACACATTTTTGAGGAGTGTCAGGATTATTCTAGAAGCAATTAGCATGAATTAGAAAAGCCTCTTCTCTAGTAAAGGAAGCCCTGTTACTGCTTCTGGAAATAATGAACTGTTTGTTGCTGGCACTTTTGCTGGTGCTGGCAGTAATAATTCTAATGACTTCCAGGGCAATACCAGAGTGCTAGATGTTTCTACTGTAGCCAGTCTGATATCTGCAGCTCCTTATTTTTTTTCTTTCGCAATGTAAAGCTTCCCAATGCTTTTTGTTTCTCATTATCAATATCTAGGTTCTTGTCTCTCCTGCTTAATATATATTAAAGTTTGCAAAAGCTTTTTTAAGAGTGGCTTCAACTTAAATCAGTTGTTTACTTGCCGCTGTTATGTGACTATGGTAATAGTATGGACAGATTATTGGTTTTTTACAAGAAAATGTTAGGTGTCTGTCTCATTAACTTCTAAGATGTCTTTCAGATAATACAATCTTCAAATTCATTTGTAATCTGAAAATGTGATGAGAAAGGACATAAAACATGGTGTACCAGCTGAACTAGAGGCTGATTGCAAATTTTGTTTGGCCATGATATCCAACAACATAGCTAAAGATAAAAGCAGTGCTTAAAGACCAAAAACATAAAATAAGGTGTTTCATGGTGTGATTGACCCTTGGTCCTTCTCCTAAGAAAAGCAATTAACTGACTTGGATACTGTTTCTGAACTAATGCTAAACCAATTTCAGACTTGTTAACATCACATTGCTCTGCTGTATGCAAATTGCAGTGAAGTGAGTTAGGACCAATGGGTGTGTCTTCAGGTATTTATTGGGAATTTTTCAGTGTTCTTCCAGACATACAGGAACAATGACAAAAAGGAACTCATTTATCGTAAAATATGTCTGCCATACTTGAGAACTGTTCTTTCTTGCTTAAATACCTTGTTGACTTAAAACATCAGACATGCCTTGTTGTTTTGAAGGGATATAGGAAAATTGAAGAAGTCTCGATACTTTCCTATCTAAGTACACTGAGTATTCAAGTACACTTGAATTCAGGCTTTGAAAAGTTAGTTGTGGAGTTCTGCTGGAAAAACTGCTCCAAAAACCTGGTTTACATTACTTCATTTTGGTGTTTTAGTGCTTGCTCCTTCATTGAGCTTGTTATGTATTTCATCGTGAGCTTTTAATACACATACAATTTCAAGTTTTCAAAATTAAGCGCTAGTTTTAAAACTCTTTGGACTTCCTGGCAAGGGATGGTTCATCACAGATCTTTTCTGTTACTGAGGAAGGAGTTGTGTGGAACAGCTGCCTGAACCAGGCTTGAACTCTGCCTAGAAAATAAATTTTGTCATTATAGAGGTATTGGTGATTTAGTTGTTTGTATGTTGATGTTTGCAAAAGACCTCATGTAGGTGCAAGCTGTACCCCTAAAAACATTTTCAATGGTACAATACACATCTACCTGATGTCAGAGTGGCCAGCTGACTTTCACAAATATTAAAACTTCTCCTCCTGTAGAGTAGGTCAAAATTGCCTTCACTCAATATATTTTCTCCTGTCACTGTATCATCTTTTCATAGTGGGATCCAACTGACTTGTGCACCTTCCTGTCTCCTATGTGCAGTTTTTGCTTATGTAAAACAGAGTGGGGTTTATTTACATTGGAGGTTTGGGTTTGCATCTTGGTTTTGATGCTGGACTTAAAATACTAAAATTTTAATGAAGAATTGTACTTCAAATGCTATTTGTGTGCTTATTAAGAAAACTTCAGTGTTTCCTACTAATTCCATGATGTTTTTCCAGCTGAACGAGCTTTGGATACCATGAACTTTGATGTCATTAAAGGCAAACCAGTGCGCATCATGTGGTCTCAGCGCGATCCATCTCTACGTAAAAGTGGTGTGGGCAACATCTTCATCAAAAACTTGGACAAATCAATTGATAACAAAGCTTTGTATGACACATTTTCTGCTTTTGGAAACATCCTCTCTTGTAAGGTTAGTGCAAAATTATTGGTGTGTTTAATGGTTTGACACAAAAGCCTCCAGTTTATGCTGGAGACATTCCATGGATATTACAACAGGGTTTTTCTTTAATAGGTGGTATGTGACGAAAATGGATCCAAGGGTTATGGATTTGTACATTTTGAGACACAAGAAGCTGCAGAAAGAGCTATTGAAAAAATGAATGGTATGCTGCTTAATGATCGCAAAGTGTAAGTACATAAATATGTAGTGGGGGATCAACAGGTTGAAATTCATTTTACAGTGGACAAATATTTAAAGCTTTTCTAGAATAAAACAGGTTGTTCTAAAAATTTCTAATTTTAAGGAGTATTTAGAATTTTAGTGCTAGGAATACTATGAATTGTATCCTGCCTATTCTAAAGACAGAATAAGTTCAGAAAAGGCTAATAACAGAGTCTAGGGGAAAAAAGTTGTATTGTCTTACAAGCCAGTGCTGTAATGAGGATTTGAGAACCTCTCTGGTTTTCTGATGTTACTGGTCTGAGATAAAATACAATCTATTGGGTATTCCAAATAATACTGCCTTTATAAGAGTTGTGCGATAGGTATGTTACCCATTTTTTGGATGAAACTTCTGGCTCTATATAGTTAGTCCTGAATGGCAGTTGGATTACACTAATTTTTTATATTAATGTCTGTTAATAGGCATATCTATGAACATAGATTTTGAAACTTGCTTATTCTGTGCTTGACTGCCATACAGTGGATGTTTTTGCTCAACTTCTATCTTTATACAACCTTTTTAAATTAGTAGAAAAAGGTCAGCATGTAGTCATAAAAGCACTATCATTCTACTGTCCTTGGTTACGATAAATTGGGTGGAATTTTCGAAGTTTAAGAAAATGCTGAGTTAGTGTATGCTACTTCATTGTATGTGACAGATTTGGAAATAAAAAGTTGGACAATACAGTAAAATTTGAGAGCAAAAGGTCTCCTACAGTCAGAAATCAATGTTAGCCATGTAATATCTGTACTAGAGCAGTCCCTTGCATTGCAGTTGTGTTCAGCTTCTGTTCTTTCTTTGACTATATGAACTGATGCTGACCTTTGGTGTTCCCAGCCAGTTTACAATGGTATTTGACTAAAGAGCAAGTTGAACTATTTATTTCTCTATGTCTATTTAAAAAAAAATCTTGCTTTGGTATAGGCTGAAAATGTGTGTAAGGGAGTGGGGAAGGTTAAATATCGCTTGCTTAAAAACTGGGCTGGAGAATGGTAACTGCTTTAAGGCTGCCAAGTTTTTAGTGTGGCAAAGGGATTATGCTTGTATCTAGAGTTTCTATTTAGCCACTCTACCCAGTACTCTTTCCCATTGTCCAGACCTGTTGTCAAAGGCTGTTTTATGAGTGAACAATCTCGGCAATAGCTTGAAAGGATTTTTATGCTAGTAACTGTGATAAGCACACTGATGTTGCAAAGGATATTGAAATTGTTTTTCTGATGGGGTTTTATCGTAAGTATTTTATCTAAAGAATTTCATGTGTATAATGAACAATGAGACTCATTAAGAATAAATTATGATGCCAAAGTATTAAAGTTTTTTAAAACAATGACAGACTTGCTTTAATCTACACTATTCTGTTCTGCAATTAGATTTGTTGGAAGGTTTAAATCCCGCAAAGAGCGTGAGGCAGAGCTTGGAGCCAGAGCAAAGGAATTCACCAATGTTTACATCAAGAATTTTGGAGAAGACATGGATGATGAGAGACTTAAGGAACTTTTTGGCAAGTTTGGTAATGTCTTTTAAGTTTATATAAACATCAGTGAACTTCAGCTTAGTATTTATATCTTACCTGTACAGTGCTTTGTAATACAAGGGATCAGCTGGTTGAATCATGTTGGTTTAAAAAAAATTAAAAAGGTACTGAAAAGTTGGTACTTAATTTCAATTTCAGATTCAAAGTGCAGTGATATCCACTGCAGAATTTTAAATAGCCAGAATAGCGAATATAAACCTGCCATCAGAATTATTTCTGATAATGTGTCTAAACAGGCTTTTGATTGGGTTTTGCATCTTTTTTAAGTTGCAAATAGAAGAGTTCTCTGTTTTTGTACAGATTGCTGTTATGAATTCATTACAGGGTACATGACAGATGAGCTTGCTATTGCTTTCATTGACCTGCAGACTTACCTTTACTCAGAGTATCTCTGCTTTTCATTATTCAGTGGCATTGTGGTGGTTGACGTAATATGAAATTATAAGGAACTCTTCCATTGGCAAGCTATTGGGTTCCATCTTGATCCTCAGTTATGTACGGGCCAAAATTATGGCAGGCATATGATCACGGTCTAGTAATGTATATGATGTGTCACCATCAAAATAGGAAATAGCAAACTCCTTTAGCACTTACCTAATAGAAAGGCCTCCCTTTCTGGCTTTCAAGTACCTGTTTTAAAGGATGGAAACACTAGTGCTTTTTAAATGTTGTGATATTTAATGAGGAAAAACAATTTCATTCACTTTGAGGTGAAATTTCTACCCTGTTTTTCCTGAACATACGGTAGGAAAGAAATGCAGCATGGCAGACTTCAGCCATAATGGCTGAAGCTCAGCATCAGGGCAAATTAGCAATATTATATTAATGGGTGATTTTTACTAGATACTATTATTGGTGCAGCAGTCCTCTGTAATGCAGGTAAAACCAACTAAATATTAAGAACTCTAGACAGGATGTTCCAAACATGAAGAGAATATACTGTGTATATGAAGCGTAAGTATTTCACTCTCTTTTTAGGTCCTGCCCTAAGTGTGAAAGTTATGACTGATGAGAGTGGAAAATCCAAAGGCTTTGGCTTCGTTAGTTTTGAAAGACATGAAGATGCCCAAAAAGTAAGCTTTTGGACTTTATTTTAGGAATTCTCTGAATTCAAATAATATGTTTCACTGAGTGATTTGAAATGTGAATTCATTAAGGGTTTTTAATTGGTCAAGGACACTGCAAGTACAAGTGTCTGCTTCCTAAGTGACTTAGCATAGTTTCTGGCATTTAGAATGCTTTCTTATGAGCAAACATCAGTTGATTTCAGGAGCCTATTAAGTCAAGATACTCTGAGACAGCTGGAACTAGTGTAGAAATGGGGAATCTTGAATAATTTAATAACCTGCTACAGTTGGGATTAAAGGTCTCGATGAGATTTGGACTCACTCATGCTGAGCAACATACAAGCATAGTAAATTATTATATCTCTGCAAAACTGAGATGAATCATTGAGTCCAGTTTGGTTGCACAAAACATTTATGCAAGGCAGAAAGGATTGTGTTTTCATACTTCAGCACCACGAAGTCAGCAGGCAAGCTATTAGTTTTTTGGAACATGTTTGGCACAGCTATAAGAAAATAGTCATAGAGCCCTGTGATGTTGCGTTTACTCTGAAGAGTAACTTTGGAAGAAGGGTTCTTTTAATTTGTGTATATGTCTGTAACATGATGGTATGTTGTGTAACTAATTCTTTGTCAGCTTTCTTTTGTTGCTTTGATGTGTCAGTTGACTGTGGCAGCAGGGATG
The DNA here is from genome assembly GCA_009769605.1 of Bucorvus abyssinicus. NCBI lineage: Eukaryota > Metazoa > Chordata > Aves > Bucerotiformes > Bucorvidae > Bucorvus > Bucorvus abyssinicus. Next base: position 13,336,377 of record CM020033.1, on the reverse strand, counting down.
TAACATCAGGAAAAAAACAGCACAGAACAAATCAGAGCAACAAACAAAGTTTGCTTTTCAACAGGCATTTTGGTGATTTGTTGGTACTGCAAGTGTACAAGCAAGAGATTAGAATAAATCCTGTCTGTCTTACATCTACATTGTTCAGTCTTGCATACACTTATTGGTGAATTGTTTTCTCTTACAAAAGCCAGAACCCCATGTTGGGTGTTTTAAAATAACCTAAAATTCTAATATCTCTGTAAATTTTTGTTCAATAGCTTTGATCATGAAGGTATACAATAAACTGGTGAGTTCTGGTTTTAGATTAATTTAATAAATTTGTGCCGGAGTTTTCAATTCTTAGTAGTTGTAACTCAAAACAGCATAAAGGAAAGAAGTTCATATTTTCATACTCTTAAAGTATTTCCTTAAAGTTTTTTTTAAAAAAGCCATGTATGCCAGCTGTAGCTTAACATGTAAGAAAATCTGGTAGATACAGTGTCAGGTGTTACTTTTAAAAACAGAAGTCAGGTGTGCAAATTAGAGCTTTTCAACTTAGTTTGCTTTCTTTTCTCTGCCTTTAGGAAGATAAGGCTAGAGAAATATTTCCTCATGTGACTTGATGGTTTCCCCCCTCAACTTCATAAAAGAAAAGTTTTTTGTATCCCTCATGACTTTTTTTAACTGGACAGAAGCACACTCAGAAACCAATTTCCATTTTAGTTTAAGCAGGGTAGTCTTGGAGTATTTTGTTTCAGCTAGTGATATTTTAGATGGATTGGCTCTGTTTCTGGAATTCTTATGTAACTTTATATTTGCATTTCTTTTTTTTGTATGCCTGAAAAACACTGGAATACAAAGGACTGCTAACCTTGTTTATTAACTGTAGGCTGTAGATGAGATGAATGGGAAAGAGCTCAATGGGAAACAAATCTATGTTGGCCGGGCTCAGAAAAAGGTGGAAAGACAGACGGAGCTGAAGCGCAAGTTTGAACAAATGAAGCAGGACAGAATCACCAGATACCAGGTTCATTTTCAATTCAAGAGGACTAACTGTATTCTGTGATATATCTAGATTTACACAGATCATTTGCTTTCAAAAATAACTTGCCTATTTTTTAGGGTGTAAATCTCTATGTGAAAAATCTTGATGATGGAATTGATGATGAGCGTCTTCGAAAAGAATTCTCCCCATTTGGTACAATCACTAGTGCAAAGGTAAAGTTTATAGATTGCGTTTGTCCATTCTCTGAAAAAAAGCAGTGAGCCTTCACCAAAGAGTGATTTATTTGACTAACAGATGTGACTCTGAAGCTTATCATTGCTACTGTATACATGGACATCTGCTTTCTTGATTATTTTACGTCTCAGGTTAAATGCGTCTGACCAATACTTCCTTGAAATAAACTGATACTAATGTGAGAAAATACATCTTTTCAGTGCAATAATATGCTCATTATTATTTCACTGAGATTTTAATCTGTATTCAGTAAATGGTTACCTATTAATCAGTTATATTCCTTTTTATAAATTTAGTCAAACAAACCTGTGGTCTCACTTTTAGTAAGCTGAAAAAAAGAAACTCCTGCAAGTTGAGCAGATGCTACATTCTCTTGGTTTAAAACTAAATTTTTTCTGACAGGTCATGATGGAAGGTGGCCGCAGCAAAGGATTTGGATTTGTATGCTTTTCATCACCAGAAGAAGCCACCAAAGCTGTCACAGAAATGAATGGTAGAATTGTGGCTACTAAACCATTATATGTAGCTCTAGCCCAGCGTAAGGAAGAGCGCCAAGCTCATCTCACCAACCAGTATATGCAGAGAATGGCAAGCGTAAGAGCAGTACCTAATCCTGTAATCAACCCTTACCAGCCAGCACCTCCTTCAGGTTACTTCATGGCAGCTATCCCACAGGTACGTATATGAGATGAGTGACTAAATGTCTTGTGCTGTGTATAAAATCTGTTTAGATTTAACAGTAAACACAACTATTAGCATGTGTCCATAATTTCAGCATTCTGATTTCACAGCAGAAAGGTGATGGACTGTTCAGCATGCCCTTTAAAGATACCAGAGTTACACAATGCTTTTCTATTTGACAGACTCAAAACCGTGCTGCATACTATCCCACTAATCAACTCGCTCAACTTGCTAGGCCTAGTCCTCGCTGGACTGCTCAGGGTGCCAGACCTCATCGTAAGTCACTTCTTTACCTCTTCCCAGTGATGACGGTAAACCACATAGCATTTACCTTTGCACATTTAAATATGTTTTCACGGCATTACAGAGTATCAGTCTTGTCTTTGTGCTGTTAGTGGTATTATTTCTGAACTCTTTTCACCATTCAGTGTTTCAGCATGTAACTTAATGTGCTTTCTCTAAAACACAGCATTCCAAAACATGCCTGGTGCTATCCGCCCAGCAGCACCCAGACCACCATTTAGTACCATGAGACCAGCTTCTTCACAAGTTCCACGAGTCATGTCCACACAACGTGTTGGTAAGTTTCATTTATGCAAATTTTAAGTATTAGAATTATTTTTTAATTTTGTTGATTCAGAATGATCTCTCAAAGTATTTGTAGGTTCAATATCACATGTGGTAACACTTCCATCCTTTTCTGGCCCTTACTAAATGAGTAAGCTAGTATCACCTTCTAGTAGTTGCTTTAAATACTGTCCTAGCAAAGACTCATGCTGTGGTCCCATTTACTTAGCATGAAGCATTTCTTCTTTTAGTGTGCATTTTAATAATACTGTATGACAGCCACTGCCATTTCTAAACATCATTGTGGCAACTGTAATAATAGGTTGCATGTAGAAATACTGAGATGATAGAATTTTAGCTCTTACTATTTTGTCATAGAATACTGTGAGTCAGTGTCATGTATGCAGGATCTATACATCACTGACTGAACCAGAATTGATTGTAATGGAGTCTTAATTGTCTCAATGTATTAGGCAGTAGTATTTTTTAGCTATCTACTTCATGAAAGTATCTTATTTTAGGATGACTATTGACATAAAGTGCTCCGGAAATCAAGTGTTCTTTGACCTTAGAATATAACAAAATAAATACTCAACCGAAGTGAATGCTTTCTGACAGATCTTTTGTCAATAGCATCTAAGGAAAGCGATTCACTAGTGAAATGACTGGAAAGTAACATCCAGTAGGTTTCATGCTTTGAACCTTCAGGTGTGACCAGTGATGTGACAGTTGACAATACTACTGAGATGAATCTGTAGTACAATACATAAATTAAGTATTCTGTTTGGGCTGGTGTGGGGTGGGGGCGCGATCTGTAACTTTTACAGTGTAAGCTAAATAACATAATTCTGTACATGAATTTTTTTTTTTCAGCTAATACATCAACACAAACAATGGGTCCACGTCCTGCAGCAGCAGCTACTGCAGCTACTCCTGCTGTACGCACAGTACCACAATACAAATATGCTGCAGGTGTTCGTAATCCTCAGCAGCATCTTAATACACAGCCACAGGTTGCTATGCAGCAGGTATGGAATTTTAGGAACTGGTCTGTGCTTTTGCTGGTGTTTTTTGCAGGGGAAGGTGGCAGAGGTGGGATGCTTATGATTAAGAGTTGTCTTTCTTATTCTAGAATTCAGGCTCTGCATTATGGCAGCAGAGTTGTAGCCTTGGGGTTTTAAGCATATTTCAAGTTCACTTGGGCCAGGATGTGATCCTGTGTTACTTCACATTTTCCAGTTTTTTGCTTGATACCTTAGCCTGAATTCTCCTTGTGTTTGCTCCAGGGTGGTTGATACTAATATCCAGCATCACTCAGCTCTAACTAGTGCTGTTTGATTAAATGGACTTAGTTGTAGTTTCTTCCGTGTTTCTGACAGTGTAGGCATTGTTTATGCTGAGTTGTGGAACACTGGATATTTGAAGCTGTACCTAATTAAGAACTAGAATTTAATTTTTGAAATGGTGTTAAATTAATTTGCAGCCTGCTGTCCATGTGCAAGGTCAGGAACCCTTGACTGCTTCCATGCTGGCTTCTGCCCCTCCACAAGAACAAAAGCAGATGTTAGGTATGTCAAATGATACCTTTCTCTATGCCTTGTAGCAGAAGGACAATCAAAGTACTCTTATTCTGCATTTTAAGATCGAGAAAAATGGTTTTAGCAGTAGAACAAGGTGTTTGTTTCTCTTTTTCCTTAAATCTAGGCTGTGTATGTCAGAAGGGATTTGTTACTCTTAACTTTTTTCTCTCTAGGTGAACGTCTATTTCCTCTCATTCAAAGCATGCACCCTACTCTGGCGGGTAAGATCACTGGAATGTTGTTGGAGATTGACAATTCTGAACTCCTCCACATGCTCGAGTCTCCTGAGTCTCTTCGTTCGAAGGTAGGTGGAGTTTTGCCTTACACGAGTTTTATCAGCAATTAAGTCTATACTGATTTAACAGGTGTTTATGCTGGCACAGTGGAGTAGCAGCAGTGCAACAAGGCACGAGAAGCTAGACTGTCCTCTTCCAGAGAGTGGCAGAGACATGAACTGGAACTGTAATGTTATACTTTTTTAAAAAGCAGGCATTGCTTGAATGCATAATTTAAATTGTTTCATTAACTTGAATATGCAGAAATTACTAAGCTTCCCTTTATGAATTTTTCTTTTTTACTTAACAGGTTGATGAAGCTGTAGCCGTACTACAAGCCCACCAAGCTAAAGAGGCTGCTCAAAAGGCAGTTAATAATCCCACTGGGGTTCCAAGTGTTTAATAAGTAAGTTTTCAGAGCCCTATAGTTTTATGGGTTGACTGGGGCAATAGTCCTTTAGCCCATGGCCTTATAAAGCAGCACGCTTCCAGGCTCTGTATCCTTTGCAACCATAGAAATAGCAGCTATGGCGTAGCTGTAAACAAATTTTGTGCTCAAGCTGATTGTCCAGTTCTGTAGCTCTTGGTTAGCAAATGCTGCTGACATTTTGTCTTGGATACTTAGCTGGAATTAAAGCATTGTTTTTTTACAGCATATTTAGCTGGAATTAGTTCTAGGCATGCATGCAAAAATGTGCAGTTCTGTCCAATGCTAGTATTCATAGTGTTGTTCAAGAGGAACTTGGGGAATTGAAATAAGCTTAAAATGACACTTCAAACCTTTTTTTCCTTAGAAATTAAATAGCTTATTTCAACTATAATTTCTCTGTACTTACCAAATATATAATTATACAGTAATTTAAAACTAAACGACATATTTTCTTGACCACTTTTTGGTGAATTTCACTTTAATGTCAATTAAAATATTGATGTTCCTCATTGCCTTCTGTGGGATTAGTATCTTAATTTTGCATGACAAGAAGAGGCAAAAGGCAGTATCCTTACAAGTTTGAAAAAGGAAAATGTTGTGGGTTTGAGGATGATGCAGGTGCCTATTCTCCATTCAGTCCAGTTATGTTTTGCCTAAGAACTTCCACATTTATAGCTATCAGTTGAAGACGCCTCCTTTAACATTTATTCATTTAATATTTTCTTCTTTTTCTTGGTCTTTTCATTTCTGCAACTTTCCTTTTGGAGGCAGAATTGGAGTTGTTTTTTCCACACTTCTTTTTCCTTTTTTTTGCTAGTGACACTTTCACACTGGAGATAAAGTGCCAAATAAGTTGTCTGTCTTAAACTAAGATGCCTGAACATACTCCATATGCTCCATGGTGTTTTAGTAATTGGAAATTGAAAACACTACTAGTGTAGTTAATTTGATGAGCCTTGGTGTGCTGGCCTTAAGAGTAGAGGTGACCTGCAGTCAAGTTAGCTACAGTAACAAATTATTGTGCGTAGCCATTGTCCAAGGCCATGCTGCACAGAGTACTGTTTTAGACTCGATTTTGTCTCACTGAGTGTCACAGACTTGGATGTTTTACTTTTGTGGCTCTAGAAAGTGGGGATACATCTGATATGCTGCCTGTAAAGAACTTTGGTGGGATTGAGACCATTAAAGCCCAAAGTACTGTTGGGCTTTCAGTTGTTGAAAGCGTGTCGGAAGACATAAGGTGATGCTTTAATTATAAAACCTAACAACATTATTTTTGTTTCCAGAAAGATCCGGGACTACAATCTAGAACTTCGCTTCACCGAAGAAAAAAAAAAAATCTAAACATGGAAAAACTATTAAATATTGAGAAAAACATTGCAAAATATAAAATAAATAAAAAAAGGAAAGGAAACTTTGAAGCTTATGTACAGAGCAACGCCGGGGCTAGCAAAACAAGTGCTAGTCCTAGATTACTTATTGATTTAAAATTAAAAAAAAATAGTAAAATAAAAAATACAAATTAATGTTTTATAAACCCGGGGGAAAAGAATTTTCAGCACAGTACAAAAATTTAAAGCATTCCTTTCTTTAATTTTGTAATTCTTTACTGTGGAAAAGCTCAGAATATCACCACTGTTTTAGTTGACAGTGAGAATTGATAGCTGAGCAAAGAAACATAATTTGGATTATAAAATTCTTGGTTTAATAAAAATTCCTTAAACACTGACTTGTGATGTGGTTTTTGTACAGTGTACTGCTGATAAGGCTGGTGTTTGGAATGCCAAGTCAGAATCCCACTCCATAGTATGTTCTAGCAGTTTCTAGAGATGAGCCTACATTTAGCCACCTGTTACTGATAATGCAAACTTGGGCATTAAAACAAATCACCAGAGCAGCTAGATCCATATCTGGGTTTAAATCATTAATAGCATGATGTCTGAGCTCTTGTCATTGTTTAATTATGAAGAGGCCTTTAAATACTCGACTTTGACCAGTAAGAAATGTTGTTATAAAAGGCCTGTGTTGGAATTGTGTAACATACCAACACATCATCCCATTGGACCACTTGAATATGGCATTGATTCTCACAGGTTTTGGCAGAAGGAACAATTCCTACACAGGTCTCTGGCTGTGCCTCTACGTGGCTAATGAACCCTGAGGTGGAGGCAGAGTCATGTGGGTATCGGTGAATGAGCAAGGATTGGCTGCAATAGGCAGTCTTGCGAAATTCCATTATTGTGAACGTATAAACACAAAGCATTCCTAGAACAAAAAAAAGCTTCAGATGGTATTGTATTAAAAACTGAATGCATAGTAACTCAGATCATGCTTTTTACTCAGTAAAATCCCGTGGGCAGGCCTGCTTAATCCTCTGAAGTGAATATTTCTAATGCTGTTTGCCTAACAAGTGAATGGCTACTGTTAGCTTTTTCTTTTTCCTCTGTTAGTAAATTGGTTCAATTTTAACTTCACTACATTTTTGGTTTTTTAATGTGCTGAACAAATCCTTGTCAAAGGCAAATTTGAAAGTCCCAGCTAGCTCTTCGGTAACTAAATCATTGCATTATTACTGAAAAAGAATACAGTTAGAGTGCTTCAAATCAGCAGATTGGAAAATTGAGAAAGTAATCTGAAATGGCTGCTGTTCCTTATTAATACTCACTGCAGAGATCTCAGTAACTTCCAGTTGTAACATGCCACAGAGCTCTGCATACAGTGAGCTTATGCAAAACTTTTGGTGGGTTTTTTATCAAATTTGTGAATGGTGAAGTAATTCTAGAAGTTTTACTTCTCCAGAAATTTGCTTTCTGCAAAAGGTGGACATTCCTGGTCCATCCTTATATTTGACTGTCAAAAGAATTGAAGGGATGGGAGTGCCTTTTTAAAATGAATTGCTGCTTGATCTAAATCCGATCTAGTGTATGATACCATAATTGTCTTCACTCGAGGTTGATAGGACCTTCAGGTCAGCTTGTGTGTTAGCCACTAAAAAGAGCATCCAAGCAAATGTCCAATGGCAGCAAAAGTGACAAGAGCCAACACTGGCACATGAGCTGTTTATTTAGCTACAGGACTTTACTGAGGTTGTGTTTTGCAGGATTGAAACTGTTAAGAGCATAATTGAGCTGTTAATTGCATAACCAAGGTAGAGTACGGAGCTTTTGTTATAAAACGCATTTTCACTGTGTAAGTTAGATACATCGAAGTTGTCCATCTACAGATGGGTTATCCTGTAGTTGCTGCCTTGTGTTTTTTCCCCCCCTTTAAGGGAGTACTCTGTGCAGACTTGCAGAATATGAGGCATTTTCTACCTAGTTTAGCCCATAACTGGCTCTGCAAGCTGCTTAATCAAAAATGATAATGGCAGGGGGAGAAAGGAAGCAGTTAAGATGACATGTTCTCTTTTTACAAAGAGAAAAATCTGGCAGGCTGGGATAGGTGAAAGGAACAAAGATCCGTAAGTTGTGTTAAAGGTTTAATGGGAGGTCCAAAGGATGATATAAAGACCTGACTATTGGCAGGAGTGTCTGGGCCCTAGCAGGAAAGTAAGAGTGCCCCTCACTTCTGCTTGTTTCCCAGATAAAAGGTAACATTTCTTCGGTGAGCCTGCCGGAGTTAAACAAAAATAATTTTTATGTTTTGTAAGAAAGTGCCAGTTATTTAAACTCTGGCATATGGAGAAACTGAAAAAGGAGGAAAAGAGGGGTTCTCCTAGCTTTGTACAAGACCTCTGTGGGTGTGTCATGCACCATCATCTGTACCAGCCTGAAACACTAGCCGATGTTTGTGATGAAGGAAACAGTGAGGCAATTGTGCAGAGGCAATCATGGGTTGGTTGGGTTTATTTCTTCCCACCCTTGATTACGTGGTAATTCCCCATTGTATACCACAGACTCCTATTTAATCAATGTCTTTTTTTTTTTAAATCTTAGAGACAGTGAACAGTGTGTTTGTTAGAACCTCTATCAATGTATCTTTACTACCGTAAAACAATGCATCACACAGAAAAATGAATCTATTCAATAGAGGTAAAGCATCATTTCCTTGGCTTAACAGGCAGCCTAACTGGCAGACGCTTCCTCCTGCCACTTTTTCCCTCTAGCATGTGTCACAGGCTTATGCTGATCCTCTGCTGCCCTGCAGGCACCCGGTGCTAGGCTGATTTTGCTGGATCCTCTGGTATTTCATTCCTTCAGCCCTTCCCTGTCTTCCATTCTAACCACTGCAAACACTTCAGTTTAGCAGCAGCCAAAAGCCCACTCCTGACATGAATGGAGGATGGAAGAATGAGTTCATCACCCGCCTTCCCAAGCAGAATGGTTTTAAGGGCAGCTACATCAAAGGTTTGGTGCAGAGGTAATCTGGATTGCATGCGTTCTCTTCACTGCTCTGCAGAAGTCTAGGAAGTTTGGATTTCAGTGAGTCCTGGGGGAGGAGAGGACAAGGTGGTAGAAATCAAGATGTTCCTGAGTCAAGCAATGTTATTGCAGTTGCCAGTTAACACTAATTAGGTATCTACCCATGAGTAAATAAATAAATTACACTTTCAGTCCTTCCACCAAAATGTGTTTCCTTCTGAAAGTATTGTAAATGATTGCTATGGACAACTGGATGCTGAAAGACAGCCACTTAGCATTTTGGATTAGGATTCTTGGCAAACAGGTTTTGTGAATTCTGCATCTAATAGACATTATTTCTGCTTGAAATAACTGAAAAAAAAAAAAACCCACCCAAAAAATAACCAAGACTTGTATTTATTCTTAATAGGTCCAGGAGATGTCCAAACTGACAGGATAGAGCCACAGTCTTGTCCCTGTGACCACAACTCGCTAGGTTTTTCATAGTGACATGTTTCAGGTATGTGACAAAGCAGTTCTGGCCATCGTACTTGTGATTAAGTAGGAAGCTCCATTTCTATGATTGATCTTTCCATTAGAGTTGCTCCCCGAACCTGAGCAATATTTTCCCTCCCTCCTGAAATACTTTAAACTACCAGTGAACCCTTCATAGCTTCCCATGTACATGAGTTGTTCCTGAGAGACAATTCAAGGTTAGAAATGCCTGAGTAAATCCAGCACAGGCTTGGATTTTCTGGAATCAGAGGCTACGCTCGAAAAAGTCTCAGTTCTTCTGCTGGATTACTTTTTACGACATAAATGGGCACTTTGAATTGAACTGCCCTGTTTCCCCTGCCTCCTTCCCATTTTCCCTTTTGGTCTTTTCCTTACAAAGAGAAACACCACATCCTATGTCTCGTTACAACAATTAGCTGCCTCATCAACATCATGGCAAGTGATACCAAGAGCCCCACACCATCTTTGCAATGAAAAGCCACAGGAAGGCTACAAGGTCCGGCTGGGAAATGTTGCAAGTCTTCTCTGACAAGTTTCAAAGGCAGCACGCTGACTTAAGGAGGTTCTGCAGCTCAACTGATAGCGTAGGAGATGAGTCTATTCTCATATGAAGACTTGAAATCTGGGGAATCCTTGTATGCCCTCCTCCCACCAACTGAAGATTTGCATTTGGGATCCTGTCTTTTCTGAGCCACATCTCACTCACTGTCTCCCCACTTCACATGTTTATACTCAATTGACAAGCCAGGAGGAGCACACACACACAAAAAAAGCTCTATGATGCCTCAACAAGGCAGGCAGAGATTTCAGCACCCCAGCAGCCTAAATGCTCTTCCTCAGGCAACTGTGAGTTTGTGTGATATGACTGCCTCTGTGAAGGAAAGCTTTTAGTCCTGCTGCCTTCTGTTGTATGAGGTCAGCAGTGATGGATAGTAGCTCTACCCACATGAAAATGCAGCTGGCAGGGTTACAAATCCTCAGGAGGTGGCATCTGAAGTGAATACAAATTTAAAACAAATGTTTTCAGCCACACTAATGCCACAAGGTGCGTGCGTAGTTGGAGCTCCCTTTGAAGGGCTTGGGCAACAAGAACAAAGGAAAAAATATTTTAAAAAAATAAATTGAAACTTAGATTTCTCACTTGTTGAATGTAATCATTAAGAAAAAAAAAAATTACAAGCTGGGCCAACATAACGGGCCTGTTGCAAATAGTCTCCTACTTCCTATGTAAACCTGATAAAGAAACATCCCTAATCAAGTCATGCACTAGCTGGCTATAGCTGTCTAAAGTATGTACTTTTTTATAGCTCTGAGCACACTTTAAAATGTTCCATGTGATACCTGAGCATTGAGAAAACAAAAATGATGCCCTGGGCAGGCTAACTGGTTGTGTCACATTGCAGTAACAGGGACCTTGGGTTTCATGTGGTCTAAGTTAAACTTGAAGTCAGCAGATGACATAAAACAGATTACGGTTCAAAAAGTGGGCCCCAAACATAGCGCATTGTCACATCTGTAAGTGGAATCTTGCTTAATCCTGTCTCTTGGCACTGTTAAGAGAGATTTGCCACCAAAGGTAGCTCGATTTCCCCTCCTGTGGTTTTCCAGAGGGGAAACAGATACAGGCAGATGAGAAGAGACCACCAACCTAGAAAAACAACAGAAGTGGAAAATTCCTGCCCATGGCCTGGAGCATAGATCTTTGTCTGCCTATACCTCGCATTTTCCCATCATACTCATTTCGCAGCCACTTTGCCTCCCAGGTTACAAGCGGAGATGTGGATTTGCAAAGTGGCTTGGGATGCAGTTGAGGATGCACAATGGGCCTCAGTCAGAAGGGGAAGGAAAACTCTTCCAGAGCTCCCCATGGTGGGGGTGCCTCATCTCCCAGGTACAACAGGGCAGCCATGACACAGCAGCTACAAAGTTGGCTGTGTAAGAGGGTGGTTGTGTGGGTGCTCCAGAAGTTGTCAAACTGGTTATATTTGGCTGCACAGATGAAGTAAAATAAATCATCAAACGTTACACAGTGTTACTTAATTTAGTCTTCTCCATTTTCTCCAGAATGCCCACAGTTAACCCTGTTTCTTGAAAATCACGTACAAACCTTGTTCCACTGGGAAGGGGTTTTCCCCAGGTCAGTGAATCACAGCCTTCCCAAAATAATTTTCTTCCTCTGACAAAGGGCCTTTTGGTAAGGCCGGAGTACTGTGCTTATGCCGGGCCCTGGTTCACAGCGGAGGCATTTAAGCTGCATTATTTCCATGTTGATGAACTCATTTCACATCTCCAGCAGCACTGCTTGTGGAAGGCCATGAGGATTCACAGGAGAAGGCCCAGCTCCCGCAGTGCCTTTCCCTCAGGGGTACCAGAAATATGCTAAAGGAAGCTATGAAATACAGCAAGCATAACTCATCTTTATTGTCCAGTAGTTACCAACAAACAAAAGTCCTAGGCCAGAGATGGACCTGCCGTTTTAACTGTACCTGGCCTCCAGTGAGGCACTGTATGAAAAAATGACTTTTTTTCTTATAAACCTGCTGCAGACCCCTTTCACCAGATGGTCCCGAGGTCTCACCCCTTGAAAAAGACTGAACTATCACTTCATAGGCCCCTCCACGGTGCTATCTGCACCTCCTTCCCTGCTCAGCACCAGCTCCCCAGGCGCCCGGGGTCACCCCTGCTGCCCTTCCGGGCCAGGCCGCTTCCCCTGCGGGCACCGCTTGTCGCTTGCTGTCCATTAATTTCACCCCCACGCTGCCCCTCGCCCTAACGAGGCCCCGCAGCGGTGCCGGCACCCCGCAGGCCCCTTTTCTGGAGGGATTCCGAACAAAAGCCGTCGCCGAGGCTGTGCCTGAGGGATTGTCTCGCCTCCGTGCCCCCAGCCCGCACCGCGGCAGCGCCCTCTGTCGCCGCGACCGATCCCACCTGCGCCGCCCCGCGCCTCTCTGAGCGCCGCGGCTGCCGTGCGCAGGCGGCCTGGCCCGGTCCGCTGCGGTGCGGTCTCGCCATGAAGCTGCACTTCAGCATCGCCGCCGCCGAGGAGCTGCGGGAGCGGCGCGGGGGCCGCTACGTGGTGGGCGCGGGGCGGGGAGCGGGCGGCGGGGGCCGGCGGGGCCAGGTGCGGCTCTGACGGCCGTATGCTTGCAGCTGTACTCGGTGTGCCTGGAGGGCTTCCTGCTCGGCAAGGCGCGGTACAGCCAGCTCCGCCGCTGGGACGCGCAGGTGAGGGCCGGCCGGGGGGTGGCGGGGCGAGGGGCACCCCGAAAAGCTTCGGTGGGGGCGGGAGGGGCTCTCACGGGCCCGGTGTGGGATGGGGGCAGTGAGCTGTGTCTGCACATACCCACGTTAGCAAAGCCTTCCCTCATGCTGAGGCGGGATGCGCCTGGTCCCAAGCCGTGCCCTCGCTCCTCCCTGGCCCTCACAGCCTGCTGGTCCGCCCCGTGCTGTGCTGTTGGAGGGACAGAGCTGCTGCTCGCGGGGCACCCCTGTTTGTGGGGTGAAACCCAGCAGCAGCTGAGGGGCAAATAAAAAGAAAAAAGCCAAGGGATTTGGCAGTGCATGTGGTAAGCTGGCTTACAGCAAACACTGGTCAAGCAGCTGCAGCAGCAGCAGCGGGTACCAAGTGCCTCTTTGCCTCAGGGAGAGAGGTGCAACTGCTTTATTGGGGTGTTTAATCTTTTGAATAACTCTAGAAAGTGTATAGAGGTCAGTCCAGGCAAATTGCACAGTCAGTTGCAGGGGTTTTTTTGGACAAGCCAGGAGTTAACTGAGTGTTGGATCCTTTGGCCCGAATTGCCTAAGTGCAGACCTCAGGAGTGGCCCTTTCCACACAGGTAATCGCAAGCAGCTGGAACACAGGCCTGGCATTTTCCAAGGAGTGGTGAATATCAGGGAACAATGCATGGCCCCACCTAACTGAAGTGGAGCATTTCAGGCTGAATCTGTCTATCTCCATTTTTATTTTGTTACTTGTTGAGTTGGCTCTGTCCCTTTCTCGATCCTTCCTCTAGTTTTCTTAGGAAGATAAAAGGGAGCCGTGTGCCATTGAGCTTTTCCGTGGAAGCAGAGTAGCTCCCAGCCTTCTGTTTGCTAGCATGATCTCTGGCCTTGGCCAGTCCTTGACTCCAAGCGAAATCTCTCCCAGCTCTTCTGTCAGTCTGGCAATGCACTGTCATCCCCACTGAGCAGCCTTATTTTAGTTTTAGAATCCTATTTTAGGGCCCTGTTTGATGAATGCTTCTCACGACAGTGGGTTAGGTGGGTGCTCCTTCTTTTGGTGGCCTCCTTGCTGTGCTCTTAGTTGCAGTGATGGGACCACTCTGGAGCAGTTTTTCAGCCAGGTGACCCCCATTGGGGATCGGTCCATCTCTCCCAACTCTATGTGACTGCACAAGCAGTTTGAGTATCACAGCTAAAAGGGAGTTGAGTCATCAGCAGAGCTAACACGGGGAGCAGTGTTTGCTGAGGTATGCTCTTGTGCCCCAGCTCTGCAATTCTTTTCCCTGTGGGAGCTCTCACAGTAACATTTTTCTTTGATTAATGGAGCATTTTGGATAACATATCTGAACTAATAAACCAACTTATGTATTTGCTTGCTTTTTCTCTAAGGCTTACTGTTTCTTGCTTCATTAATGCACTAAGCAAATTCTTTCCCCACTCTGCGCCCTCTGTAACTGACAGTTTGCCTCTTGCTGGGCTTTACAACTCGTTAGCTGATTTTTATTTTTAATTTCTTCATTCCTCCTGTTGGTAGCTGCCATACTTGGCCTTGAAGCTTACAACTACACTGCTGTCCTTAATTGTCTTCCCTGTACTAATGTGAGGTTGCTTGCCTATAATTGCTGTCTCCCGTTCTGCTTATTTTGCATGAAATACTCTGTTAGGGTAGAAAAATGCATACATACAAGAAGTCTGAAACTCCAGGATACAGTAATTTCACCCTCCTGACCAGATCACGTGTGGTGTCCGCAAATTCTGTGATGGGTGCAGGATGTGAATCAGAAGAAAGCTTCCTTTGCGAACAGATTTCTGTGTGATTATACTTGGCATTATTTCTCAAATGCTGCTTTGGAGGATCTGTCTCTAACCTCTGTTGGATGCGATGCTGGACTAGTTGTGCCTCTGATCTCCTTCAGGGTGGCGATTTCTATAACACTGCTATTCTACCTCTACAAGCGTCTCTCCTAACTTGTGATACAAAATCAGAACACATAATTTTTGTTTGTGATGCTGTGTATTACCTGCCCCTTTTCTCTTGCTGTGCATTTTCCTGCTTCCCATCACTTTATATTCCAAGAGTGCTTCTGTAGTTTGGCACTCCCAAACTCTGTTCCTCGCTGTCTCCCAGAGCAGTCGATCTCTACAAAAGAACTGTCTGAAGGGATCCAACTGTTCAGAGGCAATGTAGTGTGATGAAGCACGTGAGGTTTCGGATACACTGTTGAATGGGCAGGTGCAGCAACCTCTGAGCAACATTTCCTTACTGCTAGGTACCTTTCCTCCAAAGGGGATTCTCAGCCTTAAGCTGAGCACCCAAGGCAAATGTTATAGAGGGAGGTATGAACTACCAAGAATGATATCCTAACAGAGATCTTCCGTAGAAGTTGCTTAGGCAGGGCTTGCTGAGGAGAGCAGTGCAGCTTTAGCTCTTCTCTTGTGGAGATAGGCACTTGGCTGTGGATTGTCAGAAAGTGTCTTGGTCCGAGGATTTACTCCCTTGACCTTCCTCTGGGAGACGGGGCTTTGTGTTGGCTGTAAGAAGGTCCAGAGGTGGCTCTGCTTTATCCCTCTTTACCCCTTCTTTTAGGAGCTAGAGCATTTAATTTTGGGAAATCCATTTTTCATTCCCTCCTCTGTCTTGAGTACTTAGGTATTAAGTATCAGCAGAAGGAAGGACAGCTGAAAGACCAGTCTCCCTTTGCTCAGGATGAACGCCATACATGTTGGGCAGTATTCCTTATTGTTTGCACTTGCTGAACTAAGACTTGTGTAGCCATTCTGTTCATGTGACTGAACAGCTTCAGCAGGAGTGTCGATGGCAAATGGATGCGGGTTTTAAGGATCTAAGCTTCAGCCCTACAAGGACAGCTAGGCAGTGCTCTGTACTGTAGCCGTGTTCTCTGTCTTCTGTTCTGTGGGAATGACACTGACCAGAGAATGTCTAATAGAGCTGTAGGTCTTTATTCTGCTTATGGAGAGGTGAGGGACTCTTGCAAGAATATACAAGTGACAGAAACTTCTAGAGTGGGGCTAGAGATTACATGGACAGTGGTTTGGCACTAAAAATGTTACTGGATTTCCTCAAAATTAATCAGTTGCTAAAGACACTGGCTTTCCCTGGTTTCCACCGTTGTGATGTTGTGAAGTTTGCATTTGGCTTTTCAGTTTGGCAGCTGCTTAGTGTGTCCCTGTTTAAACAAATGTCATAATAATGAACCTGTGTTCCATTGTAGGACTGAAAGGAACATATTATTTCTTGCAGTTGTTGGAGTATTCACTGTTTTGCTTCAAGGCAGGGAGTAAATAAGAAGTGTCCTCTTCAGGGTTAAGAGTGAAATGCAATGCTACTGGATTCTGGTCATGACGCCAGCATCTGCTGAGTCAGTTAGCAGCATCTGTGATTGGTATGAACAACTCTTGGGAAAATAGTTCTAAAAAAACCTGTTAATTATGATAAAACAATCGGTAAAAAGGAATTAAATATAGAATTTTTTTTTAAACTTAATTCAGGCAGTCATGTACCAGAATAGTCTCATACTTTTGATTTCTTGGACAGTTTCTGTATACATGTATTTTTATTTTCACAGGAAACATGTTTAAGCATTTTAGTCTTAGAGTGGTATCTCATCCTTTTTTTAATATTTAACCAAGTAACTGAAAAGGAAGTGCCCAGAGGCCCGTTCATTCTGTATGTAATCCATACATAATAGCTTTATAGTAATAATGCTGCTCTATTTTTTCAGGATAGCACTGTTGTTTCTGATGCTCTGTCTGACTTTGGCATCTGCACACCTATGATGGAGCATGGCCCTGGGTGAAATAGCTTGTCTAGACAGCACAGGCAGGAGCTGACACCAAAAAAGCAAACCTATGGGATTAGACTAAGTAGGAGATGATTAATTCTGGTTGACTACCCTTGAGAACTGATGATGCCTCCTGCTTGAGGAGGGGAATATTTATTGCAGAAAAGTGAAAAAGAAACAGCACCAACCATGGCATGTGTCTTTACTCCCCTTTTCAGACACATTAGCTCTTAGAGCTTAAAACTGTTGTATTTAGGGAAGCTGCTCTATCTCTTTTAGATGTAGATCTTGGAGGAAGAATAAATACCTCATCCTCCAGGTTGGAATATCCAGACTGGGCTTCTAGCACAGTCACATTTAAGCTTGTTTTTGTGATCCAGTCTCCTGTGGGCTTTTTTGCCACTTGTTCCCGAAGCTGCCTCTGGGGTGAGGAGCTGGAAGTGGAGCTGTGCCCAGCCTCAGCACTGTGAGGCAGGACAAGTCCAGGCAGCTGCTGTGTGTTGTTGACGGGAGCTGCACATAGTGTCTGCAAAGAAGCTGCTTGATCAGGCACGCAGAGAGGCCGAAGAATGAGGGTCGTCCCCTTGGACAGCTTATGGAGGAGAATGGCTTGGAAGTACCTGTCTGGTCAAGTAGGTCCAGTCAAGAGAAAAAGGCAGTGCACAGGGCAGCCTGGCTTGGGGCTGAGACACGTGTGTTCTGTGGAGTGGCTTTATGTTGCAGAAGTAAACCCAGAGTCTCAAAAAAAATGGTCAGAAGCGGGTTTTTCAATAGGGGACCCATCTCTTGTGGGAGTGTTGGCCTGACAGAGCAGCAGGCGGTTGGCACCTGACACCACCAGGTACAGTGTAATTGACTTGTATTTAAAATGTAGCCCAGGCTGTTAGGTTTGGGAAGACAAAGACTGGCTACTTTCATTCTGCTAGAATGAAATTTCGTGATGGTGAGTGATAGTCTGGTGGACTTTCAGCACTGTACATAAATACACACTTAAAGTTTATGGGTATTTTTCTTCATTTCTTTGAGATGCATAAAAGTCTAATTGGTTGTGAGAAGTTTCTCTTCTGTAGCTGAAATCCTGAGGACACACAATTGCATTTCAAGAAACTTACCAAGCAGCCAGCACTGAGATGAATTAGTTATTTTTCAAAGTAGGCCAGAGTCTCAGCTTGTGCAAACTGATGGTAACCGACAGCACCACTTTGTGTAGTTGAGGCATGGCCTGAAGGCAGAGGGAAGAGAGAACCACATTGACAACACGGAGCAATGTGGCTGTGGCATTCTGACTTCTGGCAAATTTTTTTTGCTGTATCTCCTCAGTTTGCCTGTCTGTAGAGCAGAGGTAATATTTTTCAGTCCCTGGGGGAAGATCACAAGTGTGAAGGTCTTTGAAGATAAAAAGCACTCTATACTAGCTATTACTGTTAGCTTTACATAAAACCATAGCATGTAGTGTTATCTAACTCTTTTATGCTGTGTATCTCAGAGCAATTCACACATACCTACTGATCAAGAACTCAGAAATAGCAGTGTGTTGCCAATGCAGGAAAAGTGGAGCTGTGGCAATATGCCTCACTCCTGGTTTTAGCCAACAGGCAGGAAAAAGTATTGCTAATTCTTGCAGTAGAGAACTTTTTTCCCGAAGCTTCAGCTGCCAGAGTCATGTGAAAGATTTGGGCAGCCTAAAACTTAATTAGTAGTAATGTCTTGGACTACTATAGGAGTCTCATGTTACTGATCAGATACCATATTGTTTTGATTTAGGTGAAGCAATGTTTCCAGGCAAACTTGCTGTATTTTGCTATGTTTAATAATATGCCTATTGGGAAGCTCATCGTTGTCTTGAGACAAATTGCCTATAGCAGAGAATTTTTATACTTCCACGTCATGAACTACTGCCCAAATCTATATTGGAACTATCTTATGTTATTGTAAGATAGTTGTGGTTCTTGAGTCCTTTCAGGACTGTTTATAAATGAGGCAGGGTTTGTAGAGAGACATTATGCTCTTACTACCCAGCTGATATAGCTGGAGGAAGAATCAAACTTTGAGATAATTTGTGTTCCTGAAAGATTCTCTCGTTTTTGTTGAGGGGTTTTGTTTGTGTTTTGGTTTTTTTCCTTTGATAATACTAGATAATCTGATAAAAGTTACTACCGCTCACAGACAAAATAGTAAACACCTCTGAGGTAGCAGAAGTCAAGGGCAGAATTTACCAGCTCTTAAAAAGTAGTTCTGTGGCTATAGATCAAAAAAAATCCTGGATGAACATATTGGGAAGAGCAGGCATCTGTAACCATATCCTGTTTTTCCATGAGGTGTATAGCAGCAGCTATACAGCTTGGAGCAGCAGCTCAGAAGTGGTAAGACAGTAAAAATGAGAAACCAATCAAAAGAGGTTGCTCACTTGGGCTGTCTTCTGGTGGCTGCCTGGGCAAGGTCTTTGCCCCTGCTGTAGGCCCTGAGGGCCATCAGGGAGGTGCTGGGTGGGTACCCTGTGCTCTTTGTAGGTCATGATGTCTCACTGTTAAAGTGAGAGAGCATTGAAAGCTTCTTGGAAACTATGAATACTTCTTCACTGATGCAGAGCTTTCCTTTGGCTGTTTTGCAGCTGAGGCAGCTTTTTGGGAGTGCTGTGCCTGCTTTCCCTCCAAAGTTTTACCTGGTAATGACCAAGTCGATGGCAGAGGAGAGATGGTCTCAGCTGGAGCAGTACCTTCAGAATGGTAAGCTTGGCTATAACAACTATAACAGCTTTCATATTTAGGGCTTAAACCCTTGAGGAGGTGTCTACAGTTGTGACTGCAGGGTGCTTTACTGTCTATACTGAGTTGATTAAGGGTGAATCTAAAAGGCTGGGGCTAAGCATTGCAGTCCTGTCCTGTCTGTTGGTTCACTGGCTTTAGAACAGCAGCATATATTATTTTTCTTATTTCTGAAGTGGCTGCCTTTCTGCAGCTTTCTCAAAATGTAAGGGTACAGTTTCACACTAAATTTAAGCCAACTTGGCCTTCTGGTGGCAGCCTGTAGTCTGGATGTTCTCTGTTCTTCTGGGTCAGTGAGCTGAGGCACCCATCCCTGCTGCTTCACAACTGCCAGAGCTGACACAGGGCTGTGTGAGAGAACTCATAGCTGATGGGTAAAAAAGGGAGGCAAAAAAAGACAAGCATTTGGACTGGCAGAAGTGTAATATAGAACTGGGCTCTGCATAAACCCCTCCCCTTTGAGGGTTCCCAGGCAGACTTATGAGAATTATAACAAGAGTTTAGAAAAATTAAATCTCTGGCTCAGTGTATTGTGTTATAAACCAGGTCTGCATGATCCCTAGGATGTATCTTCTAAGTTTCCTGTAAGCCAAGAAATAAACAAACCAAACCCAAAAACCTTACCACTACCCAAAAAGGAAGCTGTGTGAGGGGATGAATTTTAAGAGGTTTTGTAGCCTCTGGCCTCAGATACTTTGTGCCAAGACTTACCTAAAAGAAGCTCAGGATCAGTCTTTAAAATCTTACTTAGTGATTACTTTATCTTTTTCACTTGAGTATTCAACAGTTCCTTTTAGAGTTACTGGCCATGAGTGACTATGGAGTAACATGGTTGTAGTATTTTGCACTGTTCATAGCTTCAGTGACTTAAAAATAGGGTAGTAAAGGTAGCTGTGCAGAAACCAAACGATGAGTAAAGTAGCACTGGCAGTTTAACCAACAGTCATATTGTATACATCTTGGTTTTAGACACTAGCCATGTTTTTCATCTTTAGGCTCAAGTTTGGTTTCCTCCCTCCCCATTTTTCTCTTGTTTTTCAGTTACTTTGGATTCAAATATTACCAATAGTGATGTCTTCATAGGTTTTTTCCAAAAGCTGCAGCAGGTAAGTTTTGAATTTTTCAACCAAATAGTTTGTTATATGAAAGAGTTGAAATATTATGCTACCTCCTGAGTTCAAGGCTTCCTTTGCTATCTTCCTTTCCTTATGTTCTTAGTGTATTGGACAGTCTTGTAAAGCAGCGAGTTGTGATGTCAGGGTGCTCTCTGTGAAGCCTGGGTGGCAATAATAATAGTATTGCTATTGTTTTGTCCATGTACAAACTTGTTTCTCACATGGAAAGAACTATTTGCTCTGTTTTTATATCCTGTGGCGTATCTGATGAATCTTTTGCTTCTGAACAGTTCCCAGAAGAGTCTTTGTGAGAGCTCAATAGAAGGATTACACACATTCTTGGATTTTGCAACTGTAAATGCTTTTTCTAGTGTCAGTGCTTTGGACTGATAAGTGTATTGATGACTGCTGTGAAATGTCATGTTCTCTTACTTGCAACTGTAGTGATGGGCAGAATCTGGCATATATGTGGGTTGTTGCAAGCTAGATGACTCTTGAACTCCATTTTAATGTGGTCCATGACATGCATGATTTTTCTTTAACAGGCTTGGAGCCTGCATAGCTCTTGCTTATGTCTAGCTACTACAAGGTGTCTTATGTCCCTTTTCTTCCCTCACCTCCTCTCCAGCTGCTGCAGCTCTTATGAGGATAATAGTGTTTTGGAGCAGGTGGGTGCAGTATGACTCAACAGGGATTTTCAGGGTGGAGATGTTGCTTTGGTTTTCTGGAAAGTGCTTGGCATGCTGCTGGTGCTTCTGTAACCTTGCCTGCAGTGAGTTGTTCTGGAGAGAGGGGATGTTTTGAAAGGCCAAGAAAGAATTTTTTGTCTCAAGAGCTCTTCACCTGCTATTATACCTTAATCACCTGTGATTAAGGTATGTAAGGGGAGTTCAGAAAGGCTATAGAAAATGGTGTGAAGAAGTATTCCTAACAAATTCTAGAAAGGTTTATTCTATATATTTCTTAAAGATACAGGTTATTTACAGTCTCTTAAATTCAGACCTACTGAAGTGTTCAAGACAGTGATTGAAAAGCCCCTTTCTGATTAGAGATTTCTTTTCTGAGAAGTACCCTCTCTTTAGTTCTGATCCAATGCCTGTTACAGCCCTACAGATAACTCCCAGCAGTTACTGCTGAGTCTTAATTAGTCTTGATGAAATTGGTAACAGGTCTGCTAAAGAAAGTTAAATCCCTCAGGAATGCCTGCAATTTGCCCTCAAACACTGCCAACTGACTTTTTTGACAAAGTTCTGGCAGGAAGTAACTCCTCAAAAAGCATGTTTGCAGTGTTTAAAGATGTCTTTTGGCATGCCAGTATTGTAGATTTCTCTTAACATACCATCAGAAATGGTGTATATTTAGGTTTTTCTTTACTGCAGGCCCTTTTGGTGAAGAGGGATGACTTGATAAGTACATGTGTAATGCTTACTTGATTTACAGGTTATGCACATATATGTATGACCTTATTAAGGCATGTGATGACTGTGCTGACAAAAGCAGTCAGTTATTTTGTAGAGTTCAAGGTAGGCACTGAATTATACCTTATATGTTAGTGCAAGGTCAGTACATTCTCAAGGCATAAAATTAACCCAAATTTCTGTTCCACAATGCAATGGATTTTCATACATGATGTTTAGGCTTCCTTCTTGGTAAAGACACTGAGTTCCCCAGCTTTTTTGGTTTACAATTTAAACTTAAAATGGTTGTGCTTACATAAATTACTGCTTCATAATACAAATAGCAGTAGTGCTTTATGTGTTCTTTCATTATGGTAAAGAACAAACTCCTAAGAGAGATCAAATAACTCTGACAGACAGGAGTGCTTCCACTGTCATTAGCTGTGCACAGTGCCTTTAATTGGTGTAGCTGATGGCTGAGTAAGTATTCATCTTGGCTGTTAATCTCACTCAACAAACTGGCTTTGTTGTGCATGTTCCAATATTTATTAGTATACTGTGACTTGTGAGATGTTTTGTGGCAGAGTGACAAAATTTCTGTAACACCATTGAAAGACATGTAGTGAAGTTCATCTTTAAAGTACCTCTGTACTGTTCTTTCCTTCTCCATCGTCAAAGATGTGTAGGGAACACTTAGCATCCTACATGTTGCTTAGGAGTGAAAACATAGTTAGGCATTACCCCAGACTTGCTCTTGTTTGTGTTACATTGCAAGAGGGATGATTAATGAAACATTCAAGAATAAAACATTGTTAAAATGTTGAAATACATGCTTCTTTTCTGTCAGTGACATTGACTGGCTTTCACTACTCAGTCTTGGTTACCTGAAACAAGTTATTGCACATCTGTACAAGCAACCTGTCAGCTAATATAGGAGGACTGACAGAGGGACCACACTGTGGGTGACGACGAATGGGAAGCAGTCAGCCGCTCTTCTGCCACCACAGCTGTTTATTATTGAGCACTTATCTGTCTGCAGCTCTTCCACGGGCACCCCCTTGCCGTGGGGAAAGAGCTTGCGTGCCCTTGCGAAGTTGAGAGCTATGCTGGTGGTGGCATATGCCTCCAGTAGGGTCTCCCAAGCCAGACAGGTCTCAACTGAAGGGTCAGACAAAGTGTGTCCACGGGCAGGATGGGCTCACTAGCCTTTGGGCAACCATCCTAGGAGAAGGACAACTCTAACTCCAAACCCGGGCAGATGGAGCTCGTTTAGCCCTGTAAGGCCATCCATCTAAGAGAAGGATACTCTAACCAAACCTACGACCTGAGGACTTCGCTGTCACCGTCCAAGCTCGCTCGGCCCTGGCAGATGAACCTCAGGTGTAAAGGGTGGGGCCAGTCTCGCGCACGCTGCGCCTCACCTAAAAAATCCACCGTGCAGGCTTGAAGGGTGTACTCACGTTTAAAGCCCTTCCCAAATCTTCGTCCGCGAAGCCAAGCCATGATGATCTGTCTGCAGGTAAAGCCAGTGCAGCTTTTTTAATAGAAACCATCAGTTCTAATGAATGAGAAGATAGGAAACTAGAGGTGAATGAGACTGCTAGGCTAGGGTTGTTTTTTTCCTAAAAATTCTACTGCTGACTTTTTTTGTCAAGTGGGGACAAGCCCATGCAGGTTAACCCTGCTTTCCAGACCCCTGTTTTGCCCAGCACCACCTTTACCTGTTGCATAGGTTGTTACAGTTTGCCCCTCGTAGAAGGCATGCTCTGGCTGTTCTTTGACCAACCTAATCTCATGGGCGAGGTTGTCAGGGGACAGCAGGGCTCCTGACACATGGGGAAGCAGCTTGGCACAATGGATGCTTTGCTCTAAATGGACATTTCTGAAATACTTACCACCGCTATCATGTAGCAGAGTTGAACAACCTGACCCCAAACCTCCCTGCCCCTCCACTCCTCCAAGTTCTGCAAACTTGGCCAGTGACCAAGCTGGAGAGACAGATTCAGTATATGCTCCACTATCTCCAGCCCCTAAAGACACATGGCACAGTTCTTGGAAGTCAATAACCAGATGAGACTGTTGTGGCAGTGTCGTTCTTCTCGTTATTCATCAGGAGAAAGATGGTATGAGCTGGTACGTACGTCTCTATCCGTTTCATTTTAGTGCAGCTCATCTATATTCTTGAATGTAATCTGAGGTCATGGTCTGACTCTGTATTGGGCACCCGTCAAGAAATGTGGTGTTTCAGGATGCAGCTGTGAGGACAGCCAGTCATTATGCGTGTATGAATAAAATTGAGACCTGTTTCCTTGTAGCAGCAGAGATTTGGAGCTAGTTACCTAGGAGGCTGACCTTTTCCAATCTGTGTTGCTGGTAAACAGCAGCCTTTAGCATCAGCAAAACGATTTGGGTGTTGGTGAAAGGACAGATGAAAAGTTTCTGAGTACTGGAACAAACAGAGCCAGCCAGTGCCTGATAACAGGCAACAAGCAGTGTTCCTTCATAAAAGGACTCCAATGTAAAGTGGTTTTCCTTCCAAAGAGCAAGCATGAGGCCAAGGATTGAATACCACAAGAGAGCTGTGGTGTGTGTGTTACTGAGACCGTTGGTAAAAATGTAACCTGGATATCTGCAGGTGTTACCAGGAACCAAAACTTGTCTGGTTGTGGGCTGCATTTTCTTGGAGAGAGCTGCTGTCTTTGACCACACAGTGCTCTGCACTCGCAACACACTTACCTTTTGTGCAGGTGGTGGAGGAATGCACATTTCTAACGTTTCTCTGTACTCTCAGTAAATCACAAATGTGTTTGGATGTGTACGTACACAAACAGAAGTCAGGCTGAGTAACATCTCAGCACTGCTCTAAAAATGTTATTTCTTTCCTATCAAACCAGGTTAGGTTTCTTATTTATGGACTTCTATTTCAAAAGTGCAGCTGGCCAGAAATCTGAACTTCATGTGGGAAGTTCCCATACTTACTTTCAGACTTCTATTGTGTGCTGGCTGGTGGGGGGAAGGTTTCAATGTTAAGACGCAATTCAGTCCCCTGGCCTGCTCTTCTTTTCAAATGTGTTGTAATAAGGGCCTCTGTTCTCGCCCTTTCTCCTTTCATGGCCTATGCTTCTTAGCTGAGCAACAAATCCATTGAGAGCACGCATGGGGGTTCAGATTGATATTGACTTCAGTTAAAACAAAATCACTTAATTTTAAGTTTTCTAATGGAAAAATGGGAGAAAAAAGATATATAGATATGTTTTTTCCTGTGGGGGAAACTATATAATTGATATTGGGGTGGTGGGGTGGTGTAGGAGTTTGGGCTTTTTGGTAGTTTTGGTTGGGTTTTGTTGGTTTTTTGTTTGTTTTTTGCAGAACTGTTCTTTTCATCAAAACAAAAAAACCCAAAGACAACCCCTCACCAGCTCTGTATTATTCTGTATTCTTACATTAATGACCAAGCTGTGCTTCAAGCTACTAGGGCAGGCAAGTGGGGAGTAGGCAGCAGTTCTAGGTGTTTCAGGAGATTTTACCACAGGTAATAGTGACAGCACTAAGGGAAGATTCAAATCAGCAGTATTAAGAGATAAGAGACAGTGTCCAATTCTAGTTACATGGCATGTTCCCTGAATTTCAGGAGCAGAAGTGCAGGAAACCTGAAGAGTACTACTGAACATATACTATTGCCAAAATACAGGCTTTTTTTATGTTGGTGCCTGTTTTGAGTAGATGAGACAATGACTCTACTGCTTTTTCCAAACTAAAATAGCAGCTTGGGAGAAGATCTGAACTTTTCTGACTCACTGTTCAATTTTCTTTCAAAGGTATTTTTCTGCCCATTTTGGAAGTGGTTGGGATTGACATGGGTGCTTACTAAATGGATTATTGCAAATACTCATAAGTGCTCTTCCCTTTGTATTTGTATTAGACTTATGCTGGATTCTCTTGTGGTGTTTTAGGGACATGTCTGTGTTTTTATTTCTTCACTTAACACCGTCTTCTCCTGTCTTACAGACTGCACTGTTTCCTTTAGCTTTTAAGTAAGTAAATTTTTTTGGTCTCAACAATGCTTCACTGATAAGAGGCTAAACTCAAATATTTATAACACTGAATAATGTGTGGAGCTTCTGGCAAGGATAGTCCTGCCTTCTGAGGTAAAACAAGTGATAAAGGTGCTGCTGGGGGAATCCCTAAACCCAGCAGCTTAAGGTAATTCTTATTTGTTTGCTGTGTTATAGCCATATTAAGAGAACAGTAATTAAAAGTTAGAGGTAAAACAGTAGGGAATTTGTCCCCAAGACTATTAAATGAAGCTGTGCCTGTAGTTCAGTAGAGTCAAATAAGATAAATTAAAGCAGTTTTAAAAAGAAGACTGTGGAAACCACTGGTTTAAGTATTAAACAGCATTACTTAATGTGACCACCCTAGATGGGGCTGAGATTTTCTCTTCTCTAAGGTATCCTTTCTTGTAGATCCCCAAATTAATCTGCCTACTAATTTGTTACATGGTGTTCTTGGAGAACTCAAACTGCTTGGAAGTAGCTTGAAAATTAGGATCGTGCTTTTCTTCTTCCCCTCATGATATGATTGCTGAGTAGTGAGGTGGCAAGTAGGGTAGGGTGCTGTGAGGTGTGACTCTGAGTGGCAGAAGGGTAAAGTGACCTTTGTGCCTCTGACCCTGGGCTGTCACAGTGTACCCAGGCCATGAAATCTGCAGGAGCAGCAGTGAATATCTGGCAGAAGCAGATGCATAAAGTCCTCTATGTCCTGTCCCTATGGGAGCTTCAGCATTGGTAGCCCACGCCTAGAAGAGCTTTCTGCAGCATGTGAGCCTTTGTACCTGCCTTTACCCGCCAGCCCTGCTGAGTCCTGAGTAGTAAACTAGGACTAAACATCGAGGGTCAGTGATGAGTTATGCGTCTTTATCTCCTTCCGATGTTTGCACCCCGTGTTTGTTTGACATTTCACATACATTTTTATCACATGTGAAATGTTTCACACCAAAACGTGTGCCAAAGGCATTTGTGAGGAAGTGTTTGCTCCTTCCCATTTGAGGAAAGTAATGAAGTACTCAGGTAAGCAGAGGACATGATCCTCAATGTAAAAGAGTGGGGCTTTGTATCTCTACAGAGGCAAAGTAATACTTATTTTGGTTAAAAGGAATGACTAGACCTGTCTTCTGGATAGGAAGCAAATTAGTTTAGAGATACAGATTAAATCTGTGTGAATCGCCAGAAGGACTTCAGACAAGGCATTGGCTAATGCCTTGAGAAGAGGTTCTCTTGTTCTTTAGTACGTGCTAACAGATGTGTAGGCATGCAGCTAGGTGAAACACTGCGTGTCAGGAAAATCTGTGGGAAGTCTGTTTAAATAAGAAAGTTTGTTTTGTTTTGATTTTCCTCAAGACCTTTTTTCACTCCACATATCATTCTACAAACTTTTGACAAAGTTGTGGAGGAAAACGCTTTTCATTAATAAAAATGCCAGAAGGACCATTGTCCTCCATCTGATACAGGGCAGTCAACAGGAAGAGAAGCTGCAGCAATGACTTTCTGCCACCTCATCCAAATGAATCCCCAAGGCAGTTCTCAAACTAGTCTCCATCCTCTTGAAACAAGTAACTGACTTCTCTCATGCTTAGCAAGGCATGGGGCTTTCTGAGTTTGAGCTCAGGAAAGTCTGTTAGGGAAATAATTCTTGATATAAAACCAGTGAAGAATACCCCATTCTTGTATGCTAACATTCACTGTTAGAAACGTGTGCTTTACTTCTAGTTTGACTATGTCTATCATCAGCTGACAGCCAACAGATCTGGCTTCTGTACTTTAGTGTTCCAGATTGCAAATCACCCCTTTGTTATGTCTAGACATAAGACAGTTCTCTGAGGCCACTTACTTGAGACTTGTTTTCTCATGACCTAAATGCTTTCAAGTTTCTTCTTTATATCCCCTCTCCATTGGCACTGGTTTTGAACCTTGGGCACTGGCGCTGCACAGTATTCCAGCAGCAGTGGCTCAATGGAGATTTTTCCTATTTATAGGTACAGGAATGCATTGTTCTCCTTTTGGCAAGATTGTGGCTTTTGGTATTCACTTGCAGCTGTTTATTCACCTCTTCCTTTTGGAGTTTGTACTTTTAGGATGGTGACTGTATCATCCCTACAGCCACTGAGACACTAGGTAACCTGTGCTCGGTTTAACATCGAAGTCACTCTCCTCTAATTCTGCAGTATCTTCCCACTTGCTGTTCTGCATAGGTTTGGGGTGGGTTTTTTTTTTGTCAGCTGCAAGCTTTAGCAGGAACTTTAGTAACTTACTCTTTGGTAAACAGTAATCACAATTGCTTATTTTACTTGAGTAAGTATGGAAATGGAGCATCAGCATCTTCAGAAGAGCTCCAGAAATATGGAAAGCAATAAAACAGTGTTCTGTTTCTACC
This sequence comes from Bucorvus abyssinicus, assembly GCA_009769605.1. Taxonomy (NCBI): domain Eukaryota; kingdom Metazoa; phylum Chordata; class Aves; order Bucerotiformes; family Bucorvidae; genus Bucorvus; species Bucorvus abyssinicus. The sequence continues at coordinate 13,308,032 of CM020033.1, read as the reverse complement.
TAACAGGACACATTTAAGATCCAAACCCGGAGAGCCTTTTTGGATGTTTACCTCGCTAATGGCAGCAATATTAGACTTGATATCCAGACATCGGACACTGCAGAAAGAATATTAGAGGTAATGGGTTTCTGGAATTGTGTTGAAATTTTCCATTTGTGAGAAGTGGGCAAAAATGAAGATAATTTCAGTCAGGAAAAGATGAAGCTCCCTATTTGAAGACATAAAAGAATATCTTCTGTGTTTTTTGAGGAGCCCATTGTTCCAGGGGTGGTGGGTGATGTTGCTGATTTTGCAGATGAGTTTCTTTTGGTTCTTACATTTGTCAATAATTTACCTCTTCTGAATGTTACATGCCCTCTGTTTCTATGGCTTTTGGCTGTCAAGTTAAGATTTTCTTCATATATGATAGAATCAGAAAATAAGTACTGTTCCTTATGGGGACACATTCTTAATTACCGCCCCCCCCCCTCTGGTTTAGTGTAGTGTGGGTGAAAGTACTTGAACAATCAGGTCAGAAATGATGGTCTCATCTTGGCTTATGTCTTAGCTGGTGTACTCTGTTAATTTGCAGCTGGTATGTCCTGTTTTTCTGCATGCTTCTCCTTTACTCGTTTTGTGTCCAGTGCTGTTTGCTGTGAAACTGTGGGAATTCCTGAGCAGTACTGGCGCAGTTCTGGCACTGTGGCTCTGGGACATCTGTAACAGCTGGTGTCATACATCCAGTAAACAATAGCTAGTTACATTTTGAAATAAGTAGCAACCAAGTGTTGTTTACACAACTGGCTGGCTTGTGTTTGAAACTTTCAGCTGGGGTTCCCTTCTTACGGCATGAGAGGAGAAGCAGCAGTGGCTCTGCATACTTCGTGTAGTTGCACATGCATGTGCAAGAGCAAGGCTGAAGCCTCTTTCTTGGTTGCTCCCATTTCTTAATCTTAACAGCAATAAGAAAGCATACACCTGCCAGATGGCTTTTCTTTTCATGGCAATCTGAAATTTCCTCTCATCATACAGAAAATTATGTACTGTATTTCTGTTGTGCCTTTGCAATCTGAGTTTGTGGAGGTAGTTCTCAGCTGGCCACAGGTACAAGCGAGCAATCTGATTCTCCCTCCTCCATCAAGCTGTGTTAGTCTGGCTGCAGAGCACACAGTATGCGTGCACAGTTACCATGAGTTGGGTAGCACAGGGTAGCCCCTTGACGGCTTTGTTCTGTCATGGGGTTTGCACTGCCTGAGGCAATGCCGGGACCCATTCATCCAGGGGAAGGTAAGTGTCAGAGTTGGCCTTAGACCCTGCAATAGGAGACTTGCAGGGTTGGAGATGCTGAAGGCAAAAAGTGTTGGGGGTGGCAGGGAGATAGGAATTTTGATTTGAGGAGAGGGAAGTAGGTGCTAACAGAGTGGAAGAAGATGACATTTTTAGATAGAAGACTTGCATAGGGACCTTGAATAAGGAAAGTATTTGCTAACATATTTGTAAAAAAAATTCTAGTAATTTGGGTTCGATAAACTTGTTAGCTTTTCAGTGGGTCAAGGTAATTTCCAAGCCAGACAGTGGTGATGTATGTTGCTTTGTATATTGCATTTATAGATGTTTAATGTTTATGTGGCACTGTAAAGAAACAAAGACACTTGAGATGCTGCAGATACCATTTCTTCTCTTGTGGTCTTAAAAATGAGATAGAAATTTTAGGAATTATTTAGCTTTTGTCTTTGTAAATGTGCTACCACATTCGCTGTTCTTTTGCAGTGGAGGTGGATTTTGCAACTGTCACTCACTAACATCCTGATGTTCAGGCAGCATATACCAGCTTGTGCTTTGAGCCAAGAAATAAAATAAGTCAAAATCCTACTGAATCTGAGATCTGACTTTCCTGGGAAATGCCATCTGGGATGCTTAGTATTGTGCTATGAAGGATAACATGTTGCAGCTTTGTCACTCATTTTTTAAAGTAATTTGTGGGGATATCTTAGCAGAGAGGCAGACGGAATGAAAGATGGTGCTACTAATATTCACTTTCCTGTCTTTCATGTTTGGACTTCTGAAACTTTCTTCCCATTATACCTAGCGTCTAAGCTGAGTGTGAGGCAAGTGATTTTTATGCTCTGCTGCCTTCTCCGGTGACAGCCCTGATATTAACAAGTATAAGGAAAACCTTATTAATACGTTTTTTTTAATTTTTTTTAACTTGGAACACTTCTTCCCAACCTATATTTAGCTTGATGTCTGCTTTTTCTCCTGCGCACAAAACATGTTTGCTTTTTCAACCAGCTGATATAGCTGGAGAAAACCCTTCTGAACTGTGGAGATGAGTGAATTTACGAATGCGGTCCCTGTGACACAGAGCTAGAAGTGTTTTGGGATTGGCATGCTTTGGAAGAAGACTGAAAACCAGCACTTCCACCTTATGCTCAGACAAAGTCCAGCTTCTCTGACCAAAGCATGACTTCTCTATCAGGTTGCACAATCTGTCAGATGAGCTATGACAGGAGTATCGACAGAGGTGGAGAGTTTGCTCAGCAAAGTGGTGTGGCAGCTGTAAGAAAACTCAAGAGCTTTTGGTTGCTGCAGAATTTAGGACTAGTCTGATGACACTGTGCTCTTTAAGGTTATGGCTGCTTTAACTTCTGTTTTGATTTTTCAGGTCCTAAAACAGAACAAGACAATTGCCCCAATCTGACTCAGCAGTTTCTGTGCTCATCTCTTCCTGATTTTTCTGTCTCCACTATTCCATTTTGCAGCTCGTCCTGCAAATAACTTCTACATTTTTTGTTGGTGCTACTTCTGCCTTCTTTCAGAGCAGATGTAGAGGGCCAGAGCAAGCTAAAAACAATCCAAATGTTGAGCTGGATAGGATTTTTCCTCCTTAAGTACTGTCAATAATGAAAGCTTAACAGAGCTCAAGCTTGCTCCTGTTGGAAGCCTTCACACAGCATTGTAGAACCCAGCAAGTTAAGATTGATGCTTTCAGTAAAGGGCCAGGACTTGTAGATATTTCCTAGAAAAACAAGAGGACTCTCTCAGCTTAGAAAAATACCCAAATCCTGGAAAAAAAAAAAATCATGTTTGTGATGCTCATGAGCAATGTTATTAGCTCAGAGAACACGGTGCTCACTGTACAACAGGATTTGAGGATTTAGTAGTAAAGATCTGGAAGATGGCAGATGCCTAGTGTTTGAGCATACTTAACTGCATGGCAGAGTAGTAAACATTTTCTATTTTATTACATTTTTATGTTCCTTTGGAACTTAGGAACCGTCTCACAAACTCAAATGCTGCAATATGGGAATGCTTATATTTGCTTTCAAATTGGCAGTTAAATGGGACATAAGAAAATGTAAAAACAATTAAGTTACATTAATAAGCATCAAATGTTTCCTCTTTATTCATGCTAATGGATAGCTAAGATTCTTAACGTTCTTTGTTTTTAAAGGTTACATTGTACAAGATGGGACTATCAAGAGAATTAATAAAATATTTTAGCTTCTTTTTCTTTCAAGATCATGAGGGTGGAGCTCTCTCTGGTAAGTTTTACAAGGTGCTTAACTTAGCCTTCCCTTGGATTATTTTTTTTTGTTGTTCGCTGCAATGACTCAACCTGGAGTCTGAACAGAGCTTGCATGAGCCTGCTCAGGCTGAAAAACCCATCCTATCAAACCTCCTCAAGCCCTCTCCCCACATGGCTTGGAAAGAGTGGTAGAGGAGAACAAAGTACGGCAACAGTGTGGTGCAGGGGTGAGACCTTCACATACAAATATCATGTCCCTTTCAGTGTACGAGACATGCAGCAACTTTACCACATGGGAACTATTGGGTGTATCTTCTGGGTAGGCATTTAATCAGATGGCCATACCTATATAAAACAGTTCTTAATTTATAGATCACATGCTGAGTTTAACAATGGGACAGGAAACTCTTTTGTTATATTTATAAACAACGTTTGTGGCTTACTTTCCTTTGTATCATTACGTGTTTCCTTTCTTAACTGACAGAAACTTAACCACAATAGTACTGAGCAAGCTGTAAATCAGTGTTATGAGTCTCTTTATGGTCATAAAACTTAAAGGGGCTTTTACGTCCTCCTTGGTCTGCTGATGTCTTGTTCCTCGGGTGGGCGGGTGTGTGGATGAGGCTGGGATAGGCTCTGGCGACATCAGGGAAGCCAACACTCTTGACTGGAGTAGAGCTAGGCATTGCAGCCTCTCTGGCCTTGACAAGTCATTTAACCTTTTTCAGTCTTCTCATTGGCATGAAGATGTTAAAGCTCTTCTGAAGCTTTTCAGGCTTACTCTGTGGGGCACGAACTTTACTGTCTGTGCTTATTTTATTGATAGTTCCCCTGCCCCCTTCTCTCTGGCTGTGAAAGGTATCCCTGAGTACACAGAATCCCTGGCTGTTACTATGTCTCAAAGGGATCTAGATATAACATTTTATATACGCTTCTGCAGTTGCAGAGCAATTTTTTTTTTTTTTTTTTTGCCTTTTATTGTGATATAATCAGATACACAGGAGAATAGAAAAGTTTTTCAGTTGATTACATTTCTGTGTATCTTTGATATTCCTCACAAGTACATCAAGTCCAAAGTCCATTGCCAAAAAATGTTTAGATGCTCACATGCTTAAAATCACATGTTGAAGTGTTCTGCTGAGTTGTGGTATTGGCTTAGAAATCAATGTTTACAGGTTTGGGCCTTCAGACTTTTTTTAAAAAGTGAGCAGGAAAGTTGTGACCTGAAGAGTGACGTGCTTTTCTTGCTGTACTTTAGTTATACTGCTTTTGTCTGGTGTTCCATTCAGTCCTGGAAGCTTTCATCCCCACGTCCTTTAAATGTAGAAACGTCTATCCTGCTTAGCTGTGTTTTGAGAAGGATAGTCTCAAACCTCAAAACTAAGAGCATAGTCTACGGGAGTAAAGATATTCTGTAAGTAAGAGCTATACAAGTTTAGACTCAGAGAGCATAACTAACCTGTCACCTTACTTTACCCCAGGATTTGTATTTGTTAAGTTCTTTTTCTTCTCCAAAAGCACATTGCTAACCAGCACCAACTGATATATGAAAGTAGCTGGGCTATTTCACTAGATTTCACCAAATGTGTCTGTGGTTTTTCTTCTTTTCCCAGTGGTGAAAAAAGTGGCAGAATTTGAACTTCCTTATGTGAGTCTTCAGAGCATGAAAGAGTTGCACTGTAAGCTTGGGATCAGAAAGTGGTGAGCAAGAAGCTTAAGAGAAACTACCAACATGCATGACAACTGCCATGAACAAAGAAAGAAATCCCTTGAATAACTTAGTTAAAGTCTTCAAGCCTCAGCAGCTTGACTGTTTTTCTGTGCGGCCAACTTGTCCTTGGAATTGACTGGTTTCCATGGCCCTGCATGCTTTAAAATTTATCACTGTAGTATTCCTGAAGTGTCCTTTACTGCAGCTAGTTATTTATTCCTCTCTTTCAGAATCTATAGAGAGGTGCTTTGTGGCTGCTTGCCTCCTAATTTTTATACCTACATAATGCAGTGACCACAAATGGGAATATACCTGTAAACAATATAGAAGAGAACTTCTGAGTTGCAAGCCACAACTGATTGGATGGATTACTCATTTCTGTATACTAATACACTTAATACCTGAGGTCATAGCTTGAGCATCTCTTTTGGTAAGAGGCCTGGCTTAAGCAGCAGGGCATTCTTCTCCCTTCATTTGCTCACACCTCAGGCTCCTCCTCAGTTATGCTGGTAGAACAGTTATGTGGGTAGACATGGTGAACGGGACTGGTGAGCTAACCTGGCCTAAAAATAAATTGTTGGCTGGTTTTGATTCGGTTTTGCTGGCCTATTTTTGGCCCGGGTCAGTCCTCCAGTCTTGTTTGCTGTGCAGCAAACAGTTGTGCTGACTTGTGGGTGAGGATAAACCCTAGGGCCATGGAATCTGGTGCCAAAGTCCCGCTTGTCAAACAGTGTCCTGAGGGTGCAGTTAGGCAGTATGTAGTTGAGCCATGTGGCTCACTGCTGTGGTTATGGTCTGGTCTATTTCCACCTACAATGAAAGAGAAAAAAGGCAATAGATTTTTGCATGCTTAGTTGCAATGGCTGCATCAGACAAATGCTATAGCATGGTTGGGGGCAGAAGAACAGACCATGCCTTTTGGTGGCAGCAAGCAAGGTTGCTTGGCTTGAATGTACACAGAAGCCTGTCATTTGATGCTTGTAACTTGTCTGGTTTAAATCTACTGGTCTAAAGCGTGGCCTTTATAAAGTGTCCTCTGTTTCCCTGTATGTACCCTTATAAACTGGAGAACCCAACAGCCTGATGAAAGCACTGTGTGGTTCTAAGCCATGACAAAGTGACTGTCTGAGTAGATACTTCTCCATCTAGTACTGCTTCAAAGCACAGAGGTAGGAAATGGCAGTCCTTGGATTGCTCCTGTGCTGCAGGAGCTGTATCAATGCTCCTGTGCAATGCAAGCTACCGAGCCTGTGCTGCTCTGTTTGTACTGTCATGTAGACTTACCCAAGCTTCTTTTAAATAAAACCAGCTCAGAGTGGCTGCTGCAGCTTGGCACTGGGATAACTGAATTTTTAACTTGCTTTGCTGCTGCACTGATCTGATCCTGCAGAGGTTCTACAGCAGTTGGTACTGCAGCTAGCTAGGTCTTTTATGTCAGCACTGCAGCATGGCACTGGATGCTCTGGGAGTCTTACTAACTTTTATGTAGACAAAACCTGAGTTGTTTAAGAAAAGGAGGAGGAAAGCTTTAGTTCTAAATTGTAACTGTTATGTTTGGTACCACCAAAATCGAAGTGGAGAGATAACCTGACTTTATTTCCATTCTGCTACATAATATGAAGGATGAGTATAGTACACACTTCAAGGGCACAACTGGTTTTCTTGGGTTTTTTTCAACCTGGTAAGTAATGGGATATTTCTGGGTTGTGGTCCCATCATATTTAGCTCAAAAATCAAAATGCCATATTTAGAAGCATATCTTCATATTTTATTACTTTTTTCCTCTTGGCATGGAAAAGGTATATGGATCCTTCTCTCGATACACTGCTGATGGATTGTAAAGCTTCACTGAATTTGCTATATATGCAGGTAAAACTGAAGGGTCTTTAGAATTTTAAAAGTTAACTTTCCCACATTAATTTTTTTATACAAATTCTTGAACTGTCTGTAAATGGTTCCTGTTTAACACTCCTTTTGTTGCACTTTTCTAAGTGCTAGGTATAGCTGTTGTTGATAATTCCCCCCCCCCCCCCGCCCCCTTCAAAGTTATGTACTAGAGATTCTAACTTGTCTGGTTTTATGTGTTGGAAAAATATTGCACAAAAAGGACATATTTAGGTGTCTGTCCACTCTATTTTCACGTGTATATATGTATCTGTATGTCTCTCTATATAGGTACTCTGCCATGATATGAGTGCATTTGAATTCTGAACTGTAGGTGTGTTGAGCTGTACTAGCTTTGGAAACTTAATTCAGGAGGAAAGAGCAGTGTAGAGTGAACTTGTTCCAAAATCAAAGGCCTTGTTTAAAAAAAAAAGCTTTCTGTGTATGTGTTCCTGAGTGTTTGTGTGTAAAAGGAAATAAATTGTTGCTGACTTTTTTGCTATTTTTAAAACTTCTTTTAAGGCAATCCAGGAAGTTAAGAGGAATTGGGTTAGACCAACAGAAAGGCAGATGCAGGAACTTGAATTTCTACAAAAAAATTCAAACAAAGCAAAGGTAAAATATTATTTTAAAAACAATATAAACAGATCAAAGGACTGGTTTTTTGAAGCAATGATACAATGATACTAGAGACCAGGTTTCCCATCTCCTGGTCAGACACTGAGCCACCAATAGAAAAGGAGTTTCCCATCTTTGCTAACATTTTAAAATATCCCAACAGAATAACTTGGATCCTACAGGCTAGCAAGTTTTTTTACTGTGAATCCTACTCTATTTGCTAAACTCAGGTGTTAAAGGTTGTCATCCGGTTTAGGAAAGCAGATGGAAATGCAGTCTGCTGGGTTGGCTGTTCTCAGTTTTCTTACTGGTTAGTTTTATCTCTTCCCATTCATATCTGAGAAGCATACAAAAGATTCAGCTCATTATATCCAGTGGAGAAAAAAACCCTCAGGTTTCCAAGTGTGGACTGAGTGTATTATTCTCTGAATCAAGCATTGACATACTGTGGTGAATCTGTGTCCTCCCAGGAGAAAAAGCATTAGAAATCCAAAAGATTTACTTTATAGCACTTTTTTTCCTCCAAATCACTACATTTCACTTGACTTGACAGCAGATCGTTTTGTTTTTTTGGTGCAGTTACTGGAGCTGATTCGAAACATGCAGTTCTATGGATATATACGGCTTGATTCTTGCATTTGTGACTATCCAGAAGAAGGCTGCTCAGCTGACATCTATGTTGGCAATAATGAGATTAACTGCTGCATAAAACTGCCTACTAACCAAACCAAAGAGGTCAGCTTGAAAATCAACAGGTTAAGAAGTTGGCAGGTTACTTTTCTTGTAAGTACTTCACTGACTTTATGTATCTGAATTCACTTTCTCTTCATAAAAACAAAGGTTGTCAGGGAAGGACAGCTCTGGGGGGGGAAGGAGTGGTCTGTTACAAATCCCTCCCATCTGCCCATGTTCTCCTCCAAACCTATCCTGAAATGTGGCAGCCTTTACAGCAGCAAACCATCTAGTTTTACTCTGCTGTGTTTTCTCCCTTCCCTGGCATTCCACGTCATATTTTGCCTGCCCCTTTCCTTTCCTGTCAGAGCAAGAGCTGTCAGAGTTTTGTGTGGGAGCAGAACTGCTTTAGCCAGCTTTATGCTTGTAAAGACTCTCCCTTCCAACCTCCCACTTGCTCTCTTCCCCAGGAGAAGTGTTCTTGTACAGATCTTCAGCTGTTTCATTTATATCCTGTATAAAATGAACCTAATTGACTAATACTGATTTAAGGCTGAACACCTTAATGCTGTCTTTAGCTATTTCTTCTGATCATTGGTTGGGTTTTTTTTTCAGGGTGCTACAAAGTATGGTGAAGAAGACACTCTGGAGCTCAGGCTTGAGTACAATGATTCAGGCACATGGCAGTGGATAATTTTGTACACAAAACAGGTTAGATCTCAGTTCTTTTAGGAAAGGATCAGAGTAAAATGTATTCTTGCAGCCATAGAGGATCTTCAAAAGTGGGTAGTCCATCTCTACCAGAGTGCAGTGGCTATGCTTAGCCTAGGGACAGCGTTATCTGCAGAAAAGCGTTTGAGTTTCAGTATGAGGGGAAGAGGCTTGGTGGTTCAGGTTTTTCTTGGTTTGGTTTTTTTTTTTCCCACTGAAGAGAAATGCCTAGCATGCAGCAGCAAGCCTGCGATGGAGTGTGGAGAAGTGCCATATATTTACTGGACTCTGTTAGTATGCAAAATCATTAAATGGTCAGACCCACCTAAGGTCAAGGGCTCCCCTGTTCCACCATAAATCCTGTTGTTCAACTATAAATATATGCCATAATAACACAGGTTAATGGAAGATGTGACTATGTGACATCATTAATATTTTTTTAACATATAAATAATTCTTAAACAAGATTTTATAGGGTGCTATTCCTCCTACTATTTCAGGCAGCTCTTTAAAGAGAAAAGTATCCAGGAATTCAAGTTATCCATCTGTAGTTATGTTGCCTAGCAAATAATCTAGGCTCTGCAGTATCAAAGGCAGCACCAGTCTCAGTTTAGGTACGGAGCTTCTATAAAAAGTATAGAGCCTGTTATTCAAGTAAACTGCTTCTCTTGGCTCTGTAACCCACTCAGCAGCAGACAGGATTTTTGAAGTAAAATCGAAGTGCTTAATTTCTCACACAACTCCTGAATTCTGGGATGGTGATGCAGTTCACACAGCTCTTTAGAACGTGTTAATTCCCTCATGCTTAAGTCTTATGAGAAGATGAGCCACAAGCAGTAAGCTGTCTAGTTTCTTTGCTGTTGGAGGACAAAAAAGTGCTAGAATTACCTCAGTATTCATTCTTCTGTGAAATCTATTAGGGTTGTGCATGATGTAGTGACTTGTTGATTAGAAGACCTGCACCCCACTTTCCTCAGAAGTGTGAGGAAGAGCTAAAGGCCAGAAAGGTGCTGCTGTGCGAAAGAAACGGGGATTTGATCCAAGCCACTTTTTGCCCACTGCAGAAAATGGAAAGACTACATGATTTGGAGCTTATTCAGAGATGGCTACCTGCTCCATCACTGGTCTTGTAGGATATTTTGTCTTTGATTTACCTCTCAGTGCTTGACATCCTACCTGAGATGCTTCCTTCTGGAGAATAAGCAGTAAGGAGCATCTCCAGGGTGCAGTTCAGACCTTAGCTTGGGCTACATCATCCCACAGAGCTGTACATGCTTATTGGACAGCATAAGGAACTAAGAACAGCTCCACTCTACTCTGAGGTGCCTCTGCGAGATACCTAATATGTGGGATGAATGCTTACTGCTCCGTTCATATTAGCTGTGCAAGATGGAGCTCTGTGAGCTGGTCTACAAACAGTTGCAGCCATCTTGTGTAACCACCAGGGCTTTGATTTTCAGCAGTGCTGATTGCCTGTGAACTCCAGCTTGCTTCATTTGTTGATGTGGTTTTGATGCTGACAGTGCCACATTTGATTAACCTTACTTAGCCTGTGGTGTAATTTGGCAGCCTTTAAGGTAGGAGGCCCAGAGAACGAGAGAGAATAACTTGCCTCACAAAACCAGTCATAAAAATTCTTAATCTCCACTCTGAACATTGCCATGAGAGTTAGTCTTGCTGAGGCTGGGCTTCAAGCAACTGCAGCTAGTTTGGTGCACTGTAAGGATGTTAAGCACAGAGTAAAATTAACTGAATCAGGGGAGTAATAGTTCAGGAGATGGGGACTGTAATTTTTCTGGCGAAGGAGGAATGGAAGAGTCAAGTGCATTTGTGAATAGAAATCAGCATGTTCTCTGGTTTATCTTCTTTAGGCCTTTTTGCTCAGTAGCTGCTTGAAGAAAATGATATCAGAGCAGATGATGAAGGCAGCCAAAGGCGGCCAAGAAACGGTAAGCATGTGTGTATGTTGGTATTGGAATTTTTATTTAGAAGGAATAAGCCTGCTGCTCCTGTTCTTTCAAATGGGCCGAGAGGGGACCCATTGAGGAAAAGGATCTTGCATGTTCCAACATGTCAGTACAGAATTAATTGACTAAAAAGTACATCTTTGCTCAGTTTTACTGAAATAATATTCTGAATGTTAAAGATGGTTTATCATCGCAGTTTTAATAATGTGATTTGCATTTTCTTTCCTTGACTTCAATTTTTGCTGCATACGATAAAGGATATCTATGGCATAATTTCTGTATGTTCTGCACTACCCTGTTGTATCCATTTCTGACTTTCATTTTTCCCCACTTCACTTGCTTGCTCCATCTGCTGCAATGTTAGACCAACATGAGATCTGTGACATTCACACTGAGAAACTTCTTGGTTTTAAATAGAAGTGTTAATAAAATAAAACTCTGATTTGTAGCGAAAATACTTCTGCTATCTTTCGTGTAGGCCTTTAAGGATTAAAATATGTTTAGTTACTTGTTATTTTAAAAAAAGATTTCCAGCATTAATAACGCCTTTGTTTAACCTTGTGATATCTAAAGACCTTGAATGTCTGCTAACTGAAAACTTCTGAAGAGAAAAAAGGAGAGGAACATGTGTGATCTTCTAGACCTGTGCTGATTGCAGTGAGCAATGAGGCAACGAACAGTGTGTTTTTTCATAGCTTGAATCACTTATTGTTTAAGAAGAAAAGAGCAATTTTAATTTTGGAAAAGCTTTGGTCTCTTTCATTGTAAGTTTATTTGTGATGGAAGTACAGTAAACCTTTAATTATGAAGAGGGGCATTCATTACTTAAATATTCAGCTGTTGCTAGTAGTATTCAGGTAGCTTGGATTAAAACAGAATTATGAGAGAAGGGTAACTATGCCAGTTCATATCTTATGCTCTTTCTGCCAGCTTTAATTAAATGCTCAGGCTATTTCATTAGAGTACTTGGGGGACCATTTAAACTTATTCTAAGTTTAAATTTTTCAATTTATTTAGGACATCAAGATGCCTGAACCCACAAAAAATAGTAAGGAATCTAGTGTCCAACAAAAGCAGGTTAGTGAGTGCAAAACTGTGTCCAAAATGTAAACAGTGTTTCTTGCTTGCTAGTGGTGTTCAGCCCAACCTGTGTTTCTCTGATCAGGGAGACTCCTAATAAATTTAACAGGAACTTCTTTGGGTAGGAAAAGGAGCTAAACTTGAATTTTGAGAGGAAGAAGAGGGCAAGAAACATGTCTGAATAAAAAATTTTATTTTACTTTGATGGGTTTAATGACAACTTGCTTCATTTTATTTGCTTTTTATGAGTGTTTCTGAACGAGGTATTTGAAGTTTACGGAGAGCCAGAATATATGCAGAGATCAAGTGTGTCTATCCATGTGCAGCTGCTGATGTAGTTCAGACTTGTGCTTGGATTAAACACTGGGATTGTTTATGCATTTGTTTTTCCCTGCAGTTGTACCCATGTGGAACATTTGACGTTACATATCTATTCATATACATTCCTATCATGTAAAAGATGTAATTCCAAGTTCACTTGCTGGAATCAGTATTCATAGCTAATAGTTTCTGAATAGCTAGATGGCTAAAAGATGTTGCTTTTCCAAGTCATTTGTTGAATATGAGATAATAAATAAATGCAAAGGGAATAATGTAAAGTGAATGAAAATAACCACCTCTATTACAGTGTGATATTGGCCAAAGGAGAAATTTCTAAAAGAGAAACCCAAAATCTAATTTGAATTCAGAAAAGAAGAATCACTAACTGCTCTTCAATAAGCAGATTGATTAACCTGTGTGGTGGGGTTTCTTGCCCCTTTCTTTGATGTGCTGGAGACAAGATTCTAGGTTAGGTGTGGCCTTCAGCATTCACAAACGATAACAAGGGAGACAAGATTTTCTGAATAGACTTGGATCTGTGAAGACTGAAGGATGCAGTTCAGTCCCTTCACTGTGGTACAGCTTTAGCAAGGACTAAGTTGTGTGGCACTCTGGGCTTGAGGCAGGTATTCTGACTTGAACACACTTCAATAGACCTCCTCAGTTGTGAGCCTGTAGAGCAAGATGGACTGTGAATGCTCCCTTTCAATTTTTGTGAGGAGAGCAGCCTTGGACAGGGCAACATAAACCCACTGATCTCATTAGCTGTGTCTTGCTGGTACACTGTCTGGCTGCTGCTATGAAAACACAGTGAGCTAAGAAACTCACAGCTGGTAGGTAGGATGGAGTTGTTAAAGCAAGTCAAGGTATGCTGTTGTGTTAAATAATGAGAGTATGGCATGCTATGCTTCATCTTACACAGCAAGTTTAAAGTGGTATTGGTCTTCCTGCACCAAGCTGTGTTATCAGACAGACAACTAATGCAAAGTCTTAAACCATGCTTAGCTAACTTCTAAATGCTGTGATTGCATTATTAAGGTTTTTAAGGCTTCCCTTTCCTATTCCTCTATTTCTTTTTACAAGATATTTACATTACTTGCAAAATGTATTGGAAGTGTATCTTTGTACATTCTCATTTGAAAAGAAGTGTCATTTGAGTTGGGTCTTTATAATTTTGCCATTAGTATCCCCAAGAGTCTTATAAGTACTTGCTCTGAGTTGGCAAAAACTTTAACTGGCAGCTGTCCAAAACTGAAAACTTAGGCCAAATCTTTTCTCCTGACTCATGAGAAGAAAAACTTAACTTTGTTTTATTTTGGTCCTGCAGCAGTATACTGATACTACTAGATCAGCATAACAGCCTGTAAATTCTTGTTTGAATGGACAGTCCAGTGCAACAGTAAGATTTAGTAGGAAAATCAAGAACAATCTTGTGAGCTGAAATAAAAACGATTTAACTAGTATGCAATAGGTGGGTTTTGTAGGTAGTGAGGCTGTGCTGTGGAGTGTGGCTGTATCTACGTGATTCTGCCGTTATGTCTTTTAAAAATCTTGAAACGAGGTATGAAGTAACTTCTACAGAGATAATCAATGCAGAATTTGGGTCCAGTTTCCTAACACCATGTTAGATATTGCAGCATGGTTGCAATGGCTTTGTGACAGACACTTTTAGCAGGGTTTTTCAGGACATTTACCTTACATGTATATCAAAATGCCATGTTGCAAGAGGCAGAAGAAAAATCGGTACTGTAGATTTTCCTAGTACATCAGAGAACTTGCAGATACATGCAATGTAAGGGTATAGTTGGTCTGCTTATACCTTGGGTGCTTATAGTTGACCTGCTTATACCTGGTGGGTGATGTGGTGTTAGGAAGTGTCAGACAGTACATCGTACCCTTTAGGAAAAGTAGGGTTGAAAGGTATCATTTATGCAGGTGTTATGGTCAGTTAAGAATGTGTGATTAACAGCAGGCAATCTAATTCAGAAGTCCTAGTAGGCTGTTAAAGTACCTATATGTATGTCCTTGTGGCCAAGTAACATTGATGTTGGCACGTTTGGAACTGCCATTCGATCTGCACCACATTAAGTGCATTGCAATAAGCACTAAGAGCAGAAACAACCGTTCCTGTGTCCTATTCCAGCAGCAAAAAATATCTGTTCTCTCTGAAATGCCAGCCAAGATAAAGAGATTAACCATTGCATCTGAGCAGTATCATGTCAGATTTTCTAGCTTATGTTTGTATTTACTTATAATTATTTAAATGCATATATCTCTTAACTGTTTTTTGGGGTTTTTTTTCACTACAGGTAGTTCATTCAGATTTTATATCAAGGGAGAGATTTTTGGTTAGGCCAAATGAAGACAACTGTGTATTTGAGGAAATAAAAGAAGAGGACTTGTGATAACTTATTTTAGATACTGTCTTTCAAAATTAATTGTCTGGGAATAATAAACTCACTGTTGAAACCTTGAATTATAAGGGGAAAAATAAAATCTTCAGTGTAATTCCTTGCCTTTGCAGTGTTCTTTATAGTACAAGGGCCACTCCGAAAGCAATGTCTCCTTTTTTATTACATTGGCTTACAATGTCAGAGGTGGATGTTGGCAGCAGAGGTTGAACCTTCCCCCCAATACTCCATTAAGTCTTGTTGTCACGTGACAGACAGCAGCAGAGGGGCTGACTGATGGAAGGGCGTGTGAAGCAAAGGTGTGTAATTTGAATTCCTCCATGCAGAAAAAATTGCACCCATTTGACATTCATTGACGCTGATGAACGTTTACAGAGACCAAGCAGTGGATGTCAGCACAGTGAGGCGGTGGGTGCCATGTTCCAGCAGTGGTGACAGTGACGGTGGGTCCCCTCTGCTGGCGCAGATTGTTACGACTGCGGCACGCAGGCTCTTGTTCATTGCTGGTGAAAATGCACAGCCAATGGTGGTGACTGTGTCAGAAAAGAGTGGTTTGTATCTGAGAATTTGCTCTATCAAACAATGTTATTGTGATCTTTGTGTCTGTAGTTTTCATGTAGTTTCCAAATAAATAGGAGGTGTTGATTTCGGAATGACCCACATATTTACAAATCCAGTGAGCCAGTTCAAATGGGTGCTAGGAATCTGGAAACGTCTTGCATATGTGCTTTTTCAATGTTTTTCCTCCAGACTGATATTGTTGGGGCAGAAAGGGGGGGTTAATTAGAAGAGGTGCTATGATGTTAGAGGAGGAAAAAGTATTTACATATCAGTTTAGAATGTTTCTGTGAGTATTGGTGTAATTAGTGTGATGGCTGAGCAGGCAATTGCCACCTAGGCACTTTCTGGACAATGCACATGTTTCCTATGATCATTTCCTTCACCATGACCAGTCATTCATTTCAGGCAGAACAGACCTATATGCCCTTATTGACCTCTTGTGATACCATCAATCAGTGCTGATGCAAAAGCTGCCACACTTTGGCGAATGAAGGTATTAACGTGCTCTCTGGCACAGCAGTGGGGAGGGCTTTCAGTTGAATGTATGTAACTGCATCAGAAATGGAGCTGTTTTATACTGATGTGTTTACACTGGCGTAAGCTAGTACCTGATGTCCTTTGGATAAAGGTAGGTATGCCATTAACCATATCACTAAGTTATTTGCTGCTGCAAGAAGACTAAAGTGCCTAACCCATGATATTTGATACCATGCTTGAAGGATCTTTGATTCTTCTTAATTTGAAAGGCAGTATCAGGGGTGAGAACAGGGAAAGTTTTAAAACATCATGCTAATATTTTTGAGGAAGTCAAATAATTCAGCCCCTACTCTCCCACTTTTTTTAACTTTTTCCCCATTTACTTACACTCACAGAACCTTGGTGCTGAAGAGAGTCCAGGTGCAGAGGAAGTGACCTCCCACCTCAATTTTTAGCTTGCTGATTTTGTGATGTTAGGGGGATAGCACACACAGCAGAGCCAAAATTAAAGCACCCCTGAGGGACAGTTTTGACAGCTTCATGGTGTTTATTTCAAAACTAGTCAACTGTTAAAGTTGTTGAAAATTTTTTCCTATAAATCAGAGTCCTGATTCTTTTCATTAAAGCTGATCCCCCTTCTCCTCTAGCTGTCTTTTTCCTGCCTCTCAGATGTTCAGCATCGCATCTCTGCCCGTCCCCTTCTGTGCCTCCCACTCGCTGTTCATTCCCGACTCGGCCAAGGCTGTGGACGTACGAGGGGACGTTCCGAAGGCCCCGTTAGAGCCCGCGGACGCCGCTGCAGCCGGCTGTGGGGTATGTCCGCTGCCCTCGGTCTCGTTGCAGAATTTATTTCCCCCCCGCGCCAGGAGGCCTTCCACACACCAACCGGGGAAATGGTTCAAAACACACAAGTGGGGTTGTAAACGGCTTCCTTTCTGATCCGGAGGAGGCCGCGCCTCACCCCGCCCGTCTCCGGGGAGGCGGCAGCTCTGGGAAGTGCGGTGTCCCCGCCACCGGCCTCTTCCCCGGCCGGGGACGGCCCCCATCGTCGCTGCCCACCGGCCTGAGGCCCACGGCAGGCGCCCTCAGGGGAACGCTGCGCGGACAGGCGGTACCGCGCCTCCGTCCCGGCCTGGATCAGCGCTTGCTGGGAACGGGGCGCGGGCTCTCTCGGCGGGAGACGGAGGGCTGAGGCGGCGGGTTGGGTGCCTCCCCCCAGCTTCAGCCGTGACGGGCAGGGACCAGCCCCTGGGCACCCCGCGGCGGCCTCCGCCCAGCAGGGGGCGCACGCGGCCTCTCCGCCGCGCCTCTGCCTCCCCCGCTCCCTCGCCCGCCAGCGCGCCCGCTGCGCGCCGAGCCGCCGCCGAGTGGCAGGTACGGCGGGCAGGGGGGCGGTGTCCGTCCGTCGGTCTGTCCGCGGGGAAGTGGGGGCGGTGTCCGTCTGTCAGTGGAGGGAGGGGCGGTGTCTGTCGGTCTGTCTATGAGGAGAGGGGACGGGAGGGCGCTGCCCGCCCGCCGGCGTGTGTGGCGGGCCCGGCGCGGAGCGAGGACGAAGAGCAGTGTCGGGGAGGCGGTGGCAGCGGCACAGCCCGGCCCGAGGCCGTGACACACTCGGCCGAGCGGACCGCAGCGGCCACAGCGCTGCCCTCTGACCGCCGGCGGAGGCGTGCGGCGGCTCGGCCGGGAGCAGGGCCGCGGGGCCGGAGGGCACCGCGGTGGGGAACCAGGAGCAGGGCGGCACAGGGGAGGAGCGCCCGGCGGTGACAGGCACCGCAAGCGGCGGCAAAAGCGATGCGGGGCCTGGGCAGTGCCTGGCCCGAGACCTGATGAGGTGGAGCGCAGGCGATGCTGTGCCGGTGGGAAGACGTTTGGTGGGAGAATGGCGAGTGTGCTGCCTGCCGTTATCATGGGCAAGGAGGGAAATGCAGGCAGGAAAGCGGCTGTCCTCCTGACAGGACGTTAATAAGCATGCAGCCTTTATGGCGTGCTGCTCTAGAACATACTTTTTAGGAGAAAACAGTGAAGATAAGTGAAACTAAAAGGCAAAATATATTTTTGCTAGAAGAGCTTTTTTTTTAACCTGTCCTCAAAGCTGTCTTTGATAAAGTAGTTACTGGTTTTAAAGGAAATGGAGTAGTTGTCTTTTTTTGCTAGACAGCACTAAAGTTTTTGATCAGCTGCTGCAAAGGAAATTATTACTGTGCTGTAAAGATAAAGGTAACACCCAAATTGTAAAGGGAAGTAACTAGAGACAAGTTATGGTGATTAATATTGAAAAGAAAATCCATCAAATCTGAGGATAAAAGATTATAAAATTAGTTCTTTGAAGATCTATTGTGAGACCAATCTTATTAAATATTTAATAAATACATTGATGTAGCAATTAAAACTTTACTGTTTTAATTTGGTAGTGATGAAGAGTTGGTAGACATTGACAATATAGAAGAGTATTACAGTACTAGACAGACAGAATTGGGTGATCCGGAGAACTAGAGTATGAGATAAGTACAATAATGATTTAAAGAACAAGGGTTTGCAGTTGCAAACTTGTAAACACAGTTTACAGAAGTAATTCTTACCAGTGGAAAGCAGCACAAAACCAAAATATGCGTTAAGTAGTTACAAGATACACATTTATGGAAAAAGTGAATGCAGACATATGATAATCCAGAAAATAAGTTACTGTTATCCATGAACAAAACTCTGAAATACTTCGTATAATGTTAATTCTCAGGTAAAAAGGTAAAGTGGAACAGATGCAGAAAGATGTGCCTAGGACAGGTAGGGAAATTAAGAGTCTGTTGAAAGAATCATTTGGGTTTTTTAGTTTTGCAGAGTAAAGGTCTTTTTTGCTTTCTATTGAACTGTCAAGATAAACACTGTGAAGGGCATCAAATGACATAAACAATGATGTTGATACATGAATAATTTAACATAGATTTAAGATTAATAATACATGAAAATTTCTAACCATCAGAGAACACTGATGTTCAGGAGCAGCCTTCCAGAAGGTCAAGGAGGAGCAAGAGCCTAACACTTTTTAGGTGGAAGGTGTCTGTTTTGTAAAATTAATGCTTTTCTTTGCTGTAGCAGGGGACTAAGCCTAGTGTTATCTGCAGACTTTCATTAAAAAATAAGTTCATTAAGAAGAACTTGTTAAATGTGTTTTTAGAAGAAAAAATTTTATCGTACTGTTTGCAGTCTGAATAGGATTGGTAACAATCAGAAAATGACACTGTCTAATTGTTCTTTTTGAGTTGAAGGGAAGGTATTGGAGAGTGAGCTGGGATGAGTTGAAAGCTGAAGTGTAGTATGTGCATCTGCCGTCTTTCTACCAGAGGAATGTTAGTTTGCAAGAGGGGGTCTATAAAAATCAGTTCTGATCTGCCCTCAGTGACAGGGTTCCTCTCAGCAGGTTTTAGTATCTTTCATTTAGAGTTGCCTCATCAGCAAGATCGAGAGATTTGAAGTGGTGCCTTGACTGTATTATCCTACCTCATGTTCTTGTGCAGTTAATTTCTGACTGCATCTGGCCTTGAAGTCCTCATCTGCAGCCCAGGACCTGGTCATCCAAGGAGTGACCTACTAGTGACTCTTCTAGGGATTTGAGTATGCTGGAATTTTGAGGGCTGTTTTCCTTTTCTTTTGATCTGTCTGTCAGTTGGTTGCCTTGCACACAATCTCAGTTTTGGATGCTCCACTTCCAGATGGGTCAGTTATTAAGCACATAAAATGTTTCAGAGGGCATTGATTTATACACATTATGTGGAATACATGATCCCTGATGCATTCAGCTTTCTGTAGAGACCATTCATAGCATGCTGTTAGTGTAGATGACAGGCTGATGGGCCTGTCATGAATGCATGGGCCTGTTCCACCAAATTTCAGTCATCAATGTTTACTGAGATCCTGCCATCACCTAAGTCAAGAGCACAAATACTGAAATGTGCAGATTTGTTGTGGTTTGCTTTACTATTGAAAGACATACTTGATAAATATGTGGAAACATATTTATGCAGCGGTACCTCGCTGAAGTCTTATCTATACTTATAGAACTTAGATTCTGGCTTTAGTTCATATGTCAACACCACTTTTCCAAGTGGCATTTCTTTCTTTCTTGATAAAATTTTAGTTGACTAAGTGAAACAGAGCTGCTTAAACACCAGTTTTGTCCCTCAGCAAACTTCTCACATCCAAGTAATGCAGCTGCATCAGCTGAATTTTATAACATAAAGGAATAAATCTTCCAGTGTTCATTGGTGGGATTATGTTCTCCAGCATGCTCAAGACCTCTTATAGTGTCAGATCAGCCTAGTGGATGGTGGCAGAGAAAGGGCAGCAACACTTTTCAGGGAGGGCTTCTGGTGTATGGGTTTCCCATGGATGGTATAGAATGCTTGTCTTTCTTCTTCATCTCGACATTTTTTGTGCAGAGTAGTGTATGCCTGTCCTTGCTGTGTGTTAGTGTGTTAGGGTCTGGTTCTGCCTGAGTCTGGATATGTTTTTAGAGGTTTGCTACATCTAAGGCTCCTCAGCTTTTACTGAAGTTTACTGAGTAGGGTTGTAGGTGCAGGTGGTGTGATTTATACAGTCTACTTGGATTTTCAAGAAGCATTAAAAAAAAGGTATCCTACCAGAGGCTTTTGAGGAGACCGAGTGCTTATAGCATAAAATAAATTGAAAAATGAAAAAGAAGGCAAAAATAAATTGCCAAAAAAAGAAAGAGGGCAGAAGGGTGGCACATGAGCTTCAGTCTACGCAAAAGTAAGATGATGTCTTGGGTAGAATAATCTGAACCATGTTTACATGGTGCTGAACTGAGAACTGGCAGCCACCAGTCAAGAAAAAGCTCTTGGAGTCACCATTGACAGTTCCCTGAAAACCTCAGCTCAGTGTGCTGTGGCTTCAGAAAGCCAGGAAAATGGTGACTGTGCTCAGGCAGGCTACTGAGAAGAAGACAGAGGGCACCATTTTTCTGCTCCAGCTTGGTGCCCCCACATCTGGTGTAGTGTGTGTGGTTCTGGTCTCTGCATGTGAAGAAGGCTACAGCAGGCTGGAGAAGAGCAACCAAAAGGACCAAGGGGATCAGCTTCCTTAAGCTGATTGTTCACGTTAGAGAGGAGATGGCTGGGGCGTAGTCAAGACTTATGAAATGAAGGCAGTGAATAAGGTAAGAGTTGCTCATCTAACCCTGTGTCACTGGCATGAGGGTTACTTGCTGGGGCTGGTGGAGGGATAGTTTCAAATGGATAGAGGGAAGGACTTCAGTGGGGGCAACAGGGGGAGCTGTGGAGACAGAGTGTGGTCAGGTTTAAGAAATGATTAGAAAAACTCATGGACAAGAAGTCTTTTGAGGGACTGCTGAAAGGAATAGTCAGGAAGATCTCCAATGTAACAATAGTGGCTGCTGGGGTGTGTTTAGGGAATGGGCTGTAGAAAGCAGCCGGTCTCATGTGCTCTCCAGAAGAAGGATCTCTGATTGCCACTGTTGAAAGCAGAGTGCTACGTGAGCTGGATCAGTCTGATCCAGGACAGGAGTTTTTGTGAACTTAGAATCAGTCTTTTCAGTGGAAGAACTTTAGTTCTACAGGGTTCTGTTCTGGATTCTGAGCTGTTAGTATATGTAGAACAGCCTAGAAAAGGCAGTGACCAACAAGGTGATAGAGTTTGCCAGTGATGTGAATAGAAAAGATAAAGTCAACTATGAAAAGCTGCAGAGGGATCCTGTGAGACTGAGTACCAGGATAATAATAACGTGATAGAACACGTTCTGTAGGTAGAGTGATTCAGATAGTGTAAAAAGAATCCTAGCTTCCTGTATGAAATACTGGGCTGTCAGTACTGAGCAGTATTTTGTAGTTACGATGAATGGTTCCATGCAAGTGTAACGAAAATGTTCAGCAGCAGTCAAAAAGGTAAATCAGATAGTAAATATTATTGGGAAACAAGAACAAAGAATCTTGTCATGCCACCATGTTAATCAGTGGTTTACCTCAAACACCCTGTGTGATTCCCCCGCTGTCTCCCAGCTCAGAAAACATAGAGTAAAAATGAGGGAAATTGGAGAAGCAAAACAAGAATGGTCAAAGACACAGACTCCCTTCCAGAGGGAGAAAGCTGGGACTCCGTAATTCATTCTGGAAGGGGAAGTCTGAGGAGAATATGGTGAAGGCCTGTAGAATCATGAGTGGCATGAAAAGAATGGACAGGATTCGACTGTCTCTTCTTCCAGCAGGATTGCTGGGTGTCCACAAGTGAAGCTAACAAGGCCCTGATTCAGCAAGATCAAAAGATGTGGTACTTCACAGGTAATAGAGTTGGAGAACTTAGCAGAGTGTGTTATGGGTATTAGAAGCATGTGTGTTGAAGAGGAGAGTGGACAAATTTGCTGGAGGGGGAAGCACTGAGGAATGCTGAACACATGGGAGCCCCATCCAGCCAGGAAAGATTTTTGAATGGAAAAAGCAGTATTACATATGCTTGCCCTATTCTTTTTCCCTGGCCTTTGCTTTTGGCCACCATTTGAATAATGGTACCAGGCATAAGTGGACCTTTGCTGTGGTCTGCTGTGGGTACTTTTATGCTGGCTTCCTACTCACAAGAGCAATAATTGACAGGAGCTTTCTTCGATACTGTTTCTCTTCAGCCTTTCTCAAATAGAACTGAGTACCACCTGTCAAACCTTTCTAAACAAACGTAGGTGTTGCTGTTCATTGTCTGGACACTACCTTTCACGCTGCATATCAAGTCTTTCTCAGATAAAGTACTAGCATTTACTGAGTTACCCAAAGGCAGAAGTTTTCCCCATACAAGTGATGTCTTTTGTTTCTAGACTCAGTAGGATCCATTGATGCAATTGGTAAACATCAGTTGAGCTACTTCACTCTCAGGTTCCATAATTACAATTTCAAATCCATTTAACATCTTTCCAATCATCTTCTGTTACATTTTTGGTCAATTCCAGCCTCTGTTCAGATCAGGAGCTTATGGGTGGCCTCCCGGATTCTCAGACTTGCCAGTTGTCATTGGAACTGTAGGCTGATGATTTACCTCCCTTCAGTCCTGTAAGACAGCCTTGGGCAGTCACTAGTACTACAGGTTTGCCTACACGGAGAAATTTTTTGAGGCTAAGCATGATTTATGAAAAATTGCATCAAGATGTGTGTGTATATATATATGAATTAGAAATACAACCTTAATGATTTTCCTGTTTCACCTTACCATGTCACATAACATGATCCAATGCGATACGATTAAGTTTTTGAAGTCATGCTATATTAATAGAGGTTTAGAATATTTGAAAGAAGTAAATATAACAATTATTTGACTTTGGTAAACTGGTTTAATGAAAATTCTGGGCAGAGCTGTATCCAGCAGTCATAGTAAGAGTTGCATATCTGACAGCATTAGCTGTCTTATCAGGGCTATTGTTCATATAAACCAATAAACTAATGAACAAGCATAGTGGTATTTTGTTTTAAAAGTAAAGTCAAACATACAGTTATATATAAATAACTTACAAATTTAGGAGACATACTGCTTCTCTTCACTAGCCATTTAAACTGGATTTGATGTTGCACACATTACTAAGGAAGGTTATGTATAACTAAGAGCATATGAGATATTGTATACACTATAAGAAATAATGTAAGAAAATATGGACTGTATAATAATAAGCATTTTAGAGACAGGTTCTTGGTTCTTAGTTTGCTTTATTGATGGAATAAAGCTGACTCAACTCTGACTTCTGATGATTCCTGCTGAAAGTTTTTCCTATTTTAGTAAACTTGTCATTTCAGACTTACTGATTGTTTCGGTGAGGACTGGGCTTTTGGGGGCGGGGTAGGGGGGAGGTTGTTTTGGTTTTAGTTTTTGGAGGTTTTTAAGAAACAGGCATAAATGCATACTGTTTTAAGGAAATACGTTTGTCTTCAGAACTCAAGCTGCATACAGAAGTCCTCATTTCATTAATACAGGATCAGAGTTTAAACAAGATTGCTGTTTACACCACAAGGGAAGAGCAATTCGGATAACAGAATTATTTTTTTATCAAGTTTTATAAAATCTTATTTTCAGGCCTTCCGTCATTTCGTTCTCAGAAAAATAGAAGACACCACAAAATGTAGAAGAAGTGCTCTGTGCGAGCACGCTTCTATCGGGCAGAAATTTGTCAGCCCACGTGGTGGCAGTGCTCATCCACACACCCACCGGCTTTGACAGCCCACGATGGCCAGCCGGGTTATAACCAGCCCTTGGTGCTCGGTTACTGGTGTCTTCTTTTCTAGAAGACTGCTTCAAGGTCTGCGGCAAATTTAAACGGAAATGCTTCATTAGGAGTGGAACGAATTCTCTCTAGTCTGTTAAAAACCAAAGACACCGACAACAACACAATACACGGTGAGCTTTAGTATTTTCTTAACCAACATGTGTTAGCATGCTTCATGTTCCCAGGAGAAATAAAGAAGGAATTTGAATAAAGGTTTATGAAGAAGTTGATAATTATGACCAATGTAAGTGATTCAATAGGTTTCTATAAAAGCAGATGTATTCGAACTGACCACAATGATCAGGGAAGTACTGCAGTCATTTACTGATTTACCTGAGCCAGTTGTGGGGAATTAAAGTTACAGGTGACTTGAAGAAACCTGTAAATCATCTTCATTCTTGAATATTCTTGTGCAGAAGATGAAAAATGAGCAAGGTTCAAACATACTTAAATGTATATTTGATAGAAGTTAAGTGCACTGAGACATGAAATGCAACTGAATTACCAGTTAAGTGTAGTAACAATAAAATGTTTGTGATTCCACCTGTCCATAAAGGTGTTTTAAAAGAATGATCTCTTTCCTATCATTCCCTTATTTTGTGTACATAAATACAAAGAGCAGGTACTGTATTATCTGGGGAAGCATTCTGCAACCCTGGGTTGGTGTTTGAGATCTTGTTTATTTTTTATCTTATGATGTTGACGTACTGTACAACGATCAGCAAAGCTCCCTGTTCCTCAATCCCATTGACTGCTGATCCATAAAAGGACAGCAATAATTATTCATAATTTTTTTCATAAAGCACTTTTGTAGCCTCTGTGTGCAAAGCACTATGTATATGCAGTGCACTGAAGTTTCTACTTACAGGATGATCCTTACATCAAAAGAGTATACCTGTATGTCTCATGTCTGCAGAAGGAATGGGAATGACTGAAAACAAATGGCATACATCATGTTCTTGTGTTACTGCTTACCCATGTGTCTTGCTAGAGACATGAAAGAGGAGGTAGATCTTATAAATATGCTGTGATTCCTTGAATCTAGGAACTGTTGAAGAAGTAACTAAAGATAGGAAGGGAGAATGCTGCAGAAATACAGCTGTGTGTAAAACAGACATCATGCTGTTCTGAATCTGAGATGCTGCTTTTAACAGCAGTTCCATGTTGGTGGAGCAGTAAAACTGTTCCAGTTGGGCTGAATAGGTAAAGATTTTTGATAGAAGATACAGAGCTCTCAGTGGAACTTGATATAGACAGTGGGGTTCTTTCCTACACAGAAATGACGATTGATCATACGATTTTTTACTAAATATAACATTTATTCAGTTGAATGTCTTCTTAGTAACTTAAATACAAGTGTGCATGAAAACTTACCAAGGCATTTCTCCTTCAGCCTGCCTAGAAGGGGAAACAGAATATTATTTCCAGGTTTACATTTCAGCACCTGATCAGTGTTCAGAGGATGGATGAGCGATGTAATGTGGTTTTTTTATCATTATTATTAAATTACACCTTTTTAAATCTCTTACCTTGTATATCCAAGAAGAGCTTACGTTCACAGGGTTTTTGAGGGAATGATCCCATTTGACCAGGAAACTTTGCTTTCAGAGATCATGGGCCAAAGTACTGGAATGTTTTTCATTCATTTAAAGCCTGAAGAGGAAGAGCTCGGCAAGCCACTGCCGCTCTCAGAGTGTGTCACTGAAGGAGGAAGCTGTTTGCCGTGAGGGAGTTGACAGATACAGGTTTTACCAGGAACGCATGTTGTGTGTTTTGGTGGTGCAGAGTGGCAGATGTTACTTTCTTTGTTTGTTTGTTTTAGTTTCCGTTTCTGGTGGTGGCAGTTTCTCTAGTGCTTAGGTTCTAAATGTCAAAGTGTGTATTAATACTGAGAAATCTCAAGTACTGAGCAAGCTAATATTGATTGTTCCATTGTCCTGATGCGTTGTTTTACAATAGGGCAATTACTTCAGTTTTTCTGAATGTCCTTGGAAATACTATGGAAATAGTTTTGCAGAACTGGTATATCCTAAGCAGCAGTGTCTGGGTGATTAATTACAATTTGTCAAGTTCATTAAGATTTTTGTAGTGGAGAGACAGGTCCCATTAGTGATTCTGTCTCACACTCTAGGTGTTCTCTCCTTTTTCTGGAGCTATTTGGCAACTGTTGATCTTACTGAGAAGCAGAGACAGCAGCGTATATTTACTGTACAATAAAACTGTCCACAGCTAGTGCAAATTTAGAACTAGTTTAAGAAGAAACAGAACCTGCATCTAGCTCTATGGTTTGAATTATTTAAGATCACTCCTGGCTTATGCAGGTGTGAACGTGTTATACAAGACTTGTAATAAATAAAAGTAAATCATTCTTAATCACTTAATGGAAATATTCCTTTTGAAAACAGAACAGTTCAATCAGATTTTCTTATCGTGTACTAGCCCACATATAAGCCATGAAAAGTGGCCTACAGCATAATTTCTGAAACTATTAATAAAAGTACACTGTACTTAGTCTATATCCATGTTGTATAAATTTAGAGAAAATCTATTCTTATATTACGCCTTTCTATTATGTCTTTGAATTTAATTTTTTTCACAAAATTAATTTTCTATCAAAATAAGTTCTTGACAGCAAAACATTTTTTTAACAAAAGTGTAATTTAAAAGATACATTTTCAGTAGATAGTGGTGCATTTTTAGAATGAGTCATTTACTGAACCAAATTAGATTTATTTAACTCCAGAAGTAGTAATTCATAGGGATCTTCAGAATGCTCATTTTGCAATACTTCCGTGTCTTGTTACTCAGGCAAGTCGGTTTGTGCCTGTAACATTAGTGCTTAATGGTAAGTGTGCCAGCGTTTAGGCAGGTTCAGAGTTATCTTCACCTTTCAGAAGCAATTTAAAGAGAATCGCCAATACTTTGGAATTCTAAATGCACTGCATTAGATATTTGTTACAGCAGCAAGCTTTTTGATACATGCTGTGGACAGAAATGTAACCACTGTTTGTTAATTCAAAAATATCTAATTAAGTTGAGTATTGTAATTTTTTTTTTTAGTTTTGTTGGACAGGAAGTTTTGCTAAATTTGGCTTAATTTGAGGCAAGAACATATCATTTGGACGCTGGCATTTTAAAGTGTATAGTTCAGCTTTGTATGCAGCTCATATCTGGCATAGGTTAGGTGGCCATATGTGGAATACAATTGTGTTTGTAGAAAAAATCTTTTTAATCACAAAGATTAATCAAAACAGATGGTTCAGAATTCTTTTTTTTTAATGTGTTTGTTCAGTCCACAATCTGCAAGCCTTGGGAAGAAGAATTTGTTGGGTTTTTTTTTCCTTTCTTTCTGTGAAATACTAAGGTTTCACTTTAGGCTTCTACACTTCAAAATCAATTCTAAAAAATTCAAGTGATAATAAATTCTGAACCAGAATTACTTCCAGTTACACTTTCTGATAATTGTTAATCTTTGTGCTTCCTTCCCTGAGAAGATAGGGCGGTGATGGTGCTTTTACTGGTATTGCTCGCTAATGTTTCATCAGAGTTATTATGTGAAGAGATGGGGAATTCTATAAGGCTTTACCAGACATACAGGTCTGGAATGAAAATACAAACATCAGCTTACATTTAACAGAGCATACCATACTGTTTCTCAAATAGCACACATCTCATCCAGTATAATATTCTGCTGCTGATTTATGTTAGGCCGTGTTTTACTAAACAGGTCTAAACACTCGAATATTATTTTAGAAATGAACCACAATCTTTTTATCAAGTACAAGTAGGGGTTTGTGCTGTCAATATGCTGTTAATATAGGTTTTTAAATTTTGATGATTTTGCTTTATGGAAGATTTAGTGCAGAATGTAAAGGTGACAATCACATTGTACAGAAACTGGACCCATTATTTTTCTCAGCAAAGATTGGACTAGCAGAGTTGAAGAAGAATCCTCATATCATTTATGATTTGGGTGGGAAATGGGCAAGAATATTAAAATTGCTGTCAGCTGGGAATCCTAGCTTTGCAGCAACCAAGGGTTTTATAACATATTAATTGGAAATACAAGTAAGGACATTGTCCCTTCTTTTCTGTAGAGTTATGAGAAAACCATTGGTACCCTAAATGACATCAGTCTTGCATGAAATGTTTTACAGTAACAATCAGTGAACTGGCCTTTTACTGTTGGAGGACATTATGGGAAGGGGTGCTTAAGCCAGTGATACACCATCAACGTGCTTAAAAACATACGTGCATCCTAGGGCAATATACTCTGCTTAAAATCATTCCTTATACAGATACCAGGACATAGAAGTTATTCCTATCTCTTTTCTCTTCAGCGTCCAAGAAGGCAAAAGAAGTTGTGCATTCCTGCACTGGGAAACTAGACAGTGTTGGTACATGCAGCAGAATTTGTCCAGATAGAAAATACAACCTAGGGAAGTTTAAATAAGATTTATTAACCTCAACAGCCCCAAATGCTACAGCTGTTAATCAGACCAGCTTGTAAATATTTTGAAATTACTTCTGTAGGTACTTTGATCTTGAGTTTGATCTAAAACATGGGGGAAGAGCTATAAAATACAGACATTATAAACTCTCAAAAAAGGAGAGGTTTTAAATCGAATTCTTTGGCTGCTGGCCATGTTTCCATTCTCGCAGCTGAATGTGTGCACTAGTGTGGAGGGATACCTTATATAGATGAGAAAATTTAAATCTGCGAATAGCAGTCTTGATAAGAGGTTCATACAGTTAATCAGAACACTTCTACATCAAGAGCCCAAAATGCAACCCCACAGCAAGTGAAATACACTGTTTCAAGTGAAGTTTCTGTTCGGTTTCCATTCAAAGCTTGTCTAGTAAAATTACTTTTTCTTCCTGTCACTTGAACTGTGTCATATCTGTATTGAGATTTCTTCTAAGGATTTTTACTGGTTTATATGATTCTTTTTTCCTTTTTTGCATCCTCTCTGAGGCAGCGCAAAGCTTTGTTGTCCGGTCTTCTAGATATTTTAATTTCTTACCATCACTCATGCACGTTTTACCATCCTCTTGCATAGTCATTCTTTTCTGTATTGTTTTCAAGTCATCTTTTCTGTGTCCAGGCAGCACACAGTGTAATCATACCCTTTGACTCATCCTTAAAATATTATTCTGCAAAACTTAAATCATAGTGAAATATTCTATATGAAGAAATCCATGGTGAAACATTTATCTTCCTCTTTTAGGTCCTGATACAGGAAAGGACTTAATCCTTTATTTAATTTTAAGCCAGAGAATCTACATTTATGCTTTTCCATATTGGGTTTCTAGCTGAACCCACAATAGCTCTGTACTTGATTTTGCCGTTGTCCTCCTTGTACCCACTTTCAGTTTTCATTTTCAGGTGAGGAATTTCACATAATACTCTCAGTTTCCTATGGTCCATATTGTTATTGGTTGTTCAGTAGTTTGTGTATCTGTGGAACTATAAAAATAATGTTCTACAAAGAGTATCGAAAAACACATTTCTTGCAGAATGAAGGAATTAGTATTTATAGCAATCAAGCATTTTCAGCAACTCACTGTACTTTGTACATCACAGCTGAAATTCAGGTGGTGGAAATCCACCAGAGGAGCTTTGCCTGTAGCTAGTAGGAATTGCAGTTAGCATCACTGTATTTGTTAACTGGATTCTTTAGAGTTTCCCAGTTTATGAAAGGTGATTCTTCTCCCTTTCAGTTCTGATCTGCAGTGTTTTGCCCTTTAATATCAATGCTACTACATGTGATCTCTTACTAGGTGAAAGCTAATCACCTCTCTTGCATTTATGGCGTTGATCTTACCAGTTTTCTGTAATAACAGAGCTTTGCTGTTGTTGCCAGAGGGGCAAGACAGACCAAAAGGAGCTCTTTCCATATCACCAGAAGGGAATGCAGCACACAAAGTTAATATGGACAACAGGAGGATTTCAGGCTTGGTTAATAAGCTAGTTTGCATTCTTGAGCCATCTACTGAGTATTCATGTTGTGTTTATTTGCCTGGTTTCACCATCATTTCTTCCCACTTGCAGGTTTGTCCTCTACTCCAGACAGAATCAAAACAATGTCCTACGTTTTTGTGAATGACTCTTCCCAGACAAACGTGCCGCTGCTGCAGGCTTGCATCGATGGAGATTTTAACTATTCCAAACGACTGCTAGAGAGTGGTTTCGACCCAAATATTCGTGACAGCCGGGGCCGAACTGGCCTTCACCTTGCTGCAGCCAGAGGAAATGTAGACATCTGTCAACTCCTACATAAATTTGGTGCTGACCTACTCGCCACTGATTACCAGGGTAACACAGCCCTTCACCTGTGTGGGCATGTGGATACCATCCAGTTCCTAGTTTCTAATGGACTTAAAATTGATATTTGGTAAGTAATTATTTTTTTTTACAGCACATTTTATAATATATTCATCTTCTGTTGCCAGAGCCTTGCATATAAATCTGCTGTTGTTGTATTTGGTGCTATTCAACTTTTTAAAGATATCACTTAACAAAATACACAAAATAAGAAGGCAGGAAAACAGTAAGAGGCCACTTCTGCTGGTCTGTGCAACAAGCAAAGAAAGCAAATAAAAATAGCAGCTGCTGGTGTGGGCTGCTGTATCTAATTCTGCCTCACTGATGACATTGCAATCCTGGTTTGGCCAGACAGTCAGGTGTGGGTGGTTGGCACCGAAGAAAACATCACATTGACTACTTTAAAAGAATTTTCTCCACCACAGTTCTATTGTTTTAATTGTTGTACTGTATAGGACAAAGAAAATACAGTATATGTGGTGTGTCAGTTCATTCCCACACTCCTGTAACAATACTTCCTTTCAGTGTTTTCTCCTCTCTCAAAGTCTGTGACTCAGTTCCTCTTTTAAATATTGTATATTCTTTCTTCCGGCTTCCAGCAGCTGTCAGATGCCAGTGCTCAGATGTAAGCTCTCAGGCTGCAAAATAGCTAGCCATTTCATTGCAGTAACTGAATTATTTTGTCTGTGGAACTTTGCATATTCACAACACATGCAAAAACCTGTCCTAACTTTAAAACTTTAGAGCTTTTTAATCTCTCTGTTTTTCACCTGTCCCTCATTAATGTTTTCAACTCAGCAAAGCTAGTTATTGGCAGACCGGAATCTTTAAGGTTTGTGGGCTGTTTTGGTTTTTTTTTCCTCATTTCAAACAACTCTGGTGAAAATCCCTAGTCTGAAGGCAGCTCTGGTCCTATTCAGCATAATTTTAAAAGCAGCAGAGGGACCTTCTGTATTTTATTTAATTTCTGCCTGTTGTCCTAATACCTACATGGAAAAGGAACTTTGAAGAACCGGACTGCACAATTCTTTCTTGAAATTCAGCTTAATCTTGAACATTGTCATAAAGCTACCTTAATTTTTGTTGTAACACCCAGAGATTCCAATTAGAATAGAGTAGTAGGAATTTTGATTTTATTTAGAGGAAAAAGAGTTGTGCAATTTCAAAGCTAAATATAATTATTTAACTTTAATAGACAGGAATTTCTTACTGTCTGATACAACAGAAAACAGTTCTGAGGAATTAAAAAATCATAATCTGTTATGCTGAGTTGTCTTGTTACAGTATTTCTTTATTAAAAGTTTCTTTTCTCATGTCCTTTTGTGTGGTTATTTTAGTAATCACCAAGGTGCAACACCGCTTGTTCTTGCAAAACGAAGGGGCGTGAATAAAGATGTGATTAGACTGCTGGAATCTTTAGAAGAGCAAGAGGTGAAAGGATTTAACAGAGGAGCTCATTCAAAGCTGGAAACAATGCAAACTGCTGAAAGCGAAAGGTATTTACAAAACAAAAATAATTACTAGGAGAAATAATGTTTATGGCTTTTAGATTTTTGTGATTGACTTGATTGTTTATTCCTCCAAACAGGTAATAGCAACCCAAATTTTAAATTTTGGAAAAAATCTCTTAAACAGATCAAATGTAAGAAAATACTTTTTCTATTGATATTTTCATTTTATGGTGGAAATTTTTAAAAATAATTACTCATTTTCCATTACAGACTCCCAAAAATAAATATTCTACTACTTATCACAAGGCCAAAGGGAAAATGGGGTGAAATGGAAAATGCCAGTATTGCAGGCTAACCTAACATCCTTTTGATAAGATGGATTGTCTATGGAAAGAAGGGATAATGGACTTTTCATCTATCTGAACTTGAATAAAGGATTTTATACGGTGCCATATATGAAATTTCTATTGGTCGTAAACCTGGAAAAGATGGAGAATAAAATAAGAATTTCATGGTGGCTAAGAGGTAGTTAAAGGAGAACTGAAGATTTCAGAAAAATTACTGACAATTTCAGGGAAAGTGCTGTGTTAGAGAGAAGTTGCTAATGCATTCCTAAAGTTCTGGTTCTAGAACTGTCCTTACTTTTCATTGTTGTAACTGATCCTGACTTAGAAAGTAGTAGCATATTAGTGATACTAAGAAGTGAGATACAGACAACCCAGAGGAAAATTAGGGTGGCATAGGCAAGAATCTGGGATGACAAGGGTCAGGAAATTAGTAGGAGTAAATTTGTGATTCAGTAGCACAAAATGCAGCTTCATTTACCTAAAGCTGTATGCTGTAAAATGGAAGTTCCTCAATGAGCCATGAGCAAGGGTATAGGAGAAAAGGCTTGGTGTATTAATTCCAGGAGTTGATGCTACCCTGAGAAAGGCAATGAGGTCCTTTGACGTGCAAATTGAGACATTTCCACTACATAAACTGTCAGTGCTGTTGTGAAAAGCAACAGTAGCTTCTGCTGTGTAGTATGTTTTATAATGCTGTTCAGCCCCATAAAAAAAGTCTGATTTATCCTTTAAGAAGAGTGGAGAAGCATTACTTCAGTGATCAAGGGAACAGAGCGTCTTCTTGAGAAAGAAGGCAACTAGAGTTCATTTTAGCCTGGCAGAGTGAAGGCTGAGAGGTGTGTGGTTTGCTGACAATACTGGTTTTGAACAACACTAAACTGTTAAAGACAAAAGATGATGATAGCACAAACGCCAAAGGATACAGATAAACCACAAATACTTTTTTGATTGAAAACTGAGAGGTTTTTTACAATGAGCTTTCAAGACTGCCTTCCTGTAGGATTTAGATGAGGCAAGAAGCCTTGCAAGTTTGAGAGGAGGCTAATTCTCTTACAGAAATCGTTGAATTGCCTGTAAACATGACAGAGCATGGGACTGAGGTTCATAATACAAGAGAGCTTTCCATTACTGTTTGGTTTTTGTTTGTTTTTTTATTTATATCGTAAACAGTGTATCAGTGTTGTTTGGGATACTTGCTCTTATACTGAATTTATTCAAATTTGTAATTTTTTTTGTCTAATAATGATCATGAACTGTGACTGCTGGAAAATTTGTCACATAATGGTGGTTCAGTTGATGTCAAAATGTAGACACCCTGTACTGTAAATGAAAATTAAACTGTCTGGATGGAGTTGTAATCTAAGTTGAGTAAATAGAAAAGACGAAACCAACAAAACTTACAGAAGTCATGCCAGATACTCCCAGTGAGAAGATTGGAAGTACTTTCTCCTACATCAGGTGACCCCAGTCATCGGAGAGACTTAAGGGAGTTTTAAACCCTGAAATAGAAAATTTAGTATTATTCTGAAAATTACATGGGTATAAGAATTTGTGCATATTACCTTTCAGACTTAACTAATTTTATTGAAAGTTACTTGTCACACAGAAATGCTGGACTTGTTTAAACATATGGACCAGCCCCATTTAAATTCTGATTTTTGATTTGGTAGTGTCCCTTTAATGAACAGAGCCTCCTTTCTGTTATTTGACCTTCATAAATGTTATATTGTTTGCTTTGGCAAGGAAGTCAGCAACTCTTCTTGGAGAGAAGCACAGAGACATAAACAGTGCACTACCCGCCTTGTTTGTGAACGTTGTTTCAAATGTCTGAAATACATTATTTTTAAAATAACAACTAACAGATGCCTACTGCAGCAAAAGCAAGGGAGCTTGTGTGCTGTTTGCTTTGTAAATAAATAATGTCTTTGTAACAGCTGGCTTTTCAGACCTCCACAGTTTCACTCCTCCCTCTTAATACCATTTTCACATTTTAGAGACACTTAGATGAATGTCTTCTGTCCTCTCCACCTCCCGGCTCTCTTGCATTATGTACAAACTTTTGGAGAAATAATGGTTGCTCTTTCTAAAAGCAGTCTCTGGCTTTAGTTTTCTGCCTCTTAGTACATACAGTTGCTGCTGCTCTGGAAGCAGAGGCCAAAGCTAGGTTCCCGAGTCAAATTGCCTTTCTCTTGCTTTGCACTCTTCCCAGGGATTAATTCACTCCTCCCAGGGAGGAGTGCTACTGGAGGGAGAGCTCACTCTGTCCATCTTGCAGCACACATGATCTGTCCATCTAGACAGCCCAGCATGACCTGTGACTGCACCCACAAGTGCACCCAAATGTGAAGTTCCACATTGTGCTGAAACAGAAGCGAACAACTGTCTGGTCTGTGTGGCACAAACTCGTCTGTAGGATACATTGCTGCATTACCATTTCTTAAGCAGCTGTAATTCATAATAAGAAAAAATATCTTGAACAACATTGATTTTAGTTGGGTTGTAATATAAAATAGCAAGTGTTTTCTATGTACCCTTTTCTGCTTAATGAGCAAGCATGTGATCTTTTCACATAAATTGGATTGCACCTTTATTTAACCTCTCTCTGGTTACGTATTAACTAGTTAGTACTCAATGAGTGAGTAGTTCTATTCTACACCAATGGCTGTCTTTTATGAAACCCTCATTTTTCTTGGGAAATCATAATAAACAAGGAAGATGACTAAATCCTGCAGCTATGGGCAAGCAAAAATAGCTTTACAGTAAGGTAAATACTTAAAAGACTAGCTGTGTAATAGGCAATTCCTGAAATCTTCTGCATGCGATGCTCCAATACTTCAACAAGCTATGGGAGTTTAGGCTATTCTTCTTCAGTGGCTGTACTTCCTAAGAAAAAAATACCATGTGAATAATGTTAAGTTTTTCCATGGTGTAATCTTAGAAGAGAGATTCATAAATTCGACCTTTTTCTGATAATAATTTGTCAATGTATTATTTGTCACCCAGAACAATAGCATTTCTACAGTTAGTTTTGACTTGGAAATTACTTTTCCCTGATTTTTTTTTTTATTATTGCTAAAGAGATACCTAGGAATATGGTAACCGAAAGCAATTAGAAGGGAGGAATAAAAATGAGGTTTTTTCTGTTTACCTTCTGCTATTGACATCTTTGTATACATAGTTGGTTTCACCATTTCCTTTCCCTGCTTGTCAGAGCCTGATCCTCTAAACAGTTGTGTATGTAATTTCACTCAAGTGAGAAGTAGTAGGACTTTGCAGATGGCTAAAATTTTGCATAAGTGAAATCAAGTGATGAGAAAGTTTTCCTGTTCTTTCATACAGCAACAGAGAAAGTTTCGTGTTACAAACGAATTGTGAAACCAGCAAAATTGGGGAATGAGATAAGAAGCCATGCAGTATTTGAAACAACTTACATTTTTTTCTAAAGGCAATTTGTTGTCAGTACGACTGCATCATTCTAATTTTATGTTTGTTTCTCATTTAAAAGTGAGAGTTCCAGTCCCTCATTTCTAGTCTGATGATTTAAAGGGGCCTGATGGATGGTAATGGAATGTTAAAAGATCAAAGCAGCTGCTGAACACCGTATGGCAGAAAACACAGCAATGCCAAAACTTGTCTTGGAAGATCAGAAAGATTCTGAACTTCTTGTTATCGAAATTTATTGTTTTCTGTGATATTTTTATGCTAGAGAAGAAGGTTCTTTAACAAAGACACTCAGGAGAGTAGTAAAGTTCACTACAGAGTTCAGAATCTAAATTATATTGGTTAAAGTTTCTATTTTTTTTTATCAGAGTTTATTTTAAATCATAATTTGTTATTTTATTAACAAGAGCTGTGCCCTTGAGGATTAGCTTATGCTTCATTAATTTTACTAAGCCATATTTAGTAGAAATTATGGGGACTGACTTCTGAAAGCTTCTCGGTGGCAAACCTACAAACTCAGTGCAGTTGCATAGACACAAATATTCTCTTTACACAGGTTAATAAAACATCCTTTCAACTAACAGTTTTTAATTTAGAATGTTTCTGTTGCTCTTAGTAGGATTACTGTCATACTTAAAGGTTCATTCTTTTGCTCTGATGTATTTTTAACTTTAATCCTTCGTAGTGCGATGGAAAGCCATTCCCTCCTTAATCCAAACCTACAGCAAGGTGAAGGAGTTCTTTCCAGTTTCCGCACAACATGGCAAGAGTTTGTGGAAGACCTGGGCTTCTGGAGGGTGCTGCTCCTCATTATTGTCATTGCTCTCCTGTCGCTTGGAATAGCATACTATGTTAGTGGGGTGCTTCCTTTTGTAGAAAACCAGCCTGAACTGGTGCACTGAAGCAAATGCTAAGAAGTGCACCATGCTTTTCCCCGTTCTGTTCTTGTTTTGAGCTTCTTGGAATTATCCTTGCAGTGCAGGCAGTGGCAGCTGTATATACTGTTTGCCTTTTGTACTTATTAACCCCCTTGAAAGTGGGATTAATTCATTTCAAGTAAAACACTAAATTCTAAAGCATTCTGAAGCTACCTCTGTCTTACCTTGACTTGAAAGTAAGATGTGAAGATAATCCTCTCTATTAAAAAATATTATGATTAGAAAAGGCCTTTCATAATGAATATTAAATTCCTGGCCATGAAAATGTATCCTAGTACAGAACCAAATTTGATTTATTTTCCTTATAGGATATGAGAGAGGTAAATCTGTTGTTGGATTTTTTTGTGTGTGTGCTTCAGTTGAAGGAAAAATATTCGTTTAAAAGAAATCTTCCTTAAATCTGAATAATACATTAACGCATTCTGATGGATAGACAGTAATAAGCTGCAACTTTGTAGTTCTTTTAATGCCTCCTGTTAGTTTCATATCTGCTAGTTTATAAAAGAATGAGAAATACTTTAACTTTTGCTATGTCTTTAATGTATAGAACATGCCTTTATTTATTAGGTTAATGTAGTGTTTCGTCCTCAGATTAATTTAATGTTATTAATGCTGCCTGAAGTGTATTTTGTAGAACAAAGCTGTTAGTTGTGCTTTGGAAGTAAAGTTGTTTCAGCCCTAGGCTGAAACTTTTGCCTTTTTGTTGAAATGTTACTAAGCAAACTTTTCTTTGTAAGGGTGGTTAAAAAGTTATTTAGGTGTTCTGCTCTGTATGTAAGACTTCTGTAAGGCCATTGTCTTTGTGAAATACGTCATGAAGGATAACTTTTTCTTCCTCCCATAAGGACCAGACTGAACCATATAATTGTATTGTTTTCATGTTTGTGGAGAGGACTCGATTGAATAAAATTCCGTTCTAGAATTGTTTTCCATTTCAGTTGCTTTCAGACAGCACTTACAGGCTTATGAATTACAGTAATGCAGAATAAAAATGTTTAAAATGTTAATATTTAGGAACATTGTATGATATGAAATCTTGACGCATTCTGTACTTAGATGTGAAATCCTTGTTTGTAAATAACTTAGGGACATAAATCAGTTAGATACTCTTTTATGGAGGCTAGAAAGGTACTACATAGTAAGTTGGAGGTTTTCAGAAAAATCAGATTCTCTTCTCCCATTCTGATTAGACATCTAACGCTCTTTGTTGCCATTGCCTTGAAAATCCCAAACAAAATTTAATTCTGTAAAACTAATGAATCGATTTTTTTTTTTGCCTAGCCACTTCTAAATTGTTGCTACATAACATCAAACATTTATAAAAGTATAACTTACAATTAGTATTGCTAGAAGTAACCTACATCTCTCTGTTTACTACCATGTATATTTTCCTTTCTTGTTCATGGGTTTGAGAGAAGAGAGTTGTTGTGTTTGTTGTGGTGTGTGACATGCACTTCACTGAGCTGGGCCCCATTCTAAATTGCATCTGAACAATTCTTGGTATCATTTTTTAAGTTAGAGGCTAATGAAACAATACTTTTCTAGCAGCTGCAATGCTGCAGAAAGGAAAGCCTCTTAAAGAGAACAAAACAAAACCAGATTAAACTCCTGAATATTTCAATTATTATACATCTGTTCATGAACAGAGAAATATAAATTCATAGTATACCTAAATTACATTTACTTCTCTAAATAAGTACATTTCTGTTAATAATACTCTGTCTCTTGAATAATCGTGTTGTCTTTCAGTGTGTATTATCTGCATAATTTGTAATTGTATTCTCAGTATGGGTGAATGTCACAAATAAATACATGTAGTAAATATGTTTTGGTTTATTATTACATTAACACAGCAGTAATGGTGCTGCTGTTTTTTTGTTTGTTGTGCATTGATAGTGAGCATTTCAGAGGTAGGGAGGTTCCCTTCCCGAGAAATGGCAACCATGTTGTTGGTATAAATGAGGTTTTAAAGCACGATTTCTGTAGATTTGCCTGTTTTGTTTTAAGTATTGTTACTGAGTTGAAGTTGATGTCTGTCTGTCTCTCTTATGTAAGATTTCAGATATTGAACATGTGACCTAGAGGCACCTCGAGATTTAAGATTACCTGTGAGAGGGTACAAAGTATAACCAAGAAAACCAGGCTTGAGCCTTAAGTAGCCTTGCCTGCTCTGCTGTACTTTGCTTATGCTGTACACATAAGCAGTTTCAGAACTCCGCGCTAAAAAGGTTTGCAAAATTGTGTGTGTGTGTGTTCCAAATTAATGTTTCTAAACCCAAAGAAATCCAAAGCAGTGTTTGAAGTTCACTGTGTAATGACTGCTACTCTTTGAAATAAGGATGTGATAAACATTTGGCTAAAATAGGAGTTTGTTCTGTATAAACCTCTGTTTTTGAAAAAGAACAGCTGTGCCTTTCAATATATCTATAAACATTAACAACTTCCTTTTCAAAGGTTGATTTAAAGAATTAATTTACCTCCTGTACACTAGATTTCAAAGAATACAATCTGCCTTTCTTACAGGAACAGAAAGAGGACTTTAGCCTACTTCCTCTTGAAGCTGTTGTCATAGAGAGTTCCACTGTTTCAGCAAAATGACAGCTGAGATTGTCTGTAGGTCAATAAGATTTCTTTTATTTATCGTTGCAGTGGTGTCTAGACACTTTGATCCAGGGACTCCATTTCACTAGGCACTCTTCAAATCCAAGATTGTGGTCTCAGCTGATCTCAGACTTATGATCTAGAATGGAATAAGGAATTGGTAGAGAAAACAATCATGGAGGGATGAAGCTATTTTTTTCCAGTGTCATAAAACAACTTGGTGGACAAGATAGTACAAGGTAAACTGGTTTGTGAAATAATGCACATAGGCTACTCTGCAGTGGGTTGTCCTCATGCTCAGATTTATTCCATGGCAAAATCACACCTATTTTACCTCATAGTAACTTGCTTATCCACCATATCTATCTTCATGGGCTTCTGTATTCACTCATGTTGATGGTTTGCTTTGTGGAAGGGGATGATCTGTTGTGTGTCCGTCATGGGTAGGTATTGTTTCTGGTTGCCACAATACAATACTGGACGTGACCTGGCACTGTGAGGTGTACCATCTTGAAAAGCCCCCATGAGAGAAGGAGCATGATTTCACTTTAAAGTATTGAAACAGAAGATCTAGGCAGTTTCTGTAGACTGATCTGGAGTTTGATTTTAGCATGAGTCCACTAATCTCTCTGGCTGTCTTTAATATCTTAAGTAAGTAAAAATTATCAACTGTCTGGTGTATTGTAGATGGGTTAGTTAGATAGGTAGCTCTTTTTCTAATCAAAATATATTTGATCATAATATGTTAGAGAAATTCAATTAATTTATTCAGAAATCAAGTAGCATCATTTTAAGTAATACTAGAAAGTGCGAACTGCAAGTGCAAACTCTCCTGCAAACTAAAAAAAAAAAAAATTGTCATATTCAGAATTTTAATATGCTTAAATGTTACCTGAAGTTAACTTTTCACAGAACTGATTTCTTCCTCAGCTGACACACAAGTTAACTTGTTTCTGAAGCCAGTTGTTTCTGAAGTTGTTCCTGTTTCTGAAGCCAGCTCTTTGTTAATTCATATTTGAATTGGTGATTAAAATAAGTCTTAAATGATGTGAGAATTAGGTCAGAATGCTTTTCCTTCATTCCGTGTTCTTTTCTTACATTTCAACATTGATCCTTGTAGATTGGTTATTTGGGATACACTTTGTAAAGTTTCCTATGTGATCCAATTTGTTACAGAAATTGCTGTTGCAAATTTTTACTACACTTCTCATCGCTGGTGGTGGGGCTTTCTAGAAGAATTCAAATGTCACTGCACAGTTTAATAACCTGCAGTTCTCTGTAAAATTTGTAAGTGCTGAAATACTGTTGAATCATGAATCTCGAATCTCTATTATGAAGTTAATTTCTGGTGACAGCAGAGGTAATTCTGTACCTGCACTTGCAGCATAGTATGATGCGCCTGTTACCTTGAACATATTTACGTACTTCAGTTGAATTTTGTGTTGCCTAACATCTTTTGGACTGCTCTTACAAATGCTTTAAAGGAGGAGCACTTTTAAAATACACAGTTATCAGGAAACAAATGCAACTAATTGGTAGTTCTTTGCTGTTTATTTCTGGGAAGCAAAGTGTTCCCAGGGTCACGCTGCCACAGAAATCTGAGATGAAAACTCAGATCTGAGATCAGATTTGACTCAGAGTCAAACTCAGTCTCTGGCTGACAGTGATCTGGTGTAGTCTGTG
Organism: Bucorvus abyssinicus; assembly: GCA_009769605.1. NCBI lineage: Eukaryota > Metazoa > Chordata > Aves > Bucerotiformes > Bucorvidae > Bucorvus > Bucorvus abyssinicus. Next base: position 13,267,059 of record CM020033.1, on the reverse strand, counting down.
CCCTTATGCAAAGCAGAACTAACGCTCTGATGTTGCAGCCGAAGCAGTCTGTGTGCAGAACCCTGAAACACGTCTCTGCTGTAGGCATTTATAGTTTGTAAATTGTGGTTGTAACTAACCATTAAGCAACCAATATTTCCTCATGACTGTAATGAGGCAAAACTATTGTTCTTCATTACTGCCAAGGGAATGGGAAATCTGCTGGAAATTGCCATAAATAAAAAGCAACTAATCAGAATTTCTTCTGAAGTCAAATTCTGGATAAGTCACAACTGTTGCTTTAAGTGACACGTTCTTTCCGTTTGTGATTTTGTGATCCATTTGTGATACCTTCTGTATAAGGAGGAGACATTTGGAACAGAATTTGTTGTGTGGTATGTATGGTTTGCAGAACATGATAGGAAAATGAATGCAGTGAGCCAAGACAGCAGCAAAGGAGGCAGAGCAGTGGGATACCTTCATGAATCACTGGTTGAAGGCCAATCCCAGTGCTTGTAAGAAGTGTGAGGAGTGACCAGTAATGGCCTCCTGGCAGGAGAAGGATTTACTGGCTTGTGATTACACCATCTCACAGGGGTGGCCATGCAGACCTGCAACCCGAGCTGGCCCTTCTTGACTTTCAACATCTAGAGCGCTGCTATTTCAGACAACTGCATGTTTGAATGTGTGCCTACAGTAACAGCTGCTCATGTGGAAGCCAGACTGGTTCCTCTTATACAAGAGTCCTTCTGCACATAGGTTAGCAAAAGAGTTTTACCAAATCTGAGCAGCTCTTGTAATCATTGAATACTGCTGGTTTATTAAATTATTTTTTTGTAAATATCATGTGGCAGGAATCCAGATGAGGATCAAGTATATGCAATAAGAAAGTCAGAGTAAATTTGTTTTGAACTGTAGAAATAATAATTCCTTATTGAGCCAAATTCCTTAGTATGAGGAATTTTTCAAACAATATAATCTCTGGCAGGTAAGTTTTCTAGTAGAAAGGCTGGCATAGCCCTGCAGCAGTGTGAAGGTGATAATGTTTAAAGGTTGTGCTGGCTTAATGAAGTGTGGATATTGAAACAAAACTGGATAATAAAGATAGTGGATTTCTGCTAGGATGGGAGAATTGAAATGCCATATGCTCATCCTCATATTGTTGTCTCACTGCAGGCTGAACATCTGGCTTGGTTGGTTTTGGTACAGATATTCTCAGACCAAAAATAAAGTGTGTAGACATCCATAGATTTAAGCTGGCACACACAGTTTCTGTAGTGGACATAAAGAATAGCAGAGTACCCCACTGAAAATGATGGCAGCTTATATGTGGACTGCTCAATCCTTCCAGACGGGCTCATTACAGAACAGGTGGTTTTCCCGTTTATGGTATTGGTTTGAATTCTTGTGTCAATCGATGAACACCAGTGGTTAACATGGGGCTTGAACTGAAGGCTGTTTTCAAAAATTTTAATTACAATAGAAGTCAAAGCTTTATTCTTTACTTCAAAAGGTCAAGGAACTTTTTCTTTTTAATCTAATGTTTACTAGAATTACAGCCTGCAAATGTTCACGGCTAATGAGCATGTGTGTGTCCTTAATCTGTGCACTTCTATGCCAAAAGGAGGTTTAGGAATAGCAAGCAAGGCCTTCAGTGAAATCAGTTTGAAATAAGTCTGATATAAGGAATTCTGGGTTTTGTCATTTGTCGTCAGATTGATATTTAATATACTGCCAGCTCTGTTTTTATTCACTGCACTGACTTACTGACACTTTTTCTTGGTCTCAGTGATACGATTTGGGAAGTGTAGGTCACATTAGCTACCTGGCACAGGTGTGCTTCACCCACTGAGTGCCATTATTTTGACAGTAAGTGAATTCTTCAGTTTCAAAATGTTAGTCAATTCTCTTTGTTTTTTAGAGTTAGACTGTCTGCTTTGCAAAGTGAGCAACTCATTTGCTATTCTGGCACAGTTTGTTTAGTAAACAATTTGGTCATTTTGTCCATTTTTCATGTGAAGTGCAACAATGGTTAGGGGAACTGTTGGTCTTGGCTTAACCTGGTCCTCCAGAAAGCCTCTGCTGGTGGAGCAAACACGTTGAGGATTAAAAGGCAGCCTGGCAATAAAGCTGGAGAGATGTCTGTTCCCTGCATTTTCAGGCTTTCCAAGACCCTGGGAATTTCATATTGGGCATTAAGAGTTTCTGCCAGAAGGATGATAGCTTTGTAGAAACTTGTTCTGAAATTCAAAGGCGTACAGTTCTGAAAGCTCTTCCTCCAGGCAACAAGCTATGCTCCAGTAGAGCAATGGGAATATTTTATGTGTGTTTTTAAGCCAAGTAAGCAATCTAACTGCAAATCAGTTTTGAAATCTTAACTAAAGTAAGGGTATACGGCCACAGACTTCACCTCCTGCCCACACCCCAACACCTGCTACTTTATGTTCTTCCCTGCTCTGACACTAGTGCTAGCACGCATCTGATCCCGAGGACCTGAATTGGGAAGCTGTGCCAGTTAGCCCTACCAGAAATTTACTCCCAGTGCATTCTTCCTAACTCTGCCCCTTCCTGTCATCTCCTGCCCTCCACTCCATGCCTCTATCATGCTTCACCTAGGCTTGCGATTTGCCCCATTATGCACCAAGGATTCTGTTGATAAAACGTATTTCTTCCCCTAACCTCTTTCTGTTTTGTTGTCTTCATTGGTTACAGCACACTATCCCCCATCTTATTTGAGCCATTGTTCTTTATCAGGTATCTTTATTTGCCAAGCTTCGTCTATGCTCAAAGTTCTTTATGGGATGGAACATACCTTATTTTGAAGAGACGGTTATCAGTTGGCTCCAGGTCACCAGTTCACTGCTATCAGTACTAGTCATCTTTTTAATTTACGCTTTCCTGTAATAAAGATAGAAGAAGCTAACCTTGTTGTGTGAGCCTTGTTTTCAGTTTTACTTCCTTTCTGTAATGCTGTAGTTGAGTCTTTTGGTACTTTAATTAAGTCAAACTAAGCCATGCGTGGATTGCTTCAGCTTTTAAGAGAAAATGTCCAAAATCTGCCCTGTGAGCAAGCTGAGCTTGGTTTAGGTCAGTGGGTAGAAGGAATCTGTGCACCACTTGTGAGGGTCTCTGGATAGTGGGACTGGACAAAGACCAGTCTCTGCTCTATGGAACAGAGTATTGCAGCCTCTGGACTCTTGCAGTCTACAGCCCCAGATTTACCACCCTTCTTTTGGCTATGGCTCCATAATAGGCTTATGCCAGGCATATAGAGGATGCTGAAATAGCCTCTAGAGTGGACACACACCACTGGAGATACTCCCCTTCTGTTGTAAGTCTTCTGATGCAGGACAGAGTTAGTCTGTTGAGGCCAAAACAGATGCTAAGAAATGAGACCAGTGTGGTTCCTAGTTACCAGCAGGTGTCAGTGAGCTGGTAGAACCATCTGCACATCTGCCATGGTTTATGAACATACCTCAGCTTTTTCAGCTGTGCTGTCACTTCACAGATGAGACAAAGATGCGCATCTGGTGCAATGGTGGGGAAGGAGCGGAAGCGGAGCCAGTACTGTGTAGTCTGTTATCTCTGCATGGCCAATTAGGGAGGTCACAAACCATATGTCACAGCCACTGGTGCACAAGATAAAGCATATTTTCTTCATAAAAAATGTTTTATGCAAGTAACTAACCCCAGTTTGTTGGTTTTGGTTTTGGGTTTTTTGCAGGCAAGCAAGCATTAGTATCTAAGGTTCAGTGCAATTTTTTGGCACATGAAGGAAGAATATTGAAATTAATGGATCAAAAAGTAAGAGAGAAAGAGTCAGAGAGATTAGCATCTTCCTTAGAAACTGCAGGTATTTCCGAGGAAAAATTGGCAAACACAGACATACTCCATAAGAACGGTTTTGGGAAAATATTTTCATTTTAATTCTTCCAGTTATAGATATCTAAGCATCATTTTACTGGAGCCCTCAAAATGAGCAAAGCATTCCCAGTTTTTTAACAAGAAAGATGAGAAGAATTGGAGTTTTTCCTCCTGACTAAAACTGTTCAGATTTTTACGGGGAATTTTATTTGTAACATTATTTAAGATGTTTCTGTCTACAGGACTCAGAAGACTGTCTTTCTGAAACGATAGTGCATAGCAGGAGTAGTGTCTGGTTCTGACTTAACTACCCACAGAGTAAGTTTAGAATGTCAGGTTCTAAATTAAGCATGAGAATATGTGATTTCCCTGTCTATTTTTTACATGCAGGTGTTGGACCAGGAGCTCTCCCAGCTGCTCGACTTCAACCAAAGCCAGGTTCAAATGGGGCTATTCCGTTCTTTATTCTTTACTTTCTGGGGTTTTTTTGTTGATACTTTGTCACTTGAATCTCAGTCTCTCCCTCTCTTTCAGTGCACAGAACAGATCGGTGTAGGTACTTAAATTTGAATCCGCCAGCGATAGGTCGGGATATATCCCATGACATAAGTTGCATAAGTATAAATGAGATGCAGCCAGAAAAGGGTACGTGGAGCAGGCCGTTTGCAACTTGAACTGCTCTGTGCATTAAGCCCTTTACAAGTCTGATTATTTGGGGAGCTGTCAGTTTGGGCATCTCCATTCTGTTTACCTATAAAAGGAAATGAATTTTTATGGATGGAGACTTTTAATGGAATGGAAATGAATTCTTTATTCACACTCCAGAGCCAGATTCCACACAGTCTGGTTAGAGAATTGTCACATAATCAGCACTTCCTTTCACTCTTGGTTAATGTCTGACTTAAGAGGTCTTTGAAATTGCAGGGTCAGTTACATTTACATTTAATTTTCTTAGATTTTCTGAAGTATTTAATCTTTGGAAGGAGTAAGTTAATATTTACATTCTGAATTTGCTTAAAACAGATTTGGGTTTTTTTAAATGTTCTAGTTCATACAGACAGGTCCACCAAGGAGCAGAATTCTATAATACAGAGCAGTAGCATAGAAATAGTCTTCCCAAAGCTGGAATAACAGTATTACTGCTAGTTTCTTACAATCCTGGGATCTCTGTGGAAAGGAATGGTTCTGGCTTCTCTGAACTTTAAAGCTACCTTGGGATAAATCTCCATAAACTTCATTTGGAGTCTCAGATACATATTAGATTTTCTTTGTACTGGAAATCTCATGACATAAGGCTGTCATTTCTGATTGTCAGTTTTGTTAAAAAACTGTGAGAACAATCTCCCTCATGTTATTCTAGTGCTCCCATTTCAGGCACTGGTTAGGTGTGACAACTTAAACAGAAGTTGACTAACGTTTTTTTGAATGGCAGAAACGTATTTTTTAGAGTTAATGCTTTTTTTATCTGTACCTTTTGTTCTTTTTGATTCCTCTTGTCCCTTAAGAGTTTGCTGGAAATATGCATTCCACAGTGAGTCAGCACAGCCTGCTGGACTGAGCAGAAGGCAGACTTGGGAGTTATAAATTCAAGCACTTACTTGCTGTGTGGCCTTAAAAAACTTACTTAACCTCTGCTTCTCCACCAGTAAAATCAGTGTGACCTGTCAATCTTTGAGCGATGTTGTCATTAATGTGCATAAAAAGACTTTAAAAACAAATACTGGTACTGATAGCCTGTAGGCTTTTTTACTCAAAGTAATTGTATTAATTGCGTTAATTTTACCCAAGATATTCTAAGCATAGTCTAATGACAGAGGAATTTATATGCCTTGATATGTCAATTATTAATCTCACAGTTGTTTCCTATTATTTCAGGAGCACTCTTAGGCATGCATGAATTTCAGACAAAAGCTCTGATCTCATATCATCACTCCGATGCTGAGACTCCTGCACCAGCCTGTGAAGTCCCGTTGATTTCAGTGGCTGGGGCAAGAGCAGCTGGTGCCCAGAGATGATTTAGATCCAGAATCATGGCTAAGTATGGAAGCCCTGCCTGTTTTCAGCTAGGCATAACGGAAGTGGAAGAAGACTACAATACAGAAGCTGACCTAGGCATCTGCTGTTTCCTAAAGTTTTTAAGAAACCCATTCCCAGGGTCAGTGCTGCTGACTGAGATTCAGTGTAGGCAGAGTAGGAAGGATTGTGACCAAGTCACTTCCCTTTCTTCTTTCTGGTGGATGTTGGGGCTCTCACATTTCCCTGTTGAGCAGGGGATCAGTTTTCATTCTGGAAACAAGTTTGGCAGCAAGAGGATGTATGAGCTATGGAATCAGAGCTTTGGAAGGTCTTCAGTGACATTTCTCCATTCTTAGCACATCGTTTAATGACAACACTTGATGGCCAGGTCCTAAATTCAGCACCCAGTCTCGGAATGCAGGCCAGACATTGCACATTTGTGTGCAGGAAGCTAGGGGAGTGCTCCCCGGCCGTGTCTTGGACTAGATGTGGAGCTACTTTGCTCAGACTGCTCCAATCCCATAGTTACTCTAACTTTCACAAGGTGAAGACAGGTTTTTAAAAAGGGGCTTATTTCTTTGTCCTAGCATTTCCAAGTCTTACCCGTTCTGCCCTTGGGTTGCCTGTCCAGGCACTCACCCATGATCATGTCTTAAAGGTCTTATTTAGCTCTCGTACAGTCCTTGCCAGCACCTGGTCCTGTGCAGAAGAAGTTAGTGCCAAAACCCCTCACAGCCACAGAGGAGGCAAGTAGTTTGTTCTCAGAGCAGACAGGAGCTGGTGGCCCAACATGTCTCCTGGTATCCAGAAGGAAATTCCTGAAGTTCAGGAAACTTAAAAGAGTGGGAGAGGGTGGGGGTTGGGTGGGTGGGTGGATGGGAGCGGTGGGGAAAGGCAATCGAGAATCCACTGAGAGACAGAAGGGAAGAAGAGCAAAGGGAGCTGAAGGTCCTAATGGCAGGTGGTACTTCATGAGGCTTTATTTTGGCTGCAAAACTCATTGCTTTCACCACCACTGTGCACAGTGTTGGACTGTGGGAACAAAAGGTCGATGGTCGGGCTGCTGCATTGCAAAAAACTGCCTAGAAAGGTTGCCTGGATTTTGGTGGGGCTCCTGGTGCGACATGGCTAACATGGGAGACACCTGTCTGCTATGGAAACAGACTAAAGAGTGTTCTTAGAGCTACAAGAGGTATGAGTTAGGCAGTTTTAGAGCTCCTGTGTAAGGTTCATTGTTTCTGTTTTCTTTTGTGTAGTGCTTTATAAAATGTCCTTTACCATGGATTTTATTGCACTGGGCTGAGGCAAGATCAAGTGTGAACCTCTCTTGTTGGGCATTCATGTCTTAGCCTGCACCGGCCACATTGACCACTAAGAGATCTGTCACTTGCACTGATTGTTATTTTTAAAAATAGTAATTATGTTTCTCGAAAAATGTTTCTCCCTCTGCAGTCAAAGATCCATCTTCCTTTAAAGCAGTTGTATGCTTTCCCTTACTTGACTGCTTGCTCATCTTTCATGAGGATAAACATAGACTTTGAGGGAATTTCCTAGGTGGAAACTCCCTGTTCTTACTGAGAACGCTGTGTACAGCATTAACTGTGTACAACAGTCACTTCACTTTACTTGCGGTCCAGTATCATTTTTATTAGCTTCGTTGTCTTTCTGGGCGGAAAAAAATGTGAGAAAAGGACTTACTGAACCCTTAGTAGTTGGCCAGATTCCAACCTCACTTTCCCCGCTGTAAATCCAGAAGCTATGCTATTGTTCCAGCTTTTGAATATGGAACTGCCCGTCTTCATTGGGCTTCTTGGGGCTCATTGTACATAGAGATATCCGGTAGAGAATGACAAAGCTGTCTAATACACAAAACTGTCTCCAGCTGTGTGAATTGCAGGCAACTCTCCAACCCTTAACAGTCCAGAAAAGTATTTTTTAATAGGGGCAGCTCCTCAGTTCATCAGAGATATTGCTACTATGCCTTAGCAGGGCAGCTAACTTAGGACAAGTAACTTACCCAGTGGGTTTTGTCTTAGCAGTTCTGCAGATGTAAATATCTGGTTATAATTTATTATAGAAACACAAAAGGGTGGGAATACTGATTGACAGTTACTCTGGGAATGGGAGAAGAGATGGGTAAGCTGAGTTACATTGCTTAAATGCTGTCGCTGGCAGACTATACGCATCTTTAAAACCCTGTGAAAAGTGCAGATTCCTCTACTAAAGACAAGATTAACTGTTTCCTATTGCCAAATACTCTTCAAGGAGTTGTTACAATTGGTAAACAAACAAATTTGCCATTACAAATGACCAGTTCAAGCAGATTTTAGTCAGTGTGCCTCCTTGTCACCCTGCTGCACTGCCTATGTTGAAGAAACACCCCTTTTATTCTGCCCGAGTTCGATTGTTATTTTGTTGGGTTTTTAAATTAACCAGCTGTAAGATGAGGTGCACGCCTGCTTTTGCACGTCTAGGTGATCAGTTGATCCTTTGGTTGAGCTGGACTGACGAGCAGGCTGAGGCTTTCCAAAAGCTCTTTCACTTTAGGTCTGTTCAGCTCTCTGTGTCACCAAAATAAGCTTAAGTTTTGGAATAGACTTTACCGCCAAATGCTCTTAATCCCTTCCTAAGCAATTTTAAGAAAATAGCTATAATCGGTGCAAAATGCAAGCCTCTAGCCTGTTGTCTCAGTCCTTGCAGATGCAGGTACTAATGTGCTGAAATTCAGCAACAGTGCTTGTATTGGTAAAAACTGATGTAGCACTAAGAGGTGCCAGATAATTCTTAATGCATGGAGCTTGGCTACCCAAGTGGCAAATCTAGCTAAATTAAATATTGATTAAAAAGTTTAGGCTCTGTTGAAAAACATCTTTAGCTTTAAACTCTGAATGCATTTTCCTTATACTGGGGGAAAAAATAAAGGCAACTTGGATTTTTAATAATGAGACAGTTTAAAGACCAAGTCCTAAAACAAGTCCTGAAAGCAGGAAAATTATTCTGAATAACATATTGGAAAGGGAGTGAAGGTAAAGGCTGCTCTCCATAGGGAAGGGAGAGTTGGTTAGCAATCTCAGCCAGGCAGAATACAAAGTCTAAACTAGAGTAGATGAACTAGAGTAGATGTGTCTTTCTATGTAAAGAGTGACTTACCCCAAGTAAAAAGTCGTGCGATTCAGGCAAGGAAAAGTACTGTCTCACTGGGAATAATGAAGTATGATTCTTTTTAAAATAAAATTAGAAAAAAACCCAGTTCTGTAGTTCCCTCACCCCCTTTTAATGGCACCCTGCCTCATGAGTTTCCAGTGGCTTTGTCTTTACTTTCCACGTTTATTCATAATTTATATTACACTGAAGGCCTCTTTGTGAAAAACCGATATTATCCCGCCAGGATTACTTCATGGATATAAAAAAGGGAAATCATAAATTCTGTGCTGTTTTCTTAATTCATATATCCGGTTTCTTTCTTCCCCTGTTATAACAATAAGGACAGAGTCTGGCGCAGACTTGTAAATCACAGGGAGTGTAGTTCCAGAAAGGCTGATGTGCATGAGATTATCATCACAAAAGACTTCCAGAGACATCGAAGGTACTGGGTTCTTGAGAGGACCTGGTTCCTTGAGCTTTGGATTGTAAAATATAGTAAAAATTCCTGTAGCCCCACTGAAATCCTCCTCCCGAACTGAACAGCAGAACTGGGTTCTACTGGTTGCAGGTAGCATGCTGTCAGCCCCAGCAGCAAGATCTGCCACTTGGTTCCTAAGCTGCCTGGATAGCTGGACTTGCCTGAACACTTTTGGTTGTTCTGTGGTCCAAGTGCAAGGATGCCAGTCAGTGACTATCACCATATAATTGACCTGGTCTTGTTCATTTATGATGACGTTCGTTGACTGGAGGAGCAATAGGTCCTGCCCACTAGCAATGAGTGGTGTCAGAAAGTACACTGAGGCACCCCAATTTTTTGTGCTACTTGTTTGAAGTGGTACCCCCCTTTTTTTAGACCATTATAGTTACTTTGGGAACAAAGATGTAACAGGTATACATGGAGCTTTGTAACACTGTGAGACAGGCTGGGATATGCAAAAACGAGATTTTTTTTGAGTAGGCAGTATTTATATGCATAACTGTATTATGTTTGAGAAAAATACAGGGCAAGTACAGAAAGCAAGTAAACATGGATGTGAAGGGAATGGACTAAACCAGTGCAAGCCTGGCTGGTGGGTGCTGAGAAAAGACAAAATAAAAAAGCAAGGAAAAATGAATAAAAAAGTATAGCATGGAAAAGAAATAGCATGGAAAATCAGGGGTCAATTCTATCAAACTAAAACTGGGCAAATATGAAGTAAATAGATCCAATGTTGATGGAGTTGCTCTGGATTTAAATACCTGTTTACCTGAAAGCTAAGCCTTAAGCACTGACTTCATGCTTCTCCATAGTATTCTAGTTCTTGCCCTGAATCAGCCTCTCTATCACTGTAATGCGACTCACCATTTTACAGAGTATCCAAGCTCTTTCTTGTGTGTAGCCTAGTGTTCCCCAGCTGAAAGCAGGACCATATTAGGCATGGCACAAGAACCCAGGTCCTCCACAGCATGCAAACCCTGTTCGGTCACTCCCCAAGTATTAATCACCACGGTACCCTAGAGCTAAGACTGCTGATGGCAAGGCTTGGTAATAGTAATGGGTGGTTTCTATCTTCAAGAAATGCATCAGGAAATAAATAAATTATTTCTGGAGAGAGGAATTTGAGCCATAGTCTGCAGGAGTCACCAAGACATTTTCTGTAGATAGCAGTGTTCCTGACCAGAGCTGTCACTTTTCATGCTAAACAGAATGAAGAACACAGATCATTTGAGCTGATTTAAGAATTCCTCGTTCTCTTACAAGGATGCGTGTACATCATTATTCTGTATGGACAATTGTCATTTTCCACCCCAAAAAGTTACTTCAATCTGTTCCTGTCTATGGAGAATTAATTAGCAGTCAACTCAGGGATTTCTTCTAAAGCATGCCATTAATTTTTAATTTATGTTTTTAAAATATCACAAAAATATTTGCACTAGCATTTAAGTAATAACCATCACTCATACTATCCAGCCATCAGGTACATGGCTTGCTATGAGGATTGTCCTCACAGAGGAAGAACATAGTAAGCCATGGGTCCCTTGAGTCTCTGTCCTGACGTATGTTGCAAACTCAATGACAAAGACAAGAAACTATTTTTCCACCCTAAGATACACCATTTGAACTTACAGCAAAGCCAGATTTTACAAAGCTTTCATTCTATACGGGCTTTTATGACTAGCCACATCCCCATGAGTGCATTCCAGTAATGCCTTAAGCACTGCGCCCAACGTCTGGCCAGCGGCATTTGTTCTCTCACTGTTGCCGCACATCCATGCTTTCCAATTGAGCTTTTCAACAAAAAAGCATCAGTCTCTCTAGACTCTGCTTCCTGCTATTTTTGCTCAAAGTTCCTTTCCTCAGATAATGCCCATCTTCATCCAGATACCCAAAGCAACTTAGCAGGCTACTGAGTAGCTTCAGCAATTGCAGTTGCTGTGTGGGAAGATACAGACTTTTTTTCTCAAAATAGCTCTTCTGTGAGCTTGTGTGCTGTTTCCTTTTCCTGCCTCCTAAGACCTCAAATAGTTCCCTAATTTTGCTTGTTGGAAAGCTGTCACTAAGCTCTTCACATTGCCTGAGCAGAAACAAAACAGAAATTTTAGTATGCGCGACCACCTCAAAACTAGCACCTGTTACGAGCCTGCCGTTCTGGGGTGGCTCTTCTGACAGTGAGACTCAGTCCTGATGGGCCATGATAGCAGTTGAGGTGTATTGACTCTGCTGTCTTTGACTCATTCAGCAAGTGAACTTCTCTTTATGTGTGTCTGTTGTGACATGCAGGGCTTTCCACCATCCAAACCTGCCTCAAATGCCTGCAGCTAGTTCTCTTGCCTCTTCTTCAGAAGTGGATGTTTTATCCTTGGAAGACAACAACTAACAGTGTCACCTTTTTGGCATAGTGAAGGTGCCCTAAGCTTTCTCAATAAGCTTTCTTCAGTTGCTTTGCAAAAAGCCTTCTGTCTTCAAGTGCAAATTTTCCACCCCTTTTGCTGTCCCATTCAGTGTTGGGAATGAACCACGGTTGTGAAGTAAATTCATCATCTGTTCAAATCGCATTCAAAGTTCTCAGCACCGTAAGTGAGACTGATTTTTGCTGTTGCAAAGATAGCCTAGCCTAATGTGAGAAGGGAAGGAATAGAGGGAAAGACTGGGGTGGTCCTGAAGTCAGATGAGCTGCTTCTGCCATTGCGAATGGCAATGGTAGTGCCTGCTGCAGCTGGGTGGGCTGTCTTCATGAATGACAGGTAGCACAGAGGAAAATCAGGCATGGACCTAACAACGCAGGCAAATGGAGAGAAACATGAATAACCACATAATCCACTACATCAGGCAGCAGTCTTGAGGAAAATGAAGAGCGGTGGTCACTATAGTTGCAGTTAGTGATATTCATTTAGGAACAATCACTCACAATCATTCCTGCAGCATCTTTTAACCATGGGATTTCAAAGCATCTACCAGGAAAAACAAACAAAAACACTAACCCCCCCCCCAATATTTAAAAGGTTTTGAACCTCAAATCAACACTTCCCACTTGATATAAATATAGATAAAATTGTATAAACAAAAACTCAGTTAATTTGCAAAGTCAAGCACTCAGAAAATGTTACAAATATATTGCTGTCCAAATTTATTGTGTTGTTTTTTACACGGGGGCTGCAGCTCTCAAAGCATCTTAGAAACACCCAAAAGCCTTCACTATGCCTCTGTAAGAGGCTGAGGTATCGACTGGATAAGTGGCAGTAAAGTGGATCGAAAATTGTCTGGACTGCCTGACTCAGAAGGTTGGGATCAGCAATACAAAATCCATCTGGTGGCAGCTCCCTCTGGGACCAGCACTGGGGCCAACACTGTTTAATGCATTTATTAACAACTGGAACCTGTGGATGACACTAGAGTGCAGGGATGTGGTTGATATGCTGGAGGGCAGGGCTGCTGTTTAGAGGGACCTTGACAATGGGAGGAATGGACTGACAGGAGCTTCGTGACACTCAGCAAAGGCAAATGCCAAGTCCTTGACAAGGGATAACCTTGTGCAGCAGTTCAGTATGGTCAACTGTCTAGAAAGCAGCTTTTCAGAAAGGGACCTGGGTGATTCTGGTGGACCTCAGGCTGAACGTGTGACACCAATATGCCACTGTGGCAAAGACCAACCATGTGCTGGGCTGTATTAGCAAGGGTATAGCCAGCAGGTCCAGAGAGAGGTCATTCTTTTATTTCACACTTGTGAAACCACTGCTAGAGTACTGTGTCCACCCTGGGGTTCCCCATTTCAAGAAATTCATTGAAAAACTGAAGCAAGACCAGCAGAGGGTCACCGAGATGGTTAGAGGATGGAGTACATGATGTTTGAAGAGAAGCAGACAGAGCTGGATTTCTCCAGTCCTATGATGAGAAAACCAAGGGGAGGTGTCTTCTCCACGACCCAGTAATGTGAGTCAGGCTCTTCATGTGGTGCATGCTGATAGGATGAAAGGCAATGGGCACAAACTTCAGCAAGGGAAATTCATTCAAATATTAGGAAGAAAATTTTCACCATGAGGGTAGTTCAGCACTAGAACAGGCTGCCCAGAGAAGCTGTGTCCTTTCTATCCCAGCAGACATTCAGAACTTGACTCGACAAAGTCCCAAGCTATCTGATCTTGGCTGGACTAACTTTGCATGGGAGGAGGGACAAGATGATTTCCCAAGATCTCTTCCAACCTAAATGACCCTAATTCTAAGGGGAAGAAATGCCCAAGGAAAGTTCAGCCCCTCTAAAAGCTATTGCTTCTGATATGAAACCTACCAGTCAAGGGGGATGTGAAATGTTTTTCATGACATCTCATGAAAACAGTTTACATTTTAGAATTTTCAAATTCTTTTAGTAGGTCAACACCAAGGCCTTTCTAGATTTTGTCTGGTTTATTTTTTGTTTCTCTAAAAGGACATGTAAAAAGATTAACTCTTTGTCTGGTAATCAAATAGTAATTGAACGTGAACCTGGAGCTCTTTCATCCAAGAAGCGTGCCCCGATCTTCAGGCCAGAAAGTGCTAGCCTCCCTCCACTTCCCCTGGCACAGCATATCCTTTATCAGGACAACTAGCTCTGAAAAGGGTAAATGAGGCATTTTTGCAGGGAAAATAATTTAGTTAGAAATTAGCTAGAAATATAGACCGGGTCTATACAGCCCCTGCAATGCACGACCACACAGCAACTTCAGAACAAGAAGTAAAGAAAAAACACGTTGCAACCGCTGTATTTCTAAAATAGAAGGAAATTGTGAAGACAAAGAAGTATTTTGGAATTAACACCTTCAAAATGTGCAATATGTCCCAAGACATATTATAGTCATCAATGATAGAGCTTTGCTTTTGTGTCTTACGCAGTAATGATGTATGTAGTCTGAGCAGGGGCTTCCCACAGAAAAAAAAGGAAGAATGAGTCTTCAGTCTTTCAGCTCACGTGGTCATCTGGCATCTTGTGATTGTGGTGCTTTCATGTGTGGGAAGCGGGGCAGTGGTAACTACAGTTTTGGAGCAGACTTTGTGAGCAAGATTGAAAATGCTTTCAGTGATAAAGACTATGGTGTTATCTTCCTTGCATCACTCAAACAGTGCAAATAGATTAAATCTGTCCTAAATATCACATAAAATCTTTTTTGCCTGCTTCTTCACCATCCTTTTTGCCAGAGATGGTTAGTCACAGCTGGAAAATGGTCTCATCTGCATGATTGTGTCCCAGACATCATCCTGTTGGCCAAGTTTGAAGAGGTGAACGTGGGGTAAGGCTGGCCCTTATGATTCTTGTTGATTCCAGATTGCATTCAGCTGAAAAACTGATATTTTATCTTTCCGTTTTAATCTTCCATTGCAGTCTTGATCTCTTCAGGGCGGTGGGCATTGCCGCTGCCTGTGTGACCAGTGCCTACCACAGCAAGTTCCTGGCCCCTGGGCACTGTTGCAATACAGTAATACTTCTCCTCAGCCATCCAGATGTGGGCACAGTCGTACTGTGGATGATGGTGATAGCAAAAGGAGGAAGTTATTTTTATGTTGCTGGTAATTACAGGGCATTTGGGGAGAGCATGTGGGACAGCAGAAGCCACGCTGCCAGGCTGTGTGTTAGCTATCAGTGTTATACTACGTTGTCTTGAATGTTACAAAGACTTTTTATCCAGTTCCCAAATTGCTTGGTGTATACAGGGAAGGTTATGCTGAAGGGATTTGATGATTAAAAACTGACCATCCTGACTTGAAGCTGGCTGGCATTTGGGTGAGGCCCAAGGAGGCTTAAAGCTGCCCTTTGCCATCACAGGCACATTTGGCAGTTCCTCAGAAATCTAAGAGCACGTGGCTTCAGATGGTGCCCTGGGGATCCCAGGGAGGCTTTTGTTACAACATATTTGCTGTCTTGATTCTGGTTCTGCTCAAACACGGATCCTGGATCCCTGCTTTGACCTCTGGATCCCACTCCCTGCCCTGGTTCTTTTCCTGCCCCAACTGTTTGCACTGGTCCTGCATCCCACCCTGCAGCACCCTCTCTTGCTGTGGAGGGGGAGGACCTCCTGCTAGACTGCTAACAAAGTTTTTCTCAGAAGATGCTTCACCACATCCAAAGCCAGAATGTAATTCCAGAGAAAAACATTGCTTTCCTGAACGGGGCCACTGCGTTCACATCAGGCCAGGGAAGTTTTTAAACAGCTTTAGCAAAGCCTGTTTACCAAGCTTGTGAACTCACAGGCCATGCGAGGGAGCTTTTAAAATGCTTTTCATTTTAAAATCCTTACAAAGGGAAAGCCTTTTGTATTCAGGAGTTCAACATGGGCCTCTGTCCCAGCCCCACAATCCTGCTTAGCAGTGGGCTCCCATCCTTCACCGCTCTGCTCTCCACTGCTTGCTGAGAGCAAAGGGTGCTGGCAGCACGCGATGATGCAGTGGTCCGGTTTTGGAGCGGCTCTTATCTCATGTTTATACTCTCAGCATACAGTCAGCGGTCGCAAAAGAAGCCTGCTCCAGATCTGCCTGGCATGGCTGGAGATGGGAAATGTGCTGCCTGACGCAGTCAGAGGAGTGACTAAGTCAAAGGGGATTAACTTGCTTTCCATCACCCTGATATTTTGACTTCTTCCTTTCCCTTTAGTCAGACATCGTGTGCGAGAGGTTATGCACAATTTGGCAGGGGGATGTTCGCTGTTAAACTATTAGCCTTAATAAGTAGGTTTACCTCATGGTGATAAGACCAGTATGTCCGATAAGCTTGTGGCAACAGACATAGGAAGTCCCATAACCAGAGTTAAATAACAAGAGTTTCTAACAGCTCGGAGCCAGGGGACGGGCTCAGGCACCCAGCTGCCATGGCACCTTGCATTTAAACAGTCAGCTATGCCGCTGCGATAGTTGCCATCAGGGGCTGACATTATACACAGTTATTCTCTCCTGTGGCCTCATTTAACTGTGGGGTCTTCACCAGAGAAAAAATCATTGTGATACAGTGAGGAGCAAGGCAGAGTTTTAAGATATTTGAGTTTCTTAATTGTATTTCTAGATTACCTAGTGTTCAGCGTTGGAGGAGATGGTCTTATTACAGGTGCTTAACTTTTGAAGTTTCAGAATTTCTCCTTTGCAGAACAACTCTATCATGGTCTTTTACATTAAGTACCTGTAAGTAGATACACCTATATATCAATTTAAGGCCCAGCTGGATGCATTATTCTTCTCAAGTTTTTGGATGGAAATCTTGAGCTTTTTAAAATGTGCATGACTGGATTGTAACATTTTGATGTGTGGTCTTGTTTTTGGAAAATGGGTTGGAATGTTTTTAAGTTTGTAATTTTTCTTCGTGTGCAAATCTCCCTAGAGAAGGAGGTAGATTTAATCTTTTTAAGAGGACCTCTCAGGCTTATAACCACTGCAGGCTGTATTCTGTTTGGGGACCCTTTAACAGTGTCTTGGAACATTTTTCTGCAAAGTTATCAAAGATCAAATGTCTGATCAGTTCCAATATAGCTTCTGTTCAGATGCTTCAGCATCCATCCAGTATAACTTGCTTCTCTCTTCCCTTTGGGTCAATAATGGCAAATAAGGATGAAGGTAACACATCAAACTCCTTCAGCATACTATTGCTGCTTTCTGACAAGCTGTTGGCTGGAAGGAGGGGCCCTGCAGGCAGTTTCTGTTAAGAAGAAAAAATAACAGTAAACAGGTTTTTTAATGCAATCCCTTTCATTTACAAAGCACGTGCAGAAGTCTGTTTCTTTTAGAGAAGAAATCAAATAGGAGTGACAGCATCTTGGAGCTGGGAACAAAGACATTGTCTTTCAGCCAAAAGTCTGTACTAGGGTGGGGGGATATTTCCTGCTATGAAGACTTCTATGTTCATCTGCACTTAGTTGCTATCTTTTTTCCTCTGCTGTGTCTGCATGTCTTTTACATTCACACAAACCACGAGAGATAGCAAAGGAGCCTCTGTGTTACGAGGTGAAATCTTCATTGATTTGTGATTTGGTTCCAGAAGGGAGCATAAGCATTTCTGTAACAATGCAAAGTGGCTATGTCCAGCCCCTAACGTTACTTACCATTGTAATAGCTCTGAAGGTCTAAGGACACAGACAAGGAAAGGATTGTAGGTCTATTTATTCATGAGACTAACTTATGCATGCAAAAACTATACATAA
The DNA here is from genome assembly GCA_009769605.1 of Bucorvus abyssinicus. Lineage (NCBI taxonomy): Eukaryota > Metazoa > Chordata > Aves > Bucerotiformes > Bucorvidae > Bucorvus > Bucorvus abyssinicus. The sequence continues at coordinate 13,249,422 of CM020033.1, read as the reverse complement.
ATCTTTGGGCGACCAACTTTTTTTTATAGGTCTGAGAGAAAAGCTGCAATTTTCATGGTACTGGTTGGGAACGATCACTTTCAGATCAGCTTACTTTTAATAAAATAATTTAAATAGACTAAGGTAATGACACCCATGGACCACAGGGAGTGTTGGCAAGGGAAGAAGTGACATGCTTGGGGGGTACAGTGACAGGTAGGGAGCACTGGGAGGGATGTGTGAAACATTGCAGGATGATGTGAAACGTCTCTGCTAATCTGATGATTTTCAGTAGCTAGTAGAAGTAAATATTATTTCCTAGGCTTATTTTTGGTAGGTCTTTCTTGAGAACTGTCAAGTAGAGGTGGGCTAGTTGTTTTGTGAAAAATGTTCTCTCATGGGAAGCTGGCTTAGATTTTGTCTTGGAGAGGTCATTCTGCCAAGCAGTGGTCCTGGGCTCACTTCCTCAGAGACCGCAGCACATCACAGCTAGAGTCTTCCCCTCAAATTCTGCAGTGGGAAAGGTAGTAATAAGAAATCTAAAATACAGTCATGTGAATTTTCTAGTGATTTTAATTTTTTTTCTTGTTGCCTTGTCTTGTCTGCTAAACTTGTCCAGCTATCCGCAAGTCATCTGGAGTATCTTTTCTGACACACGAAAAAACACACTACACATTCCCTTCAGGTCAGTTTAGCTATGAAAGGGTGAGAGTGTGGTTATGTGTGGGTGTGGTGGATGTGTATGCTTATCAAAATCAGATAACACCAGAAAACTAATTGCAACTTTTAACTGTCATTGCAATCTTTTCTATGGAAGAGAAGTTTTCACATGAGTATTTCTTGCATTAGAGGTGAAATCAGATCCCTGTTCCGCACTTGCTGTGTTTGGAGCATTGCCAAAAAAACTCTTTTAAAAAGGCATTCCTACTGGAATATGTCACAGACTATTCTTGCTCCCAGCTCTGACAGGCTTCAGATGGGGAGCTGGAATGCAGACCTCCCAGTCACACACAGGAGTGGCAGCATTCGGGGGGCTCACGTTGCAATCTAGAGGAAATAATCATCAAGGCAGGGGCAATAGCACATGAAAATGACAGGGAGAAATAAGCAAATGTCATGGTTGTGTGTAGGGAGCTCAGTAAATCCACATCTCTACAAATCTGCATTTAACACTAGCCAGAGCCTAAGTCAGTGTAATGGTGCGCTGGGATTCACACATACGTACTTCTACTAAAAAGTTAGATGTATTGCATTAAAGGTGATATCCCCACACTAGAATGGGCTGGCTAAAGAGTAGAGTGAAAAAGGAAGGAGAGAAGGAAGCATCTGAGCTGGACAAGGTGAGAATTAGATCACGGAAAACTCATTCAGGCAGAGCATTAGATGCAGAGTCCTCTTCATTAATCTTCTGGTTAGCCCAAATCCCTTAGAAGGGTCTACCCTGCTGTAAGGAGAAAGAAGCATAAATAGATATATATTCTGAGCTAGGGATAATTTCATTTTAGGTTCTTTGTTTCCCAGGTTTGTTTTAAACAAGCAGACCCGCTGCCTCATAGTAAATATTTCCTACTTCCTTTGGTGTCATGTCAGATTAAACCTGGAGTATCTTTTATATATCATGTGAAAATGGTTCTGTTTTCACTGGGTAACTGTCATGAATATCAACATACCAAGTAGAACAGACTGTGATAATAAAAATCTCTGTGGCTGCTGAAAGAGCGACATTAAGTGAATCTCACTGATAAATAATTTGCAAACTGAATGATACCTATTTAGGGAGGGGGAAAACAGCAATGCTCATATTGATGAGAAATTCTGCATTTAAAAACACTCCTTAATAATGATTCAAAACATACAATTCCTAGGAGCTGTAAACAAGTTCAGTATTCTGCGCACTGATCCGTAACCATTATCATATGTAGAGAACAAGACGTTACTCACAAACAGATGTTCCCTCTGCCAAACCCATTCATTTAATGCACATTTTACTTTCCAAGCCCTAGTTAGCAACTTTCTGTGGTGGGCGGATTACATGAAAGGGTGGAAAAGCAGGGATTCGTTGGCCTGCAAAGGAGCAATGTCTTCATGCTTGTTCTGGAGTCTTTTCCATCTTACCTTGCAGTGGAAGAGTTATTCATCTTGGACTTGCTCTCACTGCCCTGGAGGGCATTCAGCTTTATGTTTCCAGGCACTATGAGGCACTGTGAGATGCCAAACTTGTTCTATTACCAGAGAGCTGCGTCATTAAATGTGCTCTCTGCGCTGACTGGTAATGAAGCCTGGCATTCACAAATGCTTATGTCTAGAGAAGGCAATTACCTTGCCTTAAGTTACAGGTGAGCTTTCAGGGCAATATATGCCAAAAGCTAAGGGTGGAGAAAGAATTACTGCTCAAAGCATAACTAATTTCAAAGTTACTTGACGTTTCTCAGGGCCTAGTTGAGTCAGGTGTTATCTCCAAGTATGGAGATCTCACCACCTTTCTGGGCAACCTGTTCCACTGGTTAAGTACTCTGGTGAAAACTTTTTCCATATGTCCAACTGGAATTTTTCTTGCAACTTCTAACCAGTTCTACTCTCCTTTTGCTATGCACATCCAAGAAGCATGTAACTCATCCTTTACTGTAACTCCCTGTTAGGTAGATGTAGGCAGCACAAAGACCCTCCCTCAGCCTTCTCTTCTCCAGTTTTCTCAGTCGCTCCTTCTGCAGCGTGTGCTGCAGCACCGTGACCATCTTGGTGACCCTCTACTGAACTCTCTCCAATTTGTCAATGTCTTTCTTTTAATAGAAGCCCCAAACTGGACATAGTACTCCAATTGCACTCTTGTGAGTACTAAACAGAGGAGATCCTTGCATGCATCCTTGCAAAGAAAAGGACTGTCATGAATTAAAAACCTGACCAGGCTGTGCTGGGGTCTCTGAGAACTCCATTACTGAAATTACTTAAAAGGGGTTTATAAGAAAGATGGTGACAGACTTTTTAGTGGTGCCTGTTGCAATAGGACAAGGGGTGATGGTTTTAAACTAGAAGAGGGGAGATTTAGACTAGATACAAGGAAGAAATTTTTTACTATGAGGGTGCTGAAACACAGGAACAGGTTGCCCAGAGAGGTGGTAGAAGCCCCATCCCTGGAAACGTTCAAGGTCAGGTTGAAACCTGCTCTAGTTGAAGATGTCCTTTCTCGTTGGAGGGGTGTTGGACTGGGTGACCTTTAAAGGTCCCTTCCAACCTAAGCTATTCCATGACTTTGTGATTCTGTGATTCAATTAACACGTTGGTAACCCTTTCTCTTACCTGAATGCTTTCTGAACAAGCCAAGGAAAAGAAGGTGGAGACAGTCTCTTCTCAGTGATATTTAGTGAAGGACAAGAGTCAATGGGCACAAACTGAAATACAAGAAATTCCATTTAAACCTAAGAAAAAAATGCCTTACTCTGCAAGGTGGTCTAACACTGGAACAGTGTGCCGGAGATGTTGTGAAGCCTCCATCCTCAGAGATACTCAAAACCCAGCTGAACACAGCCCTGAGCAACCTGCTGTGGCTGACCCTCCTTTGAGCAGGTGTGGGTTGATGAGGGGGTCTCCAGAGGTGCCTTCCAGCCTCCACTATTCTTTAATATTTTTGAACTGCTTACTGAGATTAAAGAAGCTATACCTTTAGGGCAGGTTGTAGGAGGAGGTAATTTCAGTTACCCACATTTGGATCAATGCCTCATCAACATGAGATGCAGAGACACAATAAATGGTTGTTTCCTAAAAAAAATAGCCATAGAACCCACAAAAAGATGCTATTCTGGATTTGGTGTGGGGCAGCGCACAGAACCTTCTTCAGATGTTAATGGGAAAGCAGTTCTGTGATAATCATCACAGTACAGTTAGGTCAGTGTTGCAATGGGAGAAAACAACCCAAGCATATTCAGCACATGGATATTCAGTTTCAAGAGAGAGATATTAAAATGAGATTAAGAAAGAAAGAAAAAGAAAGAAAGAAAGAGAAAGCAAGAAAGCAAGAAAGAAGGAAAGAAGGAAAGAAAGAAAGAGAAAGCAAGAAAGCAAGAAAGAAAGAAAGAAGGAAAGAAAGAAGGGAAGAAAGAGAGAAAGAGCAGTCCTAAAAGCAAGAAGGAAACAGGCAGCCTAGATTCTGTTAAAAAATACTATATTAAAATCACAGGTAAAAGTTGTGCCATAATTTGAAATGAAAACAGTGTGGTCCAAAAAGGCCATTTCAATGGGAACGTTGAGGCTGAATAGGAATGTTAAGGATGCTATCACAGGGAATAAGTTAATGTTTAAAAAATGGGAAGCTTACCCAAATTAGGAGAACAGGAAAGCCCATAAAATATGGCAAGTCAACCATACACCAGAAATTAAAAAGGATAAAGAAGAACATGAGCCTTGCAAAGACCGATAGTAAATAGTTCTTTATATAGCAAAGGCAGGAAGCCAACTAGTTTAATGACAAATATGTAAAAGGGCACTTGGGGAAGACACAGAAACAGCAGGAATTCTCAGTGAGTTTTATCTACCAGTCTTTACTGCTGAAGACTTAAGGGAGAGCCCCAAACACAACATATTTGTGATAGGAATTCATCAGAAGAGCTAGACTGATCTGAACTGAATTCACAGGACATATCAGACCAAACGGATAAGCTGGAGGTCAGTAAACCAGGAGGATCAGGCACCATTTACATGATAGCTCACATGTGAAGGTACAGAACTGCTGGCCAAGGTGTGTTAGCTGTCATTACAAATGGCCTCTGTGCCGGAGGAAGGCAGCGTTGCCAGTGTAGCTCCCAGCTAGAGGGGTCTTGAGGAACAACAGACCAGTGAGTCTTACTTCTGTCCCTCCTATGACAGCAGAGCCGTAAGACCACTGTACACGTAGGGAAACATGATGTCAAGGGATGCAGTCAACACGATTTCTGTAACATGCAATTCTGCCACACCAGTCTGCTGGAAGTCTGTGGGGGTGGTAACAAGTACATAGATAAATTAGACATAATGCATTTGGATTTTCAGAGAGCTTTTGACAGTTTCTCAGCAAAGGCTAGGAAGATACCAAGTCACCATGGTCTAGCGAAAATGTCCTTTTGTGATTTGAAAGAGGAAAGGAAAGGTTAGGGCTCAACAGTGACTTTTCGGGATGGAGAATAAGCAGCAACAGAACCCACAGGAATCAGTTCTGGGTCTGGTATTATTCAGCATACTTGCCAGCAGCCTGGAATAAGGGCGTGTGTCATGGGATGCCCAGATTTGCAGTCAACAGCAAGCTCATTTGTCTGGTGAAATGCTGAGCTGATGGAGGGGACAGAAAGGTGGCACATGAGCTTTAGTGTACGCAAAGGTAAGATGATGTCTTGGATGGAATGATCTGAACTATGTTTACATGGTGCTGAACTGAGAACTGGCAGCCACCAGTCAAGAAAAAGCTCTTGGAGTCACCATTGACAGTTCCCTGAAAACCTCAGCCTAGTGTGCCGTGGCTTCAGAAAGCCAGGAAAATGGTGACTGTGCTCAGGCAGGCTACTGAGAAGAAGACAGAGGGCACCATTTTTCTGCTCCAGCTTGGTGCCCCCACATCTGGTGTAGTGTGTGTGGTTCTGGTCTCTGCATGTGAAGAAGGCTACAGCAGGCTGGAGAAGAGCAACCAAAAGGGCTTCCTTAAAAGGAAAGACTGGAAAGCCAGGATTGTTCATGTTAGAGAGGAGATGGCTGGGGTGTGACCAAAATTTTTTTTGTGAACTTATCTTTCAAAGAATAGAGGTGGGTGCAAATCTGGTCACCTGGCAGTGAGGGAGTAACTTGCTAAAAAGAAAAGCAATTGTTTCCAGGAAGCCAAAGGCTTTGTTGATGGTATTGCTAGTGCCCCAGAGGAACTTGTCACAGGGACCAGGATTATTCTTCTGTTTTCATCACGCCTTTTGCCCAGAAGGATCTGCAGATGGCTAAGCAACATCTATGTTCTGCAGGAAGTCAAGTTTTTGCTCTGTCACACTTGAGCCAAGGGTTCAAGATCCAGTCCATGGGTGTGCAGTAGTTCTGGAGCTTTTACTTGAGAAGAAGCAGAGGTCCTGGGATCAGCAACAAGGCTGAGGCATTTCCATTAGAGCCAGGCATTTGCTCCAGTCTTCTGGCCAACTCGTTTTGAGTGTCTTTTGCCATTATGCGGTTTGCAGTTGCATCCCAAAGGAAAAGAAATTATATCCATGCTCTTAGTGCTCTTCAGAGTGTATTAAAAAAAGAGGAAAAAAAGCCTTTGTTTTGAATTGCCTTCCAAATGGGATTTTTTTGGTTGTCTTTGGGGTTTTTTTGCCTTGTTTTGTTTTCCTGGTTGATGTCATCATTCATCTTGCCTGTTTTTGCTGTAGGACTTCTTAGATGGTTCACAGATGTGCACTGGAAATTCTGTCACTGGAAATTAAAAGGTAGCAAGCTGAATCTTGAACACAAATAATCTTCATTTGTAACTTGTTCTTATTGCTCAGACAGAAAAGAGATTTCACTAGATCTTACTGCTTTGGTTTCCCTTTTCCCTGGAATTTTAAAAAAACTGGCTCCCAATACATGCTTAAGCTTCAAAATAGGTTTTTTACAATAACATCACAGCTCAGTTGGCAACATTCCCCAAAACAAGTCTTTCCTCATCCCATAATTTCTTCAGCCCTTTGCTAGACACAGTAGAACTTTCTAATCAACAAAACCTGTTTTCTCCTTTTCCTTCATCTCTTCCCATTTAAAGCAGCTTGTTGCCCTGTTCTAGTATCTATTTCTGCTGTTTACTGCAAAAAGCCAGGCTGATTTGTAGACATATTTCCCTGGTTCTCCCTATCAACTTTTCTTCTCAGGATCCCTTTCATATCTATTTCTCCACTCAAGCTTGTACTCGAGTTCCTAGACATGACCCTCCCTCAATTTGCCAGGTTGAAGCAGAGGAGTTTCTGCCACATCTGCTCCACATACTGAGCATCTTTGGAGATGCTGAACCTTTTACCTTTCCTAATCTTGCATCTTCCTGTTTCAGACAGGATGTCTTCTTTTTAGCAGAAAGCCATGACTCTTGGGGTCAACACTGAGAGCCCTATACCATCTGGCCCAGTAAAATAATATTCTCAACTATTTCTTATGTGTGTGTAGCATGTCATATTTTCTTTGTAACTTGTGGTAATAAACGATTGGAATGTGAACTATTCACTGGAGATGGTGGCAAACATCCCCATGACTGCTGTCCCACCAAGTGTTAAGAGTTAATCATGTTCCTACAGAGAAGCTGCATGACCATTCAGCAGAGAAAGGTGACTGAGCATCAAGCATATCAAGCATCTCTGGAAATTGCATCGTGTTGTTTTCATTAGTTTCTAACATTGGTAAGCTGGGATTGACTGAATGCTTTGAGGGAGTTCAAAATGATAACGGCTGAATCACAGTGGATTCACTGGAGTGATTGAAGACAACTGCAAGCAGAAATCTGCATGAGTCATCCTAAAGAAAGGGGCCAGGGAAAAGGCTGGGTTGCTTTGTGCTGAAGTACAGAGCTCTTCTGGGAACATAGGCTTCCCAGGAGTTTCTGCTTTCCTACTCTCAGATATATCTGAAGGGAATCTACTGATTTCTATGCATTGCTCTAGATACAGATGAGCTCTGCTGGGAGCATGAGGCAAGGCCCAAGCTCTTAACCTATTCTGTCCTTAGACCTCCCTGTTTTTCTCCTACTGCAGATCCATATATGGGGGAAGGCATCACTCCAGAACAATGGCCCAGGGCTGAGCAGGGACAAAACTGTACCCAGAGACATCACAGGACCATGGCCTCAGCTTCTTCCACTGCAATATTCCAAATGTGTGGAGAAAAGGAGCTAACCTTCTTGGGCAGAGGCTGGGAGCACAGTGCCTCTGACAGTAGGGCCATGCCTTGCCCTCACATTGCCTCTTTGCACAGCCTTCCTTTCATGACCCATCTGACCAGTCATGCCTTTCACCCTTCTGCACCTCCCACGCTTGCCAGCACAGGCAGGAAAAATGGTTAACAAGAGCTAGTTGACTTGACAGAGGGATACGTGGATGTTTTTGGTATTTTCCTGTGTGGATTGAGTGACTGGCAATGCTATGAAGGGTGTTGGTCTGAATCCCCACACATCAGCAGTGTCCCAGCACCCTTGCGTTTTGACAGTTGCTCTTTGTAAAACATGTCATTTGGTTCATGGTAAAGAGCTTCCCAGAAGGAAACAAGCTGCCCTGTCCTCTACATATCCCATGGTTGTTTCTACAAGAGTACCCTGCCATCCTTAAACCAAATAGTATTTCCTGCTGCTCATCTCTGGTGAAGACTGCTGTCCCTTCAACATGCTGAGCTGCTGGTGAGACCATGCCCAAATGTCCTTCTGTCAGAATGAGCTGGGTGAGACCAGGCAGTTTAAATAATGTCAGCTTGATAATTTGGCTCCTTTTGACCCAGGCAGTGAGGGATAGCCCAAATGAATACCTGCCCTAGCAGTTTGCCAGTGCATGGGGAGCTCAGTGCAGCTGAGTGCTCACTCACACGCTCTCTGCCTCTGACCACTGGGCAGCATGTTTGAGGACTCCTCCACAGTGACTCCAAAAGCTTCCTCTGGCCAGGTTTCTGCTGAATTTTCTGTTCAGGGCACTGTTATCTACAAGGTAGCTTGCTTCCACATCATAGTCCAAGCAAGGATCTCAAAGCTCTTCATAGACAGAGATGAGTACCATCTCAGCAGTGACCTTCCAAGAGGGGTAATCATCAAAAGCCTCAGCTTAGAGCCATAGTAATGAAGCTGTTTATCTTGGTCAAAGGAGGTACCACTGTACCTTCCATCAATGACAGGCACCCTCAGCTACAGCCGGTAGAAAGAGCTAAGGGCACTCAGCACATGGGCAGAAGGGGCTTCTAGCCTGTCAGGGAGGAAACAAAGGACAAAACACCACCAACCTGTTGAAAGCATCCGGCAGGTTATACTCCTATAAAGGTGTCCACGGGCAAAACAGAGCGCCTGTGGATACCTGTCCCTTCTCTGAAAGAACAGCTAGCAGGGGCTCAAGTGACAGAAACAGAGTCTGTCCTCTGTCCCATTCCCCCAGCCGCTCCCATAGCTCACATCCTCTCTGCCTGGCTTTATCTTCCCACATCCTACAACATCATTCAGCATCCTACAACAGTCTTCCCTCAAGCCGACTGTTACCGGACAAAGCTGGCTGTAGCTATCCAGGGGACAGAAAGCTCCTCTCCTGCTCATGCATTGTCCCTCAGTTCTGAAAAGTGATACACCATGGCAGTCAGTGGTGGCTCAGTACCTAAGAAGCATTGCTGCTCTGTACATGAATGAGTGCCCAGCACATCCAGGAAACTATGAGATGGGCTGTTCCCCTTTTTAATGCTCTCTAATGTCCAGTAAAAATATATATGATAAAATAAATGCATCAGCTGCCACTATCTAAGCATTGGATTTACCTGCATGTTGCCACCATCTTCAATGGCAGAAAAATATCTCCTGGAAGCTTTCTTCATTTCTAGTTTCTCTGTATCTTGATATGAAAATCTAGTGTCTGATGAGATACAAGAGCTGTTTTTTCAGGTTCCTTTAGGCTTTTTTAACCACATTATTAGATGTCTTCCTGTGTTTCTCCTTGTGATCTTATGGTATGAATACTCTTTGGGGTATTATAGCATGCATCTTCCCAAACTAGTCCAGGAAATGTAACCAGGTGAACAAACAGAATTATAATTACATATTCGTGCACTTTCTATACATGTAAGGGTCCAATAGGTATGTAAAAATACGAGGCTTGCATGTATAAATATGACAAATGCAAAACCAAAGGACATTCTCTGCAGAGAGGTGCTACAGCAAAAAATGAAGTGACATGGATGTATGCATGCATGTGTGTCTGTATACTGTGCCTTCCTGTTCTGGAGTGTGGTATTACTAACTTGGAAATTTGAAAAATAAGAACAAATTATCACACTTCCGTAAAACTTAAAAGTCAATATATAGTGAATTCTCCATCTTCCACTTTTTTAGCCTTCAGGTTCTGCTCTGGGATATACTTCCAAGCTTAAGAAAAGCATTATTGAGATTCCTATATAATCAAGACAGAGCTTGAAAAGATGCCATTTGTCATGAGACTCACACTGAAGCTGTGAGAGCTGGCAGCAGTGACAGTATTACAATTAAGAGTAACATTTTTCCCAGATAGGATAAACACCATTTGTCACTTCATAAGCTTTAGGATTTGAAAATGGAACTACAGCTATTTTGTTTTCTCCTCCAGATGTAGATTATGTTGATTCATCTTCTGACATCACAAGCATTAGTAGACATCATTAAATGAAATTAAAAGCCTTCACTCCTTCATCTCCCTTCCCTTATTCCCCAGTTTCGACACAGTTTTCTTGAGTATTGATGTAGAAGCCATCCAAGTTCTTTACTACTTATTGGCTGCATCACTTCATACTCAAAACTCGCTATAATAGGTAAGAAAGATCCAAACAGGATGACAGAGAAGTTGTGTGGGAATTCTTAAAGTTCTCAGTGTCCATTCTGGAAAAATGTGGTATTTGTTATGGCAGTACGATTCAGGATGGCAGGGCTAGAGTATATATGACTGAGGTAAGTTTGAGCTAAATTGGATGCCTGGGTATATTTTTGTTATGACAGTTGCACCCTGTCTAGAATTGTCAATAAAGCTGTTCATTCTATATGTCAGCAAATGGGAGGGGGATGTGACTCCATCCACAGGTGCCACTGGGAATGCTTACTGCAGCACCATGGAGCAGAAGAAACCTAGAAAGGATCCCAGCTGAGATTTCCAAATATTCACAATGTAATAACCTGGTGCGCATCACCCAGGGCAGCTGTGGGAGTGCTGGATATGTAACGATTCTAAACACCTTTGAAAATCCTTCAGTCAAAAGAAGGATGCCACTAAAGGAAACATAACTGCAGGGTGCTGGATAGATCATGTCTTTCTCAGCAAAGTTAAAAAGGCATTTTTAATGACCACAGATAAATAGGATGCAGGTAATGCCTCTTGCTGCTGAGGTGGTGTAACAGGGTGTCCCCTAAGGGACACACAGGGAAATCAGCCAAACTAACGTCCAGATTCACTCCCTGTAGCTCTCATGTCTTTCTGAAATCTCTCTCCTGCTCTCATGTGCCTGCCTCCCAGTCACAGGGGCATCTCCAGGCTCCTCAAGCTGTGGTGCTTCTCATTGTACCTCCCTGAGTGACTGTCAGAGCTCTGCTTGCTGCCGCACTCAGCTCCTGCCTGGGCTTTGGGCACTGACATACCATAATCTTTCAAACTGTTTTTCTTTTATCGGTCTTAATTTTGATTTGTTTTCCCCAGATAGAGCCCTCCAAAGTGATGAAAGGCAGCCTGGATGCAGATGTCCAGGCCAGAAGCCTCTCCCTCTTTTAAAGCTATAGAAAATGCACAATCCTTTGCAGAGTCATCATGAGAGACAGACAGGTCCCTTCTGCCACCCATGCCCTCACACTCGCAAAAGGTGTGGTCAGTGGACAGACACAGTGCTTTCCCTCTGCCCTCCATCATGGAGACTGTCCTTCCTGGGTCCTGAGTCAGTGCCTCTGTTAGCCTGCACTCGATACACCAGTGAAGAACATCATAACGTGAGTACCAAGGACTTAGTCCACCTAAAGGAAGGTTAACTTAAATGAAGACACTGCATTTAGTTATGGCTCCTGACAGAACAACATCCTGGAGCTAGCACTAGGAACAAAGCAATGACCTAGTGGGAAACAGAAATCATATTCCATATACAAGAAGATGAGATGAAAAATTGCTAGGAACTGCAAAATGACAATACCCCAAAAGCTAAAGTAAATGCTGAACGGCCTCAGCTTTATTTTGTGCATTGCGATAGTCTTTTCCCACATCAGTGCAAGATCCCAGCACATTGTGATGGGCCACGAATGATACAAGTGCTGCGCCCAAGCCTCACCCCATAGTTCAAGGCCTGGTTCCCTCTGCTGCAGGAAGCTCCAACCTCACCCTCTGCTCCCACACAAAAAGCAGTATCCTGAGGCAAGGACCCCCGCTTTGTCCTCCATACACCATCTCATTTCTGAGGAGAATGGGGACCAGCCAGAAGGACGGGACTTTCAGCCACCTCTGTTCCCAAAATACCTTATTTATAACCTTAAAATATTCTTTATAATCTTAAAGCAGCCTGGGAACTTGGCATCTCCACTGTCTTTGATCCTCTGACATTCCCCTTGGCTGCCTGTAGTTTCCAGCCTGGGAAGGATGGAAATTTCATGACAGTGCCTCTCCATTTAAGCACATGCCTGCCTTGGAGTTGAGTCATCCCTGGTGAGATGATTTGCAAAGCAAAGCCTTCCTGACCTAGCTCATTGGGTTTTGGCCGTGCTGCCTTGCCACGCTGTATCGCCCACCTGGGCTGTGAAAAGAACTCTCACATGCATGAGCATGATACACACACTCAGAATAGTGTATCATGATGTTCATGATACACAAGCTCAGAAGCAGCAGAAAAAACGTTTGACTTTCTTGTGTCAAGTGTGCTAGAAACATATGAGTGTGTAGCAGCAAGAGGCACAGATGCCTTTTGCACAGGAGAAGAAAAGGAGCATTGCAAGCCTTTTGATGCGTCTCGGCAAGCAAGCAGTGACATCAACAAAGACAGGAAAAGAGTTGGAAAAGCGTACTTGTAATAGCTGAACAGAAAAGCATCCAAAAGTGACAATTTTGATAGCTTCAGAGACGATTTGCTTTGTGTCGCGTCTGATTTGCCCGTCACTTCACGGAACATGAAAACTTGAAAATAAGATGTAGTCAAAACGTTCTGGAGAGGTAAATAGCTGCTTCATTTTCCCAGTGCTAACAGCCTGCCTCGGGTGAACTTTCTCCATTCTGCAGTGAAAGGAGGGAGGTATCCATAGGCCTCAAGATGGGTATAATTTAGACTGTGTTATTCAAGGCTGTATTTCTGAGTGAGGGGAGTGACAAAGAGATGGGAACAATCCTCCCCCTTCACCTGAAACCTTTCTGTTTGCCTTCCTGCAGTGAAAAATCTCCACAGCCATTATCACTCACCTCCCATCGGCTTTGCTATGACCCCTGTCCAGAGGGACCTCAGCTATTTAACCAACAAGGTGGAGCAAAGCAGAAACAGAAATGAAGGACTGTGACTAATTAAGGTGTTATCTTGTGAGCACATTCAGATGAAAATTCCCGGGAAGAGAATACAAAAATCCTAAGTAGCTGTAAAGTGGCTCTTTTCACCAATCTTAAAGCACAGTACCACATAATATCTCACAGCTGCGCATATTTGATCCTCATCTAGCATCATCTCATGCATTATTTACAATCTTATTACTGGCAGTGGAGCTGGGCAGAAATTACGGTAATATCTGTTACACCTGATGGGAGATAAGCATTTTGCATAACTCCCACTTGTTGCTGAGTATGGCCCAGAAAGGCAGGGGAGGAGGAGGTGGGAAAGCAACTGAGCATGGAGAAACTGGAATCCTTTAGAAATCATAAAAAAAGGAAGAGGAGGCATGTTTTGGAGTGTGAGCACTCAATGGGTGGGAGAAAGAATGAAAACTTGCTTGCTTTGCCTCTACACAGTGCTGCAGTGAAGAGCAGGTGAAGAGAGAAGAGTCTCAGGTGGAAAGCTGTGCAGGATTAGTAATGCAGGGAGCAACTATACACTCTCAGAGAGTGAGTTGAAGTCCTTTTTAGTAGCGTCCTTTGACTGATGCTTGATGGCCTATGATAAAGGTAAGAAATCAGGCAGGTTTCTTGGCCACCAACCCAGGCATGGAGCTGCACCTTGGCTCTGAGACCTCCAAATAGGCACAGAGGGCCCTGGTGTACCCCTAAAAGAAGCGGTGAGGAACAGCACACCCTGTAGTGCTCAGGCAGCCTCCTGACATCAGGAGGTCTGGGACTGCTGTCACATAGTCTGGTTGTGGAGGTGGCTGGTGGCGGCTTTTGCATGGATGACTACCCATGGGCAAATGGACGGACACCACCAATTACATTCCTGCAGAGCACTTGACAGCTGGTGGCAGCTGAAAACTTTCCCTCCTTTCCAGTGAGGTCAAGAAAAAAAAACATGAAAAGTTGCATTTTCTGTGCCTGAAATCTGCCAGGAAGAATGGTTTGGCTTTGCTGGTGCTTCATGGTTATCACTAAAAGGACATTCCAGGGTCACATCCAGCTGCATGCAGAGTCAGGAAGCTAGCACACAACCTCCCATACACCACCTGCTCCACAAATGGGAATCAAACCCCAAAGCAGTAACCCTTCAGTCAGCAATGTGACTAAACCTAGGTCAGCTGAAGCCAAATTCTCCATTTAAATAAGCAGACCTCTGACACATGTGGTAACACCATGCTGGAGCATCACGTGCAAGATGAAACTAGCTTTTGTCCTGCCCAGAACCCTAAGTCAGAGACAACTTTTCAGTGAATCACGGATTGGTCTGTCCAATTGTGTGTGACATGTGGGTCATGGAACAGGAGCGCCAACGTTGCAAAAGCTCTGTGTGCTGGCCTGGCTGCAGAGGACGAACATGGGGAAGGAGTCAGCAGTGTGAGGTTCGTGTCAGGTCAAGTTCCTGTTTACGTCAAAGGTTGAAACTCAAGTATGCTACTCGCTGCAGCTGCCCTAGGCAGCCAAGACTCAAGGACAAGAAAAACCTCTGTGGATGAGGGTCACGGGAAGAGAAAAGGTCCAGAACTGTACGAAAGCACTCAGCCCACTTGGAGGACCTCTGAGCAGTGGCCCCCAGGGGAGGCATAACTGCCAGCATGCATAATTGCCAAGAGTTTTAAAGGGAAAACCCACAGCATCACATGGCTCTTGATGTTGTCCAGATCAAAGTGGCTTTGTGGTTTAGAAAATGTGTCATCAGTGGGTGGGAAAAAACTTAATGGGAACCTCTGCCAGGACAGCCTAGTAGTAGGTAAGGGATAATCTGCTTGATACAGTCACCCCAAGTGAAATTTGTATAATCCTCACTGAGAGCTTGGCAAATTGCCAATGGGCTTGAGAAAAGAGGGTACAGTGTGACCCAGACCAAAACCAAGCTTATGTGCATGGATTAGGTTTGTAAGCTACATTACATCACAGCTAGTTCAGCTGGCTTCCCACTTCCAGGGCACCTGGACACTTTTGCCTGGTCTTGCATCTTCTGATATGGTGATATAGGAAAAGGTAAGGAGAGAGCCTCAGCTTTCCAGGAGCTTCTCTTGCAAGGTGGCCTTGCACAGGATGGCTATAGGAAAACGCCTTATATTTCAGTACTCCCTCTCCAAGTTCTTCTGTGCAGGGGTGAGGTACAAATGCACCTCAGCATTTGCTGCTTGGAGACAATCCCACACTTTAGACCTTTATCTGACTCACCTGATTTGCCCTGGCTCCAGCATTTGACTCATTTAAGAGGTAGGACAAGCCTGGTGTAGGGGAATATGCTCATTAGCACATTCCATCCATCCAATTGTCCACAGATGCTTAATGACACCCAGGAAGGCAGCCATGAGGAAGGCAGCCATGAGGCTGGGCAGCTCAGGCCTCATCCACAATTGCTTGCTTTGCAGCAAGTTGCAATCATATGAGAGCTAAAGACATTAAGACTATTGCCCCACCAGGAACACAAATAGAAGAGACTGCCCTGACGTGATTTTAGTTCAAACCGTCTCAGGATCCATGTGTGCTATGAGAATCACAATTCATGGGCTAAATCCTGAAGGCTTTGCTCAGTATTTTTTCTAGAATGGAAAAGCACTTGTGAAAGCCATACAGAAGCCGTACCTAGCTAAATGCTTTGAGACATTTGAGTCCTGCTTTACCTCAGCAGGCATCTAACACCACAAAAGCCTGCTTTGCTATACAAAGCACAGAAAAGAGACGGAGTTCTCTGCCCTGAGTAATTCACAGTCTAGAAGGTGTCATCTAGAGGATGGACAGTCTTAGTCTTGTAGTGGATTAGTCTCCATTAATCTTTAGGTCTTTCAGATTTCACCAATTTTTGAAACAAAAAAAAATTTCCAGTGTTGTTGTGAATCCCTTTAGAAACTTAAGGTAGCAGACCACTCTTGCATGTTTACTGGTGAGACTTCACATGAGCAATGGCAGGGCATCTTCAGAGGAGTTCATAAAGCGATGGCAAGCGCTGATTGGCAGGACATTTTTTGACCCTACTAGCAGGATGGAGAGAGAGCTGGGAAAGACCAGGCATGCGATTCCTTGCGTTAAAACAGATGATTATGTACTAAGTGGTCCAGTACTGTTTGTGGTCTGGCAGTGCCTGCTGAACCCAGTGAAGGCAAGGAGTCCTTGCATTTGGCACAGGCGCTCAGCCTAATAATAGGCTCCCCCATAATTTCTTACAGAACATGGCAAGAGGTCACAAAGAAAGATGTCTCTTCTGTTCAGTATTTATCGTTAAGGCTGAGGCTTGTTCAAGGACTCCCTGTCCTCCCATCCCTGACAGACTGAGGTCAAATGAGAACACAAATTTCACTGATAAGGTTGTCAAAACATGCCAAGTGAATGTCAGATATGATTAATAAGGAAGATAATAGTGATGTGATAGGTCATGGGGAGGAGACTGCTAAATCAGTTGTAAAAATGGAGAATACATTAAAGGAGTCAGCAGAGCCAAGACAGAGGGAAGAGGTTTACACTGTAGAGCAACAATCAAATTGGGGTTCTCGTGCAGGGAACTTTACTATGAGCACACCAGTCACTATGGGAGGGCTTGGATCATCAGCAGGAAAGTCACCCTCTTAGGACATCCAAATGGTTTGGGGATAACTTCCAGAGACACTTGTGATTTCATTGTACTGACGTATTTCATTGCACTGACGTATTTCATTGCATTCCCTGGTGTACTGATTATCAGTCTGGACTAGTCTAGCTGAACTACCTCTGAGTGATGGTGGGATGTGTCCTCAAAGAGTTTAGTTCTTTAACACTGTGGTTGTGCAGAAGACATGGGAGGTATCAGGGAGGGGAAAACCCCACACATACACCATTTGCAGGGTAGCAAGGACAACTATAAGAGCCACAGCTTCCCTGTTCCTTATTAGTATCAGCTGCTGCAGCATACATGCTCCAGGTCACCCAGGAATGGCCATACAGCTCCTGTCATGCAGATTACCGTTGCTTTCAACCCTACACGTTTGTGCAAGAAAAGGCTGGAGGCTGAGGTGGAGAAGGAGGGTAAAGGCTGGGCACAGAGTACTGCACTGCTCTATCAAAGAGAGTAGGAGAAAGGCAGGGCAGGATTTACAATGCTCTTTCAGCCATCTGAAAGCACCTCTCAGCAGAACTCTGAGGTGATGTAGTAGGGGTGACGAACACATCACCCGCACCTCAGAAGAAAGCAAGGCACAAGGAAGACCTCTTGCCTTCCTCGCTCATGATTTCTTGCTTACGCTGTTTCTGAGACAGTGGCCCCACACAATGCTTCAGGCACAGAACAGGCCACTTCACCGCAGTCTCAGCCTCATTTATTACCTTGGGTTCCAGTTCGTTATTGTGAAAGAGTTGGAGAGGACAGACCTTGGCTCAGTCTGGCACACCCTTGGGCCCTTTGGGTACTGCGGGCATCCACAGGTACACCCTGCCCTGGGCACTTGCTCAGCATGCTCTGCCTTTCCCCTCCCCAGCTGCACCAATGCCCTACCCTTCCCCAGAACGCCTGTGCCCCAAGACCTGTGGGTCTCCATGGAGCCAGTGTCATTACCTTGGCTGAGCTGAGGAATAGGCAGCAAAGAAAGCAAAAGCTTTGCACCCGTGAGAGAGTTTCTATGTAAACAGTCAGTATACCGAGTTGCACTGACACACAACCCTGGCACAAACGCACACAGCTGTAACTTACAACAAAAATCCAGACAAGCATAAGTTGACATTCGGTGCTGGGGTCATGGCAAGGGAGCAGGTTTCTGTCCACCAACAGCAGAAATTTAGGTTAATGTTTTATGCCAAGAAAGCTTCCATTTTAATTCAAAGCTCACTCTCATCTTTCTGCCTTCCTACTCTAAACCAAACATGCTTTTACCTACTGGAGACTTCCTGCCAGTGACTCAGATGAAAAACATTTTTTTCTTACCCTGTCACAAAGGCCTGTTCTGGGGCAACTGCATGTGTGGAATTTTCCAGGTGGTTGTGATAAGCAGCCTATGTGTACAGAAAAATAAACAGCACGGCTTTCAGATGCTACTTGAATTGCCCTGGATTATTTCCGCAACACCTGTGCAGGCCCTTAACCAAAGCCTCTGACTGCCTCCAAGAGAAACTGGGCATTCAACACTATCTAGACAACCAAATGCCAAGCAGAGAATTTAGAAAGTGTCAGCAAACAATACTGAAGTTGTTGGGATATTTAAAAGTGTCTTGAGCAGCTGTAGCCAGCTAAAGTACATAAAAGGGAATAGCAATTAACTCACAGTGGTCCACACCACTGATTTAACACACACAAACTGGAGAAGCAAGTGCCTAAATGTCATACTCCTGGCTTGTTCCTGAAGGCCAGGTAACAGATTTCCAGTCAGGTAACTCCAATACGAGGAGTTGTTTTCTCTTTTTCAGAGAGAAACGAAATGAAGTGCCCTGCCTCTATTTAAGTATAGAAAAAAGTCCAGTTCCAAGTCAGCTGATTCTCTCCTATTGTTTTCTCGAATATATTTTGATTTTCACATTTAGCTGAATTATTTCTAATTGGTGGTACATTACATAAGTAAGTCCCTCTTACCTGAAATCAGAATTTCACAGGTTCCTCGGTCCACTCCCGCTCTTCTTAGAGCCAACAGGAATTTTGCTGATGGTCAGTAGGAGAACTAGCTCCAGTGCAGACCCTGGTCATGGAATCCAGCGTACAGGCAGCAGAAAGGTGAAGACATGTACATGGGAAAACTGTGTACCTCGCTCCACACCTCTGCTGTGGCAAAAGACACAGAAAAGTCATATGCAGAAATCAGTCCTGTTTCTGGGCTTGGCCGGAATGCTATGTTCGCTGTATGAACCTCATGTACCCAGGTGAGGTGCCAGACAGTGATATATATGCCCAAGCTAGAGAAAAGGGGCTAGAAGTTCATCCTGGGATCACAAGCACTGCATCTTAATTCCCAGTATGAGCTTTCTGACAGGACAAGAGGGGATATACTCACCTTCCTCTTGCATACCAGCCCCATGACACCACTCATCACATGGTGGTCAGGCTGCTCAGCTCCTCTGTGTGTTTGGGAGCTAGACTCTCACCATGCATCCACTAGAGCTCCTGGGGTTTTCCCACATCCCTAAAAAGCCTTTGAGTGTCCTGACAGTCTTGTTCCTCAGCTTTAAACATGAAGATCCATAAAGGAAGAAGGCTGTATACCTCATTGCTTCTGCAGCCAGGCCTGTCATACTGGCCTCCCCTCCAACTCCTCTCAAAATCCTCAATTGCCAGTTTCCTACACCGGACACCCTTTCATATCCTTCACAGCCTGCCTTACACCAAGGACTCCATCCCCCTCATCTCGTCTCTGCCACACACCCGAGCCTCCTCTCTGTTCCTTGCACCTCTGGCTGCTCTCACTGTCAGCCTGCACACTCCCTCCCCAGCAATCTTCTGCACTTTCAGACTTCTGCCTTCTCCATCATCTGGTGAGCATTTGGCTGCAGCGCCAGCTCCACAGCCCACAGGTGATCCAAAAGAGGTGAGAGAACAAGCCCTGTGACACCAAAGCCCATGTCTGTCTCCCTCCCTCTCATATAGGACTGAAGGGTACCAGAAAAATGCAGGCAGGGGGCACCATCCAGAAACATCTCACATCTCTTCTATGAATTACAAGGAGGAAAAACTTACGGGATGGTTGTTGGTAGTTTCCAAAAACAGCCTCAGTGATCTTCTTCAGCTGGTGCTGCACTGCAGGTAGTCCTTAAAGACTGGAGCTGAGGCAGCATGCAGCAGCTTGGGGACCACTCTGTGCATGGGTATGAATTCAAAGGTCAAAAGAAATGCAGAGGTTCTCATAGTCATGCACAAAGGCTGGCTGTGGCAGCTGAGACAGGAACAGCTCACAGAGAGCAGACAGCAGAGCCAAAGAGACCATGGGAAAAAAAATCAGCCCAAAGGCTTGAAAGGAAACAAATTTCTTAAAAACCACACTTTTTCTGCAATGCTAACAAATTGTGCTCAAGAAATCCACCTCTTTTAGAAAAATTCACCCGACGTGCTCCTGCTCTTGAGAAATGTTTCTGAGCCCAAAGTGAGTGCAAACAGATGTGAGTACGTCAGAGGCTGTGAAAAGCTGGAGAATCTTTACAGGAAATGGCAGCCCCACAGAAATACACCCAAATTAACTTTGAAACTTAATGACGGTAAGTCTGACTGAACACAAGGAGTGGTGTCAAGGGGGATGACTTTCATGAATTATCCAGACAGCTCACCCATTCCACAGCTAACAGTGCCCCTGCTACCTTCTCAAGGGCCAGTGGCTCTGATTCTCCCTGCCTGGCTGCCAAAAACTCTGTGGCTTCTCCCAAGAAGTGGCATTTTTCTTTAGCATTTTATAGTGCAAAGACAATATAATATTTAAGAGGAGCATGAAATGAAATGTGGTCTCAAACTAGGTCTCCCCAGGAGTGTTGCACAAGGAGCATTATTCATTTTCATATTTAATTCATTTCAAAACTCCATTTGTGGATCCCATGATGTGTGCTGACCTGGAGCAGCTCAAAATCAAGGTTTCTCACCACAGGACATATGGGGATACACGCCACAGGATGGAGAGAGCTTGGAGAGCCCTATTCTACTTCTTGGATGTCACAAACTTAACTACAGAGGCACCTGCCTGGGTTCCCAAAGCTCAGCAGCTTGGGCCTGTGATCTGGGGTTAAAGGTCTGTCTTGGTGCTCTCGGGGCTCACTTTTCAGAAGAGCTGAGCACCCAACTGAACTCTTCAGGAGCTGAGCTTTGAAATTATAAGTATTTGGTGATGGATACTGGGAAAAATTAAGTATATCTCAAACTGCGTCTATCAGCGATGGACATTGCTCCCACCAAAGAGAGGATGCTGTGAACAGAAATTCATGAGCCACTCCAAGGCGATAGAGATGAGCACTAATGACAATAAAGAAATGAGGAAGCAACAATTTCTTCTCAGTAGCAGGGTCTGAACAACATGCAGTAGCTAGGATGTAAATTCACATGTGGAACAGTCAGGGGGAAAACCAATCTTTCCTCATTGCCCAATAAGTTAGTACTGCACATTTCATACACTGAATGAGGCAATGAAAAAGGAAAAAGCAGAATATATGATCAGGTAATCAGCAGTATGCAAAGCAGACTGAAATAATGTGGCACAGGAGTCCCTAATCCTGGTCTTTCCTATCTTCGGTTGCTTGATTTTGCAGCCTTAGTGTTCTTTGAACACAGATTTTGAGTTGTAAATTAGTATTTATATTACAGGAATACCCTCATTTCCCCATTAAGTCAAGATGCACCAGTACAGGTACGGTACCTGATCCAGCAAGCTTACAATCAAGGAGACTAGTATAGAAGGAAGGAGATAAAGGACAAATAAAAGAAGCTTAAATGCACATGGTTGTGTGTGTATATATATATGCACACACACATACACGAAAATGCATTTATATATACATATATGTTACATATGTACTGATTTAAATACTCAGCATTTTAAGTGTATATGTATATGCATAGAGTATCTGCAGAATTATATATATGTGTATGTCTTGAGCATTTAATGAAGCATTTCCTTTCCCCAGCTGCCTCATTGCCTAGCTAATATACAGTGGCTTGTTTTCCTGCTGGCGTTGTAGCATCAGCAAGCTGTGAGAGGCATATCAAAGACAAGGCCCTCCAGATTCCTTCAGGGAGATGCTCCATGCATAAGGTGAAGTGCGGTGATACTACAAAAATGTGTGTGAAAGGAATGGGCAAATTTTCTGAAAGCTTCTAATTAGGTTTGGCTGAAAATGTTTTGAAGAAGCAAAATGGGAAATGATTTTTACATTTCTTCTATTTACTCAGCTTTTGTAGAAATTGACCATTTTGCTTACTCAGTTTTGAAGGATGGAGAGCAAAATCTGATTTTTTAGTTTCCAAAATTATTTGTGTGTACACCACATGAAAATTGAGACTTAATGTATTACATTTAACATAAGAAAACACTTCTTCACTGTGAGGGTGATCGAGCACTGGCACAGGTTGCCCAGTGGGGTTGTAGAGTCTCCATCCTTGGAAACATTCAAAAACAGCCTGGACACAGTCCTGGGCAACCAGCTCTTAAGTGGCTCTGCTTGAGCAGAGGGGTTGGAACAGATGACCTCCAGAGGTCCCTTCCCACCTCAACCACTCTGTGATTCTGTTCATTTGGGCTAAATATCTAACTCTGATGATTTAGACTTCTCATTTATATAATGTCATTTACTCTCATCTGCAAATGGTAAAAGTGGTACTCAGATTTCAGTTATTTTTTAATCACTAAACCCTAAATGTTTTCCAGTAGAAATACAGATTCAACTACAGTGAAACGAAACCTAATCACAGCAATTTTAATTTTATTTTTCATGGTTTACTGAATATTCTGGTCCTGGGTCAGAGGACCCTGGCAGGGCCCCAAAGACCTCAGTAACATAATTGTTATCATTACTAACTATTTATTTTCTTAGAAGGACTTTGATCTCTGTAAGGCACTTTCAAATGGCTACCAGTGAGTAATATTTATCATACGTGTGTACTGAGACACATGGTACTACTCCCATCCTTCAGGTCCTAATAGAGATGCTCTGTAAACATCTGTGGGCTATTGTTGGGACACATGTATTTCCTTGTCAGTCTTGCACACAGCAACCCTTGCTTCCAGCCTCCAGTGTGGCTTGTTTCTGGAGTTTCATTGATTCATTTTTGAAGTAGACAATTACCTATTCTAACCAACCTTACCAAAACCCACACAAGGGTTTACAAGAGTGCTGTACATCCCAGGAAACCCACAAAGACACTCCTTTGCTTTCTCGAAAGCCTCCTAGTGCTGTGTACAGACTAACAAATCAAAGTGCCTCCAGTGGTGACTAATGCCTCCCCTCAAGAAAAAGACAGGTTTCATGTGATCTGCTGTACTTAGCAAACTTGCCTTTCTTCATGCTCACCAGTGTAAATAAAGACTAATATACCTGAAATCAGTGGTTATACCAGTGACAGACTGGGGTGTAGCAGGATCTGATTCAAGCCCACAAGGGTGAATGTACAGTTGTTGACAAGTGTGCATATCACAGGCCAATTTCCCCTATTCTTTTTTTTTCTGTTATTAGTTAGCATTTCTCTACATATTACTAGCACTCAGAGCGCCCACCCTTCCTTCAGGGCCTGCTAGGAAGGGGTGAGTGAAAGAGGAATGACTTTTCAACAGACGAAACTGATGGACTGATGAACTAAGGAGACAGCTCCTTCTAAAACGTGGGGGGAAGACAAGGAGAAGATGGATAAGAGGAGGCAATCGCTCATATGCCACATGCTTCTGAGAGTCTTTGCAAGTCTCTTGTTTTCATTCAACCTTATTTCACAGCTGCTTCCAGTTGCTGCAGCCTTCGCACAGATTTACACAAGCACAATGGTCAATCAGTGTACAAATGGTCTAGCTGCCAGTCTGCAGTTTTCTGCTGTCACACAGATTTTGTATTAAACCTGGCTGCCTGGAATATACGGCTCAGAGTCCCATCTTGAGCACCTTGCTTTAAGACTGAAGTTAAATGCAGGGGTTTTTTTTCCTATTTCTCATATAATCTCTTTGAAACTATATGTACTCAGCTCAGGAAGTTTCTACTACTTTCTATTCCTTGATAAAGGCACTTCCAAAAAAAGCACCTGTGTGTGTTGCAGTGTTTGCTAGAGGCACACTGGTAAATGGGTACTCTGTGTCCTTTCGGTTGGCATTAAGATTGTAATGAATCATTGATAAAGCTAATAATGTACTCAGTTTAATCTAATATTACAGCACAGTAGCTGCACCCAGTGCTTACAGCACAGGAATATACAAAAGTAATTAATTTTACAATACTGAAGCTAACTGCAGTTGAACCTCTCGAGGTTATGAAAGTTTGCCAAGCAAGTGAAGGAAATTATCACTGTAGAGTACACAGGGACTGAGTTTTAAACAGCTGGGCCAGACTCAGTGGCCCTTTAACAAAAGAGGATATAATATCCATCTGATGTATCCCAAGCAGACCATAAAAGAGCTATCAACACCTATAATGAAACTGAGCTACATGGGAGAACATTTGAGGCAGGCATTGTTGCTTCTCAAGTCTTTCATGGAGCATGATGAATGTTTACTTTACAAGCAGACTCACTTCATTTGCAAAGTAAGAATAGAAAATGTGGGCCAAAAGTAATCATAGTCCTGAAGCCAGCCCCTTTGTTGGTATGTACCATAATAGTTCTTTGATGGAGTCAAACGGTCATGGGGCTGATGAAGCTCTGATCCACTCACTCCTTGAAATGGCAAACTAAGCATTGCCTTTTAAATTAACTCTTTTTTTACTTAAATCAGAATGTTATACTCCAGCCTACTATACAATTAAGTAGTATCCATAGACAGAAAACTCTCATCAGTTATCATATGCTACCCAGGCGGAAAAATTAAGTTGAACTCATTCCTCTGACAGCAGAAGCCAGAACCAAATTTAGCCCTAATTTATGCTTGTCTGTGGATCACCACAGCCCAAGATACTCACAAGGGGATTTACTGCTTCCTCACTAGCAACAGTGCTGCACTTTCTGCCTCTTCAGAAACTTCAGTGTTAGCTGCAACGTAAGAAGCAGTGTAGGATAGGAAAGGAGAGTACAGGATACATGACAGGCTTGAGATTGTGAGGCCACCAAGCCCAGTCTCCCATCACATATAATTCTTTTTGTAAATGTTTCCAGCTTGGAGACTAGCATCATAGTACCTATCTGCCAGGTTCACTCTCAGAGGTGATCAAGGAAACACCAGCTCAAGCGCCCAGCCAGCCTCTAAGGGAAACCATATTCTTCCCACTGAAATGCCCAATATGTCACAACTCCAAAGGAAAATCAAACAGATGGACTTGACCAAACAGGAATTTATTGGGCAGGAGACCTGAAGAACAGAAAAGGCTCCCCAAAGAAGGCAGTCATCCCACAGCCCCAGATGAGTAAGGGCTTGCCTTCTGGTGGAGGCCTGTTAGACCAGATGGCTACTATCCTCACTGCACAAGGCGGGCTAAGCAGAGATGTCCTTCCCGTCAGCCCCCTGCAAACTCTGCTTTAATTGCCAATTGCAATAATTCATCACTGTGAAGGGAGAGCAGTGAGTCCTCTGCCTGAGAGGAAGGTTTGCTAAATAGTTTCTCGCTTTCACTCCTTGTCCATTATTTCTTTACCTCAAGATGACAAAAGCACGTAGTCTTACTACTCACCGTACTCATGTGGGGTTGGTTTGCCCTCTGCTATCATAACAAAATGATGTATTTCACATTCGGTTATGACATGGCTACTCTTCTTCCTCAGGCTACCAGAGCTAGGTCAAGCCAGACATGGTGGGACAGAGCTGGCTATCAGGTTCTAGCAAAGTCAACAGCCCCCCAAAACATCTACCAGGCTCCCGCAACATGTTTCGTAGCAACGGTAAGGAAGCAGAAGAGCTCAGTGGAAAA
Organism: Bucorvus abyssinicus; assembly: GCA_009769605.1. Taxonomy (NCBI): domain Eukaryota; kingdom Metazoa; phylum Chordata; class Aves; order Bucerotiformes; family Bucorvidae; genus Bucorvus; species Bucorvus abyssinicus. Next base: position 13,223,746 of record CM020033.1, on the reverse strand, counting down.
ACCAGAAAAAAACGTTACCAGAGATGGAACACCACCAGGAAACAAGAGTATTGTAGCCAACTGAATTAACAGTGAACACTGGAAAATTGCTATTAATCTAGGAGATAGCCTGTCAGAGCTGAAAGTCAGCTTTGGCACCAACCCTGGTTTTGCCACCTCTTGGTCTGAGCTTTAAAGCTAATCTACTTTGTTGTATTTATTTTACAAACCTTGTCCAGCTAGGCCATGGATGAGTTTTACAGAGAAAGTCCACTGTGTTGATCAACAACGGTATAAGTTTTGCCAAAAACACAACTCTGCTGGCAGCGTGTTGAGTTTTATAGTGACAATCACTTCAGATTGTTATTTTGAGTGTTCTGCTGGAAAGCCTTTATCACCAGGACCACTTGTTTAAACAGAAAGGATTCTTACAAACCCCCCAACATGTTTTTTTACAGGGAAAGTTTCTAAAGAGTCACCATTTTACCTCTAAAGTTGTCATAAATTTCCATCAGCTACTTTCCTCTCTCTTTAGAGATCTATAACGATAACAACAATAGTAATAGATCATAAACAATTATGAAAGGTCCTAGTCAATCCATTTCTGTCCAGAAAGATAGGACCTGCTTTGACTATTGTCCCTGCTGTCCTCAATTCCCTTCAACAGTTGAAGTCCCTTCTGTTCCTGTGCTCATTTTCTTGCTATTTAGCCTGGCTTTCTTCAGCTTCTCTTTAGCTTCCCACAGAGGAGAGAAAAAGAAAAAAAAAGAATAAAGAAGAAAAAAGACGCGATTTCTTGAGATGATTTTTCATCTTGCTAAGAATGTCTCTCTCTTCAGAGAGACCAATTAACATTTTCATCAACTCTCCGGACCTAATCTAAATATGAATAAAATATCAAACCCTTCCTAACATTGTTCTTTGTTCTTCTTACCACATTGAAATTAACTTTTTGACATGATATCAGGCAGAACTTCAATACAAAAATGCACGATTCCTCCCCCTCCACATTAGCACACCAAAATGCCGCCCCATGTGTCACTGGGCACTACTACTGTAACAATGGACACTCAGTCTTCCCCAAAAAATCCAACGGTCATGTGTAAAAATTCAGAACTGTCCCCATAGTTTGGGGCTTTTGGGTATCTAGATTATGACACATCATTTATGAACATAGGACAGATTTTTTTCTTTGATATAACCACATCTTTTTATTGGCTTAAAGAAAGGAGTTTGTACTGAGCCCTGAACATCTCATAGAAAGATGAAGAAAATCTTGTATATGGGAACATTTGCAAGGTTCTTGCTCATTTCTGGCTAATTATGGTCATTTCCACATGTAATTACCCAAATTGCTCTTGCAATCAATGTAATTGTGCTAAGTTGTTTAAAAATCAGCTTCATTAGATTTTGCCTGGTAAAATGTACTGTTTTTCAAAACCTAAATTTTGATCTTATGTTAGCTGCCAACAGGCCTTTAAAAGTAAATAGGTTTTCTTTTGTCTTCCTCCTCCCTTTTTTGTGTGCCAGTGTGTGTTCTTTTACATTCAGAAAATTGTCTATAACCTCCTGTAAAAAGCTATTATGTATGTCTGCAAGTTATTGTATGGATCTCTTTCATTTTCAAAACTGTAAAATCTACAGTCTTTATGGTTGTGAAATTAAAAGAATATTTAAAAATGCGAATATTGAGTGTTTAGGTAATTCTACCCTGAGTCTGTGGTAGCCTGAAATAATGAATAGTCATACATTAATCAGAGCGGTTCACTGACTCCTGCTACAACCACACAACCATGTTCTGGAGGAAGACAGCAATACGCCAGACATGTGCTCCCTCACAGCAGTTTTGATTGCATTCTTCCTCGGTTATAATATGCCACCTCTCCCTCTCTGTCCTCAGCATCTCTACCTGGCCATCCACCTTACTGCTTTCATTTCCTTCCCAAAAAGTCATTTATAAGGAGAAGTTATAACTGCAGTAGGGTGCTCTACATGTCCTTGTCTGCAGCTAGCACTGTTTCATAGGAATTGCTCATGCTGGTAAGAAGCATTTGGGCTGGCATTATAAACATCTGCTGCTCAGAACTAGCAAGAAGTGGGGCTTGTGCTCTGGGGAGAGAACAGCGCTGCAGGGAGAGGGAGGAATGGTGCTGTGGAGCTGCCTGAGATGAGGCTGAGGCTGCCCATGGCTCTGCTCCAGCAGCGCATCAGAATGACATTGCCCCTTCAGTGGTACGTTCAACCTCACTGGCACCCTCCGTGGTGAGAAAGCCAGCTCTGTATCAGCTCAGCAGCCCTGGGTTATGCTGGGAGGTGATAATTGTTGAAAGGGTAGCAGTAAGTGCCATGCTGAGTGTCAACATCCACTGATACGCCTCCACAATCCTCTGTCCAAAGAGTACTTTTTCACATCATGTTTTCTTTTGGAATAAAAGCTATTTGCTCATCAGTAGTAGGTACTTGAGTCTCTCTTCTCTGTTTAATTTTAGCTAATATAAATCTCTTGTAGCCCTAAGGACATGCCAGGGTGAGGATTTGTTCTAGAGAGGAAACTATGAAACGAGAGATGAAGACAGATACAGAGAGAATTTCATTAAATAAGATCTTGAATTTGGTGTGGAGCACTGACTGTGTAGCTTGAAATGGGCTGTAGCATGAAAGGGGCTCTCTCCGACATCAGCGCTCAGAGGTGAGTGTGGTATCAAAAGACTGAGCCCCAGGCTGCCCCTCAGTAGTCTGCATGTGGAGCCAGGCTGAGACCCTTGACTCTCCAGACTGCAGTGTGGTCCCATGGGTGTGAGGGCAGCATGTGACCCATGTTGTCTTCTGAAAAAAGTGACAAGCCTAAGCACAGCTACAACTGATTTTTCTCTTATCTGAAGATCTTTTACCTTCCATGCCTCCCTTTGATTGCAAAGGAGGTTATGTTGACGTCATCTGTAACAGCTGCATTGTAAAATACCTCAGTCATGTGGTTTTAAGCAACCTCGACAAAAAAAAAAAAAACCCAAACCAAAGCAGTTCTTTAAATAAAGATGCATGTATTCTTGTGACATTTCCATACAATTGCAATTTTCAAGGGAGCCAAACCCTCACTACTACACAGGTTGTTCTTTAGAGGCCTAACCTGACCTTTAGTCAGAGAAAATTCCCATTTGACTAAGCTTATTCATACAGCCTACAGTTTTGTTTGAATTCTGCATTGACTGAGAAAATTTTAAACTAGACTGGAGAAGTAATTAGGTTAAGAGTAGGACTCTGCACTGGCAGAGAAGTGGCCCTGCCTCAGGAGCTAACAATCTTATCCTACACATAGTTTCCAGGAATCTAGATTTAGAGGAAAAGTGCTTTGTAACAGTGTATTGCAACTGCTGGTAGGAACATGAGGTAAAGAATAGCCCTGAAGAGGTGAATTGAACTAGGACTTAAAAGACCACTCAGATGTTCAACTTTTCCATGGTAGATAACAGGTCAACAAAGAGACTTTTGCAAACTCTGTCTCCCCTGCTTTCATGGCTGTGGAAATCATCTTTCCTTCAGGACACAGTCACATAATACCCGTGGGGCAGCCATATTCATTATTTCTGTGGAATACTTTTTCCCCCCTGCTTTTATTAGAAGCTAGCAGCTGGAAAAGATGAGGAGCCAGCAACATGTGATCAGATGAGTCTGTGGGGACCAGCCTGCAGGATTCCATAGATCACAATTGGAAATTTCTAGACAGATTGAAAAGAATTGATCTCACTCTTGCTCTGTACACTAACACTGAGGCACTACCTTTGTTGTGTCAGGAAGGATATTTAGTAGAGTATTACATGGGTTAAGTTATGATTTTTCTTAATTTTTCTATTAATAATCTAAAGGCAGGCATAGACAACAGGCAAATGAAAGCTCACAGCATGCAGTATTTCCAAAACTGTACTGAAGTCTTGGCCTTTTGGATAAGATGTGAGTAAGCATGATTACTTATTTGAAAAACAAGAAGGCACAGGGAAAAACTGCAAAACACCATGGGAAAATAATTTCATTAAACTGGAAGGGACACAAGAGTTGGGGAAGTGACCAAGCTGCAGAGAATTGGGGGTGCATGGCAGGGCTGTACTCTGGCAACCTCTGGCCAAACGAGTTGGAATAGCTCCTCCTCCTCATGTTTCCCTAAGGAAAGTAAATACCATCAACACTCTCTTCCAAGCCTATCTGTGCATATGAAAGAGGGGAAGGAAAGAGTCTTCTTTCCACACAGCTATTTTCAAACTCTCTTTCATTTACCTGGCTCTAGGGAACGGCAATAGGATTAGATACCAAATTATCAGTTTTATTTATTGGTCAAAAAATTGCCCATTGATACATTCTAATGTGAAGAGATCCTTGGGCAATAGGGATGAAGGAACTTTGAAATGAAAAATTAGCAGAACATACATCTAGGTATTTTTCTTTAGCAACAGGAGCACTAGTCACTTTGGATGTCCAAAGATTTGCCTAACTCCTGTTAAAACATTACATAGGGTTTTCTTGTTGCCCTGACACTTTATTCCATACATGAATTATTGTGAATATTTCTTTGACAGTTGGTATAGAAGTACCTTATATTCTGCTAGCGTCCATTTCAGTTTCAGGAAACATATTTAGATATCATGGATTATTGTTCTTGCAATTAAACTAGCTCAACAAGTGTAATTGCTCAACTTGTTTAAGTTCAACTCCATTTGTGGCTTAGAACTCTGTTTTCTCCAGAACAGAGCATGCTTTAGTGAAGTTCCACTTGCTCATAATTTCCCCCTTTCTATAGATAACGATCTATTTTCTCTAAGCATTTTGTTTAAATTGATTTCTCAACTGAATGCAGTGTTTTCTCATTTTCTTCAGAATCCTGCAATACTACTGAGATGGCCAGAACTGACAGCCTCATTGCTCTCGTTACATATGCGCGTCTATGTGTGAAACAGAACACTAGATCTTGCAACAGAAATATATATTCAAATTACAGGTTTACTGGCATCGTCTCTTCATACCACGCTAAAATAATCTCCTGCAGTCTATATTCAGTGCTTCTATTTATGCATCCTGTATTTTGCTTAGCAGTAAGTCAAAATGAAAGCAGGCCACCATGGCCACAGTGTTATGAGGATGTTAACACTCTCCTCTCTGGGCTCTGTCATCTATCAGTATTGAGTGCAATTCTTGGTTTTAGCAATAAGTTTAGAATGATTCTTTTGTGGCTTCTGTGCAGGGAACATGGGATTGGACTCAGAAATGCGATGAGGCTCAAGAGCAGATACTCCAGAGTAGCGTTCTGTCTCCTATTTTTCCTCAAAGCTTCAGCTATAACTGAAGAGAACCGTGGAAAACCGCTTACTGTCAGTTTGTTCACTGCTGAACAGCTCTAGCACTTCTCTCCGAGTCTGGCTTTGAGCCCCTCAACAGCTACAAAGGCAGAGCCAAAGCCTGCGAGCTGTTGGGTCTGGGTGCCCATGCCAGCTGCATCCAACACATGCCAGTCCTTTCCGTCTCTCCAAGCCAGAGATGCAAATGGTCTTCTGGGGAGCTCTACCTCCCTTAGTAAGCTTTATAGCTCAGCCTGTATCCTTCAGGAATAAAAAGACTCTGAAAAGGGTAAAATGACAGTTTGATATGGTGCAAATACCTGTGATCTTGTACTTTTCTCCTTCTACTCATTCTAACCCTTCACTAGTCCTGACATGCTTTAATCCCACGTGGAGTACTTCCTCTCAATGGCTTTTATTTGGCTGTAGTGTCCCTTACATATCTCTGGTACTGCACAAGCACTAAATCAAGGTTTAATGTACAATACAGAGGAATAAAAGCTACTAGCTGGCTAGCTCACATATTTGCACAGCAAAAAAAATTCTTACAAAGAGCCCTCACTGCTTCCCTGTAGTTGCCTGTTGTGATTTGGCTGACAGAATTCTCCAGCTGTGGAGAAATTGGTTTAAGGGTCTTAGAAATGGGATAAGAGTTTACTTGCAAATTCAACTATGTAAGCTATCACCACTGACTAAATACAGCTCTTTGAAGTATAAGCATTTATTATACCAAATAATTCTGCAAGAATCACTAGATTTTTAGTAATGTTGTGGAGGAAAGAAGCAAGAAAGAACATTTGCTATCTTTTCTGATATCTGACTAATCTGAGGGCAGAATTTATCTTACCTAACCTTAACTGTTCAAATGGTAAGCATGAATCTAAGATCATAATCTGTGCTTTCTCTATACTGAAAGAAGACAGACAGACACAGCCAGAAGGCAACTTGTACAGCTTCTGCACAGACAACTAGTTGACATGGGACTACAGTATGTCGTGGGAAAATGGCATGCTCTGTATATATCATAAAATGTTTACATTAACCTATGACTTTAGTGTCAGAATATGAACTGTTTAAGTATCTCCAGTCTTCAGAACAGAATGGTACATCCTTCATATCCTAACTGAAGGTGCTCAGGCTCCAAGTGTTTTGTCTTACCCTGATAAGTTAAAAAAAAAAATAAATCATTCTTTGTGTATTCCTATTACCACATGATAAGAACCCAATTTGTGAGCTGGAGACTTTTCCCTGTTTTTTCAACAAAACTAAAATAAACAAGCTTCCCTCCATACCTTTGACAACTACGTCAAACTCACTTTTGGGATGGGGAGGTGTTTCACTGGTGTAAATTGCAACTTAGTAATATGTTAAAATGGTGACACTGGGTTCTAACGTCTAGCAGCACACAGAAAGAAATTACAAACTGGAAAGCAATCACGTCAGAGTAATGGGAAGTTACCAGCAATGAAAAGATTCAGTCTCAATGAACGTAAAATCCTGCAAAAAGGAAAAACAAAAATACAGAAAGATAACAGGAGATGTCAAAGAATCCAAAGATTTCATAGAAATAAGTTTATTGTCATTTTGCCTTCCTCTTAGGCAATTTTTTTCAAGTAACCATGCAACACAGTTGTCATGAGGCAGGTGGGGAATCAGAAGCAGGAGCACATCATGAGATCTCTGCTGTCAAGCTGTAATTCAGCACTATGAAAAGGATTTACATTGATGGCAGTGGACAAAGATAATGACTCTATTGAGCCCTGTCTCTAGCAAGGGTATATTGGAGGCTTCAGAGGAATTGCTCTACTACGAAGACTGAATGCACGTGCAGAGGTGCAAATCCTTCCCTGGTCAGTGGTTAGTAGATTGCATCATTTGCTTATTGTCTTCCTCAGCTCTGTGGTTGCCTGAATTTCTTATTGATCATAAACTCATCCAGTCTTTTGCAAATGTCAGCCAAGTATCTGGGTGTAATAATGAATTCCAGTCACAAATAACATCAGATTCAACATTTCATGGCCCAGATCTGACAGCTAAATAGGTGGAGAACTGAGGTGACCTAAGGCTTAAAACACACACTCCTGGCATCGCACAAAGACCTCCACATGAGCAGAGGCGTGTGTTGCCAGTAATTGTTCCAGTGAGTAATTTTTACCAAATCTCATAACCTTGCTTTGTTCTAACTCAGCATTCCCTACTGAAGTGAAGAACAAAGCAATCGAGCAGCAATGGCAAGACTAGGATCTCAAGATCTCAACCAACTCAGTTACTGTCAGCATAAAGGTTGCAACCTGACAGAGCACTTCTCAGCCTGGAAGGCTAGTGAGCTGCTGTTCTTCACTGAGCTCTGTGCTCTGTGGTTGCATAATCGGCTGAACCCATGTAGAGCTAGCCCAAATGCATCTACACACCTTGCATTATAAAGAGCCTGCCCTTTCATTGTTTCAAGTGGAAACCTGGACTAGCTCAGGCATTAAACTTTACTGAAACTTGAAACCAAAAAAAAAAAAAAAAAAAAGGTTCCAGTGTCAAGTGTCAGTTCTAACCTGTTAGGAATAAACGTGGTGCAGAAACATCTTCCAGAAAGCAATGAGTAGTGCTGCAGCCTCCAGCGAGGACTCACTTCTGCAGATCTCGTGGTAGACTGCATCTGCAGTGAGTATAGGATTAGGAATGGTATCTGAAGGAGAAAACGATCTCCCAAAAGGCAGGTGAAACCCTAACCCTTCCTTCTAATCATCCAGACTTTGTGATTCATTACCCTTGGGTGAGAGGAAATCTCTGTCCATATATCTCAGCCAGAACTGAGTGCGGGGAGACAGGGGGAGGGGGACGGGACAGACTGGGTGAAGTCTTAGGTGTCATGTGTTTAGCTGATCTAATGCAAAAATAGAAAGGAATCAAGGAGAAAGAAACCCTGTGAATACAAGCCAAGAAAAAAAAAAACAGGAAGCAACACCAATACACAGAGTACCTTCTACAAAGCTTGAGGGAGACTCAGTCCTCAGAGAAACCAAATCCACTGATTCCTGCCTTAATTACTTTGGGATGGTGGGCAAATTCTTGCGTGAAAGTAAGAGGCTAACTCAAGGCACCTTGTTCTAGAAATTAACAACTGTGGCCTAAAAAACTATGTTAAATATATTTTAAATCAATCCAGTTTTCTTTTTGAGAAGGACAGGCAAAGTTGGCACACCTCCCAAGAGCTGTATTGCCATGCTATTTGTAGCACGGCAGAGGTGAAGCCAGATGGAGGGCCAGCTCCTGAGGACCTTGTCGGACAGCAGGGAGAAGAAAACAGACACATCACAGCATTTTCCTCACTTTGCCATCAATGCAAGTGCACATAAAGCCCCCCATGTACAAACTCCATAATGTTTCCCAGTCCTATGGTTTTAAGGATGATAAAGAGACAGAACTGGACAAGACTCTGCAAGCTGTGGTTCAGAGGATTATCCCATAGCTGATCCAAAGCATGGAAGCTGTTATGGATAAAGACCCACTGTCCATTCTCAACAATGCACAACTGATCCTCTCCCAGATACCATGTAGCCAACCTGAGATGTTCACAGGAATGTTCTGCCATTATGTAGTTAAATGGCTAATGGATAACAAATCCCTAGACCTTCACAATGAACCCAGTGGGATTCACTTCTTGCCTTTCATGGGTCCAGAACCCACATGTTCTTTCACTGAGTAATGCTACTAAGCAGGCCTTGTGGCATAGAAAAGGGGGCCTCTGTCACTGTGTCTGTGAGCAAAGGTGACTGGTTCATCACTGTGCAGGCAGGAAACTTAGCTGTCAAAGGCTTCAAGAATGCAGAGAGGAGCTAGAAAGTAGACAGAGTACTTCAAATTCCAAACCAAATATTAATAGGTTGAAAAAAGCTATTTAAGATGGCCTTTAATACATGAAGTATGTTAGTCTTTAAGCAAACTAGAAGAAGAAAGGACTCTCACAATGCTCCTGTGGCCTTCTCACCTCTCACAAGCCCTCTCAGTGTGCAGGCTGACTGCTGTGAAGGAAGAATGAAGAAGCCTGTGGGAAGTGCTCCCTTCATCTCTCTCCTGGCATGGAGCTCACCAGGGCTGCCCTTGAAGTCTCAGCCCTAACGCTTCATCATCATCTGCCAGTTCAGCTTCCTCCCTTGCACATGCAGGAGAAAAGATTCTCATCAGGGCTGGATCTGCAGCTGATGGTATTACTGCTGGAGATAGGTCTATCGCCACTCCTCTGCTGTGACGTCTTTCAGGTCCACACTGGAACATGGCTCCTGAAGATAACTTGTCCCCTCAGGCCAAGCACTGCATCTTTGTGTGTGGATGCAGGAGGTTGGCCCAACCCTTTGCAGATTGCATCCTGGGAGCATTACTTGGAGCAGTTCTCCAAAGCTAGCTGGCCAGATATCTGGGAGAGGTATCAGGAACTGGGGCTCAGCCTGAGACAATGCACATTTCTGTGAGCACCAACTTAGAATGCATAATGAAGAAGCTCAGTAGACAGAAACTTATCTCTATCAAAGGTTTGGGGCATTAAAACAATGGTCTTCACTGATATTCCTCCTTCTCTGTAGCCTGGTCTGAGTGGTGACTAGACTGAAAACCTTTGGCCGCTTCCACATGCTTCCCTTGCATGTGGAAGGAACATTTGAGACCTGCAGTTATCTTCCAGTTATGTTGCATCATGGCCAAACTAGGCATGTCCTGGTATGCTGTCTACCATGAGTCAAAACTATTTAGAGCTCTCTGTCAAAGATTTAAATATGTACCGTTCCTGGGTACTCTCACAGCACTGCAGTCACTGCCCTCTGTCTATGCAACGACTGCCCCAAAAGAGGCTTGAAGTCTTGGAAACTGTTGGACAGATATTGAAGTTTGATGCTCCTGACCACGGGAAATTGCTGTTACTAACCTGTGTCTGGAGTCAGCTTCATGCAGTGAAACAACAGGTTCCTCTCTCACTCTGGAGGTGGTCTGGGAGGCCTGCTCCTGGCTAGCCTGAGGCAGGACAGACAACAGGAGGCTTCTGGCCAAGGGGTAAAGGCCACAATTGCCGCTTCATGAGGGTCACGCTGAGAGTAATCACAGTAAACAGCAAACTTGCCAGAGATGTTGGCAGGAAGGCAGGGATGACCACAAGCGCAGCGCTCATGGTAAAACTGCCACCCTGGCAGTGGCCTCAGCACATAGAGGAGAGCAGCTGTATCTGGCATGAAGAATTCACCTACTGATGCTGGGGAGGACCAGGCCGCCCCCCCTGTTTGCATCCTCTGCCCTTAGGCAGCGGCTGGGGCTGCAGGATGTTTTGTTGCAAGCAGGAATTGCCAGACAACCTGGTAGAGCTGTGTTTGTAGCCCCCATGCAGAGCAAGCAATTCTTCCCCATGAATGGCCCATCTGCTCTGGTGAGGCCAGAAAGGATGACGCAGTTTGGGAAACCTCTCCCTGTACAGAGGTCCACTGTCCTAGTGATATTTGTTGGCTCTCACAGCCTTTAGCCATTGCATCAGAAACAACATACCCTCTAAGCAGGGCCTAAAGGCAACCATTCCTCACTGACCCACACCTTTGTCCTTTTCCACCACCACTATGACTGTACACACCAAAGCTCTGCTTGTGTGAGCTCCTCTTGAAGTCAGCCATGGTCAAAGCCGTATGGAGTCTCTCTTTAAGGATGTGTTGGGCCCTGAGAGCACTCACAGCCCTGACTGTCCTTGCCTAGGGACCCCATTTCAGCCCCCTGGGGCCATCAGCTCCTGACCCAGCAACACTGCAGCAGGGCCAGTCTCCATCTCCCACAGCCCTGCCCTTCCGTGGGTCTCACTGAGCCAGGCCTGTCCTCAGAGAGGTGCCTTACACCCAGGGCTAGGCCTGCCCTGGTGCCCTGGCTCAGGGCTGGGGTGGTGGGACAGGTTCTGGCTGCCAGGCCCTGCCCTGCTGCCATGGGGAGCCCCTGGCCTGTGCTGCTCCCTGACAAGATGGTTTTGTGGCCACAGGAGAGTCAGAGGTTGTACACTACAGGTCTAGCTGTGGAGGACACCCCCCTCACAGTCTTTGTTCAACACGTTCATGCCAGACATGATGTGCCTGGCAGGACCACAGGTGACAGCATGCGACAATGGGTTGTGCCAGCCCAGAATGTCCTTCTCGTACTGTCCAGGCTGGCAGTTGTCACTGGGTGCAAACACATGCTGCCTCCAGGTCCGCTGACCTCCTTGCAGTTGACTTGAGGCAGGTCAGCAGACATTGTGAGGTTCTCTTGCGGAGAAACCCTTTGCTTCTGCATATCCCATGGACACAGTGACAGAGGCCACCTTCGGCCCCTCATTGTCACACAGATAGCATATTTTTTTAAATGCCTGTGAGTGACCAACGATACTCAACTGTGGCATGAGGACATGCAGGGAGACAAGGCCACATGGCCTGCTGTGACACTTTTGGAGGCCCTGTACTATCAGTAGCAGACTGTGGCCATGGTGTGCACTGAAGTGGGACCCCCATGGGCACCAAGCAACTCCCTCACCAGCCTCCCCTATCCACCTTTATTCATGAGGGAATCTGTAGATACACTGCAGACAAGCCATCCCAGGAAGAATTAGGCAGTAATGGAACGACTGGTGGACTAGGACTTTGGGGTGCAGACAGTGTGTCACCATGAAAATAGGAGGCACTGTTTGTGAATCAAAGAACCACTAAATCTGAGCAGATATTAGCTTCTTGGGGAAGGGCAAGTCTAAATGCCCTCTGCCTCTGTCAAAGATAGACTTTATACGCTGCTTGAAGGACCCTCTGACAGATTTGAGACCAACTTTCCCGAGCAGGGTTACTTCCACCATGACTTTAATCTTTTCACATCTAGTGATGTTGATGAAAAAGTTATTTAGAAAACCCTCAAGTACTTTTACCTTTTTGCAATGTTTCCCCCTAACCCACTGTTCTCACACTTAAAACAGCAAAAACATTCTTGCTCAAGCTTTCCAGAAACAATTTCACCTTTGGGCAGAGACTAAGCACATAACTTCTCTAACCCAGAAAAACAGAAGTTTCAGGCTGTTCTGAGCAACAGAGGGGGAAAGCCCAGGGGACTAGAATGGAAAGTGTTGTGCAACAGAAATGATTGCTGCTTTTCACAGTATAAGTAACTTTTACTTGATATTCACTTTTTTTCTAACAAACTGAAGCTACCTAAGGATACAGACAGTGATAGTAACTGACCATTAAAAAGGGCTAGCTCCAAGAAAGTACATAGGTATCACATGTGCATCTTGCAACTCCTCATCTTTAGGCACCTGGCTTCCAGAATAGTCTCCAGAGCTTAAATATTACATCCCAGAGCAGAGTTTTAGGTGTCCAAGAAAGGTTAAGCTCATAAACCAGTCTTTTGCAGATTTTTGGAGCTTTACAAGTAGAGTGACATCTGATATGTGTATAGGAACAACTTTTTGGATTCAGGTAGCCAGATTTCTCTAACTATTTCTCTCTCTTTGGGGCTGAAATAAACTGATTTAAATGATTTAAACAGATTTTCTTTCTTGCAGTAGACATGTTCTGGGACCTGTAGTTCTAGATATCTTGAATTTTCTACCCTTGCTTTTTCTTTATTGACCACTACAGAAACTGATTAGGTCTGATAATATAACTCTAAGGTGTCTGAGATGTTTGAAATGGCTATGGAAGCCTTTGTCTTTAATGTTTTAGGACATGCCCATAATTTGGGAAGTTCTCAGCCTGCACATTGTTTTACTGGTATCTTGCCACATTGTAACTTGGATCAATGAGGTTGCATCTACATCAGATAGCTCTATTTGACCCTAAACCATTATCCTAGGCTTGTCATCATGATATCCCTGTATTTAAATATCCTTTCATTTTATCTTCAGGTTAATGACGCCTTTTGAGAAAATCCTAATCTGGATTTCTTACAGAATATGTATTTTTTAATTTACTCCGCTCAATACAATTGATTACAATCAGTGCGCAGCAAATAATCTTTCACAAGGGAGTAAACAGAAGCCTGACAGAGTTCAACACCGATTCTTGTCCTGTGCAATTTCTATCTTAGTTATATTAATATATACTAAGATATTTATCAGTTATATACTGTTATTTACTAGTATTGCCTATTTTTGCACGCCCAGTCTAAAGACATTTTTTGCTATCAATGCTAATTTCATCAAAGGCTTTTATCCTTTATTCTTTAGTTGCAAGTCAGAATGCATTTCCATATTACATTTTCTCCAGTGGGAAAATTGATCTAGACAGTTCTCTTCCCTCCCTATGCCACTTGTTCCTGCTGCCACATCAATCATCTGCTATGATTTTTGTGCAAATGCAGCCATCTGTGGGGCAACACTGTAAGACAGATCAGTAAAATCGGAGGTGCTAAAAATAACCTCTCCAGAAAAAAAATTTAAAAATGACAAGACGAGCTGGAAAATGTAGGAAGCAATGAATCTCCAAACAAAGGGTGTTCTTCAGAACAGGATGAAAGAAAGGTCAGAGACACAAATGTGTATGTCAAAAGGGGAAAGGTTAAGAATGTCTCTTTTTCCCCTAAAAATGATGGACTGGAGACAGATGATGGCAAAGGCTGCAGGAAATATAAAATCATCTATAGAAAAAAAAAGAGTTTGGCTTTGCCAATGTTATGTTGAAGATGATGGTTGAATATTGAGATAAAGATTTCTGAGAGAGACGCAGATGTGGGATCAGAGACATGGAAACATTTACCCATAATATCTGATACTCTTCCAACTTAAGTTTAAAGAAAAGACCATAAACGCATGAAATTCTGGCGCAAGGCACTGGATATTACAATACCCTTTCATATGAGATAGCAGTGTTTCATATATAAATACTGAGGCCAGCAGCCCATACAAGCATAGCTTATGAGAAGGATATACCAAATTAAGGCCCTTTCTCCATACCCTGCCACTGAGAGAAGAAGCACTTTTCTTCGACAGTCCTGTCTGTTCACCTTTCTTCATACTGATACAATTTTTGCCCTTCCATGTTTGACAGTGTGTTGTGTGTGCTTATGTCTCCTTAGAACATTCTAGATGCTTTGCTTGGAGGACACTATTTTTGTATTCTGATATAATACTTTGTACCTTTCTGCCAGCAGCTGAATTAAATACCCAGGATGTTTCAATCCTAGGTGTTCTCCAGAAAGTATTTGGGAAAGACAGGCTTGTTTTCATAAAGTGTGTATGTTTCACAAAACGCAGTGTGCATGAGGTATTTCCTCTTTGTTCAAGGAGGTGGGTCGCCCCTTCTTTTCAGTAACACCTCTTTGTCATCCCATTCTATAATAATAAGCAAGCAAGCAAACATATCTTCCCTACAGATCAAAAAAACCCACTGTCAGTTTCTGTGTACAGGTTGTGCAGAAAAAATTCTCTTTCCTCCCTGTGCTGTCTGTATTTTGTTAATTGACTATTTTGAATGCTTCTGCTGAAAAGCACCTATGCGGCTTCAGGCTCTCTGCTGCAGTGCTCTCAGGAGGGTGGCTGGCTGGAGGTTTGCTTTGTCCCTCACCAGCTTCAATGAGAGACCATCTGACCACCACCATGACCGCTCAATCTCCCAGTGCAGAATTGTAAAACACCTGGGGGTCCAGTCTCATGCTGTTCTCCGGCGTTAGCCAAAAGCCTTCAGAATATTTGTACTGATTTGCTGAATCCCTCTGGACATTTAGAAAGTAATACACTACTGCATAGCTTTGCATTTCTTGTTGCTGGTTTTTGTTTTATTGGTGGTTGCACATCTGAGTTGGTAAAGTGGTTTGCTGTTCCTGTTCAAGTCAAAATTTGTTCACTATCCTATCATGCTATTCTATATGCTAATTTTTCTGTTCCACTCTTCATTTTTTTTCCCCTCATTCACCTCCACTCTTGCCTTTCCTTTTTCTCTCTCCTCATTTTAGGAACTTGAGTTCTCTAATTCCATTTCCCTGTACCAAATCACATATATAAGAAAGTGGCCAAGACTTTATCCTACAAGCAGTTTTAAGTAATATTCTGCTGCATACCTTATCCAATCGAATACAACAGCACCACTTACATGCCTTAAGCTTAATATGTACACATTTGCAGTACTGGAGCCTAAGTAACTCACCCAGCTACAAGCAAAGAAAGAACCACTGTGGTTTGTACACAACATACCAAAATTCCAGTATAATCTCATTTCTATTACGCTAATTTTCCACTTCCCCTCCCTGTTTGTTGTAATTGCCTATTCTGTCATTTCAGATTAAGAATCTCACCATGGAATGTCTCGGATTCACTCTTAGTTTGATGTACTGGAAGTAGTCCTGTTGACTTATATGGAACTATGCACATAAAATAAGGGAAGTATACATGCAAGTCTTTAACAGACCATGCATCGCAAATCCCACAGGAAAAGCACGGTACATTTTATTAATTTTACAATATGTCCACATGTTAAATGCAGGTTGGGTGATTAGGAACTTTTTCCAGAGTAAACTTTCAGGTTTCATACCCACTTAATGGAAGCACCACTAGTTATCTATAAGCACAGAATAAACTCCAGTTCCAGAGAATTCAGAGATGACATGAGACAGTATGAATGATTGCCTAGAGAAAGAAAGAAAAAGGCACACGATTTAAAAAAATGTAATATTAATATATGCAAATGAAATATGCCGGGGACAGGGATTCGGAATTGGCCAGAAACGGACGTCAGGAGCAGCGAGCAAGGTGTGGGAGAGGGCAGCAGCTGAGACAGGATTGCAGGCAGAGGAAATCCCGTGAAAGACAGCATGAAGGTCGGGTAGTAAAAGGAGAAGGAGAAAACGAACAATGGGGACGGGTGAGCCATACGGCACGTCGGCACCAGACCAGGATTTTCGGTACCGAGCGCCGGAGCCCTAGGAGCCAGGGGTTGCCTGCAGTTAACCACAAGAGAGCGGGGTCATGCCAGGCAAGAGAAGTTGGGGACTTCTGGGCAGATGCTCAGACAGGTCCTATTCTAAATGGCAAGAAGGGGGAAGAAGAAAACGTCTGTCTTTTACGGCATGGCATCATTGCTTAGCAATTTCGGCGAGTGAATCAGCATTCCGACACACGACCCTACTGAAACGCCCGGATAGTTTATTCCTCGCCTTGCACTTCTACATTTTAATGGGTACGCAACCCACGAAATAGTAAATAGTTACTCCGTGTTGCTGCCGCTGCTGCTGTTGTCAGCGCTGTGGAGCCCCCGCCACCGGGCAACAGACACCGTGCCCGCCCTGCCGGCACCGAGCACCCCCTGAGCCGGGCCGGGGCGCGCCGAGCCGGCCCCGAGCCCAGAGGCGGCACAGAGCGGGGCAACGGGAAAGAACCCCCGATTCCCACCGCCCCGGCGGGGCGCGCCGGTAAGGGCAGAGACCACCGCCTTCAGGGAAACGCAACACGGCCCGCCTCCTGGGGCCACCCCGCCCCACCGGTCTCCGGCGGAGGGCGAAGGGGCGGCACCGCCGTACGCGTGAGCTCAGCGCGTCGCGGACTCCAACCAGCCGGGCACCGCCTTCCCTCCGCGGTCAGACCCGGCCCGGCCCCGCGCCGCCGGGCTCGGCCCGGCCCGCCCCGCCCCGCCCCGGCAGCGCCGCCCCCTCTGTTCCTCACACACACACGGAGACGCTTCCTGCGTGGGGCCGGGCCCGGGCAGGCGGAACGGCGCCGCTTCCTCCCATCGACTCGCAGGTACCGGGGCTGGGCCCACGGCGAGGCGGGGGGCGCGGAGTGGCCCGGCGGTGGTGCGGGGCGTCCCCCACCTTGGGCCTCCACCGGCGGCACACAGCCGCCGCCCTGAGCGTGGCGAAGGGTGAGGGGTGGAGCGGAGCCGTCGAGCTGGAGCCGCCTCTGGGCGGGTGCCTGAGCCTGGGTAGGAGAGGGCCTGGGTGGGTCCCCGCTGCGGCCGGGGGAGTCGCGGCCCAGAGGTGTCCCGGCGACCGGGGGGAAGTCGACGGCGTCCGTCGCTGTTCTTCACGTTGCTGGAGGGTGAAGTCATAGTGCCTATTGTCTCCCTTCGGCTCCCCCCCAGGCGGAGCGAGGGGCCCGTCCCGCCCCGAGCCGTGGTGGAGGAGGGGGGCAGGGCCGGCCCGGGCCATCCCACACCCGAGGTAGCGGGGAAGCCGCTGGGTGAGTTTCGCTTGCCTGTGGTGTGGCAGGCGGAGGTGTGCGGGGAGGAGGTGACGCCCTCCGTCCACCCGGGTGGGCCGCGGCGCCGCGGGGGGTCCCTCGGCGGGCCCCTCGCTCCCGCCACCCGGCAGCGGCGTCGACCCGCCGGCGGGGCCCTGGAAACTCATGAACTTGCAGGGCACGGGGAGAGCAGTGCACGCAGCGCCTGGGCCTTCGGCACAACCCGGGGAGCAGGGTTTGCACGCTCCCCCGCGAGAGTTTCTAGTTTACCTCCCTGTACTCTGTTGTCCACGCTGGATCCGGTGAATCGGAGGAGTAGAGGGGTCTCGAGTGATGAGACATACTAGATCTCGGCTGTAAAGGCGATGGGGGGACAAGCAGTGCCGGTAGCTAGCGTCTTGCTGAGTGTTTTCCTTGCACAGGTCCTTCTGCAGAGCTGGAGTTTTCCACCCGGTAGTGTGCTATGCATACAGCAACTATTGCAGGCGCATTTTGGAAAGGTAGGGGGAAATGGGTAATAAACAATCGGAAAGCCAGCGTGCATGTAAGCGAGCTGAAGAAGCGATGATTGTCAAAGGGGAAGAGTTCTGCCTTTCCCCTCCTGCTCCAGCACTCTCTTACGGAGAGAAATGGGGCTTTGCCAAAGGGATAGTAGTGGATTAGAGTTATGAGGATATGCCAAAGGGGCAGTAGTAGAATGCAGTTATTGCTGAGCAGAGAAATCAAAATGTGAAGCCTTCGTGCCCTTGTGGTTGCTTATTGGAAATATGCCTGTGTTTCCCTGTAAGGAGGACGACAAATCTTGTTTCTGTTAAAATACTGTACTTGGCATTGGTAGTGATTAGTGCTTTATCTCAGTTGTCATCAAGGACAGTATTATTTTTAAAAAGCAAAGGGCTGTTGGGAAATGGGTCTTGCAGGACTTAATTTGGTAGACAAAACTAATAATAAAGTAATTTTAAATTCTTTTTATTCCAAGTTTTTATTTTAATAATTCCTTTTCTTGTCAGCCGAAGAACCATATTGCAGAGTCTGATGAAATGTTTTTTATTAAGTTCATTGGAAAAGGTTTTCAGTTTAATATCCAAGTCAAATTGAATAATAAATTCTGAATTGCCCACCTAACAGAATTCACTTGCACACTTGGAAATGATGGCTGTGTAACATTACTTAACAATTTCCAAAATCTTACCGTTATTTAAATTCAAATGCTTGTACTTAAAGCTTTCAGAAAGCTGAGAAAGCACTTTTTCTTTTTTTTAATTGCAGGTAAACTAGGCCTGTTTGGTCCGGAAAATGAAAGTTTCACTTTTGCGTAATGGCAATAATTCTGCTCTTAAAAACGAGTTTAGTAAAAGGCTTATGTATGCATAACTCTTTTATGTGCTCATTTCTTGAAGTATGCCAGAGTTTCAACTGTGCTTTATAGAAATCAGCATTTATAAAATGCTGAATTCTAGCTGTTATGTTTATGTTGTCAGCTATTTTTGAGGACATCAGATCATTTCTAAAAGAGGGAGTTGAAATGTGTTTGTGTGGTTTTCTTCTTTCCCTTTCCCCTTAAATATACCAGACAAGCGACACACTTCTTACCTAGAGCAGTCATCAGATTTTGAATAATTATGCTAGCTGAGGCTCAGGAGGAAGGAAGATGCCTGACAGATCTATTTGTTTACCTTCATCCTGTTTACAAATCCTGTTTTTTCCATTAGTAAATGAATCATTAAAACTCCCTTAGCTATGGGATTCCCAGTTAGCATTAATATATGCATTAGGAAAACTTGTTTTATGTGAATATTATTAATGTGTGAAAGAACACAAGCCCTTGAGTTCTTTTGGCAGTTGGTTAGAGCTCTTAGTGATGAAAATGTGTATACTTTTTTTTTTCCTATTGACAGCATGTAGCTACTACTCCCCATGACAAACACTTTGGACTGAATTTGTTCAGTGGATTAGGTGAATCCTAACCGGTCTAGTTTGGGGTTTTTTCTGTTTTCTTGGACCTTTTTCCTCCTTACTTAGTCTTACTAAAGCATTCCTCATGAATATACACCACACACACATACACACATCCCTTCCCGGTAAAACAATGTAGGATGCCTGAATCATTTCACAGGACTTTAGAATCCTGGTTTGGAAGCACTAAGAAGGATCTTTGAACTCTGAAGTACAACTATACAGTTCTGGCCCACTGTCCTCTGGATGGCCTTTAGCCAAACTTGGGGTCTCCATTATAGGGTCAGTTTACTCTGGCCTGTGGTCAGACATCCATAATTAGCTTAGTGATTTGTTTTCTGAATTTTGTATGTAAACACCACATACCAGCCTAGTAGAATAACTTTTAATACCTGACTAGAGCGAGTTGATGGATACATGTTTTAGGCTCCGTTCTTGTGTGATTTCTGGTTTGTCGCTGAGTTGCAAGTCAGTCTGATTCTTTCTTAGTGTCAGTCTTTGAAGGAGTAATAAAAATACTCATTTTAACACTGGCTTATCCATAAAGAAGCTGACTTCAGATTCTCCTCTTTTTGCATTTGTCTTAGCTCTAAGTTTCCATTGTCCCTTCTATGTTAGTGAGTTAGCTGATGGCAGATGTGTAGCTGAATGAATTGGTGTGCCTAACTTAGCTTCAAGCTATGACTGTGGTGTTGGATGTTATATTGCTAAAAGCATCTGAATTGCACCAGGAGGTAGACTTCCACCAAGAAGGTAAAAACTTACAAGTCAGAGAACTGGTTGGTTTTAGTAGCATTGCAGTGTTTTTCCCCACCTGTAGGAAGAATGTGGAAGAGGCTGTGTAAGTACTTAAAAAAACAGTTGGGGTTTTTTAATGTTCTTATATTTTTTTCACATAAGGAGACTTCCTTTTATTTCTGAGTTTCTGAAGTGGAAGTTTTAGCTATGATTTAGTCTAATGTTAGTTCATCTCTAGTAGTTTGTCTTTGAAATCTTCAGTGAAATAATCTTTAAGCAAAAATTGAAACTTTTTTGTGTAGTATATAGATTAATTTCAGATTTTGTGTGCTCTACTTTAACTTGGAAAGAAATAAAAGTCCAAATAGACAACTGTGAGTTTGCACTAAAGAGTAGAATTCAGAGCAGAATTTCAGTCTTCCCTCTGAAGTGTTCACCTGAAGGTTATTTCAGAATATTTCTTCAGACAATCTTTCTTTATGTTTTTAGGTTTTTTATTTCTTTGTGCTTTGTGATAAGTTATAAGTTGGTATTTGAACTATTGCTGGTATTTATGGATTGACAGATTTCTTCCAAAGTTCTGTAACCTGATGTTATTTATTTAAATTTATTTATTTTAGTTGATGAGAAGAGGCTTTGCTCATTTGAGTCATAAGGTGGCTTAGCCTTCTTTCTTCAGTGATCTCTGGTTGGTTCATGTACATTTCTGGCACTTCTCAGGCACTGCAGAACTGTATTTTACCTTGGTTTTGATTGCTGGTCCTTCTCTGGCATGAGTTGTTTGGTTTTTTTTTCTTTTGTTCCCCTCTTAGTGCAGGTACTGACTCAAAGATCCAAAACAAAGGAATGGCTGTCTGAAAAGAATCATAAATGTTATATTACAGGACTCTACTAGAAATTTTCTTTGTGTTGTGAGTGTGGCTTATACCAGCTTTAGAACAATCTTTGAGTTCTTCAAAGTAGAATTCGGAGAAGGAAGAAAAGCCCCATAGCTGAGTTGTGAGTTGTCATTTGTGAAACCGTCCTTAAGTCCTTCCTCATTAAGGCAAGTGAGGAGTACCTCAACTGATTTGCTTCTCCTTCATGGAAGCCACAGCATACTTCTAAGAAGAATTAACCCTACCTTGAGGTTTATCCATGGAATAAGAAAAAGTAGGGGTGCTTCCATTTTAGGTCATTTTTTTGCAATGGAAAGATTGCTGTAGGCTTTTCCACTCTTAACTTGTGGATTGAAGTCAGTCACCTGCTGGGTAACCCCTAGTATCTTCTTAGACAGGTAGGCAGAACACTGCAATTACCAATTGCAAGGTGAGAATAGCTGTAGATTTTTTTTTTTTCCCCTTCTTTTCTCTGAAGGGTGAGTTTCCAACAGGTTCACATCTAGATACGTTGCACTAGTCTGGAAAGCTGATAGGAGTTTAGGTTAAAGCAACTTAGCAAAGAGTCCTAATGAAATGAGCTTAAGTAAAAGTTACATATACACAGGTGTTTCCTCAGGCAGTAAAACTTCCTCTCTTTAGAGGCCAGCATATCCCCTAATGATGTCTTCAGCAAGACATTTGAAGGGCATCTTGCAGAAATAAATGTTTGTACCAATTCAATTTGGTATAGTCACTTGTTTTTGCTTCCTAAGTAGAGCACGACTCTGTTAATGTAAGTATCCTGTTATTGTTCAGCACAAACTGTCATTGTGGGACTATGTCAGTTCTATTCAGTTTCCATTTATAGTTGAGACAAACTACTATTAAACAAACATTTTTCCATAGGTCTTTTAGCTGCTCCCGTAAGGCAGATTACCACTCTTACTCTAAATTGGACCCCCTGGCTGTCCCCTTCAGTTCTTCCATTTAGTGAATGAAGAACTGCTTCAGCCGGAGGACTAACTGGAGAAACTGTCTGCACTAAGAATCATGTTGCTTTGTTCTCATCGTGTTTCATTGATGCTGCATATCAATAAAGTATCACTTCTAAGTTTCTCAATTAATGATCAGAGTTCTCACATAAAAACAAAATCTGTGAGACACATCAAGTTAATTGAGTTCTATTTTTATATGAAAATGTTTAATCTGTAAGACAGTTCCAGCTATACTGTTCAGTGCACTGTGTAAGACTTCCGGTGAAACAAATTTGCCTTATATGTTTTTGAGAACTGATTTGTAGGGAGTGCGGAGTGGTCCTGCACCTGAGGGGATCTACTGAACAGTGGAGGTTCAGGTGAGACTGAAGGTTTTAGTTGAGGCATGGGGATTTTACAGTGCTACCTGGCTACTGTTTTGAATATGTCATCACAGCAGTAGTGTTGCAGTGCCCTGTTTTTATTTTTAAATATTCATATAAAATAGCCTTTTTAACTGTCTGTATTTAGACAAGTAAGAGTCTGTCTTTGCACCATAATGGCTGTGTTCCAGAGGAAGACTATTGGTGGTGCCGTGCCTAAATGCATCAGTCATCCATTTCCTTGGCTGAAAGTACATGGTGCACAGAATTTACAGTATATTTCAGTGTAAGTGGACAAGAGGAGGAATGTTTTGGCAGATGTTCTGCAGTATCATCATTCAGAACTCACTCCTGGGAAGAAACATTTATACCATTTTTAGGGAATAAAAGGCTTTATTTCTCTCTAAGTTAGATAGTTGATGAGTGCTTTGAGCTTTTTATGACCTGAAAATGGGGGCCCATATGCTCAGCCCATATTCAGTGCTGGAGCTCTTCCTTGTATCAACATCTAATTGTACCTTGACAGTAAATGTTTTGCTAGGTATTAACTGAGCATCTGTACAGGGACTGTATATAATAAGTGAAGAAGCTGACAGAGAGTGGTTGCTTCAATATACTGTTTGGCTTTTCTCTGTCATATCAAAATGCTTTATGTAGGGAGCGCCCAGTTGTCCCTCAAACATAATAGTGGAAGAACATTTGGATGGGAATAAATAGTGGTTGTAGTGAGACCTCCCAGCTGGCAAAGGTGAAGCCTGCTGAGAAACATATTCTTCTGGTCAGTTGTTGGGAAGTATCTTGCTTTGGGTCTGCCTTTTGTGTTTCCATAATAAGCAATCTAATATGTTGATCAATGCAAAGAAATGTGGCTGTAAGATGGCGTGTGTTCAAGGTTAAGGAATTTATTTTTAGAATGTGTACTGGAAAAATTATATTCATCAAAGACTTTTCCACTGTGTGTCCTGATGGAGGTACTCTGACTTTGTGTTCCTTTCTCTTAAGTCAAATATAAAGAGAATAAAGCCTTTAAAATTACTTCTTTGCTGAATTGAAGACCTTGCTTCAGTTTTCTGAGAAGAGCAGTTACCTTCTCAGTTTCATTTTACTTGTGAAGCTATGTGATACTCAGTTTTTGTTTGACTTTGCGTTTTCAAAAAAAAAAAAAAAAGAGTCAAGCTTTCCTTTATATGACACTGCTAAAAATATATCTTGGGAGACCAAGAGCCCTTTTATTCAGGGTCAGGGATGGAGCTATCAAACTTCTAGGTCCTTTTTAACCAAAGGGATCTTAAGTGCTTATAGCTTGTGAAGCCAGGCAGTTGCTTTCCTTAAGCGTAAGATTGTGAAGTAAGTGCAAGTTTTATCTGTGGGACAATGTAGGGAAGACACCTGCAAAGCTATTGTGTTCACAATTTCTCTTAATTTCACCACACCATGGTTTTAAGCCATTTGGACTGAGAGATTTTTGTATCTAGTGACCAAAAGTATTTTCCTTCTGAAGTTCCTACCTGACTAGTTACTTTTCCCCCTTCTCCTTTCTTTTTTCCCCTTCCTGTTCCTATTTGCTGTTGCCTTTGGGTTTTTTCCCCCTTGATGTGACCGTGCTTTTGTGTTTTGTCTGTCGTGGTGGTGTGTAGTAGCAGAAAAGTAGACTTTGCCTTCTGTGACCTGACACCAGGCAGAAATTCAGCCAGGGTAAGAATAGAAGAGAACACTGTAAGCTCAGCACAGGAGTCCTGAGTCTTTCCATTATTAACAATTAAAGATGATTCCAGGATGAATTAGGTAATGGGTTACCTAAGTAATGTAAAGAGAACAAGGATAAACAAAGAGAAAGATCCTGCTTTGCAAGAGTTCATGTTATTAGGATTGCATGCTGCCTGCCTGTCTGGGAAAGTAAGAACAAGCTCCCCTGTTTTCAGTGTTAATTTGGTTAGTAGTTAAGGTATACGATGTGCCAGATAAACTTATCTTTTGCTGTTGAATTAAAGCTTTGCAAGGAGGTGTTGCTTGCTGGGGAGTGGGTTAAGAAATAGAAGCATCCTGTTTAGTCCTGCCCAGCAGTGCTTCAGCTTTTTCTCTGAAAGAGCAAGCAGTGAAAAATGGTTTCTTCGCACCTCCTACACACTGCCCTAATCAACATAATATCATGACTGGATCTAGACCAAGAAGTGTTGTTTGAGTAAAACACAAAGACAGTGACGTGGATTTGTTTTCATTGTTGCTTTTGTCTGTTTTGTTTCTGAGGTGTGAGGTAGTCATTGCTGTGTTTTTTTTGGGCTATATAGTCATACCCTTTTTCTTATCTCAAAGCTCATACAGTATTACCTTTCTGTTTTAAGGGTAGCAAATAATTTCTAAGTCACAGTTTCAACCTAAATTATCTCCCACAAGCTGTGGGGATTTTTGCACTGTATGCCTTTTAAAGCTATTATGTGGTAAATGACGTGCACAATTAATGTAAAGCTACAGTGTGCTGCATTTGTAGAATGGATTCTCTTAAACCTTCTGTAAATTTTCTTTTGTTCATCTCTGGTGGTTAAAAGTAAAAATAATTAAGAATATGTATCTTGATGTGGTTGGTGTTCTCTAAGAGTATGCGGAAGTTTTATTGTGCTAAAAGTCATTCAGAGAGGGAACAAATTAGAACTCTGAAAGGAGGGAGCTTCCAGTTGGCAGTACAGTGAATAAAAATACAGCACTTTACGGAAAGCCTTGGTAGATGGATGCTTTTGTCTGTAAAAAGCAAAGTAGGTACTGAAGCTCTCTGTAGAATGTAGTCCTTCTGGAGTTAGAACTATTCACCTTTAAAGTTAGCTCTCTGAAATGTGTGCTTTGCTTGCACAGTATTACTGTACACTAGTAACTGAATCTGGGTGGTCTTGTAATATTTGGTGATGAAAATAAAAGCTTGTTTTGGTGATTTGATTATCTTCAAAAAAGGGAGATTATTAGATTTAGCTTCATTATCACATGACTGTCAAGTCATCTAAGTAGTTGAAGGGTATGACTTTGAGTAAGTTGTCCAACTTGGTATGTACTTGCAGTAACTTCTCTAATGGGCATGTTGCAAAATGGTTCATTTTGTAGGTGAAGAATGGCTCAGGTTTTAATAGCGTGTAGAGTGCAAGAACTCTTTCTGTTGTAAAGACGAGGAAGATGCCTTGAGGATGCTGGTAGTTTGACTTCGTTTCTCAGAAACCATGACAATGTGTGCACTAGAAATACTAGGAAGAGGTAGGTATGGCTTCTGCAGCAATTAGATGACATTTACCCTGGTTTTGTAATGTCAAGGATTACACATGTCTAATGAAGTGAAACTGATTCTGCCATTACATGTAGTTTATTGTCATTTTAAGGTTTCAGGTCAAATTATCAAATGTTAAGAAATGCCAGAATCCAGGTTGAATAAGCAACCATCGTTTGATTACCTTCTGTGCCTACGTTTATTAAACTATAGTCCTTAATTATGTAGCTGTGGGTTTTTGGTTTCTTTTCCTTCCCTGCAGAAGCATCCCTCAGAAAACATTTGTCCTGTCCACTGGGAAGTCTGTCTAGGTTGGGCAGCAATAAACTAGTCTCTAGGGAAATTGTTCCCTTTGAATAAGTTTGAAGATACAATGCAAATAAAGCAGAAAAGATTTTCTTCTTGTCTGATGATGGTATCTGAATCCCAGCTGTGTAGTATCAGTGGTATTTCTTGATTTGGTGGGCAGGCGGGGATGGTGTGTACATCTGTACATGATCAATACTGCAGATATCTTTGAACATACAGTTTGCTATGTAACGTAGCCTGAAAGAAATTAAATTCTTGGGTGTGTCAGATCAGGCGCCTGAGGTTGGTAAATAAATCGGTCCTTAATCATATCCTTTAATGTTGTGTCTGTTAATAGGGGTAATAACCATGCCACTTCAGTGGGATGAATACGGTATTTGACTATTTCAGCAATATTAATCTATCATATCAGTGCTCTGCAGAGGCCTCTGAGGAAATCAATTCCTGATTTCAATGTAGCATTATATGCAATTTTTTTTTTTTTTTTTTTAAGATAAAAGGTACTATGAGTAAGGACAAACAAAATACTGAGTAGTGACCTGGTAAGTGTGAACGTGGCAAAGATTCTGTGGGGGGAAAAAGGGATAAAACTCGTGAAATTAAACTGTCATAATGTACTTCAGTACTCATTTCCAATCTCCAGGGCTTAATTCTGTTTGTTTGATGAAGTTACTTGTAATGTAGTTTGTGTGCTGTTTCCTAGCTGTTAAAAATAATAATTGCAATCATATCCACAGATTTGGAAGCTACTCACTAGGCAGACCACTGCTATTTGAGCTAGTGGTATCTAATAATACTCTGTCATGCTTTATAGGGATCAACCCTAGAGAGTATGTGCTTATGCAGAGGGTTTTATGATGTCTTTGGACTGTGGAGGATGAGTGCTGGAGGAAGGCATGCTTTGATAGTACAAGCCACTTTTGCTGCTTTCTTTCATTTGTCAGCAGCAATGTAACTTTTGCTTTCTGCACACTTAACAGTGTTATATCCAAATCCTATTCATGTTTAGTCAGTGACAATTTTTATTAGGAAGATATCTTAGCCAATCGAAATTAATATCCTTCTCAATACCTAATCTGATGTCTTTCTCTTTTTCTCCTGTCCTTTGGAGATGCTCCCTTTCTCTGTTTCCAGTTCAGCTGTTCTTTGTAGGGTCTCTCTTATCTTCACCCATTTTCCTCTAGTGTTTGTGATCAGCCAGTCAGTTCTCCTGCCTTACCAGGTTTTTCATGAGATATATTGTCCCTGTTACTTGTGCTAGAGTTCCTACAATACTTCCCTGAACAAGTCTGGCTCCTCACTCCACGATCCCCATTGGTTTTTTTTTTCTTATATTTTTCTCTCTAGCACTCTTTGGAGTCTCTGTCTGGCAATGTTTTCGAGCGGATTTCACTCGCTCTTCTGGCAGCCACCACTTCCACTGTTAATCCTGCCCCCTCCACATTTGGTTAGAATATCTTCATTGCTGTTTATTAGTAGTGGGATCTTGGAAAGGGTAAGTCAGCTTCATAGCTTTATTTTCTGGCACTTTGACCCAGCATATTGTATACCTGGAAGATTCTGTTCAGTTCCAGGCTCGATCAAGATCAGGAGAGATTTTAGCAAATAAAAGATACGCTCTTTGCTGAAAACCATATATTGTCTTCTCCATTACCAAAAACTTGCAAGCATGGCTACATTCACGCTTCTGGCAAGGCTGATAAAATGTGCATCCCAGATATATAGGCCAGAATTCAGACTTCAGCTTCAAAGTGTGCTAGTGCTAAATCTTTCCAGAAAAAATACTGCAAATTTTGGATTTATTTATTTTCTAAGATAATTTTTTTCATTAGAGCCTAGTGGGGTTTTGAGGGGTAGGTTTTTTATTTGTTATTGGCTTAAGTAGTTTGGTTTATATGAGAGTGCTGAAGATCTTAGTGTATAACTTTCAGCCCAGTTTGCTTGGGAAGATTCTAAGCAGCTTTGGAAATAGAATGTTATGGTGGGAAGTGTCAGGCAGTCATAGTAACGTTACAAGCCTTTCTTTTAATAAGAAATTATTGTCTTTTGAAAGAAACAACTTACTAAATTGTAAAAATGAGGTGAGTCACAATACCTTTAAGTTCTTATTGCTTAAATTTCTGTTTTCAATTTCAATATAAATGATTATATTTTTCCAATTTGACTTAATCTGTCTGCTTACATTCTCCTCCCCCATAACATCTGCTGTTTAACCATGGGGTGCTGTATCCATCCTTGATTTAAGCCTGCTGCTGCCTTTTGTAGGACTACTATACTCTTCTATGTGCTGTTTGTATCTGACCGGTACAGTAAGTTCTGGTAAATAATTGCCTTTTGGGAGTTAGTCCTACAGAATAGTGTAGCAAGCTACTTTGGAAATGTAGCTGCTATTGTAAGGATATTCTTAATTTAGCAAATGGCCACAGTGGTTTAAAATGTTAAACCTGTTACTACCTCCTATTTATTAATGTCCTCCTTTTGTAATTTACTAACCTACAGCCATCAATATAACGAAATGAATGCCTCTACTTGCATTCAGATCTGGAGATTTGGCTTGAACCTATTTTACAGGCAGTTTAAACTGAACATCTGACCTCACTCTAGAGAGCGCAAGGTGGCCCTGTCCTAAATTTCTGCTGCAGGTTAGGTTGACTAACCCACATCAGAGACAGCATGGACAACTACTTGTACTGATTTAAACCTTTTAAGCTAGTTCAGTAGGGCCTTCATCTGTAGGACTCTCAAACTACATATGAAGTTTACTGAGCATAAAGTCCCACTAAACCAGAGCCTCTTGCTGTAGACATTGGAAAAAATGTATTCCCTCTATCACATTTTAAAATGCAGGTAAATAACTTCGTATCGCTCCATGTTCCTGTAGAACTTGGCTGCCATGTTTCAGTCCACAAGAAGTTACTTTGTTATATAATAGTGAAATTTTATATATATATAGTGAAATTATATGAAAATATAAAAATCTGCAAGCTGCCCAACTACACATTAATGTAATTTTGTAAATGTATTTTCCCCATGGAAATAGATTCCATAAAGTTATATATAGCTTAATTAGTCTTATACAACTCCAGCTGTTACTGTAACTAAAGTGATAACTGTTTTATAAAATACAAAGTAAGTTTGAACTAAAACCAAGGGCACATTGAAAACAAACAGCCTAGTATCTTCTGGAATTCTGCAGTCTAGCTTGAAGTTTCTATTTCCCTCCCCCCCGCCCCTTTTTTTTTTTTTAAACTGTCATGTCCCTACATAATTTGCCATTGAGTTGTGGTGATGTTGAGGATTTTCTTCATGTATTTACAACTCGAAGTGACATTGGTGTTTTCCTGGCACTGTGATCATTTAGGTTTTTGCTTAGGGCCATAGAGCAGTGCTTGCTAGTACTATGGAATAATACCCTGTGGTTGCTTTCCTTTTGTAAAGTAGCAAAATAAATATTAAAGTATATGATCTAGCAAGTAACTTAAGGAAATGTTTGAAAGATCTCATGTGCAGACATAAAGCTCCTTTTTAAGAAACTTAAATAGCTTTTCAGTGAAATTATACACCTGCTTCCTCTAATGTATTTGTGTAACTATTTTCTTTGGAACTGTAGGAGGAAATAAACGGTTTCAAATAAACAGTGAAGCTCCTGACTTCAAAGACCTTCCTTCAGAAGTGAAGTAACTTCACTTTCCTTTCTCAAATGAATAAAAACCAAACATACTTTACCTTGTAACATTTTTTTTTAAATTATTATTCATGTGTATAAATCTAAAGATATTTTCATCTTGGGTCTTTTTGTAGGAAAAGAATTATTAGTATAGGACACATCAGATTAGGTTACATTAGGGTCATGGTTTAGTGGTGGACTTGGTAGTACTCGGTTTACTGTTGGACTCAGTGATCTTGAGGATCTTTTTCAACCTAAATGTTTCTGTGAATTATTGTTGGAAAAGATTTACTGGATTTATTCTCATCTGTTGCTCATCTTTATTATGGTGATGTAAAAATAAAAGTTCTCCTTGGAGATGAGCTCCTTGGGTGAGAAGAGGCAGTACAGCTAATTTTTTTTTCCTGCAGTGATGCTGCAGGGCAGTGTCTTTTCTTCTTCAATGACTCCTTACCTAGATTATCCCCAAAATAGATAAGACAGCATCTATTCTCATGCCCTGCTTAACGAGGACATTACTTAAGGAATATAATTAAAACATAATAGTTTTCACTGGCAAAGACTGCTTAATTAGGATTTCTGTGGATATTTGGTCTTCAAATAATCTTATGTATATGCATGGATCAAAAGTGTTGGACAGCCATTTGTTTTCATTGCTCTTAATATAACTACAGTATTGAATGCTCCTGAAATATTGTCTTGTTTAGATTTCATTGGTAGGTCATTTCTTCTGCAAATCTGACCTGTAAGGACTGCTTTCCTCCATACTCTTAGGATGCTGAGTGTGTGTACTCTTGCTGTGTTTTTAAGTGTATGTTTAGTATTTTCAAAAACGATGCTTTTTTGGTTTGGTCTGTAACCAGAATTTTTCATTCAAGTGTGCTCCTTTAATATTACGCTCTGTAATACAGTACTTTTGGCAATCTCCTGGAAACAACATCATTTCCATGATTTCTGTCAGTTCAGCTCAGCTTCACAGAAGTTTTTTGGTAGGTTCAGAGAACATTTTCCAAATCTGTGCTTGGCGAAATACTTAATTCTTATTGACAAGCCAGACCAGGTGTGAATTACATATAAGGAATATGTTTTAGGTACCAAATGTTTTACGTGCCCTAGCTCGGTAAATAGTCTGACTTCCTCTTGCTTTTAATCGGGGCATATTATTACATGTCACACCATCAAAATCATTAACTTGGGGAAAAAAAAAAATCCCTGTCAAGGCTAGATAAGCATATACTTGTTTCATTAGCAAAAAGTTACTTTGATTCTTCTTTTAAGGCAGCGTTTCTTCTCAAGCTTGTGTATTGGTTAGAATAGGTTAGTATGCTTACCTCATAATAAAGTACACTGCTTTCCATCCTGTTTTTGGTATTTTGGGAAGGCTTGGATTTTTGGAAGAAAATACTAATGTATATTTATATGGCCATAACATTTTAACCTCAAGGTTATATGTTTGGTTTACCCCTCTTAAGCTTGTTCCAGATTTCAGGGGCCCTGCATTCCTCACCAGAAATAGTATACTAATACTGTTTTTAAAAGGCAGAAGTTTGAATTACTGGAGCATCTGACGTCCAAGGCATCAGTTTAAAAGTTTTCCCTCTTGCCAGTTGTGGTTGCAAACTAGTTTCTAGCTAATTAATATATTTCTGAGGCATTTAAAATAATGAGGAAAAAATCAGATTTGTAGTAAAAATAATTCTTTTGAATAATGATGTTGCTATTACAGTATTATTTTACTTCAATGATTTTGATAAAAAGTGCGGGCTGTTTTAGATGTTATATGTAATCACAGGGGAATATGGAAATAGCAGGGAGTTACTTCACCCTGTGCTGTAAACAAAAACAAAGAAAGAGCATTCACCTCTGAGGAAAAGTGTGGTACCTGGTTTAACTGTGCATACCTGGTCAGGTATCTAAGAAATCTTAGCAATACACAGAGTATCAGAATACTCCTGCTGTATGTTTTTTCTTCCTTTTTTTTTTTTTTCTGTAGCTGGTAATAGTGATTGACAGAAGGTCAAATTTCCCTTCCACATTTAAAACTAAACCAAATCCAAGATCCTTCTCTAACCCAGGCTGCGAAAAAGATAGAAGCTATGCATTGATCTGGGGAGACCATGTTCATTTCTGACCCCTGCAGGTGGCCAGTGAGAACTTTGCAGTCTGTGACTAAATCGCTGAAACAGATACCAGTGTCAGCTGAAACACATCCAGCATATTCCAAGGGAATTTTATCACAAGTTTAATAATGCCTCACAAATGAGGGAAAAAAGTATGCTGCCAGTTTACGGTAAAATTTATTAAGACAAAACCCATTCCTGCTCAGGATGCAAGTTTTATTAGTTTTTTTTTTCCCTTTTAGACTAGTTTTGATAATGGAGTGCTGTGAAATATTTCAGTCCTGAGTTGAAATTCAAGTGATTAGTGTGGTATCTAGTTGGGGTTATAGCCTGGTTCTATTCTTCTTCTGTATATGCAATTAGACAGCTGTCTTAAAATGTCCTGTGACATCCTGAGTCAAAATAATCTGCCTTTTGACTGCCTTCTTTTTTGTGAAAGACATTTTCTTGAATAGTTGGCTTCTCTATCTTTTTTTTTTACTTCTTTTTTTTTTCCACTTGTCTTAAATAAGAGATGGGGCAGTCCAAAAGAAATGGTGCTCAAGGATGACAGGATATTGCATTTGCATGGGAAAATGATTTCAGAACTTGAGGTTAATTTTTGTTGTTGTCATTGTATCTTATTTCTTAAAGTTAATTGAAGTAAGTCTTAGTGGAATGTAAGTGCAGTATCAACAGTGTCTCTCTTAAAACAAAGACCCAGAGCTGTTTGAAAAAAAGCCTGTTCCATAGCAAAGCTGGAAAGAAAGTGAAGGGTTCACTGTAATTTAGCACTGATATTTATTTGGCAGCCCTCCCATCTTTTCTTATCTTGGCTGGTCTTCCATCAGTCAGTGCACTTATATGGATCGCTTAAATTCCATTTATTCAATAGCCAGCTGAAAATTAGATGCATTGGAAAGGCTGTGGAGGAGACCTGTGATAGGCCATAATAAAGACCCAAATTTGTTTTCTTTTTCTCAACAATTTGCATTTACTCTACTATCTATTAAAACTGTGATTTTTGCATTAATTTGTCTATTGAAGTCCCTGTCACTTTAAAAAAGAGTGAATCTTATGTAAGACCAAAAAATTTCATGGTGTTTCTTCTCAAGGTTTATTATTTCAGTCTGATTCATTTCCTGTTTTTCTGCTAATGCACTGACAAAAGCAGAAACAAGTATCCTTCAACTGTTTGTAGATCTAGAAAATATGTAATTTACTGTGGTACAAATGGTTTTGTGTAGCTGTAAATGATGCAAAGACTTATACAGTACTTCCTCCTGTCAGTGTCTGGTCATGCACTTGCTTCCCTGGCTAACTCCGCTGCTCGAAGGCTTCCTATCTCTAGGTAGTAATTCTGTTCAGGTATGAGAAAGATAAGTTAGAACTTCTGTTCTCATATCATAACGTGAGAACAAGAAGATATTCACTAAGTTTAGCAGCAAATTAAATACTGATTTTAAAGGAGTTATCTTTTGAGCTGTGTTCATTAAGCTGTTGAGTTCATTACTATAGACTTTCTTGGGGATTCACAGCACTGAGAGAGGGATTTGATATTTATATGGATGGCAATATCGAAAGTGCTGGAACATACTGTCAGAGAGATACACTTACTTTTTGGATTTGAAAGCAGTCTGACAAGTTAAGAGTTCATGTTTAGGGCATGGGAGATTGCTTTCACCCTTCGTCTGCACCATGGAGTCTCACAGGATCTGGAGACAGGATCCTGTACTTGTAAAATCCAGTGCAACTGTTTATATGTTCTGGTGAGCTTTCAGGGCAGTCAGGAATGTCGACGGTCATTTAAATAACGGTGGGATTTTTTTTCTCATGGTTACTGATATCTTAAAATGATAACATTTTAATATATTCTTGGAATATTTATGATGTTTGAGTAAAATATAGACTGGCCTTTATGATATATGTTAAAGGAGTATTGAAAGAGTATGTCTTAGATAAAAGTCTGTCCCTTTCAAGCAAATGCCTGGAAAAATATAAACACTTTGAATAGGTTATTTTCATGATGTTGTAGTTCATGCTGTAATTCACAAATTTATGAATTAGGAGACATTTGGAAGTTTGCAGTTTCTTTTACAAAACATAATCAAATGAAGTAATTGCTTAAATGGCTTTTAAAAACTAAATTTGGGATTACAATAGTATTTAAATCCTTTTAAAACTTGTATTTCAGAATTAGTTTGAATGGTAGTATAGCAGTGTTGGTCTAGTAGGTAGTTATTTCTCAGGGAAGACTGCTTCACTGTGGAGAAGCAAAAGTAAGGCTTTCAAGTTTTAAAATTCTTTTTATAGTGAGCTGTTCTATGTGTAGATTAAGTTTTATTAGTTGCTTAACTATTAAAAATGTCATTTAAAACGATGGACCTTTTTCCATTAAACCTTATGAAGTTAGAACTGGAAATGTCATTAAGTTCTTTGGGATTGTTTTTGTACTTTTTTTGTCAAGTATTTTTCTTTACTTCTAGATATGTGGGTGCCTTCAAGAATGAGAAAGGCGTACCCTTGAATGGTATTGAATACCTTCGAGCTACCGTTACACACCACAGATTTTGCTGAGCAAAGAAAAATTTAAGGGATCTTTCTCTAGTGGATGTCAGTCATATGAAGTATATTTTACTGTAAAATGAGCAGTGGATAAAAAGGAGGAACATTATTTTTGTACTGACACAGTCTTATGGATATTTGAGGGAGACTATGGGGATACATATGAGAAGAAGAAGCATGCTTTATTTCTGCTCCAAATGGCAATGGGATTTATAAAGGTTTTTTAAGGATGGCCATGGTGCTGAGAAACTGGACTGGTGGGCATTATGTTGCAGGCAAATGAGCACAAGCTGTGAAGTTTAATGCTTAGTCGCTCAGATCTAGGAGGCTGACTATTCATGTGATCCTATGCTATCTGCGAGATAAGTTCTCCTCTGTCCGTTGTTGGGCTGTTCAGTGCATTGCCTGCGCAAGAGTTTGGCAAGTCACGTTATCTGTCTGCCTCAACCTCCTATCTGTAAAATAAGAGCAATGTGTCCTTTCTCTTCGTGCTTTGTTTTTATAATTTACAGTATATACGGAAAGATGCATATGCTAAGTGTATGATATCAGGGAAATGGTCTTGGTAGGTATTCATTTTGACTGGGGCTGCTGTTACCATGTAAGCCACAAAGAATTCATCTTTTTAGGAGTGTATGGCTGTATGTGTATACATTACTTGTAACTGACAGTATCTTCTATAAGACTGTTTAATAATTCACAGTGGGATACCAGACATTCATGTTTTTGATTATATTTTGAACAAAATATAGTTGGTCTGAAACATTCGTATTTTGTGGTTCATTTTGGATATTAAAACAGAAAAAAAACCCCAACCCCTCCACCAAATACTGATTCTGAGAATGCAGAGGAAAGGATTTTTATTTTTTAAAAAAGTCTGTGTTTTGGAGCAGAGGTGGTTGTCTTTTTTTTTCCTTAGAGAAGCCTTGCTACATCTTTATTCTTTCCCTGTGAAAACTTGCAAGGAATGGGAAATTTTTTAGGAAATTAATTTGAGCATTTTCTTTAAAGACTGGTTGGTATGGCACGTAAATTTCTCTGTCTCTAATGTCTCTGAAAGTGGTGACAAGGATCAGATACTCAAGTCCAGCCATCTTGTGTGCTGAGACCAGACCAGCATTTGCATTGTCTTCCAGTGTATCAACTACAAAATCAGGTGGATGGATGACTTTATGGACAGCTTGCATTCTGGTGTCCTTAATTTTTGAGCACTCAAGTGTGCGTTGTTAAATGCCCAGATAGTTCTTACTGTAACTTTGTGTGCCTCTGTTAGCCATAGAGTGTTTGATAGTATTGTATGTCAGAAGCAGATAAGTATTTATTGGGGCAGGGACTTTTTGGGGGACAGAAGAAGGATAAGATTGGGTCTCCTGTAACCACATTAGCACTTGCAGTGTGATTACAGTAGCTATGTAATTGTAGTGATTACAATTGCTATTCAATTCCTGCCTTGTATGATATGGTTGTGTTGGACTTCTTTGTAGTATAGTTAAGAACACTATAGGAAACACTTGATTCTACATGAAAAACATCTTCATACTTAATACAAAAATTTTATTGTCCAGGTGGCTAGAAAAAGACTTGGTAGCACAGCTTTCTTGGTGTATCTTAATACTGCAGACAAATGTAAAGGATTAAAGATGTCCTTATTAAGATAGAAAGTTAAAGTAGGAGTGCTAGTTGTCACGAATTGTGGAACGCAGACATGATCCAAACTCGTATGTTGATTTCCTTTGTTATCAGGCTGAACTTGAGGGATTAGAAGAAGGCACATGCAATTATTTCACGCCAGGCTAAGAGAAGACCCAATGAAAAAAGGGTAACTTCTGAAAACCTTTATTTCTTTTTTTTCTTACTGTCCTGAGAATAATTTGTGTCACATCCTCTCCCTGCCCTCTCCCTCCTCTCAGTAATTTGTATGCCACGGTGTTACTGGTGAAGTGAAATTTGAACAAATAATGTTGCATCAATGTGCCAGTTATAGAAACTTGTGACTTCTCTTAGATTATCTTTCACTCCACTCATTTAAAATTTCTTCTGTCTTTCTCCTCTTCTCTCCTCCCTTCTATCGCAGCAGCACAATCCCCTCTAGAATTGACATTTGGCGGACATTAAACAGAAAGGAGACGGACTGTACCCAGACAAGGAAAGCTGTTAAGTTTTAGTAAATTACTAGTTGTTTCTGACACAAACTCTTTCCTGTTCCATTGAAAAGCCGCAAATGTAGCTGAAGCTGCTGTAACCTCTCTAACGGGGAAGTATGAGCAGATATAAACTACTCCAGTTATGTCAAAATTTAAATTTAAACAAAGCGGTATCTTTTTGAAAGTAGCTGTTATCTTCCCTGTATGGAATAATGTCAGCCTGACCAGCAGTTATTTAAAAAGGCTGCACTCAGCATGCATTTCAGTTTGAGTTAAAGCTTGCTCGTATAAGTAAATAGTGGCAGTCTTGTGATGTGAGGCAGAAAAATTCCTTTTAGGTCATAGGGTTGTGACATGTGAGTTGACTTGGCAGATTGTTGTTCTAGTTTATTTGCATTTATTATTCATATTCTTCTGTACCTGTTTTGATGCTAGAATCCTTTTGAACGTGTCTTGGCCTTTCTGCTTCCTTAAATTCCATTGCACAGCTCTGTTATACAGCTGTGATAGCTACAAGGTGATGACTTTTCTTTTGCTGGGTGACAACAGTTTTGCTCTTCTAAAGAGGATTCTTTAATAATACTGGCTAAAAGTTTGCAGCAGACTACTTCTGTAGTTGCACATAACTTCAAAAGAGTGAGGAATCATTTATGTTCCTTCAATCCAGTATTTGATATCTTTCGATTGGTAGAATGATTTGAGGATGAGTGCTGAACAGTGGGATTGCATGTCAAAAAGGTCAGAAATAAGGACAGAATGGGAATTGTCATGAATGCCTTTACTGACAATGGTGATCTTACTTAAAAGATATGAGCAGGAGAAAGACTTGAGAAAAAAGGAAGAAAAGAGCAACTAAAAACTCCAGGATTAATTTCTGAATAACTTTTCAGTTACTGTTTTTGATTTTTTTTCTTAATGCAGTGTTTAGTAGTTGGTTAGAGAATAGCCTATATACCCTTCTTACTGAAAACAGACAATATACCAGAAATGTAAAAAATTTGCCATTTTTTGCAAAGTGAATAAAAATACTTCTTTTGAATCAGAGACTTGAAGCCTCTAAATAATTACTAAATCATAAAAATTCCTATTTTAACAACTATGTTAGAATGATCTGATTAAAATGTCTCACCTTTAGACTAATAGAACTTTATTTTGACATTTTCTATGCCTTATTTTTGGAGTAAAGTTGTAAAATTTCAATATCACTGAAAAAGCTAATCCTGCAGTGGAAACAGATGTGCAACTGAGGTTTTTGCAGGGGACTTTTAATTCCTCAATAACAGTGATTTGGCCTGTTTTATTCTCTGTTTTGGCACTGTTACAGCATGTGATTCATTTTTGTCTCATGCTAGCTGTAGCAAGGAAACCACATACATATTGCAGC
Organism: Bucorvus abyssinicus; assembly: GCA_009769605.1. Taxonomy (NCBI): domain Eukaryota; kingdom Metazoa; phylum Chordata; class Aves; order Bucerotiformes; family Bucorvidae; genus Bucorvus; species Bucorvus abyssinicus. Next base: position 13,185,975 of record CM020033.1, on the reverse strand, counting down.
GTAACAAGGTTAGAGAAGTACATTTTAAAATGAATATGAAATAGTCATCAAGGATATTTATTCTTTCTATGGAAGTCCTGTGTTACAAAGCAGACTTGGGGAGAAAAATGAATCTCTTGCACAGATGTGTTTTACCTTCGCTGTAGGCAGTTCTGTGCTGCCTGAAGAATGGAGCTGATGATAATACTCCGTTCTTGAAACCTTAAATAGTTGTGGAGTTTGTTTACCCTGGCTGCTTCCTTCCCCCCACCCTTCTGAGAAAACGTACTGTGGTTTCTTTGTATTTGTTTCGGTAGCCAAAGGAAATGTCTGGATTTAGACTAGAGACTAGGATTTATACCTGTGTAGTAATCCTTACAGCTATAATAGCTGGACTTTCCAAAGAGCAGCTGGCATCGCGTCCAGGTATTTTGTATTGATCTGGTTTTGCTGGAAGATGGCAAACGCAAATACAGGTTTGTCCAGATCACAGTCCACTGAGTTGGAATGGAATCTCTTAGTAAATTACAGTTAATTCCAGGTAATGTTTCATAGTGTCACCAGGTTATCTAGAGGCAGGTGTGTCCCTTTGTGAATATGAAGCTTGAAGCTTCTTGCATTTGGTTTTTGTTCAAATGTCAACATTGTCTCTGGTTTGTCTGGTTTCTCTGTCCGATGCTCATTTTTCTCCCAGGAGCTGATTTTTATTCAAGAACAGAGTCATGTTGTCAGTGGCTGTGGAAGCTAAGTGTCGTTATCTGAATGTTCATGTGCAGGTTTGTAAAATCTATGTTTTAAATCTGTTTTGGCTACTGCTGTCTTCTGTAAGGGTTCTTCTATTGCTGTGGTACTTGCTGTATGTCAGGCAGAAGCTCTGTTAGAAGTGAGCAGCCTTTTGTTATAAATGTGTGGGGGTAGCTGAGAGTAAGGTCAGTAAGGGTAAGTTGGCAAGGTCCTTGCAGAGTGAGGTGACTGCAAATGTCCTTTTGCATACAGGCTCAAGCTTGAGGATCTGTGACATGAGTCATCACGCTTGTGAATATGCCTTCATGTCTGTGTGTGGCTTGCTGAGAGCAAATGCTACCTTACTGAGTAAAAATTGAGAACTTTGTTGGTGTTGGATTGGAGCAGAGGTGACCCCTGGTAGTTGTAAAAAGCCGAGTGAATAGGGGAGGCTTTTGAGTTAATTTTTGAGATCTTCCTAGTATTATTGTTCATTCCCCAGATAGCCTGTGTGAGGTGTTTTGCCACCGTGGTGGACACAGTGTCTGCAGGCAGTTTCAGGAATCCCTTAGTCTTAAGTGATCTGCAGAGCATACAAACTGTTAGCTTTGGCTTCAGTTTCTGCTTTTAGAATAATTCAAATGTTTCTTACTTGAGGCATCTGTTTTGCTTTTGAAGATGGAAAAGAAGGCAAGTTCACTGCTGTCTGCCCTTATTCTGTCTGGGTCAGGCTTTGTGGCCCGAAGGGACAAGATGTGCTAGCTGAGGGCTTGCGCTGCTTTCCTGCAGAGCTGCTGTGACTGGCCAGGAGGATGCAAACAGGGCAGCAGGCTGTGCCTCTCCTTGTCTGCTCTCCTGTCACTCTTTAGCTGGTTTCTTCACCTCTTACCACCATTGCTTTGTTCTCTTCCTGGCTCTGATTGATACGGAGAATTTACCTGGAAAATGAGCCAGTCACATGGAGAGACTGTGCCTCATACAACTGTAGACTCGGGCAAAAGAAAATTTTTCCTCCCACTTTTCCTGCTCTTCTGCATTTGTTTTTCAATTCAGGAATCCAGCCTCTGAGTTACATTAAGTCTCCATTGTGCTATGTAACTACTTCAAAAGCATCTGTTGGCAAGAAAACTTTGACATCAGCAAAGCGAGGGTGAGGTTTTGCATTGCGCACATTCAGTCGCTCTGGCTGGTGTGGATAATGGCATGTTGGAATTGAAGCAGAGTTGGGGAGGAAGGATCATTGTGAATGTGTTTGTAGCCTGCTACTTGGTAAATACCTTTTGTGGGTAGAAAAGGTACTTGACAAACTATGTATTGTCCATTTATTACAGATGTTTTTGTTTATTTTGTAAATACTTGTCCTTAACCCTCCTGGCTTGCGGGATATTGCTTGCAGCTCTTTAAACTGGGATAACAGTAACAGTTCTTTGCTCATGTTCCAGGTGAAGATATTTTTCAGAAGCAAACTACATGTATTGTTCAAGGATTTTTTTTTTTCCCAGTGTTAACACTAGGTTTAGATGAGCAGAAGGAAAAGAAATAAGTAATCATCTACTGCAATTTGAAATTCGTAATCATTAACTGCAAGTAGAAAGAAAGCAAGGACTTAAAGTCACTGGGTGACTTTATGATCTGCCAGATAAAGTGGTATTTTATTTTTAAGAAGATGATTGGCTTTTGTTATTGCTGATTAAACAAATACCTTTGACTTGGAAATAAATATGAAAGCCTGTGTGTGTATATTAAATTTAAGATACTTGTTTTATCTAAGATTTATCTGAATGCAAACAGCTCAGAAAACCCGTATTTAAGTCCATCAGAGCAGAACTGTAGGTGTCACTGTGACAGGATTCAAAGTCAAGCTGGAGGATTGCAGCTGATTTAAAAAATGAACAAGAAGCTTTTGAGGTGTTTACAAATTATTTACTCTGCTTTCTGAAGAAAAAAGATCATCCTGACATTTGAGGACTGTATCAGGTTTAGGATAACAAGTACTTTTGGCCTGAGGCAGCATCTTCTCTACTAATTCAGTTTGCCAAATGTGATGTTTCTGTGGGCTAGGAAGCTTTTAAATCTGACTTAAGGTGTTGGCGTTTTTTTTGAAGCCTTACTAAAAAGGGTGTAGTTGAAAACATATAACCAGTGTTACTATTTAAAAACCACAAAGTATGGTTTTACCTCAGAACCTGAAATAACACTTTTCTGTTTGGAGACTGTAATTAGGAAGTGTTTAGCTGTTCTAAATAATGCTTTTCTAGAAAGCTTTTCTAGAAATTGCATTATGCTTGCTTCATTTTTTTTTTCTGTTGTGCCTGTAATTGTTTGAAATGGATGATGTGTCACAGTCTGTTGAACAAAGGGGCCTAACTAATGATGTTTCCATAAGTGTGTAGGAAGAGCTGTTTAAGATGATGCTGTGTGGAGGAAAAAGGTAACATCCAACAAAGTGTATTTAAAGACATGTTAGAATACGTGAGTTTGTGTGGAGGGGGAGAGTCTTAGGTAAAAAGGGTTTGTAATCCCTCCTCAAAGGCATGAGGGCAGGGGAGTTGCATTTCAGAAATACTTCCTGTGTTGTGGGCCCTGGTGGTGGAGGTGTAACTTGCTAATTTAAAAGTCATGGAGTAAATAGAATAGTGTAAATACATCTTGACCCACATGTGTTTTTCTCATTTCTGGCAGTTGCTCACCGAGTGTGCCCCTAAGCACTGCTGCAGCGCTCAGCTGGCAGAGGAAAGGCACTGTAGGTCCCATGCATATTTTCCTGACTCTGTATTCTGTTGTTAAATGTATTAAGCATAGCAGGGAACCTTTTTGGCTTGGTTTTTTTGTTTCTTTTTTTTTTAAAGTTTGGTGTGAAGCCAAAGGTTTCATCAGCACCATGTGACCCAGAGTGTGGCCTGACATGCAGGACTGTAAAGCCTCTGGCTAATGCATAGTGGCTTGCAGGGGATTCACAAACTCTCCCATGTTGCTTTGTGCTTGGATGCCATTAACGAGGCAATGAGGAATAGAAGTTTCACAAGAGTAAGTCTTTATAGCCATGAGTGGGTGTTTTTACCCTAACTTTTCTAGCCATTTGATACAGCATTTTTTGTATAGAGAAACTCTGCTTAGTCCCCCATCTATACTACAGTTAACACTATGTTGCTGTCAGTGAAAAATGTTTGGAAAAACTTGCATCAACCTGGCTAAATCCTGCTATGTGCTGACATAGCATATTTTCTGGCATAGTATATGATATTTTTATAGGTGGAATAACTGTGCTGGCAGAATAACTCCTCCTGCTGGCATATATTGTATGTCCAGCATAAGTACAGCATCAGATACACTTTACAATGACAAGCATTCAGCTTTTTCTTGCTTTGTGCTTTTTAACTAGTGTTTACACTATTTATAAAGCTGGCGGAGTCTATCTCTAAAGGCTGCTAGATCATTGCCCTTCGCTTACCCTGTCTGTGCTGAATGGGCTCTATCTTTTCAGCCTGGTCCTTTTTATTTATTTTCAGCAGGACTGGAAGAATCCTTCCCACTAATGCTTTCCCCCAAAGAAGCGTCAGTAAGATTGAAGTTTTCACCTCATGTATTCAAAAGCAAAGATGGGTGTGTTTTATGGCTAGTAGGTTTGTTTTTACCTTCCTTTTCTAATGTTCTCCTTTCATTCCACAGTAGGTTCACTGTGAGGTAAGTTTGGTGATACTTCTGCTGTGTGCTGACGCCAATGGTTTTTCTGGAGGCAGCAAATGTTTCCTGTCTGGAAGCTAGAGGCAGTGTTCCTGGCGGGATGGAGTGTTTTTGTTTCCCTGGCTAGACCTTTCCCTGTCTTTGTCTCTCTTTCTCTCTCTTTCTCTCAGTTGTTCATTCTTCTTTTGATCTTAGGCTGTATTTGAAATTGGTCCGGTTAATTAGATCTGTCATTAAACAAAAACTGGACTCGGTGATTTGAAATACCCCTATGCAAGGTTTTCAGTTAACATACTGACAGAATAAATTCGTAGACCAGGCAGCGGTAGAATTCAGTATGCTTTGCTAGGTTTTGCACTAGTCTCTCTTCTTGAGTGGACAGGAGCAGCTACTTACACTGATGTAACTTTGTACCTGACCTGAAGGCAGCTTCAGCAGTTACAGCATTAGTTGAGAAAACTGTCGTAGTTCCTGTCTGTATCCTGGACTTGTTGCCACTGAAGTAGGCTGGCATGGGCTATTTGCTCAAGTCACACATGTTTTTCTGAAAGTGTTATATTGAATTATATTTACCAAAATTACTAGTTTCTCTGTAGAGAAACTTAGATCAAATGAGGTCAAAGCTCAGTAGCTATTCAGTTCTCAAGGGCTGAGATACTGTCAGTTTACAATGGCTTAGTAAGTTGCTGCAAGTTGTCACAGTGGCTTTCTGAAACTGTTCTTATCCCGTGGTAAGGTAACACAGCCTCACTTGATCTCACTGGAAGAATTCAAAACTCTTATTAACTTGTTCCCTTCTAGTTATTTTAGTTAGTTTACTTTAAGTTTTAAGTAGTATATCTGTTTTGTTAATAAAACTGGTAAAGTAGCGCTAGAGGATTAAAAACTGATCTCATTAATAGTTTCCAGCACTTGCTATTTTGAGGCAAAGGTATTTCAAGATCGGTGTCTGTTTTTTGGGTTGGGGTTTTTTGTTGGTTTTATTTTTCTCCCTCACCCTGAAAATAAAAGTTATACTAGAGAAAAAACAGAGCTGGAAGATGCTGCCAGTCAGCTGCTCAATAATATCTTTTCTCAGTGCAAGACAGAAACCTCTGGCTCTTGCTGAATTTAAAAATCGATAGGAGCCAGGAACTGAAATCTGTCACCTCTTAGATATCCTCTCAAGCTGCTGTCTCTCTGGTATGCTGTTCAATTTCTGCCTGTGTGCTCTTGGTTTCAGATCCCTCTACTTACAATATTTGTCCCACCTTATATATTGGTATATTTTATTTCGTTTGTTTTTGTAATAGGGCAAAATTTAAAGCCTGCTTGAAAACAAAAGCTTGTCAGGATTCAGTATGTAGCCATTACTGTTTGATTGGGCAAAATTACAGACATGAAATTACATCTGCGTATTCAGGAAATTTATGAGTCTTGGTTATTTTCATTTTGGAGCAGTTTTTCTGTAGGAATGATTTTGGCATTCAGTAGTATTGCAATGTTTTCCACTTGTAGGATTGGTGACACAGGAAACAAAACTTTCTGATATTCTTTTACTGCTGTATGTATATTTACTCTGATTATTTTGTAATATATAGCTTAGAATAAAAAGCAGCTGCATGAAATTCTGAGGTGTCATTCAGCAGGAGTTTTAAAAAAAAAGGTGGGTAATTCTTGGTTTCAACTAAAATAAATACAGAGCTAAAAAACTCTGAAAATCTGCTTTGGGATTATTTTGCTATCACTATTGCCAGATAATTTACTTTGTTTCAATTATGCTTTTGTTAGGACTGCATTGATGAAGTGTCTGGATCCGTTCATACCATATAAGCATTCTCGGAAGACAGAATTCAGAATTAAGTTCCTTAGTTTTTCTGTATTGACTGCTCCTACAGATGATTAGGGTTTTAAAAGCAGAATTTACAGGTGGTGGTTTTTTTTTTACTTTAGGGGTGGGAAAGATTTTGGGTTTATGGGAATTTTTATTTGTCTCAGGCAGGTCAAACAGTCATTTGTCAATCTTTTATATACAGGCTAATTTTCTTTTCAGCTGATGGTCAGAAAGAGTACTAGTTTAAATGAAAGTACTAATACAGTTAGATTAAAACTTTTTTGGTGCATAGGCAGTTTGTGAGGTTTTTAATTCCTTAATGTTGCTTCCATTTTCCAGACCACTACCTAGTCAGATGTTTTAAAACATTACTTCAATGCATATGTATAAATAAATCTCTCCACAGTATTCGAAAATAAAAATACATGGCCATCATTGCACAAAGATCACTTATGCAAGAAAAAAATTGTGCTACTGTGAGGATTTTAATGATTAAAGGATTAAAATAGTTAAAAGTTCTGATGATGTTTTGTTTTCTCCTCGCACCCTCCAGCCCTGTGTTTCCAAGACTTTGGTTTCTGTTGTCTGAGTTTGGTATACATTTGCACATAGTAACACGTCACAGTGTGTAGATAAGCTTTCCACACAGCAAGTGAGTGCATGGTTGAAGTAAGACTGCTCTGCTGGGTTAGATAAGGGAGAATTGATCCTGTTAGTCTTTATTTGCAACAGATGTAGGCCTGGGGAAAATAGAAGCATCTCTCTACTGAGTTCTTGGCTTTGGTCAACTGTTGCATTTGATATACTCAGATTTATTGCTGCTGGTTTCGAAAATTAACATTTTTAGAATTTACAGAATTTTTGCCTGTTTGACATTTGTTAGCAAAAGTACAGTGTGGCCCTTAAGAGAGTCTCTTATCTTATCATGGCTGGCCTTCCTTATGAACGTGCTGATGAAATCTTTTACTGAACGTTTGAATCATAGAGAAAAAAAAATTCTAACCAGTTTTCTTTGATTATGGTGTGTTCTTTTGGGGTTTGAAAGGATGGTGACCAAAAAAACCCAAACCAACTGGACTGAAGGGAGGTGCTTTAAGTGCACTCTCTCCTTTACAAGCATCTGCGAGAGGAACAGTTTTGGTGCGGCTGGCAGTCAGGTTTTCAGAGACTTTCAGAATGAGTTGAGCAGCTTGCAAGACTTCCTTTCCTAACAGCAGCTGTAATGGACACATGATACAGGATGTATTGCACATAAATTTCTAAGGAAGAAGCATAACTTTTTTTTTAATAAGCTGTTGAAGATTTCTCTAGCTGTCAGGATTAGCTTGTCATGTGCTACATACCATGTAACTTTCGGCAGTTCTGCAGTGTGTACTCTGCAGGCTTCTATATGTTTTAAATACTGTCAATCTTTTTATTTTAATGCCTGGTCAGTCTGACTGTCTCAGACAGACTATGAACCCACTTAGGCTCAAAGCCTGTTTGCTTCATTGTTTTACAAACAATACTGCTTTGTTCTGTAAGTGAAAATAGAATTTCCGGATAATTGACTCAGGACTTTTAAGGAAAAATACAGTGCTATCAGAATAAACTGGGACATGGTAACAGTGTAGTATGCAGATTTTTAAGAGATTAAAATATCTCTACCTCACAAGTGCTTTTCTCTTAAATTCTTGTATAACAGTATCTGTGAATATAATGGTTTTTATAACACGATTTAGAATATGGAGTAATAATATGGACATAAAGTTGATTAGAGAAACATAATATTTTGCTTTAATGTTTGTTGAAGGATGCTTTACAAATAAACAGCAGTCTTGTTGCTTTAGTGAACATCTCAGCTGAAGTGCAGATTAACAGCTGACAAGAAAAGCTTGCATGTGATGAGGGAATCAGTCTAACCTTTTGTCTGCTTTTGGTATCTAGTAACAGCCTTTTGTTTATTATTAATAAGGCATTACGTAGTGTCTCTAAACTGATCATAATTATTAGAAGACTTCCCTAAAGTAAACAGGCTCTGCATTATAGAAACTCCCATATAGTAAAGCAAGTCCTTTTGCTCCTAGAAGATCCCTTGTTTCTCACTTGGCACTGGTCTAGTGGCCTAGGTGTGTCAAGCTGGCCCCTTCCAGAGGGTTTAACTTCTTTTCAATTTAGGGATAAGAGTCGTACTCTTCTCGTTGTCAGCTTGGTGCTGATACGGGCATGTCCCAGATCTTGTTTGCACCTTCACTGAGCCTGCTGCAAGCTCCAGTGTGAAATTAGTGAGTGCATGCTTGGTATGGTACTTGCAGGCAATTCAACTCCCAGTCTTTTTGAATTCAGATACATTTAAAAAGGGAAATTACTTAATCAAAGCTGTTTTTCTGTTTAAAGATGATACGTAAAGTTTGAGACTTGACATGGCAGATTTATAAAGGTTTTGAAAAACTTGTCTTTGATCAGTTGTGGATTTGGGAGTCCTATTTTTTTAAATAATGGTCTCTGTGCAGTTATCAATAGTCCACCATAAGGATAAAGAAATGAGAGCCTAATTAATAAATCATCAAGTAATTTTCACTCTGAAAAAGGTCTACTGATAGTAGAAGCAACTCTGGTAACTTTCGTAAGGAACGGTCTTCGTGCTTTAAGAGAAGCATTCACATATGTGGCTCCTAGAACAAAGCAGGACAGGAAAGTGAAGATATCTTCCTGCAAAAGTGTCTGAAAGATAAGAATTGCTCTTTGGATAAATTTCATAAAGTGTAAATTACTGTACTGGTACCCTCTTTTCAAAAGAGAAAAGCCATAATGAAGTAAATTTTACAAGAATATATTTTAAAAGTTGTTTTAAACAGTTCAGATTGCATTAAATGAATTATTTAAGTCACTTTACATTTTTGCATCCTGGCACGCTGTAACAAATTACTGTAAATGTTTTATAAGTATCTGCAGACCTGGGCTCATTTTAAAAACTTGAGAAATCTTCTGATACAAATTTGTTAACTTTCTCATCTAGAATAAAGTTTTCAGTTTAATCCAAAGAGTATCAACCCTTTTATTTCACCTTTTATTAGAAATCGAAGTTAGAATACATCCAAAAAAACCCACACAAATGAAACTTAAATATCTTTACAGTCTTCTAAACATTAAATGGAAAATGTTACTATTTTTAATTTTAGTTTTTGAGGGGAAATACATTGAAGGAGTCATAAGTGGATTCTGTTAATTGTTGCAGTGTCGCCGCTTGGCTGAGACAAGCCAATCACGGGGACGTGCCCTTTCCTATCCCTGAACCCCTCTCCTCTGGGAGAGAAAAAGGGTTAAAAAGCAGAGATACGAAAAGGAAAAGAAAGATTTTGTGAGACCTCTGAACGTTTGGAAAACTGAAACAAACTTTATTAAAACTAGAACAAAATATATAATATGCAGGGAAAAAACCAATGCAAAATCTGAGGGTTTGTACAGGATGGAAAAGCGAGGGTTAAGCGCGAGAAAAGAGAGAAAGGGGGACGGTGCCACGTGGAGTCCGAAAATGGCACCGGCCACGTGTGCGCTTTCGTGGAGTAAACAAAGGGAAACCGCGGCTGTTACGAACGCGGGTCTCCAATGTGCAAAGCGCTGTTCCTACCAGTTCTCGTCGTGCAGTTTGTAGAAGCGAAGCAGCAAGAAGCGGCAGCGCTGGCGGCAGAGAGGGTACGGCGTTACAGCAGCAGGCAAAGAGCAGCCTCAGGGCGCGGGTCTCCGGGCGGCGTGAGCAGTCTGTCCCAGGTGGCGCGGCGGGGGCTTCCCTGGCGCACAGCTTCGCTCCACTCTGGCAGCGCGGGGGAGCCGTAGCCGCAAGTCTGGAGAAAGCCTCTTCCCGGAGCGAAGCTGAGGTCCGCAGCGCCTTTCACAGCACGGAGCCGGTAGTGTCCGGAGAGAGAAAAGACCCGAAAAAGCCGAGAAGCCCAAAAAGCCCACGGCTCTTAAAGGCACAGTACGCTCACGAGAAACTTTCTCAGCCAATGAGATGTGCAATCGTAGCATGGGAGGGAATAGTTCAATTGGTCAGTTTAAAACAAAAGTTTTCAAGCAGTTTTTTTCTTCAAACTGCCACATTCCACCCCTTATTCCATACCATGTACGTTATGCACATCTCATTTACATTATATTATACAGGAATTAACAGCATGAGACTCTGGTTCAGGGTGTTTCAGCCAGGGTTAATCTCCCCTGTGGTACACAGTGGACTTCACCGTCCTCCTGCATTACCCACCAGGTGTGTCCAGGGCCTTGGGCTGAGACAACACCACGGATGGGTCTGTCTGGGGTTGCAGCAGGGGAAACCCAGACAGCTTTTCCCAGCAGATTACTTTCACATACCACAGGAACTCTATCCCCCTCTATGGTATGTAAAAGGGTCTGATTGGGCAGGGCCGGCTCAATTGATTGATCCCCTCGTGTTCACTTGCCAGGTGGCTTCTGCCAGATGTTTATCCCAGTTTCTGAAAGTTCCACCACCCAATGCCTTCAGGGTGGTTTTCAGCAAGCCATTATAGCGTTCTATTTTACCAGAGGCTGGTGCATGGTATGGAATGTGATAAATCCATTCGATCCCATGTTCTTTGGCCCAATTGGCCACCAGATTGTTTTTGAAATGAGTCCCATTATCAGATTCAATTCTCCCCGGAGTGCCATGCCGCCACAAAATCTGCCTTTCAAGGCCCAGAATAGTATTACGGGCAGTGGCATGAGGCACGGAATAGGTTTCAAGCCATCCGGTGCTTGCTTCGACCATTGTCAGAACGTAGCACTTAACCCTGGCAAGTTCGAGGGAGAGCGATGTAATCAATCTGCCAGGCCTCTCCGTACTTGTACTTCGACCACCGTCCACTGTACCATAAGGGTTTTAACCTTTTGGCCTGTTTAATTGCAGCACAAATCTTACAGTCATGGATAACCTGGGTAACTGCATCCATGGTTAAATCCACCCCTCGGTCACGAGCCCATCGATAGGTTGCATCTCTTCCCTGGTGACCGGAAGAGTCATGGGCCCACCGAGCAAGGAATAATTCACCTTTGTGTTCCCAGTTCAGATCTATCTGGAACACTCTGGCTGCTTTGTCCACTTGGTGGTTATTTCTATGTTCCTCAGTGGCTCTGCTTTTTGGGACATGGGCATCTACATGCCTTACCTTTACAACTAACCTTTTCAGCCGGGCAGCAATATCTTGCCCAAATAGGCTTACCTTTACGCTGCCAATTATCTTTCTGCCACCTCTCCAGCCATCCCCTCAAGGCATTTGCCACCATCCAGGAGTCTGTATACAGGTACAGCTGTGGCCAGTTCTCCCTTTCAGCAATGTCCATGGCCAGCTGGATGGCTTTGACCTCTGCAAATTGACTTGATTCACCTTCTCCTGCTGCTTCTGCAACTCGGCGCATAGGACTCCATACGGCAGCTTTCCACTTCCGTTGGTTTCCTATGAGGCGGCAGGATCCATCGGTGAAGAGAGCATATTTCTTCTCCTGGTCTGAGAGGTCTTTATATGGGGGTGCTTCATCAGTACAAGTGACTATCTCGTTCGGTGGCATCCCAAAATCTTCTCCTGCAGGCCAGTCTGTAATGGCTTCCACAATTCCTGGGCGACCAGAGTTACCTATCCTAGCTTTCTGTACAATCAGGGCGGTCCACTTACTCCAGGTAGCATCTGTGACATGGTGGGTAGATGCTATCTTCCCTTTGAACATCCAGCCTAGGACTGGCAGTCGGGGGACTAGGAGGAGCTGTGCTTCAGTGCCAGTTACTTCTGAGGCAGCTCGAACTCCCTCATAGGCAGCCAATATCTCCTGCTCAGTGGGAGTATAATTGGCCTCTGAGCCTTTATATCCCTGACTCCAGAATCCTAGGGGACGACCACGGGTTTCTCCTGGTGCCTTCTGCCAAAGGCTCCAGGTAGGACCACAGTCCCCAGCTGAAGTGTACAGAATGTTTTTAATCTCTGGTCCTGTTCGCACAGGTCCCGCAGGGCCATAGCATGTGCTATTTCCCTTTTGATTAATTCAAAGGCATGTTGCTGATCAGAGCCCCATGTGAAATCATTTTTCTTCCGGGTAACAGTATAGAGAGGTTTAACAATCTGGCTATACCCGGGAATGTGCATTCTCCAGAAGCCTATGACTCCTAGGAAAGACTGTGTCTCTTTCTTGTTGGTAGGCAGAGACATGGCTGTGATCTTGTTGATCACATCTGTGGGGATGTAGCGGCGTCCATCCTGCCACTTAACCCCCAAAAACTGGATCTCTCGGGCAGGTCCCTTGACCTTACTTCTCTTAATGGAGAAACCAGCATCCACCAAAATGCGGATTATCTTCCTGCCTTTCTCATAGACCTCTTCTGCGGTATCACCCCATACAATGATGTCATCGATGTACTGAAGATGTTCAGGAGCACCACCTTTCTCCAGGGTAGCCTGGATCAGTCCATGGCAGATGGTCGGGCTGTGCTTCCACCCCTGGGGCAATTGATTCCAGGTATACTGGATACCCCTCCAGGTGAAGGCAAACTGTGGCCTACACTCTGGTGCTATGGGAATGGAAAGGAAAGCGTTAGCAATGTCTATTGTGGCATACCACTTTGCTGCCTTGGACTCCAGTTCGTACTGAAGCTCCAAGATATCAGGAACAGCAGCACTCATCGGTGGTGTCACTTCGTTCAGCCCACGATAATCCACTGTCAGTCTCCATTCCCCGTTGGTCTTTTGCACAGGCCATATAGGACTGTTGAAAGGTGAGCGAGCTCTGCTGATGACATCTCGTCTCTCCAACTCTCGAATCATTTTCTCTATGGGGCGCAGAGAGTCTCGGTTGGTTCGGTATTGTTGGCGGTGAACTGTGGAGGATGCAGTAGGCAACTTTTGATCTTCCACCTTCATTCTGCTAACAACAAAAGGGTCATCCGAAAGTTCGGCCGATGTGGACAACCGGATAATGCCATCAGCTCGCACGGTTGCTATCCCAAAGGCCCATTTATAACCTTTCGGGTCCTTAAAATACCCTTTCCGGAGGAAGTCTATGCCTAAAATGCATGGAGCATCTGGGCCAGTCACAATTCGGTGAGTTTCCCAGTTATGTCCAGTGAGGCTGACCTCAGCTTCTACCAAGGTAAGCTCTTGTGATCCTCCTGTCACACCGGAGATCGTGACAGACTCAGTTCCTCGATGATCCGATGGTAGCAAGGTATACTGGGCGCCTGTATCTACCAGGGCCTTGTACGTCTGTGGTTCTAATGTGCCAGGCCATCGAATCCACACAGTCCAGTATACTCTGTTATCCCTTTCCTCCACCTGGCTAGAGGCAGGGCCCCTCTAATGCCTAGGGTGTGGTCCACAGTCAGTGGAAGGGTCTATCCGGCTTGTGGTACCTTCTTCGTAGGAGTTTCTCCTTGGGCTGCAGCACTGTTCGCCAAAGACTGGAGCAACAATTCTTCGATTGCGGTCGTCATGTTGGTGTGGTCTGCTCTGCAGCTCACGTGCTGGTACCCCGTGGTTAGCGGCAGGTCGTTGTTCCCATCTCCTCGTGTCTTCGCGACCTCTCGAGCAGCACTGGCGGTCACATCGTGGCCTGTCCTGTCTGTTGCGCATTGCTCTGGGAGGACGATTTCTCCTAACAGCTGACACGTGGGTATACACAGGAGAGTAAGTGGTTCTTTGTTCTAACCTATTAATAGAGTCCAATATTTTCTCTGTCATTTTCTCTGTTACTTTCTCCACTGCTGCAATGAAGGCAGAGGTATGAGAAAGACTGTCCTCATACTGGCAAATCCTGTTAGACACATGTTCTATGGTCAGTGGCCGATTTTCGCCCGGTCTTTCCCACAGCATTGTGGCCAATGTATGGGCATATGACTGGGGTGCACTCTGCACAAATTTGCGCAGCAAAGGCTCGTTACTGTGCACTTGATCCGGGTTGACATTAACATTCCAGTCACCATAGATGACCTCTTTCATAGCCAGCTCTCTCAGGTAGTTAATACCTTTGCTCAGGACAGTCCATTTAGTAGGGCGGCATTCAATGTCGTCTCTGAAGGGGTATCTGCCCTTCACAGCAGTCAGAAGTCGTTTCCAGAGACTGAGCTTTTTTGCCTTTTTGCCAATTGCCCTATCAATAGCTCCTTCCCGGGCCACATTTCCCAGCTGCCTGGCTTCTTTACTGGTTAAATCAATGTTATCAGCTCCATTGTCCCAGCAGCGAAGCAACCAAATCATCAGTGACTCACCATCATGCCTGCTAAATTCCTTTCTGATACTTCTCAGGTCCTTCCTGGACTGAGGTTGGGTGTTTACCTGTTGATCTGATGAGTCATCCTGTGATGAGGATCCTTGGGAGGGCGGTGCTGTTGGAGTTGCTGAGGCAGGAGTTTTTGCTGAAGGCTTTCCTGGACGCTTTTGGGAGGTGCTTGGTCCTGCATCGTCATCAGAGCTATCTGTTGCATAATTAGTCGTCTTCTGGTGTTTAGCACCAGAGGGCTGATTTTTCTTTTTCACAGGGGCAACCTGTGCTTGTTTGGGTGGAGAGGTGGCAGCGGCTGATTTGGTGGGTGTAGTGCCCATGTGATACCTATTCTTGATAATTATCCACCCCTGGACCATGTTAGAGATAATTGATAACAACAAAATTATCAAACACAGGGAAAGAATACCATCTGTGGAACACCCAGTTTCAATTGCCATTGGTCCAGTATCAAATGGAGAAGTGTAATTTCGCATCATCCATTTGGTAGTGGAATTATAAGCAGCCACTATCATGTATTGTGCAAAATATACTGGGAGCATTATAAACTGACTGAATACAGACCAAAACACTGAAATTAGGCATGCCAGGGAGAACACCTTCTTTGCTAAGTGCCCCAGACCAGCAAACCATAAACCAGTACCAATTAAAAACAGGTAATTTGACATCACAGTGGGTGTGCCAGGTACCAGATCATAGAGCATTTTTAAACTGTGCAGCTTAAGAGCTTCAAACAGAATCTCGCTTAGCACCATCCTGGAAAAACCTCGTTTGTTTCAGTTTCCAAACTTTAATAAAAATATGAATATTAAATTATTCAGAAGCCCACCCAGGGATGCCAATTATGTCGCCGGTTGGCTGAGGCAAGCCAATCACGGGGACGTGCCCTTTCCTATCCCTGAACCCCTCTCCTCCGGGAGAGAAAAAGGGTTAAAAAGCAGAGACGAAAAGGAAAAGAAAGATTTTGTGAGACCTCTGAACGTTTGGAAAACTGAAACAAACTTTATTAAAACTAGAACAAAATATATAATATGCAGGGAAAAAGCCAATGCAAAATCTGAGGGTTTGTACAGGATGGAAAAGCGAGGGTTAAACGCGAGAAAAGAGAGAAAGGGGGACGGTGCCACGTGGAGTCCGAAAATGGCACCGGCCACGTGTGCGCTTTCGTGGAGTAAACAAAGGGAAACCGCGGCTGTTACAAACGCGGGTCTCCAATGTGCAAAGCGCTGTTCCTACCAGTTCTCGTCGTGCAGTTTGTAGAAGCAAAGCAGCAAGAAGCAGCAGCGCTGGCGGCAGAGAGGGTACAGCGTTACAGCAGCAGGCAAAGAGCAGCCTCAGGGCGCAGGTCTCCGGGCGGCGTGAGCAGTCTGTCCCAGGCGGCGCGGCGGGGGCTTCCCCAGTGCACAACTTTGCTCCACTCCGGCAGCGCGGGGGAGCCGTAGCCGCAAGTCTGGAGAAAGCCTCTTCCCGGAGCGAAGCTGAGGTCCCCACAGCGCCTCTCGCAGCGCAGAGCCGGTAGTGTCCGGAGAGAGAAAAGACCCGAAAAAGCCGAGAAGCCCAAAAAGCCCACGGCTCTTAAAGGCACAGTACGCTCGCGAGAAACTTTCTCAGCCAATGAGATGTGCAGTCGTAGCATGGGAGGGAATAGTTCGATTGGTCAGTTTAAAACAAAAGTTTTCAAGCAGTTTTTTTTCTTCAAACTGCCACATGCAGTTAAGCATTTCACCTATGCTGCATTACGTTACCATTAAAGGATTTTATTTCCCAATGTAGTACACGTAAAGGTTCTGCTGGAACCTTTGTCGTGTCAACATAATTTCCATTCGCTTACTTCCAAATTGCAAAGTGTTTGTTCTGCTTGTACTAAGTCATCTGTGATTAAACCAAGTAACAGTCCTAGCTTGCTCTGACACCATGAGCATTGATGTGAGTGTGGTGGGGTTTATTAATGGGACATAGTGCTACACAAGCACATAGCTGTCAAAATTTTTAAGCTCTTTCAGACTATTCCTCACTCCGTTTTAACTCTTAATGATGCCAGATTTTTAGTTGAACCTGAGTCATTGGGGGAAGGTGTATTCCTTTAGAAATCCTCAAGCAAAAGCGTTGGTTTTTTCCCCCGATTTTAAAACTACAGTCAAATGAATTGACATTTAAAGAATGCCTATTGAAATGAGAAACTCAATTGTTGTTTAAAAATGTTGTGCATTGGTGTTTAATAGCTTTAACTTTTGCATATTTTTGATTTCCGTTTTATTCCAGTATTTTTACAGTATTTTTACTGTTTTACACTGTGGAGTAAACGAGAAGGAAAACATGTTTTTCATGCCTCTTTTAGATGTTTAGAGATACCTCTACATAAAGAACACCATAACTTAGAAATTTTAGGATACTATGTGGTTGACAGAAGGTGCTCATTGGAGAAGGGAGACAGAAATGTCTTTCAGATCTACAATGCCTTGTCAGTGGATAAACTTTAAACTCTGGGTTTTCTTTGTTACAGCTCTCCCTAGGCTGGAGCAGTGCATCTCAGAAAGCAGCTACAGTATAGATGTTGAGAATTACAGAAGTCAGAGGAGAAAGCTGTTAGTAGTGACTTCTAATCAAGAAACAGCTTTCAGAATGCTAACAAAGTCAGTGCTTGGTTAAATTACCAGGAGAGCAAATGCCTAAAATGAAGAGTGTTCATTTACAACAGAAAAAAGGCTAAATTTGCAATTTAAGCACCAGTGGCACAAGGGGACATGTAAGCGTTTTAGTGAGGATGTAGCTACATGTGTGTTTATGGTGGCTCTTTTCCTTTCCTACACAAAAATTTAAGTCTACATTCATTTTGCAGATGTGTGTGAATCTGCTTGTCCTGATGGCAGACTCCCTTATTTGTTGTTCTAGTGCATCAGGTTGAATGTGTAATGGAAGGCCAGGCTGCGTGTTGAACTTGTGCCTCTGGTGTGTTTGGAGGACAGTCAGGAGCTCGAGGGAGTTAGTCTCCCCCAGTAGCTGCCTTGCAGAAGTATGGCTTTATGGCTCATTTCTTGCAAAATCAGTAGAGTTACACTCAGCTGTCCCAGCGCGTTTCCTAGAAGTTTTGGAATTGGTAAGAGGAGGCAAGTAAAGATTATGTCATGGAGAGCCATACTGGAAGATATTTTGCACCCTAGTCATCTCTGAATTGAAAAGTTCTCCCTTTGCAAAATTGTTCCAATTCCCTTTCCTTCCTCTCCATTATATAGGCAACAACAGCATTCACTTAAAGGAGCATGGCCTAAAAGAATTATAGAAGGAAACCCACTGGACTTTAGTTTTCCCCAGCAAACAGTTTAGGAAAGATTACTGAAGGAACATATAGCAGTTAAGTACTGAGCTTTACGCAAGTTACACCTGTAAGTGGCATCTGTGCTTTTGGAAATCTTCAGATGACAAGGTGTGTTTGTGCTGTGGCAACTGGTGTTTTGTGGTAGTCTGTGGTGCAAAGAGAATGCAAAGCATGGCTGGAATTTGGATTTGTGTTAGGGCTGTAGGTGTGGCAGGAAGCCAGAACCATGTTTTTTTCTGTAGTCTGTAAGTGCTTTTGAGGAAATGTTGAGGACAGTGGTGAAATGAACAGTTTCAGGAGTTACACTCCATGTGGTTTTTCTATCCCTCTGTTGTTGCCCATGTTAGTTCCGTCTGTATGTTGACAGAGTTTATACTGGTCAGTGAGAGTGGTGCAGAACTTGCAATGAATGTTGCCTGTCAAAATCAGATTGTTCGTCGCTATTACTACAGTTGTGTGGCTCAGCTTGTTTCAAGTCTTTTGATTTCAGAGCTTCATTTTTCACGCAGTGTATCTCCTTTATGTGGACTCATTGTTAGTGGAATAATAAAAGCATTGTGTTCTCTGGCTGTACAGAATCAAATATTTCGTTTCCTGCTTTTTGTCAGCAATAACATGCAGATGCTGTGTTGGGTTGGGCAACATGGGAACTGACTAGTGTTCCAGATTGCGCGAGTAAGGCTTTTATGTTTTCGTACAGTTCTGATTGTTATTAGCATTGTAACATTTGTCTTCATTCTTTCCTGTAATAAATAATCTGCTGAATCTTTTCACTTCGGCAAAGTTCTCTTTGAGCGTCACTAAAATGGCAATCCAAAATTGCTATATAAGGAAGAGTATGGCTTTTTAAACTGGCTTTATTCATTTAAATCTAGAGAGCATATTTGATGATTGTCTGAAACAACTGGCAATTTCTCCAGTCAAAACTCCTGACAAAGTTTAATCGTTTTCTTTGGAAAAGCAATCTGCTATTTCTGAGAGACTGCTTATCAGATCCCATTACGCAAAGAGAACTATAGGACATACTGGTCTCTAGAGCATGAGAGAATCTTTGTTTATTTTTATTTTTTTAAAAAAAGTACAACTGATTCATCACCAGAGCTGCTATTTCTTGGTTTTGTACATCTGTTGGAACTGGCAAAAATACTGTAATACGCATTCTTTCCTCTCCAGAGAAACAGAGGGTGGGGGAGGGTTTGTAGTCATAGGCTTGGCCGTGTTACTGTGTTTACTTCCTACTTCATTTAATTTTATTTTTTCTTTTAAAAAAGTCTCTCCTTCTGTCTGAAATGAGTGCTTTCATTGCTCTTCACGTTGTTCATGGACTCTCCTGACTTGGGGAGGATAGCACTTTCCACTGTCCTGGTAGTATCTGTGTGAACATACAAATGTTAGTAAGTATGTAGTTATAATAATGCTTTCAAGGTTGTTCTTGCACCTCTAAACATAAACTTTATTTATCATCAGCCATAGGCAACAGGATTTGTGTATCTGTAGTATATTTCAGATGCTGTTAGACAAGAAAACGTTTTAGTTTAATGAGAAACAGCAGCTGTAAATTTGTTTTGGGAACAGAAGCAGGTAAAGCATCCAAGATTCCTTTTGGCTAGATTTTAGACTGAAAATGTTCCCTTAGGAGGGAAGGAATAGTATGTTATGTTCTTGAAATATGCTTTATTTTAGACCCTGGGAAGACAATAAGGTTTTTTTTGATAGTGTTCTGCAGAGGTAAGATTTTCATTTATTAGAAAAAAGGAAAAAAGTAGGAATAATTCAGCATTCAAAAAAGTAGAATATAGTGGCTTTTAAAATGTTTAGTGGCCCAAAATGTAAGACCTCTTTTTAGCAAAGTCAGATGTGAAGGGGGGGTTGTTGATTTCTTCCCCCTCCAGCCCAATCTTAAACTTGAGGAAGGTAGTATTCTTGTGGGGTACTGCTGTACTGGATGGTAGTATAAATTGAGTAGTGTCAACTTGGCTACCTGCTAGTACGTGTATAATACCAAGCTACAGTAGTCTGAGAAGGGCCCAGCACAGGGTTTGCTGTACATGTTGCTCTGGCAAGCTGGACAGCCCAGGGGCTATTTCTGTTTCCTCCTTGGAGAGGGCTTCCTGTTTCCACTGTTGGTCAGTTTTTCCTCTGAAACTTCCTAGTCTTAACCCAGTCATCTCAGTGATCCCATCCCACAGACATATACATGTGGTTGTTTTTCCACCAGTCTGTAGCTGGTGTGCAGACTGCATTCACCTCAGTCAGTGTTGGTTTTTCACCTCCCATCATCTTCTCCATACCAAGATGTATAAGTTAGAAAATATATTTTTGTATCATCATCAGTGGCTATCTACATTCCTTTGTTACAACCTTCTGACTTATTTTTAGTATCCAGTTTCTGATTTTATCATCCTATGGCAAAATCATAAAAAACTAGTGCACCCCTTTCTGGGAGGTAAGTTGGGAAACACTGAGGAAAGAAATGGTGCCAGCAGTAGTTGCATGCAACTACTATTGGTATGCAACACTGATGTCACATAAGAAGTGCTTTCTCATTTTATTACAGAAGCAGTTCACCGAGAGAAAAATTCCTCTTGTATTATCAAGCTTCCAAGAACTGGGAGTATTTGCATGTTGGGAGAAGTTAGTGGTTTTGGTTAGAGGTGATCTGCCACTTCTTGTAGCACTCTCCTCTGTTGGAGGAAAATGGGAAAGCACCTTTCTTTCTCTCTCCTATTGGAGCCATTCAATTAAGCAACAGGGAACAGAAGGAAATCCTTGCTGTCATCTCATTCACAGAGAATAATTGAAGCTTGATGTATGATGGGAGTCTGGGTTTGTGCCTTTTTTTGCTAAAAGTCAGTATGATGAAAAATTCAAATGTTGTTGCCTGAACTCTAGTTGCTTGAATTGCAATATGGAAGTTGAAGGGCAAGACAGCGTTGGCTGTCACTCTCTCTCTAGCTCTGCCTCCTGAAATATTCAGGTGCCTAAATTATAAATATGCATCTGCATGCCTCTCTTAAGAACGTTTAGGTTCTGAGAATATCTTGAGTTGTTTAGCCACAGTGGCTTAATTTCTGCTGGCAATCTAAATGGATTCAAACACACACAAAAATATTTTGTTTCTTTTAATTAACTATATTGGGTTTGTACTTGACCATATCGCATGTGTGGAAAATGTAAGGTAGGAAAACCAGAAAAGTTTCCAATACTGTAAGCCTGTTATTATGCTTCATGGAAGAACTTGTTATGCATTTACTTAGTTGTCACCTTGGGTTATGGTAATTTCTACACACGGGCGCATGTGCACGCACACCACCCTTCTTAGGGAGCAGAGGAGCAAAGATGTTGTTCTCAGCACTACTTAAGTGTAACAAAGATATTCCTTGACCACGGGGAAATTTCAGGCTTGTTAAGATGAGAAGGATCCAAAGGGTAAAAGAAGCAAACAGAAAGAAGCATGTGGTAAGAAGTTGAGGAGTAGTAATATGGTAGTAATATGAATAACAGGTTATTAGAGTGCTGTGATGTTTCAGAACCTGAAGTGTTGGATGTGATTCTAATTTCTTTTTTTCAATCTTTCCTCCTGCCATAGGGAATTCCTCTGAAAAATTTGCTGGAAGCGGACACATGTGAATTTTCTGCATGAAGACTCAAACTAAATTACGGAATATGCCTGTATCCTCTGATTCTATTTTGATCCTTAAAAATGATTAGGGTTGTATATGAAATTTAACCCATTTCTGATGAATGACCTAGACATGAGTTTACATCGGCAAATGGGCTCTGATCGGGACCTCCAGTCTTCTGCTTCCTCTGTGAGCTTGCCATCAGTTAAAAAGGCACCAAAGAAAAGAAGAATTTCATTGGGCTCTCTTTTTCGGAGAAAAAAAGAAACGAAACGCAAGTCTAGGGATTTAAATGGAGGTGTTGATGGAATTGCAAGTATTGAAAGTATTCATTCAGAAATGTGTACAGACAAGAACTCTATTTTCTCCACGTGTACCTCTTCCGATAATGGAACAACCTTTAGCAACAAACCAAGTGGAGACTTCATGGAATGCCCCTTGTGCCTTTTGCGGCACTCCAAGGACAGGTTCCCAGAGATAATGACTTGTCACCATAGGTCTTGTGTGGACTGCTTGCGTCAATATCTCCGGATAGAAATCTCCGAGAGCAGAGTTAATATTAGCTGTCCAGAATGCTCAGAACGGTTTAATCCTCATGATATTCGTTTGATATTAAATGACGACATCTTGATGGAAAAATACGAAGAGTTTATGCTTAGGCGATGGCTGGTCGCGGATCCTGATTGTAGGTGGTGCCCAGCTCCAGATTGTGGGTATGTATTTTTTCCCAATATCTACAAAAAAGTGACAGCATAGATAGATAATGTTCATAGCATTATGCTTTTTGTAAAGTTAATTGCTTTACTTTAGCATTTTGTTGTGTGTTGTATGAGTAAGTAGCAGGCAGGATTCTCTTAAAAAACAGAACCAAACCAAATGAAAACCAAAACAACCACCAGAAAACCCAAAGTCACAATCCCCCTTCCAAAATAAACAGCTTCCTCAAGTAGGACTTTGGTTTTTTTCCTGCACAGAGAGAATTTCAGCAATGTCGTAACTTATTGGTAGGTGGTTGCTATGTATTTACAGCAGGCAAAAAAGCCCCAGATGTTGCATGGCCAAGGCAACAGTGTAAAGCTCTGACTAAAGAGAATGGAAAATTTGGTGACTGTACTTTTCACCAGCCGTTAGAGCACAGTGCTTATTTTGGTTTTTTTAACTGTGAAAAATTATTGAAGGGGGAGTTTGGGTTTTGAGATTTTTGGTAGGGTTTTGGTTTTTGCGGTTTTTTTTCAATAAAAAGGCCTCTTCAGCTTCAGGTATCTTCCATCTTGTGGTTGGTCGAGACATCACTTGTTGCCTGTCAGCAGGATTCTGATGTAAGGTAATAATCTTACATCAGGGTGGTTGTCATCCTAAAGCAACAAGAGCTTGTGCGATCGTGTTTTGTATTTTTCCCGTGCTTCTCCTGAACACTTTTTAAACTTTCAGCACATAAGATAATCTAAGAAGTTTTGAAAAAAAAAAAAAGACTTGTGCAAAGGAGAGACCATCAGTAATGTCTCCAACAAGAAAAATACCTGCATTTGAATCCTACAGTTACCTTTTTAAATTTGGCCTTCCAGGCAGCCATTGGCAGCACCACCTGGCAAGTTGGTCTGTGCCTATCTGGGAGCCTGCTGCAGCATTGGGCTCTCAGCTCACTGTTAGCCAGGGGAGCTGAGAGAACACACCCAGAGGGAGGTGGGAAGGAGAAGTGGGAGCAGTACGGAAAGTAATAACAGGGATTTAATGCTGTTGTGGAGCATAGGAGGAGGACAGAGGAAGGAATTGTACAGGCGTGAGGTGTAGGGAGGCAAACACTATGCAGACTTTCACTGAACAGCCTATGCTAACAACATTGTTTAAAGGTGAGGTATCACTTAGAGTACTGTGGCAGTTTGAGGAAAAAACCCTGCTTGAAAAGTTTTGTTTTAAACTGACCAGTTGGACTATTCCCTTCCATGTTACGTTTTAGCACCTCATTGGTTGTAAAAGTTTCTCGCGAGCGTACTGTCCCTTTAAGAGGTGCGTACGGCGCAGCTTTCGGGTCTTTTCGCTCTCCGGGACACTTCCGGCTTTGCACTCCGAGGGGTGCCGTGGGCTTGCAGCTTCGCTCCGGGAAGAAGCTTTTCCAGACTCGCGGCTTGGCGCCGGGGACCTTACAGGCTGTGTCCCCTCGGCTCGGACCCTGCCCGCCTGCCTGCCTGTGGCTGCCGCTCCCCCGCGCTGCCAGAGTGGAGTGGAGCTGTGTGCCGGGGAAGCCCCCCACGCCGCCTGGGACAGACCCCTCTCGCCGCTGGAGACCCGCACCTGGGGGTTGCCTTCTGCCTGCCACCAGCGCCGCTGCCTTTTGCTGCTTTTATACCACCCGCACGACCAGACTGGTAGGAACAGCGTAGCTCGTGGTTTTGCACGTTGGAGACCTGCGTTCGTAATAGCCGCGGATCCTTTGTTTACTCCACGAGAGCGTCCATGTGGGCGGCGCCATTTTGGACTCTGTGTGGTACCGTCCCCTTTCTCTCTCACCCGCGTTTAACCCTCGCTTCTCCATTCCGTACAAACCTTCCAATTGCATTGGTTTTCCCCTGCATATTATATATTTTGTTCTGGTGTTGTTAAACTTTGTTTCAGTTTTCCAAACGTTCAGAGGTCTCACAAAATCTTTTATTCCTTTTTTCTATCTCTGCCTTTTTAACCCTTTCTCTCCTGGTCAGGGGAGAGGGGTTTAGAGGTAGGAGAGGACTCGTCCCCGTAATTGGCTTGCCTCAGCCAACCGGTGACAAGTACGCACAAACTTCAGATCCGCAGGCATTTATTTTACCAATTATGTGGTATAACAGTAGTTGCAGTTTCTAATTTCTTTGGCAACTGTAATTAACTTGTTCAATATGCAATTAAAACTGAGGGCTTTTTTTTTTTCTGAACAGTTTTTGATATGTGGTGCTGGCAGAATGCATTAGGGTTGTGATGGTAGCTGACCTGATTTCAGCATGGATCAAATATTTCATGAAGGAGCTGGATGGAATGCATTTACTAAATTTGCAATTAATCCCAAAGTAGGAGAGGTGCAGTAACTTCAGAGGGCAGCATTATTTCCTGAAGTTGTCTTTAAAATTAGATAATACTGTAATAAATAGGAAACAGGTACAAAGTAGAGCATTTTGGTAGGAAAAATTACCAGCACAAATAGGTAAAAGAATGAATGAGTGGATGGTGCATGACAGTGCTCCTCAACATCGATGAAACATCCCATGTATTATTGTTTAAGGGTTTGGGCATTGCACTTGGACAAAGATATGGACAAGATAAAGACCAAATAATTATAAAAACTTTCATCCCTGAGGGGAAGGAAAAATAAGGAGGGAAGCTAAGTTAGACTGTTATAATGGTTTTTTTTCTATATCATGTGCCCCTGTGTTCTCAGGAAACAACAAAGAATGGTTAAGAAGTAAATATGTCTTTTTTGGCTGTTTTTCACTCTTATTTGGGGTAAAAACCATGTGCTAGAGATGGCAAAACTGGGATCAGGCAGATCTTTAAACAAAGTTAACTGCAGTATTAAGTGTATTACTACTTCTGTCCCAGTGGAGAACTTCTTATGATCTTCCAACAAGAGAACTACAAATTAGTTTGGAGGAGAACCTGTGTTGCAGGAGTTATGCCCTGGACGAGCTGCCTGGGAGCTGTGGGGACTCTAGCACTAAAGCAGTCTAATGCCAGAAACGGTCCATAACGCTGGCACCACAAATGGCCTTTCTGACCCTGGGATACTCCATCCTCGGCTTTTGTCGCAAGCTCAAATGCATCCTGACTGTTGTTACCTGAGATACTGTGAAAGTCTGGACCAGCTGTACCCTACCTGCAGTGGCTTGGTAGGGGACGCTGGCAAGTAGGGGATCCTTCCCTGGAGAAGGAGCATGGATAAGGAAACCTTTTGGGCTTTGTTTCAGACTAATTTTTTGAGGTTCAGTTTCTTCATATCAGTTTTCCAATGTCATTTTAACAAGCCTTAGTGAATCAGTATTCCAAATGAGTTCTGTCTTTTCTTCTGTCTGAATTATTTAATGGTTTTGCTCTGAGATGCCGACATTATTAGAAGAAAGCAGTGATTCCTAGATTTTATTACATTTGTCAAGCAAAAAACAGATTGGGCAAGAGTGCAAATTCTTCATTCCTCTTCTCGCTGTATGTCC
This sequence comes from Bucorvus abyssinicus, assembly GCA_009769605.1. Classification (NCBI taxonomy): domain Eukaryota; kingdom Metazoa; phylum Chordata; class Aves; order Bucerotiformes; family Bucorvidae; genus Bucorvus; species Bucorvus abyssinicus. The sequence continues at coordinate 13,160,409 of CM020033.1, read as the reverse complement.
TTTCTTCAATTAATTGCTCTTTGCCTCGGGTTTTTGTTTGACTCATTATTGCTTTGAATTTGGTTGTTTGTCCCTTCTGTCAGCCTAACAACAACTTTTGGCTTTCACATCACCTGTAAAATGAATGCAAAATGTTGAAATTAAACCTGTAATCTTGTACAGTTTTAACTGAGGTTTGCTCTGGTCTAAAAGGTTACTTTCTAAAGGTATGCCAATACGTCAGTCCCAGATGGGGAGTGCTTTTAGAGATGTGCTCGTTCTGTATTGGCAATGGGAGGCAGGATATAAATTGATATTTCATCCTGTGGCCTACAGTTGAGATTCTTTGATAGAATGTTAGTGAGCTTAGATGTGTCTCTGTATGTTGAAGGAGCGTTTGATCCAAGTCTCTTTGTGTACATCCAAAGCAATTATCTCTTCAGTTGCAGTAAGTGGGAAAAGAGCTGATTAACTTGGCAACAATATAGAAGAATCTTGCAATTATTGTAGCATTTTTACTTGGAAAGTAAGGAATGTTTGAAAACAGGCAAGCATATATCACATTTTTATTTGTAACTGCATCATTTGTAAATTAAAGGTTAAAAATGCAGAACATCTTATAGGGGAACCTCAAACATGCTCTTCTAAAATACTAATGAAAGGGACAGGATTTGCATTAACTTTACAGAGCTTCAGATTTAGGTACTCTAAAATGAAAATAGCTAAGTTTTCAGATAGATATGTGAATGGGAATAATTTTTTTTAGTATCATTAGTGATAAAGAATCTCTTTCACGGGCACCCCCTTGCCGTGGGGAAAGAGCTTGCGTGCCCTTGCGAAGTTGAGAGCTATGCTGGTGGTGGCATATGCCTCCGGTAGGGTCTCCCAAGCCAGACAGGTCTCAACTGAAGGGTCAGACAAAGTGTGTCCACGGGCAGGATGGGCTCACTAGCCTTCGGGCAACCATCCTAGGAGAAGGACAACTCTAACTCCAAACCCGGGCAGATGGAGCTCGTTTAGCCCTGTAAGGCCATCCATCTAAGAGAAGGATACTCTAACCAAACCTACGACCTGAGGACTTCGCTGTCACCATCCAAGCTCGCTAGGCCCTGGCAGATGAACCTCAGGTGTAAAGGGTGGGGCCAGTCTCGCGCACGCTGCGCCTCACCTAAAAAATCCACCGCGCAGGCTTGAAGGGTGTACTCACGTTTAAAGCCCTTCCCAAATCTTCGTCCGCGAAGCCAAGCCATAATGATGATAAAGAATATTTTGAGTTAATCTATACAACTTTTATAAATTGGACAGGGGCTAAAAATAGACAATTTAGTATTTAAAAAAAATTATCTTCATTTGAACGGTTAAATTTAATCAGTGCTGCATTTATAAATCTGTTGAAGTCTTTTCAAGGGGGACTTTTCACATGAATAAAACTATACATATTTTAAGTGTTCATACTAGTGGACCGAATGATTTCTATTTAAAAGAAATCTATGGCATAAAATCATTAAAAAAATTACAGTGGGTAGGAATTAAGGTGTATGTGTGTAATATATATTTATATTTAGTATTAATATTAAATGTAATAGACATCATCTATATTTTTATCACATGAACTTTAAAATGCAAACCTAATGGAGGAATTGATCTGCGGCAATAGCTTGATCATGGTATAGAATTGTTCATGTATTGTCTGATTACAAAATAGTGTAACAGTTTTGTAAGTCTCAATGTTTTTAGAGCTTCTTACTCTATAGTATTGTCAGAGTAAAGGTGACAATGAGGCCCTGAACTCTTACCAATTTCTGCAATTACAGTTTGAAATATATTTTAAAACTTGTCAGGAAAAAAAAAGAAATTGTCTTAATTGAGAAACAAAAATTCATATTTATAAAATACTTGCTTTGTTGTTTTGATGTTTTAAAATATAGAGAGTGAACAAGCATCTATTTAAAGTAGGTGGTATTCATGATAAAAGGCAACCAGTAAAATACTAAAATGTCATGCAGTACCAAGTGAGATGCCTTTACAGTAATAGTTTACACTACTTAGCAGGGATCCTCCCAGATTATAGAAAGGGTCAAGCCTTAGGCATGCCCACAGTGACTGGGATACTCTTGAATCTATAACTTTCTCTGGTTGCTTAAATACCTTTTTTTGTTTTTTATTGTCCCACTCTTCTAACCTGTGTTTGCTTTGTGACTGTAAGCCTTACAGTACCACATTCAGTCTTAAATACATTATATTTGAGTGCTGTATGAAGTTATTATGGTGGGCTAGAGCAAAGTGTTACACTGGTTGTGGTATTTCTATGCAGTCTCCAGTCTAAATCAAGAGCAGTAGAGCTTTGGAAGGTCATGGTAAGGAAGAACCTGTGCTTGGCCACCTAATGTCAGCTCCTGATGTTCACTGTCTTTCTACCTATTTCAGCTGCTCTGGCAGCTGTCTTCTCTGCTTCCATCTATGGACTGGTTTTATTAACAAAATTCTCTTTTGCCCCTCTTGTCCATTTAAGATACGCTGTGATCGCTTTTGGATGTGCCAGCTGTCCCAAACTTACATGTGGCCGAGAAGGCTGTGGAACTGAGTTTTGCTACCACTGTAAGCAGATTTGGCATCCAAACCAGACCTGTGATGCTGCTCGTCAGGAGAGAGCTCAAAGCCTGCGCCTGAGAACAATTCGTTCTTCATCTATTAGTTACAGCCAGGAATCTGGAGCAGCAGGTATTTATGATTTGGTTCCCGTGTCTGTAAAATATCTTTGTAGTACATTTGCACAGTTAACTCTAAAAAGGAAAGAACTGAATAGTAGCATGTTAGATACCAGCTGCTTTCTCTTTGTCTTTCAGAAACATAAAATACACAATTTTAAGTTTGAATTCAAATTTTAATTGTTTATAATTTGAAGCACTTTGTGACCACACCTGACTTCAATCTTACAGGCTTGACAGCATTTTAAATTCTTCCTTTGTAACTGAAAAATGTGAAGTCAAACTTGCTGCAAAGCGTGCTCTGTGTTTGGCAGGCTGACTTCATTAGTTGTATCACTTACGCACTGGGAAAACTCACTTTCTCTAATGTAGGTGAAATTTCACAGGGCTGCTAGTAATAAAAGCTGCAAAAAACAAAACTGAAGCCCACTGATTTTCTGCTTTCAAAAGAGGCTCTTAGTCTCATGCCAGCTCTGATGTTTGACATCTGTTTGTTAGTACCAGTTTCTGTTTTTTGATTAAATGCTCACGTGTCTTGGCTACCAGAAAGCAAACAATTCCATCTTCTTAAAACTGGACTTGTTTGTAACCCCCCGAAAATGAGGATAAACTATTGAGAGTAGTATTCTGCAGAGTAGGAGTCCACGTTGCTCTTGATGAGAATTTGAAGTTTCACCAAACTCTGTTCTCTTTGGCAGCTTTTGTGTCTGCCTGACCAGACAAGGTAGATACTTGGGGAAAGGAGTCTCTCTTGCACCTTGAATGTAGTTAGAGCTGCTGTTCTCCATTTCAGACCTAGACTTGGGAGTGTCTAATTTGTTGTTTGTGCTGGCTCTTTTAACAAGGCATTCCATCTTGCCTTAAAAATTGGCATCTTCCTCTAAACTTTAAATAAATTAGCATGCCAGCTCCTTTCCTTGCCCTCTCAGTCACTCCCAGCATGAACAGCAGTAGCTCTGCCATACCGGTGCTGTAAGAATTTGTTCTGTTAAGTTACTGCCCTGTACGTTGTGCATCTGTTCCTATCTGGGAATAGCTAGTGCATCCTTTCAGCAGCTATCTGTGCTTTTGCACTGGAGTTGTGAAGGTACTGTTTCTGCTGGTTCTGCACCACACTGGATATTCTTTATACCAAATATAACCCCTCCTTTCCCTTTGTTCTACCTAGTAGCATAGAGACAGTAAACTTGGACATCTGCACTAGGAGCTGGAAGGTATTTCTGCTGCAGTGAGTAAATGGCTTGTCCCGAAGTGCAGATGCTAAACAGTAATGTGAAGGAACGGAGATCACAAATGTGGTTGTCTCAATATACAAGTATTTCAGTGTTGCTCAATGATCCCGTGTTTGTTGATAATAGAGCTAGTCACTTAACTGCATTTTTCAACATTTGACTTGGGAGTAAGGAGGCCCTCCAGAATTTTCTTTTTGCTACAATATTTTTTTTCTAGGGAGTAGCTAAGTATTACATAGGGCTGCAAAGAGGACTCAGGAGGTTGGTGATGATAAAGAAATGCACTTAATGTGGAAGGGGAGATGGATTGAAGATTAGAAGAAATAACAGTGGAGACTGATAATTCAAATAAAAGATTCATAAAAGCATGAACTGTAAAAGAGGATTATATTTAAAAAGACTGTATTGTAAGTCCTGTATTAACATATATATAATTAATATCCAACTCTAATATATATTGTATTAAGCTTAGAAAATCCTTGAACAGAATGTATGTATTAACTGTTCAGTTACTCGAATGTGATCTAATATGCCTTGTTTCCATTAGCGTTACCTGGCCCAAGGTTTACACTACAAATAGCTATCAAATCATTGCCAAATGAAGATTTGTAAAGCAAACTTACAATAAACTTCTTCCATTTTTCAGATGATTCAATCAGTTTTCCCAAATGAGTGTCTATGTTGTGATTAAATCTGCCTGTATAAAGAACTGATATGATCTTAATATTCATTCTTAAACAGCTGATGACATAAAGCCATGCCCACGCTGTGCTGCTTATATAATAAAAATGAATGATGGAAGCTGCAATCATATGACTTGTGCTGTCTGTGGCTGTGAATTCTGTTGGCTATGTATGAAAGAGATCTCAGATTTACATTATTTAAGGTAAATTTAAGGAAAAAATAAAGCTCTATGGGATTGGTAATTTGTTTTCTAAAGTATGTAGAAATAGATTCCTGGGTCCTGTAAGTCTGGCTTTCTTCCTGTTGGGAGTAGAGATTCACAGCTGAAGTATTCATATCTGACAATTAAGTTTGTTTTAAATGCATGTATTTAAATTACTGCTTTGTTATTTTTTATTTTAAAACAGTTTCCTAAGTTTCATGCATGCAATGTGTACTTAGTACAACAACTGAAGTGTTTTGGATTAATACACCCACTATTTTTACTGATGTCTTAATACTGCTGTATTGTCTTTGTAGTAAGCAATACAAAACCTCTTGATTATGTAAGTTACCTGTGAACCACAGACCTGATGTGGTAATATGTAATATGCTTCTCTTTATGTTGCAAAATATGCTGTAAAGGAAAAAAAAAATCTGAAGAAATTATAAGTGATAATTTGGTATCCATAACATCTGTAACTTGGAACTGAAGAACAATAATTTTGTAACTAGAGAACTGTTCAGTACTGTTTAGTTATGTTGATTTATTTACAATATCTTTACAGTTTTCTTACTTCTTTCTATTAGCCCATCAGGTTGCACATTTTGGGGAAAGAAACCGTGGAGCCGTAAGAAGAAAATACTGTGGCAACTAGGGACACTTGTTGGAGCTCCTGTAGGAATTGCCTTAATAGCTGGCATTGCTATTCCTGCTATGATTATTGGAATTCCTGTGTATGTGGGACGTAAGGTAAAATGTAACAGTAAACTCTTAACATGCTTCAGGTTTTACCTTCTGCATTATATGACTTGGGTAATACTATGTTCAGTTGGTATCTTCACCAGCCTTTTAAAAAAACAAACGAAAAACCCAAACAACTCCCCTAAAAACAAACCAACTGACCCCTGAAATGTTTATTTGTTTCAATTGTACAGGAAGGAAAAGCAGTGTTTTTAAGAATGTAGTTTCTCTTAAAACAGGCGGAGCAAAACAGCAAACAATTTTCTGTTTCTGCATCTTGCCATGGAAGTTCTTGCATGCTTTTTCAAAATTGCTCTGTTTTTAATCTCTGATTTCTCTTATGTCCCTTAGAATTAAACAGTATTTAGAGAGGAAGGAAAGCAAAAAGGAAATCCTTCTTACTTTTCTGAAAAACAGGTAGTTACCAGTATTTTAGTATAAAATGATGCTAGTAGAGGTTGTGCACGTACACATTTAAGCATTTGTACTCAGCAGCTTGTTAATTGCCTTGGGCCAGTCCACCACTTGGAGCAGTGTTCAGTGCAAGTAGCTAGACAGCCTCTATCTTCATTTTACTGTTTGTGAAATCAACTAGAAATGACTGTGTTGATCAGAAGGCAGTTGATGTATATCCTGTTAAAAATATAAGAGCTTTGAGTATAAAGTAAATGATAAATGGCAAGGAATGTAAAAGATAATTACATCTCCTATTCGTAATTTAGGATAAAATAGTGAGTTAACCGAACCTTTTGGAAAAGGGCTTTTTGAAATGAAGGCTTGGTTCAGCACATGCTAAGTGTTCACTTACATGTACTGGGATGGCATAATCAGAAGATCTTGTTTTTCTGCCTTTATCAGCATGGATTCTCACAGTGACTGGCACAGACACATAATTTTACATTCAGTGGCAGTGGGAAATGTTTCTCTCTCACATGAGCTGTTGCTGCTAGACCAAGTCCAGGGACATTCCTTTTCACTGTATTCTTTTTGATCTTTTTCTTTCAAACAAGTAATCCTACTGTCCATTACAGTGTGTTTTGACCCTTCTATTCTGTTTTGCCTTGGTCCCATGAAGTCATTGGAACCTCGTAAATGACAAGGAAGAAAGCAGCAGTTAACCTGTTTCAAAGTACAGTTACATGTTCTGCTATTCTAATTAGATTTTGGGCTGTGTCCTCATCACTGAGCACCTTTTGTGTAGTAATGGTAGTCTCAGGAAGTTAGACTGTGAGGGCAGCCTCATAAGAATTTCCATTGCACCCTACTGCTTAATGGTCATTTTTCTGTGATTCCTGTCACATGTTTGCACTTATCTTCAATACATCTGATGGTGGAGATTCCATAGACTCTCCAAGCCTAATTTTCTTAGTCAAATTGATTTTTCTAACATTAATGTAAATTCTCTTCTTACACTAAATTCTTACTGCATTGTCTTCAGCTGACATGAAAAATCATTTTGCTTTGCAATATCCCATTACATATTTGATGATTTGTAAGTCCACTTTCATTCTTATCTCAAAGCAAAGCTAGCACTTCCAATTTTTCTTGACAAACTGTCATACTTCAGCTGAGTTAAATGAAAGGGTGATGCTGTGCATAAAACTGCCAGTTATCTTTCTCAACAACATCGTATTTTCATTTCGTGTACTCTATAAACACATACCCTTCACCACCATACTGGTGTTTTAGATGATTAGTCTCTTCCTAAGGGAAGTCTTGACCTCAGTATCATTGTGCTGCATCTTAGTCATTTCAGGCCACTTTTTTCATCTTCTCAAGACAAGTTTGAGTTCTGGCATTCTTGCAACCTTGCCAGGTTGTACTGGCCTGAAATTCAACATGCACATTCTTCTCTTCCTGTCTTCCAGGTTAATGAAAATGTTGAATACTCTCAGATCCAGAGCATGTGTCTTGGAAAAGTACAGGGGGAAGGGTTTCAATCTGGGGAGTAAAAAAAAACCTAATGACAACTTGGATGGTTTTGGTCAATTTTCCATGAAGCTAATAGCAGTTTTCTCTAGTCCATTTTTCAGTCTGGACCATTACAACCTGTCTGAGTGTCGTACAAGAAAATGTCAATTTTGCTCAAGTCAGTGCGTGCCATCTGCTTCTCCCCATCCTCAATGCTAGTTATTTGGTCACAAAAGAAAATTAAATTGACATTGATTTCTAGTTGAAAAAAATCACCGTGGCTTCATTTCCTGCATTTGCTTTGGTATCTACAACTTCCCAGTTTTCAGGAAGTCAGAAGCTTAGTTCACTGGTCTTTAATCCCCCAACTTCTTGTTTTACACCTTTTTAAAGATTATCAATTGCAGTTTAACTTTTTCCAGGTTTTTTTTTTTTCTGGAAGACCTATTCTATAAATAATAATTTTCAAAAATTATTATTAGTGGCTCTGAAATTGGGCCTGCTGATAATATTTTTCAGATCAGCTCATGTAAGTACACTCTAACCTGCTGTTTTCCTACAGATCTTATTCCTTTGTCACCAGTCACATGGCTCACAGTTGATCTTTAGTGACAACTGAAGGGGAAAATACTGAACAGGTCTCCAGTTTTATCTACTGTCTATCATTCCTTCTTGTTAAATAGCAAATGGATCCATTTTGGTCTTCCTCTTACTAGCAGTGTACTTGTAGAATAATTCCTTGTTGACTTTGTGTCTTGTTTTTTGTCTCCTCTATTTAACCTTTCTGATTTTGTCATGTCACCCTCATGCTGTTTCTTCATAACCATTCATAGTAATCTGACCTACTTTATTTTCTTAATGCTGCTGCTGCTTCAGTAAAGGAAGCTTCATTGGTCTTTCACAACGTTCTGCGTGTCTTCTGCATTGTGCTAGTGCTTTGATAGTTTCCTTAAGGAAGTGCTAGTCCTCTCTTTTTATAGATACAAATCCTTTAACCTACCAGTTTTCTGCATTTATTGAAATCCCTTTTTTTCTGGCCCAGTGTTTTTATTTGGATATAAAAATGCTGTGATTATCCTCTTAGTACTCTTGTGTTGCTCCTTAGGTGTAGTGGGGATTAACTTAGCCTTATGACAACTGTTAAGATAGCAACCTATTGTTCCTTTGTAATTATGTCTTCACCAAGAATGATGACAGATGAAGCGTGTATCTGTGAAAAGCCATGTTCCTAGAGAGAGTAAATGAAACACAAAAAGTAGGAAATATCTGTAAAACGGTGATATTGGAAGGCCCTTCAGGTTCATTTGGGATTTGCAGCAGGTAAGTTTGAGGCAGTGACATTTTAGAGTTACTGCAGATTTGAACCATCATTAAGGCTTTTGGTTAGCAGAGTCCTCAGTAAATAGTAGCACAGCTAAGACTTACGTTTGCTAAAATGTTTCCTGTCTCAACAGCTTGTCATGAGAGGGTGCCAGAGCCATGGAGTTCTTGCTCTCCCCTCCTCCCAGGCTGTGTTGGTGAAGGCTGCCTTACTACAAGATTTTCATTACTCTATTATGTCAACCTCTGTTTCCATAGATCTAATAATCTGTGAAAGTTTCACTCCGTATTGTTCAGGGAAAAGATGGCTGGAAATAAGAAGCGTCAATTTGATCAGATGTGGTAATTCTTTGGTCCTGAAAATTGTCTACTTTTTCCAACCGTGTAAGCTGCAGTAATGATTAAACAAAAAAAGCTGATCAATGATTTAGCTCTTCTAACTTGAGGCTGAAAGGAAATGCTTAGTTGCTGGATGGGAGGACTTCTAGCTTTTAGGAAGATGCCTGAAATTAAGAAACTTTATTCTTTTCTTTGAGATAAGGAATAAATCATGACATAGAATACAGTCTCTCTGGAAGAGAGCAGCATACAGATTCCAGACCATTTGTCAGTTCTTTCATCCTTGCAGCAATGTGTTATTGATGACGATAATACTCTAAAACTCCTTTATTCTTTTCTTCTCTCAAGATTCACAATCGATATGAAGGCAAAGACATTTCAAAGCACAAGCGAAATTTGGCTATAGCAGGTGGTGTAACCTTATCTGTAATTGTTTCTCCAGTTGTAGCTGCAGTAACTGTAGGTAAGGAAATATTACTGTTTTGTGTATTGGCAGCACCTTGCAACCAGAAGTCTATGAACACTCATGAATACAACAGCTGAAAAGAGTCCTATAGTTTCCTTCTGTAGGTGAAGGAAGCGAGGCAATCAGGAGTCTGAGGTTATACATTTATTGGGGCAGAATAGAGAATACAGTACATTAGGAAATGCTGCATTAAAATGAAGAATTAAAAATAATTTTTGTCTTGCAAATTGAATTTTCCATTTGTCATATCTGGCTTTTAAAACTGAAGTATTTAAAGCTTTTTAAATGGCTGACCAAGAAACAACTGTTGCCACAGTGTCTCTATTCATATTTGAGTAACTTCATATCAAACTTTTCTCAACACAGAAGGAAAATACAGTCTCTTAACATGGCAGTAGTTGACCAAATATTTGTTATGCTCTGGGAGTCAGTTTGAATTCTATCATGTTATTTCTTACAGGGATTGATGACAATAGCATTTGAGGAAAACATGGCTGTACATTACAAAACACTTGTCTCATTTTACCACGTAATTTCAAGATCACTGTAAACAAAGCCTGATTTTTTTGAAAGGTGTGGACTAGTCCGGTGCTGCCTTGCTTCTCCTTTGCTGAAGCACAGGCATCTTTACAGTTGCACAGTAAGCTGCCATGGATAACTGATTCATGTTAAGACCCGCCATTTAGTTTTAAACTGGATCAGTCCCCTGATCCAATTAATCACGCAGTTGTGTGTGTAGTATTCCCCCTTGTGCCAGAAATAATGCTCAGAGGAATGAGTGGCCTCAGGAAGACGGCCGTTTTTGGCAAGCGGTGGTTTAAATTGGCTGTGAAGCTGTGGCTTTAAACCGCCTGTTTAACAATGGTGGACCACTTGCAAATGCAGATATGCGAGTCATAAACTGTCTCTGGTGTCTGTCTGCATTGCATTGTTCTCCTGAGCTGTGGTGTCAGTTCCCTGCTAAACACGTAGTGGAACGCAAAGTCTCATAGGTGTATTTATAGGTCTGCTTTACCTCATTCTTCTGAGTTGTTTCTTATTCCTGACCAGAGATAAAATTTGGCTTTTTAGGGAAGGCAATTGGGTTTTATTTTGTGGAGTTTTTGCCCTGTTGCCATTAACACACAGCCTCCAACCTCAGGGTGTTGGATGGCTTCCAAAATCATGACCTTGAGAATATGGATTTCCTCCTTGAATGTGAGGAATTTCTAGTTGAAAGGGAGTTTCTATAACTGGAACCCTTCTTTTAGGTTAGACTGAGGAGCCTTTGCATTGGGTCTGCCTCTGTCCTGGCTTTTTCAGAATGTGCCAGGTTGCCATTTTTCAGTCTACCTTTTTTCTGTACATTCAGTGGACTTCCGTCAGCAAAGCCATAGGAGAGTTATAATTCCTATGCCAAAGGAGTAACTTTCACAGTTCACTAGAAGTGGTGGGATGGATGTGTGTGTATATCTGTGCGCGCTTTAGCCCACAGTTCCTTTCACTGGTTTCCCTTAACTCCTGCCGTCCTGCTCCACAGAGCTGTTTACTTTTAAGGAAAACTTGTATAATTAAAATTTTTAAATTTAATCAGTGTGATAAAATAAATATGAAAGATCCCACAGTAATAATAATGTTAAGTCCTATTAAACCGATAACAAAACCCTGTCTGACTTCAGATGCAAAATCAAGCCCCTTATTAAAGTAGTAGAGATATTAACATTTTTAGTTGAATAACATTTGAAATAGATCTCTGCTATTTCTGCTTCCCAGGTGGAACATTATCACAGTCTCCAATGGAGCTTATATGAACCTTTAAAGTATTTTCTTTTTTTTTTTTTTTTGTAAAAGATGTTATGGATATACTGGAAGTAGTAATTCATCAAGCATTAAGCTTCTCTGCCTACCAGTGCTGACAGAGGACATTCTGAAAGTACTTTCAGTCATTTCACCTTAGTGATTTACCAGTATTTCTTAATTTTGCTCTCTCCTGATTTCTTTCAAGTGTGACATATTAAATAATCATGGAAAATGAAATTGATTTTATGCAAGGCTCTATAATATAAGTCACATTTAATGAAAGACTCTACTTTCCTCTGTAGGTATTGGTGTCCCTATTATGCTGGCTTATGTGTATGGAGTTGTTCCAATTTCCCTCTGCCGAAGTGGAGGCTGTGGTGTGTCAGCAGGCAATGGAAAAGGTGTCAGGATAGAATTTGATGACGAAAATGATATAAATGTTGGTGGAACAAATGCAGCTGTAGGTAAGAAAAATCAGCGTTTCATTTTCTCTAAATACGGGCTTTGTGACTTAACATCTGAAGGCCTTAGGTACTAGAGTACTTACTAGCAGTTAGAGCTGCTTCTGCTCGTTGCTGAAAGACCACCTCTCAGCTGAGGGTAGCTTCTCTGTGTTCATGTTGTGCTGTGCTGTAGTGTGAGCATTAAAGCTTTTCTTGCCCATTTTAATCAAAGCCATACTCAAGTCTTTTCCCTAGGTAAAAGTTTTAAGATACAATTAACGCTGCTTTTTCAGAATCCTGGTTTGTAGAAGCTGGCTGGGTTTTTTTATCTATAATAGGAGGAACTAAATGCTGGTCTGATGCTTTATTTTTTAATTACATGGCAATATCCTTTGTGACAGACTCTCTCTGTGTTCCTTCACTCCATGTTACCTGTCCTATCCATGGTTAGCTTTTTGGTATCTTAAGTATGTGATGTCAGGCATAACCATGATAGCAACTCCAAGAAAGTCCTCTTTTTTTTTTCTTTTTTTTCTTTTCTTTTTTAATTTTTTCCACAGCTATCTTTTTGTGACAGTATGTTTTATAAATCCTTTTTTATAAATCCTTTTTTATAAATCCTTTTTTATAAATCCTTTTTTATAAATCCTTTTTTATAAATCCTTTTTTATAAATCCTTTTTTATAAATCCTTTTTTATAAATCCTTTTTTATAAATCCTTTTTTATAAATCCTTTTTTATAAATCCTTTTTTATAAATCCTTTTTTATAAATCCTAATTTCAGGAACAGTTTCTTGGTCACATTCTAGAAACTACGAAGTTCAACTTCTTAACTGACGAGCCTTCTTTATTTCTGTCTAGATACCACTTCAGTAGCAGAGGCACGTCATAACCCTAGTATAGGTGAAGGAAGCGTTGGAGGACTGACTGGCAGCTTGAGTGCAAGTGGTAGTCACATGGATAGAATAGGAGCCCTTCGAGACAACCTAAGTGAAACTGCTAGCACCATGGCCCTGGCTGGGGCCAGTATAACAGGGAGTCTCTCAGGAAGCGCAATGGTTAACTGCTTTAACAGGTAAGCGTCATGCTTTCTACCGTACAGTATCCTGCTCTGTATGTAAGCGGAGGAAGTGGGGTTTACTATGGGTTTTGATTTTTACTTTTTTAAATTGGTTCCTATTAAAAAGAACTATCTTTGTTCATTTTTGACAAACTTGCTGATTTCCAAGAGATCCTGCCAGACCACAATCCTCAAAGAAGAGTTTGAATTCTTTTCCGGGGCAAGTGGGGCCTGAGATCTTGTTCTTGTGCTTCCCAGGAGAGCAGCCTCTACCCAGGAGTCAGAGGAGGCGCCTCACGTCCAACACAGTCATGTTCTCCAGCATCTCACCCCAAAGTCAGAACTGCTGACTTGTTCACTAGGCTACAAGTACCAAGCAATGCCTTCAGAACACGTGGGTGGAGTGTGGATTCAAAATGGACTTAGGCAGGAGGAGGGGAGGTGGTTGGGCACCTGGCCTTGCCAAGGTGGCAACTTGCTGTCACTTAACGTGCTCAATACCTCCTGCGAATTGGGGCCTTACTGTTTGGCTGTCCTGTACCATGAAGAGAAAGGGTGTGTCTGGAAAGGACTGTTAACATTTAGGGTTCAGGATGGAATTTGCTCCTTAGATCAGGTGCTAACACTGTTCACTTTCCTGACTAATTCAGACATCCAGGCTGTATAGAATAAGGAGTACAGGATAGCATCAAAAGTACCCTTATGCTGTGACTGCTGGGTGAGGTATACCTATCCTCTTCTTTAAAGAGCTGAGTGGAAAACAAAACAAACACTTCCAGTTCACTGTCAGAACATAGATAAACAAGGCATTTGGAAAAAAAAATTATAATTTGATTTCTGGCTTATCTGCTCAGCCCAATGTGATTGCTGAGATTTCTGTTATTCCTGTTGCAGCTGATAATAATACGATATAAAACAGAGTACAGAACACAGTTCTCTGCCTGGTATTTGATTAGTAATAATTTTGCAGCTGGAGAAACATGGGAACTATCATGTCTTGAACTTATATACCCTTCTGGTTGTTCTTTCCATTTTTAGAGTGCAGAACACTAACTGCAAAAGCATTTTAGCTAAGCCTGGAAGTTGTTCTTGTAAATCTCAGGAAGGAAAGAATCTAGAACCTCTGTGTGTTGTTAACCTCTGGTTAACACACAACATTTTGCTTTGTTGAGAAATTAACCTGGTTTTGCTTTGGTGGTGTTTTAATCAAAGAATAGTAATTTTTGACATTGGGAAGAGAAAACCTGTTTCAGTAGGGTAAATATGCGCATCTGTACTGGAGTAACTAATAAACTCTGCTTGCTACTGAATGGTGGAGAAACCCTACAAGGTGACGCTGATTTTCAACTAGTGTGCTTCAGCTGTGCTAGCAGTACATGCAACTCTTTTCCTTTCTCTCTAAGACTGGAAGTACAAGCAGATGTGCAGAAGGAACGATACAGCCTGAGTGGAGAATCTGGCACGGTTAGCTTGGGAACAGTTAGTGACAATGCCAGTACCAAAGCAATGGCAGGATCCATTCTGAACTCCTACATCCCTTTGGACAGGTAAGAGATACGTGGTGAAAACAGAAGATTAATAAGCCTTGTTTATTAAAGGATATTCTAAGCATGTCGCAACTGTTCTACTTCAATGATTACCCTTTGAAACTGCAAATTTTATTACAAATTGAATGACATGTGACTGCTTACATTTTGCCAAGGCTATTTCCAAAGAACACCATGGCTGTAGCTCCGTGAAGTGTTCGGTCTTTCAGACTTTTTTTTTTTTTACTTTGGGCTGTTTAGTTTAAACACTTCACTTCTCTAAAACAAGTTAATCTCTAACTTTCTTCTGCTGTGTTTCTTGGAAAGCAGCAAGAGTTGTTTTGCTGTGCTAGCTGGCTTTTTCTTAGATGACCACTTACACTCTCGGATTCTTTCTTGTTCTAGGGAAGGCAACAGTATGGAAGTGCAAGTGGATATTGAATCGAAGCCAGCGAAATTCAGACACAACAGCGGAAGCAGTAGCGTTGATGATGGCAGTGCTGCAGGCCGTAGCAATGCCGGCTGTTCATCGGCCTGCTTGCCAGAAAATAAATCTAGTGCCACCAAGTGGTCCAAAGAAACAACAGCAGGGAAAAAATACAAAGGCAAGCTGAGAAAGAAGAGTAGCATGAAGATAAATGAGACAAGAGAGGACATGGATGCTCAGCTGTTGGAACAACAAAGCACAAACTCCAGTGAATTTGACTCTCCTTCTCTTAGTGATAGTATTCCATCTGTAGCAGATTCTCACTCGAGTCACTTTTCCGAGTTTAGTTGCTCAGATATGGAAAGTACGAAAACTTCCTGTAGCCATGGTTCCAGCGACTATCATACTCGCTTTACCACAGTCAGTGTTCTCCCAGAGGTGGAAAATGATCGCTTGGAAAACTGTCCACAGCCAAGTGGAATCCCTGTGCCTGTTCTAACAGCCTCAAGCACTGACGTTCCACAGCTGAGTTACATTGCTGAGGAAGGCATTAATAATGGATCTTCGACAGATGCAGATTTAGGTGTTGGTGAAACACTGAAAGAAACAAACAACAACCATTCACAACATGCTGTGGAATTAAGCACTGCTATTCAGACTGAAATTTAAGCCTGTAAGTGCTGCAAAAATGTATTTACCACTAAAGAACCCTGTCTGAAAGCTAGTTGAATTACATGTGGCTTCTGTAAGCTTCAGGTGACCAGCAGAAGCATTTTATATATACTTGTCTGATAAGACAAAATACTTCATATGGATCTTAGACCTGTGTGAAGAGACATGAAGGCTTTAACCAAGTGCATTACAGCAGTACAGATACGTCCATGTTTTGTATTTTTGCCACAACTTTGCTTGAAAGCATATACTTGGTGTATTTAGATAAAAATTGGTGAGTTCTTAATATGTTAAATGCTGAAATGAATATGTCCTGCACTGTTCACTTGGAAAATATGGGGGTTGGGATAAATGGGTGTTAGCTGAGCGTTAGTGACTGCAAACGGTTGTTGTGTGAACTCTCTTTAAGGGAAGCAAGAGTTTTGCAGAGACTTATACGAACATATTTCAACAGTGAATATTTGTAATGATAATTTTTTTTCATAACTGGACACACTGTATTTAGAATGCATGTAGAATGAACTGCATATCTTCAGATGGATGTAGCCTGTGTCAGAAGTGTTTGTATGTGTGTACACTTTGAGCAAGGTTATGGCATTTTACATAACTTTGAAACAGAAGAAATTGGTACTTAAGATATGGTGGAATGGAGACATCACCTGTGAAGAACAGTGGGGTTACTGACTTGTCCATACAACCAACCATGCAGCAGATAAGGCTACTACATAGTATGTAAAAACTGTAAAATAACAATCTGGTGATTTATAAACATTGTAGAAAAGCAGATGCAGTCACCTTTCATTAGGGGGGAAGAACAGTGCCCCATCAATTCTTGGTGCCTTTGGAAAAGACTGGGTTTGAAGTGCCTGGTCGATCAAGGATTTTACTGTAATGTTTTCGAGAATGTCTTCTTTGGCCACCTTGGATCACAAAATAAAATTCTAGGGAATAAAATGACTGTGGTAGATAAATGTATAATAATAGTAATGAAGTATTAGCCTACCAAAGACTCACTCAGGCTTTAGTGGACATGAAATCTCTTTGCAAGACGTGCATATCTTCAGTCCCAGAATCAAAGTGCAGTGCAATGACTGCCCACGTGCAAAGATGGGTTCCGAATATGCTGGCTTTTTTCTTTTTCTTTTGCATATAGAAGATGTACAGCTGAACACAAGCTGCAGTTGGCCAAAGCGCCTGCACTGTTAACATTTTTTTGCTATGTAATTCACTAAAATGGAAAAAAAAAAAAATTGTGAATATCAGAATAACAGTTAACAATGTTCTGTCTTGTGTTTCATGTATTGCTATTATGGTGCTACTGGAAGTTTGGTTGGATAAAAAGAAAATGCCATGAGCTGCAGTCCTCTTCCGTGGCTTATCCTCACCAGTTTCAGTAATACACTTGTAACACTAGTGCCAGTTACGTTATTTGGTAATGCTTATTACAGTATTTGTATATTTGCAGTTCAGTTTTGCTCAATAATATGCGTGTAAACTGCATATCTGAAATAAATGTCTAAATACTGACTTCTGGTGGCCCTTTGCTTAGGTGCTGACTGATGTCCTCTCCTGTTGCCTTTAAACTCTTCCATTTTGTAAGGTGTGCTTTGAAAGTTGAATGCTCTGATACTATGGAATGTAAGAGCTGAAGTCAGTTGCGTTTTGTACAAGACCTCAACCTGACTGCCATTCTGTCAGATGAAAAGAAATCAGTGCTGCCTCTATGGCAGGCAGGACAGGGAATGGTTTTCTGAGAGGATGCAGTTCTGGCATAAGCGTTATTACTCTTGAAAGAAATTGCACCATCTTGGCACAAGTGGACAGGCTGTGGTCAGATTGCTGAGCCAAACTCAAACTCTTTCTCAAGTGATGCTCTTCTCAATTCACACAGTCAGTATGAAGTTCATTCTGAAATGCTGTAAATTGAACGGAGTTTCTGGGTAACAGCTGGCATTTTTTGCTTGGCTGAGCTGCCCATACATTAGGCTCCTTTCCTCAGCTGCATCATGACAGGCTCGGGAAGTAAACTAAAACTGATCGGGATGCATTACAGAAGACAGAGCTGCATCTGCCTCATCCCAAACCCATGTGTAAGCTGCATTTATATCGGGGTGAATGACAACAGGGTAACTGCTCTGCTGGGTCAACTTGAAAGCTACAGTTGGAACATTATTTATACTGTTTCCAAAAGCAGATGGTCAAAGAGAGAATAAGAAATAGGATGAGTCTTTAGTGGTAAGACCAGTTCACTGAGCGCCCAGCCCCTTGAACCAGAAGACAGAGACAGGGAGCAGAACAAAGGCCCCACAATCCAAGAGGGAACAGTCAGTTAACTACTGCACTACTTGGATGCGCACAAAGCTATGGGGCCAGATGGGATCCATCCAAGAATTCTGAGGAAGCTGGCGGAAGTGCTCACCAAGCCACTTACCATCATTGATCAGCAGTCCTGGCTAATGTGGGAGGTACCAATCAACTGGAGGTTAGCAAATGTGACGCCCATCCACAAGAAGAGCCGGAAGGAGGATCCAGGGAACTACAGGCCTGTCACTCTGACCTTGGTGCCAGGGAAAGTCATGGAGCAGATCATCTGGAGTGCCATCACAGGGCATGTACAGGACAGCCAGGTAATCAGCCCAGTCAGCATGGGTATGAAAGGCAGGTCCTGTTTGACCAACCTGATCTCCTTCTATGACAAGGTAGCTCATTTAGTGGATGAGGAAAGAGCTGTGGATGTTGTCTACCTGGACTTTAGTAGAGCCTTTGACCCTGCTTCCCACACCATTCTCCTGGAGAAACTGGCTGCCTATGGCTTGGGTGAGTGTACTCTTTGCTGGATCAAAAACTGGCTGGATAGCTGGGCCCAGAGAGTGGTGGTGAATGGAGTTATGTCCAGTTGGTGGCCAGTCACAAGTGGTGTTCCCCAGGGATCAGTATTGGGGCCAGTTCTCTTTCACATCTTTATCAATGGTCTGGATGAGGGGATCGAGTGCACCCTCAGTAAGTTTGCAGATGACGCTAAGTTGGGAGGTAGTGTTGATCTGCTTGAAGGTCGGGAGGCTCTACAGAGGGATCTGGACAGGCTGGATCGATGGACTGAGGCCAGTTGTATGAAATTCAACAAGACCAAGGGCTGGGTCCTGCACTTGGGTCACAACAGCCCCATGCAATGTTACAGGCTTAGGGAAGAGTGGCTGGAAAGCTGCCCAGCAGAAAAGGACCTGGGGGTGTTGGTTGACAGCCAGCTGAAGATGAGCCAGCAGTGTGCCCAGGTGGCCAAGAAGGCCAACAGCATCCTGGCTTGTATCAGCAATAGTGTGGCCAGCAGGAGCAGGGAAGTGATTGTTCCCCCTGTACTTGGCACTGGTGAGGCCACACCTTGAATACTGTGTCCGGTTTTGGGCCCCTCACTACGTGAAGGACGTTGAGGTGCTGGAGCATGTCCAGAGAAAGGGAGCAAAGCTGGTTGAACGGTCTAGAAAACAAGTCTGATGAGGAGCAGCTGAGGGAACTGGGGTTGTTTAGCCTGGAGAAAAGGAGACTGAGGGGAGACCTTACTGCTCTCTACAACTACCTGAAAGGAGGTCGTAGTGAGGTAGGAGTTGGTCTTTTCTCCCATGTAGCAAGTGATAGGACAAGAGGAAATGGCCTCAAGTTGTGCTGGGGGGTTTAGGTTGAATATTAGGAAAAATATCTTCTCAGAGAGGGTGGTCAAGCATTGGAACAGGCTGCCTAGGGCAGTGGTGGAGTCCCTGTCCCTGGCGATGTTCAAAAGAGTGTAGATGTGGTGCTGAGGGACTTGGTTTAGGGACCCTGCAGTGCAGGGTGTACGGTTGGACTTGATGAGCTTAAAGGTCTCTTCCAACCAGGTGATTCTGTGATTTTTGGGGGGGATTTCCCTTCAGTCTGAACACTTCTAAAAAGTGCATTGTTACTGAAGAGTAAAGGTGTGAAGATCAGCGTTAACTGAATGAAGCATTTGCTGTTCATCATCTTACAACACTGGTTTGTGAATTCTGGTGTAATTTTTCAGGCCTGAGTAGTGAACTGCAGTGTTCACCAATCCTTTAGGTAGAGGCTGGAGAAAGGAGTAAAACGTGACTCGGTGAGCCAGTCGTGCTTCTGTCACTGCACATGCACTCCAGCTGGCGAAAGTCCTTCAAGGCCTCCTTTTTCTAAAGCTCTGTGCAAGTTAAATTTTTGTGCAGTCTCATACGACCACCTTCACTTAGTCATCTTAAGCCAGCTGTTACTTGCTCCATTCAGTACAGCAGAAGGGGAACCTCCCCTTTGGTTTTTATTTTCAATGTAGTTTTGAATCTGATGTCTCCTGCAGTAATGGTTTGTTGCTGATCATATAGTAAGGATACAAGACGTAGCCTGTGGACAAGTGAATGTGATGTCCCCCAGAAAGGGATGTGGTTTTGTAGGGTTCTCCTTGCCTGTGTGAATGCTGCCCTTGCTACCAAATCTGCTGTCCCCCGGAGGAGGGGGCACCAAGCGTTGCCCTGAGGGCATTAAGGTGAGTGAACAGATTTGACTCCACATTGAAATTCAGAGCCAAACTCTCACATCTCTACACTGAAGCGCTCTGCCAGACAGCACAGCGCCACAACCCACCTGCGTGAAGGAAGCAGATGCAATGGTACCATGAGCAGAGACTGAGGTTAGGGTCAGACAGTTCCTGTGAGATCTTCAGCTCTGCAACTTCCCCATCATGGCAGCCCCCACCTAGACTGGGGAAACACAGCATTTCAGGTAGGTGAAGTGTGTTCCTGGCTCTGTGGGAGAGTTGCCACGTGACCGTGTTCAGCTTCACTTCTGCACAGGAAACCTGAGATTTGCCTCCCAGCTCTCTTGGAGTATGGAAAGCTGCAAGTGAGTGTGGTCATCCAGCACTGAGCTGCTGGTCAATCCCAAGGTCACGAGGGTTGGGCACTGCCTTGGTGTTAGCACAAATGCAGAGCTGTCACTTCAGCGGCTTGTGGGAAGCCCAAAGGGAGAGGGACTGTGTGGTCGAGCAAACCTGTCCTGCTGCTCCCCAGCCATGTCCTGGATGGCAACATGTCAGAGAGTGAGTGCACCAAGTTACACAGACAAATAGACCTGTGTGCGAGGCTCCTGCATAACCCTTCTGGCCCCATCTCCAGCTCCCAGCCATTCTGTTTGTGTGCTCCGTGGGAACCATGGGGCTGGAGAAGGAGTTCAAGTGCCTGGGAGCACAGCAGGGTAAGAGCATCCCCTTGCCAGCCTCTGGGCTGATACCCTAAAACATGATCAAACCGCTGCACTAGGCTTCCCTTGGCATGTTTTGAGTTTGGCTCAGGCAGCAGAGGGAACAGGGATCTGCCTTGCACAAATCCAGCCTCCTTGCGGGAGCAGGGAGCTCAGCCACAATCTTGAACCTGCTGTCACACTTGACTCACATGCCCAGCCAGGTAACTAGGTATCCCTGAGATGTGATGGACTCAGCATCTACCTGCACCCCAGTCATTTTTTAGGCAAAGCCAGCAAGCTGACAAAACACAGCTCTCCTTTCACCAGGTCCTGGTGAGCTGGCTTGACAAAAGGACTATTACTGCTTACTGTCTCCACAATAAGGATATTAAAATTCACAACAGCCTGAATTAGAGCAGTTGGGTTAAGGCACAAGACCGGTGCTGATAGGGTGCTGTGGCTCGAGCTACCCTTTCCTCACAGGCTGTGTGCTGAAGAAGTTTCTGAACAGCCATTCTGTGCGCTGGGCACTTTATCCTCCTGTAATCCCTCTTGCTTACAACTCATGTTGCTGAACGTACTTATGAGGGAGGCGTTTAGCAAGCAGCAACTGAGAAATCACACGGGACTGCAAGGAAATGACACTGGTGTCCTGCGCTGCTGCAGCTGGAGGCTGCGTCTCACACTGAAACGTGTTACATCCCCGTGGGATGGTAAACAGTGCTGCACAGGCAGAGACCCAGCACATGAGGCAGTACTTACCGGTAAGTGACATTTAAAACCCGGTCAGCCAGCCACGCGGTGTGACACCCTGCTGCGAGCTGCCTGCCCTTTGTCCCTTGGGTAG
Organism: Bucorvus abyssinicus; assembly: GCA_009769605.1. NCBI lineage: Eukaryota > Metazoa > Chordata > Aves > Bucerotiformes > Bucorvidae > Bucorvus > Bucorvus abyssinicus. The sequence continues at coordinate 13,138,856 of CM020033.1, read as the reverse complement.
CTGCAGCTCGTGAGCAGTGACTCAGGTCATGAATCCTGCTTTACAAGTGGGGATGGAGTCTCGTTGCCTACTGTTCAAATATATATATACTGTTTATTGTAATGAACAAGTCTAAATACATCCATTCGCGTGCTTCTGGAAGGCCTGGTAGCCACAAAAGTCAGCCCTTTATTTGTGTAACTGGATTACATAAAGCAGAGCAGGGTCTGACGAGCGGAAAAAACTTCCCACGTAAGAGCAAAGAGTGTGGTTTGCTCATAACTGGGCAGGAAGAGCAAAAAGAGCGGTGGCGTGGGCTCTGCAGGCAATCAACTTCTTGTCCAGAGAAAGAACCTTGACATGATCACACTCATCCCTGTCGCACCTCTTTAGGTGACAGCACTTGTTCAACCTGGAACTGGGTTCTCTAGAAACTTCAAAAGTACTGTAAAGGAAGCAACAGCCATGCGATGCTCTAGCCCCCAGCCAGCAGCCGCCTTTTCAGCAGTTACAGAAAGGAACACGCTCTCTCTCTTTTTTGTGTGGAAAACGGGTTTGTATCCGTGAGCGAACCGCTCACTGCCAGCCTGGTGAGCTGAGCCGCGCAGGGTGGTTTTACTCTGCCATTTGCTGTGTGGGGGCTGTCCACCTTAGTGCCTCTTTGGGACCACACTTGTTCCCACCACCCGAGTGGCCAGTGCTCTTCTCCTGAAGCAGGTGCCTCGTCCCACGCGGTGGGCTGCCAGGGAGCTGAATCTTTTGTCATCTCCTGAAAAGCTGTACCGACTAAGGAGCCTGTTTCTGCTCGGCAGAGCCACAGAGTCGGTGGAGGCACTACAAGGACACAGAGGAACACCACAATGTGGCTTTATCAGAGCCAGTGGGCTGACCAACACCGGCCGGTGACCGAGTGGGTACCGGGTAAGGGATCGTGGCACCAAAGAACGACTCTAACAGCGATGGTTTGGCATTAGAAAACACCAAGTGCAGAGAATAGAGAACACAGGAGAAGAAGGAGAAGAAAAGCACAAGGGGATGGAGGAAAACCACCACCCTTGGTGCCGTCGGCCACGTCCAGCCATGTCTGTTCCCGCCCAGCAGGGGCCGCGCTGGCTCCTCCACAGTGAGCGCGCGCGCGGCGCGCCGCAGCTGTTTGTAGCGCGCGGTCCCTCGGCTGGGCATGCGCAGATGCTCTCCTGATAGATGCTGGAAATGGGTCCGGGGGCTTGGTCGCGCGCGGTTCTTCACTCCGAGGTGTGGCGGGCGGTCGTCTTGTCCCAGCCCCTATCCGAGCTGCGCGCCCTCCCGCACGGACGCGGTTGGATGGTTCCCAGGCAGAACGGCCGGCACAGGCACAGGCACAGCTCCCACCTTGCCTCCGAGGCAGAGGAGCCGGCTCAGGGGCAGAGCCGCCCTGTTTTTCCCTATTGCCGGTCAGCATAACCTCCCTGAGGGGAGCACAGTCCAAACGTCCGAAAACAACCCTTTAAGGTGTAACATCAGTCCATCACAGCAGGTTTTTGTATTAGTGTGGGTTTGGTGCTTTTTTTTTTTTCCTTCCCCCTTTCTCCAAAAACAGTGGATCAGGGTGGATCCACCTGGACAGGCTCTATCAACAGGCCAAGGCCAATGGTATGAGGTTCAACAAGGCCAAGAGCCGTGTCCTGCACTTGGGTCACAACAGCCCCATGCAATGTTACAGGCTTGGGGAAGAGTGGCTGGAAAGCTGCCCAGCAGAGAAGGACCTGGGGGTGTTGGCTGACAGCCGGCTGAAGATGAGCCAGCAGTGTGCCCAGGTGGCCAAGAAAGCCAACAGCATCCTGGCTTGTATCAGCAATAGTGTGGCCAGCAGGAGTAGGGCAGTGATTGTCCCCCTGTACTTGGCACTGGTGAGGCCCCACCTTGAATACTGTGTCCAGTTTTGGCCCCTCACTACGTGAAGGACATTGAGGTGCTGGAGTGTGTCCAGAGAAGGGCAACAAAACTAGTGAAGGGTTTGGAGAGCAAGTCCTATGAGGCACAGCTGAGGGAACTGGGGTTGTTTAGTCTAGAGAAAAGGAGACTGAAGGGAGACCTCATCACTTTCTACAACTAACTACCTGAAAGGAGATTGTAGTGAGGTGGGGGTCAGTCTCTTCTCCCATGTAGCAAGTGATAGGACAAGAGGAAACGGCCTAAAATTGCATCAGGGGAGAGTTAGGCTGGATATTAGGAAAAATTTCTTCATCAAAGAGGTTGTCAAGTCGTGGTACAGGCTGCCCAGGGCAGTGGTGGAGTCCCCATCCCTGGAAGTATTTAAAAGATGTGTAGATGTGGTGCTGAGGGACATGGTTCAGTGGTGATCTGGCAGTGCTGGGTTAATGGTTGAAGATCTTAAAGGTCTCTTCCAACCAAAAGGATTCTGTAGGTGTTAATGCTGAGGGGGTGATGATAAGCCCAATGCTACGCTGTGATTTGTGTCTCCCCACCACAAAACTAGGTATGCCAACTGAGATTCTCTTGCCCTCTTCTAGAGACAATGTTTTGCTCTTAGAAGGATGTAAAAACCACTATCAATAAACCAAAACAGATTATTCCCCCTCCCCCTCCTTGTCCCACTCTATTGCTTCTGGGGCCCTGTGTTTACACTGAAACCACGCAGAAAGCCACCCCCTGCAGTGCAGAGGCAGACAGCCATATTCCTACTTTTGACTGGCAGAGCCGCTCAACCCGGCAACCAAGCAGAGATGCTGCTTATGGAGGGTAGAGGGGGACAGAAGAGCATGATTAAAAATTGCTAAGGGCAGAGCAGAGAACCAGATTTAGAAGCCATGAGTGTTTCAAAATAGGGGAAAATTAAGGAAAAAAAAAAAAAAAAGAAAAAAGAAAAGAAAAAAAAAAGGAAAGAAAAAAAAAAAGAGAGCAGGAGGGGCAGGGACAGGAAATGCCCTGGGAAAGATGAGCTCCTGACCCAGCAGCGGGGAAAGCAGCAGTTCAGCTAATCTGTGGCTTCTCCTGCTGACGATGTCACTGTGAGGTGTAAGCACAGCAGGGTCAGGGGAAGCAGAACTGATGTCGCAGTTGGTCCTGTGGTGAGTAAGGGGATGCTTTCGGTCAGCAGCTGCTTATCCCACGTTGTGCCACGTTGAAAGGCAGTGGGATGCTGCTGTGGCCTCCTCCGTGCCCCAAACTGAGCTACCTTCTGTTTCAGACGACACTCAAGCTGGAAGGTATTACAAGAAAAGGTACCTTACTGGACTAGTTCCCAGTTTCTAGTTTAATTCCCAGGGAATAATTAAAACTGTCCTATAATTAACTGTGATACCGTATATCCATTCATGAAAACCCACTTGTCTATTTCCTCATGGACAAATGATTTATCAAGAACACTCCATTTACAAATTTCTTGTCTTTTAAAGCCTTTTTGTCTTTTTAATAAGGTCTGATTGTCTCCTGAATTTACTAAGTTATATTTTTTATTATGCTTTACTGCTGCAAAGATTCTGATTTTTGTCTTCAGTGTAAAAATGAACCATACAGCTGACACACAAACTCTATCAGTCAAGACTGCTTCTTAGAAGGTATCTATCTATCTAAAGAGCTTCTTATACTTGGGGGTTTGGGTAGCACAGAGAACGATTTAACATCACCAAGAGCTTTTGCGATGTGGTGGCTTTTGATGTTGGCTCTTACTCAACTGTAGTTTTCAAGCAACTAGGACTATTGTAAAATTACATAGCTAGGTTTTATGCTTTCTTTTAGCAAAAGAACTTATTCCTAATCTGTGTATTATTAATCAATGCTCCTACTTGTTATTTCCTGTTATTAAAAGCATTCTGAACTCTATTAAATGAAAATTGATTAGGTTTTTTTAAACCATGTCAGAGTTGCACATCTACAACGTATCTTCTCTGAGCATACTAAACTGCAGTGGAAAAACTACAAAGACTGAAATCATTAGCACAGAAATTAATGAATGTGAATACCTCCCCACCACGACTGAAGAATGAAATAGTCACTTTGTTGGTTAAGTACAGTTGGTTATGCATAGATCAGATGAGTGATAGCTCTCTCTTGAGCACATGACCGTCCCATAAAGAAAGGACATTTAAAATAAAAAACCATCACTTGTACTGATAGTGCTTTAGGAATTAAAAGCCTCATTTTTGGCACTCCAAGACAAAACTCATAATCCACATGTCAGAATTATAAGCTTTAAGAGTGTAGAACTAGAAAAGAGAAGCCTTAATTGTACTTTTAAAGAAAAAAAACCTTTATTTTTTTAGTTAATATACACCTGAGAAAATTTTTCATTAGAACATTCTTAATGATATTTCTGCAGTGCCAGTGAGTTCGATATACATTTATATCATAAGTGCAAAGAAGGCATTGGGATATTTGAAAAATTTAAAATCTTCATCTTGAAAAAAGGAGCTTTGTCAGAATCAAATGTAAAACATAAGTACTGCCTGAAATAAATTAAAAAAAAATCATACTGGTCCTCAAAATGGTTTTACTTTTAGCTTTATAAATATGTCTGTAAACAGAAATAGCTGGTGTTTTAAATACTCTGATTACAAAACTCAGAGTTCTGTTCGCCACTGTCACTTTGCAAACCAGCAGTCCTAGGAAAAAATAAGTCTCTGTGCGCTAAACGCTACTCACTTGTTAATAATGTTAAAAACATACCCACTTATTTAATAATTAATTGTTTTGATTCAAAGAAGTGTTCCATGACAGGCGAATGCATAATTCATTCACCTTTTCTGCTAAGCTGTACTGCACCGAAAATATTTAAATCTGTTTTATATAGACCAGGGATAGTGAAGAAACAGACAGCCTGTAGGAGTTTATGTGGAACATGTTCATACTTTTTGTAAACTCATTTTAGCAAAGCTATTGCTAAGTAAGTGACCCGTTTATCTTGAAGACACTTCTTTATCACAGGAACATACAATTCACAAAGTTATATAACAAGCAATGACTAGAAGTGTATTATCTACTGTACCATCAAGATAATTCACATTCTATATATAATGTAAAATGTAATTTTATATATATAATTAGCTCAGTGTAAATAAAATCAGTATGCCAAATAACATCAACTCTGAACTGAACACAGACATGCATTAAATTCTAGAGATTAAAAATGTATACAACTACAAGAAAAAGGAGCAGCAAGTTTTAAACATGCATATGCTTGTCAAAACAAAACAGAATTCAAACAATCTGGGTAAGGACCCACTTCAGCCCATGGAAGGCTGCAGAGTTCATAGATCCGCCTTATGAACATGAACTATATGCATGTAATCAATAAATTTTAACTTCTTAAAGTTCATAAACCTTTTTAAGGCTCTCGAGATCTTCCAAAGAGTACTGATTATTCTGGTTTTCTGAAAGTAAGTCAAACAGTTGCTGAACCTGTTCTTTTTCGTTTTTGCTAAGGAGGGCCAGCACCATCTGAAAAACAGAGTATTTTATGATTAGCACAGGTTGACTGAAAATCATAGTATTTGACAGAGATACCAAATCAGTGTATCATTTCCTTTTAAGCTACAAAAATTTCCGTTAGGTTTCTGTGAAACTGAAGTACACAATTGATCTAGGTTCTTACCTTAAATCTTTCTGCTTTACTCAAGTAGAAAAGGTGCTGATACACAAGGCCAGGATCTTTTCCAATTACGTAATATTCCAACGACTGGATAAAAATCAGGAAGATTTCTCCTTCGAGTTTGTTACTTAGCAGCACTGGCAAATTTTTTGGATCAGTAAGTGTTAAAAGATCTGCACAAGCAGCTTTATCCTTATTGGTATTCACTGCATTTATAATCTGACCAAAGTCATAAGCATTAGATGGTTCAGAAATATGCAGTTTCTCAGAGGTCTCCAGTGGCACACTCCTCTGAACTGCTTCCTTAGACGTAGCATGATCGGTCACAACATCTTCTGATGTAGCAAACTGCCTCTCTTCCTGTTCATCAGATTCAGTCACCTCCACAAAGAAAATGGCAACAAGTCATGTCAATGTGGACGTATGGATAACCTGAAGCTTCATAAACTGAGTGCGTATATCCATCAATAACGTCACTAAAGATGGCATTTTACCCTTCATAAAAGAAAGGCACCTGTGCTCTTTTATATACTACTTTGCCCCAGAACAGTACCTCTCTAATTCACCTTTTAAGGTTTGTAGTCAAAGGTGCATATTTTTTACATTTCCTTTCACTGCCTGGCACTCCACTATAGAAAGACAACTGAAGACCACTGGGAGAAGCTAAGGAGGACTGTATACATGTCTTAAATGTGAAGTTCCAGAAGACAAGCAGAACTGAAGTCAAGTCACCAGATAGATACCCATGTTTCATTTCAGTGCTGTGCCTCAGAATAGCATAGGTGTATGGCAGCTGCATCAGGCTGCTGTGGAAGGAGAAAACTCAGCGTGGTCTCACTGCTTGAGTATCCACTTGACTTCTCCTAAGTTTGCAGCCTATATCGAGTTTTATGAATCAGTCGCTAGAAAAATTAACCACAGGTTCAACTACATTTGCTAAAATCTATTTCAAGCTATCAAGAGTTGTGGAATTAGTATAAACTGACTAAAACTCATTGAACAGAATGTCGGCAAAGGATGCCAAGTTTTTTGGAAAGTCTAAAGATACTGTATTGCATATAGTACAGGAGAGCTAGATTAGTCATTTTTGGGAAATACTGCATTGGATTTATAGACATTTTGTTATAATTTTCAACAATCCTTAGTATCAAGAAAGAAATCTTGTCTTTTATAAAATTATAGCTTGATTAAACTGGAATAATATTGATAAATCCCAGTTTCTAATTTTCCTTGCTTTTCTTTGCAGTCTGTTTTCACAGAATTACCTGCTACTACAGCAGATAAGACAGAGAAGGCTCTCTAAGGGGGCGTCTGTAATTATGAAAGCAAACAGATGCTTCCTGCCCCACCCCTGGAAAAATTACCACTGCCAGTAGTTAGCTGCACTCTGAACAATGTAGTCACTTCCCAAACCTTCTCTAAACACTCTCCAGGTCCCTTTGTTTGTCACAACTCAGAGCTTAACTGAACACTACACCCGGCTTAATGCTGGTTACATAAAATTCCATGAACTCGTGACAATCTAAGTTTTCACTAAAACAAATTGTTTCTATATTAATAATTGCAGTTTCCATTATAGCATCATTTGAAATTACATTATCAAATCACGGTATTAACGTACAGACTGGTAACTATGTACTTTATATTTTAAAATTAAAAGGGAAAAAACCCCCAACATTCTAAAGTACCAGCAAAGCTACAATCTCAAGTTATCAGATGACTGAGAAAATCCTTTCATCACCTAATTCTACCCAGAGCTCTGCAAGGCTAACATTTTGATCCAGTATATAACATCATGTCACATACTTCTTTTATATGATCCTACTCTTGCTCTTTAAGGTAGGATTTCATTCTTCAGACCAGTACCCTTAACTACTAGCGCTCCTGCTGACAATGAATCTTTGCCAGCACAGCCCCAGAGGCTTCTGAGCAGCACAGACTTTGAAAGCAAAACTGCCATTTGACAGTCGTGTTCTGTAAAATAGGTATTTCAAAGTTCAAGCAGCTTTTTTCACAAGGAGCATGTCCTCAAGTTTAGTGCCATCTAAACACACTCTTTCCATTTCTGCTGTGGATCTGACTATACTTCAAAGCAGTCCGAGCTTTACTATAGAATGTAATGGACACTGAACACATCATGTAAAAGAACCCTCAAAATAACATGAAAAATACAACTCCACCCCCGCAAAAATATAAAGCTAAGAAGTGCAAAGCAAAGTTTTAATATTCTCTCTTCAAATATGTGGCTTCTGTACTGCCTGCCTTTAAAAATGAACAGGTATACCTCTTGTATGGTTATTTTCTTCCTTTGCTTTTGTTGACTGCCAGCTACAGCACTGCTGTCAAGGTTAAGCAGCTGGGTCACCTCCTCCAGTTCCTTTTTTGCTTCAAGAACGTTTGGATCTATTATTAGTACTCTGTTGAAATCATCAACACTGGCTTGATAATTCTGTAAGTAGAAGGGAAAATAAGCACACCACTAGAAAAAGAAATTGGAACTACCATACTGTCCTTTACAATTAAGAAAAATAAAAATGCTGGGATCTTGACATTAAGTAGCCAAATATAATCTAAATAGAGACAGTGTAATTTCATTAGAGGGGAAAAAAGGGAACAGGATGAGTCTGAGCTAGTATTTTGTGACTGAACACTTCCGTATTAAGTATCTAAGAGGAAATAATTTATTCTGAGAAACATATTCCCCGTACTGGAGAACAGGTTATTGAGAGTTGTTGCTTTTAAGCATAATTGCTTACAGTGTAACACTTCTTCAAGATTAATATAATATGAGTCTATCAATAGTTCGTGTACTTGCTTTATCCATAGAAGAGAGTTAAATTTAGCTTAGATTAAAAGCATACCTAATCTTCCCGGGATTAAAACCAACAGACCATCTCTTACAGTTTGAGAAGGGAAATTTTTGGTAATACCTGAGAAGATTGGGATTATGTTATGAACTCTGGGATAAACAGCATTAGGACAAACACAGTGATAGAGTGGCATTAGCACACAGTTCCTCAATAATCAGTCTTGTCATTTGTTTCATGTTTTTATTTCAAATTTCGACATTAGGAATTATGGTTTCTTAGACTAAATTCTCTGGAGGGACGAAGTTAATAGCATCAACTCTGAGGAAGACTGAAATATCACATAGAAAAATCGAGACACTTTGAGGGCTGGAGTACCAAAAATAAGGAATAAATGTGGCAGTAAACAGTAAAAGATTATGCAGACAGTGAAAGATCAACATCCTTTCTTTGTGTGAGGGACCTAATATTTCTTCTGTTCCCAAGCAGTATCATTAAGTTGCTGGAAGTCATTTATATTATCATGAAAAAAATACTCATGTACCAGCTGAGATATTGCCCAGCATCTCAACAGTGATAAAAGCACTAGTGTACAAGTCACTCACATTTGCTTTCCTACATGGAATATTTTGTTCAATACTGATGTATTGAACAGTATTCAAGGTGCAGAGACATTGCACTAAGTCTGTAAGTGAACTGAAGTCTGCTATATCATGCAAGAAGAGTAAGAGACTAGAATTATTTGGCCTTAGCAAATGAATGCAGAAAGGGGGCAGATTGCTTTCATCAGAAAACAGCTATTAAGCAAAACCATTTGAATTACAGATGTGACGATTCACAACTACAGACAAATGAGATTCTGGATCAGACTTCTGAAAATGATCACAAGGGTCAGCAAACAACCAGCACTCCTGGATTTAAAACTGCAGCCTCTCAACAAAAACTATACAAGATGGTTATACCCAAAAGCAGGAGACTGAACTATCAGCTGTAGGAGACATGGTCCGGGGTCCTGTGTTACAGGCCTAATTCATCACACATGCATGATTTTCTCCTGATCTTCCCATAACTACATCTCAACAGATCCATAAAATCCCTCATTTAATTAAATTGCATTAAATTCCACTGCAGCTTTTGTGGTTAAATATCTGGTATTTATGGACAAATAACACTTCCCAGCTTAGTTAGGTCTTTGACAAACTACATGCTTTTAGCCCTTAAAATTTTTCATTACAGGGTCATTTGTCACCCTCAAATCACTTCTGTTGCTTTCAAGAATCACTCACATCCCTGGAATTAGCACTAATGAAGGTATTAAATCCAACCACAACAAAACATTTGGGGAATCTCCAGCTCAGACTGTTCTGAAGGAATCCACGAACAGCGTGTTTTACATTATGTCTTCAATAATGCAAAAATAGCTTTTTTTAAGGATATTTTAAAAACCCCAAAAGTTATTTCTCCATTCTGTAATTCCCCTTTTTTGACTGGTTGAATCACTATATACCTTTGCTCATATATATACTTATTTTTTATCAACTTAAACAACATAAGGTTATAGGTGATTAATACCAGGTAGCTTGGTACTTTAAAAATTCACCAAAGCAAACTTTCAACATTTCATAGCTACTGTTACAGACGAACAAATGTATCACAAGCAAAAGATCCCATGGTTCCCATGACTTGCATTTGGAACTACAAGGGGATGAGAACAGGCTAGTACATAGCTAAGCACAACCAGGGTGTCTGTCCTCAGGTGATTTTTAAGCTGAGAAACAATCAGGTAATCTTTTGTTAAGACATCAAACATAATGGCAGTCTGAGCTATGTATTCATTTGGTGGACACTGCTGGAACTTTGAGTGATCACCTCCCGTTATAAAGAGCAACATGGGAGAAAGCACTGACGATGCTTATTTAAAGACACTTGTAAAATTTAATACAAAGTATATGATGACAGCTGCCATCATGAGCCGATAGAAGTGAGAAGCTGATAATTCAATACCAGGGAAGAGCTGACAGGTAGGGTAAGGATTGCTATGAAAGAGTTATGAAGTGTAGAGGCCAATAAACATCACTGAAGAAAGGGAACCAAAAGAGGGATGGACAAGAGGAACAACATGGTTCAAGTGGTGGTACACAAGATTTGCAGTTGTATTCAGCATGGATATAATTCAGTGATATAATCTGCATTTATGATGATCAGGTAAAAGGATACTCAAAAAACCTGTGTGCAAGATGAGCACAGTACAGACACCAACACTGTATGGATGGAAAGGAAAAGGTTAAGTATCAACACCGTCTGCAGAGGTTTGTAATGTGTTTAGGGAAGGAAGAGAGAGAGAACGAAGATAATTAAAACCCTGGTTTAATATGACAGGCAGATGCCAAAGATTTAATATGAGCAGATGCCAAAAGACAGCTTGAGCTTTTAGTTTGGACAGATGAAGACAGACTTGGAGAGAATCCATTTGTCGTCAGCAAAGATACAGTAAACATCTTGACAGGAAAACCAGATTAGGATACCCAGAAGAATATTAGAACATCAGAACAGAGTTGAAGCTTGCTTAACCAATCTCTAGCCAAACCTCATTTATTCCAATATTCTTATATTTTCTCTAATTATTACAAGTTGACATGCAGGTTTTTATGGTGCAAAACTATTTAAATCGTCAGCACTGCATACTTCGTATTTACCCATCGACTGCAACTACCTGATTGCCTTTTAAGAGGATAAGCAAGTTTATAAGTGCTTAAGAATACCTGCCATGTTCTCTTTCCTCACCTGTAATCCTTTGTATGCTAGTGCTCTTCTATACAAAGCTTTAATATTAGAATCTTCTATCTGAAGAACATGATCACAATCCTGCTTAGCCTCTTCATATTTATACAGTTTCAAGTAACAGAGAGCTCTAACACAGAAAAACAGAATACACTGCAATATAAGTAAATTCTACAGTGCTGTAGTGCCAACAGTATCTGACTTATAAATGTTAATTACAGTAGTTCACACAATTCAGTCTCAATGCGGTATCTTTTAAAGTACATCAAAACCAGTAAGTATTAATAATATCACTGGATAAATTTGGAGAAAGCCAATTCCTGCAATAAAAGTAAAAATTCAAGTATAACTAATGCTTGAAGTTAGGCAGATACGTAAGTATTTTAAAAGCAGAGCCTATGTTAATATAATATGATAGTATAGTAGTTGATACAGTATGGATTTTATATACCATTCTGGGTAAAAAAGTGCACTAGACTAAATAAGCAATGCTGCTTTCTGCACCTAATTATTACTTGGAAGTCTTCTATTCAAGTACTGGCCTAGTCAAATCCTTCTTAATTTGTGAAAGCATAAAGAATTATGCTGCAGAATTAGGTCAATCTGTAAAATAATGCTGTTGGATGACTGTGTTCCTATTTTAATTTTCTCAAAATGTACATTTTCTCTGAATTATTACTCTTCATTTTTTATACTGCTACTGCACAAGAATTTTTAATCTAAATCATATCAGTATTCTCAAAAACTGATGCAAAACGCTATGGTAATTGTAACTCTTACTATTGCTTACTCTACTTATGTAAAAATGTTAATATATATATATCAGTGGCATCTCTACATGCTCCCCTTGGAAAATAATGCAGTTGAACAAAAAATCAATTTTGTTCTTAGAAACACTCATCGAGTGCGAAAAAAATCCTTTTTTTACAATAGTGACGGAAGGGATGCAAAATCTCTATTTGCAGTGAGAAAATGTAACTATTGTTATCTGACAAAGCAGGGTTAGATTTTGGATCTTTACCTGTTAGTGTAGATCGTACATTCCTCAGTATTTAACCTCATGCATTCGCTGTATTTATTTACAGCTTCTTCATATTTACCCTTTTTGACAAAATCATTCCCTTCAAGTTTTAATGTCTTGAACTTCTCCTCTGCTTTCTCACCTACAGGACAAAAGGATCGCAGTGTTACATAAGAAGGACAGTTCATTGAGGGTAGCTGAATAATCTACCCAGACTAAGAATAAATGCCTGGTGACTGAAGTATCTTTATCGGTCTGCACATTGCCATTTCTGTCCCAGATCTCCCTGCTGCTCTAAGAAAGTCATGAACCACCATATCTACATTTGGCACAACACATACTTCCCCATGAACCAGGCTAACTATTTTGCTGAAAATAAAAGGAATACAACAGGTAGCACTACCCTTTCACCTCCTGTCTACCCCTTCTGTGTGGTAGAGAGGGATTATGTATCTCCACTGAGGTATCAGTTTTATTTACAGTGGTGGAGATCTAATCAGCAGGGTTAAAGGCCTTCTAGATCTCCACTACTATCACATCAAGGCAGCCATAATCTGATCTAATATTCTTTCTGCAAGCAACTGTCTATCAATCACAATTACTACGCTAAACTGACAATGACAAACAAAGCATCACATCAGTATGGGTTAGTGACACATCAGTAATATTGTTAATACCTATTTATAAAAGATGCTTTGAGGAACCTGAAAACACCTAACTATACTTTTTTTTTTAATTAACTTTGTGTTCTAAAGTCCACATCATTCGTTGCATATGCTTCTGGGTTAGACTACAATTTTTAGCTATGTTCGCTGTGGAAAACCAATACTGACTGCACTTTCCTGTCTCTGTTGTGAGCAAACAACAATTAGTAACATAGCTCTAAGTAAATCATAATAGAAAAATCTACTTTTTCTACCTTCTTAAAGAATGATTCCCTTGCCAAGGTTCAGGTTTTTAAACACTCTAGATAACCAGATAATTTAACCAATAATTAAACCTAGTGAGTTCTTTTATCAAAACATGGCAGTGTCCTATGACAGAAAACTACATGTGGACTTGGGGAAAAAATTAAGTAACAACGTGAAACCAGAACAGACTTATGCAAGAAAACTCAAGCTGTAAGGCATAAAAAAACAACAGTCAATTGTTGCAAAAAGGTGTCAGCCAACAGCAAGGTTTTACTACTGACTGAAGATTATTGCTGGCACACTTCTGGCACCAGCTGGGTGGGTCAGGTCCCACTGATTTAGTACAGGCCTGAGAAGGCAACCACAACCTTAAGAGTCAGCCTTCAGTGAAGAAAATGCATACAGTCTTCATTTAATATTTTTAAAGACAAAGCCTAACCAAAGCCCATGCTATTTGAAATAGATTGAAATGTGTTTTGTATCCAAATGCCGCAGAGTGCACTTCATGAAGACACTGATGACCAGTTTCATTAACTTAGTAACAGGCTAAACGTGATCACTAATGTTATCAGGAGCCGCTTTTCTGCATACTTTTCACTACAATGATCTTCAAAAATTCTCTCTTAACAAAGTTACACAAGGCTATATAGATCCAAATTTACTACTTATAAAGTTTACATAGGTTGGTTATACACTGAAATAAGAATCCCACAAGTTGTATTATTCAAACACAGAAAAGTCTGGAGTACACTCAGTACAACACAAAGCACTTTTCAAGCTAAGCATTTCTGTTTAATAGCAACAATCGTGCAAGGTATCAGTTTTCTACTTAATTTGAAAAACCCAAAAGTTAAAGCCAAGTGCTGCCCACTCCTCAAGAGTGACGAATCAGTAATGACATGTACTGACAACTACTTGTCACTGGACATTTTAAAGAGTAGAGTAAAATTTTTATCAATTCAACTGAGCTTAAGTTATACATCAACATGCCTCATGTTTCCTAAATGAAACAATTTTCTGAGGCATTACTGAAGTTTAGTATGCATTACTATTCAAATAATAGATAAACCACACTATTACAAGTTTCTAGAAATATGTCTTACTCTTGAGAAAAATGTCCAGTTCTTGTAAATGCACTTTTTTCCAAGTTTGTTGTTTTACATCAGGTATAAATAAATTGAATGCTGTCTGAAAGATCACTTTAAAGTCATTAAACCTGTAGTGGCCAAGAGTACAGATTATTTGAGGACATGCATTACTGCAGTAATTATTGCATTATGGACAGATAACCCCAACACTGCTATGTATTTTGGCCATAAACCAGTTATGCATTGCAGCTTCCCCTGTGTTAATCAAGGGGAGATTATCTTCAGCACTGCTTTTCTTTATACTGAAATAAACTCAAAAGAGGAACCATTTAATAGTCAATTAGAAAAACATACAGTTAAGGCCACTGCAAAAAGAATGATTAATGTCAATAAAAACTGAATCAGAAAGGTTCCTTCATCTGATTTACTGGAGGAGAAAAATGGAAACTGCAATGAAGGGAAAAAAATCAGGAGGAAGAAAGCATCCTAAAGAAATTAAGCACTCAGTGCTTATGTGCCAACAAGTCCAGAACTTTCAAAGATGTTTCTTTGAAAGGTGATTACTAAATGGCTGCTGTGAAATTAAAAAAAAAAAAAAAAAATTTTCAGAAGTGTTCTTCTATAGCTCATTTCACTATGGAACACCTACAAGCCTACCCTTTCTGTTTTGAAGAGCTGAGAAATACTTTCATGAACAACTAAATGACAGCTACAGATTATGCAGGTGATTATGTTACTGAGGCCGGGTGCTTGGGTGGTGGGGTTTTTTGGGAAAACTGTGTTATGACTGTAGTATGATGTCAGGGAAACTACTGATACTTGTGATAGGACTCTATACTGCTGGTAAGTATTTCTGCTGTATTCTTTTATTTTTATATAACTTGAGAAATTATGCGCTGCAAACTACATCACTTGGCTTAAAAAATTTATCGTAACTGTGGCTTCATAAAGGACATTAAACCACATCATATAAATGACACCTTGGTTTTTCACAAAGGTCTCTAATAAATATTTTCTAAAGCAGTTTCTTTGACATTATTAAATCCTATTCAATTTTTCAATTAAAATTATTTTCTTTTTTGTATATGCATTTGCATTAGCTATACATACGATTCATCTGCAGCTGTTCTTCTCTGTTGATATCTGTAGTACTTCTTGTCTTATACTCTGACGTGAAGTTTCCTCCATCCCATCTGTGTAGCTGAGCAGCAATTGGGACAACAGGAATAGGTGGCAGTTTCTCCCTCCAACTGGGACCATCCTGATCTATTAAAGTCTTTGTTATTCTGAAAGAGAAAAAGTCCCACCAACATGACTTTTCATATATTTAACTCTCACTAATAATTTACACCCACAGTAAATAATACAATGTTCCAATAAAAAAAAAAAATTATTATCCTTAAGACTAATTTAAAAACAGATTGTCACAGCAGTCAATGGTATTGCACTCATTTAAGATTTAGACTTACT
The DNA here is from genome assembly GCA_009769605.1 of Bucorvus abyssinicus. Lineage (NCBI taxonomy): Eukaryota > Metazoa > Chordata > Aves > Bucerotiformes > Bucorvidae > Bucorvus > Bucorvus abyssinicus. The sequence goes on along the minus strand of CM020033.1, from coordinate 13,123,209 downwards.
CCACTTTCTACAGTATTTATGCTAAATGCTGCCTTCCACATGCAATAAAGAAATAAGGAAAAAATTGATGTATTTATTTTGTTTACTTTTCTCAGCTGTTCATGGGTGTTATTTGTAGCAAGTGTAGATTACAATATCCTCAAAGTGTGTTACCTAGATTTACCAATGTCAAATGAAACCTCTTACACAACAATTCTCTAAATAATCAATGCAGGTCACAAAGTATGCATTAAGTTGCATTTTATAAACAGTCAGAAATTCATCATTGATTCTTTATCCCCATTTAAAAATACAAAGAAATTACACAAAAGCTGTTCAGCCTTTCTTGAATGAACACATATATATAGGTAAACTATTTCCATACATGAGAGGTTCAATCCAAAATCCATTCAAGTGGGAGTTTCCCATTGCTGTGATACATTTTGAAGACCTAAGTAAACACGAGTAAAGCCATACAAGTCTTCATGGTTCCATTACAATTTCTGTAGAGTTTTTTTTAAAAAAACCAAACAAATATTAATCAATTATGAGAATGAGATCAATGGTGAGATAAATGTCTTCTAACCCCAAATTAGGCTTAAGAGTCAAGTTCAACTGGTGATATACCTACTTTAACAATGGAAAATTCTAAATTGAGTAGCAAAGCAAGTCACATCAATGCTATAGCAAATAAACCTGACTATTTGTGTATTAGGTGCATTTCCATCTAACACAGGTGTAAAAAACATACTACATTAATACATATTAAAAAAATATTAAGAACCTCAAATGTGACATGAAGAATAAGGCAGAATGAGCATAAATTACCCCATCAAGTTTTCTTGCTTAGTTTTGTTCTTTTTAAATATTTGAATAACAGTTCTAAAACAACAACAACAAAAATCCTTGGTACAATACTAAGCTAATAGAGTCAGAGCACTCGGGACCAAATCTTCTTCCCATTAGGGTCTCATAGCAAAACCAAACCAAACCAAGAAGCAGCACCTGTTCTAATCTTCTTAACTGTAAAACAGAAATTACCAAAATATTTTAAAGAATGGTGTAGACTAAAAAGGCTGTTTGTAGAGCTATATAATGTGTGATTTTATGTATTACTACGTGTAATTAATTAATGTGTATTATAATATGGCATGAAACATAATACTGAACTGAAAGTAGATTTCTTCATACACAGAATACCACATTTGGTACTATTATCTAGTGCCTTTTTTGTTTTCTAAGTGAACAAGAAGAATATTTTCCTGTGTGTTAGCTGCATATGCCCTTCCAGGAGCTCTACTCTTACCTGTATCATTTCTAGGCGGTATTTTGCAGGATATACCAACAAAGCAGCTTGTCCAAGTTCTGTTTTGCTCTAATTTTACAAAAACTTCAGATTTTTAACGATAGCTTGAATTTAATTGCTAAGAAAAATGTGTCACACCATCATAAATTAACAGCCCTAAGATTTATTCAAGCTATTTCATTAGAGAACAAAACTGTACACTTCATATTAAAAAGTCAATTCATTACGTTTAGGTATTTCCCACAGACAGTAAGAGAATAATTCTACAGTAATCCACGGTCCCATTGACTTCCTGTTTAATTTTTCTCCATTTATCATAATGGGCTTAAAAAGTTGGAGAAAAACCCTAATCTAATTCATCAAAATCAACAGAAAGAATGCCGCAGTATTTGATGATCAATCAACTTCTTATAATATAATAATCTAAGCACAGTCTTTTGCAAAAATGCATACCTGTGTGCCACAGCTAATTTAAAAAGCACAGGCACCTCATGAAAATGCTGGGACAAATACACTCTTTCCCCATCACCAACACCCTAACTTGACCCAATAATCCTGTAATTCTGGAGTTTATCACAAATTTATTTGTACAGTACAATACTCATAGGAACTTAGCAATAAAAGCTCCCAAGCTATCTGTTCGCTATTATTAGTTAGCTATTATTATTTTTCTATTTAATGCAATTTGCTAACTGATGTTAAAAGAGTTGAGACAACTGGAATGGAACTTCAATTTAGTAAATGGAAATCCATAAACATATTGCCCCACATTACAGCTTCTGTATTTCTAACAGTGAAAAGCAAATAATAAAATATTCACTCAAGAAGAAATTAAAATACACTAAGTAGGAAATTCATTGATGTTCACAAAGCTAGGAAAAGGCCACAAATTAAAAGCAGGCTGGAAATGCATTTTTGTGTGACTTGGCACACACCATTAAAAGAAACAGTCCTTCAATTTATCTAAAAATCACCTCAGAATAACACATTCTAGCATCATCTAATCAACGTGATAAACATTCCAGAAACAGTTTATACTTGCTTTCAGTTGACTTTCATAAAAATAGGTACTTACATCTTAATTATTTCCTTTTGCTTGCAAAATGATCAGGCAAAGGTTTTATATTATCAGGTAAAGGCTTTATATTAAAAACGTTACTTGTCTTTTACATGAGAATTATTAGAAATATCAGACTGAACACCTGTTCAATTCTAAGATTTTTTGGAAAGCCTGCTTAGTTAGGTAAGTAGACAAAGACAAACCTTAACACAATTTACCAAACCCATCCTTAGACACAAGTAGGATGATGAATTTTTCCTGTGAGCTTCCTACAGCATCACCATCCAATTTCCCACAGGAACTTAAAAACAAAGCAAGCCTCCAATAAAAGCAGGTTGTTAAGACCTGATACTCCTAATATTAAAAAAAAAATACATTTTGGGTTTGTCCCTTTAAGCTAAAAGACAGTAAAGAACTATCACTTTTTGTTAGAAATTATTTATAAAAAGGTCTGTTACTTTGGAAATGAAAATGCATACTGTGGTAAGCAATTTTGGTTTAATTCATAAATGATAAATATTAAAAAATTAGTAAAAGTTCAATAATGTAGGAGGTCCATGCTTTCAAAACTAAGAATTTGCAAGCAAAAATTAATTACCAGCAGAAGAGAAGAAGGAAGAAGCAGCTGAAATAAGGTGATGGGTTGCCAGGAAGGAAAGAGTAATGAGCAGTGAAGCTAAAAACATAAGGAAGGCCTAGAGAGGAGAAAAGGAAGAGTGTTAAGGGAAAAAAGGGAAATAAGCTTATTACTAAGCAAGTTACAAGTCAAGGAGAAATATGAAAAGAGAATCTGCAGATAAAATATGACAAGAAGATTTTAAAGAAGTGTCATAATCCCATAGATACCAGGACAAGCAGCTATCTCACCAATCCAAGTGCTCTATTTTCTGTGTAGATACAGGAGGTCAGTAACAATTTGTTGTGTTATCAAAAATAAGACTTCTAAAAGGAGATGTTACAGTGTCATGATCTCCTTTGGGCACCTCTGGTCAAATAAGCAGAATTTATAGGTATCATGGACTTTCCAATGAAGTAATAATGTAAGCGCTCATGGCCTTGCCTTCAAAAGGAAAAAAGAGGTACTAGAATCCATTGTTAAAAGTCACATGCATGTGGGCTGCTGCTCAATGATTAATGCCTGGCTGCTTTCATAAATACTTTTCTTCTTCCCCCATTAAAAGAAACAAGAAAATAAAAGGTAATGGAAAATCCTATCATTCACGCACTGAAGTATTTACTATGTGTTAATGGGAACCAGCTACAATAGTTTGTGTACACTAATTTTACACTATTAAAATATAATTTTAGATACTGAGATATCTCTCTTGGCAGCAAAAATTAATGTTGGAAGTATTAACAGTTAAGTTAAAAACAATATTCAATTATATTTTTTTACACCTCTAAGCTCTGTAGCAAACCACTGTATCAAGCTACCTTAGTGTTTACGCAACTGCAGCACACTGAAGACATGACATAAATCTCCAACTGCCACAGGAAGACTGCTAATATGAAAAGGGAAGAGGAATGTCAGAGAAAAGGTATGGACCTTAAAGTAATACTCTACATGGTATCAAATATAAGTTAGGAAAGAAAACAAATTGAAGCACCAGGGAAAAAAAGCCTTTAAAATATTACATTTTTAAACCAGAAAGTGACCTCCTGCTAGCAGAGAAAAATTGTGAAGCTATGGGACAACTAAATGAAACAGCCAGTCCTCTAGTTATAATGCACTGGTTGTGATGACCCTGTTTCTGAGGGATACAGAACAGAGGGAGCATGTAAAACAAACAAAATTGAATTCTACTTGTCTATTTGGACTGATATCAAAAAACTTATAAATGGAGTTACCTATTGGCACTATCATTTGCTGCTTGGATGCTGCTGTCTATTTGTAGGACTGTTTTATAATCAATGTATGCCTGTCGATACCGCTCCATAGACTCATTTGCCATCGCTCGTCGTAGAAGAGGCTTAAGGGAAAAAGGCTGAAGCTCCAGAGCTCTGGAGAAAACAAAAGAAAAATGCAGGATTGAAATAGAGTAATTGAAATAATATTTATATAACTATTTTATGATATACACAACTATTGTTGATTTCAGATGGGCCATACAGTAACATAACCAAGGAGAATGGGACTAAGTGTTTTATATTAACACCCGCAATGACATGCAGTTATGAATTGTTAGTGCTTTTAGTACAACTTACTCTACTCAAATCTTTACCTTCCATCTGGGAAACTGCTTTCATCACCAAGAAAAGAGTAATTTAGGGGCAGCTGTTTAAGAGCAAAAGCTATTTTTCTTTAAGTCATGCCCAGATCTATGGGGATTTCAAGTATATATATATATGGTGCTTTTGCCTACATGATTTTCAGTTCTTCCTTACATGGAAGCATACATGTGAAAAAAACATTTAGTAAGACATGAACATACAGATGTATTTTCTGGCTTTTAGGTTTTTGCCTGTCTTTTGTCTGTTTACTCTTCTGATTGTGTGTCTGGTCAACACTGAGCTCAACCCCTGACACTGTGCAATTGGAAGTCTTTCCAAACACCATGCACTTTTCCAGCAATATGAAGAAGCAGTTCACAAAGGCTTCATTTATTAAAGATCACCTTTTATAAATCAATGATTCTTGCTAAACTGAGAGATAAACTTTGAAATACTGAAATTAAGATGAGTCTGGCTAATTAGATTTCATGGAATCATATATTAATTCAGGCTAAGAGGCGCCTAGTCCAACCTTCTGCTACAGGCAGGGTCAGCTCTGAGATCAGACAAGGTTGCTCAGGGCTTTATCCAGTTAGGCTCTGAAAACCTCCATGGGAATCTCTGCACAACAACTCTGGGCATCCTGTTGCAATGCCCCCCACTGTTTGGGGGAAAGATTTCTCCTAATACAGAGTCCAAACCTTGTGTGGTTGAACTGTGTTTTTGCCTGTTGTCTCTTGTCCCCCCACAATGCACTGCCAGGAAGAGCCAGGATCCACCCCCTGGAAAACATCCTCATAGGTACTGGCAGGCTGCTGTTAGGACCTCTGGAAGCCATTCTCCTCTAAGCTGAACAAACCGAGCTCCCTTGGCCTCTCCTCTCCGGGCAAGTGCTGCAGAGTTCACAACCACCTGAGGGACACTTAACTGAATTCACTCCAGTTGATCACTGTCTTGTACTGGGGTAGCAGAAAACCCACAGTTACCATAGATGTTGTCTAACAAGTGCTGAGTACAGGGGGATCACCACCTCCCTCAATCCACTGGATATGCTCCTGCTTACAAAGCCCAGGAGACTGCTGGCTGCCTTTCTTGTAAATTGGCTTTGCACCATCATTTTTCCTAAAGCTAGAGAAACAGCAATTTCTAGAATAAAGATTTTCAATTTCCCTTTCATAAATACTTCCAATGTTCCATTTCTCTTTATGTTGCTGAATGCATTTGAAACATTCAATGGCGCACAACATCATAGCCCCTGCAAAGCCTCTGCAAAAATGCTTGATATTCTGTAACTTAGAATTTCAGGTTCCTAACATCAAGAAAAAAGAAAAAAAAACAACCATAAATTAATTCAGACAACACTGCTTGAAGAATAGCACCAGGGGCAATGGAAAACTACATTTCCAGGCTAGAATGCAAAGATAATACAGCCAGGGACCAAACCACAGCATAGTACTAAATAAATTAACTTTAGTGCATAGGAGCCCGATTTCAGTCTCTGTAACAAGAATCAAAGGCACTCCAAATGAGAGTCTTGAGACAGAGAGATCCAACAGAAGAGTTTTTTATACACAACAAAGCCCTAAATAACTAAAAATTAATACTAATTAAGATAAACGTTCAATGCTTATTTTTATATCATGAATGTAAGAACGACACCATTTTTTTACTTTAAAATAATGTAACCTATTTGTAGATCATCTTTTATGTTGTGTGGCCTAGAGAACATTTAATTGACATTGCCTAATTCATGTGTGTTTGCAGTTTTGCAGTTCTGCTTCCCAGTCCCTAAATTACTCTACTGTTGTGTTAACTATCATCATGGGTCCTTCTGTGTCCAGAAAATACGCATGACATTAAGGACACTATCATTAAGCAGTAAGAAAATAAGCTCCCAGTTGGAAAGAATTCAAAACACAAAACCTTTGTATTACTGATTTCAGTTGAAATCTTACATATTTCAAACAACCTGAACAGAAAAACGTGATGGCTGGCAAGTACACCATCTTGTTTTATCAGCCAGCTACCTATGGTGCAGCATCTATTTTAACAAAATATTGTTAAGAAGTCAATTTTTTCAGATGGCATTTTCAGAAAACTTTTCTGTCAGGTACAATATATAGAGTAAGTCAAATATTTAGTTAATACAAAAGTACATGCATATTTTATTTTTAGTTTTGGGGTTTTTTTTTAACAGTTGGGTTGTGCTGTAAAAAACACCAACTGATTAATTAATATGATTTCTAACTGTCTTGGGATCCTTTTTTGCACCTTAAGTCTCAGTCTTACCAACCCTATCTACAAAACTTAAAAAAAAAGATTTAGAAATACAGTAATTATTTAGTGGAAGGCAGTGTTTGGAAGTTATTGAAGCTGTCTGATCTTCTCCAACTCCTATATCCTTAAAAGCCACAATAAGCAGAAAGGATTTTAGCTCAATTCCTCAACAGCTCTAATTACTGTTTATAACTATGCCAAGTATGTAGTTTAAAAAAAAAAAAAAACAGAACAAGAAACCAAACACAGAAAACACACACATATACACCATACACATGCTTGAAAGCAATTTCCAATACTGCGATAAGTATCTGGCTTAGCAAAGCTTTTACATGTAAGTTACTATTGAGAATCACTGAGGTAAGCCTGTTGTTCTACTAAAAATTTTAATCCTGCTCTGCATTTCTGTGTACACAGGAAGCTCAACAACTGCCCTCACACAGTAAGATAGTACAAGTTACAGCTTCTCTAGGCTCATGTGATTGTCCACATAACTGAGAAAGATATGTCATTTAGACAGGGAATCAGACTTTACAAAAGATTGTTCTAAGACAAACTGCAATAACAATATCTCAGTTAAAAAGTTTAATCATCATCAGGAATGTGATTGTTCTACATGGGAAGTTGCAATTTACCTGTTACAATCCTGAATGCAGTCACTGCAGTTCCCTTCTTTGAGGTAACAGGCTGCTCTATTTGAGTACAAGATACTTAAATCATCTGGATTTTGTTCTCCTAAAAGAAGTTACAATTAAAATGAAAGAGCATTACTAAAATGACATTCAAGACTTAAAAGACTTGCGTAGTGTAAGTTGCACTGCAGTGATGCAGTTTGCTGACAATGCGAAGCTGTAAGGAGCTTTCCTTAATCACGTCACCTAGAGTATGTAATTATTAAAACATATAAAGAAATGCAAACAGCTCTGCCCCAAGGAAGATGAAATATTATTTCACTCATCTTCCTATATTTTATGTCACTTGAATTGTCCTCTGCTGAAATGGCAAAGAATTTACTGCAGAGTAACTCCTGCCAAAAATCCCAGGATAGGCTAGGTTAGTTCATTTGTAGTTCCTTTAAATAATTGAAACAACAATCCTAGATTTAAGGTATTACACTCACCTAGACCGGTGGCGTATTCAATTGCTTCTGAGTATTTGAGCACAGCTTCTCCAAACTGTCCACTCTTAAATAGCTCATTGCCTTCACTTTTTAGTTTTGCTGCAGTAGGAGGAAGTGAAGTAGAACTGCCACCACCAGCCGACTGAGACCCTGCTCCATATGATCTGGAGATCTTCTTAGTTTCAGGGATTTCACTGCTTTGATCACCGTGTAAATAGCCATTAACTTCACCTTCACGGTCTGACAAGACCTTTTCTGTTTTTTTCTCTGACGTGCCTTTTTTTAGTCCACTCTCAGAGGATGCCTTCTGCTTCTGTATCTCTCTGTCCTCTGCCTTACTGCCTCCTCCTTTGCTATGAAACTTTCTCTGCGAATTCCCCATTGCAGCCTCCTCAGCAGCCGCCTCTCTTACTGGCAGGCCAGTTTCTACAAGGAAGTTAATGAGCTGAGTTAGAGCTTGCATCATCAGAAGAAACTATCGTCTTGACAATACAGGGGTGTACAGCCAAAGAACACAGTACCAAAACCTTCAGACATCTGATGTGATGAAGATTTATCTGCCTCAGAAGCCACTTGCAAGAACAAAGAAAATTTCCTACTTAGGAGTAACTTGCAATTACTACTGAGGTGGTATTTCTATGAAATCTCATTTCTCCTTGCTGAGCACATTGTGAACCCCTGTTCTCTAGTGTCAGAATGGTACAGAGCTCACCTTGAAATTAACTCTTTAAATACTGACTGTTACAATACTGATACTTTGATTTTCGATGACCAAATCAAAATGCTTGCATGTTAAAATTAGAACACACAGCTAACAAACCAGTAATGTTGCACATTTCAAAACTGTCCTCAAATGTAACATAGAATAGGAGGGATAATAGCTTATAAATCATTCTCAAAAAGGTTTGATTTAAGCTTAATGTCAAAAAGCCTTTTATAGATACTTCTGATCATTCAACTTTCACTGTTATTTATTACTAATTTAATTAGGAAAAATCATACAATAAGGGTATCAGATATTAACATATATATTCCTTATTCATCTGGATTCCTAACAGACTACCACCACAGTATTCAAATACAGATTTCTGCAGAAAGCCTGACTCTTGATACTACCTAGCAGTCACACAACGGCAGCTCGGTGTGTTGGTATTATTAAGATGCTGGGGTTTCACTCAGCAAGATGAACTGCATGGGTTCATCTGTCCAACAGAATTTTTTCATGCCTTCATATATTGGAGTGATACTTCCAATTGACTCAAACTAAACTTCTGAAGTTGTTTGGATATGGATGAAATCCAGGTTGATCCAAATTACAGAAATTATTTTTTTAATGCACAGAATGTTACTGAAATCAAACCAAACAGGATGGGAAAGCGTAAGATTTTTAAAAACAATAGTCTGTTAGTGCCTAATAGACAAAAGCTCCAAATGCCTCCTTCCTAGCTGGGGTCTCTGTTTTGAAATACCATGTTCAATTTTAAGTTCATACTCCACAGAGGGAACAATGATAGGATAGATGTATTCTACCCATACAGACATTTTTATAAAACTTAATTATTTATATTTGAGACTTTCATCCATCCACCCTTTCATCTGGCAGTGCCAAATATGCCAAAAAGGTTTGAAGTCTATTTGTTAGGGAGGATGAGGGTAAAAGGCTAGCTGAGCAGACGAGTGAAGACAGTAGAGGTATAGTAATAATTTCCTTAGAATACACACTAAAATACTTTCATTTTACATCCACCAAAAAAGAGAATACTCTGCATAACTTGTAGGAAAAAGGAATGAAAAAAGATTTACAGGTGAGCATTTATACTGACACTTAATTGAGGGGTTTTCTTCAGAATATGCATTACAAGTGAAATTCTAGAGTGAATTTTCAATGCTGTTTATTTTAACATGATCTAAATTTTCATACTGCAAGCTTGCAATAGAGCTTGCACAGACATAGTAGGTTGGGCCCTATTGTGCTACACACTATACAAATTAATTATAAATGAGAGTTCCTTTTTCAGAGAGTTCACAATTCTAAAAAAAAGAATAAAATATAGCAAATTAACAAGCTCACTTGAAAAAGGATCAAGGAATACAGAATAACTATTGTATCAGGTAACAAAGGTGCCCAAATGTTCTCATACAAGACCTCATCAATAAGGCTTCTAACCATAAAGGGAACAGACAGTCAATTATTCAAGGCCACAATGGCAAAGAAACTTTCTATTACAGTAAAATCCTAGTCACAGATTAAGATTTGGATAGGTGTGAATTCATACATGGTGTAAAGGCCAAGAGCACAAGCACAATACAGAGCAGCCAGTAAGCATTAACCAAGAGATAATTTCTCAGTTATCTCAGAGTCTCAGTGGCAGAGGAGAGCAGAAAGCAATACAAGGAATGCCAAAAACACAACAGCAAGCACAACTGATTCCTTGAGCAGGAAAGAGCTTTAATTGTCTCCTACCCAATTCGCTTTGCTTCTCAACAAATCAGAAACTTCAAAGTGCAAATCTAAGACCTCACTGTTCTCTGTGGTAAGCCATGGAACATTAACACATATATTGAAGAATTATCTGTAACATCAAATAAATGTTTCTTTATTCCACAAGGAGTAATTTAAAAAAAAATGTAAGACTGTAAAGACAAACAATCCGGTTTTATTTGAAGATGTCCACTTCATAAAACATGTTTAGAAAATCATCAAGAGAAATTCAAAGAGTGTTATCAACCCCTATTTGTTTTGGAAAGCTGTAAATCAGTCCTTATGATGAGAGATCTGTTTATTTAAGGGAGAAAGCCCATTACTTCAGAGAAACCATGATACATGGTCAAGACCAGGTGAGAATGTGGAAGAGAATTCATCAAGGATGCAGAGAGTTTTCAGCCTATTCAAGCTATTCAGTTGAACTTATTCAGCTTCTAACAACATTCCTGAAAAAGGACAATCTAGTGAAAGAAAAGTGTCACAAAACAGTGGACTGATATATGAAGATGCTCTTCAATCTAAGAATGGTTCCAAACCATGGCACTGTCATGCTCAAAACTGAGAAAACTCTTGAGAGCTAAAGAAAACAATAAGTATTTTGTTGTTTTTCTTCCAATCTCTAAATTACAAGTTTAGTAAGAATGAATGAGGCTTACCGACCAGAATGTGAAATAAATGTGACTACATGACTGGACTTCATGAACTACTGGACTGATTGTGACTACATGACTAGATGTCTAGAGAAGGTGTGTAAGATGCCTAGTCTGCTTATTGCTGTTAGGTTCACAGAACATAGCAGATTTATTCAATAACTGAACTGATTTCATATTTGTTTCCATTTGTACTGGAAAACAGAGTCATCTATGAAGATGTTTGCCTCCTAAATCTCCACACATGTGACATTGATGTCAGTTGACAATTTTCCCTATGTTTAAAAGCCTAACCTTTCATCAATGGAATGGGAGTCTTCCTATAGAGCTAGAAGGCACTTAGTCATCTGAAGGCCTCCAATGGAAAGCACCCCCAAATTAACTCATATGGAAGGCTAGGGCCGTGATCCACCCTTTCTTCCAGGGTTTTAGCTGAAAAGACTTAGTGGATACCTACTGATTTTGAAAAATGTATTTTCCTTAAATATGTGTGTAAATAATCCATTATTAAATCACTAATATACAGCCTAATAATCACAATTAAGTTGGAAAACCCACAGACTGATTTAATTTCAAGATACAGAACTACACAGGCCACGGGAAACACAAAAGTTGCAGCTGTTGTGTCTCATTACCTTAAATAATGAACAGAAAGGAGAAAGTGTGGAAATCAACCTAGAGATGTTATTCTGTTGCAGGCTGGAGTTCAGACATGCAGCTGAATCTAAAAGCAACCTGACAGTACAAGCCTCAATAGCACCTGCTGCCTCAGCTCCTCCTGCAAGTCACGCATTCTGATATGCCAGTAGCTTCATCTCAGCAGTCTTGCGGTTAGTCACACTCTAATCCAGGAATGAGAGCTGCACTTCAACTCCTTGTAAACTACATACAGTACAAGAATTACACATTGTTTACCGCTAACATATACTTTCCGAGCACACAGATGATCTCTTACATTAAAAACCAAAAAAAGATTGATAGTTTTCAAAACAAACAGCAACAACAAAAATCAAATTACACGCCACTTGATCATTTTTACACCCTTTGATCCAATCAAGTGTGTAAAAATGCAGAAAAAAAAATGTGATGGTGTGAGAGCAGGAGAGCTGTGAGAGAGAAAGAGCTAAGGAACACAAAATGTTCTCTTAACACCAGAAGAAATTCCCAACTGGGTCCACATCAAAGGATAGGTATAAAATTACACAGGACACAGGGAAGTAGGTGATTTATCACAACATTTTTCATCTGCCTCTGTTACACCCTTTCTAGAAATAATTCCAAAGATGTGTAATAAAACTGGATTCTAGATTTCACATTCATTTAAGTAGTGAATGTAATTTTATTCTTCAAACGGGCAAAATTTTTTGCAAACAGATATGGATGAATTGTGTGAATAAACACTGCAATAACAAAGGTAACTTATTTTTTTCTCAGGTCAAAATTAAATAGGAAATGACATGACATTACTTTTGTCTCCAGCGCCTCTTTCATGTTCTTCTGTATTTTCCCCTCTTTCTTCATCACCTTCTGAATCCTCTATATCTTGAATAAGTATTCTCTTTCCTTTGCCTTGAGTCTCAGACACAGGCGTTAAACCTTTCAGTTTCTTTTCAATCTCTAGCAGATTTTTCTGCAATAAAGAAAACCCAACAACAGCAGAAGCCTTTTTTTATAGGCATATAGATAATAATTTATATACAGAAAACACATTCTGTTAAATAATGCACATAAGATCCTAAAGACCCGAGATAAATGTTAGCGATATAAAAATACAGAAAATAAACGTGAGTTTTCCAAGAGTCAATATCAAAACCAAGATTAACATTCAATTTCTCTCAGAAACTCAGAAGATATCACACAAATAAATAAGTACTTTTCTTGAACGAACTGCTTAATGAAAAAAAAATTAAATTAAAAAGAAAAAAAGTAGACTTTACTATTGTGATATGGTCTACTCAGAAGAGACACGTGGAAAACTGGCTCTTTCCAGAATCTCTGAAAAAGCCTAGAATCAGTTTATCAGAATTTATGTTATGGGGAATTTGGTGTCTGATGGATATCTGATGGAGGAGTGTAACTGATAGAACTAGAACCAAGAGACAACAAGTTCTTAGCAGTGTAGCAGAAGGGCAGTGTTGAATTACGAAAAGGTATGCTCCCCTTGTAAGGACTGCAAATTAGATTATCAAAGAGCCTCTCATTCTATAAACATTTTGTGATTACTCAAAAAAATACTCCAACTACACTTTACACTTTCAGAGCAGAGGAAGACACACCCAACATTATGCACTATTTTGAATTTAATTCAATGCTGTACAAGGAAGTGCCATTTCACTTCCTCAATAAAAAGGTAAAACAAGGACAGGTACAAGCAAAGATTCATGTGATCAAAGTACCTTGAAGAATTCCAGTTACTGACAACCAATATACCTTCATATTAGTGAGTCTGCTCATAAACATTCACTCTGCTTGTGTTCCATACATTCATATTTAGCTCAAGAGGGTTTTGAGTATCCTCCAAGCAGAGAGCAACTCAAAAAATTCTCTGCCAAGCACTTGTCACTTCTAGATGTCTCAGCCAAGGCATAATAGCTGGCACAGATAAGGACAAAGTACAGACATCTGCTTTCAGCTACAGAAGCATTGCTCAGCAAAGCTACTAATGTATTCAGATCTCCAGAAGAGTGTACTCAAAATGAGTATCTTACAGCTGGTATATAAGAAGTCTCAGCACAGCCTGTTCAATAATCTTTTCACAAAGACTGTTGGGCAGTTTGTCAACACAGACTCACAAGCTATTTAGTGGTTTGGTCCTGTAAACAGCAAAAAAAACCCCAAAGCTCTTTTAGAACTCAAATCTAGAGAGAGGTGTTTAAAATGAAAGGGAAAAAGGAAAAAAAAAAAAATTGCCAGGTTGATTCCTTGGTTGATGTGAAACTCAGGAACTATTCTGGACAGGAATTTAGCTCCATAGAACACTCTAAAAGGGATGAATGCTGTATGTGGTGAATTTGACATAACAGGCTTTGCAAGCAATAGCAGTGATCAAATCCACAGAAAGAAGTAGCAATCAGCAAGCTGCTAGCAGCTCGAAGTGTGCCAATGACAAGAGCTGAACAGAATTCAGAATTGGGAGGGTGGCAGTATGATAGACTCCTAATTAAAGACAAATAGCAGTATAGTATCAGAACTGCATAGTACTGAACATTCTCAGGACACGTAGAATCCAAATGCAAGGATGAGGTTTGAACCCACAAAACACCCCTAAGAAGATACCAGTGAGAGGACACAAACCAATCCTCACCTAAATAGCTGAAGTAACAGCAGTACAGGACCACATCCTGACCTTGAGTTTCCAAAGAAAGCATCTGGCTTTCTTAGATCCAAAATTGGCTAAGAAGTGTCAGATTCATCAGTATGAATCTGGATAATATGGATCTGGTAGTATGAATCAGATAAAAGGAAAAGCTTTTCATTTTATCCTGGAGGTAAGAAATGAGGATATATAACATCAAGCTAAAGTGAGGACAAAACCAGGTCCTTCCCTTTTGGGTGACCTTTACATCTACAACAATAAAAGCCTGGCATGTCTTTTGATTCTTTCTCATAAATTATGTGCCAAACTTAAATACCCCTATCCCAATGGATCTTTTTGAGAGACATTTTCAAATTACTCTGATCAGCTAAGACACTAATACTGTAAGCATGTTCAGCAGAAATATTTTAGGCACCTAAATTACATTAATGGAGAAGACTTGAGTGCCTACAGGTTCTCACAATCAAGTACTGAAAAGAAGATCTGGTCACATTCAGGTACCTAATCTCCCCCACGGGCACCTATGTGGTCTTGGGAAACTGAACACTGGCACAGTGGATCGAGTGTGTCCTCTGAAGTTCTATTCAAATCAAACAATATAAACTGTACTCACTTTATGCTACAACTCCATACAATCTCTTTCTAGTCATATTCAACTCATTTATCTTTACCTTAGCTATAGTGTTTTCTGGTTCAACACATAATACTTTATTCAGATCCTCTATAGCTGTCTGGTAATTCTGCAGCTGATTGTGTACAGCGGCACGGCGCATCAGAGCTACAGAGGAACAAAGTTTATGTATTTAAAGCATAAAGCAGATAAAAATACACTTTTTCTAGGCATATTAAGTGTAAACCAGTTTTTAAAATTCTGCCTTCACTTAATAATGACTCTGTATTAGTAATAACTGTTCTTGATAACTTTTAATGATGCAATTTCACACGACACCTTTTGAGACAGCGACCATGAGTTGTGAAGCATCTTTTCATATTTTTCCCATTTTTCCCTTCTTCCCACGCAAATATAGTTAGCTATGTTCAAGCTCTTGCCTTCAAAAAGGATTAAATCAGCAACTTCCATTGTTTTCATGTCACTTTTAAGGTAATTAATACTTCAGTGTGGGTATTATGAAAACAGTGCACTGCATGAATACAAGATCATATGGAGTCATCATACAAGTCATCATATGGAAAACAAGAGTTAGCCCTATGCTACCGCATAAGAATACCCTGTAATGGATTGATTGACAGGATAAACAGCATAAAACTTCCCTGACCCCAAAAATACTGTTAGAATTACTTTGGGGAGCTACTCTATTTCCTTATTCATACTTGGACCTGATATATAGTTCAGATAAGTCAACTAGCAACCATTTTATTTACTAGCAATAAAATAATATGTAGCAAGGCAAGTTTATGTTCCACTTTACCTTTTACATTGGCAGGCTCCATATCTAGCACCTTCTCACAATCCTGCAAAGCACTGTCCCAATCCTGAAGCTTGATTTCTGCTTGAGCTCTGTTATTATATGCAGCTGCAGTGGGTATTACTGATATACTCCTGAAAAAAGGGAATATTGACTATGGTAGGCTCATAGTTGGAAAACCTGAATATAGAAACACTTCACTATTGGAAGCTGAAAACAGTATTACAACAATATTAATACTGATATTCTAACCACAACAGTTGTTAGGAACACCCTACTGCAAGACCAGAGGCAACCATCCACTAAACTAGATTTACCATCTTCAGAGGTCTCTTGCTTTCCAGGGCTTACATCTGAGACGTTGCAGAGAAGGCTCCATGGCTCATCTGTCACTTGAACTATTATCTCCTGCTGCCATCCCTGTAAACTCGAATGGAACTGCCAAATGAAACCTTTGAGAGTATCAGGAGTAACTAAAGAGCTCTGGAGTTTATGATGAAGACCATGGCGGGGGCCCTCATCCGCTTCTTGATCTTGCTTGTAAAAGGGAAAGACTCAGATAGCAGTGGATGAATTGTCCAGGTCAATGTCTGGCTGTGTGGCTGGTATTGTGGACAGGGCTTTAGCTTCTGTAACAGGATCATCTCTGAGGAATAAGGACAACTGGGATGCATATGACAAAGTGCTGCAAGACAATCTTTGCCAACACCCTTGCTAACCTAGCAATAAGGACTCTAAACTGTGTTCACTGGGAAGAGGGGGCAATAGGGAAGTGCTGGGGGGACAGCATACCTTCTTTGTACAAAAAGCACAGCTGAAGGACAATCTCAAGGGCACAAATGCACAAAGCATGAGGAACTAAAAAGAATAAAAGGACTGTGCAGCTGTGATCTCAGTGGGATAACAGAGATATAGTGGGATAATTGTGGCTGGAGTGCAGTGATGGAGGCATGCAGGCTCTTTAGAAAGACTAGGAAGGTGAGGAGGAAGAGATGCATTCTAATCTAAGCAGTGATTGAACGTGTGAAGGTTTGCCTTGGAACAAGCAAGAGACAGACAGTCAAGAGAGATGATGGGTAAAAATAAGAGGTCAGACTGACATGGTGACATCATGCTAAGCACCTGCTTCAGGCTGCCTGATGAAGAAGAGCAAGCAGATGAAGCCTTCTTCAGGCAACTAGAGAAATCCTCACAATTACAGGCTTTGGTTTCCATGAGGGAGCTGAACCATCAGGGGATCTGCTGGAAGAGCAAAATGACAAGGCACAAAAAATCTATGAGATTTCTGGAGCATACTGAAGACAACTTCTTGACACAATCAAGAAGCTGACAAGGCAGTACGCTCTGCTGGAATTGTTACACACAATCGAGAACTGGTTGTGAATACAGAAGTTGACGAGTCTTGGCTGCGGCAATGAAGAGATGATAGTTTAAAATTCTGGGAGAAATGAGCAAGATTAACACTAGAATTATAGCCCTGGACTTCAGAAGGCAAGATTTTGGCCTGTTGGGAAATCTTCTTGGCAGGATTACGTGCAGGGAGAATTCCCTGCAGAGCAAAGGGTGCCAAGAGAGCTGGTTGATCTTCAAGCATGGCTGCCTCAAAGCACAAGAAAGATCCTTTCCAATGTTCAGGAAGTCAAGCAAGTATAGAAGAAGGGATGAAGAGAGAACTCCTGACAGATGGCAGTGGTTATGGGCTACCCATGAAGAATAAAGAGACACTGGCTAAGTACAAGTGATGGAATTAAGAAAGCAAAAGCTCAGCTGAAGTTGAAACGAGAAAAGGGATGTGAGGAGAAATAAGAGAAGTTTTGAGTTTTTCTTTTTTAAAGGTCTATCAGCAGCAAAACAAAGATTAAGGAAACTGTGGGGTCACTGGTCAATGCAGCAGAGGACCTACTGACAAAGGACACGGAAAAGCTTGAGGTACTCAGTGGCTTCTTTGCCTCAGTCTTCATTGGTAAGGTTTGCCCTCAGACTTCCCAGGTCCCTGAGCCTAAAGGCAGATTCTGTAGGAGTAAAGCAGGACCCAAAAATATCCCAAGATTCTCATCCACTCTCCATTTCTAAGTGACAACGTTGACACTACTAGGATTTGTGTATTTTTTAAAAGTCCTTATCATTTAAAAACACGGAGTTAAACACAAAATTGAGTTTTCTTTAACGTTAGTTTAATGGGTGAGCCATCAGTGCTTTTGCAAGTCAGACTTCTAGTGTCTCAAAATGGGTAATCTGCAAACGAGAAACAAATGTTGGTCTCATGAAAATCCTGATTTGTAGAAATGGCATAATGTTCGAACACTTTGAAAGAGGTAGAGAAAAAATCTAGTTGTCCCAAGGGAGCATTCTAATACCTTAACTGAAACACTATCCTTCCCTTCCTGTCATGCTCAATTCTGTTCACCTTCTGCTTTTAAAACAAATACAACAGAGGTTCTGTAGCAACAACCTCTATTTATATAAACAAAGCCAAAGCCTGAACATACTCCACTGAGCACTAAATAAGGCAAGAAATCTGTAAGAGTCTCTTTTTTTTAATCCTGTTTTTATATACTTTTTTCTGGACTGCTACTAATTGCAGTATTATGATGAAGCTGCACACTTTCTGGTAAAAAGAGGTTATTAAATAAATTTTACTTATTAACAATTGAGACAATCCTACCAATATGATTAATTAGAATTAATTTCTAATCAAATTAGTTTCTCAACACACTGCTTATCCTTTTATTTTTGTAAACTTGCCCTTGAATCTCAATGGTTTTGAAAAATCTGAAGAAGTTTGTGAACCTGCAGATTGCATCCCATCACTATTTATGCACTTCTCTTTCTGAGAAATAAAAATTAGTAGCAGGATGCAACAGTGCTTTAAGTATTCCTCTGTCAAATCTTTTTGCCCTTTTGAAAATAATCTAATTGTCATTAGTTGCTTCAGTGAGATGCTGCTTTAATTACACTGATCCAAAAATAACATTCACAAGTAATGGTCATTAAAATAAAAGAACACAATAGTATTAACTCACCGCGTGTAATATGTCACTGCTTCCACATAATCACCAATGGCAAAGGCTTCATTGCCCTTTTCTTTTTCACGAGTAGCAATAAAAATCTTCTCTTTCTTTGTCATACCTAGAAAAAAATATTTATACCTAAGAACAACTAACAACTTGCACAGATGCAATCAAACCCCTGTGAGCTAAAATACTTTGAATGTCGTGATCCCTATATTATTTTTTTAAAAGAACATAGCTTACTGAAAAGACAAACTGTATTTTATTTTCTATAATAAAAGTCTAAATTCTCCTGCAAGGCATACAATTCAGAGTGCAAGAAGAAAGCGGTTGGCTATCGTCTATCATTGGTTTACAATACAGGTGTATGTTTTACTTCTTTACCTAGCACTCTCAACCTAAACACAACATAAATATTTTAACTGATTATTAACACCAAGACTAGATTTTTTTCAAATACGGCTTCAAGCTCAGTTGACCTCCTAACAACTTTTAGCATCTCTAGGGGCTGAAAAATAAAGACACTTTTAACTCTATAGTATGCTTCTTTAATTTGCATTCACAAACTACAATACAGTATTACATTTTAAGAAAAATTATGTTTCTAAGACATTACCAGTTGTGTCTATTTTCTTTTTGATTATAGGTAGACTTGGCCTACTCAAGAATCTTGCTTTTGAGTTACTTTCTTCACAGCCTTCATCAATTTTAGAGCACTCCTTTTCCACATCGAACCTTAAATTAATAAAAAAATAAAAAAATTCAATAATGCTGCATAGCAAGACTCCTCTACTAGTAGAAAGGCATACTGTATCTCCATTATAAACCAAAGAAAAGAGAGATAAAGGCTGTATTCAATTATCCATGACTAGTTAGGAAAAAGATGTTTAGTCTCATCTCCTTTCCATGTGTTGTTATTTTGTGTGTGTGCTTCTCCTGCACGACCTCCCCTCTTCCTCCTTCCTTCTGGTTAAAACAAAACCAACCAAAACAAGTAAAACATCTGCCTCACCTCTTTGCCACCTCCCCAAAAAGACAGGTAAAATCTAAGAAACAGTAGCATTTGGCTCAAACCCAGCCCTATCAAACATCTCTATTAACCTTTGCCAAAATATCCACGAAACAGCTTCAAAGCAATTAATATGGTAAATGTGACAGAGATTTCAAAATAGTCTCAGACACTTCCAAGGCTACTGTGAAGCAGCTTTTGAAAATAGCGTTTAGGAATTTATATCAAATAGATATTGCTGCCATAGTCCTATAAAACAAATACAGTAATAACCAATTCCTACACTATCTAGAAACGCTGCACTCACTGCTTTTCTGTGTAATGAAAAATAGCCTTTGCTTTCCACAATAATCTTGACAATATGAATAATTTCTATCTGAAATAGAGATGCAATTTTGGAAATTTATCCAATTCAAAACCTTTTCAGGTAAGACTAATTGTTCTCCATTTTGATTCTGATCTTTTGCTAGCTTACTTTTCTCTTTTTATTATCAATTAATCACATTTCAAAGTAAGTGTTTTTAAAACATGCAGCGAAACATTTTGTTCAGAAATTGCCTAAACAATTATTTGAAGATTTTCAAATTATCCTCAAAATGTTTTAAAAACACAATGTGCTTCAAATCAGAACATTTCTTTCAAACAATTTCTGTTTCAGTATACTTGTATAATCCAAAATAAATACATTATATGGGAAAATACACATAAAACTGTAGCATTATCAGCATATTAAAGCACATAAGATTGAGTACATAAAACTGTAAATGAAATCCCTAAATGATTACTTTAAAGGATACACTGGAAAGAGGGATGAAAGAAAAATTGTTGCAGAAGTTATTTTGATAACCTATTTTGCCCATATTTTCAGAAATTGGGGCCTTCCTGCTCAACATACATGCAGAAATTGTTTGTAAGAACAGCATCTTATGCAGGCAGGGTTTTTGTAGAGGTTTTGGGGTAGATTGAAACATTACGAGTTTCATTACCCAAACCCCACAGCCTCTAGACTTAGCTCTCCATCTACTGCAGTGGAAACTTGTGCCTTCTCTTGATTCCACAGCATCATATTCCAGATCTCAGGAGCTGGAGAGAAGCTGCCCCCATGCAAAACAGAGAAGTATGTGCATTTCCACCTCCACGTTCAACAATTTGGAAGCATCAATCTGTCACTTATCTTGGGAGGCTAATATAACACCATTATGCACATCATGCAGAGAGTGTCTCTGTATCAGGTCTCCATCCATTCTAGAATTAGTCAGTTATTGTCTAAACCTATAATTATATGTAATTGCATCTGAGCAAACTGATACACCCGCCTCAAGCTCATTCTTTAAGGTCAGTGGGGCTCAGTGCAAGAATAAGGATTCATCAAGTTTGTCTTTAATTTATTATTGTGGCTTTAGATACACAGAACATCAAATTTATAAATCCATGTTAAATAACCCTAGAAGTGCTTTCAAAAAACCGGATAAATTAAGCTAATTGTAACTCCTTGCTTTTATGTACCTCCATAGATTTTATGTCTCAGATGTTGAAAGGAAAAATTAAATCTGAAACAAACCCCCATTTTATTTATATGTTCTGCTGACTTGTTCTATTTCACGCAATTTGTACAAAAGTATAGGCTAACATATTCTCAGCTGTTAGCACCACAATGCATCATTTGCATTTTAACAGAACATTTATTATGAAAAACCTAAGTTTCACCAAAGTGTTACAATTCCCTGAAATGTTGACCTTAATACCATGTTTCTGGAAAATAAATTAAACAACTATGTTCCATTATTAAAACAATTAAGATTTAATAAAAACTTAAATATAAAGGATTTAACGTACTTGTCCCATTCACTGTAATCCCGTGGTATGTTTCTCTTGTTTCTTTGTTTGTTTTGTAATTTTTTGTTCTGAAAGAGAAATTACCAGCCTGTAAGACAACTTTTTAAAGTGGAAAATCACAGCTTTTGTTTTTTTGTTTGTTTCTGCAATATATATTGCTAGTAACTAACACTAATCATGACTAATCTCAGCAATGTCTAGAAAACTTAATTCATCTTGCTTTAAAGAAAATCCTCATGTATTTCACATATCCTTGTAGTCTGAGGAGCTCTTCAAACTCACACTTTCCCTTCACTGCCCTGTTACATGGCACAGAGAATAAAACTTTCAGACAGGAGACTGCTCTTCCTAATTACTACCTCGTGCTGTCATCTTCCAAACTATCATTTCAACAGAGCAAGGGAGAACTCAGTCTTGAGAAAATCCAGCCTTGTGATGAGGTGTTTGTCACTGAGATTTATTCAGTAACCTCATTTTAGGCTTGCCATTCTCAAAAGAATGCAATGCACAGATTTTGATAGCCCCTGGAACCCTCACAACAACGTAACAAATGTTTGTCTTCAAAACAGCATCTGAACAACTTTTGACTATTTCACACTCCAGTCAAACTAATTCCCAAGATGATTTATACTCATTCTAGCTTTTAGACAAACTCCATCATTGAGACTTGCCCTACCTAAAATTTATCCTTAGGACCTTCCTGCAATAATCAGTCCCAATTACAGATTTGACTGACTTGTCAAATCCCATCTCCTGCACTAATGGAACCTATTTCCATAGGTGGCACCTTCGGCATCCCTTCTAACTCTGTCATGAGACTGTATTTCTGATATGTTCCCTCCCTGCTTGTTGACTTCAAGAACACTTAATAGCAAGGTGTGGTTCCAAACCAGTATTCCATGGTGGAACAGCCAGTTCAAAATATTCCTATCTACTCTGTCCTGGCTGTTCAGACCTTTTCTTTCCTTCCAATCCATCATTCACTGAGTCAGACCAATGAAATTGTCTAAAGAGTTGCAGATTTACAAACAAACAATTTGATAGAGATTACAATACAATCCCTAAATATCTGTACCAGTTCAACTGAGTACATGATAAACATGGAACAAAGAAACAAGCAGCAACCTCTTAAACTAGCTTTACCAGTGGTGACACTATAACAAGGAAATACTTCTGCAGCTGGATGTAAACACCTCAATTTACATAATGCAAATGTGACCCTTCCTGTAAACACTTCTGACTATCTATAATGCTAGGTTACACAAAAAAAATTTATAGTATGTAACTTGAGAATTACTCTTAATGGTTTCAGTCTTTCAAGAAGCTAGACAAATGCATTTAGTGAACAGGCTGTGTTTGGAGGAGGTAACTCCTAAGTATGTCTTCCTGAAACATGAGTTATCATTATGTATGCATCCTGCTGTATATTACAATAATTTAATACATATAAGATCTTTTTTTCAAGTCAGAAGTCCTTAACATAAATGAGCACAAAAATAGTGCGACTCTCAGAAGAAAACTCAGGAGGTATTTACAGTAATGCAACTTTAATTAAGAGAGAGAACTATAGCCATGTCCTTTTAAGAAATAAGGGAGAAGTCTTGCCTCCAAAATGCACTATTTTTAAAATTCCAGGTCTCATATTCTTGGGACCATTGTAACCAAGTTGTTGCTCCAGCAAAGTCAGGAATTTCGGTCAGGAATATTTCAGAGCATCTCATCCAAGAGGCTTCGATGAAAAATATATGTCTGCATGCTGTGGAACTAGGAAAAAAAAATCTTAGCCCTTGTCGTTTTTCTTGCCAGAATTCACAATGCATGGATCCCACAGGGTTTGAAACCCAGTAAACAATTTCTGGACTAAAGATCTAAGATTCAGTTCAGGTGACACAGAATTTGGCCTTGGTTCTCCTCTGGGCCCTGTATGATGCCAAAGACATTACTATTCTGTATCAACTATCCAGTGTTCTTTTTTAGTTCAGAATAAATATCAAATATAATATGAAGGCGATATAGATACCATCACAGTAGATTTTTATAACGAAGCATTTGGAATGCGTGTAGCATGCCCTGGTCTGTAGCATGAGGAGGTATCTGAAGACAGATCTTTCTAGAAGAGTATTAGGAGTCTGCATTTGGCAAAGGAATCTAAGTCTGCTGAAATCCCATCAATACAGTCTTTTGGAATTGAGTATCTTTAAACCCATGCTTTAGTTCTGTCCTGGAAAAAGGGAGGCAGCAAAAATAATAATTAAGCAGTGTGGACAGTTAAGAATAGAGAAAACTCAAGCTGTCTCTCCAGTCCTCTTTTATTTTGCAATATAGATGTATCCTCTCAGTCCTGGGCAGTGTGAAAGAAAAACAGCCGTCTAACACAGAAACTTCCACGTTGTGTTAAAGATGGAAATATTGCATGAAGTTCACTCTTTTTCTATTCATTTTTGAAAATCCTGCCCCATGACTTCACATCAAAAAAAAAAGAAAATACCATATAGAGTTATAAGCTACAAGTAGTGAATTGGTTAGTATCAGCAAGAAAATTTGGTTAGACACAACGAGATGTTTCCATTTTCCAGACTTCTTGTACCTGTTGGTGTAATCCACTGTTTTAGGGTCAATAAGGACTTCCAGAATCACCTTCATTGAAGATACTGAACCTTTTATTTTATGAATGTAAAATTAAGGAAGGGTTTGTGGATTTCTGTCTAGCAGAGAGTATAAATTTTTCAAGCTAACTTTATACTTGATACCACATTGCAAAATTATGTGATGCCAGTGTAAAAAATAATTACAGTCCTGATTAGCAAATCATGTTTAAAAATTATAAGATTACACATAGCTTTATGAGCAAGAAAGAAAAGAAATAAAATCTGATTAAGTATATTAATCTAATTTTTT
This sequence comes from Bucorvus abyssinicus, assembly GCA_009769605.1. Taxonomy (NCBI): domain Eukaryota; kingdom Metazoa; phylum Chordata; class Aves; order Bucerotiformes; family Bucorvidae; genus Bucorvus; species Bucorvus abyssinicus. The sequence goes on along the minus strand of CM020033.1, from coordinate 13,098,624 downwards.
TAGATTTCATATTACAAGTATAAATTTAGTTTATGCTATAGAAAGAGCTTCTTTTTATTAAGTAGTGATCTAGTAGTGGTATACCTGCACTGCTACATAGAACGACTGAATTATAAAACTCAATTTCAGGCCCTCTTTCTCTCTTCCAAGACAGGTTACAATTACTTCGGGGGTCATATGCTTGGACAGAAGGAATGGAAATCATATACCACAGACAAGGCACAAAGCTGCATCTAGGTTTCCTGGTTTGATGTCTAAGTACCAGCTGACAATGAGAAGTAGTTCCTGACAATATGGGAACACAAATCAGACATTTACTCATACATATTAGGGTAAAATTTGTCAAGGTAGCAATTAATAAGAAATATCACACAACCTGCAAGGATCCTTCCATAACATTTCTCACTTCCAACATTCCAAAAAGAAAAATCCTCCACTGAGTTTATTATAACGCTGTCCCAAAATTCCAAAGAAAATAGTGGTACTCAGACTGAAGCCACCCATGATAACATCTGACAATTAAAAAAAATCCCATCCCACAGCTACTTTTCTGCCAATCCCTCCAATACCATTGCATTTAGTATTAGTAAGAAAAGTTGGTTACAGACAAAACAGATTTCAGGTAGATAAATAACAGGGAAAAAGAACATAAGGAAACAAATACCTAGGAAAAAATGTAAATGTTTATTCCGTAGTTCTGCAGATCTGTTAAGTATAAGGCTATAATATAAGGCTAAATATAATATAAAATATAATATAAGGCTAAATATAAGGCTAAATTAGGAACAATGCTTTATGGATAAAGTTGGAATACCAACTCTAGGTATAAAATATCAAGGCTTCGGAGACACCAATGCAACCCAATATAGAAGTGGCTATAGAATGAAATAGTTGGTGCAGAAGGTCCAACATCCACACTGTATGTGTTTCAGGGTATTTATTTTGGACTAGCTCCTGTCTGCTCTCATTGAATAAAAGCCTACTGGTAGCTGGAGAAAATCTCCTGGCATAATTTCATCCAAAAGGAGCCTATTTCATATGCTTAAACACTTCGAAATGTGAATCAAAGATCATAAAAGGGTGTTTAAGGAGATTTGCTCCAGAAGTGAATTCTTGATCAGAATTAAAACATTATTACAAGACACATGCTAGTACTGCGGAGGCACTTTTGTTTAAGCATTGGTCTATTGCAAGGAAACTTACAGATTTTTATTTTCTGGTTAACAGAAAATTAAACCTAGTAAGAAAGGCTTAATGACTGTAAGTTTGTACATATAAAATTTCCCAGTTTTAGAAAGGCACAGAATTAACATACATTAGGAAACCAGAGATACCTGATTAGCAGGAAGACAGCTACTGGAACAACGAATAGGAGGCAAGTTATCTTGTCTTTCATGCAGTGTGTCTGTTCTCAGGAACTGAGGTTTTTTATCATCATCATTCATTTCTGTCACCCAGCTCTGAAAATAAATAAATGCTATATCTGTATCTTAAAGCAGTAAAGCACATATACTTCATAGTCTACAATGACTCTGTCTTTATTCTTAATGGGGGAAAGCACTGCTTTTAATGGGGAAAAGCAATTAGAGAGAAAAAGCAATTGCGCTTTTTTGAATAAGAAGTGATCTACAAAAAAAATCTGAGAGTTAAAATGAGCATTAAAGATTCAGTGACATTAATTCAAGAAAATAATAAAAAAACCAAAAATAATCCTCTGATAATTTCCTCATTTAATCAAATAATGACATTCTACTTAGTCACAAGAATAGGAAGATTGATACATCAAAGTGATTATATTACTGACCATTATAAACTAGAGTTATACTGTACCATCAGTTCACCATTAATTGTTTCCCATTCTTCAGCTGTGAAATCAGAAGCCGTGGACGCAGGCTTATCTTTTCTCAGAGCTCTGCTCCTTGGATCTAAAAGCTCAATACGCTTTTCACAGAACAATGTAAGTTCAGGATAACATCCCTCTTCACCAGACCTTTAAAATGCAAAGGTATAAAAGTTAAAAAAAAAGAACTAAACTGCACTGCACCCTCCATATTCTCCCCATGTGTAGTCACCAGGGTGACTACAGAGGACTATTTTCCTGTTACAACTGAATTCTACTAACACCTAGTAATATTTTGATCAGAAAATTCCAGTGAGTTAACCTTCAGCCACTTTCCAGTGTACACACATACATGGTTCAAAATTGTAATAAAACAAAATGCCTGTGTCATTTTCAGTAAAAGTTAAGCAGCCACAGCGTCAAAATTACCACAGTCAGGCAAGATGGCTTTATGACAGAACCCAAATCCAGTGGCAGCATTTGAGAAAAACCTGGCATTGAGTTACACAAACCTTTTGGATGGTTAAAACAGGACTTGGATTTCTAGCATTACCTGGACACTTTTAACACGATTTTTAAAAATTTTTAAATTTTTTTTTAGTTAGAAGTCACAAAGAGGTTCAAGACAAATGGAGTATTTAGGTGCAGGTTGCTCTGAATGGTACAGAACAAGAATATAATTAGCAATGAAGGTAAGAAAATATAATGTTTACCTTAACACCCTGAGAATCTTTTCCAGGTGTTTAACATCTGTGCATTTTTCAATGAACTTGTAGTCCAGGTGACCAATAGGTATTTGATAGGTTTTAGTAGTTCCTTGGTCCAGCAAAAATGGTACAGACTCATCAGCCATAGCTAAATATTAAAAGGAAAAAATGTAGTGATTCTGTAGGCACTTAGTTGTATTTTGAAGCAGTGCTGATTTAAGGAATAACCCTGCTCATGCTCCAAAGTACTCTTCTGTTATGCAAGCAGACCTATTGCCACAAAAGAAAGATTTTAAATTTGAAGATCTGATCATACAAACTGTTCTTGACAGAAGTGAGATTACATACATATGTTTTGGAAAAAAAACTATGTACAACTCTACTGCTTCTACAAGGCAGAACAAGTCAGAAAGACTGCTTAAAGTGCCGATTTTCACCTACCTCACTCTCTATTTTTCTTTAAATACAATATGGTATTACGTATTTTAAGCAAGTACGGTGGGGATGAAGGAGAAGATGGTGCAGGATTTTCTACTTTTTTTCAGAGGGAAGATGTTAACCAACTCAGTGTATCTAATGGAATTATAACTTTTGCCTTCTCTGTAGCCAAAATAAATCCAATTGTTTGTCTTTCCTCACTAACTGTGTTTTCTGGACCTCTGATTATATTACTCTTCTAATCTGAATCCTTTCCAGTAGGTCTGTAACTGATAAAGTGAGGTGTTCAGACAGGACACTTCCCGTTTCCCTGTACCTTTGATCGCTTATCTGCATCCTTTTCTATTTTGATTCCAAGCTCTACGGACCAGAAATTCTTCTTTTTTACCTCATGATATGTAGTGCTTAAAATAATTGTGTTCTAATGTCTGGCATAATTACACATAGTAATTTGTAGTTGCACACAAATGTTTACAATACAGCATCACTTAAAGAATAACCGGTCATAATTAGGTATTGCATAAAGATAGGACTCTGTCCCAAGAATTTAGTTTCAGCACTGGAAAAGAAACAACATGCATGGAGAGACAGGTGAATACAGACAATAATTAAGACAGGAGTAAAAAGCAAGAGAGGCACCCATCACAAAACTGCAACGTTTTCTCCCGTTTCAGTATTTCCGTAAGTACCACAAATGTCGGGAACAGGGCGTCCCCTTGGGTGCCCAGGGCAGCTCGCAGGCAATGCCGTAACCAGGGCACCTCGGGTGCACGGCGGCTCAGCACCGCCACAGCCGACCGCGTTCCTCTCCTCCGGGTGGCTGTGGGCAGCTCACCGAAGCCGCAGCGTCGTACCCTGCTCCGCGACCACTGATAATACGACTTTCAGCCCTCGGAGTCATCAATTTACCTTAAAAACGACACCAAGGGCTCCCCTCATACTACAGCCGAGCCGGGAGAGAGCGGCCAGCCCGTCCCTAGCAACTGTTGCTATCTACAACATGGCGGGCGGCGGCGCGCAGGGAGGCGCCCAGGCGGGAGGCGGGACAGCGGAGACTACGGTGCGGACACGGGGCTGCCCGCCTCAACGTCCCCCTTGTGGGGCTCCCACAGAGCCCCGCCGAGCTCCAGCAGTGACACTGTCCTAGCGCGGCGGACTTCAGCACCCACCTGTCCGGTGCCGCGCTGTCGTCTGGACGAACACCACTAACCCAGGCAGCTTCCGCCGCTCGCTAGCCCCGCCGCACATGCGCAGCTGGGAGGGCGATAGCGAGGCTCCGCCGTCAGGGCTGAGGAGAGCGGCGGGAGGGGGCGTGGCGGCGCTCCCCACCCTCCCCCTCCGGCTGAGGGGGTGAAGGCAAAAATACAGCACGTGTGGCTGTAGCTTTAATGAAGGATTGCCTGTTTGGGGGGGGTGTTATTTATTTATGAGCCAGTACACGGTCATGCAGTCTGTAACAAAGGTACCTTACTCTACGGCTAACATGAACAGCACCATGAGCACCATCAAAACTGAGATTTAGAAGCAGGCTAAATTAGCATCAGTCATAATCCAGCAGTATTTTGTGGTACACTTTAGTGATAAGGATATTTTAGTATTACTTAACACACATTCTAAAGAGACAGATGCAAAAAGTTTTGGCTCCTCGATACAAAAATCACCACTTTGATCTTTTTATTACAGACCCCTGAGAAGTCACCTGGAAAACAAAACAAGATGCTATTGTAGTTTTGGGACACCACCCGTATTATCTTTATACCACAGAGCTAAGTCTTTCCTTGAGTACAACCAAGTGCAGAAGTACTCTGGGAATTTCTGTTTACACATTGATCCTTAATGTTTACCTCGCCTCCCTTCTCTCTTCCAAGATGATTTTTTTGATACTTCCTTCACAACTGGGTGCCTGAATTGGGTGCTCTGAAGTCCTTTGAGATTTGCCCCTTTGAAAGTCAGATCTGTGTTTCAGACCTAGTCTTGTGCAGCCTTCTATTTATTTTCAGTATAATTTATTCAAACCACAGTTACTTTATGGAGTCCAAAGAACATTCGACGAAGTTAAAATACAAATAAAGTTTAGATCAGAGTAATGAAAACAGGGTTAATTCAAAAAGAACACAATACCACTGAACTTAAACTTCAGCATACTCTGACTACAATTTAAATGACGGCTTTGGAAATCTATTGCTGGAAGACAATACAGACAAAATTTAGTATCACAGTAAACTTTAATGTTTCAATCTCAAAACACAAATAAAGGTGTGCATTTGTACATGAATGGATTTACAGAACAAAGTCACCAGAAGCATTAAACTGCATCATGAAGTCACTGTATCTTCAGCAGACATCATCGGGCATCAAAAACTACCACTGGGATAGCACAGTTAAAGAAAAAAAAAGAAGTGTTGTGGTTGAAAAAAGAGCAGGGAGAAAAAAAGATTGCAGGGGGAGGAGGGAGGAAAAAACCTCAAAGACTATCTAAATCTAAAGTCACAACTAACTACATAAAAGCATTTCAAAACTCATTTTTAATTAACCCCACTACAACTTTCCTTTTCTTAAAAGCCTGAATAATATCAATAATTCACAATATGTCACCCAGCAGACTATCATAGCTCATTGTATTTTGCCTAGGAAAAAGGGAAAAAAAAAAAAAAGAGAGAGAAAAGTGCCAGGAAAGAAAACAAGATGCCAAATCACACTGCAGAGATTTCCTTACAGTACTTTGCTCTACCGTACTGAATTTTGGCCTTGAAAGATTCTTAGATAATAATCCAAATCTTACATTCTGTTTCCCTTATATACCTTGTCTCCATCCACAGTCTCTCAAGTGCATGTGTAAAAGGATACATCTTTTTGTCCTTTTCTTGTACATTATTCTGTAGCCACATTCTCTGCATCTGATAGGATCTCTTGCCTTTATTTCATTTTCTGTATGACATTCTGATGGACGAAGATAAAGGGAGTGGGTAAACAAAAGCAGCAGTGTTAAGGCATAGATAGGTTTCAAAAGTCGTAATAGTCAAATTCCTATTTGCGGCAAACAAACATAATAAAAAATAATTGTAGTGCATTTGCATCAAGAGCTGAATGACATCAAGATATTGTGAAAAAAATGGCAAACTTCACTTATATTAAGATCAAAGAGGATCTTGCTAAAAAAACCTGAATTATTACTGCACAGAATACACTCCACTTGTGATACAGCTAGACTGTCTACTAATGAAACCTTCAGATCATCCACCCAAAGCCCCAAGTTTATCTTCTTAAAAGACAAAAAATATTAGAGATTCCTGAAGAGATGATGCAAAAATCACCAATTTTTAAGTTGCTGACTTATCTACTGCACTTCAATACAAACTGAGTAACCATACAGCATTTAAAACAAAACCCCACAAAAACTCTCCAAGATGCACTAATCAGAAGGTACACTATCTGCACCACAAGCTGACACTTTGAGAAAGCATTGTCTGGAGATGGAGGAGCTCCACACAGCAACACAAGCTCTAGTAAATTACTTTCCCAGGGCTATCCATATGTACCCCATATATGTGGTACCACTGGTATGTAAAGGTTTAAAGAACATCAGGATCCATGCTGCAACTAGCTGTATTTATGTACTCTTCAGTATCATGATTATGCATTCTTCATTATTAAAACAGCACATCTCTAGTAACAAGTGAAAAAAAATTCACCAGTGTCTTTCCTTTACCTCCACAAATATAAATCATTGGCTGCTGCTTTGGAGGCTGAACATCCTTCTGTGAATCCATGATCTAAACAAAAAACACAAAACAGTTTGTTTGGGCTTTTTTAAATTTTTTTTTTCAAGGAGTATGCAATCATTTCAAATCTAAAGCTAACAGAACATTCAAAAATTCCTTAGAAGTAAATGCAAACAAGTTTCATCTGTACTGATACACAGGACATTGGATAATTCAGGTTGGAAGAGACTTCAAAAGTCATTCAGTTCAACTTCTCAAAAGCAAAGTAACATCAGGTTTCTCAGAGCTTTATCAATCTGGTATAGAAAACCTCCAATGATGGAGACAGCACAACATTTTCTATTAAACAGGATTTTAAACATTAAAGCCCAACAAATAATATTTTCTTTCCTCCCTCCTTTCAATGGTAAGAATTTCCTTGCTGGAAACATAAAAAATAAATAATTTCTTATGTATTACTCATGTAACAACACTGCGATCACACACAAGATAAGACTTGCTATATTTTTTTCCTCTCTGATACAACACTAGCCAACATAATCTACCTTTTCACTGATCTAAGGGATTAGAAATCCCAGAAACAGGCTGTAGGTAGAAGAGTAACAGGAATTAAAACAAACAAACAAACAAACAACCCCAAAACAATGAGGGGCCAGGGAGAAGTAGTTCCACCTTCAAAATCCTAACGTAGGTGTGTATGATTACCAAACTAATCAAGAGTTTGATAACTCAGTAGTACTCTTCAAACACCTCTTAATACCTTATGATGGTTTTGATTTGATTGTTCAGACTTATTTGGAGACAAGTATTCCTTCACAGTATCAGGCTAAATTGTTACACATACTCAACAAACATTCTGCCAAGCTTTAAGCAATCTTATCCTAATGTGTAAATATGGTTACAGCTGTAAATTTTAAGTTTGTAACTCTGATCACTAGAGATAGTACACTCTTCTTTTCCATTCAGCACAAGTCTAGACTGGAATGTGAATATCTCCTTGTAGGTTTTTTTTGAGGTTGCTATTTTCTGTGTCACTGTTCTGTTTCATAGACAAGAAATCCTAACCCTTATGCCAGTGAATAGCAGTCATGATGTTTCTTTATGAGCATGACTCTCAGATGCTTTTACATAATAATATGGTAAGGATTATTTCCCTGATCCTCACAGTTCATTTCAGTATAAATTCAATGAGGAAAACTAGGGTCTTGAAAACAGGACAGAAACAGTTCATCCTTTGTTAAGAGAGCCTGACTGGCACTTGACATGACCACCTTGGTAAAATCCCCATTATGCCACTCCATTTGAGAGAAATGGAAATAATTCATTAAACTAAACAGCATTCAAGTAAGTTTTTGCTCTACCATAACCATAAGGTCATCTTAATCCACGTCTTACAGTTTCTTTGTGGCAGATATAAGCAGTCATCCATTAGCACTTGAAAACAGCATCTTCTAAAAGAGGGCTGAACTAAGGAGGACCACAGTTGCAGCTAAATAACTTGAGTCGGTGCTGCTCTTGCCGCAAAACCATACTGTTGCTGAAGACACCAGTGACCTACAGCTACGTATTTTGCAGCAGGGTGCCGGGGTGTAGCCAGCCTTCTCGTACCCCGGAGCTGTAAGCGCTGCCAAGCTGACATAGCCTACAGACACACCATGTGCAACCGTAACCTACCGCGAAGACGTGGAGCACCGGCCGCGCTACTCGTGCCGAGGCCGCCACACGTACCTATGAGAGAGGCAAACCCGCTCCTTCACGTCCCACAGGGCCCGCGGGACACCCCTGCCCGACCCAACTCCGCGCCCTAGGCTCCCGCACGGCCTCCCCGGGCTTTTACGCAGGAGTGAAGCCCACAAGCCTGGGCCGGGCATTTCCGTGCTCGCCTCCCCACGCCCCCCCGCCAGCCCAGCGAAGCGGACCACCAGCTTCGGAGAGAGAAGCCCAAAAACCCCAGACAAACCCCGACCCCAACTCGCCTGCACAAGCAACACCACCAGCCTCGCCGTCTCCTCGGCGCCGGCCGATGACGACACACCGGGCGCCGGCAGAGGCGGGATCTGTGGCGTCGCCGTCCCGTCCGCGGTTCGCCCAGCGGGTGTGCGCGTGAGAGCGGGCTGTTGTGCTGCTGGCCGCACGAGCCAGCGTTACGCACTGTGCGGGGGCCGCACCGCGCCGCACCGCACCGCAGCGCGGCCGAGTGCCGCCAGCGAGGATGCTGCGGGAGCCCCGGCCCGACCGGCTGGTCCCCGGCAGCGAGCCGCCGTCAAGCTCCGGTCTCCTCGTCGCTGAATGATGAGGCTGAGAGAGTAATGAATACTCAGCTGTCGGTGTTAACCGGTTTGGGAAAAAGCACAGAATATTTGGTGGCAATTTTTAATATATCAGCTTTCGTATGAATAGCAGCCTCCGTTTCCCAAGAGTAAAATAGTTGCGTGGTTAGATAAAAGGAGAACAAACGTACTCGATGTCCTTATGTGGCTGTACCCGACCGGTACATACTCGGGGAAAAAGAACACCCTGTGCCATGTCCGGTCATACGGCTACGGGGTTTTAAACCGCCGAGGTGTTTCACCTCAAGGTCCTTACTGTATTCGGAAGCATTTTACCTACGATCCGTGGATGACACGCACATCTTGATATTTCAATCCTGTGGGCGATATCGTAAGCACCCGCATTAAACCAAACTGAGGCTGCGATAACAGACCTTTGAAGTATAAGGTGGTATTATGGAAGAAGTTCGAATGTCGGCGATTCCCGTGGGTACTGAACTGAAACGGGACAGACGAGCTTTGAAGCGGTACCGGCTGCTCTTGCTAGTCACAGGCTGAGCCTCACCGGCCGCCTGGATTTTAAACCTTCGATAGGCAATTGGTAGAATTATCTGTCTTTGCTTTATTCCTGGATAAATGTTTAACAAATACCGTGGTTTGTGAATATGCCCATTTAAATGACTTCATCATTCAAGAGGTTCTCTATTTTAAGGAAAGGTCTCTTTCTTCTTCCGAATACTGAGTAAAATTTGTTTCTTAAACACCCAAATGCATTGATACGCATAAGGTTTTATCAGTTGTAATTTATTGAGATTGTCTCAAAGCAGCAACTCACCTTCATTCATGACCTGTAACTTATGTAAAATAAACCTGTGGAATAATAAATAGTTGCGTTTTCCATAATTTCGTATTTCAGTTAAACGTAGTGAAAATACAGTAACCATTTTAGACCGCTCCTGTGCTTCTGCATACTGCTGCGTATGAATAAAGCTAAATATAACTTTTGGAGTGCCAGAATAAAGCACGTGAGAGAAAAACGCTATGAGAAAGGCAGAGCATTCACCTCGGCTCTGACGTCCCCATGCCTCAGTACCCGCGTCCTCTCCGCGGGTCTCCGCGGGCGTGGGTGCGTGCCCGGAGTTGGAAGCAGAGGAGGGGAAAGTCCGAACCCTGCCTTTCCTGGTGAATGCACCCTACGTAATTACCATCTCGTAAATAAGCAAATAAAAAAAAACAACCGGTATGATTTCTCCAGGCTCGTTTTGTAGTGTAAAACGCGTTTGTCAAACGGATAATTTCAAAAGGACTTACTAATAATACCACCGCGAGAAAGCCAGTTAAAGTTAATTCTGTGAAAATCAGGTCTCCGCTATTAAGAGGGAAATCATATAATTGCTTGATTATTTATATCCTTTAACAGTTCCCTTGGAAAAATATACTTTTTTACAGAATCTTAAAGCTTCGATTACCTTAGCCGGTTCTGATAACGCCCGCCTCATTCGAGATGATGGGCTGATAAACACCAGCCCTAAGGATGCTCCTTGGATTTAGAGTAGCTGAAAGGGTTGAGACTGTGTGGGAAACCTCCACGGGCCCGTGAAATGAAGCAGCTCTTGGGGAGTTTGTAGGAAAGCGTGAGGAAAGACTGGTGGGGCGAGGTGGGGAGGTGCAGGGGTACTTTTCAGATGTGAAGGCAACGCGGTCGTAGCCGAGTGCAGCCCGTGTTGCAGCCTGTCTTACCCCACTGGGTTTGGTTAGAAGCGGTGTTCCCAGGTTTTGTTTGGGGCTTTGGTTGTTTGGTTTTGTTCGGGTGGGTTTTTCTTGTTGTTGTTGGTTTTGTTTGTTTGCTTTTGTGTGTGTGTGTGAGGTTGTGACGTTTTTTGTTAAATATCAATTTTGGGTGTGATGCTTCTGTGTAATGCATTAAATGCCGCAATTACAACTTGTTACATTTCTTGGGTGTTTTTGATTCAAGTCACGTAAGTCCATATGGGTTTGATTGACAGAGACAGAACTTGCAGCTGCTGTATTCCACTTTAATGAGCTAGCTAGCTGCCAATTTCTCAGAAAAGGGAAATTATTTTATAAATAAATACAACTATTTTAAAAATAATTTATTCTGAATCGTGTGAAATAGATGATACTACAGAAAGCACTTTCGGAAAACTTGTATTACATTCCAGAAAGTTTCTAATGATTTCTCCTTCTAAAAAGGAAGCGCGTGATACACCAAGAGCCTTTTCCCTTTTTATCCGTAACTGTTACCTTGTAGTCACATAAACCAGTATTATTTACCTAAAAATGTCACATTTTCCCCCAGCTCTGGACCGGTAACTTTTAAATCCGTTTTTCCCCAAGCCCCTCTCAGCCTGCCAGGAGCCGCTGCCCCCTGCCCACCCTCCGGCTCAGCTGTGGAAGGGTGGAGGTTGCTAGCGGGGAAGGCTGCAAACTTGCCGAACCTCACGTACAGGAGTTATGTTACTTAATTTCGGCGTTTCTTTGGAAAGCCTCTCTTTTGCTTCTTTAAATGTAGGAGGTGTTGCTTTTAGAGTCACACACGACGATTATACACCTCGCGTTCAGATGTGACATTGTCCTGGTGGAGGGAGGAAACTGGAAGTGTAAACAGGGAAAGAACCACAAAAATTAGAGATGACCCAGGGTAAATGTTGTATTAGTGAGGTGAAGGAGAGCACTACCCAGCAGAAGGAGAACTCAGCGGTGATTTATTTGGCCTTTCCTATCTCCCTGTGAGCGTGGTAGCCCCATGTTATCCTCACCGAGCTCAGGAAAAACAGGCACCCAAGTATTCGTGAGTTCACGTTTGGGATTTTATTATTATTATTGTTGTTTCTTTTTAATATACAGATTAACTAAAAACACAGCAAAAGCTAGGTGACATCACCGGGCACCCTCCACCCGACGGACAGCTGATGTAAAGGAGATGGCACTTGACAAACGCTCTGCGGGTGTTCTGTTCCTGGGCCGTCGGGTACGAATGTACTAATTAACTCGAGTTAATTAGCACCCTTGTAACTCAAGCTTAAAGGCTGTGGTGCAGATCAGGTTCGTTACCTGTAAAAGCCTTTGGCTGGCCGCGATCGACAAGCGCCTCTGAAGCCCCCCCTCAGCTCTGGCGCCCCCCGGCAGGGTGCTGAGGGCTCTCCCGGAGGCGGGAAAACCTCCCCCTCGGCAGGCACCTGAGAAGAAGCAGAGCAGGGGGAGTAACGGCTCCGCGGAGCTTTTAATGGTGGGCGGGGGGGCCGCAGGGCTGAAGTACAAAGCGCGAGGAGGAAGAGGAGCCTTGCCTGTGTCTTCCTGCGCCCTAGAGGAGAGGGCTTTGCCGTTCGGCAGAGCCGGCCTCCTCAGGCTCCCAGCCTGCCGGCGCACGGCCCTCGCCCCGGGGCGGCGCTGCTCGCCCGAGGGCCGCAGGGCCGGGGGAGCGGGGGAGGCAGTGCGGCAGCGGTTGGTAAGGGCGGGTAGTTCAAATCCAAGCGAGGGAAAGCAGCGGTAGCTGCATGCAAGGAGCCGGTGTGGGTGGAGAGAAGCGAAGCGGCTTCTCACTAAGGGCAACGGGCCCCGGAGCCAGGCGGCGAGCTGCCGAGGCGGCAGGATTCCCGTTCTCTCCAGCCGGCCGGCGAGGGGGGTTCCCCGCCTTCACCCCTTCTCAGGGAGCCCCGCCGACCGCCTCAGCTGCACTCGGTGGTAGGGGGCCGCTAGGCTCTGTTTCTGTGCCTAGTGATCCACCACATGAGGGGCTGAAGCTCTTGTTTTGCTCGAGTCCGGCATCCCAGGTGACTGAGAGACCCTGGGGTGCTGGTTCCCGAGTATCATCAACTCTGGGTAATTAGACATTGCAGTGAGCGCCTATACAGACGAACTGAAAACTGTGTCTCAGCTGGGTAACGTGTAAGAGAACTTACCTCTCCATGTCCTTTCTTGCTTCAGGTTATCAGTAGGGGTAAACAATACTTTGAATATAGCAGCTTTGCTTTGGAAGATCTCCAGTTGCTTCACAAATTAGGGTAAGTGACGTACATCTTACTGGTAGGACTTAGTTATGCCATCTTCAGTGTTAATACCTTTGAAGGTATTAATGACTTCTCTGTTTTTAGATCTGGGTGCTCAAAGAGCAGAGTCTTCACATAGTCATTTTACTGCAGATATTATGTCTGATGTAACAACAGAAAATATTTCTGTCTCACCAAAACTTGGCCTTCATCTTTCTTGTTAACAGTGGTGAATGGTGACGAACAAGGACAGAAAACATCTTGTTTGATGTATAAGTGTTCTTTGGGTGTTACTGGGAAATGTAACATTAGTATCAGGAACAAGCGTGACTCCATCCTAGAACTCATGTCTAAGTTATAGGTGCTATTTACATTGCCTTCTAGTAACCAACTTTTTTACCTCTTTAGGACACTTTGTAAGACTAAGCTTGTCATAAATTACTCCTTGTCTAAATATCTGAATCCTGTGCTTAATTTAGTTTGGGTCTCTAAATTAGAAATATTTTGTCTGTAAACTGCCAGAAAGTTTGCAATTGACTTGTGGGTCAATTTGAGAACTACAAAATTAATAATAGATATGAGGAATGCTTGAAGCACAAGAATCTACACTCAGCAGGTATGGCTTTTATTCCTTGCTCTGTAACTGACTTGCTATGTGACCAGTCTTTTCTTCCCTGCGCATCTGTTTTATGATGTCTAAAACAAGGTTAACAATACTTCCAGAAATTACTTCAAGATCCCCAAATGAAAGGAGCTTGATATTATGTATCAAATCTAGTAGATGAAACTTTTATCCTGATAAAAGAAGTGCTTATAAAACACTAGGCAAGTCATAAGAGGTTTTATTAGGAATCTCTTCTGAATATAAGTAGCATATCATTCTGAGAGATGTTCAGCACCTCTGAAAGGCCTTCCCTTCCCTTCTGTACTCTATTTGTAAAATTTGTAAAATTACCTTGTGTTAAATTCAATATTAGTTTGTACAAGTCGTACTTTTTTTTGGGGGGGGGGGAGTGTATACCAACCTGAGGTGTAGAATGGACGTTGTTCACTCAGTGTCTGTATGGCAGATGCTATAGTTTTTGTGAAGTTCTCTCAAAATCAGTACAGTCACCTCACTGGCTTCCCCTGCTGGATGTTGGTGTATTTACAACATATTTTTGGATTTTACTCTAGTTCTCAACATTTCTTTAACTCTGCTATTCTGATCTCCCCTAAGGCTGCAAAACCAACTTTTTCTGTGATTTTTGTGTTCCTTGAAACACAAGTTTGCTTAAATTCTCATATACTGTATTTAGAATTTCCTCTCTTCTCAGTTGTTTCTAAGCATAGATAATTTTTCCCATGGAATGTCTGAGAATGACATTGCGAGTGTGAGTTTTTCTTTTGTTGTTTCTCCAGCATGGTGCCTGAACATTAAGTTTCTAAACCTGAAAGCCTGTGCACTTTTGTTAAATGTGTGTTTAGTTTTATTGTATTTAAGGAAAATATTAATATTTTTAAGGTAAGTATGGGTATGTGATTTTTTTTTTGTTTGTTTGTTTCGGGGTGATTGACATTTTGAATAGCTGTCTCTAAATAGCACTCAAAGTTTAAATCTCTGTCCAACAGCATTTTTGATAAGAATATTGCCTGTCAATGTTTGCTAATTCACTGCAGTTCACCAAAATTCATAGAAAATGGAGCCTCTATTTTTGTAGATTACACAAAAATAATGGCCTATTGTTACCACAGGTTTCTTACAGGTCTTCCTCCTTTTACAAAAAGAAGAGCTATGCTGCTGTTGTCCTCTGCTCATAGTGTGAATAATCAACTAAAGAGCAGCAATGCACTACACAGAGACACTTCACACATTTTTCATATCTTTTAAAAGTTATTTTCTGTTTCATGACACAGAATTTTCAGCTTATTGCATAAAACATTGAAAAGTGATGCAGATGAAACACTAGGCGCTGCTTGGAATTGGTCCTGCGCTGTCAAGGAAATTATCCCTAATTCACGTAATAACTAGCTTAAAGCTATGCCCTCATGTTTCCTATTTGTGCTGTCATTTATTTCACCAAGTAAATCAGGGAATGATGAAAAAGCGGTGAAGGAAATAAAACGTGAAAGTAAGGTAGTTGTAGAGGTAAGTGGGAGAGGGAAAGGAAGCAGGCCGGACTTCAGAGTTTGTTGTTGTCTTGGAATTATTTTCACCTACCTTTCTTTTCTGGAAGAATTTTTCTCAGTTATGGGGTGGATTTTTTTTGGGGTGTTTTAAATCTGATTTCATACTGATATTAGCATGATTCTATAGGCATTTATGCCAAGTTCTCACAGTCTGCTGTTTAATAACCCATTCCTTTTGGACTTCTCTATGTTGCTGTCTCCTCTTCGTAGAAAACAAAACAAAGCACTCTCTGTATTTCAATTATCATAGAAAGTGCCTTCAGTATGGGTCAAAAAATGCTAATTAAATGACTCGAGATCATCAAAGATAGTTTCCCCTCCCCCAGGAAATTTGGATTCCTATTGCTTGTATTTGATGGCTTAGGGATTGACTAAGTCAGGACTGTTGGGATATTAGCAGTTTCTTAGTATTTGGTGTTAAAGCCACCTTTAAAGCTTCCTATTTTTGTCCATTTGGAAAATTCAATCACTATTTCCCGGCTTTATGTTCCAAAATACCAGTTCTAGAGGCTAGTAACATACCCCAGTATGTGAGGTGCTGATCCAAACTTTGAAGGTCTTGCAATGCTGATGTGAGCTACTACAGTGTCTGTGAGAACAGCCCTGATACTGGCATTATTCATAACATCTTTCATACAGTTAGCTTGTCTTGTGTTTAGAAAGCAGTAACTTATTGCCACTCTGGTTAGGGTGGAGAAACTGCCATGCATGAATGGCAAAACAGGAACCCTGTATTCTTACATCTCTTATTTAAGTGGGTGCATGAGACACTTTTCAGTGGAAAATATAGAGTAGCTCTTAAAAGCATCTCTTTTAAACTTAAGTATAAACTTTCTATGCACATGGGAAGTGGATGTATAGTCAGTCCCTCAGTTTCTTTAAAGTGTAAGGCCTCGGAACACTCTGTTTACCTACAGAGCTGAGCAGAAGCAGAGAGGTTCTTTGCAAAATAGCATTTAAATTTTAAGGCAGATAAGAATGCACTATTCACTTTGTAACTAGAGGTAAAATTTTATTTCCTTCAGGGACTGCAGGGATCTAAATATTGTAGACTTGTGACTTCATGATTAATCCTCTCATTTTTCTTAAGGAGAAAATGCCTTTTGTCTAAACTCATCTTTTACCAGAGCTTCTGCTAGTTCTTGAGGACTGAATTGTTACTGGTTGGATGAACCAATAAGATAGTGCTAGTAAAAATCATGGTTCTATTGGAATGACAGGGATTTTTGTCACTTATTTCAGGACAAATGAGACTCTCATTTTTGTGTTGCTTATTTGAAATGCTTTTCCTTGGCTGATCGATTAGCTAACTGGATATGGGTTTTAATTTGCCTAATGTATCATATACTATGCATTTTAATCACTCATCCTAACCATCTACTTAACTGTAATTTATCTTTGTGTTTATGTATAAGCACTGTTTCTACTAAGACTAATGAAAATACTTTTGTCATGGCTGCTAGCTTGATAGACTTACACAAGGCTTTCTTGCTAATCTGAGGCTGTTTTGGTGACTACTTCTATCATTTGTTTCAGAAATAACACTGGTATCTTCATTTACAAAGTCAAAGTTCCAAGCAGAAGATGTCAGACAGTCATTCAGTAATGTTCAATATTATTAGAAGAAATAGATTAACACCTCCCAGCAGCAATTTTAAATACTCCAATTTTAAAGACACATGTTGCACTTCAGTATTTCTGGACAGCAAATGCAACGAGTCAGTAAAAGATTCTGATGTAGAACATAAAGAAGCACTGAGCGTAACGAGTTTGTCACCGCTACAAGAGCATTCTGACCACATTCATCCAAATGCCCTCTTTTCTGTGTCATCATCAATTGAAAATGAAATGAATTCTATCTCCTTATCAGAAAGAAGAGAAGAAAATAGAAGTGCAATTTTTTTGGAAACTCCTAAAGTAAGGAGAAAAGGCTCTTCACTACGCAGGAGGCTGCTTTTATCTAAGACTGTTCCAGCTGGTACAACTGTAGGATGCTGTGAAAAAGTTAGTTCTTCAGGGAGCAGCAGCAAAAAATTATTCTCTTCTGTTTTGAGCTCTGAAGAAAAACTTTCACAAACTGCTTCAGATTCTCCAAAAGATAAAAGTTACAGACCTCTAACAACTAGCACCTCAAAAATCGAGGACTCTAATCCTGATTGCCCAAAATGGAGACTTTCCTTTTCACAACACAGGACTTCGACAGTAGATGAGTCCAAATGTAAGGACCCCTTACTGCTAGAACCAGAATGTTTATCTCCAATTCAGTGTAAGGATGTTATTGTTAGTAATGCTAATGAATTCAATGCAAGTGTCCTTGTGAGTGTTAGTGATGGGTTGCTTAGGACTCCTACTTACAGTGTGTTACCTGAGGCCAGTGAGGGTGAGTTCCTGACTTCTACCAACAGTCTTGTAGAGAACTTTGAACTATGTGATACAAAGTATTCCCCTGTTAAGCTGGCAAATTACCCAGATCTTTCAACACCTGAGGATAGTGGATATAATTCACTTCATCTGGACAAATCAGGAAACTCGTTGTCTGATCATGAGGGGTCTTACCAAGAGTATTTCCAAAAATGTAAAGCAGGTTCCAAAATTCCAGATAGTAAAAGAAAGACAAGAAAACTCGAACGAGTTAGAAGGCTATCCACTCTTCGAGAGCAGGGCTCACAGTCAGAGATGGAAGATCATCATGGCAGTCCTAGTACTTCAGCATGTATGCTAACAGAAGAAAGTAACTTTGTCAGTGAAGACCATGCATTGCTTTTAAAAGAACAGCCTACTGGTGACCTAGTTGTAAGTCATGGAGATCTGTCAAGAACTCCAGCTCTGAAAGTAGTTCATGAAATTTGCTTGCGAAGACAAAGATCAGACCAAAATGAAATATCAGAGGATATTGATGGAACAGAAATACTTGCATTAGAACATGTTCTTGCTGGACTTATTGGCAAGAAAATGGGCCTTGAAAAATTAGATATTTTAACAGAATTAAAATACAGAAACTTAAACCATGTTCTTGCTATAGTTCTAGATGCTTTGACAGTGGAAAGTCTATGCAGGTAAGTACTACTGCTTCCCACCTGCCTCCCCCCCCAAAAAAAAACCCCCCAAAAAACAAAAACAACCAACCAAACAAAAAACCAACCCCAAACCCCACCTGTTTCTGCAAATAAATTAGAACAAGTTCTGGAATAGTGTCAATAGAATTTGTTTCTGAGGAAATTAAGAAGTGTTGTCACCATTAACCAAGTGGCTTTTTCTGTGTAGTTCTAAAAATATATTGTACAGGGGAATTAAAAACCAAAACAAATAGAAAGCCAAACGTGATTTAGTAAACTTGAAACTATATCACAGTATTTGTAAATTTAATTATATATTAATATTTTCTTTAAGCCTAGCAAGTAATTTCTTCTCATTACAAGTTCCTGCAAAATACATGGTACTCAAAACACATTTTCTAGATTTTTTTTTCTGTCTATTTACTTTCCGTAGTTATTTTTAAACACAAAGATGCTCAAAGAATTTGGCTTCATAAGTAATATTTGAGATTAATTTTTAATCAAGAGAAACTCACTTATTTCAAAGAAATCAAGAGTTCCATGTGTGTTATTAGTTACAAAAGAAATGAGCGAATAGGTGGAAGTGTAAGGGCACGAATGTTTCAGAACACTTAACACACAAATGTAATTTTAGAAACAAATTTGGTAAGTGGCTTATGTGGAAGGAAGAAACTTATTAAGTTTTGTAAGTCAAAGATATGCTGTGTTATTGCAATTGTTCTCTAGACTCTTCTATACAGTGGTGTGTAAAAGTACATCAGATCTGTGTTTCATAACAATATGGTGAACTAGTATATATCAGTAGTCTGTAAAATGACCTGTAGTGTTATGAAATAATGCAAAAATCTTTAAAAGGTACTCTTACTATCATGACTTCTGGACTACTTGGCAAAAATGTGAAGTTGGATGATTTTTTTTTCATTAATTTGTTCCAGCATTTGGAAAGTAAGTAAAAACTGGCGTGAAATCATTGTACAAAATAAAAGTGCAGATGAGAGGAGAAAATCATACATAAAACACCTCAAAGAAGAAGCTGGGGTAAGGTTCTTCTCAAAGGTAATATCCTTTTGAAGTGTGAAAAAAGACAGGTCAGAGGAAAGAGGAACTATCTTGTAAAGCTACAGAGAAGTAGCTGATAGAGACAGTTCCAACATGAGTATGTGAAGGATTCTAACAGTAGATCATAATCGCTTTGGCTGCTTTTTTCTGTTTACAGTTTGAGTACTAGTTTTTCAATCATGTGAGGCTCTTGCTTTTTCCTTTCTCCAACCCCCCCTTCCTCCCTAAGAATCCTGTAGGACCTCTTCCCCGAATGATTCTAGCTTTAGATCTTAAACCCTGATCATACCTTAGTGCCATGCTGTTCCTCATTTTCCATTTCACTCTAGTCTGCAGTGCTCTAGGACCCACTCTAGACTATTTCCTGATTATTTTCAGGACAGCTTGTGGCTAAGCTCCTTCATGGTGTACTTGAGAACATCAGAAGGATGTACAGAAGTTTTTTAAGGAGTATCTAAAAAAGTAAGCATGTTACCAGCAGTATAATTTTCAGATCCTCCACACTTCAGTGTAACTTTGCTTTTTAATTGTGACAAAACTTATGTGTGCTATTTACATGCTTGCTATTGAGTTGTGTCCGAATTCAGATACATGAGGACCAGTAGAGTGCTGAAAGGCAGATGGCTTTTTACCCTGCTCATGGGACCTTGTGTTTGACGGTTCCTGTCTCTTGTTTCCCTACTAAATATAAACATTTAATGGGAAATGCATGCACTCTACATAATTCCTTTTTTTTTTCAGCAAAACCCAGCTGCAAATCCCAAATGAAAAAAAAAAAAGCCTAATTTGCTTCCTGTGTTTTTCCTCCTTTTATAATTATAAACTTTAACAGGAATATTTCTTGAAAGCTCAAGATGCTGCGACAAGACTTAATGTTCTTAGCAGATCTGCTCTAAGGCCTGTTCAAGCTCAAGCCAGAACACCTGTAGCACAACAACTACCTTCGTACACTGAACTTACACCCAGGCGATGCAGTTCTGTTCCCCACTCAACTAGTAGATGGGAAGAATACATAACAGTAGGTAGCTAAGAAACTCTTCAACTCCAGTTATTAGAAAAATTTCATTTACAAGAACTAAGATGCTCTCTTCTGCCTCATCTTGCTACAGGTTGCTAAAACTCTGTTCACTGATGAAGCTCTAAAACCCTGTCCAAGATGTCAATATCCTGCTAAATATCAATTGGTAAAGAAACGGGGACTATGTAGCCGAGAGGCATGTGCATTTGAGTTTTGTATCTTATGTCTGCATGCTTTCCATGGGTCAAAAGAATGTAACAGCTTATCTGCAAAATGGAAGAACAAAAAAGATGCTCCTCCAGGAAGTGCCCAAAGCAAAAGAAATTTAAAAAGACTCTAAATTTGTAAGGCATGCAAATCCTTATATTTAATTCTTTTTCCCCTTCTCCTCAATTTCTAATCTTGTTCATATTCTTCCTAAATACATGTATTTTGAAAGTCTCATTCAATGTGTTTTTGCTGACTTATGAAGATAACTTCTCATGTATATATCTTAACTTAATATGGTTTGTTTTTGAAAAAAGTGAACATTTTAAAACATTTTATGTCTTGTTTTACCTGTTGTGTAGTAGCTAGGCACTAACATCTTAATATTTTAATAAAGTGTATCTTAAGTGTAGTCTGGAGTATCTAGCTTACAGCACCTCATAGATGTTTAAAAATGTGATTCATGTCTTAATGACAAATTAAAGAAAATTATTTAAAAATCTTTAAATTAGGTTTATTTATTGTTCACTTTAAATTACAGTAAATGTTTTTAAAAATATCTTAAAGTGGAACACTAGTTACATATGCAAAAAATACTTCTACCTATATAAATGATGATACCTCAAAACCAATATATTAGTTATCTGAATTTTCTATCAGAATATTTTGTTGTTCTCTTAGCCTCTGTAATGCAAGTCAATAGAGTAGCAGTTTCTAAACCAAGCAGATGCTGTCTGTATATTCTATTGTACTGTTTTTTACAGAGTTTTTGTCTTTACTTGAAGACTTCAGGTGATACAGCATATATTTTCATATCTAAGTATGCTGTTGCATTTTCCTTTTTGTTATGAACTTACCTACCTTGGTTTGACTTTACTTCAACTCCCAGGTACTGGACTGTTCTCATACTTAGGCTTGTATTAAAGGGTTATCTACTGCTGGAAATCATCCTTTCTCTACCTGTCAATTTAATTAAGACAATTCACTGATTTTGCTTTTGAACTAAATATGCTGATTCTTTACAGAAAAAGAACTCAATCCGCCTCTTGGACTTCAAATGATTTTTGTGGTTTGGGTTTTTTTGGTGTGCTTTTTTTAAACTCCCAGCAATTGTAAACAGCTTGAAGTACAGGTGACAGAAGAGGACAGAGCACTTGCTCAATGAAGATGTAATATCAATTTAATTCTCCAGTTGATATTGTCCTACTTGTCCTTTCAAGGAGTTCATTTGTCACAAGCATCTTGCAGAACACTTGTAGTCAGCCGGTGTTTCTTTCCCACTTTCCTTCTGATTTTGTCCTATGTGTTATACTTGTGCTGTTATTTTATTGTGTGGATTTGTAGGTAAGCTTTATCGTTGAGCTATTAAAGTAGTTTGATAAAAGAAACCAAAATAAACCAAAGAGCTTTCAAGTAAGCAATAAGCTGTGTATTTGCCTCTAGTATTTATTCACATATACCCTTATTTTTATTGCCTTAAAATTACAAATAGCAACTTCTGAGATTTTTTTTTTCCCCTTCTTTCCATGCAATCTGTGGATATTTAAGACAAATGGACCAGGATAATTCACTTCAGGATGTTCTAGAAACATTGCTTCCTACTTTTTGTCTCTAACTGTTGTGATTTGTAATTTGGTTAGTACTTTTAGCATACTTAATTTCTGGGACAGTAGCTCCACATAGCATTTGGAAAGAGGAGGAGCAACATGGTTAGTAAAATGTCATAGAAGTTTTAGTACTAACTCTATTAACCAAACATAGTATCATTAAAGAAGGGATCAACCCAATACATCTGTCAGAAAAATTTTTTTTGCATGAATAAAATTACCACACTTTCATTCCATACTTATTTGTATTTGCTAAGCTTTTGCATTACTCTTGTCTGGGGTTAGACTGGTAGTACTTGATCTGGAAGACTGCAAGAGGAGTTTATATAGAGTCTATTCCAAGGGGAAAAATTGAGGAGAATGATTTTTGGGGCAAGCCTGGAAATATAGAGGTATGTGCCTATATAGTTTTGGTTTAGAAAGAAAGGCACTACAGAGGAGGAGACTGCAAGCAAGGAAACTGCTAAATTACTTGACTCACTTAGTATTTGCATTTTTCTAATTACTTGGAACTTTAAGTATTCAAGGTCTACTTAAGCTTATTTAGTTCAGAGAACTATTGGATTGGTTCTTTTATTCTTAGGTATAAAGTAACAAACTATACATTTTTAGAAATGCTTAATAGTTTGTATTAAAAGTTAAACTGACATGAACTACTACTTACTAGGCAGGAAGTTATATTACACAAGAATTGGAATGCATGTATTTTAACTTAATTTGGGTTAGTTTTGTTTCTTGTCATTGCACTATCAAATAAAATAGAGGATGATAGTAAATGCAATACAGAGTAAGTACAGCATGTCATAGCATGTCAGACTGCTATTGGCTTCACTGCATTTTACCTTTGCAAAATATCAATGTACTTTATGTCTCTAAAAAACCTCTGACAGACAATGAGAGGATCTAGCTTGCCTAAATACCCGTGTGGTATTGCAGTCCGGAAATATGTGAGGGGAAAGCCTTGTTTTGAAAAAAATAACAGTATCTCTGAATGTATTTCTGAAACAGGTGCACCTTCGGATGGAAAGCCATATGGGAACTCAGTCTAAGAATTGGTTGTTAAGTATCCTTTCCCTTTGAGGAAAGAATTCTGGTAAGTTGTGTGAACTTATCCAAAAAGTTTGCTTTTGCTAAAATCTGAACAATTCAGGGAGAATAGGGGTGGTAAATTCGTTCTGGTATAGGCATTATTTGTTTCTAAAGGTAGTATCTTTGACATCTACCAACAAGGAGTAGCTTGAGAGGGAAAAAAATACTTGAATCCTTTTTCATGATCTTAAACATCCCCCCCTGCCATCCCCTTTGGCATGTTTAAAACTTTTTTTCCGCCTTCTAAATCTGTATAACAAAAATCTCTTATTGAATCAAATGTCTCTTGTTCAGTTAGGTCTATCACAAATATAACTATGCTCTGGTGTTCAGGCGAAATGCATTCTCTGCTGTTGTCCACTGCTACACTAGAGGTTGGGAGAAGTGAGAAAGCCAGACGTTTATGGGTAACATTCCTCTCTCTGACAGAGGGTTTTTTTTAAATAAAATTAGCTTTATGCCTTGAAAAGGGAGAAATAAAATAGTGATATACTTAATGTGGGAGTAAAGGATAACATATCTAATAGGACACAAGGTTATAGCTACCTCTTAGCTTCTAATAGCTTGGGTGAAAGGAGTCAAAATTCTTTCATGATATTTGATTGTTTTATTGTCAGAAATCTTTGGGGTAGGAGATTGGAAGTAACTTCTATTTGAGTCACTGTTAGTATGTTTTTCTTTCTGCATACTTTATCTCTCAATTAGTCTCCATCAGATGCCACTAAGCTATATGAGTCTGGACTTGAATGAAACAGCAAAGGAGAACATAGGTTCTTACTCTGTAAAAAAAAAAAACAAAAAAAAACAAAACCAAAAACAAAAAAAAAAAAAAAGCAAAAAACCAAAACAGAACTGTACTTGCCCCAACCCCATCCAAACCAAATGAAAAAGCCCCCAGAAAACCCTCATCCCCAAACAAAAAAACCCCAACAGTCCTTGAGTGGTAGGGAGTGATGGAGTTCATGTCCAGCATCTTTCTCTTTCTACTGCACTGAATTAGTTCTGAGACCTGAGGTCAGGTATTAACACTCCTAGGTAGCACAGACAGATGCAGCTGTGGTCCTTGAGTAGAAATGGTCAAGAGTTTCCTAAAATATCCTGCCTATAATTATTTTCCAGCTCAATTTTTCTTATAATTGACAACAGATTGTTGGAAAGGGAGTAATGTCTTTCATTCTGGAAGATGGGGATAATGAGTTTAAAATTAATGTTCAAGATAATATTTTGTTTATTTGCAGTTGAAAATCTTATTTTTGCAATCCTTGTTTCCCTTCAGAGAGGCACGATCCGTAGTGGGAGGAGTGATGTTACCTATGAAGGATGCCCAGGGAATGAGTTTTTTCAAGGTGATGGTTTGGGCTAGAGCTGTGGGTTTAAATTCTAAAAAAACTTTTAGAAGGAATCTTTTGCTGCTGACAGATGCTGCTGCAAGAATTGTACTTCATAAATCTTATTTTTGGAGCAGCAACCATAAACCTCAAGTGTTTCATGAGAAGGAAGTTGAAATTACTTAGGTCTCTGATCGTTCTTTCCTTGTTGACAAGAATGGAAGAACTTAGGCAAAAAATTGTTATAAATCTTTTGAATTGTTTATAGGATAGAGAATGTTAGCATGCTCTATCACTAACTAGCTAAAAATTCTAAAAATTTGTTCATTAAATTAAGGGGCTTATCAACATCTGTCTTATTTTCCTATTCCATATATTGGTTATTCATTAGTACCTCTTAGGCAATTTAGGCCATATAGGTTAACTTTAATACAAGAACTAATTCCTTTTTTCTCTTTTTATGTAGGCACATGAAGAAATACAGCAGTCTCAGATTAGAAAGGGTCTCCTGGAGCCTAGTGCCAAGCTCTTCGCTCTAGTGTCAACTCATCAAGTTCTGTCTTAAAACTGGATAGAATACTGTCTCATGACCTTTATGTTAGAGACCTATTCCAGATTGCTCTACTATTCACTTAACCAGTTCCCTTTTTTTAGCATTGCTATTAAAAATAGCTATTCTATAAATCTGTTCCTCCCCTTAGTCTTTATTCTCTAATGTTATGATGTGTGTAGTATAAATACTCCTTTACTATTTATTTGACAAAAAACTCTGAACTTAGTCTCATTTTGGATACAACCTCTGTTTCTTGGGTTGTCTTACTGACTCTTCACTGTTTCCCCTGGAATCTTCCTTGAATCAATGCCACCAGTATTTCAGGTAAAACCTCCTCAAAACCTTTGAAGGGCTTTCTTTTCCCTACCAGAAATACTTTGACCAATGCAGACTAAGATTAGCATTTCTTTTAGGTCTTCCACACACTTGCAGTTTAGTCACTAGGTGACTCCCACATTCTTTTCTCACAAATTTTGAAAAGATCTCAATTTTCTCCATAAATTCTTACTGGACCGTAAGTGTGTAACCTCATATTTTGTACTATTAAGCTTCAGGCTTTTTCCCCCCATACTTCAGTCTCATGGTGATTTAGTATTTGGTATGATTATATCGTTTATGTAAGTGTAAATTCTTTTGTCTGTAGTGGCTCTTATAGGATTTTTTGATGCAAAACATCTAGCAGATTCTGTTATCACTTGTCAGGTTCTCCAACAAAATCTGATGGCTTCTGGGAACTATGTGTTTATATTTAGTTAAACAAAACCAAAGCTTTCTGACTTTCTGAGCTTTCTTGAACTTTCTAATTAGTTGAAATTCTCATTATAAAAAGACTTAACATGGTTTTTTTACCTCTTAACTTTGACAAGCCTCTGTACAGTGTTAGAAGCTACCCAAACCTGTTGGAAGCCTAAATACTAGTAAGGCTTTATTGAGCTGGGTGCTAATGGATAAATAGTAAAGAAACCAGCTCTACAAAATATGGATGGCATGGTGTTCTGAATGATCTCAAATGCTGACTACTAGAAGCTTCATATAAAAGTTGTTCTCTGACTTGGAAACAGGAGTTCATGGTTAAAAGCCTCTCTAATTTTTCCCCTCTGTGCTCTAATTCTGAAAGCAGTTCTGTGAGGGTTGTTGTATCTTAATTCTGCAGGCACCTTCTAACTCTAGTAAATGGGATGTGGAAACTGTGCCTGTATTTCAGCTGCTTCTTTTCAGACCTGAATCACAGTGAAAAACCTGTTTCTGTAAGCTGTTTTAAGGTAGACGTTGTGTCATGACTAGAACCAGCTGAAGTAGTAGAAGGATAGTAACTTGTGGCAAAAGAGGGACAGCTAGGTGGGAAGAAAGAGTACCCTAGATAACCTTTAGCAAGTGCTACTGTGTTTATCATTTGGACCTGTGAGGCTATTGCAGAATTACTCAGTTGTGCAGTGGTCTTCTACTTAACCAAAAATGTTAATTATCATCCTCAAGTGCTGCTGTTGCCTAAATGGAGGACTCTTATCTCATGTTCACTGAGCAAACACTAAAGTTTCCTTGCCTAAAGAACACATCTCGTAGCAGTGCTTGGTTCTGCCAGGACTCAGTAGCTCAATATCTAGCCTAAATGTAGATCATTGGGATATAAAATGAAATTTTCCTCTGATAGGAGTCTGTCACATTTGCCTGGTGCCTGTTTTGATAGATTAAATGCTACACAGATTGTGGCAACAGCAACATTTCTGGCTTTTAAACATGAATTTTGGTTGTGTTGAGAACATTCTCCAGTTTCTGGAAAAATTTTGTACAAAAGAAGCACTCGCATGAAATATTGGAATTTCAAGTTCAGTTTTCCTTCATCCCTTTCCCATTGTGTACTCTGTGGCATACAAAAATTATTATTGGGATGCAGTTATTCTCCTGCCTTGCTGTTGGGTGTTTTTATGTCAAGAAATTGTTCCAAGACTCTGTGTCTCAAATAGACATAGTAAGAGAGCCCATGATTTTTCTGTGAAGGGTAAGATATGGGTCCTGTTTTCTGCTCCAAACAGAAATGCATGCTGGTGCACTATTTAAGTTCCTGTTCTAGAATTTTTCCTTGGTGTAAATAATAGTCATAGAGTAGTTCAGGGAGAATGTCATACAACACAGAATGGATAACAAGAGAGCAAACCAATTCTTTAAATGTTTTGTTCAATTAACTAATTTAAATGTGAAACTATCTTAAGTGTTGAACTGCTTTCGTCACTGAAAATAGTCCATGATTTCAAATGCAAATGTTAATAAAAATATTTCATCACAAGGGGGCACCAAAGATTTTTCTTACAGAGCAGAACTTTAGTTGTTTTTCTTACACACTAACTCAACGGTACAAGTGAAAAATGTTTTGAATAGCTTAAAGCAAGGGTGGCCATAATTCTTGCCCCCAGGAGCTGCATACCAAAATCTTCAAGAGAAGAGTGGCATCCTGGGAAGCCATTCAGATGGTATTACTTCTCCAGGGCCTCCTTTACGGGGTGAAGTTGTGCTGGGCTCATAGCCAGGTCCTACAGTAACCAGGCAAGATTGTAGAGTCATAGATTGGCCTGAAGAGTGCTGCTGGCTCAGTTCCTCTTTCAGCCATGGACTCGATTATCCATCAGTCTCCGTGCCAGCCTCATGTTGACTACAAAATGTAACTCTCTCATGGAAGTGTTGCAGTTGAGGTATTTGAGAATTGATAGTTTCAGGAGCTGCATGGTCTGGACTTTGTTTCCTAAATACAGAAAATGTATTTGATAATAAAATCCAATGTAGGTTATCCATACTTGGTGAAACTATAAGTGCCTCCTTGATTTATCATGATATAAAATGATCACAGGAAAAATATTTTATGCATTTTATTCATACTTAATTGATGTTCTGATGGCTTTAGTGAAGAAGAAAGGGTACATTTTAACTTTTTTAAACTCAGAGTTGGGAAGGGGCTAAGTATTCCTGCATAAGATATTTTAAACAATATCAGAATGGCTTTTTTTTTTTTTAATTTTAGTCTGTTAAATGAAGATTAGGTGAGAATTTGGGAACTTAATGCGTGTTCTTTATTCTTTAACCAGGTGCCTGTGGAGTCCGGGAGAGCAATAGGTAGAATACCTTCTAAGTAAGAAGGCTGTAATTTTGTATGCTTTTCTGAAGAGTTATTGAAATCTTAAGGAGCATCTATTAGTTATGGATTATTGTACTATTCTTAACAAGTGTTGATACTGCTGTGTTCTGGAAGCTGATGTACATGAAATCTTTTTCTCCTTTTCTTTCAGTATAATGCAAAAAGGTGGGAACTGTTGGTCAGTCTCAAACAGCACTGCTGCTATCCACAGGCTCGATGCATCAATAATATCTCATATGGATAACTTAGCTCTTAGCTGGGGAATCCTGGGTTTGACGACAGTTGTTGATGTCTTGTTGATTGTAACAACAAGACTGGAAAGACATTAATGCATTTAGTATTTCTTGTTGCATACATGCCACCTACTGCCAGGAGATTATCTCGTTAAAGGATGTGTTTTGCATTGTTGGCATATGTTATTTGTACCCGCTGAAGCTACTTCATATGGCTCTTGCATTGGCCCTTTAGTTAGCTGGAATACCTGTTAAGCCAAGATCAAGGAACTGACCTGACTTAAACCAAGCTACATTAAACCCAGGAAAAAAAGAGATTGTCACTAAATTTGCTTGCACAACTAGAAGAAAGAAGTGGTGGTAAACTTGCAAATCTTAAATTAGCACAGCCAAAATATGTTACAAACCACAACTGCAGTTTATCTACATGAAAAACAGAGAATAGATAGCGACAATGCAATCTTTTGTACATAGTGCCAAAATTCCTGATACATCCCCTGATAGTGAAATCTCTGTGAGAAATAACTGTCATAATTTCTTCTGATCTGTATCTTATGTTTCAAGAGAAAGCTATGCTATGTTAACTGTAGTAGGGCTGCTAGCAAAAAAAACTCTGCCTTGATGTAAACTTATGCACCATGTCAATTTTTTTTATCTTGTATGTGGTTTGATAGCTGTGGGTCTAGTAGTTATTTCCTGATTTTCATATTGTCTTCACAGCATGACTTTTTCTAATACACTTCAAACTTCCACAATTTTTTTTTAATAGACTTTTCCAAAATTAGAAAAGATAGCATGATATTCTCCTGAAGTTCTACTGTTACTTCTTGAGACACTAATACAATCAGATGGCTGCAGGTATGAAGTAGGTAGTTGGCATGTATGAGGTAGCAAGAGTACAAATGTATATCACAAACTGCTAAGTAGTCCTTTCAAATTCTTACTCACTTTCCAGGTATGCCTCTGTATTATCTCTATCTTTTTTGAGACTCATATTAAACAAAGAGTAATAAAACTTTATTTAAAGCCTTTAAATGTGATAAAACACCTCTACCTTGTTCTGGTAGAATAAGATTGTTATAGGAATTCTTGGGCCATTGGTAACATGGACAAGTCAAGGAATATTCTGTTTGGATAGTTACTGGAGACTTTGTAGTGGTCAAGGTCTTTGGACTCGCCTTCCCTCTGACAGTCTCCTCCACTAGTAAAACATTTCTAATGTTGATAGACCAAAGCTATGTTGCATCTCTTCCTATTTAAGTGCTTTTTTCTCTTCACCTAGACTATCATCGGGAATTTTTTTTTTCTTTCAGAATACTTTTGAGGGCTCATATTCCCGATAACTGTTTCCTTGGGTGTCTGCATTAGCTCTGACAGCCACAGAATTGCATTAAACTGTGCTGTAAACCAGAACGATCAGATTCAACACACGGAGGCCATACCACCACAACAGGCAGCTTCTGCCATTTTGCTAGCAGAATAATTTAAGGCAGCTATCTGACGATCGATTTGTGCTTTCCTCTCAGGATGTGACTCCCATTTTAGTAGTTCTGCAGTCATTTAAATAAGTTTCCTAGCACCTGTTTCCAATTTATGAGATTGCTGCTTTCAGATGCAAAAGCTAAAATGTGGCAATCATCCAAAGAAAGAGTAGTTACATTTAACTAAAATTGGATTTCTGTAAAGATATTTAGGTATTAAAGTTATCCCATGGCAAAATGTCCACTTGGCCCCTCTCAGGTATATTTCTATTGAAAATCGATGGGAATTAGTTCAGAGCTGTCCTTGGAGACCCCTCTAGGTGCATCTGCAATTTTTAAAAATAGTATTTGCTGCTTTTTGAATGAGTAATTATTTATGGGATGTTCATGACTTCACTGTGACCACTACCAGGAACCAAACACAGGTTAGCTCCTAAAAACAAAGTGCATTTTTTTTAATAAAACAATCTGATTTATGTCTTGAGCAAGCCACAGGGAGACTTGTTTACCCATCAAGCTGGCAGAACTTATACAGTTGTTTCTTTGAATGCAAATTTGTCTCAGCAGTTTTGATCCAATTTGCCTGGGTGATACTTTGAAACTTTTCTTGGTAAATGGCTGAAAGCATACATTTCTGAGAAGTGTGGAGGAAAAGGAACAATGACAGATTAAAGCCTTGACTGAATGTTTGCATCTCCAAATGGCTCTTCAGAAATGAGCAGAGGAGTGAGGTGCCAGCAGGGATGGGGAGGACCGATCTATGTTTTCCTTCCATTTGTCCTCCTGTGCAGATCTCTTCCTGTGCTGGCCTTCTGCTAGATTACCATTTTCTAAAAATGAGAATAATTTGAAGCCTACTTCTAGTATTTTTACTTTCTCTGGTCTGGAATTTTACAGGTATCACCCTTTCTAGAACTTATTCTCCATCCTGTCTAGCCATTCACCTTTTCTACAAGATCAGATCATTTTTGGGATAGATCATGGCTTTGATTGTATTTATGAAACATTCTGAAGGTCTGCAGTTCTGCTAAGCTAAATAATAAAATGAAAATAAGAGAAGAGTATTGAAAGAGGAAAATGTGGAAAAAGGAGGAAAATGAGCTTAATCTTAATATCTTCACTGGCTGGTGAACTCTTTACTGGCAATACAAAATCAGGTCTGAAGCACACTCACACACAAAATTTGACCTAAATCTGTGATGTTAACTAGGATAATGAAAAAATATACCAGATAGCAGAAGGAGAGAAAAAGGACTTATGTTATTTTTTATCGATTTGTTTCCAAACTTGACTTCTATCTAAGCTAACTTGTGGCTTCCACTCCTAATTTCAAAAAAGACGTATTCGTCATGTTTCTGTTGTAGTTTTTTTCTTCAAAAATTACAAGCAACTAGTGAAGCTTAGGTGAATGTTATAGACCAAAGACTCTATCTAAACCCTCATCAGAAAGAAAAAGCGGGAAAAGGAGTGGATTGAACCTTAGTTTAAACATTTGAAATCATATTAAGTAGTTTGGTTATGGGACAATGCAGTCATATACAATGCAGTGCAATTCTTCTACCTGTTGGAAAGGTTTCACTTTACATTTTATGGGCTATCTTGTTATGCATGTTTCTCTTACAGATACATTAGATATACCTTTCTGAAATATTTCATAATCACAATAGAACATGTCCTGATACGTGCTATTAAGACATCATGTGTTTAAATGTACACCATTCAGTGTGTTAACCTACTCTCTGTCATGTCTTATTGAATAGAAATTGCATACAGAGGACTTAAGGGTAGTTAATACTTCATCAGATCACACTATTTAAATTGTCCATAGCTCACTTAAGTTTGAATCATTATATTTTTTCTTGTGCTTCTGTTGAGTATGCTTTTCCTATATATCAAAATTCTGGCTGACATGTGCATCTTGCCTATGATACTCAGCTTATCTCTTAGGTCTTTGGAAATACTTCAGTGAAAAAAACCCATAAAACACAAATTAGCTGAAAAGCTTATCAGACAGCTAAGAACATTCCATCCAGTCAATTAGAAGAAGTATTATTCTGGCATTTAGTAATTAGAGCAGTGATTGTGGTATTTGGGCAGGGACCCCCAGGAGTGGGTGCACATTTGTAGTAGAGGTTGCAAAACACTGTGTGTTTTTAGGAGATGAAGCCATTTCCCCTGCCTCTACAATATTTGCTTGGCTGCTTGTTCATTTTTGACAGTCATCAATTCCTGGACTTTAAGCTGTAGCCTCTGAGCATGTGCATTTGCTCTGTTTTTGTTTGATCATGGATTCCACCAAAGTCATGTATGAATTAAAATAAAACTTTTTCTTCACAGCTGAAGAGTATGACTAGAGATACTATACTGTTCTGTGAAAGTGGGCACAACTGCTAGAGTTTGCTGGGAAATGGAAGCTTTTGGTGCATTTTGGGCACTTCCTGAGCACAGCTGATGGATAAGGCTTCTCAAAGGAGCCCTTCACGTAACTTGCACACGTGACATTGTGTACAACTGATCCCAGTGGGATTTATGCCACGCTACGGAAATCAGTGCTGTTCTAGAAACAAGCAGCCATACAACTTACGCTGTAGATGTCTGAAGAATTTATGCAGTTCCAGGATCAAATACTGGCTAGGTAGGATGTTTTTCAGATCCCAGTTGTGGAACACCTGAAGTCCACTGAAATCCTCATATAGGAGTCCAAATTCCTTTTTCATACAGAACTTTCGCTGACTATACCAGGAATGTGACTTTTTATTGTATTGTGGAGTAACCCCTTGAGCCAAGGAAGAATCTAACATTCTGGGAGTAGACTCTGTTCCATGTCTTTTAATGTCTTTTCTTCTTTCACAGAGTATTTATAAACTTCTCTCTAACTTGGGGGAAACGTAGCTCCTTTGGATTTCTGCTAAGTCTGGGCGTGGGCAGCAGGAGGAAACAGGGAAGGCTGTTACCAAGGCTGCAGGTTATGCTTCTGGTGTATCACCGTTTGTACCTGCTAGGAAACAGCCAAGGTTTCACCTCAGCCTTAGCAATACAAAGGTGATGACCTTTTCTTTCTTGATGGCAGTGGAAGTTCTCTACCACAGATAGGACTGAGTTTGTTACTTGGGATCAAGACTTACAGCCCGATTACAAATGAAGAATTATTTGATACATGATCGTTAGTTGTATATTTTGAGATTTTTTTCAAGGCAAAACCCCACGTGTCCAGAGGCTTTTGCTAACACAGGAGAAGGCAGAATATCATTGTGGACTAAGAGCTGCTAAGGTCAGTTGAGAGAAGAGTGTTTAATTTCATTTCTTGCTGCAGGTATCCTCAGATTTCTAGTTCCCAGGGACCGTGTCCTCAGCGTGCCTGGCAGCCGAGCCCATCTCGGGGCGGTTTGCCTCGGCGGGGTGAGCACCGGCCGGCTGCTCCGCCCGCCCCGCGCGGGGTTGGCGGTGCCATAGCAACCCCTCTGTTGTGAGCCGGGCGGCAGGGCCAGCCTGCCCCGCCGCAGACCAGCAGTCCCCAGGCGGGCCCAGCAACCCCGAGCTTCTGCGGCTGAGCTGCGGAGACCAGGATTTCCCTTTTGCAAACGAGGGCGTCAGCGTGCAGATGCGGGTGCCGGCCCTCACGTATGTAGGTGCCGGATGCACTCCAAGAAGCTCACCACTGGTATGTAGCGCTGTCCGTGCAGGGATGAACCTGTGTCAGACGGGGGTCTGACCCCAGGGTGGTTTCAGGTACAGAGACAGGGATACAAAAGAAGGGGATTTTGAACTGCTAGGTTTAAACTTGCCCAGAAAAGCTCATCAATCTGAAGACAGAAATTTACTCCCTTCAAATGGCATCACAAAGATAGAATGATCTCCTAGAATGAGTGACATTTAGTTATCTGGGGGCACTTACATTTTCTTGAATTTTATCATATGATTTGTAACACTTGTTCTTCAAGGCTCCCAGTCTCATACAAATCTGTATTTTCATTAAAACCAGCAAGCTTCTAGTAATTAATTTTGCAAAGAAAACCTGACAAGAAGTGAACTAATATGTATGAGAAATAATCTAGGTCAATAATACTTGAATTATATTTAAATAATTCTTGTGATAGTCAACCTTTTTATGCATGGGTCGACGTTACTGCATGTTTTTAGAGTTTAGTTTATTTCATCAGGCTAAATTATTTTATTTCAGAATATCCAGGAAGGTTGTCATGCCTCACTACTTTTTGTTTCTGTTCAGTAGTTGTAGTTGAACAGGATTGACTGTATTACTTGAATAACATATATTTCATTTTTGTTTCAGAGCCTCCATGTATAACAGAAGAAGTGTTTGTAAGTATGCTTTATAAGGCTTGATCATTTTGTCATGCAACTGTAGAGCAAAAAAAGCAAAAAAACATTTTTGGGAACTGTTGTCTGGTTTCTCATTTCTTTCCTCTGTGTAAGTACGGAGCACTGAGTGATTTCTCACAATTTTCTCAGACCAAAAAAAAAAACCAAACTTAGTATGAAAATAATTTGGGAAAAAAAGTAAAAGGAAACTATGGAGAATAAGGATGGAAAGGAAAGTGAAATAGGATGAAGGAAGGAAGGAAACAATCAACTGGAAGGTTCAACATGACAGGTTTAACAATCTTCTCCTTACATTACCTTTTTTGCCCTTTGCTCCTAGCTCATTGTAGGATTTCCCTGATGTCTGTCTTCTCATTTGAAAGGTGTATATATTTATCATCTCGTATGAAATGACACCTTAAATCTTGCAGGTTAGGTAATGTTTGCTTCTTCCCTATTTTGGATGCCATTGTATACTGTGTATTTTAAAGTATAAATGTATTGATATTCCTTTTGGGAGCCTCTAGATACTATTTTATTCATACTGTTTATAATCATAAATAGAATCAACAGGAATTCAGGTAGAGATAAACAATATATAGCGCAGATGTTTAGCATATATAAATATGTATATGAGAACATCTTTCAACTGCATATTTACACTGCGTTAAACCTTGATTCTGCAGCCTACTTAATGTGACTAGACATGTCTGATGCCAGGAGAGCTTCACACATGGACATCAAGCTGTCAGAGTTCTATGCATGATTGGGGCTTTATACTAACTTTTAACTTTTGACATTTAAAGATGCCATTTATTATATATTTTTCAGGAGTGGAGAGGTATTTTTCATTTTAGTGCGTGCTACAATGTGAAAAGCAAACCTTTCAAGATAGTGCCACTTTTACCCACATTCAGCTTCTCCTTTGGTGTTCAATAATATTTCTGTGTTTCTGTACTTTTTCATGATGGCAGTAATAAAGAAAGCTATCAAATACTGTAGATAGAAAGTCATTAGGTTTTTTTTTTTTTTCCACAGAAGATCTAAGAAATGGTAGTATACCATTGCCAAAATGATGTTAAAATTCCTTTCAATGTTAAAAGAGTGATGGAAATTAGGCCCAGGACGTTCCTATTTGTCTCCAAATTACATGAAGGCAAAACTGCAGTTTTGAACCAATTTTTAGCACACCTTGACCTCCAGTTGCAATTGTAAGGCAGACTTTTCTAGTCATAATTTGGACTGTGCAGTAGGAAAGATGGCATGAGAAGAAAGGAAACAAAATACTTCCTGACACAAAAATCTAAGCTATAGTATTGTATATGCAACTCCATAACCTAAAATGTACAAATATGAAAGTGCAACTATGTTTTCAAATGAAAACTCACCACAAAAAAGCTCCAAAACCCAGAGGAAAATATATTGTGTATAGATGTAGTAAGATCAGTAAGTAGTAAAGCTTGCATTAATAAGATCATAAATATTTTATTGATTAATCAACCACCGTGTTTACATTTCTTGCTGTTATATTGGACTACAGAGAATTATATCCTCAGAAAATTAAAAACACATGTTACCTGCATATTTTTAAAGAGCTTATACTTCAGCCAGTAATAAATTAATTGTTTTGACTAAGTCCTTTGAAACAATAAAATATTTTCATGGGGTATTATCATATTTAGCTATCTTCAGATTCGTCCTTATCAGTGTCAAATCTAATTGTACATTACCCAAATCAAACAGGAGGCCCACTGCAGCCTGTTTCTAAGGAATTTTTTTGTTAAATATATTAACTGTTGCTAAATTGAGATTTCTGGATCTGATTGATTGACTAGCAACATTAGCGAGAGGATTTTCTGTTGACTTCAAAATGCTTAGGATAGACAGTTAGGTGAGTTCTGTTATTCAATCAGTGCCCTAACACCTCTAGGTCCATGGTACTGCAACTTCATTGGACCATGGGCCTGTGATCCAAATAAAGCACGACCCCTGTAATGCAGGAAGCCTTGCTTTCAGTGTTGTCAGTGTTTTCCAGGAATAAGCACGAGCTAACTTGCCTGTCCTGTACTACTCACAGCAGCAACCCCAAGTGCTAAGGAATAAATGTTGGCGGACTAAGGCTGGGCAAAACCCATCAGGTCTGGTTCTGACTTGCCACGCAGCACATAGGGGCCCACCTGAGTTTATTTTAAAGTCCATCAATCCAAGATTTCTTCCTTACCTGAGTATAAGCTCTCTCTATTTGGGTGAGACACTGAGGAGTTTGGATCAAGATACTGCCTGCCTACAGGTGACACCATGTACTCTGTGCATAACCTCTCTTTAATGCTACTCCCACTTGCGCATTTTAATGCTATAAACTTAAAAAGAAAAAAAAAAATTGTCACAAGGCCTTTGCTGCTATTGGCAAACACAGTTGATTTAGGTTTGTTCTCCACATGTTGCAAGGCAGAAATAATAGAATATTCAAGAAACTGATACTACTAAAAACTGTTTAGCAGTCCTCATTATACTGAAGACAGATTTCTAAAGACTAGTGGAGTAACGTTCTACTCTTACCCTCTGTGGAATTGAAATGGGACTGGTGGTGGTATTGAGCACAGTAGAAGTAAGACTGGGATCCATACTTACTGATTTGTCAACAGCAAAAAAAATTCATTTCTATTCTACTGTTTCTGAGTCTTGCAGGATTTAAAATGCAGAGGTCAGAAAGGGTACAAAAATACCTGCAGATGCAGTCTTCACTTCTGATGAGGTCAACAGGAGGTTTCCCAATTGTGTCAGATTCAAAGTATGGCATACACTCGTTGCTTGGTGAGCCAAATTATAGATCAGTGCACTTCCTTTTATTCCCCAAATATCCCTCAGAAGATCCCCAAGCAGTAGTGTGGGAACAGAAGCAGGCTCTGGTGAACTTTTATACTCCCCTCCTTCCCAGATGTGAGAAAGATAATGTGGGGAATTTCCTGACTGTTAGCTTATGCACATTTTTTCAAAAGTAAACATGAATATTCAGAAGCTGTTTGGCTTATGAAGGCTTTATCTGTAAATTTCTTGGCAAAGGATTTATCTTCATGTGTGTTTTTTAAATTGCTAAGGACCTCAGCAGTGTGCAATAACCAGAATATAACAATGATTCATTGATTATATTCTCAAAAGTGGGAATTAACACTTTGCAAAGGTTTGCATGTCATATCTCATGGAAAAATAATTGTTAGAGGCAATGGTGCATTCAAACCATGTTAGCACAGATTAGTACAAGCCTTGCTTTGTGGTTTTGTCTCTCTGTAGGAAGAATGTTTAGCCACAGATGATATGCTTGTGGACTACTTCAATGAATTTTTGAGTCTTCCGGTAAGTACCTTAGAGAAATCCCTTGCAGAATACAAGAAACACCTTACTAAGATTAATAATATGGTAATCTAGCTTAGAACATTTTACATTTTGCCACTGGGTAGTTAAGTGGCTTTTACCATAGGTCTGTATTTTAATAGAAGCAACTCTTATTGCTTAATATTATTATCAGTGTCAGGAAAAATAACAGTATTTGGACTTCTGGGGACAGATTTGCTCTTGCAAATTTACAGATTTAAATCACAATGCACCAAAATAATATGAATAGGAAACAAGACACATAAACACTTATTTAACAAGTACGGAGTCCGCTTTTATCCTAGTATCATGACATGCCAACATAAGAAATGTTTGTCCTTTTACATTCTTCTGGCAATGTACTCAGTGATTAATAAATGTTTTAGCTCAGGAACCAGCTCTGTTTCTCTTCATGGCTGTGAATGTCTTAAAGCTGACACTCCCCTCCTCTTCCCCCATTGTCTGCAGCTAGAAGGATGCAGCCTTACACTGTATTCTGTGTGCTGATCTGGTTGCAGTTAGGTAACCATACCAAGTGCCCTGTATTTAACCAGTTGCTCTATATTTTGCTCTCATGAAGTCACCCGCACTGTCTTGCTCCCTTGTTGTAGCAACCTCTCCCAACTGCATTTTAGTAGTCTTGGCCCTGACTGTCCCCATTCTCTCCGCCCCTGACTATCCCCATTCTCTTCATCCCCACACCTCACACCCATGCTCTCCTGCAAGGCGGCACAGACCTTTCTACAGTGTCACTCATGGTTCCCAGCCAATCTGCCCCAGAGCTGCCCCACAGCCTGTCTCCCTCCTAAAGCACTGCAGTCCAACAGACTGCACTATGAGAACTTATATCCATTTCTGCAACTTGCTTGGTAGGAACTATCACCAGCATTAGGAAGGGGCAGAATATTTCTTGATGCTCCTTGGACCTAATGGTACAGATCCTGTTGGAATAAATTCAGCTATGCTTCAGGCTTACCAAACCGAACTAGACTTAGATGCGCTCTATAAGCCACATCACAGATATATGTAAAAATACACATAATGCGAATTGTAGAACTAAGGATGGTATAATGGGCTCCCCAAGCCCAGTTTTTGTCTTAAAATGTAATCTGGAGGTGTTAACTCTGTATCAGATTGTGGGTTTTGTGCACAGCAGTGATACTGTCTTCCCTTAGGAACTCAGCCTTTACGTGCTTTCACCACACTGCAAGATTCCTAAGAATAATTTTTACAAAGCTAGGGAGACACAGATGGAAGATAATGTGTGGTGAGAGGGTTGTTTTTTTTCCCTCTTTCTTCCCCCCCACCCCCTCCCTTGCAGCTGCTGTAGAATATCTGCCTAAACCCAAGCCTAACTGTACCATTTATACCCAGGCCTCCTTCCGTATGCCAGATTGTTCTTAGCACAGGAATATCATCCTCCATGCCTTTGCTGCTTATTTGGAAACTATGCTTCAAGTTTTTCCCAAATCACAGAGAATGGAGCGGGTAAGAAGTTCAGCCTGCTTAGCCTCCAGGTCTCCCTGGACATGTACAGATTTCAGGACATCTATTAGAGGCCAAAATTCTCCTTGGCCTCAGAGGGCTCCTCAGCCCACAGTCCTGGCGTAGCTCTCCAGCTCTGAACCGCAGTGATTGTCCAGGCGCTCCTGATGGCTCTGGAAGTCCACAGGAAAGAGTTCACAGACACTCCTGAAGTAAACACTGTTTTATGCTGGTGATCTTTATAGGTTTCTAAGATGATACGTGGTCTCTCTTCTATATGTTTACATATCTTCATGAAAACAGATGCTCTATTAGCTATTTTTATCCGTAATGTTCTCATAATTGGTTTTATTTTCTCTTTGATCTTTTCCTGAGGATTTGCCCTCTTCAGTATTAAGTTCTATTAATGCCTTGAGTTCTGTGGTTTGAATACTTTATATTCCCAATTTCCCTTTCCTTCTCAGAAGGCTTCTACTAAAACACGGCACTGAAATTTCCATTGCTTTATTCTTGTTGTGCTTATATGCTGTTGCCTGGGAACAGTATTACCCAGGTGTGCTAGTAGTTAGGCAACAAGTTAAACTGAAAATATTGTGGGACTTGATACAAGAAATCAGGGGTAGCATATTCTTATTTTAAGAGACTGCCTCTATGTTGATTTATAATGCACCACTAGTGTATGGAAAATTGTGTCACTGGGGACTTGCTATAGCAGCAGCAGAGTTTTTTCTTTTTGCTTTGATTTACAGGATATCCTTTAAATGATCCTGTTGCTATAATAATATTCACTACAATATCTAGGTACTCCAAAGATCTACATACTGTAATGAAGGATACTTTGTAGAGAAAATATTTTTGCAAGATAAAATAATAATAAAAAAAAGCCCTCATGAGGGCACTTGTTGCCAGCAGTACAGTGATTTCACAGTAGCAGAAACCAATTACAAGACATACAAGTGAGTTACACCTTCCTTAGTAACTAATCTAAAATGAAAGATTTACGAGAAACACTGGCCTGAATACATTTCCATTTCTAGCTGGTCAGATATCCCTGGAATTTGAATCTTTGATCCACGTATTTAAGACATCCAAGAAAATCTTTAGTCAGGAATGAAAATTCAGAAGTCAGGAACTGACATGCCAATGTTGGAGTGTCAGTGTCAGTGATGGAGACCTCAGAAAAAAGCACAATAATGCCAACTTTTTTCTCCTGCACTCTATAAGCGGTCTGCTATTTGTTCCAACCCAAGTCCATGATGGGACCTTAGCCCTCATTTTCTGGTTACCAGTAATCCTGCTGAAGACACACTCTTCTTTGCAATCTCAGAGGAGTTGAAACAGAGATAAGATCTGCCTGCACCCCAGCTGAAGCATATTCCGGAGATGACACTCTTGGTGGCAAGACCCTGGCTGTGGGTTTCCCTTACAGCAGAAAGATATCAAGTGAACACAATTTTATCAACTTCAGATTTGAAGACTACTTCTTTTGAAAGTCGTTCTCACTATAAAAGCTCTCTGCTGAGTA
Source organism: Bucorvus abyssinicus (assembly GCA_009769605.1). Taxonomy (NCBI): domain Eukaryota; kingdom Metazoa; phylum Chordata; class Aves; order Bucerotiformes; family Bucorvidae; genus Bucorvus; species Bucorvus abyssinicus. The sequence goes on along the minus strand of CM020033.1, from coordinate 13,058,008 downwards.
GTCTGGGATCCAGGATTTGATGCAGGTGATGTTTCTGAAAATAATTAAAGCCTAAGTAATAAAGTTTTGGCCAATTGGTCTTTCTGAAAACTGAATGATCCTGAAAACCTAGTGCTGTCAGGAGTAAAAACAGGCTGATCTACAAGTAGCAGATGACAGAAAAGGCAGAAAGCAAAGAGCAATCCACTGTCCTGCATGGCTCAGGCTCTTCTGTTTCGAAGATGGCTGTGAATAATTCGATGCGTCGATTCAAGGCATCAATGTACGTTCATTAGTTTCCTCTTGTCTTTTGAGGTGTGAGGAGGGAGGCTGCAGGTGCCAATACAACCTCCTTTAAAAAGGCTTTTGCATAAGTAAGGCCCTACGTGCATGTTATGTCAAGACTTACCCAGGACTAAAACTTGCTTGATAACTTTGACAGTCAAGGTTGCGAAAGAAGCATTCATGACTTCTTTTCTTTATTGATAATGGGTTTACACAAAATGTTGTTCTCTCTTGATTAGACTGTGGTATGTGGTTGTGACTTGTGTCTTACTATCAATGGAAACGAAATCCTGGACTCGTGAAAGTCAATGGGAGATTTGCCGTTGACCATGTGCGGTGTGAATTTTCCAGGCGCTTCATAAAGCTGCCCAAATTCTGTTCTGGTCTGGACCCTCACTGACATTTATTTATGACACACACATACCCTTCTTAAGGAAGTTTTGGAAAAGCTCCTGGATGAGGTCTCTATTTATTCCCACCCTTTCAGGGCCTTAACCTAAGAGGAGGCCAAGCTGTGGTCATTCTGTTGTTGTTGGGATTAAACATTATTTGGGGTGGGATGTGGTGAGCATATTTATGCATTTGTTAAGTGTATCTGAAGTTAAGTATATCTGAAAACAGTTAAGGCAGAGATTTATATGTCTGATATCCTGGCAACATGGTGATGGATGCTGTTTTGGTTTCTGTTTTGGGAAGACTGAGAAAAATTTGCCTTCCCTTCAATTAAGTGTATAACTTTAGGTTTCAAAATTATATATTTATTGTTCAGTCAAAACCATATTCAATGTGCATTTGACAGCTAAGAAATGTCTTTGCTGTCAAAAATGTACATGCAATTGTCTATTTATTTAATAGTGCTGCTGTACCACAGTCTGAAAACAGCTTTTTGTTGTTTGCTTGGAGGTTTTTTCTGAAGCTGAGATTACTACACTGAATTATGTTGGTCATACTGGGTTCAAGGGGAGAATTTCCTGTGAATGAAAGAGTTTGCGAAGTCTGTAGGCTTTTTATTTGTTGGTATTCTCAAGTCCTTGTTGATCCTATTTATTGTGCTAAATTTATAGTGTATGAATCCCAAGCTTCAAAGTTGCTGCTAAACCTGATTATTTTTTTTAACATCTTGAGGTAAAACTTGGCTCTGGAGTTTACCCTTTCTATCTGCAAAGGATCAAAACCTGTCCCAAACTTGAGAGAGAAGGATACACTTAGTCTTTGGTTAGTGTATTTTACCTGTCTGTAAAAAGCCAAAGTGCTTGCCAAATGTGGGGCAAGAAAGACATTTCTTAGTACATTGGATTGGCACAGGTAATTTCCCCCCTTTCCTTTATAGTGTAAGCTATCATTCACTCCTTAACATAGGCATCTTCACTGAAGAGATTTCTTGTTATTGCAATGACCCAGAATATTGGTGGTGCCATAAACATATTGTCCTTTGAAACCTTGTAGGATTTTACAGACCTTAGCTTCTATGGGAAAAGTTTTAAGTTCACTACAGGGTATTGAACAGGGGTTCTTTTGTGGCTTGTAATGCGTGGGAATGGTTAGATTGTGTGTTTCCCCCCAAAGTTCTTCACGTACTGAAAGGGAAATGGTTTGACTGATCCTCTCTCCTGAACTATAACTGGGAAAATGTTTCCTACAAGAAATCAGGTTAATTTTCTTTTGTGTTCCCATTTGATCCTTATCATAACATCAGCACTTTTATGTTTGTGGTGGAGATGAGTTAAAGTCAGGACTTTTCTTTTATTATGCTTATAAAAACATTCTGATTTATCATTCCAGTTTTCTTAGGTAAGCAAGTGAAATATGCTTCTCCAGAGAGGTTTTAACTATTCTAAAATGCTTTTATATGATAGTTTGATGAGATGCTCTATCAGGTAGAATTTGGGATTTGTACAGAATCATAGATCGCTCAGGCTGGAACGGGCTTTGGGGTGGTCTGTAGTCTAGCTTCCTGCTCAAAGCAGGGTCAGTATTTTAGTATTGAGATGAGGTTGCTGGTCACTTTCTCCCATTGGTCTTGAAAACCAGCAATTGATTCCATAGTCTCTCTTGACAGCCTATTCCAATGCTAAAAGTCCCACAATTACCTTTTTTCTTATATCCAGTTGAGACCTCTATTGTTTCAGTGTATGACCGCAGTCTCCTATCCTCCCACCATACTCCTCTGTGAAAAGCCTGTCTTTACCTTCTTAGTAACCTCCTTGTAAGTACTGTAAGACTGCTGCTAGATCCTCCCCCAGCTGTCTCTTCTTCAGGCTAAACAAGCCCTTTTCCCTCATCCCCTTCTCAAGGGCAAGTGCTCCAGCCTCTGACCACCTCAGTGGTCTTCTGCTGGACTTACTCAAATATATGAATGTTCTTCTTGTACTGGGGACCCAAAACTGACTTCAGTATTCCAGAAGTAGTCTTATTAGCGTCAAGTTAAGAAGATCTACTGGCTACTCCCTGACTGATACAAGAAGTGTGCATGCCTCTTGATGTTCCTGGGGCTAGGTAACTGCCCCTTGATCCAAAACCCAGAAGTCTGGGCTAGAGCTACCTTTTTCAGTCAAGTATGTAGTATATGAAGTCTTAATCTTATCCCATCAGTGCATGTGCTTTTGCTCCATTAGCATATTTGTCTTATAAATGATTTGTAGTCAGACTCCCAAAATAGCAATACACTTTAAAAATTGTCACTAGCATTTGTTTCACTACATTAAAGTTGTCGTACGTTTTCTGTTCAGTTAATTAGAATGCGTACTGGAAAATCTAGATCTAGACTAAGTTAAAAATGATTATGTAAAAAGTATATGTGTGTGATAAACTAATGTTTTTTTTGCTTAGATTTCCAGTTAAACAATATGGGACTAAAATAATCTAGTCATGTCTGGTCACGTAGCCCTATATTACGGAATCTGCACTTTGCTTGCTTTTTTCTGCAAGTAGGAGCACTTCAAATCCTGAGATACCGAAGCACCTTGTTTCTTAGTGTACTTTTTTCTGTTTCTTTTTTAAAAACATGAAAAATTAAATAGAGTAGAATACATTTGGAGCTTATTAAGGTTGCACAGCTTCTCACTTAAAAGCTGGTAGCAACCCAAATTAGGTTTTAAAGTAAATGAAATGTACACATAGCAAACTGGGAGGAGGTCTGAATGAAGTATAGAGAAATCTACTACACAAAAAAGGCTCTTTAAAATGCTGTTCAGTACATCTGGAGAAAAAAACCACTAAAACCTGCAGAGTACTCTGGAGAAAATTAATGCCAAAAGAGGCACAAGGTGTCAGAGAACAAAAACCAAGCCATGATTTCAACTGAAGTTAGGTAACTAAACAGACTCAGGCAATTCAATGCATGGCTCTGAACAGTGACAGTCTGATGTCATAGGCACTAATCATTCACTTAAAGCTCTCACATGCTACGTGCTTTTCCAGGCTAAGCCTCCACAGTGAGACATTATGGGATAAGTAGGGAATGTTGTAACCACACGTTGCAGCCACATGGTTCGATCCTGGGCATTGCTCTACAAGACATTGATTAACAAGGGGGCTTCAGACAGAAGCAACATAATAGCTGACACTGATACGGTTGCTTTGGACTTACATAGGTGAGAAGAAGAATAAAATTGGCCTGTAATATATTTATATATAATATGTAGCATGTATTCAGCATATGTAGTATATACATGAATTATGTCTATGTGTATATATGTGATATATGAAAAGTTCAAGGAAATGAAAAATATAGTGCTTGAAAAAATAAAATAATCTTACTAAGTGCAAGGGAATAACAACTGTACAAACACCAGGTGGGATCCTGTCTGGAATGAAGCCAGACAAAAAGAATTTTGGCACTTTGGTCTGGATATGGCCAGGATTTTCTTCAGTTCTTAAATACAACATGCCTTCTTGCTTCCAGCTCATTGCAGAGATGCTAATATGCTCTGGTTGTACATAATCTCATATTCATAACTGTCTTGGGTATCCCCATTACTTCTGTAAAATCCATCCATATTTTCTCTCTTCATTTCAAGTAAGAGAATTTGAAAGATAGTCTTTTAGGGAAATACCTAATACCAGAGCTTAAAAGATGAAAGCCGGCTCTGTTTTACTGTGTACGAGAGGGTTTTTTGGAGCTGACAAAAGTTACAATTACATAGCTGAAGCTGAAGGTTGGTCTACCTCATGTGTTATACAGTATCTGATTGAACTACTGATGTATAATAAAGCTACAGACCATAAGTTTTGGTAGGTGTTTAACCTACAAGTAACAATATGGTGAAAAGCCTTTCCTACATATAGAAATCTTCAGATTCATCCTCCTCAAATGCAGGTCATCTTCATTGCTAATCTTTTCAAGGCTTGATTGTTTGTGGTAATGAATGGGAAAATAGCGCTGGAGATGGTGTAGGTAAGTAGTCTCCTGCAGAACAGTTACTAAAGTCACAGTGAGTTATATATTCTAGAAATCTGTACTGGATCTATTATTTGCATATGAAAAAGAATGGTCTGTGGTCTAGAATGAGTTAAATTCTTGACTATTAACCTTAGCTGAGACAAAAAAATAGGAATGCTTTGGTAAGCTATACAGTGAAGAGACTACAGAACAGGAATACAGGAAAATTACTATTCCAGGCCCTGAACATAAACTACAGCAGGTAAGAGAAAGAAGTCTCATAATAGCAGCTTGCATTCTGCAGAATGCTCCTATAGTTACTATAGTTACTATAAAAAGTAACTTTCTTAAATGAAGGAGTTCCCTTATTACAATGTTATATACTTTCCTAACTTCTTTTGTAGACTTTTACCCAGCCAGTTAAGTTTAACTCTGACTTGGGGGTTTTTGAAGTAGTCAATGATGCCCCACAACGCCTGGAAAGCCAGCTGAAAAAGATTCTACATGATCAGAAACCTCCAAACCCCATTTATGGTGTTCTAAGGAAAGCAAAGAATGATGGGCAGCTCTCCAAAATGCGCAGCACTTCTCCAACCTTCAATATTGATCCGAATTACAGCACTATGGTAAGCATCTTATAGCCCCTGAGTTTATATTTAGGTCTTACTGTAGAGATACTGGCAGTAGTTATTGTTGTGTTTGGCTTGGTAGCTTGGGAAAAATGTTAATTTATGTTAGGAAAACATAATGATGGGCCAAATTATGCCCTGCAATACACATGTGTCTAGCAGACAAGTGAATGGAATTACAGATGTACATCCTGTAGCACAGAATTTTGAAGATTCTGTAGGGCAGGATTCAGTTGTGTGGTCTGAATACTTTTCAATATTAAAAGAAAAAATATTATGACAACAGTTACTTTACTAGTGATCCTTGGAATGTGCAAATTGACTGAAACTAATGCATCTCAGTCTTTCCTTATTAATTAATTTCCTTGTGTGGGTATGAGCTCATCTGTGGTCTGGCAACACATAACACTCTCTTCCATTAATTCCCAAAGGATTTACGTGGTTAGCATCAATTGAAATGGCCAGAGAAAATAATCTTTGGCAACAAGAAAGTTAAATTAATGGAAAGGTGTGTTGGATTTTAGAAAAAAAATCTTGTTTCAGACTTGCTCAGACACTATCAATTTTGGTATTCTTACCCTGTCTACTTCCAGGGCTTTCTTCAGCACCAAATTAGGCAAGTTAAAATCATGAGTTGAAGCACCATATAGACCTGAGAGGATATAAGACAGTATAATTAGTTGTGGGAGTTTATCTTTAAACAACAGCTTTGGAGGAGAAAAAATATTTCACTGGGATACTTGGTTTATTCCTTTCTTGCTTACTTCGCATTAGTGTGACGGATGTGACTTCAGTTCATTTCATTCAAGGACAGTCTAAGGTCTTGCTACATTTTTAGAAGCAGCTGCTCTAAATTATGTCAAAGCTGGAAAGCTGCGAGAAAAGCAGGGAGTTGTAACAGACTGCTGCTTTGCCCAGTATAAGCTTAATGGTTTTCAGAAAAGAAAACAGTGTTGAGAGAGGTCAAAGGCAATTATGTTTAACAAAATGATAGTAATGTGAAATTGCAATTATTTGCATCTGAACTGGACAAATGCTACAATAGGACAAGGCTTCCAGACACCCTATCATGTTAAATAATTTTCACAAATTCTTTGCTTCAGAGCACAAAAGCTAAAGAGCTATTCTCGATTTCTTATTCGCTTTCAGGGTTGAACTGAGGAAATGTGTGCTTGTGTTAAGTGTGACTAACATTGCTCTCTGGGATAAACCCACAGCACTGCAACTGTGGATGGCCTTTCTCGACAAATTCAAAGCCATGTCACTGTAACTTACATTTTTCATGTGGTCTGGAGCAACAGGGCTCCAAGAGTACATTACTTTCTCTGGACCATTTTCCACAGGTATAAAGCATTATGGCCTTTTGAGGAACAGTATGCCTCAGTACACTTTCTTCTCCTTTTTAGGGGGAGGGGTGATGTTTCTTCTTATTTTTGACTCCTCTTTACTGGCCAGGTAATGTAGATGCCTCATCCAGTTCAGCTCGGCATCTCGATGCTGAGCTGGAACAAAATGGCCTGCAAAACAGCATGCCAAAAATTGTTACTGCAACTATACAAGGTGAAAGAAGTCAGCTTCGTTCCCTGTGTTGCACTATGACCAAACCAGAAGTCATCCCACACCAGCTGCATCAAGCAGTGCAGTTAAAATCACATAGGATCACTGGTACATTACTAATTAAAATGAACTATGATTGGGGAATCCTCGTAGACCTTTCAGGCTACAGCCTGAAGTTAAGCACACCTTGCCTAAGAAATATACCCAGTGGTATTTTTCTCTGAATTTTACTTCCCTCTCAGACTGTTACAAATTTACAGAGAAGATGTACATGCACACTTGCAAATTATTGATGTGGAGGTAAGTATCTCAGCAACGGTCAAAATTAATTTGGTGTAAAATATTCTAAGAAAAAAAAACCTGTGTAGTTGGGTAGAATCGATCACAACTATGGAAAGGAATTGGCTGGCATTCCACATACCTTACTTCAGAGAAATCTCAGTTCAGCAAAGAACTTAAGTATGTGTTTAACTTTAATCAAGGGAAGTTAAACACATGCTTAAACTTAAACATGTGCTAAAAGCTTTGCTGGATTGGGTCCCAGCAAGGCCTAAGGCTGACTGGGTAAGGAAGCTAACCAAGGTAACAAACCACATCAGATTAAATGTAACATCTTTCTCCGGGGAAAGAGTAGAGATTCTTTCCTTCTGATAGTATATATAATTTTGAGTACCAGCCATGTACAGACGTGAACATGTTATGAATCACTCAGATGAAAAACTGGGCTGTGAGTCAGTAAATACATAAATATTAAATGCCAAAATAAAGAGATGATCTTCCGTATTTCAAAAAAAGCTTCTCACTTACCAAAAAGAGGCATGCACTCTGTGGTAATTAGTCTCCATCTCCACAAATTACATTGTATGAACCACTGCCAACACAAGCTTTTCAGATTTTGAAATATTTTCTTCTCTCTAAATGAAACCACCCATTTTCCGAGTAATTCAGATTTTTTTTAATCCCCTACAGATATATATGAGGCAGAAATAACCCTCGTCCCTAATGGAGTATTAGCTCATGGAAAGAAAATTTAAAATGTAATCTACACAAACTGATTGTTTGATAGAGCAAGTAGCATCCAAACTTCACTTGTTTTTTATGGACAAGGGGAGTTACTGCATTCTTGCAAGTCATCAGTCTCACCTTCACTAAAAGGAAAAATGCACCTCAGATAAATAAAATAGTCATCCCCTAAGAGTGGGAAAAGTACGTTCTTAAAAAAAAACAGAGAAATTTTTCTGTCTGTCATCTCTAAGGGAAACAGCTATGGATCACTGTGGCCCATAGTCAGAGATCTTGCTTTCTGTTTAAGACCCTAGGCATAGTTTTTTGGTTAGCTGGCTCTGTATAGCTCGATGCTCAACGTCTCCCTTTCATGCCCCAAACCACTCTTTGGCAGCACCTCCCCTTCTGCTTTGAGAAGGCACTGAAGCTTAGACTGCTTGAGCAGAAACGTGTTATGGGCCCGATTCATACTACACTTAGGTTTCTGCTATGAGAGCTACGGTGTGCAATGCAGTCATGCAATGTTCCAACATAAAAGTGTGAAAGGTGACGACCGATTGGCTTTTTATTGTTTGTTTTTAATATCCATTGCTCTCTCATTCTGGGAGTATAATTTAATTCATGGTTCCTTACTCTTCAATTCTTGAGGAAAAATGTAATAGTAGTTATTTATAAAATCTGATAAAGCCAAAAAAAATTAGCAGTTTCCTATTGCAGAAAATTTATGAGCTTCTCATTTGGAATTATACAGTAAAAGCATGATTCATACAAACATGATTTGTTTAAAAAGTTGTACTCTTCTAGGTGAAATAATAGTTAGACCTTTTTAGCTGTTAATAGGAAAGTATATTAACTCATTTGTCACAGCATGATTAAGGTTAAACTGGATAACAAAGGTGATCACTGAATATTTGTATTCCTGAGACAATGCTTCTGTAGAAGGGGGATGGAAAGAATCAGTTACATGCCAAACAAAACAAACAAATCAAGAATACTGCAGATCTTTGGTATTTGTTTTTTAATAGTGTCTTGATCGAGAGCAAGCAATTCAATGGATTAAGAAAGAAAGGCTTCCAGCATTTCTGGAAAGTGACTGTTACTTTGAATACAGGTATTGCAATCTTTGATGCTCTCAGTTTTAAATTTTTCTCTTCTGTTTAGTTCATTTTTCACAGTACTCTTCACATGTTTGCTCCCATCTCTAGTCCTGTTTGTTTAATTTTAGCATTTTAGTGACCTGGATAAAGTAAAGTCAGTGACATTTTTCACACTACATTATATCATTACAAAGAGAGTAAGAGTAGGGTTTACTGATTTCTGAATCTGTTACACAGAGATATCATGGTAGTGATGCTTCTTTCTCTAATCAATATGTTAGCCATATAAGTCAAAGTTATATGAAGCCATGGAATCTATTTGGAAAAAAAAGCCAGTTCTTTTTATTTCAATTATTAGGTTTGTGTCTTTGGGCCTGCTGTCAGACTTCCTTTTGCAAGGCTCTGTGGGATGCCGTGGCATAGTTGGATGATTTACTGTTATACACTTGCTATGTTTTTCCAGATGTCCTTTCAGCAGATGTTCAGGAGGTTTAGTGTGCTTCTTGGGAGGATCTGCCCCTACATCCTTTAAGGTTGTGTCTAGATGCTGGTAATGGTAGTGTGTTTCAGGGGTCCTAAAAGGAGAGGCAGCCTTGCAGTATGGTTCACGAAACTCACGTTTGCTGACTGTAATGACAGACTAGCTACTAGGGTATAGAGTTCTATATTAAAAATTGCAAAGTATTTTAAAATTTCAATATTGTGAAGATTGCATTTAAATTCAAACTGTGAAAACTGTGCAAAGAACAAGCAAACCATTAAAGATTGCTCTATTTTACCTTTAGTAGCAGCCTGCTTTACACTTATCTGGGCCTCGTGAAACACTAACTTCGATATTCTGCTACAGCAAAGTATTTCTTTGATCAAGCAGAGTTACCTAATAGAATTACATAAAACTAACTTAAAGCACGTACCTAATTTCCATTGACATCACTGGTTTAAGTTGCTTTTCTGAATCAGGATCAAGAGAAGCTGAGATGCTAAAAGGGAAACTTGCATTTAAAGAGGAAGATACCCCAACCCTAGACTGAAATCCTATTTACCCTCAAGTAGCGGGGACAAACGAAGCTGGGCATTCACCCACGGTTATAGACTCAGGCAGAGGCTTCGTATTCCCTTCACATGCATTTTGGTTGGTTTTGTACTGCTTTCTAACTGAAACTGCTTGCTAACTGAACTAAGTTCTGCCCCAGTTCTTGGGCCTAGAGCATCCTCATTATCATCCTCATTATCATCAATCAATCATTCTAAGATTGCCTTTCCTGAACATTGCAAGGTTCACACTAACGCAAGGTTGCGCTGGAGTGCGGTTCAGTGCTACGAAGTCCTGATACAGCAGCCAGCTGAACATGATGGCTCCAGCTGTCGTCTTGTCATCCGAAAGTTCGATTAGTATGATCACTGCCATGGCATTGCTTATGGAAGATGGCTTGTATCAGGAACAGGAATGGAAGTGTCTGGTAGTGATACAGGGTTTCTGCAGTCTGGGAGAACAGTTCCATTTTAGTGATCAGAATGTTCACGGTTGATAGATACATGCAAGACCATCCTGACAGAAATCAGTTTTACTGGTAAAGCTTGATAATGCAAAGCAGGCCACCACCAGGAAAGCTGGTGGACTATGATGTGGCAGTGTTGATGTTTATGTATGTGACAGCAGGCAAAGGGTGAAATAATAAAGCAGATCATGAAGTTCTCTGTAGCAATTTATTTTTTGATTGATCATGGTTTTTTATTGCCTATTTTGGGGAAAAAAATCAGCTGTTTCTCTGATTAGAAGCTAAAATTAACTATCTAACCTTTAATTTCAGGCTAGCTAAATTAATATCACAGGTAGAGTGGAGCAAGACCGGCATTAATTTCATTATAGATAGTGACTACTATCCCTGGATAAGGAAGCAAGACCCAGATTCCCCTCCTACTGAGGAGGATGACACTTCGTTGTTTATGAAGAATTTCTACATATCACTTGGCCAGGTAAATAGGTTTAGTGGGTATAACATTGAGACAGATTGAATGCATTTGGTTAAATTACTGTAACTGAGGTCACAAGTTAATTGGACAACTGAATATCCCTTGTTTTCAAACCTCTTCATACTATAGAAGCAGGTTAATGGGTTGTAATACAGCTTAAACAGAAGCTGTGTTGCAAGTATGCTCAGCTACTGTCATACAGCTCTCCTCTCTGGGAACTGTTAGAGAAATGTATGCAGACTGCACAGACAGACTGCAGACAGTAGGTCCTCTGCTCTCAGAAACACTGCAATAAATAGAGAAATCTGAATTAGTCTACAATATTTCTTTTCCTAGGCTACAGTTTCTCAGACAAAGGATTGGTTTACGTTAGCCAAACAAAGTGAATCCGTGAAAACTACAGATTCATTTACGCATCCCGTAGCATCTAGTCAAATTCAAGATATTCAGTGTTTGCTTGGGCAGCCGGAAAGAGACGATTCATTCAGTGAAAAAGATAGCCTTCTGGGTAAGTAACAGGGGCTCAACTGTGGTACTTGTAACACAACTTGACTAGGTGGAAAGAAAAGGCATTCCAAGGAATTGCTGCTAACTCCACCTACTCGCTTCTGAGTATCACACGTTCTCTCAGGGTTCAGATGGGGTTTTATTTCTTTCTGTAGCCACAACATTAAATGAAAATTTGAGCTCGTAGCCAAGTAATCCTGTGACAGTAGAAGCCTCTTTTCTTACATATTTCTGTCTCATAGATATCTGTAAGTTTCAGCTGAGAGTTTGGTTTTTTCCATTTAATATGTTTTGAAAGACTTGTCTGGATTCTTTGGGTATTTGATAATGTGTGATTTGTGTTGCAGCCATCTTCTTAGGGTATTTATTTTGGGCACTTAATGGCCTTTCGGCTGCCAATTTTAATGAATTTTATAGGATGCAGTTGTTTGTGGCATGCCTGTCTATCCGTCAAATTTAACCGAAATCGTTCAGCAGGTGTCAAAGGTAGTGGGATCGAACATACCAATGCACGTAAGGACATACCTGATTGCATAGCCTTGCTTCTGCTCTGTAGGCGGTAGCAAGATGAACAGACAAGTCTCAGTTCATCTATTAGGAGTTCTCTCTCCTACATTCTCAGAGGAAATAGCAGCCATTCCACTTTGAGACTTGTACTGCTGGGACCTCAAAGTCCAATGGCTGAACAGAAGACATGGTAACTCCAGAATTCTGTCTTCCCCACCAAACCCATGAGGATTACACCAAGAAACATATTGCTGAGGCATGGATTATTAACTAAGTTATTCAAGTTGCACTTGTTTTCAACTCATGACTCTACTACAAATTTTTACAGAGCTTTGAGCTGAGAGGTCACAAATACACCATTCTTGCAGAGCATTGTAATGTAGTGTAGCACTGTATTGCAGTGGGCTGGGCATAGACCTATGGAAAGCCTCTCTGTCCTCTTCTTTTGCTGCAGTTATCCTGCAATCAACAGCATTTTGCCTCAATGAGTATTTTACATCATATCACTGAAAACTCTGTTTTATAACTTAGAGCTTAATTTTGCATGCGCTAATTCTTTATGCTTTTTTCATGGTAAATCCAGCATTCTTTCAGTCAGAAAACATTTTTTTTAGGCATAGTATTTGTGTGGTGTAGGGGTCAGGCACTGGAAGCCATAAAGCGGATCAGCGAAGTTTCTCAGAGCCAGGCTGCAATTAGAAATAGTTCAGCAGCTGAAGGTATTTGCTTGGACAACCTAGTTTGAATTAATCACTCACTGCTTCAGTTGGATCAGGGTTATCAGTTAGTGTTTTGAGCAAAACCCTGAGTCACTTGGCTTTTGATTACTCAAGACCTGTGTGTTTGTCTCCCTAATTGCCTTAGGTCCTGTGAAATAATTCATGTTTCAATGTCACAGAATTGTATTGAGAAGCTATTATTTTTCTTAGTCAAGTGAAAACTTTTGAAATAGTTTAGAAATAAGAAAAGATATTTTAAATCACACTGAGTTTTGTATTAATGTCCACTTACTGTGCCATATGTACTTACACACAAAATTATGTAAACGCAGTACAGGGAATCTCTATGGCATGTTCCTAATCCAAGTGTGTCTCTCTGACAGTACCCAGCACTGGTTAGACATGGCTTATTTTTGGAGGAAGATGAAAGGAATGTCTAACTTCCATTGCCATTTATTGACTAGACCACCACAGAGGTTAAAGAGGCCAATAACTTTACCAATGTGAATTTGGTGGATCTAAGAGATTTAGCCCTTTCCTATTACAGTCTGACATAGTAATTTGTTTTGTCATCCTTCTATGTATAAGAGGCATGTTCAATGTTTAAGTCTTTTGCAATAATCAATGTAAGTAGACAAAGAATCATCACTTATTAGCTTCCTCAGACCTAAACAAACCCCAATTCTGCTACATACTGTGTCTCTGATGAAACTATGACCAAATGCGCAGGAAGAAACCAGGCCTTTCAGCACAACAAGGTGGTTTAACAAGTGCTGAAGAGTTGGGATGCTCAGCTGAGTAAACAAGACAATTGGCTCCAGAGGGAGTTGTTCCTGAACTCTGTTGCTTGCTGGAATTTAACAGGAAATGAGTTTCTGAGTTACGGGGCTGAATTTCTAGCCAGATAGCAACAGCAGAAGCACCTCTGCTATTCCCTGCTCTATAGTGTGACATGGTCTGATTGTTCTGCAGCAGCACAATATGAAAATGATGCATTTTTAAACTTGGAAATGTTGATATGCAAGAGATCAGTCCTGAATCAAAAGGGTGTTCAATGACCTTTTCTGATGTGATGCAGAAGCACGTTCCCCGTCTAAGGAGTGCCACCAACAGAGTTCCATTTCCCCTTCAAGGACACCATCAGCAAAAGCTGACATTAGGGAGAGATCCAGAGAGGCTGAGGAGGGTTCTTCTGTGGCCATTGCTGAACTTCCTTCCCACACTCAGTTAAGAGTTTATCTAGACCCAAAATGGGACAGAGCAGCAAAGAAAGAAAATGGACAAGAAAGCACAACTTTTCAGACACCGGAAGAACTCATACCAGCTTATACTCAATTTGTGATGAAGGAACCCATTTCAGAACTGACCCACCAGCCAGCTGCTGACATTGAGAGTGATGTGGATTTCCACAAACCGTCTGAAGTGTTCATACATGAGTTAGCAAACAAAGATTTTGCCCATGGTACTGCAGAATCACCCTTTTCTGAAAGTCCTTCTCCATTTACTGTCTTGGACTCCAAGGGAGATGTAAGAGAAGAAGATACTGAAGAAGTAAGCTTAAGATCAAGTTCTGAAAGTGGCGGGGCAGACAGTAGGGCTGCCTGGTGTATTAGGCACAGGACTTATGACACTGGCAACAGATACGAGTTTGAAAGATTCAAGAAGTTCATTAAAGGGACATGTGGGGAGAGATACTGGTGGCTCTGGATGGATATTGAAAGACTGAAGGCTCTTAAGGACACTACAAGGCAGCAAAGGTACTTCCCATTATTTAACAGTTTTGATACTTGTAACCTAGCTAGATCAATGCAGGTTTTGAGATTTCAGAATGAATTGTAATGTTTGGAAAGAACAGACACAATTAATGTAATCATGAGTGTCCTGACAAGATAAGTCAGGAATGACTCTGCTGAAGCTGATAAAACTCTTTCTGCAAAGCTTACATGAAGTCAGAATTGCTGTAGTATTAATGCTTTGTTAGAAAGATATTTGGGAAACAGATGGCAACAGAAAGAAAAAAAAGAATAAAAGAACTTAAATTCATCAGTAGGGCATTCAGTATGACAAACTGCTTTAATGAAAGGCTCTGCTGGATTCAGATTGTCTATTCTAAGGCACTGTACATTTTATCTTACAAACAACCTGTCTCTAATTTGTGGAAATATTGTTTTGGCTTCTGCCACTTTCAATTAAAAACATGTTGCATGACAGCAGTTTAACCAGTAAGATGAACTGTACTTGTTTCTGTATAGCATCTGATACACACTTATGTGACTATTTTTGTTGTCTCAAGGCAACTCAGTAAGATGAAAAAACTGTATCTGCTGAGCAATGGAGACTATTTCCTCGGTTCGGAAGTGTTACTCAGACTTGAGCTACTGCATGGAGATCAATGGAATATAAGGCATTTAAGTCAGATTCAGCCTGAAGTAGTGAAGCCTCTTCTTCTTTACTGGTATGAAAAAATGAACATGTACAAAGATTCTATTGTTTAAAAATTTCCCCTTTTCTTTGATAAGCCTGTTAGGTTTATTTCATCTCACTGATCCCATTGCAATTATGAGAAGCAATGTAATTGTAAATACTAGCAGATGTCGCCTCTGAATTTTCAGTTGAGCCTAAAGTAAGCTGCAATTTACTGAGAGGTCAGGTAGATCTGCCTTACAGCCAGATCTGTTATTTTATTTCCAGAGCATCTGAGCTACTTTGTATATAGCTGCTGTGGATACCATTCAACCAAATTTTAAGCTGCAGAGTAGAGAAACCCCTCTAGGCATAGAAGGTTAATTCTGTCCTAACCTATTCTCCATATTGCTCTTCTCAAGTTTCCAAGGATGCTCTGTGTGTACATCTATGTGGAAGTTAACACTGACACTTTACTGTTCGATGTCTGTCATACAAAATGCCTTTTACATATTGACAGCTTAAGCAAGGATACAAATTCTGACCTGCTTCCAAAACACAAGCTAAATTTTTGAAGGTCTTCTCCCTAAGGGGAATCAGCAAATTGCAGGCATAAACAAGTACCCGCAATTGTGAACTTTGCTGTAGAGCCTCACCAGAGTTGTGGTCTATGTCCTGCAACCTACAATGTTTTCCTATTTGCTGTAGGATGGGTGGGGCATATCCTACTGCAGACTCATACAAAGGCAGCAATATAAAGGTGAAGAAATGGCAACCTAAGTTTATTTATGTAGAGCTTGGCTTTAAATTTTGAAGAGTGCAATGTCTAAACATATCTTTAACACTAACTGATTTTTAATTCTAGGTGGGTATAGCCATATCGTGATACAGTAATCATCATCATGGGGGAAAAAAAGTAGCCAAATAGCCCAGTATTTTGGGAAAGCTCTACTTAATGACCTTTTTTATTTTTTTCCCCTTAGGGGTCCCAGATTTTGTGTCACTCATTCAACAGCAATAGAAACTGCCAGTGCAAAACTAAAGCTCTGGCACACATGCCAAGAGAGACCAAAGGTGGACATTGATCCTTTTCCAGAAATAGTATCATTGCTACCATTGACACCTAAGTCTTGCATGCCCAGGATACCACCTTCTCTTTCTCAGGTAGGTAGGATCACAACATTGAAAAACAAAGCCTTGTCCCATCAAAAATAATGATAAAACTTGTTGAATTCAATGGAATGAGAATAGAGGACTCGGTAGGAAGTCAAGATTTAGCAAGCTGGTCTTTTGCAGATTGTGATGTGTAAAGGTGCAACAAAATTTTACTATGCGTAACAGGTTGCTATAAATAGAGTCGAATTATCTTCTCAGTTACAACCTATTCATAAGTCTTTTGGATAGATATTTTAGCTCAAAATCTCAGAACTGCAAAATTAAGGTTCTATCAGCGCAGATTCTGCCCTTCGACCAGCCTTATCTTAATCTAGAATAATTCTTACAATTTCACTGCAGTTACCATGAATCTACCCCTCATGTTTGTAAAAAGAGCAGAGTTCTGCTTATTTTCTATCACCACAGTCCTTCAATCAGCTACACGTGATTTTTGCTTTCTACAGAGGACCACGAGCCACGTAACACAGACCTTTTCACAACATGTAGCTTGCAGGTGGCTAGTTCAGTTTTGACTCTCTTTCTTCCTTGAAAGCCTGACTTTGAGAGGTAACTGCAATGAAAGCTGCAGGCTTTCAGCAACACAGTGTTAAGCGACTTGGAAAATGTGCATTGAGACTGTGGTTCCCATATCAAGAGCTCTATGGGCTATGCCACACATCTGTTCACACACACCTCTGTAACTTTGAGTTGGTTAGTTTTAGACGACAATTATATTTTTAAAAAGCTCATTCATGGAGATAATGGAGGAAAAAGAGTGGGATAGATTTCCTGTTCAGAAGAAGCTGGATTTAGGAGCCAGATTCCTGCTGATCACAGCAGGAATGGGAGCAGAAGCAGCTGTCTCTTACAGAGACCGGTTCTGGCTTCACGAGGTATGCTAATGACCCAGGACTAGCTATAGGTCAGGCAGACAGGATCATAACTCTGCAGGTTTTCCAGCTCCTATTGAGTTCAGTGCTTGAAGAAAACTATGATCTGGCACCCATGAACCTCACAGAATCAGCTGATGGCCTGTTTCTTACTGCTTTATTTTTTTTTCCCTGTGAGAAATGCAGACTTGCGAATCTTCCAGCTCCACCGTGCTTGCAAGAGCTTAGAAAGAGCAGCAGCTCTGGGTGAATTTCTGAGGGCACTCTGAATGCAACTAGTGTCTCCAAAAAGTCATAGCATGATTTTGTTTAAGATAAGTCAGGGATGGTGTGGCAGAATGCCGCCTTTCTCTTCTAGCTGGAGCGATTGTATCTGTCTTACAGTGAGCTACTTAAGGTAATCTTAGTAAAGATTCACAAAACACGTTCACATGCTCTTCACCTGACATCCTCTGAAATTCTGTACAAAGTGCATGTAACACATTTCTACCTGTTAAAAATGTAATTTTTAAGCTACGGTGGTTATTAAGGCATGCTGAAAAATCTTGCAAGCTATCCAGAGAAGCTTTTTCAGTTTGCAGTTTTACATATTGTGATTGACACGGAAAAATAGTCCTGAAAACACTTAAATGTTTTTGAATAGTTAATGAGAACACATTAAGAAAACACAAATGTGGAAAAATAATCAGAATTGGCTTATTTTTCTGTTATGTCTTTTAAAAAAAGTAGAACAAGCTCACCAATAACTTTACCAAAACTAGCTATGCCAAATATTTATCTTTGAAGAGATCATCAAGATTATCACCTACCCTGCCATCAAGTCAGAGCCCCCAAAGGGATGACGTTTCTAGTCGAAGAAAGCGGTAAGTACAAAAGTACCTTGTACATCTTTGTGCACACTAATATACCTCGAATATTTATGAAAGGCTTTTAGATCCTACTGTATTGATGAATATGTTTCTTTAATACAATTATCTGCTTAGTGAAGCACAGTTATGGTACAGATTGTGTGCATGGAGAATTCCTCCCTGGCTGATAAGTTTCTCATTTGCTTGTGTCCCAACACGGAAGGGTTTATTTCTCCAAATACAAGTGTTTTACCCTTTCTTGTGTAACAGCTCATATTGTCTACATACATTCATATTCTTTTAACCTGTCTCAAGGCTTGCCCTTAAAGATATGCTGTGTCAGTGATTTTTTCACAGGTCCACTTGAAAAAGTATTCATCTACTTTTTTTTTTTTGCATTTATTACAAATTTGAACTCCACGTACTGTTTTCTCTACTGTTCACTATGTCATTCTACCTCTCTCATGCCCCCTCTTCATTGTTTATTTTATAAGCAGTCCTAGTTTTTTCTTAAATAAGTATTGAAAATGTTGTTTTTTTTGTGGATCCAGGCCAAAGTCAGTGAGGAGAGACGTGATTCATTGCTTAGCTTTGGATGACACCGAAGCCTCAAAATACCAGGGTCATAGGAAGTACACCTATGCTGAGCTGCTCCCAGTAAGTACTACTTGAAAATTTTAGTTATCTTGAAAGATGCTTTAAAACACTTTATTTGGTAGTATTAAAGGGGAAGTAATCAATGATGGGGAGAATTTGGTTGGATTATATCACTGTCAATGCCTTATGCAGAGGTATAATCAGAATGTCAGCATTTCTATGTGGTATCTGTCACCTATTTGATAGGAAATCATGGCACATACAGAGGTTTATTTTCACTAGAAATTGCTGATCTTCTCCATAGTGACCATGTGTCCAGTAGGCTATTACGGAAAACACACTGGATAAGGGCTTCAGTGAAATAGTTACCTAGGAAAGTGTACCAGACTTACACTGAAAACTGAACCTGCCCTAGGAAGTCATTAAGATAGTAAAACGCTTCAGTCAGTTGTACAATTCCTCTTTATTGCTTCTGTCCTTCATTCTTTTCTTTGTTGAATTATTGCCTGCTAAGCGGGCCCTCAATCCAGCAAACCTCTTGCACAGAAGAGCCTTTTCTCAACAACTGCTAAAATGCTGACAAATCAAACACGTGAGATGTCAAAATCTGGCAATTTAAATTATATCCAAAAACCTCTCACTTCTGTGGAATGGTCTTGAAACAGCCTGCTGGCCTCACAACTTAAAAACCCCACCATATTATGAAATCTGGGCCTGTTTACATGTGGAGTTTGCTGATCACTTGAGCACAATTGTTATTTTTCACATCATAATCATATGTTGTTTATTAATTCACTGCAATAATTTTATGTCTTGTTAATTTTGACAGAAGAAAAGGCTAGTCTTTGCAATTAGAGGACATTTGCAGTTAGAAACTTAATATTCAGGAAATATTCCCACCAGGAATTATTAGTTTTTAGACACTTTCATTATGCAGAATTTCCCTCTGACTGAGGGAGGAAAATACTATCTGTTTACACTTACAGGGCTGGACTGGAACCTACAGTCAGTGCCCTGCAATTTGCCATCACAAAAAAGATGCAAAGGGGAATGCAGGGATTCATAGTTTAAATTCACACTGGGGAGGGGGATCTTCCTACTCTACTTCAGAAGTCTGGCTTCCTCCTGACCTTCTCCATACCTGTTAATGTTTGGAAAGAAGCTGTTTGTCAGCCACCACACTCATCTTCCACTTCTGCTATCAGAGATGGCGAGTCATCCAAAGTTTCTCTCAGAAATGAATTTAATAATAATAATAATTATAATAATAAATTTACTACTTTGTAACTTCAACTGGCTTCTCTGTGAGCATCGTCAAAACGGATGTATTCTTCCTCAAATGCTCCAGCAGCTAGCCACAGTAAAGAACATTTCCCCTCAAATGCTCATAATTTTGTTGATGATGTCAATGGTGTAACCCCAGGAGACATACCTTTTGTTCCATGATAGTTAATTGTTTAGAGGCTTGACTTAACTTTGCTTAATTCAAAACACAGTAGCCTCAGTTGAGACAACTTTTGACAGCTAAGAGATGTGGTTTGGTATCATTGGGAGTCAATAGATTCAGAGCTAAAGAGTTAATGACAAAATTGAGGCCACGTTTGTTTTTCTGTTTCAAGTATTGAGGAACCACCTAAGGGATGCTACGGTCATTTTGCTACTCTGCATACCTTCAGTCATCAGCCTTATTCCATTGGGTGTGAATATTTATTGGGAAAATGGTATGGAGAGCTATCATCTATTGCATGTGTAGTGGAAAATGGAGTCCAGTTTCTTGGGATGAAGATAGTAACTGAACATACTGCATGGCCCTTCATTGCAACGTACTGACATTTGAAAATTATGAAAACCTGTTATTCCTTGCTGCCTAACTATATGTTATTTTTCCAGGGGAGAAGGGATGTTGGCAGTGTTGTCTTAGGGGGATCAAGAATGGAAAGGATGCTGCAGTCTCTTTATTTGGAGAACAGAGCTGGCCACCACTTCACACACTTCTGTGAGAAGTCAGGGAATACGGTATGAGCATTTTCCTACCCTGTGATAATTTAGTCCACAATTGAGTGAATGCCAAGTCATAGAGAGCAGCCGGACTGAAAAAAAAAAACAAAACCACAAAAACCAACCAACAAAAACCAAAAAAAAAAAAAAGGGGAGTGGGGTGGGGGAGAAAGAAAGATTGATGACTGGATGAATTATTACTTGTGAGACTTCAGTCCCTCAACAACAATAAACTGTTCATGTGTGTATTCAAAGTAATGACAGGTCTCAACCAAGCTGTCAGATCCTAACTGTCCTAAACCTTATGGAAATCTGATTGTACCATCAGGAATAAAAAAAAGACTAATAATTTTTGAAAACTAGCCTTTAACTTGGCAGAAAATAGGAGGTCTTAACCCACATGAACATTTTTTAAAAAGCTGGAAAATCCGCTATGCTATTACTCATGATAATCTGCCCCTATTTTACTTGTTGGGTTAGTGATGTCCAAAATATCCAATGTTTTAAAAACATTCTTCTACTTCCACGAAGCTTCTTGGATTTCTGAGAAACATAACACTATTTCTTCTCTGCAGTCTGCAGATCCATCATTCATTGCTGGGTGTAAATTGAGGATTGGTTGGAACAAGTTATGAATCTGAGTCAGTGTTTAGTGGCTTTGCAGAAAAACTGAGTCTTTAAGGGAGAGCTGAATGCAATCAAGATGGACATCTGTTTCACCGCTGGCACAACCCAGAATCCAGCAGCAGTAGCTAGAAATGCCTTTGACTACCACAAAGCAAGAGCCAATGTTTCCAAAGCTGAATACCTTCAGCTAAAAATGTTAAATGTGTATAGAGAGAAATCTAAAAGTAACTTATTTTTTCATCTGACATGTCCTCTAGCCTTTGCAGGTGCCAGACTCCTATGAAAATTATTTCCTTAACATTTTGTCTGTAACTTGGAGCCTATTTCTCTCATATGCCAGGTCTGGCAGGCTACAGTTTGCAGAGCAAAGTTTCCTGCTCCTATCTTTCTTTATTGTCCAGTGCTGGGGGTTTCAGGGTATTTTTAAGATCCAGACCCTATAAGCATGATCTAGAAAGATCTTGAGCCCTTCTTCTGAAAGATCTTTTGACATTTATTTGAATTTATGAAATGAGGCCAAGACTGTGTACCTCAGAAGCACAGATAATGAACATGTAATGATAATCCCAGTAACATATGTCAAGTACACAATATTTAATTGTTTTGCTTATTGCTGCAAAATGCTATTTCACCATGGCACAAATTCTGCTTGTCCATTATCAGCATTTCTTCTTTAATGCTGGCTTTATGCCACTGAAATGTGGTTACTTTTCAAATGTTAACTTAAATGTTAATGATTTGAATGGCAAATTATGCATAAAGGATGCAATAAAAGATACAGTATCACAGTGACAATGCCATTAAATATGTTGTCCTTCCGCCAGTATGCAACAGAATATTAAATCCATCTTCCATTGAGCTTGTTTTATGATGACCTCAAGAAGCTAAATAATTACTTGCATTGGAAAGTCAACCTTTTATAAAGCTGTGATATTTGGGTAGGCATAACTTACTGTATTTTTCATCTCTAGTTGTGGAAGAACAGCGTGTACTTTTGGTTTGACCTACAGGCTTATCATCAGCTTTTCTACCAAAAAACTCTGCATCCTTTCAAAATATGCAAGCAAGCTCAAGTAAGTTGTAAATAATACGTATTCCCTTCACAAATACATTTGTTCATTCCCTTTGCAAATACATTCGTTCACTGTAAAGACTGGAAATAAGATAGAAAGTAGAAAAGTTTCCAAATCTTGACAACTTACACCAAAGGAAATCTGGGTTGTGGGCAATAAAAGAAGCTCTTTGGATTGTTTCCATGGAATTTCTTGATTTAAATGTTAAACACACATAGTTTTATTTCTAGGCTCTACTGCCTGTTCCCAGTTTTATCTATTATACTAAGTTTACCTAATTTCCCCTTTGCTAGTCTGTGTCATATTTGGAAACAGTCTGCTTAGTGTTTTTCTAAATTCTTTCTAAATCTTCTAATCGTTCTGTACCTTTCCTTCCATCTCTTGTGTGGGTTAGAATGGCCGGTCTCACAGTCTAGACCTCTCATAATGACCTTAGTCATGAAACAGTTTTTCTTTTTCTGATTATCAGGGCATCATTATGCTCTTTTCGCTATCATCATCCCCTGATTTCATCTTTAGATCCTCCTTTAGTGTCAAGCAGAACTAGTATTTCCTATAAAAGAGCATTCTTAATTGAGCATGCACTTTTAAGTCAGGGAATAAAACAAAAGTGAACTGGTCCACCACAGGCCATGGGGGTGCTGATGGCTGTCACTGACTGCAGAATAGTCCAATACTGCCAGTGAAGGGTTCTGCAGCAGCATCATATCATTAGAAGAACTCCAAGCAACTTTTAAAATAACTTTGTGAGACTTCCATCTGTTTTTCCTCTGTAAACCTTGTATAGGAGTATATCCCATCTGCATATTTCAATATACACTGTAATAGAGCAAAGCTACTTCACATGTTGTTGGAACAAGTATCTGTAGAGAGCAGTGGAGAATACTCTCTTTGTATGACTTGTGTTGCTGAGCATCTGGACTTCCTTGAAATGGTCTTCTTTACCTACTTGAAGGTTTTACTGGGGTAAATGACAGAATTTTGCATATTTGTCCAGAATTCCCACCTGAATCAGTGTTGTTTGTACAGAAACTCCAAGTAGAGGCTGAGGCACTGATTCCTCGCTCTCTCCTGTCACTGCTACCCTATTTAGTTGTCTTCCCCTCCAGCTCTACTTATGGCCTGAGGCTGAAGGCAACTGACTGTACCCCTAAGACTGACTGTCCCCCATATCTGCCCAGGCCCGTGTGTGGCTAGGGACCCTGCTCACAAGTACTCGTGCAAGTTAACACATCTAGACTGTCTTCATTTTCCTATGTGTCTTGTTGCAGGCCAAATTTTAGGTTATGGTGCATGATGGTTTTCAATTTGGTTTCATTTCACACCAGCTTACACTCATTCTGCAGTGGCTGCATGACCGAAAATTAAGGCCCATGTCTTTTTTACTTATCTATTTCCAGTGCTGGCCTGCTGGTGACAGCAGAACATCGTACAATACGTGTTACCAAGCAATTGCAGAAAGCTACAGACACATAGCCATTAAAGTAAATACATCAAAACGAAATATCTGAAACTGTTCCATTAGCATAACTAACAGCTGAAATGTAACATAACAAATCAACACATGTGGTGCAACATTTGGTATCATTCTCAAGCTTGCCTTTTAAGGCGGCACAAAAATGATTCTTGTTTTCATTGGAACGTGGTAAAGAGTCAAGCTGCATCCAATCTGCAAGGTCTGCTTGTGGAAGAGACGTCTTCCCAAATTCTGCGCTCACCTTTGGCACAGCAAGATAATCACTCTGGATACTCCTAAGAGAATGTGGATCAGGTTCACACAACACATCATCATATGTATTTTACTATTTATTGCAGAAAGAGACATGCAGAGTATTCTGTAGGTATTCTGCCTGCTTCCTTTTAGAAACAAGACCAAACCTGAATTGCTGTGTATCTGCTACTCATAGTTTCATTTGTTAGGCATTTTTATCTCAGCTTTATGATAGAGTAGGAAAATACATTCCAAGGTATATATTCATTCATCCAGGGAAAGAAACTACAGTGAGAATGAAATCCGATGGATAGGAAAAACAATGTGTACCAGTAATCACCCCAGAACATATATGGTTGCTCACTATAAACATATTCACAGGATTGTGAAATAAGTTGGGAAAGAAAAGCAATAAAGAAATACGTATTGTAGTTTTCAATTTAAAAATTTGTTATTTAGGGTTAGAAAATTTTAGGCAGTTATGGGAAGTACAATATTTTAACTCTATAGTTACATAAAGAGAGTTATTACTGTGAACTTTTAGGGTCAGACACAAGACTTATGTTAGTGGAAAGTGATGACGGGGGTTAAAGCAGTTTAACCTTTCCATTTAAGACCAGCCAGTGCATTGTATTCTTCCATCATATGATTCTGTCTAGCAGCTGCACAAGCTCCTCATTTAGATCAGAGCAATATCCCTGCCTTCGAGCAGCAACACAAAGGAGTTGGACTTAAATCTTTCTCGTGTTTTTTGCTTCACTCTAGTCATTCTGAGATTGCTTACCAAAGCCTTGTCCTCTGGGGATGAATTCACTCCTAAACCCAAGGACTTGAACAATCCTTGATTTGGAAAGTCACAAATGACGCCAAAGTCTTAATCTGAATTTCCTAAGCATTTTGTATCTTCGGATTAATGCCATTATAAGTGACTTCAAGATGCAAACTCTGACTAAATTTTCATATAGGGTTTTGGATTCAATCCATCACTTATTCTAATGTATAGCTGGCAGGTAGAAAAATTCTTCATGTCTTACAAAGGAACTAAACATTGAATAAATGAAGTATGATGTGCACTTGATGTCACATGCTTAAGGTTTTTGTATTAATTTGAAAACCTTTAACTTAATTTAGTGTAATTTTCCCTGTTGATCCTTTAGGAGATTGACCAGTACAACAGTTTCACTATTGTACTGAGATTCAGAAAACCCCAAGACTTCCATGACATGAGAGTCAAAAAAGGCTATGAATATTCTTTTTTAAAGGGTACAATGTATTTCCCCCCTATATCTTGCTAACTTCATTGTCCAGTGTTGAAGGCTATGAACACAGACACTTCTCTTTTTTGGCATGTCTAGAACTCTTTACAGTTGGTTTTCCTTCAGACCTTGCATTCAAATCAGTGCAGATGTACAGATGCACCTGAACGCTCAGCAAGGGACAGAGGGACAAAAACTCCTTCTCATTTCTCCCCTATCTGCAAGTGTATTCATTCACTTCGCCACTTTGTGATGCTTTTTACTTGGTGGGTCAAATCTCATAGCAATGGATTCTTACAAGAACTTAAGCAAAAAGATGGCATCATCCCAAATCCTAGACACTGTGAATTGGAATCCTTCAAAAGTGAAGAGGCCATCCTAATTACAGGACTGAAGGTCTGGTCCTTTGAGTTTGGAAAAGTGCACTCCTATAGCTAGTTTAACCATCTCTACATTTCTGCTTCATGTGTGTTACCAGCCCTAACTATTGTTTCTGGGAAAAAAAAAGTCTGTCTTTATTATGCTCCGGTTTTGCGTGTGAAATCATACAAGACTGGGGACAGTTCTGCAGGTAGAGCAGCCCACAAAGACAGACCCTAACATGGCAATATATGACAACTGTGTTTATGTGAGCAGATTGTCAATAGATTTTGGCCAAAGATTCCTTAGTCTGGGCAATTTCTGACTCTGTAGGCTAATATTGTTTGTCAGCTCTGAAAAGCAGCAAATATACTCAAGTTAACCCATTTCATACAAAATCATGGGGGAAAGAAAAGTTCCACACAAAAAAACTTGTGGAGTGTTTGTTTTTATTTTATTCTTAAAACTATGCTAAAAATGATCTGCTATTTAAGGAACCAGGTTAAATGTGTATTAAAGTATTGAGGACTTATTTTGGACCCTTTCACCAGCTAACAGATTCCTTGTGTGGTTTTAGGAGTCATAACAATGGAGCAATATAGGCCTAATGATGGATAAAATGGATAACCCCTCTTTAAAAAGTCCATTTTTTAAGACACCACATCTATATATTATTGGACTGGTCCCTTCTAATTTGACTATTTTATATGTTAAATGTTTTAGATCAGGCTAGATAGAACATGATATAACTGAAACTTTATTAGTGTTAGGGTTCTTCACAATAACTTCCAAATCTGAAGTCACTATCAATCTAATTAATGCTATACCTGTTAAATTTATATGTCTTTCAGGATTTTTGGAGAAGGGCATAATTTAGACTGCATGTGGTCTTGTTCTTCAGCTAGGACTCTTCCTGTGGATGTCCCCATTCTTTGAGCTTACCCTTACACCTGGGGATCTTTATTGCACTGACAGCATGAGCCACAATAGCCACAAACCATCTTTGTTTTCAGTGATTAAATCCATGTAGAAAGGGGGTGGAATCCTGCATAGACAGTAAATATAGTAATCATAACAAATTCTAACTGGAGGATGGATGTCAGCCATCATAGCCCTGTATTCCTCAGTGACCTGATGTCAGGAGAGTCTAAAGGGTCTGATTCAAACTGTTAAGGTCCAAAATAATGGGAGTGTATTATGGTACTGTTGCTGTTTGAAAGAAAGATTCTAATAAATCATAGATTCATTTAAAACAAACTGAAATACAATTATTTAATGTACTCAAGTATTCTCCCACAAAATCTAAACACAAGTGTTTTATTACCACTTGAACACAGAGTAAATCTATTATTTTCTTCTTTTCTACTGCTTCGTAGTACTGCTAGTAACAGCTGGATTTTAGCAACACAAGACAAATGAGAATCATCAGATACCTGCATTCTTCATTGTCAAAACTGTGATAATAAATAGTGAAGATGGGCTGCTTAATGCCATCCTAGAGAGAAATCTTGATTTATGTTACTAATCTGATCCCCCGACCATATATTTGAAAAATATGTTGACAAAATGAAGAAGAGAAAACATTTATAAGTATATAAAATTTATTACAGAAGCATCTTTTTTTCACTTGAGTTCCTAGCTGCAGTCAGCATCATAAGGAATTAGAAAGATAATCTGGAGTATCTTCTTCCAAGATATTCCTGGAAGAAAATGTTTTTATCTGAGTTTTAAACCCTGATTTTTTTTCATGGCAATTTATGAAATATTTAAAAAATAAGAATTTGACTTAGGGGACTATTTGGAATCAAAAACTGAAATAAATAATAAAAAAATTACTCTATGCTTCAAGAATGAGCTGCTAGTGAGAAGAAAAAATTCTCCAGGTTCGGCTTTCTTCTGTTTGTGCATGTTGAATAGCAAACTCTGTGTGCTTCATAAGAAAGCATGTTGTAATCTTTGCTTTGGTGAGTATTTAGATCTCAGTTGTGCAGTGGTATCTCATCTTATGGATCCCGTTCCCTGATGGATACTCACCAATGTCAATGAACTGTGCAAGGGAATTGCCATACAGAATGAAATCGTATAATTTTTCATTAATTTTAACCTTAAATTTACAAATTCCCATCTATTCAGAAGAAGACTCCTTCATAAGTTGACCCAGCACATATTCTGCAAAACAGCAATGCAACTTCATGAAGAGTGCAGTTGCTGTAATGATTGTAGTTAACTGAACCTAACTATCAGCCAAATACCTCCAAGCAAGAATTATATCAAGCATTATTTTGTGATCTAACAATTTTAATAAGTAGGAGTAAAAATGGCAAGGAGGTCAGTTATGCCAGTAACTGAATTTTGGACAAAATAGTAATATTGGTAAAAGCAAGGCAGGTGTAATTAGATATATATTCAGAATATACAGCAAGGCAGTGGGGGACAAGGGGACAAATATGCATTATTCTTTCCTTCAATGGACTGTGACCGTTGGAATGGATGATGGCTAAGAGACAGTTTTCTTCTATTTTATTGCAGTTTCTTTATGCAACTTACATTGCCCCATCTGCCAGTATGGACATTGGACTTCATCAGAGTAAGAAAAACATGATTTATCAGAAAATTGACCCAGCTTTTGAGGATCTTTTTGACTCAGCAGAAGAATACATCCTCAGTGTTCTCCTGGAACCATGGATGAAGATGATGGAAGCAGACAAATATACTTATGGAAAGGTAACTCATCTGGATGACACCATGAAAAATTCTTACGTCAGGGAAGAAAGTCACGAGAGCCTTCATATGCAACTCTGTTACATTTAGAGTCAGGAAGGGAGAAGTATATTAGCTGTTTTGCTCACCAACTTCTTTCTAAGGTGATGCGTGGAGTAGGCTGAGCTTCCTGTGGAAAGCAGACTTCCCATCTGAAAGGAAGGTGCAGGGTTCATAGATCACTTGCTCTGTGAATTAGGGAGGAATGCATCTTGCTATGGCAAAATTTCTCTTTGCGCTCAGGAAGTGTCATGTTTCTGCAATCTTACCATTGATCAAAAGTAATTTTTGTATGATGGATTGCTCCCAAGGCTTCTGTGTTTTTGATGGTAAGCACAAAATAAGCTGTGTTTCTAGAGTGTCAGTACAGTGATGCTAGGTCCATATTAATTGTGTCAAGTATTTCTTGGTGTTCAGCATTAAAGTGCAGCTACTGCTTAGCGTAAGAGGAAATGCGATAACGTGATCCAGCTGTATTTGCCCCAAACACTTTTTAGATAGCTGCTCTGCTGTGTAAGGTCTAACTGTGCCCTGCAGGATTCCTGAAGTAGGTGGCTCGGTGGTGTATTCAGTTCTAATCCTAGAAAACTTCTAAAGGCTTGTATTGAGCAGGCTTATGCAGGTCAGAGGAGATGGCTGCAATCCTGACTCTGCTTTTCACAAATAAGGACAAGAAATGGTGGAGGTAGTGGTGGATGCTGTGGCTTTCTGCTCTTTGTACATGTACCAAAAGTTACCAGCTGTAGGTCAAACTTCTAATTCCAAGTCTTTAACATCTCTTTCGGATATGGAAGAAGAACCTTACAATGGGGAATCAGGAGTTGGAGGGCAGGAAAGTTAGTTCTTGTTCCTGTTTTTCTCCACTATGACCTTAGATGAAGCAACTCCATTTTCATAGGAAATACCATCACTTACTGTCAGCATGTAATGAGAACAGGCATTCACTGCCCCTTGTAAAACATTCTAGAACACCTTTGCAGAAGTTTTGTATTGACAGCTTCTGTCCTTTGCAACTGAGAAAGTTTATGAAGGAGATGTCTTATCTGCATTTTTGTATTAAATTGTCTTTGATGAGTTGGTTTTTTTTTCCCCCCATGGGTTTATGTAAATGTGTCTTGAGTCATTTTATATCTTCAGCCTCACTGTAGTACTGGTTTCCATGGTTTAATCATGCGATAGGAAAAAAAATCCTTATCTTGTTGTTTTTTTTTTTTTTTCCCAACCCCCTCCCTGCTAGTTTCACCTGGTGCACTACATTTGTATGTCAGGAGGAACAGAGAACAATTGTTACCTTGTTATATTCTCGAAGTTGTTATGCTTTAACATGTTTCTGTTGTCTCCCACTTCAATTACATTGCTTTGAAACTCAAGAATCCTATACCATTTGACCTCTCCTCTTACAGGAGGTGCTCAATACCTTTGTTACACTTATGACCCCATTTCATATTCTTTTGATGAGATGCAAGCAGTGCTCAAGATCTGGATGTACTGAGGATTATCCAGTGGCTGAATCATGTTTTCTG
Organism: Bucorvus abyssinicus; assembly: GCA_009769605.1. Taxonomy (NCBI): domain Eukaryota; kingdom Metazoa; phylum Chordata; class Aves; order Bucerotiformes; family Bucorvidae; genus Bucorvus; species Bucorvus abyssinicus. The sequence continues at coordinate 13,028,167 of CM020033.1, read as the reverse complement.
TTTTGCTCTTTGTTCCTTTCCTAACTGTTCTGATGATTCTAATTGTCTTTTGACTCCTGGTGAACTTTGAGTGGATCTGCAAAATGTAAGCTAATAGCCATCTGCAAGGATTCCAAGATCTCTTTACTAAGTAATAACAACTAATGGAAAGCCCTAATTTGGAGCTCACTGGAATGACGTAATGTTTATTGTTGTTGAATTCAACTGCCCTTTTATCATGCAGACTCCAAAGTGTCCTGAAATCCTGCAGCTCTTCACAGTCAATTTAATTTTTTACTCTGTGGAATAATTTTGCAAACTTTGTTGTCTCCTCACTCACTTCCTTTTCCAGACAATTTCTAAATGTTTTTTTAAAAAACCCCTCAGTGCAAATCCCTGTGAGATTCCAATAGGAACCCCACACCCATAATTAAATTTATTTATTTCTTTGTTTTTTTATTTTCTAACTTCTAATTAATTCACAAGGGGACCCTCCCTCTCATCCTGTAATAACTTAATTTCCTTAAGAAACTTTGAAAGTTTGAACACTGCAAAAAAACTTGCTAAAATGAAATACACTAATCCAAACACATCTGCAAAAATATTCCCTTCACTTTTCAGCATCTTTTCTAAGCTTTCAGATAAATTATTTTTGCTAAGCATTTTTTCTAACCTATTTCAGCTATAACTGTTTATGACCTGTAGAACACTGTGTAACTGATCAATGCTTGCATTAATCTGAAATTTTATTTACTTTCTATCAGACTAGTTTTACAGTCTTTTGTAAACGTATATTTTCCATGTGTATTATCAATACTAGTTGTCTGGTATCTTTTGCAAGTCCTCACCGAGTCATTGACTCAGCTGAGTATTATTACACACAATTTTTGTATAAAAAGGACTCTGCTTTTGAGCACCCTCTGAATACAGTGTTTTCACTGCTTCTAGAGATGAAAGAATTCCTCCAGAGTAAGAACTGAAAATACAAACCTTTTCGTTAAGTTAATGTGCGTGTCAGTTTACACCTCCTTGAGTTAACGAGGGATAATCTATCGCCCTTTCAGTTTAGGTGATGCTTTTCTTTGCAAGCATAGTTACATGCAGACTGCTCCGTGCACTAATAACACAAACATCTTAATCAGAGCGCGAAAAACCAGAACTAAATCCTTCTGAGTGCACAATACGTGCATTTGTGAAGAGTTATAATACACAGACATAAACCGACCTGTTCTAGGAGGCACTAGAGTCTCTTTGTGCTAGGCGAAGGCTGATGCTTAGGCACACTCCTTCCCAGCACAAAGACAAGGTCTGCTTTGTATTTTGTTCAGTCCCTGGCTCTACTCTTCCCCTTTGTTCTACCATGCAGCAGGATATATTTGGCCCATAATGAAACAAGATATTTTACCAAGAATTAGGTGAGTCCAAAATTGTTTATTTGGGACACAGTCAGTATGTATCTATATTTTTATCTTAAATAAAACATGGAAACAGGAGAGTCCCTTTTTATTGCTCTCATCCTGCCTCTATCTGCTTTCTGTTTAAATGTTATGAAAAACGTTCTGAATTATTTTGCTGTTTACTTTTAAACTGCATTTTCTTTCAGAGGAAAGAATACTCAAAAGCATTTTATAACAGTGGAATAGAGTTACAGTGAGCCTGCAGGCATTCAGATAACACAGTGATTAGTGCGGTATTCACCTTTAGACAAAAGCACAATGAATATTAATCTAAAAACTCTCCTGCACATAAACTCTTGTATAGTAAGACCACAGCTTTCTAATCTTTGTAATGGGTGTGCTAATCAGTGTAATGCATTGGCTCAGTTTTGCTAAATATTCTAAAACCTGCATTTGAATGGTTTAGTCTGCCGAGACCGAGACCGTCACCAAACTGTTCCTTATGTAGCTGCCGACTGTTTGCACACAGCATGGAGAACCCTGTAGTTATACACGTAACACTTCTAATTAAGTTTAAAAATGCCAATATTTCATGAGCTTTAATTATTCACAATTTATTATTTTAAGGCATTACCTGACGTAAAACTAAGGAAGGGGGCAAGACAGAGAGTCTGAAAGCTTTCACATTCATTGTTTAGACACTATGGCATCTTTCTTGTCTTAAATTTCCATTTCTGGAAATGTGAGGCATTCCATGTTTTTGACATCTCCCTCTGAGAGTCATAGCCTTAAGACCTGCTTTTTTGACGTAGAATTTGCTGGTATAGGCAATCAATCAGGTAAGTCTGACACAATATATATAATATACATTATATATTATATAAAAAATCTAATTCACCAATTTCTTAAAATACAATGTTCTTTTCTAACAGTTATAGTTAGGTTATTAAGTAGTTTCTGTAGAAATCTACGTGTGATCCTGCACAGATCTGAAAATTTTGTTCTTCCGGATCTTTTAATTGAATTGTCACAAGGATGTGACTTCTAGCATCTTCTAAACATCAGTTTCATTACTGGCAAATGTATTCTTCTTTATCCACTGTGCCTGTCCAGTTCTCCATCTTTCTATAATGTGTACTCTAGGGATGACATAAGTTATTATTTTTATTAGGTGGAGCTGGTGGAAGAAACTCGACAGCTGGACTCCGTGTACTTTAGAAAGCTCCAGGCTTTGCATCAAGAGAGTAGTTCCAAGAAGGATGAGGTAAGACAAGTACCTACTAACAAAAACAAACACTTTTTCTATCAGAGAGGGTTAACACTTTGAGTATCTGCAATGAAAGACTGACTACATGCCAGTTTGAAGAAGCAAGTAGTCCAATTTCTACCGTTCACTTTGGGGAATGATTGACAGCCAATGTGTTAATTACAAATACAGATCTTCTGTCAGTTACATCAACATCAGACCACTGTATAATTGGAGTCAATGAGACAGTTTCCACTAAGGTCTGAGGAATGTATTTTGGGCCCTTAATCCTGACTAAATACCTCAATTTCAAGTAAATTACAGGTGTATATATACATATTTATTATGGAACCTGAACACACTGAAAAAAGCAAAAGCAAATATAAACCTAAAGTTGATTAAAAGCTGAAGCCTTAACTCAATTTATTTTCTCAGCAATCAAAAAGCTGTTCTACAGAGACAGAAGTTATCTAATGCAAGGATTATTAGATTGAGCAAAAACAGAGATAAAAAAGCGGTTATGCAAGTGACTTAATTTCTTCCCTCAGAGTACTCTTCCTGACACTGGTCTGCCATCCTGTCCTGATGCTCTCAAAGAAGATCAGCACTTACACCAAGTTCCCACAGAACTGGCAGGTCCTAAGCTATCTGACCTGATCCACAACAAAGAGAAGTTAGAAAAGTTCTGGGCTTTTCTTAATGAGCATTCTGCCACGTACGTTTCTTTCATTATTATTATTCTACCCATTTCTAAGTTCAGAAGAAATCTTTGCTGGGCATCTTCGCTATCTAAATTGTTCGCAGATTTTAGTCTTTTTAAAAAATGTGTTTATATATTTATGAAATACACATGCATATTGTTCAGACAACTGAATTGTCTTAACATTTCTTGGGTAAAAATTCTCCTGTCATAACATGTTTGTATTACAGTTTGCTTTCAGTTTCTGCTTTGATTAGTAGCAAACCCTTGAGTAGAGCAATTAGCCTATAATGAGTAAAAATTTCTCTTTTTTAGTACAGATTCAATTTAGTACATTTAGTACAATTTAGTACAAAAATTAAAGCTGGATGTTATAAAAAAGTACAAATAGAAGACAGCCACGTTACTCCCACAGTGTGGGAGCAACCGCAGTTTTGTGTTTGCACTGATCTGAACAGAATTAAGTACCAGCTTGCAGCTGATACAGTTTATGCAGGGTTTTTGAAAAAGTGAGCTTGTTTATTTAAAAATGAAGATAGACACAGAACTTCTAGCAGAAGTAAATGTGAGTTTGCCACCTTTATTCTTTTTTTTTTTTCCCAAGCTCCACATTAATCTCTATTCTGTTTTAGGCAAAGGCAAATACACTTTTTAAGTAACTGCTAGCAAGTCCCTAAATCGTCACTTCCTTCCCTTCACCTGGGTTCCCATGAGCTGATGATTTGTGTATTGCCTATTGCTTCTAGTCAAGCACTGCTATCATTTTAGATCAGATATTGCACAGCTTTTTTGAAAGTGTCCAGAGATGGACATCTAGCACAGGATTCTTCTGGCCAAGACTCAGTGTCATCACTTGTGCTTATCATCACAGGTTCCCTTTGTAGTCAGAGAGAGAAACACACTTCTGGACACAATTATTCTAATTCTGAAAGTAACATCTAAAACCAGTTTGGATGAATCATTCCTAAAGATGGCTATTTCTGCTCACTGACTACAATATGACTAGGGAATGAGTGCAGACAGAGATTCTTATGCAGTGGGTGCCTGTGGTCAAGTGACTTCTGAGTTAGTTGTCTAGGCCAGTGGTCTCCAAACTTTTTTGGCTGTGCACCCCATTGGTAAAAAAATCTTTGAGGATGCATCCTCAATATATGTATATTTATTTTTTTTTAATAAGTTATATACATGTGCTACTGAAGTTCTAATATTTCCTTCCTGCCCCCCAATGAATCATCTCGCACACCCCTGGGGTGCATACAGCCTGCTTTGGAGACCACTGGTCTAGATTTCCTCTCTAACCGGGGAAATGGTAGGAATCACCAGAGAACACGTCACCAGCTAGGATGGGGTCCTGGACAGGTATGCTGAATCGCCTCTGGGACTTCCTGCCTCTCTGTTAATCACAGGCAAGTCCCATCCTAAGTGATAGAACCAGGCAGAGGAATGTTTAATTTCTGGAGAAATTTTATTTTGTAAAAATTCATAATGAAGAAAAACATTTGAAAAACTCTCACAAAACTCTTCTGGAGCTTTGTCCAGATCTAGAAACTCTGAAGTCCAGCTGGCATGCTACAGTAAAGATGCTTAATGGTACTATAAGATGAAGGGATCCCAGAACTAATATAGTCTGGAAACTTTCAGAGAAAAACCCCAACAGATGTGTCATTTGCCTCTTCATCAAAATTTATGGTTCTGCTATTGCCCAATTGTAAGTAATCCAAGATTCAGGAAGGACGGGCTGCTGAGTACCCGGGCACAAATTCTGATATGAAACTAAGCAAAGTTCCATTAATTAATATTTTGTTAAATATATAGGAAATATTCATCCAACTGCAGGACAATTTGTGTAACTTAAGGTTACCATTTGTTAGTCTTGCCAGATAACTGACTATGCACATGTTCCTGATCCATTGGAAGAAAAAAGTAGATACACTAGGATAAGCCACCACTGTAAACAGTTTAACCTAACACACTTTAAGAGTATATATTTTGTTTTTTAAATAAGATGGACATATTTGATAGGTTGTCATAGGTAGATGCCAAGGAGTAAATCCATGGAGTTATAACAGTAGCTTGAATCACTTGCATTTCGGTGAAATTATTCACATTGTGATGAACTATCAAATTAAAAGAATTTCAATCTTAATAGCGCTTAGGTCTGTAAACATCTCTAAAGACTTTTGAAAGGGGAACAACTGTACTTAAATCATAGAATCATAGAACACTTTGGGTTGGAAGGGATCTTCAAACATCATCTAGTCCAACCCCCCCTGCAGTGAGCAGGGACATCAGCTAGAGCAGGTTGCCCAGAAACCCATACAACCTGACCTTGAATGTTTCCAGGAATGGAGCATCTACCAACCTCTCTGGGCAACCTGTTCCCGTGATTCAAATCAGTCAGATGCTTTTGAAAGTTTTACTCACAGATTAATGTTTTAGAAAAGCCAGTTATTAACCAAAAGGAAAAGTGAAACATTTATCTGGATTTAATGTTTCATATGTCCTGCTGCAAATATAGTGAATGTCATCATTAGAAAGCTCACAAAACTTCAGCTAATAACACACTATCAGAAAACAGTCATATAATTTAAACTGAAATTGCGGTATGTCACTTATTCTGTCCTCTGGTTTAAAGAACAAAACCAATATGTGTTCTATTAAATTGATAGTATACACTCAAATGATTATGAACTATATATAGATCAAGAATTGCATGGGGAGATTATTTATTACTTATTATGAATAATGAAATATGTAGTAGAATCAGTAATTTATGAAAAGGAAGCCCACAAAAAGCCCTAGAAAAAAAATTTACTATAAATTTGTTTCTGTCTACTTGACTGCAGACTGACTTAAGCTCTAGCACTTCACACAGGGTAGGAAAGGGGTGCTTTCTGGGCTTGATGTTCCTAGCTGTCATCCCTGCTCCTTTCTCAGGTGATTCGATAAGGAGGCAGAACAGGGGTTGTCAACTTTTCTCTTGGTGGTTCACAGCCTGCAGTACTGCTTCAAATCCTCATCTCTTTAATTTTTCACTTTTTTTTGTGAGCTCTGCACTGCAGCTCCGGTTCAGGGTCACTGCGGGGTTTAGCAGTGGCACATTGAGAAGGTTACTCCTTTCAGGGTACCTCAAAAGGGACCCTAAATGAGATCCCTAAGATGTGTGTTTGATCTGCCTGTTCAGTGAGTGCCATGGTCTCACCAGATGGTACTAGCAAAATAAAAACGACACAAAATTTCAGTCCAATCTGACCTGGTATTTAGGACTTGAACACTTCGGTGGCTTGTTAATGAAAATAATTCAATATTGAAATAATATTCTGTTTAAATTTGTTTCTAGCATGGATCTCATGTGCTGGCTAGATATTGAACAGTTCAGAAAGATGCTCCACAAGGATAAAGAAAAAAGGGAAGAAAAATCTAAGGACATTAAAAACAAGTACTTAAACAAAAAATACTTCTTTGGACCCAGCAGCCCAGCTACCAGAGAACAACAAGAACAGGTAGCAGTTACAAAACCATTCATAAAGAATAATCACACTGGATGTGACTGAGATAAAACTCTATAAGCAGCTTTACTCCAGTTTTTCCCCAAGCTGTCTCCTCAAATCTTACCTATAATTTTGGCCAGAAATCTGATTCTGTTCTGGTTGTGAGGAACCCTCCTTACTGTTCAGGCTCTTCCACCCCCACTCTTACAGAAGATCTCTTCTAAACCCTGACTGAGGACGCAGCCAGAGCATGCACAACACAGCACAGACAAAGTGTAAAAAAGGCTTTCAGGCAGAGTGACTTGTTCCAGTTTTCTATTTTAGTATGCTGGTAAAGCCACAGACAGCAAGTCTGAGTTGTGGTACTCTGAAATATCTTGATACTTAGGAAATCTGCTTGGTCAAGCTGGGGTATTATTTGCTGGAGTCTGTATTCTATTATAGGTAGGGACAAATGTAATCTGTTCCCCTTTATCAAAAGTACACGTGAGCCTTGGGTAAGCATGCATTAAATGCTTTGCTTTCAGTTAAGCTCATGCTTTGCTAAATCAAGGATGTAGAGAGATAAAGGACTTTTAGATACACAAAAGTTTATGTCGTGTTATTGTGTTTGAATTGCTTAGCTAATGCATTCAGCTGGAGGATGGGGGCAAATCCTTCGTGATCGTCTTTCGGGAGCAGTTCTGCTAGAAATTCAGCAATGCGTCCAGAAGAGATTAGAAGAACAATGGCTGCCATTGTTCCTGGCAGATGAACCCCACGGGGTGAAGGGACAAGCAAAGGTAATTTTTTAATAACAGCAACACATCCATTGTTTTTTGTTTGGCTCATAATGTACCATTGGGATAAAATGGTTCAGAGGAAAAGCAGCCCACGACTCACATTCAGTTTACATTGAAAGAGACGCTGTAGCATGTACAGGTTGAAGCATTTAGCTTGATAATTGTGAGGGCAGTTCCTCTGAAGGCTTAGTCAAGCTGACAGTATTATTGTTAGATCCTAAATATGGAGGAGCTGATGTTAGCTCTGCTGCCAGCCATGCTGCCAGGGGAGTAAACTAATCTTTGATGTAGTGCTGCCCTTCCCATATGCCATTTTGCTCTACTCATACACTTGCACACAGAAGTAAGGCTGCTTTGAGTAAAGGATTTGCCCAGGAGGGCAAGAACACAACCAAATGAGGGGGCTTCCCACGCTGTATTCTCTCTCTTACACTGTCCATATTGTCTCATCTGGAGCTGCAGTGCCTGTAGAAACGGCTCCAAGACTTGAGAAATTCTGCTGAGTGGGGAGGTTAACTGCTACATGCCTTGTTCCAATTGGCTACTTTAGAAAGTTGCCAGCAAACTGGAAATGAGGAGCCTTTCACTCCTGCTGGCTCATTAGAAAGACAGGAATGGGCAGAGCTAACATCTGCCTTTTATGAGAGTGCCTCTCTGGCTGGGATCTGTGTAGGGAGATCATCCTGCTGGTGATAGATGCAAAAAGACTGGGTTTTTTTAGCATTTTCACAACAGCTCTGAAATGCAAATGTCACAGCAGAAGGGAACCTGACAGTTCCACAAAGCAAACACATATGCTCACTGCATTGAATTCATAAAAGTTGTTTTCTATCTTTTTAACATCAAGAAAGTTGTCAGAAGTGCATGTGAACTGGATGCTTTTCATTGATTCAGAGCACTAAGCAATCTGAAAAGTATAGGTTCTGATAAGACAAATTGTAATTTTAATAATGATTATGTTAATTAAAGCAAATTTCCTAACCCTCTGCCCTTTTTAGCCGAACTCTGCCTCCTTTACAAGACCTGGCACAAGACCATGCAATAAGGCTAAGCTGCTGTCATGTTTTAACCCCAGATGGCAGCTAAACCCCACGCAGCCGCTCACTCACTTCTCCCCCCGGTGAGTTGGGGAAGAGAATTGGAAGAGTAAACTTGTGGGTTTAGATAAAGACAGTTTAACAGGTAAAGCAAAAGCCACATGCAAGCAAAGCAAAACAAGGAATTCATTCACCGCTTCCCATGGGCAGGCAGGTGTTCAAGCAGGGCTCTGTCATGCATAAGTTACTTGGGAAGGTGAATGCCATCACTCCAAACCTTATGTGGAGGAATGCCACACTTCCTTCTTCTTCCCCCAGCTTTATATGCTGAACATGACATCATATGATATGGGATATTCCTTTGGTCAGTTGGGGTCAGTAGTCCCAGCTGTGTCCCCTCCCAGCTTCTTGTACAACCCCAGCCTACTCGCTGGTGGGGTGGTATCAGAGGCAGAAAAGGCTCTGTGAAAGCACTGCTCAGCAGTAACTAAAACATCCCTGTATTATCAGCATTGTTTTCAGTACAAATCCAAAACATAGTCCCATACCAGCTACCAGGAAGAAAATGAACTCTATCCCAGCCAAACCTAGCACATTTTCCACCCCTTATTCCACACCATTTATGCCATGTTCAGGTCCCACACTATCCAATACTTTCTCATTAACCACCACCCCTATTTCCATCTTTTGATACAATACACAGGTATCATTCCCCTAGTCTATGGACCACCCCTATGAAATGTCTGTAAAATGTCCACAAATGGCCAGAAAATGTCCATTGAGTTCATTTAGTCCATGACTTTGGGCTCCATCTGCTATGGTGGTCACTTGGGACAGGAAAGGTGGTGTGTTGCAGTGGAGTTTTTGAGCACCAAAGCCAGCTTGGGTTGGGTCACTGCTTCACTTGCACTGCTTCTTGTAAGTCTGTCCTCCACTGGTTTGGTGGTTCCTGCTATAGTAATTCCTATAATACGCAACTCAAATCCCAGGTTACAACACATTCCATTACAATCCATTCCATTGTGGAGAATGGAGATTCCATTACAATCTCCACCCTGGTCCCTTTGGACCAGACCATGTGTTCTAACATTGCAATGAACTCCTCCTCTTGCTCCTGTTCCAGCTTGGACTTACCCAGGTCTGGAAGCTAGCTCATGCCTCTTCTTGCACCTGCTTCACTGCGCTGGCAGGGAGAGTAGCCCATGCAGTTTGGAAAATGCTGTATTCAACTCTAGTAAACAGTTTATGAGAAATACATACTTTTAATGAGCTTTTAGTCTTTTCCTAACTCCATTTATGTTTCGCTGCTCTTTTTCTTACTACAAATTCAGAGGATGAAAAGGTCCTTTAAAGAAAGTATTTTAGAAGAAACGAAACCATATGACATTCTCCACTTGGCTTCATATTTCACAGTGACAAAACACTGTGGGCATGCTATGTAGTCCTTGTTCAGAAAATCTGCCCTTGATTTGAGGTGTATTTTTGCTACAAAGAAGCTGCAGGATCAAGTCTGTATTTCTGACAGCTGTCCAAAGGAACAAAAATCATTTCATACAAGAAAAAAAAAAAAAAAAGCCCCAGATCTGTTCCTAACATAGATGTCCCTCAGAACATTATGGGTAAGGTAAACCAGTGCAAAAGCGCAGTTTGACGGCTATTGCCTCTTGTTTTCTCTAACTCCCCAGTCCTAATGGGCATGCACTCATTTGTAGCTGAACACGGGATGGCATTCAGTGTGCGTCCACAACAAATTTCAGATACAAAGATCCACATGATGACATATCAACTATTCTACCACTGTGGTCTCAATCATTAGAGGGCTGAACGTGAAACAAGAAGAGTTTAAAAATACAATTATAATCTTTTGTTCAACCGTAGATAAGGGACATAACTGAAGAGCTTTCACGCCAAAAACATGAGAAGACAACTAGGATGTGGAAGGCAAGTGAAGTTTGCTGTGTCTCTTGTGTCTGCAGTTTCACTGTCCTTTCTGTTTGGACCTTGCACATCTTTCACAGTTTCCCTTCTGACAATGTGAGGCCCAAAAGTAACGCTGTCAAAAGCAGTCACGATTGTATTGGCTACAGCAGACTGATTACTCACATTACTGTTGAATTTATCTTCCTGGCGGATGTTCACAGTAAATCTGTCTCCCTCCCTGGCTGGAGAGGTCATACTTGAAAAAAACACGTCTCTTGTCCTGGGCTTTGGAGCACTCTTAACCCTCCTCAAACTGGTATTGTACCTTTAATTCACATTTATCTGTATTTTGCATGCAGTGGACTTATTGGGACAAGCTGTTCATTCCAGCATCTGGTAGTTTATTTATTATTGCAAGCGGATTATGTGCAGACACAAAAGGGAATGTGAAGTATGCAGTGGAGTGGGCAGGTTTAATCATATCTCACAGTATCTGTTTCATTTAGAATTGTATTTTAATCTTACAGCACTGAGATAATATCAATTTTAAACCTCTTAAACCTTTGTAATAATACATTTCATCAGATGTTTGCCAGTTTTTTCCTCTTGAAGAGCAGTGAACTCTTTGTGATTGCCAACATACAAGTTGTGTACATTTATTCAGTTGAACTTTTATTGTCTGTTGAAATCAAACTGGAGACCCGGTCACCAATTATCCATGCAAAGCATTAGCGCGAAAGGGATCCAAAGTGCATGTGGGTTCTGTTAACTGAGTTTTCCTTTTGTTTGTAAGGAAGACGGTTATTTTCCATGTTCTTGAAGGTTGTTGACTCATAAAATAAGCAGTGTTTGTATATTAGTATAGGGATGGAAGCAACATTTTGTTCTTCCCTTCATGAATATGCCCCAGAAATAATTTTCCCCAAAAGTTGCCTAAATCCTGGTGACAGGGGATGGAATACGTTTGGAGAACTGGAGGAGGGCTAAGAAGATGCCACCTTGCTGTCTAAGTTGAGATGACTTATTTTAACCAAAGGACCCTTTGGACAACCACCACTCGCCCTCTCGCAAGGGCAGGCTCTCATCCCTGGCAGTCTCTGTGGTGGGACACGAAGTGTAACCCCTGTTTTTCAGAGAAGCTGCAGAAAGACCTTCAGCTTAGAATCAGGTTAGAATTCCAGGACTCCGCAGCCACTAAAACTGTTTCTGTCCCCTGCTGACCATTGAACAGCACTCCATCCTTTCATGCCACCACTAAAAGATAGTTTTCATTCACACATCTGATAAAGGGGGTTGTTTGGCTTGCTCCTCAGCACAAGAACTGTTTGTTCAGGAAGGCAGGCCAGCCTGAACTTCACTTCAAACAAACTGTCCCTGCATAAGCCATCTTTCTTTCTCCACCCTTTCCCAGCTGCCTACTGCTCTGCTCTTTGCAGCATGAGGATTTCCAACATGTCTTGATGACTTTAAATTTGATTTTACTATTGGTAGCTTTATTCCACAGAAAGCAAACTCTCTGGCTTCTGTTGGTGATCATGGCAACACATTTCAAAGCTCATTTTGTTGGTGAGATCCCTGTCAGAGGCATTTTACAACTTTAAACTATGTGGTTTGTCTGTTCCTTTTTCTTTGTTGTTTGTTTGCACAAAACTCAAACTGTTCTCTAGAAAAGTAGCCTGTTGCCATAATCAATAACAATAGCTGTTTCCATACTTTATAGTATGTAGTCATATGGTCTAAATCATTGTCAGTCATTTCCTCTCCCATCTCGTTGTCCAAAAAATGTTGCCCAAACCAAACTGGGGGTGGGAAAAAAAAAAAAAGAAAAAAGAAAAAAGAAGGAAAGAAAGAAATGAAACCTTGCCACATTCTATTGTATCCATGTTATAAACTCATAAACTACTGAAAGTTAGGGTCAGCGCATAGATAAGAATCAGACAGTTTATGCTAACTAATGCCTTTGTTATTGCTTTTTGAAACAAAGTTTATTTGGTGCATTTATTTCTCTTTTGACAGCATGTGGACAATAAGTGGGTTTCTACATCTAGTGAAGTAATTGCTTTCCGCAAAGCGCTGTTGAATCCAGTGACAGCAAATCAGTTTCAACGCTTTGTGTCACTGAAAGGAGACCTACTAGAGAATGGAGTGCTCTTTTGGCAAGAGGTACAGAAGTATAAGGTATGGTGGCAAAATGGAGCAAGGGGCATATCATTCAATTTGTAAGCAAATGCATCCATTACTGCATATTAGGACGATTTTAACAAGCAAATTTCTAGGCATTTTCTTGTTCGTAGTAAAACCTCTTTCACTGTTTAAACTGTTTTTTCCTCAGTGAAAGTCATCACTTTTAAGGGTAGCTATTTTTAATGACTTGAGTGTGTTATTCCTGTATTTTTTAATGCTTCTTCAAACTGTAACATTCTTCTGAGTCTCCAAAGGGACACTATAACTAGCTAATGCCCAGATTTTGGTATTCATCTGTTGAGCAGTAGAAAAAATGCAAGCATTAAAATGTTCATTCTGTCTTTATAGTTGCATACTGTTAAATAATGGGATTATTGCTGAATTTGGTAATCCCTCCAAAATCGGAGGAAAATTTTAAATTCAGTCAAACATACAGATGTGAAGATATTATCTACCCAAAAAGCCTACAGGTACAATGCAGACACCAGCTGCCATGCACTTTGTACAGTCACATTTGACTGCAGCTGAGGAGGTGGCCAAGGTAAAATGTGATGGGGAAGGTCAGCAGGGATTGCCTCTCTCCCAAATACGCATGTGAAATTCCTGCTCTGTGGGGTGAAACACAATGGGCTCACTTTAGAGTGAGGCTTTAAATCACACTGCAGCCTCCTAGTAGCACCTGGACTAAATGCAGGGGTACCACGGACCTTTCACTTATTTCTTTTGTCTCTGGGATATTGCTGATGCAAAAGTGCTACTGGAGTGCAGAGCACTCCTGGCTCCTGGGCTCCTGAACATGGCCTGTGTGCATGTGGCAGGCAGAGAGCATTAGATTAGCTAACATGCTCAGAAATTAGGAGGTAAACACAGTCGGTGCTGCAGTAGTGCTTGGAGATCCTATTGCAGGCATGTGAGTGTGTTCTCACGCACTTGAAAATACCCATTTGATTTTGGAGTCTGCCTTAGAAGCTGGATCTCCTCTGTTTCCAGGGTGCAATCTCCCCTCCTCACAGAGGCTCTGATCCCCAAGTGAGGAATCATCTGCTGAAATGCTCTCTGGGGGTGCTGCTGTTTCTCTCTTGGTTACAGAGTGACCAGCTTAGACTAGAAACTTGACATGAAGGTACCTGAAGTTCTAAGACATATATCTTTCTCAGCATATTTGATGTTCTTTTCAGATTTGTGACTCTTCATTGCTTCATTGTGGAGGACATGGAAACTTTCTGCAAATTAATGTGGAGTGTAGTTTATACTGTTTTCTTTGTGGATCTGATGTCCAAAGAAAGGCTTCATTGTTTTATGTCCCACCCCCTCCCCTACATTTATGTTAATTTTACTTGTCTTCTTATCAAGAAAAAGTACAATCTGACCATATTTCTACATGCATGCGATTTGTCATGGTTGGCAGTTGGTGCTCTTTATAGAAGCAAAGGGCTGAAGTAGTAGGAGTGTTGTGGGTCAGGCTGAACTGGAGGAATATTGCCAAAGACGTGGGCAGCCTTTCACAGTGCATACTTGTATTGTCTGAGCCCTATCATGCCATCAGTTTAGACAGAACTTCCTTTAGGAGTCAATGACTGCATTGCTCCTCATAAACCATGAGGCTGGAGGCACATCTTGGGACAATCAAAAAACAATTTTTTTTTTTTTTAAAAAACAAATATGAAGATATATAACACTGTGGATCATTTCCATCTGTTCCTTTATGCTCATGTCTCATCCCTCTTCATATCATATGGCTTGTTTGTCTTCCCTATTACTACAGCTCTGTGCCTTCTCTTCTATGCTAGATGAGCAAAGGAAGCCATAATATATTCTAGGTTACACTGAATATGTCTTTATATTGCCTTACTTTCTTCATTGTAGCTGTTATAGTTCTTTTTTCCTTCACAAAACTAAAAACTATTCATAATAAAACAATCCAGCTCTTTCACATACCACATTTCTGGTAAAAAAGCCCTGGTTTTAATTTCTTTGCAAAGTAAATATCCAGCCTCCTATACCAAAACTAAATGCATATTCTTCATTTAGGGATCTCTCTTCCTGAAAATTCTCTAGAGTGCTCATTGTGTTTCTAGTAGATATATGTGATAATCTCCAAGTGTTATAGAAATTTCCTGATGTTTACGGATAGATGGAAAGTTCGTGTTTCAAAGCTTTTGAAAGAAGTTCTTTGAATTATTTTTCCTTCCTGTCAAAGTCCGATGGTAGCACTGTCAGATTTTGAAAACACAGTAATGACAGGTCTTACAAGAACAATAGGATCACATTTAAAAAAGTAGAAACTCCCCAGTGTTCCTTTGAGATCTCACCCTTGTAAATTCTGGTTTGTTCTGCACAGAGTTATTTCAAATGCTGAGTTTTTTGGAAACTAGAAAATCTTAATGAATGGTAAAAGTAGATTTCAATGAATTGAAGATTGTACTGGTAGCTGAAATTGTCCCCTCCTGTGCCAACATTTCTAGTTATAATACCTTGTATCCTCTAAATAATTCCCCTCTTTTCTCAGAGAATTTGTCTTTTAGTTAACCATGGCTATGCTAGTCATAGCAGGCTCATTGTGAAAATCGGTGCATTTCACAACTGTAGTCAGAAACGCCTACTATTTGCCAGTACCATATTTAGACTGAATGCAGAATAAGAACTATCCTGTACCATCAGTATGTGCAGACAGAAATTATCACCTAAAAGCAATAATTGCTATATACCTGCATTTGCAGACCAGAAGTACCACTCACATCTTAACTACGTCTTTGACCATGTACATATGCTATGAGAATTTTGTCCTACATACTGAAGAAATCTATCATATAATTACTTTTGTATGACTATTGCTCTTTGATCACTGGGCCCCTGTAAAGAGCCTTGCGTCTCTCTCCCTCCGCTGACTGAAAATACTATTTTTTGTCTTTCAGGATTTGTGCCATTCTCATTGTGATGACGCCACAGTCCAGAAAAAGATCACAGCTATTATTGACCGCTTTATTAATTCTGCCGTACACCCAGCTTTGCAGATTGACATCCCAACTGAACAAGCAAAGAAGATTCTGGAGTACAGGAAAGAACTGGGACCTTACATTTTTAGAGAAGCACAGGTAAGAACCTGGGAGAATCTCTGTAACAGGTCTGGCTCAAGTCTGTGTGCCTGAGTTTAAGAACAGTCTTTGTTGCTTATGTGACAATTTTGACTCTATACATAAGCCTGGGCATGAAGGAGAACGCTATAGTAATGAATTTCAATGAAGATTGTGTGGTGGAGATGACAGAGAGGTTTCAGATGTTTACTGCTCAATAAATGGGACGATCTCTGACAACTGGCTGATCCTGGAAAGGTGTTGTCACCCAGGTCTGTGTTAGGAATTCTGGCAGTAGAAATTAATTCTGTCTATGTTTTTAATTGCTTGTTCTTTACCACTTGGTTATAAAAGAAATAATTTGTAGTTAGAAAGTTTGTAGGTTTTGTAGTTTATGAAAAAAAATGTAGATGTGAGTAAAGCACAAAGACAGCTTAACTTACTGAATGCCCTTCCCTTCTTTGTTACAGAAAATCTGTATTAAATGGCTGTAGATAATTTTCTCTCTGATATTTGTACTAATCAGACTGAACAGCAATTTGTGAACCTTTACTACAGAATTCCTATTTTCTTATTCTTTGTTACTGTCTTCTCTGTCTTATCTTCTAAACCCAAGAAAACTAGTTCTTATTCTTTCCCTATAAAATTGCCGCCAACATATTTAAACATCAACTGTTGAGTCCATAAAGTGTTTGCATCACAAAGGATGAATGGTTTGT
Organism: Bucorvus abyssinicus; assembly: GCA_009769605.1. NCBI lineage: Eukaryota > Metazoa > Chordata > Aves > Bucerotiformes > Bucorvidae > Bucorvus > Bucorvus abyssinicus. The sequence goes on along the minus strand of CM020033.1, from coordinate 13,011,638 downwards.
CAGAGTAAAGGGTTCATATAGGTCCTAAAAGAAATAGAAGTCTCAGTGACCTCCAGAAATATGGCACAAAACCAAGAGATGAACTTGGCCAAAAAGCTGTGACTGGAACATGACAGTGACTCACATGTCACATTCAAGTCTGCTGAGCCAGAAGCAGTGAGGTGCTGAGCCTGCTCAACTCCTTTGAAGCCAAGTTTCTCAATGAGAATTAAACATCTAAATAAATTGAAAAATGTGAGCCTTAGTACTTGCAGCAACAGAATTCACTGAGCCCCTCTGTTTGCTTTTCTAAAATTGTTTTGCTTATTCTAGTTCAAAAAAGACCCTGTGAGAGATTATATAATTTAAAAATTATCCAAGATTTGCTCATAGATCTGTAATGTGGTTTTAGAGCCTTTCCAGAGGCAAAAAAAGTATTTCCTTTCTTTTAAGGAGGAAGAAAAAGGCTTCTCCCTAATGAACTGAATATTTGAAATACTTGAGCAGAACAGTGGTGTAAATATACTGGTGTATATTTTATCAAGAATACTTGTAAAAAATGATGGATGTTTTCATTAATGCAAACAATTGTTTAGGGAAATATAAAAAAAGAAAGTGCTTTTTAACTGTGTTTTAGAAAGATTTCTCACCAGTAATAAACACACTGATGAAAAGCATGTGCCGAGCAAAGCTGGGTTGAAATGTCAGGACACAGTACGTGGGAGGAACACGGCTGTGTATTAAAAAAGAAACAGTGATTTCATTCTCATGGTAAACTACATTTTATTTCACAGTAAACTCTTTTCTTAATATGATCAAGATTGATTTTCTTTTCTTTCTGCGTAGATGACTATTTTTGCTCTTCTGTTTAAATTTTGGCCAAAATTTTGTAAGTTTCGAAGCAATTTGGCTAGTGACAAGATTTTACTTGCCTTGGAGAGAAAAAAGGAAAATAAGATGCGAAAGAAGGAAGGCAAAACAGCAGAGGTAAGGCTCACAAAGTTCCAGATGACAGCTGATGAACTGCATAAAAACTCCTTCATGAGCAAACATACAGGAATCCCAATATACCTTTCACAGCCTGATCCAAAGCTACTGAAATCTTTTTGTTAGAATTCACGCTTCACACGCGACCCGGTCCTAGGGCGATTAGTTCCCAGTCCTGCCAGTGCATTTACCTATGTTTAACTTGAAGCAGATGAGTCAATGGAATACTCCTTTCATTAAGCAGGGGGAAAATGTATTTTACTTATCTTTTTTTTGCCAAGAGAAGAGCAAAAGAGAGGGCTGAATTTAAAAAAAACCCCAAATCTATGTACAGTCCGTGTGTACAATGGGTAAATGCAGACCTGTTTGCACTTTCAGTATGTACTGTCCTGTTTGAGAATTTACGGTCCTGGGTCACTATTGAAAGCAAAGCAAATCAAAACCAAACCAAACCAGATTTCATATCTATTTTTCAGAAGGAGCTTTTGTAAAGCCTGCGCATTATTGTAAAATATATTTATGTGCTAATTGCTTTGTATAGCCTTTGTCTTTTCTTGACTATTTCTCACTTTGACAGTGAAATCATTAGACTGTTCACAATGAGTTTCCAAACAGTTTCAGTGCATCAAACAGAACTGTGACCTTTGCAGCGGAATGCTTGCTTGTAAAATTGTTTTTCTTGGAATTTTATTATTAAAGTATAATGGATTCTTTTTTTCTATTGATTATAGACTTTGCAAAAGTTTATTTTTTACAAAACATAATTGCTTGGCCAGCTTTGAGCAAAGAACATTCCTTTAAAGGCAGAAAAATTATTTGACTTGCAAACTATCAAAAGGAGCATTAAAAGACCTCTACATATTTTAAATACCATATACACATGTCTTATTACTCATGATGAGAACCACATGAGTACCTGGACAGATAAGGACATATATGCCTATAAGGACACGTACACACTGTTATCCTCTTTTTTTAAAAGACACCTGAAAACTGAGGAACAGTGAAGCATTATGCAAGACCACGCACCAACATCAAGTGAAGTCTAAAATTCAAGAACTCATGTTCCTTTCTCCAAAGCACGTGGCATCAATACAGATATGTCTGGCAAGGACATTGGCAATACTTATAGTGTGAGAATGCAGTATTTCAAAGTAATGCACTTCTGTGTTTTCACAGACTTATTTTTTCCATCTGTTTGTTGCCTATCTATAAGATTTCTGATTAAGACCAAGGAAATAAAGAGCAAATTTTGGCCAGGAGGGCAAAAGCCTAGCTTTTATGGGGAGCAAAAGGAAAAGATGAATTACAATTCTAAGCTGGGAAAAGGGGTAAGAAATTTTAGAAAGCGACAGACAGAGAATACAGTCTGCAGATTGTTCTCACCAAAAATTATCTCTAAAGTAGTTACCTTCTAAAATCTCTTGAAAGAATAGGTGGAACAGAGAAGTTTTTGAAACCTCTTTCCCGCTCTATCACTGTTTAAAGAATTTGCCATTCCCTGTTCTCTTGCCTGCAATTTCTGTTCCTTCAGTGTCAGCATAACTATTCAAATGATTCAGTATCCCTGAAGGATACTGATAAGGTTCATCCAACACAAGCGATAACAGGTTCACTTCGCAGCTTGTAGAAGGTGATGATTTCTCGGCATTTAAAATAATGTCTGTGATTCTCTGCCCTGTTAGGCTCACGTTGAAGGAGACCAAAGCTCTGGCAAGGGTTAGAAATTTTTTTTTTTTTTTTCATTATATATGTATGTATTTATTTTTTTCCCCTCACAAATCAGTTGCCATTTTGGGTTTATGTCAGACGAAACAATCATGGTGCTGAGGGAGGAATTTTACTTTCTCCTTTCTCACAGATTTATCCTTGGGGTGCCCAATCTACCTGGGCTCACCTCACTTTCTGAACTGACTGGGTAAGACTTGTACTTTTATGTAGTATAAGGGAAAAAATGAGCAGATGAGGAGAATTTTACCAGACAGTGATGCTTGACTTGGTATTATTTGACTGTCTCAATACTTTTTGTGTGTCCCTATTTGTCATATATGGGGCAAATCCTATTGAAGGTTTCTTGGAAATGTAGTCAGTGCAGGGGAGTGGCTGACAGTGAGGGACGCCACGCAAGCACTGCACAATGCAGAGACCTCTTCTAGAGCTTAGTGACTGCAAGGCATGGATGGGTAGGTACAGGGTGAGGTAAGCTCAAACATTCAACATAATGCAATTGCTTCAGTACTGAGCTGAAATAGTTGTTTTAAAAGATATTGCCTTGGGACAGTATGGTTTTCTTCTCCGTTTTCACATGTTTGGCCTCAGTGTGGCACAGCTATATGGGCTCATCTTTGACCCCTCTGCGGATCTGTCCTTTGTTAACTGCTAGGTGCACATGCCACATACTTAAAAAAAATCATCAGTAACTTTTTGCAGGCTGCCTTGATGCCAGTATTTGTTATTCATTATATACAAAATTGCATTTCACCTTCAAAATAGATTTGGGATTTTTTGCTTTCAAGTGTACAAAATAGTTTTAACTCACACTTTAAATCTGTATTTTCTCTTTCCTTGCCATTAGCAGAGAAAGGTAAAACCATAAGCAATAATTCTTTTCCCCATGGTTCCCTCATCTCTCTTTAAGCTTCTTAGCAGTTAAGTTTATTTGTTAGTAAGTGATGTAATGTCATGTGATATGACATTGCCATAACATCACCTAATTTATTATGAGAAGACATTAATAAAGATCTTATTTCACCATTCTCATTCAGAAAGCTAGCAAACATAAACTGTAGTATATTAGTATACACACTATTTCTGTATTTGCTTTGGCATCCCTGTTCCATCAACTGAGTGTGCCACAGAAGTTAGAAACCTGCTTCTGGAGAAATGATAAACATCACACTGGCTGGGCAGTTCTAAACCTAAAAGTCACCCTTATAGATGATGGGTCCATAGGACCTGGGGATGATGAGGAAGGAAAAGGCACTTTGAGAGCAAGAAAGTAGGATTTTTTGATCCTTTTCCAGATCTTTCAGGGACTTTCTGAGTGACTTGGGGAACGATTTGACCTCTCTTTTTTTCTCACTTTATCATTTGCAGCATGGGAGGGTTGTATTATTCGCCCCATGGGGATGTTTTGGGGTTAGTTATGTGAGGTTAAATATGGACATTGATTAATGTTCATAAAGAGTTTTGGGATCATCAGACAGAACACGCAAAGGTGCGGCCTTAGTAAAACACTAAACCAACATGAAAATGACAAATAGCTAATCACCAGAGCAGTTTACCACAGGTTACAATGTCTTGTCGTTCACTGTAAATGTTTTAAATTAGATTGCCTCTTTTCCTAACATATAGTTCATTCAGAACTCCTGCATCAAACTGGAATTAATCATGACAAATCCTACATTCTACATTTATACCTAAAGCAAAATTAGAAGATAACAACGGCCTCTCAGTCCTTAAAATATGTTTTGTTGCAGATCTGCCCTCTCACTTAGCTATATTTTGGAGCAGGTATTGAATCTGAAAGGAAGGTCTGCAGGGGTGTAGATGTAAGGCAACTTCAATTAGGACAAAGAAATGCTTTTAAAAGAGCAGTATTTTCTGCTATTTTTACATGCCCAATGTGATAAATTATGAAACTGGGCGTTACAAAACATTGATGCATATGATGATGTCTCATTTCTAATGACTGTTTTTGCTTCCTCAGTTGTTGCTTTTTACTTTATCTCAGTAAATATTGTTTACATCTAGCCATGAATTCTTATTATTGGCAGGGTAAAGAAGTGGGGACACGATTCTTCGGTCTGTCAAGCAGTGCTTTGATGGATAAGATTGGTTTCGAGAGAGGATCAGCATCATTTTCAGATGGATATGGGTGGCAGGTGAATACTAAAAGTGTTGCTACAGCTACCATCATTCAAGAGAGATAAAATGAGAGAATGGGAAGGTGGAGCTTGGGTTTGAATACTACTATCACATGGTTCTTCAATAATTGTTCATTCTTCTACAATTAACTTTGCTGTTATAAGTTTACTTACCTCACAGGTGAAGTTTTTTTCTTTCTTTATTAATTTTCTTAAGATTTAAGTTCTGAGTTGTATTAATATCTAATAACATATTAAGCCCTTTAAGTGTATAGATTTAAAAAGAATTTTTATTTAAAGATAAATTGAAGAAAAGGAAGTTCTGGAATAAGAAGCTTTTCATTACTTGTGAAAATCATATCCTGAAAAAATTTGGTTTAGATTCAAGTCCTGTTCTGCTCCTATGTCAAAAAGGTGAAGGTGAACTAATTTAGGAAATCTAGGTATCTGGATAGAAAATCCGACAGGAAATAGCTCTTTAGTACTTCTTCCAGAACAACTCTCATGATGCATCAAATCTGAAGTGTAAAGGTAACGGTCATTTTATTGCAGAAACAAAAAGATTAGACATGCCACCTTGGGCATATCAATGATCATTCATAGCTGAGTTGACACTTCCATAACATAACAGGGAATCTGGGGACCACATAATCACAGCTAAGTCATGTGATGCAGGAGTAAATCACATGTCGGCCACTGCTTGTATTCCATAGAGCTCTTCCTGTGGCATTACGTTAGCGATGAGCAGAATATAGAAACAGGTAGTCTAAAATACCTCCAAAACCTGAGAGCACAGTGCAAACTGCATAGTTAAGCTCAGTCTTATCCCTTAAACTGACCTTTTTACTTTTGCTCATACCTGTTTAAAAAGAAAAAAAAAAAAAATTAGCTGAGTGAGCTAGTATATCCATATCATATACCCAAGTCCTCAAAAAGAGACAGGTAATTGCAGAAAGAGCAATTATCTTTTATAGAGCAGTTTCTCTCCAAGCCCCTTTTTGCTACAGGAAGATGCTAGAAGTTCTTACTGAGTCATGACATGACAAATCCGTCCCAACCTTCTCATGCTGTAAGGCAAAAAAGTCAAATGAAACTACAGTTCCCATACTGATTTGAGACAGTGACCTAAAATTTATATGGAACCTGAACTGTGGTTGTTGCCATGTAAAGAGCAACATTTGTTCCTTAGAAAAGGAAAAGATGACATCTCCAGTTGCTCTGTCTCTAGTGGTGGCAGCATTCTGCTGGAGAGGGCAGGCAAAAAGAACTGTGAAGCTAATGAGACTTTTGCTGATTTGAGAAAGGACACACTAGGAGGATGTGGTAGGGACATAAAATCAAGTTTGCACAAAAGGCTGAAGTTTTAGAGGGGCAGAAGTCTGCTGTATTTAGGTTCTGAAGATGAGAGGAGAGAGAGAATAGGATGCAGGCCAGGGGCGGAGCATAAATGAACGTAAACATCATACCTGTCAAACTTGCTTAAACTGCATTTCATGGTGTTTTGAGATTACTTATTTGCAGTAATAGCATTTCCCCCATGATTCCAGTATTGTCATGACAAAACTTCTCCTTTTAAAATTGTGATTATTCAATAGCAGGGATATAAAATAAGTTTTTTGTCTCACTGTTGAAATGGACAAGGAACTGCCAGTGACAAGGTCAGGAGACTGATGGTTTTTAATGGTTCTTTGCAGGCTTCCTGGTCCTATTCCAAATACATAGAAGCCTTGGAGCAGGAGAGAATACTCCTCAAAATGCAAGAAGATCTGGAGAAAAACTCAGCATCGTTCCTCACAGGTCATTAATCCAGCTCTCTAGTTTAGGAGGACAAGCTTATAGCTTAGGTGAAATTCTCTCAGTACAAGGACTTTGTTTGCTCTCTGGAGCTGCGTATAAACCGCTGCCTCTCTTACACTGTCTGCAGGGGAGTTGATCTCTGCATTATACTTGTGACTGGTAAGTTTTCTAAGAAAGGGAGAGAGAAAGTTGCAGGGTATCAGCATTATCTTCACTGCACAGGTTCTACTTCAGAGAGGATTATGGTCATTTCTTCATTCTGCACAGTGGCAGGGCAATCCTATTTGATTCACATACATTTTTCCTCCTCCCGTCCCTGGCATCTTGTGCTCAATCCACTTACATGCAATCAGATGGATGAACCTTTTTTCTCACCAGTTTGTCAGTATGCTTTTGAGGGACATAAGAGGCATTGCCTCATCCTTGTGTCAGCTGGGTATATACTCTTTAAGTTTTCCCCAAGGATATTATGACCTGTTTGTTCATTAAATAACTCCATTTAGCAGTAGGGCTAGCAATAGTATCATGTGATATTAAACCCATTCCATTTCCTACAATTTTAATTTTCTCTCTATATACAGGTGCTTCGTCTATGTCCCTCCCAAAGCCTGGAAACTCCAAAAAATCCACCATTTCTCCAAAGAGTAGTGTGATTTTGGAGAACCACTCAAATCTCCTCAAGAAACAGAAAGGGAGTACCAGACTGCTACCAAGTATGTTTTGAAATCTGGATTTTAAAAAGCTAGTTTTCCTGCTGTCGGTACTGTGCCTCATTAGTAGCAAATTATCTCACTCCAAATCACGTATAACTGAAGCTGTACAGTGTCAACATGAAGGCAAGATTATTTTTCACTCCAGCCATGGTTAATGGACCTAATGTTGACCAGATGGAATTTTGTTGCAAAATGGTAGTCCCTAAAATGCAGTTATCTAAGCTTTCCAGTTAAAATATTTTAAATAGGAGCATGAGATGACTGGAGGAAGCTCAAGTCCCATGGAGTTCTGGCAAGGGTCTGACACAGAACTAGTAATAGATCATCTCTGCCGAAGTCAATTTAACATTAGAATGGGAGAAAGAAGTGGGACAGCAAGAGATCTTCTAAAGACAGAAAAGCAGATTTTGCTTCAAAGCTTGAATTCCTAAATTGAAGAATCCCCTGGAGATTTTGTTTAATTTTTTTAAGCCTATGTTGAAATTAGATAGACTTAAAAAAATTAATAGAACTTGGACTCCTTCTTTTAACTCTGTACTTCAACACTACTATTTTAGGCAAGTTGGTGCCCTGCCCTCATTAGTCCTCCTGAACTTCCCATTGTCTGAACACAGTCTTCTTGTGGCAGCATTTTCTATATGTGGCTTCAGAGAAAACTGCAGCATTCCTTGGTCTTCTTTCATCTTCTCTTTCTGCCCTCTTATCACCTCTGAGGTAGCTGCAGTCTTTGCTGCAGACCAGCCCAGCAGTCCCTGGCCCATCCTGTTTTTCAAAACCTGAGAGCTGCATTCTTGTCAAGCATCAGGCTGTGGTATGGGATAATGCAGTGAGAAAGTAGAGGTCTTGGTGGTCTCTCCCACCAGTTTCAATTGAAGCCCACGCTCCAACACCACTGGAAATTTCCCTGCCATGCCACTTCCCTCCCAATAGCTTAAGTGTTCCCACTGCCTTTGAGTGGTTTCCTCTTCTTCCATCATGACCCTGTGGTTTTTCTCCTCCATCACGCCCTGCGGTGACCTGATCACCCTGCTGGTGGGGTGAAGATATCTACAAAAGACCACCACTGCTCTTAATAGGGCAGCTTCTCTTCACTTTGTTACAGAGGAGGTCACACTTTGTGACCTATTGAATATAAATGGCAAGATACTGGCAGCAGGGGTGGGGGGTGGGGAGGTGGCTCTTTGAGGAGAGGCCAGGACTGCCCAATGCTGGACACAGATGGTTCCAGCTGGCTCCAGTGGGCCCATCATAGGACACAGCTGAGCCCAGCAGCCAAAAATGGTGGCACCTCAGGGACATGTGTTTAAGAAGGAGCAAAGAAAGCCAGAGAAAGGAGGGAGTAATAAAAAGAGTGAAAAACAACAGAGAGCACATCAGGGCTGGAGGATGAGGAGCAGGAGGTGGAGGAGGTTGAGGAGAAGGAGGAGGTGGTGCCCTATGGTGGATCAGATATTCCCAGCAGCCCGTGGAGGATCCAGACTGTAGCAGAGGAAAGAAGTGAAAAGTTTCATGAGACCCCACCTAGACTACTGTGTTCAGCTCTGGGGCTCCCAGCATAAGAAAGACATGGACCTGCTTGAGCGGGTCCAGAGAAGGGCCACGAAGACGATCAAGGTGCTGGAGCACCTCCCCTGTGAGGATAGGCTAAGACAGTTAGGGTTGTTCAGCCTGGAGAAGAGAAGGCTCCAGGGAGACCTTATAGCAGCCTTCCAGTACTAAAAGGGAGCCTACAGGTAAAGATGGGGAGGGACTCTTTATCAGGGAGTATAGTAGTAGGACAAGGCGTAATGGTTTCAAACTGAAAGAGGGTAGACTTAGATTAGATATTAGGAAGAATTTATTTACTATGAGGGTGGTGAAACATGGAAACAGGCTGCCCAGAGAAGTTGTGCAGTTGTGCATGCCTCCTCCCTGGAAGTGTTCAAGGCTAGGTTGGACAGGGCTTTGAGCAACCTGATCAAATGGAAGATGATCCTGTCCATGGCAGGGGAGTTGGAACTAGATGATTTTTAAGGTCCCCTCCAATCCGTTCTATGATTCTATAATTCTAAGGAAGAAGGGGCTTTCCAGTGTCTTACTGAAGGGACCAAGTACAACCTGTGGTGATAACAAGGAAGGGAAAAGCTTGGAGTGAATTTGAACCTAGGAAAGGTAGAAGAAAAGTGTTTTCTCTGTGTAAATGTTCGTTTCTACTTTTTCCTGTATTTGTTTCCCACCTGAATCAGTAATGATTTATTCTAATTGACAATAAATTAATTTCCCCGATTCAAGTCTGTTTTGCCTGTAACAGTAATTGGTAAGCCATCTCCCTGTCTTTATCTTGACCCACAAGCTTTTTCCTTCCTGGTTTTTCTCTTTTCTCCCCGTGTCCTGCTGGGGGTGGGGTGGGCGGAGAGGGGGAGGGAGGGAGTGAGCAGTTGGATGGGAGACTGGCTGCTAGCGAGGGCCAACCTAACCTCACCTTGTTTCTCTCTTTTGATGCATTTATTGAAGAACTGTTGCATTTCAGGTGGCTGCAACAGGACAATGACATTCTGTTACCTTTTGCAGGCAGATTAAAATCTCTCTGAGGAAGGGAATGCAGAGATATTCAATGGAGGTGGGCAGAAGACACAAAAATATTGTTCATGCAAGATTTGTCCTTATGTTTCCCGAGAAAGCTGATGACTTGGAATATTATTAAGAACCATGGGATGTTAGTCAAGGGTAGAAAATAAACATCTTCCAATGTGTTCCACATCAACATGATTGTGATACTGACTCTTGTATTACTCATTTGTTTAATAGTACACCTTGAGGCTCAAATCAGAGTCAGGTTCCACTGAAGTACAAACAACTAGGTGGTCTTGGTCCTAAAGATCTTATAATCAAACTCCGTTCTTCAGTGCTTGATCTAATGACAAGGTAAAACACTGCATTGAACACAGCCTTGAAGCAGTGTGTCTTGGCACACTGTGCTCTCAGTACTGCAATTTATACAACTTCTCTTCATCAAGGACAACTCATGAGGTGCCTGAGCTATATAAAATCAAACACTGTTGTGGTTTGCTCCCAAACCAGTCTCATTTCTGGTCCAAAGTACACCTTCTGCCTCATTGCTGAATTTCGGTTCACAAGAAAGGCTTAAAATACATCAGGACACAGATGTGATTGAGAACTTTCATTAAACGTCATTCCTCCCAAGGCATTACTCACTGGAAGGTTGCACAAGCTCATAGCTCTTGTGTAGTTCTCACTACTTTCTCGCTTCTTTTTAAAATTTTAAGAGCCTTAAAAAGAATCGGGGCAGAGTTAATATTGGGACTAGGACCAAAGGATTAACTGGAGAGTTAAGAGGGAGCAGACACAGAATTAACTGCTAGGCAGTGGTCAGGATGATGATAGACCTCTCCACATTTTTCAGACCACTTTTAACACCAGTCTCCAGCCATGAAGTTGTTGGCTCTATTCTTCTCTGCCTGTAAGAGAAAGGCAGATCAGCGAGCTCCAGCTTGCTGAGTTCCCAGGGACTACCCTTGATGGGATTGTCTTCCATTAGCCCTGCCAACCTCTTGGGCAAGGAGAACTAGCCATGCAGCTCTGTCTCAGTTGTCAGAAGTAAAGGTTCTTCACCTGGAGCTCTTAGATCATACTGTTAATGATCATTCACGAGTGCTTTCCTCCTCAGTGTAGAGTGGCAGCTAAGGACAACTAATAGTCTGGTTTTTTAACTCTTGACACCACAACCAAGAATTGTATGACAGTTCCATTGGGAGTTGCTTCAGACAGGCTGGCAGGGAAAAAATACACTCTATTTTATGGACATATTTGGCCTGCTCATATATCCTCATAGAAGGAGCAAGGGAGATCATTGGTTCAGTTTCTACTTTCCTCACAGTTCAGAGAGTTTGCTTCATGCTTATCTCCATTCCTGCTCTGTTTGAGTTGTTTGCTTATGTGACAGTACCTGAGAAAGATGTCTTGAGTGGAAGCCATAAGGGGGTAAAACATAAAATTCTTGTCCCTGTTTACCATGTTTTTCCAGATTTCACAGATGCAGTAAACTTTACTGCTCAGTACATCTGAGGAGGGTGGGATGTAGCATCTTGTCGTGAGCAGAGCACATGTGGTACTGTGTGGCCAACCACTCATTAATGTGAGAGGCAAAGAAGAATCATGAAATGCCATAAATGTGGTGACGTATGTCAGTCTATAAAACATGTGAAAGGACACCTTCTACTGCTGTGGTCAGCGCAGCGCACGCAATCAAATGCTGGAGCACGGCAGTTTCTGGTTTGTTGTATTCTTGCCTTCACGGCATTTTGAGACAGTTAACTAACATGTAGACAATGCTTATCTTATGCTGGTAGCTTTGTCTTGAGTTATACTTGGGTTACTTCTAAAATGAAAAATATTATCCAGATATTTGTCACAGATGACAAAACTCCTTGTGAATATGTTCCAGCCTTGCCAAATTGTTAATGAAAATTTACCAGCTCCCCCCCCAAAATACTGTCCCAGTTACTAAGATTAATAACATACACGTACATCAAACGTAAAAACAAACAAAAAGTCCTTCATGTACTTCAGTGAGTGAGTAGAATTTTGCAAACTGTCTCTATCTACTCAAAGTTCTGCAAACCAATGCTAACCCTCAATGCAGTTTGCAGCTCTGTCTCCTTGTTAACAGAATATATATGCGAGCATATATGTGTGTATACACACACACATGCACAGCCGTTTATAGGCCACCACATTAGTATGCAACTGAGAAGGATCACACCTATCAGTAGTGCTAGAAATTAATGTCATATCATCATGCCCATTTTATGTGTTAATTTTAAAGAAATATTGAGCAATTGGACAGGGAATGTACTAAGAGACAGGGACTCTTCCATTACAGGGTTACTGAACCTAATCTGATGCAACGGCAGATACCTCGTAACTGCTATTTGGTGAGACATCTGAAACGGAATAGTGCTTTTAGTCTCATCCCGAGGGACCAAGTAATGACTACTGCCATTTCCAGCAGACAGCCTGAAAACTGAACAGGTATAGAGACTAACTGAATGTTATTGTTCTAAATTGTTCTAAATGATGTCTCTATATCACTTCAGAAAGCTTGCACTGCTAGTGCCTTTTTACCTAGTTCTTGAGATCTATTCTTTCTCAGGTTGCTGATCTACTACCTATGTGAATTAAGCAGTTTTAAAGGGCTAGAAAAGTGTTACTCAACAACCCTAGCACCTCTCCCTTTAGATAACTGAAACTTTATTTCTTTTTTATTTTAACCTTATGTGCTTTGGTACTTTCAGAAGTACTCTACAGAGTCTGCTGCTACAGACAATTAAAAAAATTCTGTTCAGAAACCTGCAAACCTAGAAACAGCTCTGGATAGACTTATGCTTTAGTGGTGTTCAAAATATACAATCCAATCATATTCATTCAGACAAATTTATTGTTTACTCCCAAGTAATGCAACATATTGAGGCTATTTTGGAATTTTTTTAAGCCGTCATTTGGATTTGTAAATATTTACACTTAGATGCTATTACTGTGTATTTCACTTTTCTATCATCAGACCTGGCATGTTTATTAAAACATTTTGTAACCTTTGAGGGTGCAGTCCTGAAGTTGCTCATTCAAATACTTGTGGTATCAACACAAGTTGTGACTATTGACTTCAGGAAAAGGCTTTATACATTTTGCTTTGACTTCCCTCCTGCTACTGCATGACACAAAGTATTAGACTATGAGATGAATTCCTGAAAATATGTAGTGCTGGAGTACATTATTAAGGTGCACACTTACAATTGTTTACAAGAGTGGTAGTGGTGGTCATCAGGCCATTAAAAAAGGTCAAAATGCTTTCTCAGTTGTGTGTGCGTAATGCTGTTCTGCCATTGCCTCTGTACTCCTCACGAACTCTTTTCAGTGACTGTTTCTTAAGGCACAGTAAAAATGGGGAGCGGTGTTACACTCCAAGCTGTGGATTTGTTTGTCCTTTTCAAGGTGTGGAAATCTAGCATTTAGTCACCAGGCGCTGAGATCAACAATGAAGAGAGGTGCTTTGCAGGCACAGAAGTAGGCTAGATTCAGCAGACCCCGTTTGATTATTGATTCTCTTATTATACAGTACTGGGTGGCCAAAGCCAGGCCAGTTTGTGCCACACCTTCTACATCTTTTACATGAGAAGAATCATTATGACTCACTTTGCAAACATTTGTTATTCTCTACCCCTTGCACGCTTGTGAAATGGCCAGCCTCAAGCCCACCCAACACTACTGCTCCAGTCAAAACTAATGACTTTAGTTTGTGTGTGTGTGTTAAAACGACTGAAAAGAGCCCAGATGTTTCAAAGTTCTGTCCCAAACTCGGAAAAGAAAATCCTTAAATTATTTATGTTCCTAATGTTGAATATTGGGCTAAACTGATCACTGTGCAGCTGTACGTGGCTCACGGAGATTGAATTTGACCTGTTTTAACTGTCCCATTATATTCAACTGATGATTTTTGTTACTGCCTTTTTATAAAAATGCTTTTATTCAGTCATTTTGAATCACGTCTGAATACAGCTAAGATGGGGTTAACTGCTATTTTTTTTAAGCTTATGGAACATTGCTGTTTTTAATACATTTAGTAGTTGCTGTAAAAAATGTTAGGGAAAGACAGGTTTGAACAAAAATTTTAGATCTGCATCTGTACTCACAGTTCAAACCTACCTCTAATGGCTTGATTTGGAGCATTCCCAGGATTTCAGAGAGTTGTAATTCACATCTGTGTTTCAAACTCCTTCATGCATGATTGTTTGAATGTGCATTTTTGGAACAGGTCCATGTCTAATAGGCTAAATTGTAGTTCCCAAAATCAGAAGCCACATGGTATTGCTATACAGTTTTATTTTTTTCTCTTCTTACGTAGCCTTCAAATAAGGTTCTGTCTGTCCAGCACACTGGAGTAATACAAAACGCAAAAGGTAGACTTTCTACCTATCTGCTAAAGAACTCACACATTGTGATTTCTACTGACGATTCAGTAATGCGTTTGCACAATGGCCACGATAGATACTTCTCTGGTAATGGATACTACTCAAGTACTAATTTATCAGAGCGCTGGAGCTGGAATTATGCATAACCCACTAAGCTATCCTAGTATGGTAAGAGTAGTCAAGGTATAGATGAGATTCTCCTATTTTTAATATTCATCGAGCCAAGCTAATTTATATGTCAAGCCCAGGCTGCATTTACTTGAATTCTCCTCTATTTCTTTACTAATTAAAAACTAAATTTCATGGTAACATATGTGAAAGTGTTGACAACAGCATTGCCTTTTCCACGTGATAATTATGTATTTGTTCAGAGTATGCTGATGAACTGTGTGCATGTCTCATGTTAAGTTTTCATTTCATGTTAAAGGAAAAGTGGAAATGTAGTAAGTGGATTTGTGCTTTTAATTTTAGATATTTCTTTTTCCTCTAAACCAATCTTGTACATGGTTCTTCTGTACCATATGTGTTTGAAAATCTTCTGTTGGCAAGAAGTTTAAAAAGAACGTAATACTCGCTTCTCAGAAAAGGATTTTTGAACAAAGCAAAGCAATTGTGCCATTAATGGGAAAGTTAAATGAAACAAATGACAAGGCAAGCAAGAAAAAACCCACACCATCACAATCAAGGAATATAAAGGCACACAATAGCTTATGCAATATTCCCCATCTGTCAAAGCCAGAAAATACAGAGATTTAATTGGAAATGTTCATTATAATTGGTCACGGTGTCTATGGCTCAGTAAATGCAATCAACAACCTTACAGCAACTAGTAGTTTTCACCTGTAGGCGACTAAATGAATTTCATCCCAGCTGTGAGACTCAAATGATCAGTACTGCTTTTGTAAAGGCTAGACCCTGATTGGTTTGAGTACCACTCATTCATGAAAAAGGTACTTTGGGAATTGAATCTGTCACACTTCTAGTGTGATTTACACCTTTACAGTTTTGTATGTGTATATGAGCGTGCATGTATATATGTCTATAAAATCTATACTTCATGGATTTGTGTGTGCTTGTGTGCATATATACACATATATGCACAGAACTATCTTGTATGGTAAACTATTCAACTATCATAACCACACAGGGCTTAAGTTTGGTGTACATCACCTTTTTTCTAATACAACATTGCAACCATTTTCTTCTATTTTTTTAAATGAATGTCTTTGTATTTCATTAAAATGATTGGGTTTGTACTCACTTGCATTTGAGAGGACAGAGCCATTACACTTGCTTTGTTGAGGAATATGGCTCCTTCCAGAGGTCTGCACGGCTGCTGGAAAGAGAAAATAAATGCACTTTTTGGGAGTTCTTTTTCCTCTAGAAAGCATATGCAAGAAAAAAAACAACAACTTTCTCTGTGTTTTTTCTCCCAAATGAGAAAGTAATTAACAGCATGTGTTGGGTCATTCACTAAAGACTACGATAAATTATTTCTTATTTTCAAGCTAATGAATTGAATGCTTGATCTAAAAAATGAGACTGTGTATGATTGTGGTCATTTCCAGTTACGACCTTCCAGTTCAAAGGTCATCTTAACTCCTGGCTGCCTGATCCTGAAATTTGCTGAATGTATTGAACCTCATTCTCTTAATTCATGTCTCCAGAGGTACTCAGCACCTGGCAGCAGTAGGTCTTTAGAAAGCTGTCCAAAGGATGAAAACAGTGTGGTTTTTTGGTTTTTTTTTTTTGAGTGAAACACCAGGAAAGCATGGCTTTTTAACTGCAGCTCCACACTAACATATATATAAAAAAAACCCAGAGCAAAACAAAATCAAAGCACAGAAATGCACAGGCTTAGTTCGGCTTGCCAAGGTAATGTAGTGCTAATCACAGATTGCATTCCAAGACAATAGTTAAGAATTGGAAATAAACTGCCCAGAGGACTTCTGGTATCCTTACTGTCATCAGAGGGGTTCTAAAAACAGATAAGATATGCACATCTGCCAGGAATGACTAAGTATTTTCAGAACCACATTAGGGCAGGAGATTGAGTAGATGGACTCTTGAGGGACTTATTTTCTCTGAACCCATATTCAGGTTGTTCTGAATGCAAAAGCTTAGCCTCTGCTAAGGAATCTTACGAGAGTCAAGGGCCGTGACACTTCATTTGCGCTGCACCCGAAACTCCCACTGAAGCCAATTATTCAATCTAATTGAACGAAGACCACAGCTTCTCTGGCTGTGCAATTGTTGGTAACCATCAACAAACTGATTCATCTACAATTGGGCCAAATGTTACAAAATCTGTTTCGCAGTTCTTGTTTGTACCCCCATCATAAGATTACACCAAAATTAAAGCATGCAGTACTTGAACTAACTTCAAAGGCTGAGCTTGCACTTCCAGCTAGTTCAGCCTTTTTATTGGTTCATGTTTTCCATTTGGCTTCAACATCCTGTTCCTTACTGATGCCTTTCTAGAGTTTCATTTACAAATATTACGTCCCTGGTTAGTGAGCCATGCTAATTAATACTGTGGTGGAGCCTGTGGATTATAGTAATCTCATGCCTCCTGCTTGGAAAAATGCCGCAATTTTTCCAGACGTTTACATGTAATGCTGTATTGAACACGGCCAAAATTGTCTTAGGAAAATATATCCTGAATTAATTTAATCAAAATATATTTAACTAAGGTTGCTTATGCTGTTATCTATTGCCAGTTTTGTTAATCATGAAGCTCAAAAATTTCAGTGCAGTAGAAACCTGAGATCCACAATTTCCTAATTAGATTATTTAAAACAAAACAGTAAAGTTGAAACAGGCTGGTTTAAGCATACATATTTTTAAAAGTTTACGCCAATAACAAGTTCATTAAAAAAACATGAACAGATGATTTGACTACTTTCTGGAAGCCTCACTTGTCTGACTGTGCCTCACGTTTCAAACCTGGGGCTGCAACCTGACATGGTTTTTAGCTCCACTGGGGATTTTGTAGTCAGAGACTCCCTGACTGCTGGGACTTCAAGTGTTGTCAAAGTTATGATTGTAAAGAAAATCTGTTCTATTTGCAGGACCATCAAATAATAATAGTTGAAAGCTATGGAGCCTTTACACAACACAGCAACCCTAAGTCGATAGGTTCTTCCAACACCGAAATAAACAAAAGCAATGGGGTTTTTTAGAAAGAGGTGGTATCTTTTATTAGACCAAGTGATGTAATTGGAAACAACAGAAAAGCATCAGGCTCACACTTTGTTCACCGGGTCATAAAGAGGTCAAGAAATGCATCATCTCTGGGGTACTTGTTGTTTTATTTTTGGTTTTAATTGTGATCATGAAATCTCTTCTCATAAATGGACACAATTCGTTTGACATGACTGCTGTATGATGATACAAGACACAACAAAGCTGAAAGAGACACCCTCCGAGACTGACATTTCAGACCCAGACAGGAAAACTTGCCAACATCTCATCACCTCAATGTGAATTAAAACAGACAAAAACGAGAGGTTTAGAAACCTATGAGAAAAGGTCTAAAAACCTGCCACAGGAAACAACTGCAAAAGTGGCACTATACACAGAACCTAAGCCAGTTACTTTTTGTCAGAAAGAGCTCTGTAATGAACTGGGTAAATTGAACGAAGGGCATAGATGTGTCTAGGTTAAATCCTACAGCTGCAGATTTTTAGGTGTCACTCTCAGGGGGCGGTCCCTAACCTTAGCAAGGCCTGTTCTCCTCTCTACAAAGCTTGCTCCTCTGAGAAGGAGCACACTGAGCCAAGAGCTGCCTAGAAAAAGCATGTTGAACCTGACCAAGGAAAGGGCCAAACGCAGTGCCTTGTGGAGAGTGAGTCTGAGCTTCTGTTTGAAGGAGGCTTTCCCACTTCACAGACACTGTTTTACACCCACAGGTAAGCTGGTCTGTCATTTTCTGTGAGAATTAATTTCCTGAACAAAATTACAGCTATATGAACAGCAGCAGCTGGCCACTTTCTGCTTTCCTGGAGGTCAGATGATCACTGGTCACATCCAGGAGAAACAGAAGCTAACAAAAGGTCTGGTTTAAACCCTGTTAAGGTAAGAAGAACACTCCTTGTTTCAATGTCTTAGGGCTACTGAAAGGTCCCTATGAATCTTCTGCTCAGACTTACTGCAACGCACCCATGGTCGAGGAGGAGAGTACTGGCCACTGTACCAGCTGCTTGTGCGTACAGACTCACCAGGATTGCTGGGCAGGTCATGCAGACATTGCCGGCCATACAATAGCTTCCATACAGTAGATGAAGTTTGGAGCTAGAGAATTTTGCCTGGTGTGAAACATGTCACAGCACATCATCCAAACTGCACTTTGAAAAAGAGTCTGAAAAGCTTGGCCCTTTGTCCTCCTGTCATGGTCTTTTCTTTCATTTTCAAAAGGAGGAACTCTGCTCCCGTGCTGTTCTTACCCCGGACACTTTCTGGAGCTGAACCCGGGTTAGGAATGATTTCGGCCTACATCTGGTGGGCTGTTAGTTGCTGAGAGGGGACCATAGGGACAGAATTACGTGTAACAATTTTGTGTGTTGACTGGTTAAACTGTAGATAGTATTTGTCTGTAAAGGTGGTTTAAGTCTGCAGGTTTCTAGAAAAACAAGGATGAGGAATGAAAAAAACTTTCTCAGAGTAAGGCACCTCTATGCAAATAGAGGAGTAAAGGGACAGTATAAAAACGTTGTCTTTGATGGCTTTATTTCCATTGGAGGCAGGCTATATAACATTTAAAAACACAAAAGACAAGAAGGGTCCTGGCATCATTTAAGCAAGAATAGGGACTGGAAGGAGGTGTTTCTGTGGGTTCATTTTTGGTTTTCTCTAAGAAATCAAAGGATAATGTCGAATGTATCTGGCAATGAAATGTCTAAGTTAAACTTTCAGGTAAGAATGACACATACATAGAGTATTACTTCTTTAAAATCCAGGTTATCTAAACAAGGTTTTCCTGTTGCTAAAATAAGCAGTGTGTTTGTTTCAGATAGGCCTTCCAAACCCACAGGACTTCAAAGTAAGAACAATTAATACAGAGCCATACTCCAGAAAACAAAGTGGGGGGGAAAAGTGTCACAGGAATGTCAATGTCTCAGCTGTGCAACCTGGTGTGTTTTCGTTCCTGGGCCTGAACACACCCATGAGCCATGTCTTGACTGCAAGTTGGGAACTTGGGAAATGGAGGAGTCTCTTTTTTTAACAGTGTAACTCATGATGGTACCAAACACGGGAGCATTCACGTAATTATATCACTATTTGATGTGTATAAAAACATCAAAAGTTGTCTCTTTACAAGTTGAATAAAACTTAAGAAATTGCTTTGTTTGAGAATTTTCTATTTCAGAAGCACGCACAAAATCAACAAAGGCTTGTGAAATCCCTGTCTGCTCCATTTATTCTGATTTGAACTTTTGCTTTTTTCCCCCTCCTTTGTTTATAATGCCTTTTTGGAAGTACAAAAATATTTTTCTTCCCCATACTAATTTTGACTTTTTCCATTTAGGAATCATTGATTCACCCTCGTTTTTTGTACAGCTGCCATTCCAATTCCATTAAATAACTTCTTGTGCCGCAATATCTTTGCTTGTTCCACAGCACCATAGATTGATGTCGACACAGCTGTGGTCAGAGTGTATTCGATTAGTTAATTTCTGGCACAGAAACAGGAGGAGGAGCACGAACCTACACATTTTCGTATGTGGCACATAGCATTGTTTCACTTTTTTTCTTTCGTGATAGAGAGGTAGATTTTATAATAAACTATTTAGGAATGCGGCTGGCTCAGGGGATTGCTGATGGCTCAGGGGATTGCTGATGTCCCATGTGATCTTTTTCCAGTAGATTTTTGGTTCTAATTTGATCCAGATTATGGTTATCTAAAGACATTTTGTGGCATATGCAAAATCACTTGATTGTCACAGCCTTGTTCCTAGTCGGCTCCAGTCCACACCACAGAAAGTACAGTCCTAAGTATCACAGCTGGCAGTCTTTGTGGAAAAGACAGGGATTCACTGCCTTAATTTTCTCTCACTAAAGTCAGAGGTAAAACTTATTTTAAATTTCAATGGAGCACAAGCAAGAAATGATTTAGTATTAACACCTTCTTTCACTCCTCCAAAGATGATCTCTTTCAAGGACACCATGAAGAAGCATCAACTATTGCTGACATTACAGTATTTTGGAGAGGTAAAGAGGACCTCGGGCTCCAGCTCGGTAACTGTGGCATCCCTTGAGCAAACAGTCCTAATACTCATGTCCAAAAGACAATTGGAGCAGGTGCCAGCACCCCCAGGGACTGGGTGAACTGGGTGAACTGAGAAGGACAGGACTGCTGTTGTCTCTGTGTTGTGTGCCTCAGTGTTTTCAGAAGGTTTATTTGCTCTGATGCATTTGGATGTACAGGGTCCACTTGGGTCGAAAACATATTCAGCCTTATAACCCATTCAGCTACTGGACTGATAGGAAGCATCGCTGTGCACTGACTTAATGGAACTGATTATCTCCGCCTTCCACTGCTCTTCCTCCAATATATCCTCTATCCCTTTTTTACCCATTATTTGCACAGTCTCAAACCGCCCTTTATACCGAACAATAAGGAGTTGGCTGTATATTCCACAGTAATGACGTCAAAGAATAATAACAATTAGCACTTCATTTAGCATCTTAACTATAACACAAAGATGCCTCACCAGCAGGCTCTCAGGCACATGGGGAAACTGGTCACATAGAAAAGAATTTAATGACCTGGCCAGCCATGAAGTAAGCTATTGAAAACAGCAATCTAGATTTTTATATTTGCAGACCTAGGTCCATCCACCAAAATATTCTGTCTCACCAAGAGAGGCATTTACAGGAAAATTTCCCATATACATTTTACAATTATAATAGTCATGAAACCCACTATACTTTTATTCCAATTAACTTCATATCCTCTTCTTCTGACATTGCATCATATGAGGGCAAGTTGAGAGGAGCTGTTAAGATTCCCTAGATGACTTTTCCTGCCATTTCTCTCCTGGTCTCAGCGAATGACTGCATGAGCTCGCCTCAGGACAGCAGTACCATTGTGGACCTGGCTATTTTCTTAGACTCCCACAATCAGGCTATATACATATCCTGTCATTCTTTCTGGATGACGTCATCAACATTTGGCTTTTTGTGTTAATCCACATGGGAAAAACTTGGACGCTCTTAATTTCAATCTCAACTATTGTAACAAACTTTTCTTCAGTTTGAGGAACATTGTCCAAATTGCATCTATTCAGACTGCTGTTGCAAAGAACATTCTCCCAGCTTGTAGCCACGGCCGTATGATCTCTCTCTGCAGTTTTCTAGTGATGCTTTCCTCTTCTTTAATCCCATCAAAGTAACTTCTTTTAGTTTTAAGGGCCCATCTCCTCTGTCATTTGATGTCAGGATCTGCTGGCTTTGGCAAGGGAGTGCAAGGCTTGAATGAATACCTCACTGTACAAGAAGGGCTTCAGTTTTTTCAAGGCAGGAATTTAGTGTAAATCCCATGATGAGTCCCCAGGAATAAAAACGACAATAGGACATGCAGGTGCAGGTGGTGATTAGGTGGAAAACTTGGGCAAGGCACATATGCGCCTCATTTCCAGGAAAGGTACAAAAACTGGCCAAGGAATATCTAGAAAGGATTACAAATTGCTTAATTTGTTACTAGGCTTGGCCAATCATGCTTCGCAAACCCTAGAAAGATTTCTTGTTTTATCGTATTATAGCTATTTGTGTTTAATGGCCACTCTGGAGATCTGGAAAAGCAACTGACGTGAACGGGAAGGGCGGAGGGCACCGGTTTATTGGGGAACTGGTGGTGCAGTGAGCCCATAGTAGTGCGAGGGCTCCTGGCAGGCACAAGGGCTGGGTTCGGCTCAGCCTGGGCCGGCTCAGCCGAGCAGGCTACGCTGAGGGCACTCCCTGCGCCCTCAGCACACAGAGGGTAGAAACCAGGCGCCTCGGCAGCGGGCAGGCCGGCCGGCACGGTGGTCGCTGCGCCTGCCAAGGGTGTTCGGTGCCCAGGAGGCCTGAGGTGAGGGAAGAGCCCTCACTGAGCCCCTCGGCACTGCGGTGTCGCCCCAGCCGCCCTTCAGGTGGCCAGCACGCCCTTCCCCCTTGACCGTTGCTCGGCAATGGCGAGGCCGGACACGGAGAGGCCGATGGCTCTTCTCCCCGGTCCCCCTCCGCACCACATGGGTCCCGCGCGGAGCCGTGCTCTGTCTTCACCCGTCCCGGGAGTACGCGCGTTGCCGGGATTGAGCCGAGCCGCCCGCCGTACCCAGGCCACCGCCTCCCGCGCATGCGGGGTAGCGGGGCGGCAGAAGGTGCCTGGCCGGCGGGGCGGAAGGACAGTCGGGGGCCCGTGCTGAGGTGAGGCCGCGCTCGCGCTCCCACCTCCTGCCGCCGGGACCTCTCCCTGCCACCCCCATCCCAACGGCCGCAGCTGCCGCTCTCTTCTCGGCCGCGGCCCCGCGGCCCTTCGCGGCAGCCTGTGACCTCTGCGCGTCCCTGAGGGTGCCTGGGATGGGCCCTGCGGCGGCGGACGCCCTGCTGGAGGGCGGCGAGGGGCCGCAGCGTATTCTGTGAGGAGACACCGGTGCGGGGCTTGTGTCAGCTCGACCGCGGGCTGCGGCCCCGTCCTCCGGTAACGGGGCCTATCTGTGATGCTTCCGAGAGGAGAGCGGGCGTGCGCGGCGGTAGGCAGCACCGAAGCCTTTGGGGACAGCTGGGCCGCCTCCTGGCCTTCGCTTTCTCTCCGTGGCCCCGTGAGCGCAGGAAGCCGCATTGAGGGCAGCGCCCTGCGGGCAGCACTGCCTTGGAGCCGCTGCCACCTCAGCGAACCTTTAGCTTGTGTTTAAAGAGAGCCGACTGCTTCAGGGCTTGTAGGTGTTTAGTAACATCTTACCGAATAGAAAAAAATTATTTAATGCAATAAGGTTTGCAGTTACTTTAAAAAAACGCAAACCACAAACTAGTTTAAGAGGTATGTGCCTTTCCTTAGACATGAATAAAATACGATCAATGTCCTGAATGTCTTCTGATGTAAACACCAGATCAGCAGGCCTGAAATGGTAGAGCCTGCAGGGAGGGAAGAATTTAGTAAGAACAGCAAAGGCCAGTCTTGATTCCGTACGTACTGGATGTAGGGAGTATAAAAACTTAGATTCATGTCACAAATATTTTGTCCTTGAATGCTGTCTCTTAAGTAATTCATTGAAAAGTCTAAATAGAGAGGAGCATTATTGCTTATGTTGTGAAGATGGTTACTGAACAATACAAAAAGCACAATTTTTCTAGAGTCACAGAAAATTGTTTGAGTTTTTTGTCCCACAATTGTCTTCTCTCTTTTTTTTTCTCTTAGGAAATAAAATCACCATGTCATCTGCACTATTGCCTAAGCCACAAATGCGGCGCCTTTTGGCCAGGCGTATGAAGTTTCACCTACTGGGGGCATTCTTTGTATCTGTGGGGTGTGCAGCTTTATACAAGGTGAGCTCTGTAGTCCTTCAATTATAAACTGGACTCATTAGAGTGTTTTAAGAATTCATAATATTTTTTTGTTGAGACTTGATTGAGCTGTTCATTAGAAAGCTTTAGTAATGTATTTTTGTAAGCATGTTTCCAGAACATAAATAAATCTTCCTAATCTTCATCTGAAGAAGTTATATGATGCTTTAAGCTGTGTGATCAAGATCACGCAATTTGTGACAACTTAACCTTCAGTCTCCTACTCTTAGACTACTCTTGACCATTTGCACGATCGATGCATGTTAACTCTAGATAGTCTGTGTCTCTCTGTCACAGTATCTGAGACTTGAGAGAAGTCCAAGTCTTATTTTATCTCTAGATTGATTTCAGAAAACTCGCCTATAAGCAGTTTGAAAAACCCAACCTTCACACTGAAGATACCAGCATGGGGAAGGCTAGTATGGTCCTTTTATCCTTTCTTTTGAAATACCACATGGAAATGGAGCATTACATGTCCAAGAAAACCCACTTACAGATTAGAGTTTGTTTTTTGTGGTCTTTAAGAGACTTCTGACAAAGATAACAGTGGCGTTGTTCTTGAGAGCCTGTACTAAATAATTCTCAGATGTCATGCACAAAGCAAGCCACACAGTTTGAATTGCTGTGGAAGAACTGGATCTTGGTTTGCCCATTGAACTCATTCCTATACTGTTTGCAGCATTTGAGTACTCAGGAAGCTACTGATAAAAGTGACTAGAAATTAAGTTAATTTCAGGCTGTTCACAGAAATATCACAATTGACTTAAACTTCTCAGAGATCAACAGATGTCTATCAGAAACAATAAGCTTGCACAGTTAAAGTTCAACAGCAACTTAACATACCTGTTAAGAGGTAGGCGAATTTGTTTGTGGTCATACTTACTCTATAATTTTTTTTATTAATCGGTGGTTTTATACCTTATTTGGCACCCCCACACGAATACACTAGTAAGGCAGCAGACCATGTTTAGAACAAGTAACAGGGTTCTCAGTAGAAATTTACTTTGTTATGTGTTAGAAACTGTTGGACAAACTCACCTTGGACTTTTCTTAATGTTTTTGGGGACTTCTTGAGCATATCCCTGTGCTTTGGGTGAATGAGTATCCTAAGAGTTAGGATTGTGTCTTTTTACATTGGTGAGCTGTAAGAGTGGCTTGGTAGTCTTTATTTTATCAGACTTCTGTAGGTGATCTACAGTGTAGCTCAAATGTAATGCATTGTTTTAGGATGCCATTTTATCTGAACTTGTAATTTTGCAGCTGCCCACTGGCATGTAACATATGTATGTGGCATATATATGGCGTGTTTTATGTATAAAAATATTATCATGAGGGGCAATGGATACTTGAGTGTCAGTGGAGTGTTTCTGGATCTTAAAAGTATAATGTGCTATCTTGTAATGCCTTTCTTTTTAAGGTGTCACTTCAGACATTTGTTTTCCTGAGCAATGGTCAGGTAGCCTGTGGATTTGAACAGAAACTAAGTAATATTTTACTAATTTGAGCTAAAGGCTTTTTAGACTGATCTCCACTAATACAAATCATAGCACTAATAGAAAAAAATTCTGCTCATAAAGCTTTGCAAGCTTTAATTTTCTGTGTGTTACTTTCCAGTTTGGAGTTGCTGAACCCAGAAAACGAGCTTATGCAGAGTTCTATAAAAACTATGATGCCATGAAGGACTTTGAAACCATGAGAGCAGCTGGTGTGTTTGAGTCTGCACCGCCCAAATGAAGGTAACCTGCATTTACAGGTAATAGGCTACTCTGCATTAGGGCAAGAGTAAGTTAGATTGTTTCAGTGAAACATTGTGCTTCTATTTGGAGGTTCTTTCTTTTTGATCAAATAGAAACGTGTTCCCAAAAAAAAAAGGATTCAAATTGTACTCAAGAGACCTCTGGGTAATAAAAACATGAAGAAATACAGGAACTGGGGAGTAAGGGCAGAACAGAAAACTCCTGAATAACTTTTGGGTAAATGTTTTAACATGTGTGATATAGGAGATGTGCACAGAGTGGTGCTAGGCCTTTCCCTCTTCACACGGCCATGGAGAGGAGACAAAGCTTTTGTATTAAACTATAAGACTTGCCTGATACCAGTATTGTGTTGATGCTGTCACATCTTGAACTGCTTACGTACTTGTGGTGGTGCAGTGAATGAGAAAATAGTATGCATCTTAATGTAAGAAATAGAGACAGCTTCCACACATCCTTTTGTCTTTTGAACTTGGTGAGAGGGGGAAGATAACTAGTCATGAGGGGATATATATTTAAATACATACATATATATATATATAGATAAAAATCGTATTGGCATGCAGCTCTGTGTGCTAATACTCAGATTTTTGCCATACTGAATTAAGCTTGAATAGAACTTTGTTCACGATACTATTTTCCTAGCACTTAACACTGCCTTTGGTTTGAAGACTATACCAAACTTTGCTCTCCCTTACTTGTTGTAACAGCAGGGGAAAAAAAAAGTCTTGATTTCAATGTTGTCGTAGTTATTAATAAGCACAGCCACTACACTGCACAAGCTCATGATGTGACAACTCAATAAAGAATTTCTCCCCCTTTCTTGATCCAAATTTCTTACACTGAGTTCTCTGCTTCTCTTAAAATGACTTCAAGCTAATCTAGAATGATAGCTTTTTCATTCTTTTGGAATGTTTTCATATTGTGATCATTATGTGATAATCTGTGGCTCTAATTATCCTGGCCAGCTGGATTTTCTCAGCCAGTTTGCTTAAAGCAGCAAGATTGAATAAAAGATTTGCACTTAACACTATTAATACTAAATCCTATTGTGTGATAATCTACAACTATCTGGATTCTGCAGAACACAGTTACCTTAAAAAAAACAAACAGAGCTCCAGCTCTTTGAACATGTAAAAAGAAAAAAACCCAAATATGGCAGTTTCTTTTCTTGTTTGTTTGTTTTTTGGTTTTTTGTTTGTGAGGTGGGAGACTTATGTTCTTTAGCTTTGACTGCTACAAAGATAAATAATGAAATCATAAATTTACCTTGTTTTAATCTTGGTAATTCAGCCACTGCTTCAGTCCTATTGCTAATATATAGGCACTTTTAAACTTTCTTGACACTGGAATTGCATTCTTCAGTCAGGTGGCCTTCATCAGAGTATTCTGAAAGACCATCTGGTGGTAAAATCATTTGAAACAAACACTGTCAACAAGGATGCATGTTGAACATTTAATTGGAATCATGAGCACGATTCTTTTCAGTGCAAATAGAGGTCCACTTTGAGTTAGCTTGTGTTCCCATTTGCAGCTTAAAAAGAAAAAATTGCACATTGTGTGCACCTGTTTGTTAGAATTAAATGTTTCCTAAACATTTCTTCCATTCCTTTATTATACCAGCTCAAAAGAAAATGTGAAAGACAAGTCTTTATATGTGAGTTTGTTTGAATTGCTGATGCTTTTTATTCCTCAGCCTATTTGTATAAGAACTGATATTTTTCACTCTGTCACAGTAGAAAGAGGTGGTTTTTTTTCATGCCTGCACATGAATACATGTAGAAGAAGGGGAAAACAATGCTGGTGTTTCACATGTTCTGGAAAGATTGAAAAGGACAAGTACAGAGAGCAGATGGAAGATTATTTTCATTTGCCTCAGTAACTTAAATCTTAGCTATGGAAGCTGGATGGAGGTTGAATTTGATGCTTTTTTTTGCTATAGTTATGTAAAGGGTACAGTGATCATGCAAGCTCAACATCTCCCATCTTATTGGAATATATTCTGTATGTGGCAGACATAAGAGTGGTTTAACCTTATTGAATACTCCCTCTGGAAGCAGTACTTAGCCCCAAAGTTGAGGAGAGGGTAGAGTAGGTAGGGAGGAGAATTCATGTGTTAAGGTGTTTGTTAGCTTGGCACTCTGCACCAAGTTTGTTCCTGCTGGGCACGTAGGCAACTTGGTACCGAAGTGTGAATTTACACTGTTCCATCTGCTTGGCATGGACTTTGTATGGTGATACTGATAATGGCAACTATAAATGGCAAGTATAAATTTGCGTATCCTACCTCTACAGTGTGCTCAGTAATAGGATAAAGAGTTCAGTGCTAACCACTTGCATGACTCTTGTCATGGAGCACAGCTGTTCTTGGATTGCGTTCAATATAGTGTGGAGAAGCAATTTGAATTTGGTTTTCTTCCTTCCTTGGTAGGTTGCCTACACCACTTGTTTCCTCTCTGGCTCCTATCTGAAAGCTGCATTCCTTTCTCTTTCAGGCCCTTAGCAAGATTGAGTCAGTTATCAGTGCAGCACATATAGTGAATCTGACGTGCTGAGCAGTATTGTTCCAGCTCTTGATTTGTTCCATGTTTCACTTCTGTTTGCCACGTGAAGGGTGTGTGAACCTTAAACCATCAGGAAATAACAGGGGGAATTCCTCTAGACTAAACCACTACATAAACATTTCTCTCTATTGCTTTGCATTCATGCATGCTAATATGTTTACTTAGAGCATGAAGTTTGTCCAACATAACTGAGTGGTTTTTTTATCTTGCAGGTCCTCTTCAGTCTAAGGAGACATGATGACCGATCCTTATGGCACGCTCTAACGTAACTCAATAAATAAAATATGTCAGTGGCGTTTAGTTGTCTTCATTAATGTTGAAATGCTTAAATGATCAGTGGCTGGGAAGAGTGGTAGAAAGTCTTCACAAATTGCTCAAAATGAATAAGCCTAGTTTTTTTTTTTTCCCCCCTCCAGGAATTACTTACATCTCTGTTTTGGCTAAATTCCACGTTTGATAACAAAGTATATCCCTAAGCAGTTACAGCTAGGTTGTCCCAGCTGCTGATGGGTATATGCAGGAGGATAGTTGTTACAGGAAGGGAGAGGCTGGATTTCTAGAAGGGTCTGTGTTACCTTTGGCTTCAGAAGGTGAACTGAACTTGAGGTGGAAGAATTTGGAGAGGGATTCTGGAAATATACTACCCAACCTTCCTATCCTTTTCTGCTGTCATCATTGTATTGCCTTCCTTACAGCGGCAAACTGTACATCAAGGCATACAAACTGTGCAAATACCCACTGTTAACATGTGGTATGTTACTCCAATTGGAAAGTAACTGAACTGCAGGTACGTTCACATACATTCTATGTACAAGGGGAAAAAGGGTAAAAGCAGATGAAATAAAAGAAGAAATACTTATTTTAGGATATTACAGTAATTCTTTGTGTGCTGCTTCTAGACATGTATCATCTCCTGGAAGTAGTGAGCTAAGCATAGTTTTGATCTCTGCTACATTCTTTGTAGTCTAAGACTTGATGCTTTATTTCTGCCATGATACCCATCATTTGGAACATCCATTTTGCTTTGCCTATTGCTGAGGCTGAAGATGGTGCTAGGACTGTAGCTTTTGATTAATGAAGCCATCTGTGTTGTATTTGAAGGACTTCAGTTCAAATCCTGTTTGGAATAACATTATTTTAAATGGATCATTAACTACTTAACACTTAATAGGTATCAGTAAGCAACATTTGGACTAATGAAAGCATGTAAGTAAGTAATGTATTTGATCCAGAACATTATTATAGAGCAACATGGGATTTTCTTTAAACTTTCCATACAGGCAGTGCTTTCTTTAAGCTAAGAAAGAATTTGACATTAGTGGTGCAGGGGAAACCATCTAGTAATCAAAAGATCCCCACTCCTATAAATGTAAACCAAAGCTTAACAATAGCAAATGATACCCATTTATCTTCCCAATGTGCAGTGTAAACATTGTATGCTGGTAAGGGCTGACTAGCATTTTCTCAGGGGTGTCTGCAGGTTTAAATAGCCAGGGGTCTTTAGTCATGCTGACAGCTTCAGAGGCAAACTCACTCACTACTGCCAGGTGTGCAGGCTAAAAGACCTGACTTCCCTTGCAGCTCGAGCCCCTGTATTCTTCCCAGTTGCTATGAATTAATTTACTTTTAAATTCTAAGTTTCTTCTAAACTGTTGTAGCCAACAGCAGTTACTGTTGTAGTCTGTGTTCCTTCAGTTGCCAGAAAGTGTTTACTTTAAAGAAATGAGAGTTTTGTGACTGGAGATAAAGCTTTTTGACCGGACAGCAGAGCTCAAAGAAAGATGTCTCTGGCTAAAGGTATTCAACCATGACAACAAGGGATGAGCTCTGTGATGTCCATGCTTTGAGAGTGCAGCTTGTAACTGCTGCTCTCTGTATAATGATACAGTTTCACAATGGATGCAAAGCAACTTCCTTTCAGCAGGCAATGCCAACTAGCCCATAGCTTGCTCTTCTCTGGAGGGGTGGGAAGCAAAGCTGGGTATCTCACATAGCAGTAGGCAGAAGGTCTCATCTTATCTGAAATCAGCACCAACCCATCAATTTTCCTCCTTTTTTTTTTTCATTTTTTTTTTTTTTTCCTTTGCCAGGAAGAGTTCAGCTAATCCTAGCTTACAAACAATTAGGAGTGGGACGTTGCACAGTACAAGACAGACCTGTGTGAATTAGACAAACCGTAATCAGCTGCCCGTTACAGGGTGTGGCATGCTGTTTCTACGAGAGGCAGAGATTAAAAAAAAATGCTTGTCTGCTGTGACACCATCCCAGCTGTCTGTAAAGGTTTTGGCTATATATTTAGGTATGAAATAATGTATAAAAAGGAAGTGTTTGACCTAAACTGCTTCAGGAAAGGTCTTGCTGTGCATAAGCCTGACCATGCCTTCAAATTCTTGGCTGGCTTACTTTATTCTCAAGTGTTTGAGGAATGATTGATTATTCTGGAAGCAAACTAAAAAGATAGATTTGAAGTTGTGAGCTCTCCAGGCCTAAAGAGCATTATGAGAGTAGGCATGTTTTAAGAGTACACATTGGAGTGCTTTACAGCGCTAAGTACAGGCAGCTGCTCTTTGGACAACTTTGTTTTCATAGTTTACGCAGCTCATATGTAGGAGAGGCTGATTTATATGCTGTCTCCACACGTTTCCATACATGTGGTCAGAAGGGGGGGAGAAAGAACCTGCCTAATGCAGTAAAGATGCCAGCTTAATTCACTGAAGAAGAGTGTAATTTAAGCAAGTGCTTATTCCAGGAGAATATAATTCAGGAAAAACACAAATGTAACTTAAAAAACGGCTGCAATCGACAAACTGCTAGAAATGAAACTGCAGCCTTCCCTCACTTTTTACAGGTGTGTTTGCATCCTCTTGGCTGGTTTGTGTACTATATAAATAATGTAGTAGATCAGTCTAATTCAGACACTGACTACAATGCTGTTTTGATTCAGTCACAAAAGCATAAAACTTTTCAGCACACTTTTTTTTGGGAAGCTAATAATCAGTTTTTACTTCCAAAGTCTTGTCACAACCTATTGCATTTTCTAGTACATGATGAAGTTCAGTGATCAAGTGGACTCTAGTGGAGTCTACAGGAAGCTGGTATGTCTGTCTTGTCATTGTTCTAAACAGCGATCTATTCATTCCCTTGTAACTGAACAACCAAATCACTCACAAAACCAAATATTATAGGAATAGCTTTATTATCTTAAACGATCTCACTATATTACAATTTGTCCACCAATATGCAAAATTAGAAGTATTAAACTATTTCCATAAAATATTCAGGAATGAAGCATGTGTGTGTATATACATATAAATTTCTTAAATAGTGTTATTTAAACAGTGACTAAATCATTAAATCACTGTATGAAATGTTGATAATGGATGGGCTTATTTCACAGTCAGAAAAGGACAATGCAGATCCCAGGCTTTGGTAATTTCAGTACAGAAGAGACACAGCTTTTAGAAATACCTTTTAACAAAACACCTCACGAGAAAAACATTGCAGTTACTACATTCTTATTTACTGTGCATTTGGTCATGTCAAGTATGCATAGAAGTTATTAACTATAAAGCATATCTATCTGCTCCAAATGATGACCAGATTTTATTCCAGTTCTTGTCTCCAATTGCGGCCATGTTCAGGAATCCCCAGACAAAATTCATGTCCGTAAGTACATACATAGAAAAGGGGAGAAAAGTAACACACATAGTTGAAAAACAACTAAGCTTTTGTCTTTTAAAACTGCCATAGCCAGATTTGGTTTATAAAGTCATCTAACCATGCCCAGAGACAGTGATTTCTTGTTGCTACAAACTGTAGAACAGCTGAAAAATAAGACACTTAGAAAGCTCATTTGTCTTGAAGTGTTTAACAGCATATTCATAAGTGTATTGGGATGGCATCATTAACTTACTTATTAATGTAATTAATTGGCACCTGTGGGTCCATATTTTTTGATCAACCTAGAAAAAAATCTCACTGTTTAGCACAAGCATATTTGAAAGGTCATGTTTCTAAATAGCCCTGGTTTTATCCTTTCGAAGAGTAAAAGCATAAAATGAATTAGGGCTTAAGTAAGTGAGCAGGTACTATGTAGTGGTGGCAGATCAGAAGTAAGCAAGACCTAATAACGCTATACTTAAGCACCTGCAATCTGTATTACCTTGAGCTTAGATTTTTGGTAGATTTTAAGGAGACTAACTCCGTTTCTTAAATTTTTGAACTGCCTGTTACTGGCTTCCAGCTAATGACCAGACAATGCACAATGATGTCATACATGCATTGAAAGTCCTTCTGAAAATTTGGTGGTGGATAAAATAAAGTTTCTGTATACAGACAGTTTTAAAAAGAAAGAAATTGGTGTTGTAGTTCACTTTTTGTTCTCCAAACCACACAAAGGCACTAGTTTACATTCAGGACTAATGTCCTGCAAAACTTCAGTCAAATAAAGGAAGCTATTTTAAGGTTAAAGTGGTGCTAAAACCCAGCTGTCACTAGTAACTTAAAACAGCCACGCTGGTTTTTCAGATTTAGCGGGGGAAACGTTTTGCCTCAGGCCATACATGTTGGGGGAAGTGCATGTGTGTGGGGGGGACCGGCTTAGCCTTGAGCAAGTTTTTACAGCTGAGTTATAAACCTGGTTTATAACAGAAACTGTCAGAGCCCAGCATATGATATAGTACGTATTGATACACATTTTGTGTGTGTGGTGAAAATGTCTGTATGCACACAATTTTTGCTTATTCTCTGATTTTTAGTTATTGAAAAGAAAAAGGATTTTGATTGAGCTGTAGTCCAAAGTTGTTCCTTTTCACTTTGCTGGAATCCTTTTCCTTCCAGCATTAGTATTTTGGCTAGGGAGCAGGAATGTTGTCAAGGTAGATTAGAAAAGCTATTGGGCTTAACTTTGTTATCATCAATCTCCTCAAAAATTATATGCATCTCTCCTTGATGTAGGTTACTGCAGAGTATACTCACCACAAATTATTAATTAAATCCTTTCCTCAAGGCTTTATTTTTCACCATGGTGAATTTGCTGATGAATACTTGGGCAAAATTTGGATCAACTACATATTGATATGTTTTCATTATAGTTGGAAGGTGCTCAGTAGCCACATTTGGTTGCAATGCTGGCAGTGTTGCGGTGCTGGGAGCGAGGTGGTAAGATGTCTTAGTGATGTACTCCACAAGGCGGTTGTATTGCTGTTCTGATAGTCTCTCTCTAGCTCCATCCGCCTGAAATCAGGTAAGATAAAATAGTTACTCAGTAACTGACAGTAACTGAACTTAGGAGTAAGGACAATTCCACATTACTTTCTGTAGTTAAAAATCTTCCTCCCTGGGATCTTTCTTGGAATAGTTTAATGGATATTTTAATCAACAGTGTTCTCCCATAGTTTAGTGCTTGGTGGATTAGTCCTTTCTGCTGTTTTGGACACTTTGACCATATGATTCCAACCAAATAAAGTATTAGATAAAATGACACGGGCAAACCGGGCTTTGGAAGATCAATCATCTGCTGTGCCCTTTTTTTTGAAGAAGAAAATGAAGATGACTATGACTAGTTTGCGAAGGGAAAGCATGCAAGCAGGCATCAAGCTAGTTGCATGGTTTCAAAAAAATGTAGTTCAGAAATACCAACATGGATGCTACAGTGGTATCACTAACGAAGTCATTCAGAACAGAAGGTATTTTCAAAATATGACAATGAACAAAATGACCGAAGCTCAGAAGCTATCCTAGGGCTAGGCTTTGATGCTGCTTTATTTACACTTGGGGAACTGCCTTTTTTTTTTTTTTTTTTTTTTTTTAAAAGAGTCTTTCTTTGTTGGATGTCACACTAAAGTTTCAAAGACTGCTATCATCTTCTGACTTTTTCAGGGAGTTTTAACAACACATGCCTCACTAGATGTGACGATATTTTCAAATAGTGCCATTGGATTCAATTTAACATCCACGATCAGTATCTTGTCATATCTCCAGACTGCAAGGCTCATTTTAAACAAACTATTGCTTATTTGAAGAAAGAATTATAATGATTGATAGTGACAGATGTCACATCCAAATCAAAACAGTCTCCTCTGGTTTTTTTTTTTTTTTAACTATGCCTTTGGAGAGGGATTTGCTGCTCAGCAAGTAGAAACATTCCTGTTTTCAGTCATCACCACAAAAATGCTAAAGGAAGCAGGCTCATGAACAAGCTCAAAAGCTCAAGGTTGGAGCCTACGCCTAGAAACAAACAGCAGAAATGGTGAAATGGGCAGAGAAGAGTGTGGTTTTCATTAATGGCCTCAAAGGGAGGGAAAAATCAGAAGGCAGACTCAAGGCTAGCAGTGGAGAATGGTGTCTGTCTACCAGACATGTCTCAGTCTGGTAGCACACAAGAAGTATTCTCTTGGCCATCAGTCTGTTTTACCAGTTGAAAAGAGAGAAATACACTGAAGTACCACCTATGTAAACTAGATTTGAAGTTATGGGGTAAATCTTGCATGAAGGTGGCTCCACAGTTTGTCCTGATTTCTACTTCTAGCGAAGTAATCCCAGGGGACGCTGGGTTCTGCCTTCACACTGACCAAAAGACCCAAGTTATCAAAGGAGCTGGAAGGGGTGCTGGCAACCCACTCACCTACTCTTGTGAACACATTCTTTGTTCAGTCCCAGGCTATATCCCCCCGATACAGCATGATAATTCAGGAGGAATATTAACTGCACTTGGATGGTCTTCCAAAATAACTGGGACCCTATGTGCTTCCAGATGACTTCATCTGCAACCGTCTGCTTCTCCAGCCAGTTTCAGTTTGGCTTATATTGTCACGACAACAACAGAAACTTGGAATTGCTGTTATTCTGCATTTTTTTCCTAAATGGGACCTAACATTGTCACTAAGTGCCTTAGCCCACTCCTTTGAACAACTGTAATGTTAATAGCCAGACCATCCAATGAAGCAGAACTTAGTCAAGGGTTATTTAATGCACCTGCTAGAGGAATCTTAAAGATGGCATGTTCTTTCATGCTAGAAGGCCATGCTTTTGGGTTAAGAACTGCAGAATTTTTCTAAAATCCCTCCCATAATGGCTTATAAAGAATAAGCCTTCAGCAGTTTTAACTCCACAGTAGCTACAGCACCTTTCTTGTGCAGTCCAGATGTGTGCGTAGCACAGAGGGGCTGCTTTGTGCTCTCTCACTAAGGAGATCCAGTTCTTTAGGGTTTTTTTTTTTTCCACTGCTCTGAAAAATCCAGAGACTGGTTTTCAGCTCCAGAGAAGGCAATATGTAGTACTATCATGAAAACCAAATCATCACGAAGAAATTCTGGAATATCTGAAATTCCAGGGCCCTTCAATTTTTTTGCTGTATTTTTGATGTTAGGAGCTATACCAAGAACAGCCAGAAGAGCAGGCCTGTTGAGTTTGATGTCTGTGTGGAAGCAAGCAGTGTCTCAAGTACTTTGGAAGATAATCCCCTTTCAATGACAATGTCGTCAGTGCCAGAGTTTTCAAAAATCCATCCAGGCTATTCCTAGCCAGATGGATTAAGTTGTATATTGTGGAGGCAAACAAGCCATCAGGCAAGCCTATTGCTGAAGGAGTCTAAATATGCTCTATAACGTCTCTGGTGATTACAGCTGTAGAGTAACTCGTGTTTTGTTTCCTAATAGTTCCAAGAAGCTGAGGAGAGAAAAGGGGAGATACTGTTTTGGGCAGAGCTGAAACAAAACTTCGGGCAATTATTTTTGTGAGCAATAAGACAAAAAAGTGGGTTTTTATAATGTTGAAATGAAATGTTTCAGTTTGTTGTATTATTTCTAGGATCTTTGACTAAATTAAACATAATTTACACTTGGTAACATTTCCCCTATTTTGCTAAACGCACCATAATATTTTGGTTGACCTTACTGGGCATTTTCCAGCTAAAAGTTCTGTCCATCTTTACTAACGTCATCACGTACAGATGTGTCTGCACTTCAGCTGCAGACGTCTTCAGTGCAACAGGATGGCCTGCCATTAATAGTTAGGAGTCCTGTCTATTTAGGGGTAGGTCTGCAGCTCTGGGGCTGCTCACCTGCAAGTCACAGCTTGCTGCTCCTAAGGTTCCTTTTCCTAATCTCATTCAAAAAGTTTTTAGAAGCTCTTTTTTGGGGACCTGAAGGGGACACCCTGCCTCCCACCAGCACCAGCGCTGCACACAACACCCCAAGCACCACAGAACTGACATGCTCAGCTGCAGAAAGGAAATTACCAACCCAATAAGAAAAAAAAAACTATAATAAACGTCAATTACAAAAGAATATTACTTAATGGTATGTAATTACTAAAACTTTGTGAAGCTTTTGGAATCTTACTGTGTAGCTCACTTTTAGCATAAAAAAATTTAAACTTTCTTATTCTTCTCTGCCTCACTTTCAACTGCTCCTCCATATAGCGCATTTCTTTAAGTTTTCACACAAGTTTCAGTATCGCTGTCCACATTCTGAAGGAATATTTTGCCAGGTCTGCTCTGTACAGCATCACTCAGCTTTTGCTGTCTTGCCATCACTGACTGCTCCACCTGGGGCACAGACAGGCACTCTTCACTGCTACTATCATGCCAGACATTTTCATTGCATTCTCAAGAGCTTGCGTCAGCAAAAGAGATTGTGTACGGAGGCTGGGCGGCTAAAGGCTTACAGCTCCTGGCACTGCTACACCACTGCAGTAGGACTCCCATATTTCTAACCAGAACTTCAGAAAAAAACGTGTATATGGTCCAGTAGCTCCAAAGCAGGTCACATTTACTGCGTGTACTAGCATGTGTATATGGGAACACTGGACTCTGCATATGGCATGTAGGCT
Organism: Bucorvus abyssinicus; assembly: GCA_009769605.1. Classification (NCBI taxonomy): domain Eukaryota; kingdom Metazoa; phylum Chordata; class Aves; order Bucerotiformes; family Bucorvidae; genus Bucorvus; species Bucorvus abyssinicus. The sequence continues at coordinate 12,974,632 of CM020033.1, read as the reverse complement.
TGCACTTTGCACGTACAGCAGCCACTTGCCCAGAAGTCATACATTCCCAGCTGCAGCAGCTGTGGGGGCTAGAATTAGGCTCCCTGTCTCCTTTGCCTTCCCTTCTCTCAGACAGGCAGCTCCTCTGCCTCATCACTCTCTTGCAGCAATCTTTGGGCAAGCAGCCCTTCACCCAGAGCAGCAGCCTGCTTCCTCATCACCCCTTGGATAACTGGATACAAAGACAAGTCCCATCACTATGGCCTCATAAAAAAACATCTGTACTCGTGCTAAAGTTAGAGTTAGGATGGGCTGAGTGCATCAAATGCCTTAGGGAGAAGAAATTGTCTTGCTCTTCCCTCCAGGACAGTAGCTCTGGACTGAGCCGGATAGTCTGGATTCAGTCTGATGTGTGCCTCCAGTAACCACTCAGCACTTGAGGATAAAAAGGCTGAGCTTTGCCCATTTGCATCAAAATTTAAGTAATGCCTCATGTAGCTTTGTGGTGAGAGAAGGCAACTTCAGTCAACAGCACTCAGTGAGACTGAGGTTAGTGGAAAGACAATAAATGTAAATAGAGAATTCAGCACTAAAAAAAGCTTTCACAAAAAAAAAAAAAAAAAAAATCCAAGCTCCTTCATGACAGATGAAGTCCTAGAAGTACTAAAGTATTAGAAGTCCCTGAAGTACTAGAATCGATGGCAAAACTCTTCAGCAACTTCAGCGAAGTTAGGGTTTTACTGAAGGTGCTGAAGCCTCCCCTTCTTTTTGGCACACCTCATACTTCATGGGGTTTTACATGTTCTTTCCTTATATTCAAAACAGAGAAATTCTGGTATAGCAGTCTACACAAAAGTCTGACACACTTTACGAAAACAACTGGGACATGCATGTTTGTTTTTGAAATGATCTCTCATATGATTCCACTTGAGAATTTAATACAATAAACATTGTTTCCTGAAAGTGTAAAAATATAACATTCTTCTACCATTAAAAGAAGACAATTCCTCTAAAACCTCAGTATTCAAACGGCTTAGAGATCTTTCAATATGAAGATGAAGGATTTATGCTCTTATTGGAAACCACTCGGTGCATCCAATCTCAGCAAAAGAACTGACCCGTTTTAAAGTTAGCTTTTGCAGCAGAAGGAAGATCTAAGGAAGTAAATACAGCCAGCAGCCAAGCAAGACCGCTGCATTGGAAGTGGCAAGATAAGAAACATGCTGAAAGGAGCACGCATCAGCACCACCGTACTGTTAAAAAGAATTCTCAGAAGAGCAAAAGGAATTGTTCTCTCTGTGACTTTGTAGGCGCAGGCAGCAACGCTGACTTGCCAAACAATGAACACCTCATGCACATGTAGTCACAAGAACCTCTTCAGAAAAGAGGTGGGGCTTACCAAGAACCCAGACTGCCTCTACTTTTTCTCTCAGAAAGTCGGTGTCACAGATATAAAATGACATGATCAATAGGAGGACAGAAGGCAAGAGACATGTCCCTTTCATCCAAAGGGCAACAGAGTCAGCTACGAGGTGCACGAAAACATCAGGTCTCCTGATTTGGCACTTAGACCTCCAGCTTCGTGACCCAAAGGTGGGTATGCCTGTCGCCAAAAGCACCATCGACAGTGTAACTTTATCTTTGAATGAAAATCGTATTCAAGCCTCTACCTCCAAATCCGAAGGCACTCTCTGTTGTTTCAGCTGCACCTTCAGCAGATCTTTTTGCTGATCATCTTCTAGGCAATCGATTTCAGTCACGGGGAATGCCTGCTGCTGCGTGTCTTCACTGATGCTGACCACAAAGAGAACCTCTGAGGTGAGCAGCAAGCAGCCTTCATGCTGCTGGCCTGATCCGCTCACAATCATGACATCTAAGGCCATATGGACCTCTGGCCTTCCTAGAGATTGCAGCATTTTCCTGCATTATCAAGGACAAATAAAAAAAGGGAAAAAAAAGAAGAAGAAAAAAGAAGTAGTCAGTGTTATGCACTGTATCCTCCAGGACTTCTTTTGATCACTAATGGTTTTACTTAAGCCTGCAGCTATCACCTACAATTATAAAATAACCCAGGGAATATATTCCAAATCTCCGTTACTGAAAGATATAAGACTTAAGATTTAGAGAGTAAATGTGAAGCTGTTACTTATCAAAACTCCTTAATCATTCACTGCAAAGCTGGCCTAATAACTGTGCTAGGTCAGCCTGTTTCCCATCCTAATAGAAAAATTACCCTGAGAAGTGGCTTACAAGTTCAGTGCAGAAAATAAAGCTATCTTCACTAACAGCTGTTCCTGGAGATGTGCAGTATTTTTCTTGGGCTCAGCACAATGATAAGTCAGAACTCACTGAATGCCATTAAATAAAGATCAGCTCCGTAGTTCCAAAGCTGGAAGCAGATCAGCAGCCCATCATTTGCAGATTGGGTTTCTATGCACTACCTTTGTGTTTAATGTTCCTAAACAAACTGCCGTAACTCAGCCTTTCCTAGGGAAGCAGCCTGTTGACTTGACCACAGGCCAGAACCTATTAATAAACAACGTGGATGTAAAAATGAGCAAGTGTCTAAATAATTTTACCAGACATATTTGACGTGGCTATTTGGAGCCTGCTCAACATGTTGATCATTTGGCTGAGCGCGCTGCTTGGGAAGCTGAGAAAGTCCGGCTCCATGCAAAATACCTATGGTAAGAGAATTTAAGTTTTTTTAGTAGATGTTTTCTACAAAACAGTGACACGTTGCAGTGATGTCATCTGTTTAGAGCAGTCCATAAAATAGAGCAGATCTAAAATGATGTCACACTTTTGGAAGCTGTAGTCAAGATAATTCATTTACTATTACAATGCAGGAGTTGTGCGCTTAACCCCGGTGATCTTGCATTAGCAAGAAACAAAAAAACCCATCTTGTGTCATCTAAAAATCAGCCATACACTTATAGTCAAGAGAAACATATTGCTCCTGAGAGCCATAATTTCAGAGTAGGATCGGACACACCACGTAGGATTTGTGCAGGAAAAAAAATCAAGATCGTTGTTAACTTTCTTGCTTAATATTAAAATACTTCCATACACATGTCACCATTGGTACAAATTAGAAGGCAAGTTTGCCTAGATACTGCATTTACATGTTCAGTTACTTAATCCAGCTGTTACACACAGATCCATATACATTTATGAGATCTCCCGGGGCATCTGGCTTATTGCAATTTCGTCTTAGTGCCAGCACGGAATGGAGACTACAAGAAGCAGTTACACCGGTTTCTAAACAGACTGTGCAAAGCTGAAGATGACACAGTATGCATGCTTTCAGATGGCTTGTAAACTTTTAAAGATGGTCACCAGAAACAATGAGTGGGTTGTAAAAAAATTCTCAAATTAAGTAGTTTCAGAAACTTTTACAAGACAGACAGGAAGTAGGTTCCGCAGCAAGCACTAGTATTATATAGTTTAGTGCAAAGTTACTCTTTAAATAAACAAAGAAATTTCCTTTTGTCTAATTAAGCATTCCATTGAAGCAAAAGGCATTTTTGCATAAGGGTGTCAAAAACTTAGATTCCTTTCTACACAATGGATAATAATTTAAACAAAACATCAGCACTGAAAAAAACCCTTTAATTTTTAGCGCACATGTTGGTGGTAATACTTAAAAGCAGCATCCCAGTTGTAACAGTTGGCTTACCGAGGTTCTCAGCATTATGTGAGTGAAAATGTTATTTACAGATGGAGAAAGAGAGAACATGTGTTTATTTCTGTGTGGTCCCCCACCCCGCGGTGCCCCCCAAGAGGCATGGTCCCACTTCCAGTGCAGTTGTGGATAAGAGTTGCTTGAACTCTTGTGTGTTTTCCTCTCACACACTGTCAGCTATTATTGATACAGTTTTTATGTTTTTTCCTGGCGAACTCTTCTTGTCACATGCTCGTGGAAAACATGATGTCTTGTATACCATATCTGCAATGAAAAGCGTCCCTCTACTGTTACAAATTTCCTGATGAAGACTGCAGTGGGATTAAATCTAGAAAGAATAATGCTATGGGCAGCAAAACCAGCACACAGGCAGCCGACAACAGACAAAAGTTTCTGATTTTACCGATACGGGTTTTACACCTAAGGGATGAACATTCGGGAGAACAGATATTATTTACACTCATACAAACACGATACAGTTAATTTGAAAGAACTGCAATAATTAAATGTTGCATTACTTCTTTGAAAAGACTGTTTCAAGAAATGAATTCTGAATGTAATGGGAAGCATGGAAATAATATCCTAAACTTAAGCCCTAGGAGAACTACTCATATTCTAATCAATACAGCACAAACATAAATATGGCTAGTGGTTAAAGGACTAAATCTTCAAGATTTGCCTGGTGTAATTAGTGAAGCAAAATTATTGACACACTGTCCTTGTATCAAGAGGTTTATCTGCTTTTCTTTCCCCACCGTCCCCTTTTAAATATCCAGACCAATAGCTTTGGTTTATTGATACTGGAAGCAAAGAAATTAGTGTATTTTGATATTTTATCTTTTACAGTTTTTGGTCATCCAGAAGTGTTCACATCACTCTGAAGGGATTCACCACCACTGCCACTCAGTGCTCAGTCAAGCTGGAAAACCCACCTCTGGTTGTTAAAAGATTATCCGTGTATCCAAAACCAGGACCGTCTTCTTACAACTCTCCAGTTTAAAGGGGATGTTCCCAGTACATGACTCACTTCTTTTTCCCAGGAACATAAGTCTCTCTTTGTGTAGAGATAGCACAACTCTTTCCTTGCCGTAACAAAGCAACCTCAGAATGACGCTCTAACCGGGTATAGTGTTGCTCTAATACTTTTATGTCAAAAACTCTTTTGTAAGCACATATGTTTCTGTAAGTAATTCCACTGTATTCCAAGAATTACTTCATGCTTTCTGCATTCTGTGTTTCTGTGATTGTACAACGCTGGTCGGTAACACAACAGAGAAGCACAACATGATGGCTTTTAAGAAAACCAGCACAACATTTGTAATTATTCAGTGGTGGCATTTCTAAATCTTTCACTAAGTCACACAGCCACTGAGCCAAGTAAGAAAGACACAGGAGGTGGTATCCGAAGAGCATTTTAAAATTTAAATGGAGATGTTGGAAATAGAGAAACTCACCGTAACCTGTCTGGGAGACGAGCTCAGCTGCCCCTCCGATGGGCTTTGTGAAGACGCCCATGATTCCTTTCCCCACACCCGAGATGACCCCTCTGGCTTTATGCCCAGCTGAAGCTTGGGCCTCGGATACTCGCTGAAAATTCTGCATTGGCTGATCCACGATCCCAGCAATTGCACCTGAGAAAACAAGAGACGCCAGTAATTAGTGAAGATTAATAACCCAGCATAAGAGGAAATCTTACTACTGGACCTGAATGTTGCTTGGATTACAGACCGTACCCCAATGTTCTTACACAGCTATTTAGCATGTGACCAATTAGCTAAACAATACCTCAGTGTCAGCTTAAATCTCAACTTCCTTTTTTTAAATTTATTTTACCTTTTAGAACATTCAGATCACTTAACTTGACAGTATGTTTTCATTTTTCAACTACTTTTACTCAGCGCTTTTGCTGAGTTAGTTTAAATTAGCTCATTCTGAATTGTGTAGCAATTCTGAAAATGTTGGCCTTGGAATAAAATCCACCAGTTTTTGAAGCCTTGAGCTGCTATGGAAATGAGATTTTCACATAAGCTTGAGATTGACTTCATGAGAATAAAAACTGCCTGTATTCAATAGATCATTTTTATACCCTCTTCCAACTGCCAGAAATGTTCATAAGCTAATGCAACTTTTGATATACTGCTGCGATTAGCAGAATTAGACTTTCAGTCTTTTTGTTACTTTTTTTTTTTTTGTGAAAATGATCATATTTTACTTTAATGTGCATGGGTCAAACTTTTACAAGTGACACAGTGACCTTCCCAGCTTTTAGTATAAACAGAGAACTCGGACTTAAATCTTCCTAAATGTAAACAGGTATGTGACGTGGTACATTTCTTTGATCTTGAGTTTACTCTAGCCACTTAACCACAGACATGTCTCTAGTTATTGTAATTTTGATAGGTAAGCTATATGGAAATTGCTACAAGGATTGGACAAAGTGACATCAGTTAGAAAATGGTCTGTCTGATCCGAGGTTCTTTGCTCAGTGAAAAGCAAGTTTGCAAGCTCCCCAGCTAGCTCTCAGTTTGCACCTTCGGCTGCAAATATCAAGATAAAACAATTATTTAAGGATTAGGACTGAGTGTCACCTTGGTAACAAGGCATTTTTACTGCAACGCAGACATCTTTGAAGATTCTGCTTTGTATGTGGAAGCAAATCCAGGCATAATTCCACAAATTTGGACAATCACAGCTGAGGTATTTGGCCCCATGTGTTTACCAGTGTGACATGCACTAGTCAGCTAAGAGCTCACTGGTTTTCAGATGGTTTTAGTTACTGTTACTGGATAAACAGAGAAGTTGCTGACTTTGAACAACAAGAACTAATATTATACTCGTATAGTGGTATTCCGTCCAAAGAAAAGACGAGGATGAGAAGCAGCACACAATTCCCCAGATGCTTGTCCCCGGGATACTATCTATCAGCAGTTGAAGAAAATTGCACCTCCCATAAATGCCTCCCTCTGCTCTGAGGGAGGTTAATTCCAACTTCTATATGTGTATCCGTCACTGATAAACATACAGTATTTCCCCAGGAAATGCTTGTCTATTTTTAATGTGATACACAGCTTCTATTGAGCTCACTCACTGAGGCTGAGCGTGCAGCTGGATGTTCACCCTTTGTACCACAAAGGCATGGCCTTAATGCCATGCCATGAAAATGATACAAATTTCAATTGAATTCTGTTTCATTAGTACTTACCAGCTGCTCTTGCTGCTTGACTAAAATAATACCCCAACACCACATTACACAATTGGGATTGTTCACCCAGTCTTCTCTTTTGTACAATTGTGATGCATTTGAAGGCATAAAACAATACTTGGTGTTCTGCTAAGCTACAGTATTGTATTACCCTGTGACCTCCTCCACCCTATCTACTGAGGTCATCCACAGCAACTGCACTTTCAGAACAGAAGTTATTGCCTTATTAAATGTAATCCACATAAGTCCTAGCACTAGTAAATTATTTACTGCAATACACTTGAGCAAAGTTATAAGGTAATAATAAATAAGAGCCTACTCCAAAGGACCTGTGGTATGCTCCAGGCACTTCTCAGCTGGAATTAGGCCCAGAGGACAAGGAAACAGAATGGAAACTGCTGTGACTGTGTTGTATAAGATTATTTATATAGTACCCCAAATAATATATAGCTTAATTAGCCAGCTGTTTAGTACTTCCACACTTTCTGTTACTGTGCCATTTTATATGTGCTCTGAACTAGTCTGTGAAGCCATTGCCCTTTTGTACCTCAAAGCCTTTTGCGAGTACTGTCTTTCTACCTGCAAAAAGTATAACCAATGACCTTCTCTTCCCTCTCTGCTCACCCTTTGTCATCTCTTATCTCAAATTGGAACTCACTGACATAACTCATTCACGTGCTGTGGTAATGCCCACAAATCACATAACAAACTATAACCTTACTCCTTCCGCCAAGGAGTGACCGGTTCTACCATCCTTGCACAGGGAAGCCAGATCTGTGCAGTTCCTTTCCTGTGCATCATGTCTGATGCAAAGGAAAGACAAAAATAGGTCCACGGCTGAGCAACCTCAAAATCCAACAACAGTGAGATAATGGTGACACTCATGTGAGGTTCATTGCATCTCCTAGCACCAGAATCCGTGTGAAGCAGATGTTTCCTGCGTCCCTGTGGCTTCTTTCTAACCTAAAGTTAGTGATGGGAGTGCCATGCTGGATGGACTTATTACGGAAGGTCTCTCCCCCCAGATTTCAGTAGGGTCCCTCCCACTCTCATTCTCACAGTCTGAAGACAGCTATCATGTCCTACTGCTGTCCTTCTCTCTTCTCTGTAAAGTCCCTTGCCCACTTTTTTTTTCCCCATGAAACCATTCTCTATTTTTCTTTCCTTCCTTACCCTAGGCATTCAATTTTATATGCGTGTCCACATATGTGCACGCAGATTATGTATGTATAAAGAAAACCTCAATAAAATTAAACACCAAAGCAACAAAACAAAAACATATTCTTCCATTACTGGACCAAAGAGGTTCCAGCAACACCATAACATCTGCTAAACATCAGCTGGGGTGCACTCTGGTTAATACATGTTGCTCAGTAACCATAAAAAAGATACTTTGATAACTACAGAATTCAGATAGTTCAGCGTGTATCACTGTATTACTTCAAGAAGAATTTGATTACGGGCAGCAACTGGTTCACGTGCAGACTGACAATGTCTGGTGAACGCAGCACGTCTTACAGAACTTAGCAAAGCTCGGGTTGCTTGTGACAAACTCTTTCAGACTAAGAAATAATTGGAAAAAAATCCCCTGCCAGGAGAAACTGGCCATGCTTTGCCATGAGGCTGAAAGCTAGTCAAGCTGAAACCATTTTGCTTCCTTTTTCTCTCTGTTGTCTTTTGGGATTGCCGCAAGTGTTTCACACCAAAAATACGGGTGAAGCATAGTCTCATCTCAGTAAACATCACATAAAAATACAGCTAAAAGAAAAGAGCACGCACTGGCATGCATTAATATATTTGCAGAATTGGTGTGTCCATCAGGACTAGCACTGGCTCTTAGTATCTTGCTCGTAAATAGGCAAATGTCGAGTGGCCTTGGTTCAGTGTTAGTTGCACAGCAAGAACAACAACCATCATCCTTAATAACAAAAATTTAACCTTGTGATATCCAGGCTTTATCTTCTCCAGCAGCACAGTCAGTCAGTATTACTATCAATTCACTTTCCCCAAAAGCAGGAAGGAGTAACTGAAACGTTGAGCACTTTTCCCATTGTGAAAAATGGCTTTTCCTGTAGTTGTCAGCTTTTCAGTTATTCAGAAATGCTCAACTTCCTAAAGGGAGCTACTTCAATATCGTATTTTTCATTAGAACTAATAGCTGAAAATAAAGTCTATAGTTTCAGTATTTTCTTTTACATGGTTATAAATTATTATTTTAAGTTTGACCCCACGACACAAAATGCAAAAGATAGTTCCTTGGTTGGGAGTGCCGATCATCTAAATATTTTAAATACGATTTCACTGCATTTTTGTTTAATCATATACAAGAAAAAACAGACCTATCATAAGCTTTTGCTTATTTTCACGCACAAATGTTACTGAAATGACCCTGAAGTCTCCCCTAAACTAGAAAAGAAGATGACAGCCGGCCAAAGATAACAATCAAATCAAACAACACCCTGACAGTGCTTGAGTCATTTAAAACGAGACAGGACAAAGCACTTAAGAATGTACCACAGGGAACAACTTGCACTGAGGAGGAGACAAGAGTACATGATTTTGGCCCTGATTCAGCAGCTCTTAAGCACACGCTTAAGTGCTTTGCTGAACCAGGGCCACCACGAGCCAGATTTTCAGAAAAATCAGAAATGCAACTCTTCTTTCTGCGTAGATACCACAATATATCGGTGAACTGAGAGCTCCTACGTGCCTGTGCCTGGGCATGAAATCTGCATTTGCAGTTCTCTAAGCTGCTTGCATGAGTCAAGACGGCCTTTACAAACATGATAGTACTGTAACTATCCTAGAAATCTTTTTCACACTTACCAATTTTACAATTAGAAAGTCATAGAAATTATGGCTTCGAAGGGTCTTGCTCTCTGCATTCCTGTGCTCATCTGAGCTCTTCGTCCTTATGAAGGACGAAGCAGCTCTGCTTCGTTTCATTATGCGTGAAGAACGTGGAAGTGTTTTTAGAGTAAGCATGTTCATGTTTATTCTGAACACGCTGGTGAAAGAAAGCAGCACAGTCACACCTCCCCTTCAACTACAACTGTTTTTTTGGGGGAAGCCACAATATTCTTTAAGCTAAATGGTCAGGACAGAAACAGTTTTCTGACACGTTTGTAAAAATTGCAATGTAGGTCTATTTGTAATTTAGGTCTTGACACAATTTACATGAATGCTGCTGTGTATACAGAGAAACCACACTTTTTAATAATCAGCTTTAAATAAAAAAAATATGCCTGATACAAAGTCAGTGTAATATTTCTGATTCCTCCCTTAGTGAGAGGTCCCGTATTTGTCAAGTCCAGCTACACAGTAACCGCAGCTATTTATCTGAGTGGTTCATTGCCTCCACTGCTAAGAACAGAGGTATTTAACAGGGAGGAATCTCTCAACCGTTAGCAGCGGGAGTAAGATCCTAGTTTGCGGAGGAGCACTCTTTAAAGGTCTAAGTTTCTAACATGAAGTCTGATTTCCTAGGAAATCAGGGACACTGAAGTTCTAACTCTGGGTTTTGGTTCTGTGTTTAACTCAGGCGTGCTCCCGCAAGCGACGGAAACCCTGGGCACCAGGCAGTGCAGGCACGGCATATTTGTGCACACACGTTACGAGTTCCCAGCTTTCCTAACAGCAGAAACTTTGCCTTGTTACAGCCAAAGCTACAAGGTTTTGTTCTTTACTTCAGGCTTTACAGCGGATGCTTTAACTGTGAAGGGCTCCGGTGTGTCAGTGAAGGGGATAGCCACCACGTTATCTCACGGTCTTATTAACTGAGTCAAGATCACCAAACCATTTCACCAGCACATATACACCAGGTTGACACAGTGCTTCTAGAAGTGTAGTATTTCATCCAGCTACTCAACCTGACTGCCCTTAGCCCAATAAATAAGGAGGAGAAATAAAACCTTCTTTGAACTGCCTTTGATTTGCAGCACCGGGAACAGCTTAATATTGGGATAGTAGCTACTAACACACGAAATTTCTCCTTTATCCACATTTCTCCCAGGACACTTGCTTGCTGGTTTACGGGCATTATCAAATGACAGTGCTTCACATCATCTAATGTTATTGCTCAAAATAATTTCCAGTAACTTAACCCAAACTTGTAACATTTTAACCACTTCCTCTTTAGGGCTTTCAGGGTTGCGGTTGCAAATTTAGGAGTTGTGTACACTACTGAAGATTAGGAAAGAGGACAAATCCTTTCAAGCTTCAGCTCTTCTAACCTTTTGCACTGGACTGCTTTTGGTCACTTTGATCTCTAAGGGATTCATACTCTTTCATACGTACTGAGGAACTCTGCCAAACAACACAGTTCTGCATTCCTTTGCTGTGTGACAAGGCGAAGTAACCTAAAAAATCCAGCCCCTTACTGCAAAACGCCTCACAGAGTTTTTTTTCCAGCGTGGGTTAGTTTTCAGATTTTTAGGTACTCTTTTGAAATGGCCACAGTAATCTTCACTTCTAAACAAACCACTTGGCTGCTTGATGAATACAATTACACTGAATCAGGATGACCCGGGTCTCTTTGTAAAAGCAGAATTCCTCATCAAAGCTTACTTAACATATGCACTCAGTTCAAGTGGTTTTCAAACAAATCCAAGAATCCCTGATATCTACAGTGCAGCAAAAACAAGCAGGTTCAGAAGGCATTCCTATAAATCATTGGAAAGTAAACATCAGCGCGATGACATCTTTGTGCTGACTTAGTTACAAGTCACCCTGCCCAATTGCAGAATTATTTTTTTCTTCTCAGATATACATCATGAATGTATATCTGAGATATACAATGAAAATATTATTTCACAAAGAGAGTGCAAACTTGTTCTACATCTGCAATTATTTTATCAGCAACCCCCCCCCCCCCCAAAGTCACTAAGCTTGATTAAAAGAAACAGTATCTCATATACGGAGTGTGAGTCTATTTCACAAGAAAACACCAAAACAAACAGGATTTGCAATTATAACTCATATGTAGAAAAGGCTGGTGAGCAGATCAGAAAACAGTACTATTACTCAACTTGATATTTAATAGTACGTTACCTAGAAGGCTAATGCCCAAACGAGAGAGCCCCTGTCTCAGTCCTTCTCCCAGGCTCTCTGGAAGCTGCCTTCTCCATTCTTCTTGTCTGTTGTAATGCTCCTCATCCAGCGACAGTCTGTCCATATTCCGCGCAAGACTTGTTGCCAGATTGGTAATTGACGTCAGTGTACCTAAATACATGGAGATACACATTTGGGTCTGGATCAAAATGCTTTAATTTAAAACATGGAGACGTTCTATGCCTCACTGCAATACTGAGCCTACCAGGAGAACAGCAAGTCAACTGAAAAGTTGCCCGTGTGTAACATGCTTTACTGTTTGTTAAGCATCACCACACTGCTTCTACGGTCCACATCACGACTTTTACATTAGTCTGCACCAGGTTAGCCTGGCTGCTGGGAACAGCAACTCACCCGAATATCCTTCCCCAGCTCCCAAACTTCTGTAAGGCTAACCTAAACGGAGGGGGGTGATGGAAAGGTAAACAAATATTTACAGAAGGAGCCTGAGAGGACGCATCCTGAGGGAGCCTGGAGCAGCAGCCAGCAGCTGGGGCAGCCGCGCGTGGTCCCTCCTGGGCAGCTGACGCCACGCGATGGCACTGTTCATACAGACTTCACAAAACAAAAGTGCTCCTGTTCTCAGGCCAGACCAGCCCTGCTGTCAAAACCTATCCACATACTTACACAGTTATGACAACTATATCTACTTAAAAAAAAAAAAAAAAAGAAATAATAAATACGATGAGGCGACAGCGTGTAGAATTTCTGATGGTTAGCAGAGGTACAGAACACCTTTAATACTTCTGCAGTTATCACATGAAATACTGGCTGAGCCAATCTCCATTTCCCACTGGGAGGTTTAAAATTCTGAAGTTTCTAAAACATTCTTACGCACCGTAGTTAAGTGGTGATCTGTTTAATACATAAGATGTTATATGTGAGCTTTTTTAACCCTCACAGCATTTCGCTGCAGCCTAGCAAGCCAAACAAAGCTGCAAGCAATATTGCTCAAAACTTTAATGCATCCTTTAACAACACACGACAACAAAGCAGTAGTTGGAGCAACAAAGTGAAAGCTCTACCTTTGGAAATGTGCTTTACAAACGATGTTGTTCCTCTGGAAACTCCACTGACAAATGCTCCTGGGCCTCTGGTCAGTCCTTCATAGGGGAGCCTAAAGAAATCGGCTATGCCGTTCCCTATGCTTCTCACCAAACTAGCCGGGCTTCCAAGAATTTCCAATGATCCAACAACCCAGCCTGTGTGGAGAAACAAGAGACATGTTACAGCTGCAAAAACTGCAGAAGCAGCAGTTGTGCAAAGGTTGTTCCTTAATTATCTTTTTCACACTAGAATTCATCGCATTACGAGCTTCCTTCGAGCAAAGCACAGGAAATAACTCATCCACTATGAATTCAGAAATGGCAATCTTTCATACTTCGTAAATCAAAGAAATCCTTTTGGCAAACTCACAAATAGCTTCAGAATTACTTCCTTCCAGGAGCTTCCCGTATTTCTGCTAAAAGTGTGCTAGGGAGGTGGATGCCAGAGTCTCATAGCTACGGAGGAACGGGACTGCGTGCTCGGATTGCTGGGTCAGTTTTAGACGCTGTAAGGCAGCGTTGTGATTTCACATCCTTACGTGATAGAATTGTGACAGCGAGTTTGCACTGATACACTGATACAATGTACTGCTTTTTGGGAGTGTGCAGGTCAATTGCTTGATGGAGTGTTAGGAAAGAGGATGCAGATTTTTGACAAGTGCTTAAGAAGTTATTTTAAATCCACCCCAACCCTTCTAAGCTGATCATTTTCTTTCAGAGTGCAGTGAAAGCCAGACAAATGTCTTTTGCTCCGTACAGTTGTGTAAACAGCAATGACATCTACATGCTGATTAGGTTACTCATAGAGGAGTATTCCTTATGCGTATCCCAGGAGAGGTATCCGCGGATCTGGTTTCCTATATAAACGCAGGGTTGCCAGCATCTTGCTGGATGGCTGAGTGCACAGCAATCTGTTGCTGGAAAGCTGTTTGCAGGTCTTGTCTTTCTCAGGCTGGTTGGCAGCAGATTTATGGCTTTTTTTTCGACGGAGAGAGCGATCCAGAAATGGCAATAAATGTTAAGCGGGAACGGCCTGGTCTTTGAGCCCTGGTACCGTGAATTTCAACTGGCACTGTCAGAGCAACACAAGGCGTGACAGGGCCAGGAGACTGAAAGATGGACGGAGTGGCCTCCTGCTCTCCTGCTGAGGCCCCTTGATCTTGATCTGCATTGCCCTCCTCATTCCCATCTCACCACCGCAAACTCCTGCTATCCAGATGCTTTTCTTGTTTTCTCTTAACCCCTCCCAGTCACTCCTATGGAAGGCTGAATCATGAAACTGAACAGAAGAGAAAATGTTACTCATATGAAATGAATTAATCTCATACTGTCATTCCGAGCTCCCGGAATATCTATTATTCTTGTTGAATCTGTCCCACATTTCAGCCCTGGCAGGTTGAGGACTCCAGTACATGTAGTTTAAAATGTGGGAACCACAGTGGACCTAAGGGAGAGGGTGGGATGGACTATGAAAACAAAAACCAAGTACCACTGGGCAACGTCATGATCAGAGCATCAACGAGCACTGTGGCCCCACGGTGCCTGCCTTGAAAAGGACTGTCCCCCTGGTAGACCTCCCCTGCTGGGGACCAGGGGAAGTCAGTGCTCCAGCATTTTTAATAAATTATCCTTGCCACTGTGTGAAATGTTGAAATTCTGGAGGGGTGGGAGGCGTGTGTAGATGGAAGAGATGCTCTTTCTGCTTTTTCTGATCAGTAATGTTGCGATAATCCCTTACAGGCTTTGTATTGTTTTCTACCTAATTTGGCATTCCTTGTCCTGAAGCGGTGGTGTGATGGAAAGGAGCTGCAGAACACCCTGGCTTAGTACCTTGTTGCCCTGCAACACCCCCAGCAGGCACTGCCAGGCCAGGACATGGGAGACTCCAACTCCACCTCCCCTCGCCTGTTTGGCCATCCAGTGTGTTCAGGAATGAAAACCAGAGTAAAATGAGGAATGAAACCAGTTAAACACAAAGTTGAGGGGTTACCTGGTATCTCGGGGATGGGCTGTTGCAGTCTGGCCCTGGCCTGTGGGCTGTCAGTTTTGGGAAGCTCTGGAAGGAGTGTGCTAGCCCCTGGAGAGCGCTTGGAAGGAATGAGAAACCTGCAGCAAGGGTGACCCTCCTTGGCCAATGCTCACAGCAAAACTAACGGCTCCTCACTGCCGGCACAGACCACCCAACCGAAGGAGGAAGGCGTGGGAGTAAGTCCGGAATAGGAGAATGATGAATCAGGAATAATTTCTCAATTCACAAGCTCTGTGCTGCATTTTACTTTGCAAAAATACAGTATCATGTCAGTTTACCATTTCCCAAAGCATACGTCGTATTTATATACACCAATATGAAATAATTCCAACTATATTAGCAGAGAGCCACTGCATTTTCTTTACAGGCTACTATAGGGTTTGATCTGGCTGATACCAGTAATATTTTTAAATAGCATTTTATTAACTTTTAAACAGAAGCCAAATTAATTAGAAAAGGATGTGAGATTTCCATTGCAAGTTTTGCTAATTTGAGACAAGCAATGCTAATCAGCATAGCTGAGCAGAGCTCTCCAGCCCCATTCATTGCTTATGGCTGCTCTTTTGCAACATATGGGGCAGCCTGATACACCCCTTTTAGCAGGCTTTGGGGCAAATCTTGCCCCCTCCCACACAGCAGCAATGGTCTTGCACACAGCTAAGGGCAAAATGAGACTATATCCCACTAGGAGCATAAGGTGCAGCTGTACGGGAATGCTGTTTGTGCAGACGCTACAACGATTTATGCATGGGAGAGTGGTGAGCAGAAGGGGGTGAAACAACCCATCATTTTGCAGATTAATGCAGTTAAAATGCAGGACAGTGAGGTCCTCTTCCACAACAGACCAATCCAAGAAGCATAACATACCTGATGGTGAGGAAACACTCAGGATTTGCAGAACCATTGAAAACTTTTTGCTTGATTTTTATCTCCTTTTTAACTTTATTGACACAGTCAGCCTTTTGACAAGTGTCACAAACTCTTCAAAAGAAAACATTTTCTTCGCCCAAGCAAACATTAATCAAATTCACCATTTTAATCACAGTAAACCCTTTCAAAAGATACATTTTAGTTTTAGTGCTTTGAGAGGGATTTAAGTAGTAGCTAAATACATGCCTATGTATTTTCCTCAAGACAAGTTTCAGTGGAGCAAATATCATTTCGTAATATTTAAACCTGCTTTGATTTCAGCTACATCATGAGCCCAGAGCAAGGGGTGGCCTGTGCACTGCTGCACACTGCAAGGGTAGCACAGGAGGAAAGACCAAGACCAGGCTCAGGAGTCCCTAACTGAGCCTCTCCTGGGATGTTGCAGATGAAAAGTCACTACAACCCAAATTCCCTGCTGCAGTCTATCACCACTTGTATCACCACTCCTAGCCATTTGTGAAGAAAAACATTCACACTGTGGACCATACCTGGCCACAATTTCACTCTTAATTAGCAAGAAACTAGATCTCCCTTTTTGTACTATGGGATTTGACTGTAAAACAAATCCAAGCAAGTAGTAAAAAGAAAAATTTGGAATTTTGCAAGCAAAATAAAATAAAGCAGGAAAATAATGACTCAATGTGCAATGTTCTGGTGCAGAACTGTGTACGCAGTTGCCATAATCAGCTGCGCAATTCAGGTATGCACACAGTGAAAGAACAGAGCAGCACCTCACTATTTCTGTTTAGAAATACCTGAAATGCATGTGTACAATTCTGGTAACTGTACACAGAAATAAGGTCGCAGCGGTGCCTGCAGGACAAATAGAAGCCTCAGGATTTCAGAAAATCTGACCATTAGTACTGCAGGAAAATAAATCCCACGGTTCAGTGCGGAGTACATTACTTATGTGTGATTACGGAGGAGCTTCCTCTTGTCTCAGGTACAATTCTGTTCCACACTAAGACACATCAGATACAAAATTTCATGATTTCTAAATTAATATTTACAGGAAGCAAAATGTACCTGCTACCTAATAGACTAATTGCTCACTATTGATCCTATACGGGAAAAAGTTAGTAACGGCACACTTCACAGTTCTTGGATCAAAGGACAACAAACATCTGCGTGCCAGTTTAGCATGAAGGCTGTAAGAAGAAAGACAGATTCCTAATCATAAACTGCAGCCAAAAGGAGTTTTAACAACAAAACAACATTCAGGGCTATAATTCACTTGTGAACGCAGAGCAACAGGCTGAATAATTTGATTAAACGTAGTTTTGAGTAGTTTACGTGAGGAATGCGGGTTGATTCTGACTAGCGCTGTAATATAAAATGACAAAACCTAAGCCAGCTAGAATACATTTTTACGCTGTGTTCAGGGTTTCATAAAGCCTTCAGGAGCCTGGTTAATGTTTAGCACAACCTTACAAATCTTCACTGGTGTCTGCTCAGCCATTTTATTTCCCTTCTGTCATATAGCAGGACATGAAAGGCGTCTGAAAATTTCATTATCAAATAGTGTCTGAGGAAAACAATAATCATATGCCTAACATCTAGGTTATTCAGCTTGAGAGACAATCACAGAATCCTGGTACTTAATAAAAACGTTACATGTTAAGGAAGATACTGACCTGCTCTGAAAAGTGCTCCAGCAGCGTAATGCATGGCTAAGGCATGGACCAGTTGCCTGGCAGTGGTGAAGATGGGTCCTCGCTCAAACACAGAGAAGGAGAGAGGGGTGTGATCTGAGGCTATATACAGTTTCAATGAAGCATGAATACTGACAAGGAGATTAACAGGTTGTATTGTTAATTTTCTTAACTTCACTGGCTTGACTAAAGCTCTCGCATGCTCTCTCACTTGTTCAGGCAGTATCAGGGTAGTATTGGAAGTATTCACGGATTGACAAGTGGTTTTGTTTTCTGGAAGGTATGTTTCAAACAAAGTCTTAATGTAGTAAACAAAGGTGTCTTCCACATACAGTCTAGCTGGTTTGAGCTCAAAGCTGAGGTCATTCACGTGAAACAGGAAATTCTCTTCCTCGGAAAAAGCAATGCAGAGTTTTATAAAGCAGTTTTCCTTATACCTTTCCAAATCTTTGTTACAAACAATGATGTTGTTCACTCTGGACCACTGCACAGTCTCATTTTTCTCCCCTTGGCACAGCAGGACTGCAAAATGGAAATTGGATTTGCTGTACAACTGATTGTCCAGTTGCAAGTCTTCACAATACACTTGGAGACTATGAAATTGTGGGAGGCCTTCCAGGGCAACACGCTGGAACTCCTGCGACAGGGGTCTCAGGCAGCTGGTGGCTGGGGCCATGTGGAGGAAAATGTTGTCTGCTGTGAGACGCAGAAGTTCAGATGACACTTTGTGGTTTGTAATATCATCAAATGCAGCAAGACTTAACTGACTGATGAACATTTTCAGTGATAGGGTCTGCTCTTGACTTCTGGACAGGAGGGAAAAGAAGTTTTGTTACTTCATGTATTTTGAGTTCACCTGGCATCTTGCTTTCATAAGAAGCTATCAGGAGAAATGTTCTCTGTAATACATAGGAAACTCATTGTGCAAGTCTCGTTAATGCTAATGGAATCTGGCAGCCTTAATCACCACAGTGGGTTCCACCCAGGAGGTCTGGGATAAGAAATGGGATATTGCACGTCTATGCCAGGTTTCTCTTTCTTTCTTATCAATCAACAGGATAGTTTGGACAGGAACATCTCTCTATATACAGTAATTTCCTATTAGATTTGTAATGGAGCCAGGTATTAAAGCAGGCTACAAATACATTTTTCTGATAATTCACATAGAGCCTCAGCTGTTACAATATTTTCTAGGAGCCACTACTGAAGGTTACTATCATGGATAATCCATTTCACATCACATGCAGTGAGTGCCCTCCAACTAAGTCACCACAGCATTTTTATTCCAATGACACTGAGGGCCTCCCCATCTCCAGTGTTAACTGGCCATTGCCAAGTTTAACTAGCAAGCGGGCTGTTACGTACTGCTGATGACCAGCTTCTCGGGGATTAATAATTACAGTGCAAATAAAAACAGTACAACAAATTCCACTGTAATTGTAACAGCATTGCTAGAGGCCAGGCATTCTGCATCTTGGAAATGGGTAGTGTTATAATTGCACTTGAATGAAGCTGAGGACCAGGTTGTGGTGTGTCATGGATGCGGGAAAGTCTTCTAAAGAAGAGTTGTAAAATCAAGTACAGTCAATTATTGACTGTAAGACTATTTCTACGCAGCCCTTGCACATCAAGCTTCCTACCAATTTTACTGGAGCTTATATGATTACAGATGGCAGAACCTGGTCAAATAAATTTTAAACTGATGAACACACTCGAAATTAATTATGATGGAAAATGTCTTTTTTAATGAACAACTCGGGACTTCTTTTTGTATCAGACCTCTAGTATTTACACTAAAGTGACACGGCTTTTGATGTTAGACTGTCCTTTTCTAACTGTGATATATAAAGCATAACATATCCTCTAAACATACGCCACAGAGCATGCAGCAGTATTAAACAAAACAAACAGTTAAGCCGAGGTTCATCCGTCAGTTAACACTTAGGAACCTCTCAGCACTGTTTGGCAATGCTTTTTAATCATCTTTTATGCGCTTTATGTACCTGTTCAGGTTGATCTCGACGGGTCCTGCTCTTCCTTCTGGGGCCAAGGTTATAGCTATAGTTCCACACTGATGGGCAATGTCCACATAAACATAGCCAAAACCAGTTAAGAACACGATCTAGTGCAGAGAGTTAGAAACATACGGAATGCTACTGAAATTACTCTTTCTAATGTCATAATTTGCGTTAATGCTATTAATACCTTCTAGTTCGTATTTTTTACTCTAATCATGATACTGCTTATTATAGAAACATATTTCAATACTTCAGAAAATAACAGCTCTGATACTCTAAGTAATTCAGTTTTGCAGCAAGATGAAATTTGCACCTCATCTTTTAACTATATAATTGAATACATTTTAAGAAGAAACTTCTACAGAAATAACCAAGATGTGCGGAGGAGAGGGGAGGTTATAGGAGAAAAGAATAAACGGGAGATTTTAATTTGTGATTTTGGATTAAGGAGAAAGGCATATTCCTGGAGCTCTGCAGAATCCCACCTTCTACTCTGGAAAATAAACCCTAAATTAACATTATGTTGCTCTACCCTAGCTCAGAGCTGGTTAGATGTCTGATGGCATGAGGCAAACCACATGAAGGCTAAAAAATAAGTAACATTTTGGATACACAAAGACTTGCTTAACAACTCAACTCTGAACCATCTAAGCCATCTAATCTGGTTTTGTGAGAACCCCTTCACAAGCAAGGTGCTGCCACAAAGAAATGGCAAATGTCTACTGGAAAGTGTAGAACGTCTAAAAAGGCAGGAAAATGGGAACTGGATGATGGGTTCGTGTCTTGCCTAGAGACGTGCAAACTTTCATTCTGAACAAGTTGTCCTTAGTATTAAATACTCTACTTAAAGAAATGATGCATTGTTTTTGGAGCTTAATTCCGCAATATTTCTGTGCAAGTTTTGTGTTTTTCCAGAATATAAAACATTAAGGTCTTTTTAGGTTTGGAAAACTCACAGCAGTCCTTGTTAGAGCAAGCTGGCTTCTGTTTTCTTGTAGGGCTACTATGGGCACAGTTGTTTACTAGAATTGTAGTGACAGAAGCTATAATTTAAAGGAACGCAAACTCAAGGAATAACATGGAGATAATGGGCTAGCACTGGTGAAATAAACAGGTATGTGTCTTGAAGAATCTTTACTGCTGATAAGTCACCAGAAGGAAAAGCATGTGGAGGTTCAGTAGGATCAGCACTTGTAATGCTATTTATATTAACCTTGTACAGGTAATTAAATTTTGTTCATCAATTTATGTCATATTCTTCTGAGAATTACATATAATTTCTAATTTTGACATGTCAGTTTTAATTCTTTGCTTATCTGAAAGAGATCAGCAGTCCTGTGTGACGGAATTGGAGAAAAAAGGACATTTTCTGAACTTTCAATGCACCCTCATTATTCTAAAAAACCTTCACTGATCTTAAAGACAGGTCATTCGAATTATAATCTCAGTTGATTCTGATGATAAATAGCTTAATTTTAGTAAATTAATAACATTTTATTTCAATACCTATCTGTGTCTAGGTAGGAAGCGTACACTTAACAGCCAATAAATCCCAGTTATTTTGCAATCTGAACCAAGATGTATGTAAAGCTATTAGCATATTCTTTATTTACTTATATTTATAGTTTTCTGTGAGAAGGATGGACTGAGAAATCCTGGGGAAATTCTCTACAAGTAAACCCTAAAACTTCAATAACAGAAGGCTGCACTTTTTATTTGGAGAGTTCTTCAAGTAGACAATGATCCCCAAATGTTGTCTTAGCATCTAATTCCTTCTAGAAGCCAGATACTTACAAAGAACCCTGGTCTGGCATAACATTAATGACTGAAATTTGAAACCTTGCATTGCTTGACTGGCTTGCTGAATGAAACTGGACTACTTGCTATATAACATAACACTCAATAATCAAGAGCATTTTGTGATTGGTCCCCAGGGAAAACATCTGAAACTAGTATTTCTTTCAAAGAGCCAAGCAGTTTATGTTGATTCCATGTAAACTAATGACTTCAAAGATGGAAAAAATTCCCATCAAATAGAATTACTCCAGTCAAGGAAGTTTTCATTTACCTCAAACCAGGGGAAAAATAACAGAAGGAAAGAAAAGGGATTTTTTGTTTTGTTTTAGAAAGACGTGTGTAGCTTCTGTGAAGACACAGAGGGAGAAAGACAGTGATGATTCCTACAAGATGTAAAGATAAAAGTCCTGTGATGATTAAGTTACCAAAGAGAAAGAAAGGTCTTCCCAGGTCCTGTGGGATTCTTTGCTTACAGGGGCCAGAAATTTTAAGGACTGATTTTTCCAGGGAACCAAGAAATCAACCAGGTTGATTAAAAAGAAGTGAAAAAATTCAGTGCTAGAAAGTCTGTATTTTTGATCTAGCTATCTTTTAAGAACCAGTCAGTGAAGAAGGTATTCTGCAATATAAAACTTGCATGGAAAAGGGCTTAAGAAGGAGAGCTCCCAAGACTTAAATAAAAAAAACCTGAAACCAACAGAAAGGACATGCTTATTGCAGAGGCACAATATACTGTGCAGCTCAGGAAGACAACCGCTTATGCTGTGAACTATGAAATAGTTTATAATGAGATACCTGTGTTCCTTGATTGTTGATGTCCACAAAATCACTCCACTCATTTGCTAATTCATCGGATGACATCACTTTCAGAAGAACGCTAGGTAACAAATCTCTTGTTTTGCAGTCTGGATAGTTGGAGACTTGATGGTAAAGTTCATGATGAACTGAACATTGAGCTGGAATCTTTCTACAATAAACTTCAAACTTTGGCGTATCTGAAATTTTATAAAATACACAAGGTTAGGGCTTTCTAAAACCTGTATGAAATCAAAGCTCAACCATGTTTACACAAATAAGGAAGCTCCTTTCTGAAATGTTACTAGTAAATAAAACCATTACTTTTCTATTGGCTGGAATTTTATGTGATTGGGTTTTTTTCCTTTTCTGTTTTTTGTCATTAAGATTTACTTCAATAATGTTCCACTGATCATTACATTAACATACTGTAATGGGAATTGTCACAGTATGTTTTGTGTAACATTTGTGAATCTGAGGAAATTTAAATGTTCTGTGGGATTGAACTGATGTCAACAGAACTCCACTGCCTACTGGTTTCCTACAGCAAAGTCACCTTAACAGATGGATCCAGGGAGACCCAAAAGCCTGGAGCCATGTAAGCTCATACTCCTGACCTCGTGATTAGCTCCAATAGCTTCCAGGCTTCAGTATCTTCCAGAGTCTCTCACTTTGAGGCAGAACTTTATGAGGGCATCAAGTTCTGGTTGTAACCAAAACACATACTGAACTCAACTTTGTATTGGAGATACCGTAAAATAATTTGTGCTACAACCGTGCACTGTTTCCAATTACTGCATACTACCTACCTTTGAAGTTCTCTTTTACAAGCAATGGAACAGAGCACCTATTGTGGATAATTATACGAGGACTAGGATCTTCTGTAAGCGTTAGGTACGTCACACCAAGATACTCCTGGTAAGTCAGTGCTATAGCTCTAAAACAGAAGCAGATATATTTGATCATGCATGTTTTGGATTAAAACTCTTCGTATTATTACTCTGAACTATTAAAAACATTCAAAACTATCATCTGTAAGATTCTTTATGATCAAGTTCCAATTCCACAGATATTTATATACATTTAGGCAAGTACATATCTCCACTGAGAATTATATTTAAACAGAACACATGGAAATAGCACAAAAAACAACATTAGAGAAGAAATAACTTCATAGAGACTACTCATGAGTTAAACTGAGCATGTGTGTTTGCAAGAGGAGAGCCCTAGCCAGCAGAGATTTATATTAAATTAAAACCATGAGATTGTAGGCCCAAATTTTCAACATAAATCTTTAAAATTTTCCAGAAGAATTTGCACACGTACTTCTCTGATACACATGAAAGATATTTTTAACAAATACATAAATCTGTAACTGACTGCTCCCCCAAAATGATCCACAATGCTATAGCCCTTTCAAATGTTAATGTTATGGAGTATTGATACATAAATTTCCAAAATGAAAACAAATTAATCTAGTTCTATTCATTGGCTACATAAAATGTCTTCACATATAAACACAATTTTTTTTTCCTTGTGCAGATTTACTGTCTATTTCTAAAAAACTTCACCTCATAATGATTTTAAAAATCCAAAGAGTCTGGAAATCTGATTAGGAACATGAGATCGATCCTCTATGCCTGTCTCAAAATTATAAGCAATCCTTTCCTAGTTCCTTCCATTAATTTTTTTTTTTTTTTAAATTTGAAGTCTGCGTGAGAATCTTTGGTACTCACAATGGCAGCACTTCAGGCAAGAGAAAGCTCAGATGGCGGGTAGTATATACTGATGTACCTTCTCTAATTTCAGCAGATTTGTTTCTTGTTCATACCAGTATAAGCATGAATAGATTCAGATATTACGTCTGAGAACTGAAGCATCTGACAAGTCACTGGACTGTTATTTTTAACTAGCTGGATGCATTTAAGTAGAATGTACATTTGGGTATTTTAAGCTTTAAAACTTGGAAATATTGTTGCAGTCTCAAAACAATTTCAGGCCTTTTTTGCTTTTCTGCTTTTTTGTTTATCCTCTTATTAGTCTTACTAAAATGTATTTTTATCTTTTATAAACAAAACCGACATTTTTGTATTGTCCTTGAATCTTAAATTTTTACTCACAAATTAAAAAAGACCATAATCTTAAACATAAAATCACAAATACAACCTTGAGTAAATAAATCATGCTCCTATTTTGTGTGCATGTAAAAAAATAGCAGCCTATGTGTTATAAAAACTGTACAACTTGTACACGGCCATAACATTTATAATAAACGCATCAAACCCATCAAAAGATAAAAATTTTTAAATTAAAGTAAGGCTTGCCTTTACATATGGGGGGCATGTGTTACTCTGACTTTTGCATTAATCTGTTATGGTTTCTTACTAGCTGAGGCTTTATAGCATCAAGCAAAGCTCATTATTCATGACTGTTCAGTGCACAGTACCTGGTGCAAAATCCACCTTCAGTACAAACCCCTGTGGGCACCGCCACGCTCTGTCTAGCGAACTCCTGTTTAATGACAGCTGGTAGGCTCCACAGCTCACAACTCCCAGCGCAGCCTCCTGGACTGAAACTCAGCAGCATGCGTTTTTCAGTAAGAGGCGCCCCCGAAGTTAAGGAACTGGCGTCCACCATCAGGTCCCAGCAGGGCACAGCGCTCAGCACCCCGCTGGGTGGTGCCCCGGCTGGACTGATGCTGAACACTGTACTATCTGTTGAGTGGAAGTCCTGCAAAGGAAAACATGGTGGTGGAACGTCATGCTGGCTCCTACAGGAAGTTTATCCATGTTGATGTTGCACAAAACAGTCTCAGGAAGGCAATTGACCACAACTAACTAAAGGTTGCACTAAGTCTGTTGCATTAAAAGCTGTTTGGCCAAACTCTGTCTTCAGGTATACTTACGGAGTTAACTGGGCACAGATACCTACAGTCCTCTCTCAGCTGCACTACATAACTCTACCAAAAGCAACAGCTAACATCACTGTAACATGACTGTGAGAAGAAAATCCATCTATAGATATAAAACTAATAATGGATTTTAGCCTCAACACTTTCCCAACTCCCCATCCCATAAGACTGCCACAGAATGTGTGATAAACAAATGCAGACACTGATGAGAAGAAAATTACTGCAGAAGGAAAACAATACAGAAACAGGAAACTTCAAAAATTTGTTTATCTGCCAACTCCTCTAGCAAGTTTGACCCTGGGAATTCTTTCCACATATTTTACTATAAATGTAATCTTCAATAAATATGTGTAAATGGTTGATTAAAATATATTGACCATGCATACATTTTGGTTCCTGTAAGCCAGTCCTTAAAATATACTGCGTGATTATTAGAAAGCTGATATTCACGATTTGATGCAGTTTGCTGACATACGTGAACTTTGGGCACGTCTATAGCTCTGCAGCTTTGTTCAGATAACTGGAGTCATCCCAAAAGTATAACAAAAAGTCTTCAGCCTTCCAGGCCAATATACCTCTCCTACATGCAAACTCAGTAAAAATTCCGAGAACAATTTCAACAGCTACTACGGATTATGCTGCCTATTTTACAGCAATGGCCATTAGTGCCTGAACAGGTGGAGAACAGGCAGAACTAATTCTGCAATGTGCAAGAATCTCCTGCTTTGCCCAGATTTCTGATCACAGTTAATTACTGCAGTTGAATTTACCCAGGATTTTGTGTCTTACATTAAAGTAATATAAAATACTTTATCATAATAATGTCTAAAGATTTCTGTTCAAGCTCTGCTATACGCAGCTGAGACCATACAAATCTAAACACCCATGTACTGCATATGACGAACAAAAGCAGCATCGACAGTGCTTTACCTCTTCTCCTGAGTGGGGTTTGGAAATAGAAAGCTGTGGCCTGTAATAGATTTGATAAGGTGTATCATTGATTATTGTTGTCTTATCTTCTATCTGTAGAATTTGTATACCTTGTCGAACCATCGAAGAAATGCAGAATTGACACAACTGTAAGATAATAAAAACTATGATGAGGTCACACACAAAACCACAAAGGGTATTGAAATATAGTGACAGAAGTGCCATTTTCTTTTTAATTGTGGAAATCTTGTCTATATTCATGTGCCTTGCAAGTGGAGCCACATCACAGAATCACAGAATTGTTTGGTTGGAAAAGACGTTTAAGATCATCGAGTCCAACCACTCACACTGCACTCCTAGGTCACCACTAAGCCATGCCCCTCAGCACCACATCTACACATCTTTTAAACACCCTCAGGGATGGGGACTCCACCACTTCCCCCAGGCAGCCTGTTCCAATGCTTCACTACCCTCTCTGTAAAGAAATTTTTCTTAATATCCAACCTAAATCTCCCCGGCTCAATTTGAGGCCATTTCCTCTCCTCCTGTCACTTGTTACATGGGAGAACAGACCTACCACCACATCACTACAGCCTCCTTTCAGGTAGTTGTAGAGAGTGATGAGGTCTCCCCTGAGTCTCCTTTTCTCCAGACTAAACAAGCCCAGTTCCCTCAACTGCTCCTCATAAGACTTGCTCTCCAGACCCTTCACCAGCTTTGTTGCCCTTCTCTGAACCCACTTCAGCACCTCCATGGCCTTCTTGAAGTGAGGGGCCCAAAACTGGACACAGTATTCAAGGTGTGGCATTGCCAGCACTGAGTACAGGGAGACTATCACTGTCCTAGTCCTGCTGGCCACACTATTTTTGACACAAGCCAGGATGCTGTTGGCCTTCTTGGCCACCTGAGCACACTGCTGGCTCCTATTCACAGGTGTTTGAAGTTGCATCTGTCAATGTTTTCCAAATAAGACTGAGAATTCACTAATTCTTTTTCCAGGAGATATTGTATTATCTTGATAAGTTGGGCAGAATGTTTTTGGCAATCTAATTCTTTATTTTATACTTCATACAGTGTTTATACTGCCATTATGTTTTACATGTATTAATGTAACCAGGGAAGAGCTTTCGCACTGCATACATTTGATTGCTTTCATCTGCTATGTGTCAGTGTTTTTAAATGATAAAGGTATAAATCATGATAATTTTTTTTCCTAACCTTTTGATGACTTGGAAAAGCACCAAGTTTTATCTCAGCTTCAACAAAACCTTCTTCGTCCAATGTTACTACTTCTCCATTATCAGCATCCTTCCATTTTGGGGAGGTCACATTATGAACCAGTTTAATTGCCACTGATTTATGCACAGTATTAGTATTTGCCCAGTATATTCCAACCTGAAAGGCTTCCTGCAAGTGAAAAATGACTGATTATGACTTGTTGACAATTCAATACACTTCTGCTAGAGTTAAATGTAGTTTCCAGGATTAAGTCAATCTCATTTTCTCCCTTTCTCCCTCTGAGTCTTTCTGTATAGTTACAGGGATAGACGAAACCACAATGTGGATATGGGGCTGATCCTCACGGTGGAATCAAGTCCACAGTCTACACTGAGACATGTTAATACGCAGACCTTTTGTTTATTAACAGACATACATGGTGGAGGGGAGGGAAGATGGTTAAATAAACAGGAAGTATCAGATTGTCCAATTGGAATTGACAAGACGCTGTCTCAAATTGTTTTAATTCTTTCAAAAATAAAGAATATTGGGGTTACAATAAAAAAGCATGTGCATGGCAAGCCAAGGTTTGTGAGAAGATGCATTACACAAAACTCCGAATTCAGGAAGGCAGGCATCCTAAAGAATCCTCCTCATCTGTAATTCACCCTATCTCACTATCAAAGCTTTCTCAGTAGCATACAAGCTGTGAAAGAACTTGACTTAAAACACCCTCAAACCAAACATTCCTTCCAGGCTGTCAGCTTTCCTGCTGTGGTCAAGACACTTCCCAAGTGACAGGTCAGCACAGCAGTGGCCAATGTCTATATTTGGCCCTTATAGCAACTTACTTGGGCTGCTAAATTATGCCTACGTTGTGGATTCATCAGCGGAATTGGGAGGAAGGATGGCTGCTGA
Source organism: Bucorvus abyssinicus (assembly GCA_009769605.1). Classification (NCBI taxonomy): domain Eukaryota; kingdom Metazoa; phylum Chordata; class Aves; order Bucerotiformes; family Bucorvidae; genus Bucorvus; species Bucorvus abyssinicus. The sequence goes on along the minus strand of CM020033.1, from coordinate 12,946,413 downwards.
ATCAGACAGCACGCACGTCTTCTTCCTCCAGCGTCTTACAGACAATTTTTAACTATGCATCTTTAAGACACGTTGTTCTTCAAATATTGCTATCAAGTATGTTGTGCTACCCACTTGGGGCTCAGTCGGCGTGGTAAACTTCTATTCTTATTTCTACTCCTCATCATATGACTAACAGACACAGTGACTGGAAAGTGGGAATCATCTGGATTAATAACCATTCTTCAGAATCAGAATGTTTAGCAGAACTGCGCCTGTTAGTGTGAACGGCAAAGTTACCTCGAAGTTGGGAGGTATAATTACTTTCCCAGTAGGTACTTGAAGAACAATCTTCTCTCCTTCAAACAGCCAGAGGTCCCACTTGGACTGATTGATAAGCAAAGCCCAGGGCAGAAGTTCTATCAGCAGAGTTTTAACACATGGTTTCCACACCGACAGCTTTACCCGCATTGGGCTATCCCATTGGGAGAGTTGTTCACTGCTGTTCAAAAATAAATAAACAAAAAGGTCAAGACAAAAGAATAATGAAATCAAGATTACAAATGATAAACCGTCATTTTCAGAAATTTGCAAGGCTTTTCTGGTTTGAAATAGAAAAACAATCTCCTCTTACCTTTTCATTCTGGAACATTCTGTGATGCTGTCAGAGAGATCTAGGTACATGTAGGTTATAAAGACATATTTTTAACTGCATAAGCTCAATCTAGATTTGGTCAATTAAAGAAAAGCCTTAACAGAATCACTACTATCCTTCAGAACTAATCCTGTGACTTTAGTACTCATAAAATCACATTTCCCTTTTTTTTTCCCAGCAACAGCTCCTACAGCAACTCCCTGTTGCTGTACCGAAACAAACAGCTATGGAATAAACAACAGCTTCTAGAGCTGCCGTAAGAAAAGTGCTGATTGAAAGAAGATGAAGAAAATCCTTGCTGATGCAATCTTCTCAGTGTTATCAAGGGTGGCCCCTAGGTTGACCACAATTTTTTTCCCACCTGCAACATATTCTGCAGCTTACATACAGGAATCATGTAATTACTAAAACTACATTTAATGTTAATCACATATAGTGTTCTTGAACATGATTTCGATTTATTTGAAAAGGCAACACAATAACCACGAAGGTTTAGCAAAGAATTACCTGTCTGAATCCTTCCTATTATATGGCCACGCAGGCTGGGGAGGATTAGAGGTGCCATAGAACTCGGACAGTATTTGGTTGACGTTGCCACCTGGATAGGCTTTAGTCGCTATCTGTTTAATTAGCGTGGTTGAAATAGGTACTGCACACTCTGATGGATCATCTTCCTCCCTGTCAGTGAGAACACATTCAGTCATTTACACAACAAGGTAAAGCATTAGTGGTACTACCATCTTCTTCAAGGAAGCTTTCCAAACACACTCTGCAGTAAGAACACTCGCAAGGTAATCATGGATGAATAAAGTTAATGTGTCTAACAAGTTCCTAAGCATTAACTGACATGCATAAATTTGTTAGGACACTGTAACGACCTTTGTGACTGAGATCCTAGGAAGTCTTCAGTATTCTCAAAAAACATTTCAAGATAATTTAGGAATTTATTTTTCAAAACACAAAAACATGGACTGCTTAAGCAAACAAATGCCAATATGCTTAGGCTAGTTACACCAAACTTAGTATTTCTTATTATGTCATTTCAGGCCACATATGCTTGTTCTGTTGTACCTCCTCTGCATACACCATACTCTTGGAAGAAAATGCACCAGAAGTTAAAGTGTAAATTATTCCTTCTTACCCATAGAAATGGACTATTTTCAAGGAAACTGAGTATTTTACCTGGCTTGAAATGTCAGGTGGTGTGTAAGATCAGGTTCTATATTTTGCAGTGCTTTCTCCTGTCCTCTCCCTGGAATCACTTGTGTTTCATTCAGTCCCAGACTTCTTTTCTCTAAGTGTATAATAATTGGGTCTGGAAGATGGCTTCTTACAATGAAAAGAGGGCTGAAAACAATCTAAAAAAAAAAAAAAAAAAAAAACCCCAACAAAAAAACCAATTTAAGGCTAATTTTATTCCAGTATTGCAACTGCTGAAACTAGCTATTCATAAATCTTTAAAGTATGGCATTCTGCCCTTAATTTACTATATGACATGCAAGGCATAAACCTTTAGATTTCAGAAACATAAAATGTACTTACTAAGCGTTGCTGCACATGAGAGTTGGGCTCTAAAGTCAAAATAGTGCACCACACATATGTAATTGAACTCTTTGAGGATGGTACCTGTATGCAGAGAGATCAGCAGCATTACACTGAAATTATTTCAGGATGATAATATTCAACATTTCATCATGTCAAATAGAAGTCTGAAGGGAAAGTCCCCAGTTCTCTCAGACAGTTTTTTAATGCTATATTCCATATGCCTATTTCTAGTCATACCTGAATGACAGTGCTGTGTTCTGTATGTTTAGAAAGACATACATCTTGGGACCAGTCTTCATCTCCTGTAGCTTTCACACTCAGCTCGGTGAGCTCACTGTTTTCTAGGACATATGAAGGCAACTTCTGCTTGGCTGCAAGGCAGTTGATGTGTTCTTTAACAACAGCTTGTCCATCCTGACTAATGTAATGCTGAACCACTTTCAGTTCAATACTTTCAGAAAGGTAACTACAGACTGTCTGTCTTCCACAGATTAGGATCTAAAACACAAAAAACCATGCAGCTCATATATAAACAATTGTGAAAAGGAAAGATCAAAATTGAATTATAGAGTGAAAACCTGTACAAGAATAATCTCCCTATTTTAGGTTTTCCCAAGCACTGCTGAAGGCAGTGAATGGTAAAACAGTATTTTTATTGGCTAAATGTATGTGCAATTTCATAGAAACCGAGGCAGTAAAATGCTTGAAATATTGCTAAGGCAGTATCTGGGCTTGAAAGAAACGTGTAATATAACCACTTTAATTCCCACTGAACTCAGTGGAACTGCCCAGGGCTGACATAGCTCTTGTATGGATTTTAAGAGTACTGTGAATGTCTCCGAATGCTGAGCCCTTTCTGAGTAGACACAGTGATGTACTTCAGAAGAAAGGTTACCACTGACACCTCACATTCTCATCACAATCCAGCGATCCAGAGCTTCCAGTATGTTTGCATATTTCTGTATTTAAGTGCACCCATCTAGAAAATGACCAAATTAGACTTAGAGGTGTTGCTGTCCATCATACCTGAACTACTTATCACAGAACATGTATCTGACTTCTTCTAAGCTATACCAAGGAACAGCATTCCACGTGTATCCCTGCTACAACCATCTTCACTTGCTTTTCATTAATGAGGGCGCACACCATAGCTACAACCTACCAAGCAAACTCTCAGCAGGGGGATGCCAGGCACCGTTCTTGTCTGACCAGCTGTATTTCTGTTGTGCAACATAAAGTGCTCTGACATATCCATGAGCTGAACATGTTATGTCCACCACATGCTCTGGCTTTGCCAGCGAAGGCAGAATGACTGCAGTGTTTTTACAAATATAGTATGTGAAAAGTTACTGCACAGTAGCCCATTTTCAGATGTTAATTTGGTCATTACTTCTTTTGCTTTTAACATATATAAAGGCCTGAATTACAACCCAGAATAAGATCTAAACAGTTTCTTAAAAAAAAAAAAAAATAGAAATTCTGCTTCTCAAGAGCTTTACACACGCAAGAGATTGTGTAACTGTGCTGTCAGAACTTACAAACCACGCAAAGAGATGTTTACTGGAACATATAAAATATGTGGTGGGAATTGAGCTTTTAAATGCTAAAATCCATATCAAAGTGAAGAAAAGAGTTGTAAAAACTCCCGAAAATGCCCCCAGAAGACTGTTATACTCTTTTTTTCAGATCTCAGTAGGAGAGAATAAATAATAAGGTAATTAATTCACAAATAGATAACAGTTTAAATTACTCATGTTATTTCTTCCAAACTGGATCAAATACTTACTTGCTTTTGCACTCCACTGAGCTGCTGAACCTTGATAATAAGTGACGCTGTCTGGCCCTTGTACTGAATGGTACGAATAAAGGTCCCTGTATTGTCCACACTGAATGGTTCAGACCACCGCCAGTTTCCCCAGCCTTCAATACAGATGTGTAACAGCTGGAAAGAAAGCAATTACTACTTCAATATATAACTGGGGAAAAAAAGCGCCTTGCAGTAGCATAGGAATTCCCATGACAGAGAAATATTCTTGGTTTTAAAACTCAGCAATGCTACGCACACCAGTTCTCTGATTGATCATTCTGTGATTCCAGATACAAACAGAAGAATCAAACAGAAGAATCAACGATACTGTAAGACGGTTCTGCATCATGCATTTCCATAAATCACCGGCTTTAACTGTATTTAGGATGGTAAAAGTCCAGCACACAACCGTTCAGAAAAAACCAATTATGTAGACTACAGAGCATAAAACAGGAAATAAGAGATTTTCTTTACTGCCCTTGAAATTGTTCTAGAAATCCACCCCTTTTATTACCAGCAAGGTGATATGCAATGCAGGTCCAGGTCAGATCTCTTGCCTTCAGAGTTAGATAGAAAATGACAAATACCCTTCACTTCAAAATAAAGAAGGAAACAAATCCATTTTGAATGTATACTTGTATAGCTCATGTATATATCTGTGTTAAATGTAGAAGTTAGCATATTGCTGAGAGCTGGGAAACATTTAATTTCTTACACAAATGTGGTGGCAAGTTCAAGCTTGACTGCATGAGAAGAAATTTAACTGCATAATTATACTCCCTGTGTGATTTATTCCGGAAAAGGAGTGGCTTTTTTTCCAGTTTAACTTAAATCACTTCCAGAGCAATATAGTCTTTCATCATTGGAAGAGCCTTTCATCCATTTACCCACCATACACACTTACCTCTATCCCATGGAGATTCTTTAAGCCAGAGTAGCAAAAACTCGTACTGTTCCGTGTAGGTCAATGAAGTTACATAAATTTACGCCAGCTGAAGATCTGGCTATTTAACTCTGTATAGATCTTTTGTGGCTGTGCAAACTTAAGAATGTGAGTTTTATATAAGGGATCAAAGCAGTAAGCATTCGGGGTAAAATTTATTCTTTGCAGAGGGCCAGGAAAGAGCTAAGCATTACTTAAGTCCTTTAAAACAGTTATACAAAGGTCTTGTGGGAATTCTTTCTTGAGGGTTGAATTTCACTCTGATTTTGGACATCTGTCATTAATTAATTTAAGTAATTGAGAAACGGATCAGGCCCAAAGTTTGATTACTTACACAAGCAAAAATTGAAACTTGTAAATATTATGTTCTCCTGTGACTTGCTTCCAAAAAGAGACAGCACTGGCCATAGATCTGGCTAGTTGGACTTAGTGAGTTGCTGGATGTTGGGTTTTTTTTCACTGTTTTAAGAAACAACCGCAGCAACAACTTTCAAAGATATTACAACTCGGTAGCCTGTTTGCAATTTGTGGTATCCTCAGAACAAGTTACACACAGAACAATAACATCCATTCAGTGGGTGGCTTTTCAATTTGCAAGAGTGATGACTGTTGCATTCAGATTCAAATTAGTTTTATGATGGAAGCGCGAAGGCTGATATGTGCCAGTGCGCACATGGGCATGCATCTGGATGCGCACATGCGTGGGCATAGCTTTATATTCAAGAATACATTGAGGGAAGCTGTGCACTAGGACACTCAAACTCATAAACAAACATATTGCTTTGATTCTTAAGTATTAGTTACAGAAAAGGAAAAACAAAACAAAACAAAAAATCCAACTGCAGTGGCTGGAATCAGTTCAGTTTCTTACAGAGGCAGCTGGGAATAAATCTCATCACATATGAAAAGTAAGAGAAACAAGAAAACTGTTTACTTTGGAGAGACTGGTAGCTGGAAATGACAGCCAAATAATGAGAAAAGGTACCAAGTGGTCGGTCTTAGCTAGAAGGCACACAAAATACAGTGTCATATAAATCTCATAATTGATGATTTGTAATTGTATGTAGCTCCAACATTAGGAACGTCCCCCACCCTGCAAAAACAGCTTTGCTCATGAGTTGAATGTTCCCAAGGAACACACTGTCAGCTTTCCCTGAGCAGTCATTAGCTCCCAAATGCTGCCTTACTAATTTTCTTTGTAGCACAACGACCAGTCTGCAATTAACTTCATGCTTCAGGAAGAAAAAAAAAAAAAAGAGCTATTACCACATTGGCAATTTCTTATTTTATAAACATACTATTTGTATACTGGTAAATGCTACATGCAAAGGGAACAGCCTTTGTAAGTTATTTTAAAGATATCCAATATATTTGTATTAATGACATAACAATATAAGAATTTGGTACTGCACAAGTTTACTTTTGAGCCAAGAAACTGCATTCCAAGAAAACACAAAGGGATCTCTGGGAGAAACAGTTATTAAATGTGAGATTTCTGGAAAAAGTACTTAGCAAATTACACTAAGTGATACAGAGATATATGGCAGGAAATAAAAATTGAAGTAATTTTAGAAAATTAAGTAATCAGGTATTAACATTATTTTAGCAGAAGACATTATAATAGATGGTGTTAGATACTCAAGAAGGCAGAGCTCTAATGTTATAAAACTGACCTACTACTACAGATTCACAGTAATTGCCATGTAACTCCCTTTCATTTAGTAAGATTTAAGTAAATTCTAAGTAGTTATTAGACACTCAGGTTAAAAAAAGTTCAACAAGATAGCTAAGTAGGGATATATACTAGCAGAAAAGAGAAACTGCAAAAAATATTCAATGGCTTCAAAAGCATTCTAACAAATATAATCCAGTGATAAGTGGCAATTTATAGCTTAGGGAGAACTTAAAACAGACTATCTACTGTATATGTGAAGATAGGCACTCATTTGTGTAACCATTTGATTTCTCCATTTTCTGTTAGGGAAACATATCAACAGATAACACAGAGTTTTTTGTTTTGACTAGACTTCGCCGGGGTTTGGATTTCTAATTCTGATCCATTATGGATTTCTGTTTTGAGAGGGAAAGAAATTGCCTTTAGGGAGGCAGACTAAAATGAAGCTGCTCCTACTGGAGCAAATGGCTAGAAAAGCTGTATTCTTTATCATTTCCCTTCAGAGAATGTTCCTATGCACTCCTCAGAACTTAGGTTTTCAGCTAGATGTGTGAGTGAAGGATACGACCTGAGTAAATAAAGTTGTGTCATATGACAAGGCATGAAGACTAAAATGGGGGATTAAAAATGAGACTAAGAAGGGAGTCTGTCCAGAAAAGGCAGCGTTCTCCAGCTGTATAAATAATTTAAAGCTTGTGCCCTCAAAATGGTTAGCGATCAAATTTGATTTCTACTTTTCTTTTAGATCCAGCAAACTTAGCTTGGTTTCACTGCAGTTAGATTGCATCTGTCTGATCTAGTTGAGGATGTCCCTGCTCATTGCAGGGGACTGGACTAGATGACCTTTAAAGGTCCCTTCCAACCCAAAGCATTCTAGATTCTAAGTGAAACTAGAAAACGCTTTTTGGGAAGAATAGGGGCTATTGCTCTCAACTCTGAGAGACTGGGAAAAAGTGAGGACCTAGTCAATGGTATGGAAGCAGTCGGTTATTTTAAAAGACACAAGATAGTAAAATAAAAGTTGTGATGATGCAGCAGCCTGGAAGAAATTAAGACCTGGAGACGTGAGCTGAATTCTATGGAAGGATGGAAGATCCTCCATGGAGGATGATTGGTATTTTTTAGCTGTGTTTTCAGAATACAAGGTGGTCCTTGACCAGGATTAGGACTTGCAAAAATAAAACCAATTAGTATTTGGGAAAACAGTGAATGAAATGTTCATTCTGCACATTGTCAGCTGCAGCAGCCATCAAAACAGTTTGTTTTTCAGTTTGGCTATATATTTTCATGCAATCTGGAAGATCTGACCAGTTCTATGCCATTGGTGCTTGTAAGACAGGCTACTGTGGCTAGCAGAAAAAAGGTCACACTCAGCAGATAAACTCTGACCCCTGGGGGCTCCTTGGAGGTGTTGTGAGCCTCAACACAACTCGCACAGCAGGCCTGAATTTTGCAAGTAAAAATTAGCTCTACACACTGTGAAAAAGTCTTTTGGTTAAGGAACAGTACCCAAATTATGAGAGTTCTTGCGATTCACGGATAGTATCAATCCTTATCTGCCCCAGAGAGTATCTAGAAAGTCAATTACATACAATAAAGTATAACCATTGATTTTCAATGCAGGACACCAAAGGAAAGCAATAATACATTTCTCACTACTTGAACAGTGTAGAATAACCTAAACTTTTTTTTTTTTCCTGAAGTTCTGTAAATGACCTGGGGAGAATTATGTAAAGTACAGAAGGTTGAGCAGAGAATCTATAACATCCCTAAACAATAAAACAGGAAAATATCCCAATAATAACTGATATACAAGTCACAGTTTCTAAGTTTGAACGCACAGTGTACTGTATATCACCATACACTTTATATAACCTGAAAGAATGGCAACTTGGAAATAAATAAGTTATGATCCTGCTGGATATGCAACATAAATTAAAATTTGGCTTCAGCCTTTTTTTTTTGTAGGAGAATGAGGAGGAGGTTCTTAAAGCTATTTCCAAATCTACAACTGCTTTTAAAAATTATGTTTATACAATTCCAGCAGAAGTTGTGCTTTGCAGGCACACTATTTAAACTAAGATAAGAAAAACTTTAAATGGGTTCCAGTGAAGTTATTATCAATATACTAAGCAGTAATAATATTTATTCCAGAATTTATAATTTTATGCGCAGAAGAACAGAAAAGTAAATGATAGAGATATTTTCCCTCAAATCCTGTATAAGAAGCAATAAAGTAGCACAGAGCTGTTTCAGGCATATTTCGCTACTTTGATAAGAAAGAAGTCTATTTTGTTTATAATCGATCAGTAACTTGGCCACATTCTCATTGAAGTCATTGCCCAAATCAACACAGGAACTGACTATTGCCCATTACACCTGCTGCTTCAAGTTAAGGATGGTGAAAAGTGAAAACGGGCTGTTATCTTAACGCTGGGAGAAGACTTTGGAGAAAGATTTGTGAGCTGCTACTTTAAATGCAGACTTGCCCTATACAACATTATGTTTTACATAGAAAGCAAAATAATGAATTTAGATCCATCACTCTTTGCTCTTCAGAGGACTCTGCTGACGTTTGAGTGTGAGGAAAATAACTAGTAATAACTAGCATGTTATAGAAGATTTTTGCAGTTTATTTGCAAGCAATCTCTGCAGAATACGTTCAGGGAACTCTTACATGAATAGCTGAATTTACTTTTGCTGTGATCCCTAGTGGGACCCTCTGACTGCCTACTGTCTTGCAAGACAGAGCTCCTTAACTCTGAGTAAATTGCTAGGAAGATCTCAACTCTTCTAACATCAGAGTTTTACCCTATGTATCATATGCTGTAGTTGCTCTTCTCCTAAAAAACCCAGCTGTCTTGGAGACAAACGTGTCTTTTGACATAACTGGGACCCATCCCACAAAGCTACTTGAAGATCAAGATAAGGAACGCAGACTGGATCCACTAATAACGTACGAGGCAGTGTCGTCTGTAGAGCCCAGGAGTGATGTAGCTTCTCTTCCCTTTTAACGACATCTAACAGACCTCTAACTTTCATTAAAATCTGCAAAAGGAACTCATGAGGTCTGGCAACTTTTGCTAGAATTGCTTAAAGCCTCAAATATCGTAAGTTTTGGACTTAACCCAGCTCTGAAAGGGCCTGTATAGTTGGGGGGTGTCTTATCCCTAAGGAAGGTCAAAACCTCATGAAATCTGAGGAAAACATGGGGGATGGAGCAGAGTAGAAAAGTGAGCATCGGACCTCAGGGTTATTACTGAAATATTAGCCAAACGAGCGAGACTTGCAGGAATCGGAGTGAAAGTTAAAAGGGAAAGGTTAGGTTCCCTGAAATGTAGAATATCCGGGCTGGGAAAAAACGAAGGAAGGAAGGAGCTTTAAGTTAAGCCAAACAGTTGGAGGGACACCATCAATTGCTGATAAATCTGAATCCTTGGTGTGATATAGCTGTTTTTGTAACATGGAGAAGTTGAGCAATTTTAAATTATAGCCTATATAGCTTCATTAATATTAAAATTAATTCTAAATGTAAACAAAGCATTATATCACTATCTGCTACTACAAAAATAACTTACTTTAGATATATATATTTGTGTTAAATAATTCAAACGGGCAATTACTGCATCTCTCACTATTCTTAATTAGCAAAAGAAAAATTGCAAATTTTATTGATGTGAATGTAAAAGAAATACAATCCTTTTAAAACTATTTCTTTTCATTTAACTGAACTGCCTTGCCATACTAAAAAAACATTTTGCAGAGGTTAAATAAAGTATTTCATGGCAACCGCTGCTTCTTCGTGCCTGTGTAACAAGAAACGTGAGCCAGCCGAAGTTGTGCAAGTTGATTTTCTTTCCCAGTAAGAGAATGTGGTATCTAAGACCTTGTCCTAACTCATTTTATCCCCAAGAGTAAGTCAAGTAAGTCAAGTATGAACTAATGCCTGGAGGGAAGTCCCTGACTCCAGAAGTATGGATTATTTCACATTTATCTTACAATCTGCTCTCAGAGTTCTTAAAATTCACTAACTTGGCAAGTCAGGAATTATCATGAGAAATGAAATAATTTCATAACTATGAAGTCATTTAGCATTCCATGAATATGACACTCAGAGGGTTTGTCTGTGCTTGGGCATTATTCTGACCTTTGGATAACAAGCTGTTAGATAACTTTGCATGGAAGCAATTAGAAAAGTGCTATAGCATAATACAGACAACCTGATGTCTTAATTAAGTCGTTGTTTTCATTTCAAGGATTTGTATTAATCATTGAAAAAATTTACGCTACAACATTTGTAATAATATTTAAACAAGCTCATTTTGTATGATCTAAAAGGACTGAGGATTGTGCTGTTAAGACTGTTTAGATGAACTGCCATTCTGAAGCATGCTAAATTTACAGTGATTGTTATTTATCATTAACCAAATGAACAAAGGCTATAGATGGATGCTAAATTTCTGACCTTTGTAAAGAAAATTTGCTTCTACCTCAGCAGCGTGAGGAGAGCCTGTGCCTCCATATATTTACAGTGAAATTACCTCAGTGCTATTTTTTGGTCTAAATTTCCCAGCAAGAGATGGCTGATGAAAAATGTTAAAAGAGCAGAAATATTCTTGAAATCATTCCAAGGGCTGGGACATGGGAGGTATAGCCCCTCTACTAGAAGCGCTTACTGGCCAGCAACGTGGTTGAGTCAGGAGGAGTGAGCTGTTAGCATCGTCATCTCCTGGGACATGGGAATCCAACATGACACTCCTGACTGTTTATCAGCCCAATTCATCAGCGAATCTGAATTTGATCAGAGCAAAACAGAACAGGGAAACCCTTTGACATCACCAACTTTCAGCTGAAGAATGAGTATCTGAAAAAAGAATCTCAAGTTTCTACTGTCACTTCACCCACACTCTAATGTGTCGTCGGGTTTTCTGCTGGACTTTTCCACCTTTCATCCCAGATTTTTATTTTTCATTTAGTAAGAAACATAACAGCCATGAAAATGGAATGTTTTGCACTGCTCAAATCTGTGACAGAAAGGACAAGCTAAAGATTAATGATGTTTTAATACTTATGTTCTCTGGGTGTTGGATGGCTAAGGCCATATGTTGTGCTGGTGGTCTTCAGCAGCTCGGCTGCAACTGACTGAAAGCATCAGTAACAAGCTGCAACTCTTCTACTTTGTACTTTGCTTGAGACAATCCTAATTTTCAAAACTTCTTCCAGTTTGCACCACCATTGGACATACACAGTTATTAGAAATACACTATAATCAGAACTACACCATCAGTAGAACTATCTAGAATGCTGGTCAAAAAGATGATTCTCCCAACTGAATAGTTTTATATAAATAACCAGAAAAAGGATAAGAACAATTGTTAAGACAAAAGCCTTACTAAGTTCTGGTTTTATTTATTATTGCTTTAAAGATTTCCTTCTTTTTCCATGTGTTTATGAAAAGGTTTATATGATTTTTTTTGCTGGTTGCTACAAAAGCAAGTGATAATTGGTTATAAAATATAGGTCACATTAGTGAGCTTTCTATAAGCCTGGTTGTCCATTCGCCCTCACACAACCAGAGGGATTTACATCAATCACAACCCACGGGTGAGTACTGTCACCTGCTGAGTGGGGATCCTGTCTCACAATCTGATACTTGCCCAGTTGCACAGAGCACAGTAACCCATTTGGGTTGCCTGTCTGTGGGCTGGGGCATCACAGCCGTTTTGGTTGTTTGAGAAAACATACGTCCTCTTCAAAAATGTGACAAAGGACATGCAGTACTCCAGTGTCTCTAAGTCTCCAAAGGTCCCCTTCTGTGTTCTACTACAGCAGCGCGCAGCATTTATACAAACTCCTCTGCCGCTGGGGTGAGATGGTCCTTTATCAGCCTGCTTTGCTCTTAACTGATGCCTTGACTTCAGCGTCAACTGCAACTGTTTACCTCTGGCCGAATTTGCTCTGCACAGATTATGGCATTCATGTAAAATCCAGTAGTTTTGCCTATCCACCAACTGACGTATCAACAAAAATAACAGTAAATTTGCCATCTCTGCTTCCCAGCGAAACTTGAAGTTTGTCAGCACTGAAAGTGGGCGCAGCTCCTGTGTAGAGCTACCATCCAAATTCCACTTTCTTTCTCACATGCTGGTATTTTCCAGGGCTCCAGAGGAGTTAGGAACCCCCATCCACTACACTTCTAGGATCTGTGAAAATGTTAGTAACTCCTCAGTGCAGGACTACTGCTCAGCAAGTGGAGTGGCACAGGTCTCTAGTCTCCCACTCAATAGGAGCTGGGCATAAAATGAGAGAAGAAATGGCTTTGCCGTTTCTTTTTTTAGATTTAAATTCTTGCCCTGTCTTGAATCAAAACAAAAAGTTCAATTTTTCACCACCACTCAAGAAAACCAACAACATGGTTTCATTGAAATATTTCCGGATGATAATTTTAAAGTATTTTATTTTGGTTTCAGTGTTTATCCTTAAAAGAACACCCAAGAAACAGAAACTGCATTATTTAAACTATGAAGTGGGGTGTTTCTGACAATTTCAAAACTTTTCTAATGCAAGCACATGCTGAGTTGAGAGATTTGTCCAGTTTGACCCTGTTCTGCAAACAATTGCAGTAACAGATGCTTCTGGTAAAAACAATTCATTAAAAAAATTCCCCAAACCTCTAATGTACATCACAGAAAACAGACACTGATCACTTAGTTATAAAAACCTGGCAAGCGATCTTCTTTTGCTTTTTTTTCAGCAGCTTCAGTTTCCACAACCGCTCAGTTTGTACAAAGAGTGGTTGTGCACATCCAGTCCTACCCTCGAGTAACTTCTAAACAATTCTGGCTTTCCTCACTCTGTTTACCTCTTCTCTCTGATGCAGCCCCAGCATGTGACTCCTGAAGGAACTGGAGCATTAGTCAAGACCATAGAGAAAACCAAAGAATCCACGTACAGCCACCAGTCAGCTTTAGCAACTGCTGCACTTGAAGGGCTGGTTTTGACATACCTGTGGGGACTTGTGAGAGCGCCAGCTGTACTGGTGACTGTGGAGACTAGCCAGCAAAATATTTTCATCAGTATCCACCTGGCCAAACCGCAGTGTCTCTTGTGTGTCATTACAGATCACAAAATGGCTGAAGACCAACTCCTCTGCCTCAGGGCATTGGTTCTGAAAGGAAAGGGATATGAAAGCCAGTAAGCATCAGATTAACTGCAAGACATTTGGCAGCTGTCTGCCCAGTGGTGACTGTTACAACACAGAAATGCTTCAAGATCTCTCGCCATTAGCTTTGGTCTCACAGTGCTCTACTCTCTGCAAAACAAGTATTTGGTTGACAATATATGTCCTAAGACTTAATATATTTCACTTTATGCAAAATACTTACTTCACGTTTCTGTAATGCAAATCTTAGAGATTTAAAACTACGATAAAAACTAGATTTCTTAACTTGTGTAAAAGACTTCAATGAAATTACATTCAGTGGGAAATTACATGTCACGTAGCGCAGATAGGGCACTACAGGCTGAGCAGAGAGGCACAAAGAGGTTTCTCCATGCTTGAAAACTGATCTTTCAGGCCGACAAGCTGCACTTCCTCTTCCCCAGCGGCTGCGTCTACTTTGAAATGTTGCTGTGGGTCAGTAGCAGCAGACCCCCTCTCTCCTGATACACCACTTAAAAAATATCTAGAGAAAAAGCAGGAGTCATGGAGAGAGCATTCTCACAGCTCCACAATGCTAGTTTGAAAATGCATCATGAAATATGACAGTCTAATAAGAAAAATCAAAAACTATCGCAGGTTTTGAAAGTATTTTAGATTTTGCAATACTTTTTCTCCTGTCTGCACCATCCTTCCATCCCTCTCTTTCTGCTTTTCATCTGACTGCTTATTACACTGTTGACGCAATGAGGCTATATGATAGTCATAAAAATAACCAGAGCTACAGGTCTTCTGCCCCTGAAGGCATGAACTATAATCCCCCATACGAAGAGGTCAAAGTGTGACTGACAATTTGATTTAGAGGTCATCTCTCATATATTTCTGTCCTAGTCACTACTGGGCTGGCACCTTCCACTTGCAAGCAAATGTCTAGCAACCGCAACAATTACTCCAAGAAAGGAAAATTTTGATAGCCTTCATGCAACTTAATGGGTATAACAAAAAGAATTATCTTCTTGTGCTTTTTGTTACCTCTTTTTGATCCATCTTTCCTAGTACACACTTCTGACAACATTTATTTTTGTTGGTTTCCTTCTCTCCACAATACAGCCCAGCTCCTCTTTTCTCATCGTTTTTTCCCATGACATTTTCTGTAAGTTATGAAATGTCCATGGTCTTTGAGAGCTGATTCTGTTTCCCCTCCTTGCCCTCTCAGCAGATCTTTTAAATGGACATAATGAACCTAGCACTTTCTCTATCTATGATCATATGGGTCTCTACTTCTTTGATAACAATGTGCCTGTTAAGCCTGCAGAAATTCAGAGATCAAACAAGAAGAAAAATGTTTCCTCATAGATCCCTATGGATCCTTAGTTATCCACGAATAAAGGTTTGGTACATTGCTTGTAGCACATTCCTACGTGATACATGTGGAACAGATTTTCTGAAAAGTGAAGCGTGCAAGGTATGTCCAATTTAGCATCCTTGAATGCACGTTCACTATCGTTATTAACTTCAGAAGAACCTAAGGTGCATGTTTACAGGCAGGTTGTGATTCCTTTTGTGACTGAATGTCAGAGTGGTTGGCTGGGAACATTTGGGCAAAAAATTATTCACCATAGGAGTATTTAACCATGACAATATTTAGATTAAAGCTTCTCTCCCACTCTTATGAATTCTTGTGCATAAGGTCAGGTATCTTCTACGAAACAAGAGTCTCATGAGCATAACCAAAATATCACTTTTTCAAAGCAGTAAAACTCATTACAGAGCAATATGTCTGCGTTGCATTCAGTGGCAGATCTGGGTATGCTAAAGGCTGACATTTTACAGGGCCACTTCAGAGTGCAGAGCTTATTTTGGCATTTTCTAAGTGGTGGATCTATGACTTTTTACTGTCAAGCTGCCATACCCACATGCCCATAAGTCTACCACAAATATATATATTTTCCTGTTACAGCTTTGCAAAATGTTCTTTTCAGAAGACAGTATTTACTGTCTGCTGAGCATGTTGTTAAAGTGAAACCTAGATATAACTCCAGGGGAATTTAAGAAATTTTTTTTTTACTCCAATATATTTTCTTGCTGATCACAGAATCACAGAATCATTTTGGTTGGAAGAGATCTTTTGAGATCATCAAGTCCAACCACTCACGCTGCACTCCCAGGTCACCACTAAGCCATGCCCCTCAGCACCACATCTACACATCTTTTAAACACCCTCAGGGATGGGGACTCCACCACTTCCCCCAGGCAGCCTGTTCCAATGTTTCACTACCCTCTCTGTAAAGAAATTTTTCTTAATATCCAACCTAAATCTCCCCTGGGGCAACTTGAGGCCATTTCCTCTCCTCCTGTCACTTGTTACATGGGAGAACAGACCTACCACCACATCACTACAACCTCCTTTCAGCTAGTTGTAGAGAGGGATGAGGTCTCCCCTGAGTCTCCTTTTCTCCAGACTAAACAACCCCAGTTCCCTCAGCTGCTCCTCATAAGACTTGCTCTCCAGACCCTTCACCAGCTTTGTTGTCCTTCTTTGGACACGCTGCAGCACGTCAATGTCCTTCTAGCAAGGGGCCCAAAACTGGACATGGTATTCGAGGTGCAGCCTCAGCAGTGTTGAGTACAGGGGGACAATCACTTCCCTCCTCTTTCTGGCCACACTATTTCTAATACAAGCCAGGATGCCGTTGGCCTTCTTGGCCACCTGGGCATATTTAGATGGCTGTAGACCAGCACCCTCAGATCCTTTCCTGCTGGGCAGCTTTCCAGCCACTCTTCCCCAAGCCTGTAACATTGCAGGGGGTTGTTGTGACCCAAGTGCAGGACCTGCAGAGTCCCAAGTTGTTGAGACCCAAGTGCAGATTATGCAGAGACTGGAAGAACAACATCTGAAGATGATGACCTTTCTTCTTCTTATCTGACTAACTAAACAAGTTTCAAGTAAGTTAATACAAGCTGTAGGTTCTTGCACTTTCTGGAGGGAAAAGAGACTCTAGCAAGTTTTTGGTGTGCATAGAACTCCTAAATTGTACTGGGGGAATGTTATCCCACTAGGGATTATTAACAGACTTGAACACATTTTGATGCTGGTGAAAGACTGCCATTAATCATTAGTCTTAAATGCTAGACTTACTACTCGAATCCACTGCTTTTACCAGCAATGCTTCTCAAAGTTAAGCAAAAGAAGTATTTTAAGCTCAATTTTATAACAGTTCCAAAGTTTTAACCAAGGAAACACCAAGATTTGCATAATAAGTCATTGGTCCATGCTGCCAGTCTGAAGAGAGCTGATGGCTGAAGGCTTGATGATAACAGCTGACTCAAGGATCATCAAGGAAGCCTGGGGATGCTTTAGCTCAGTATGGCAACTACACACTGTACAAGCAGGGTTCTAGGCAACTTTTATTCTCCTTGCAGTAAATGCAGGAGATTTTTTCCCAGACAGAATACCATCCATGCTTCTCAGTCCCTGAGGAGCTGCAGCAGCTCCCTGCACTCATCACAGGGAACTGGATCCCAAATTTGCTGCTGAAGTCTGACAGTAGAAGCTTCTAGGGCAAGCAGAAGGGGAAAAAAAAAAAAATCAGCAAAAGGATGGAATAAAGTAATGGTGATTGATAAAAGAGTGTAGAGAAACCAGACATAATAAACCCAAATAAAACTAGTTGATTTGTGTGGCTGAGTGACTCTGGGTGCTGAACACACCTAAGTGTGGATTAGGAAAAAAATTCCCTCTCTGAATTAAAACTGCAAATCAAAAGAATCAGCAGAAGATCAACAGCCTGCATCAGATACAGATTAGGGTCAGTTCCTGGGGGACAATTTCCTGCCCCTATTTAGATCATTTTTCAGCTGTTCTTTTCGCTCAGAGAGGCCTGGAAAGTGTCTCTCCTTTATTGGGCTTTCAAATATTTTGTGAATTCTATTCAGACAGGGGAAAAACATCTCATATAATACTAGTCAGCAGGCTTTCCCTGTCTCAGGACTTTCTGCTCAGGTCTCAGCTCACAGCTATTTCAAAGCATTTCTGGATCTGGAAAAAAAAACCCCATCAAAGCCTAGGCCTTTTTCTATGCACAAAGTTATTTTCTGTGTACTTCACAAGCTACCGAAGACCTGTGCAAGCCTCCCCCCCGCTCTCTCTCTTATACTCTCTCTCTCTCTCAATCTCTATCTTACCTAGTAGTGATTTAAGCAATTTCTTATCTCCCTCAAAGTTCCTCTAAGAGAAAAGAACATTTTCCTTCAGTTTAAACTTAATTCTCATGGTAGTATCCTGACATTATCAGCTAGAAAGTTAAACTGAAGCTACATGCAAATTTTCTGTACTCTTTTCCTTTGTTCTTTGTGCTTGTGGTAGAAGGATGGGAAAACTACTGTGATCACAGATGTCATTTTGGCTGATCCCAGTTCATTAAGATAACTTATGCAACTGCCAACAGAAAGGTTAAGCACCATGCAGACCTCCAGGAAAAGAAGTTCTAATGGTTTTAAGCAGGTTTAAATCAGGAGCTTTTATAACTTCTGAGGTGTTTAGGAAAACACTGCAGTGCAAGACCACAAAGGACTAGGTTTTTTCCCCAGGAATACCCACTTAGTACCATACCTGGGAAGCTGTATTCTCAGCTGACAGTGTCTCTAGAGACCACAAAGCATTAATGCTACAAAAGAATTTGTGAAGGATTAAATGCCCAAATAAAGGAGAAAAAAACCAAACATCCCCCTCCTCATGTATATTCACACAAGACATGCATTTCCTATCTCACTTGATACCCTGTATGTTGTTATTAAATAATGAAACGAGTTTAATAACAATCTTGAAGTTCCCTGCCCAGTTATTTGGTTATTAAAACCGTTAGTTCAGCTTTGCATTTAGATGTGCATTAGCCTGTTACTGCTTGTATTTAAACAGGGATTTCAGATTAGACAGTGAAATATGTCAAAAGGGGAAACTTTTTAAAAGTGCTAATCCTCTCAGATTTTCAGCATGTGATTTAGAAGTATAAAGCAAGTTGTATGCCTGGTATTTTTTAGGCTTAAGCTACTTTAAAAATGTTCATCATTACTTAAACAAAAACAACAAAAAAAATCAGTCTATATCTAGGAAACGCAGACACTGACAGAGGCTTCTGTTAATCCTGAACTCTTGACCTGAAGGTGCAGGGCCAAAACATTTCATGCTTCATCTGTCTGTCCACTGACTACAACGTCACTTGTTTCAGATATTAGTCCAGTTAAAATATGTGGAGAATTCAAATAACCTTTCCTGCTTATTAAATTCACGCTTCTAGTTGGCAGCATTTATACTGTATTTTGTGTTAACACCAAACATCAAACAATTCTTATCTTTGGGAAATTCAGTCCCTCCCCTGCAGTGGGTGCCACCCCTCCCAGTCCGGAGGTAAAGCCACATTCAACATATCTTGGTAACAACTAATTTAAAAAGCTGTTTTGAATGCACTTGTGCGTTAACTGTTCCGTAATTTCAAAGCGATGCAAGGTTTTAATCTCGAATACTCAGGGCTAGATATCCACCACATCAGAACATGGTGGCAAGTACCCTTGACACGAGAGGAAACGAGAAAATTACAGCAACAATTACAGAAGTGTATCCTCCTGTGGCTCCTGTTAACATTGCCAAATCCATGTATAAATCAGTACCAACTATTCATAGAATGTACCTGTCAGCAATATACTATGCGACATATGGCTCTACTTAATCAAATATACAATTCCATTTTTTCAACCCAGAATATTCCTTCAAGGCACAGAGTAGTCAGTCAGCCATTCACACTGTGATGTGGTTTAAAACATTTAAATATTTATGCGCCGTATTTTATTTATATGTATAGCTATGTCTGAGAGATCTCTTTTTTTTTTTTTTTTTTTTTTTTTATCCTAAGAGGAAACTGACCTTTCTGAAGGCCATTTTGCAGTAGTTGCCACACATGTCTTAGATGAGGGACTAGTACTAAGTCAGAAATATTTTGGGTTTAAACTGCCTACCAAAGACTCTCTTATACTTTCTGTTTGTTTTTTATTAAAAGCATTGTTCAAAATATGACAAAAACCAGAAATTGGAGCTACAAAGATTTTTGTCCACATTGATATTTGAGCCAGCTGTAAAGATTTAAATCACACTAGATCTTGTTTTATGAATGTCCTTTTGCAACAAGAAAAGCATGGAATGCCCTTAAAAATTTTTTTTTTTTTGATATAAAACAGATGCTTTATCCTTTTTTGGGGGCTTTGTTATTGTAGTGCCATGATAGGTAATTAATTCCCAGGCTCCACATAGGTCTTCAGGCAGATGAAGAGAATGATTTGATTTCAAGGCTATAGTGGAGTAAGCGAATTACAGGCCTTTGAGGGGTCATTGCAGGAACAAGGTTTCTTAAACTGGGACTGGCTTCAGCTGTTAATACTGCTTGCACAGAATGTAATGTGAAACTAGTGTTGAACTTCAGTAAGAATAGAAGTAGTAGCTGGAAACAATATGCTCTACGGCTCAGACTGATCTGTGCTTCTGTATCAAGCATCACTCACCTTTTCATAAATTAATGGAATATTATGCATTTCAAGAAGAAGATTCTGATTATTCTGATATAAATCCATGTAGTTTCACTGAACACAAGCAGTTCTGGCTACATTCACCCTAACGTAGAGCATTCATTGTCTCCTAACTTTAATCGCTGTCATGGAATTAATGTTTGTTAGTAAAAAACAATTTTAGTGTAAAAGAAACCTTTTACACGTTGGAATATTTTTAATGAATGCAGTTGGTATTCTAATTTTCTATTAAATTAATCACAATAGCTACATTTTTTCTCACTATTGTATTTGCATACCTGCTGCCAAGCTTGAATTGCTGTATTTAGAGAATGAAGTGCATATTGGCCAAAGCTGATGAAAATGGGGTCCACCGTTATCGTGCAGTCCAATAGCCTTCCTACCGTGCTGCTGGAAATAGCAATCTGCCCCCAGATTTTGAAAGGTTTCACAACACTCTGCATAGTCACGTTTCGGCACTCCAAAAGTTTACACTCAGCTCGAGTTGAAAACTGGATCTCCTGGAACATCGACTTATCGCTCCACTGACGAAGATACACATGAGGCTCATCAAGGGAAATTATCACGTATTCTAGTTCAGATGGCATGTTTTTATCAGATGAAAATGGCTGAAGAAACCTTGTTGGTGCTGCAAAGTAAAAGAACAAGTCTAGAACACCACCACTGCCACAATCTACACGGTTTTGTTAACTGTGTTTTAACTGCTTGTACACATGATGAAAACAAGTAAAATTCATAAAAGTCGACATTTCTGAAATCTGAGATTAATCCTGTTCACATCATTTATTAGATGTAAAATAGAACTGTAATTAACAGCAGCTGCAAACAAAAAATATCTGCAAACCAAAATCTTTTCATGGTAAATAGACCAGCTACCCAAACTGCTCCACCTACACACTGCACAATACTTCAGGTTGTCACTTATTTGGAGCAGAGACCCTATTTCTGTGAGAATTTTTGCTATAGTAGATGAATATGATATTCCACACATAGCACATTACAAATACCACAAAAATTAGCAATATAATATTTGCTGACAAGTGACTGTGCAGGCTAACAGGCTCCACAATGAAAATTGTCTTTGCTGCAACTACCGGGAGTTCAAGACCACAAACCCACTGAATGCGACATATTGCCCCATAATACTAGAAATTGAACAAAACAGTATCCTGAAACTAATGCATGAGAAATATATAACAAAAAAGATTTCATTGCATTCACACAAGTCTCAGTCCTGCGAAGTGCTGAGCGCTGTGGCAGCAGACACTGCAAGGCACGCACAGCACTTGTGTAACAATAAGCATGCAAGTATTTCCATTGATGTTATTATTTATGTTGCTGGAACTACTCGCATGCTTAAAATTAGCATAAGCTCAAGAGCTCTACAGATTTGGAACCAAAACACTCATCACTTTCCAGGACCAAGCCCTGATATTCTACAAAAGCAAAATGGATACAATCAGTTGTGTGCTCCTTTTGCATATAACACAGCACAACGGAGCCCCAAAACTTAAGGCTTTTAGGTGCTTTTAGCGTCAGCATAAACTCAGTTGCTGGTGAAAAATGAAACAGCTGGGTTTGATTTTAATCTGATTTTTGCTTTTTGCAGTATGTGTAATTTTAAAGATCGAGCATGCGGAATTGGCGTGTGATAGTGAAGAAGATTGTGTCCTGATAGAGGTAGTTGATAGACAAGATATTATTTGCTAGAGGCTGAGTGTGAGTCTTGGTATTATTTGACAATGAATTTTATAATACTCACAGAAACACAAAAACTACTCACGAGGAAAGCTGTCCCTGTCAAAATTATCTATGATATTTGCTCATCTTCCATGGAAAGCATTCCAGGCATTTGAAAAATCAGACAATAATCTAAAGACCTCTTGGAATGTATGTGCTGTTAATGCAGTGACAGAGAGCACTGAACAAAACCAGATGTAGCTCCAAAAGTGATCATAATTGAAATAACAGTTAAATCTGCGCTTCTCAGAGCTCTTTCAAGGAATTCTTACTAAGAGGGTTGCAAAATCTTCACATATTTTAATAGTACTGGTAAGATGCTGGAAAATTTAGAAGATCAAATTAATTCACTAAGATGGCTCAAAACTGAAGCGGCACCTGCTGTCACTAATCAGACTAGGAAGAACAGATGGCTCCTGCAGTTACCCATTCCGGAGGGAGGAAGGGGGCTGATCAGCCAGCCCCACCGCCTACTGCATGTACTTTCGCAATGCACAGAAGTAATCAGTTCTACCCTGACGTCTGTAGCACTGGTGGCTGTTGGTGATTATTTACTTTGAGAATGCCCGTTGGAACGAGGAAATGGGGACTACACACAGCAAAAGAGAGATTAAGCACCATGTATGGACTATAGGCTTTTGTTATCCTAATAAAGGAGTACATACCTGTGCCTAGTTGATCAAGATGATGGCAGAGGTGGACTTCCAAATAAGTAAATTGGATCAACACACTTAGTGATGGCACAAACCAAGGAGTAAAACAGGAGTCAATCCTGGTACAGGCTGCTAATGCCGTGGGGGTTACAAGTTGATCGCACGCGCTTTGTGAGCCAGAATCGCTCTCTGAGCTGCAGAAGGTAGATAACAAAGTGGTAGTTCAGCACTTCCAGGATTTTATCGCTTTACGGTAGGACTTGACTGTGTGCTGTGCTGGTTTTCTGACACAGCCACTGTCATTTTTTCCTTTTAACTACTGACACATGTACTTTTTCCCAAGCAGAACACAGATGACAAGATTGCAATCCAACAACGCTTTTATCACGCTGCACTTTCCATTTACAAATGCTTGAATCACAGAAGCAAAGCATATTTACAGGAAATAAAAAAAATAATATACCAGCTATCTTTAATTGCTGAAATAGCTAAACAGAGTACCTTGCCATTGTTAAAGCTACGAGAACGAGCTGAAAGTTAATCTGGTCAAGACAATGATTTTTTCATTTTGTTTTAAGGAAACCAACTCACAACCATCAAACTACTTCTATGCATAAATCCTGTCCCTGAAAGCTTGCTTTCCTTTGCCCTTCACACACTTGCTGAGTGTTATAAGCTCAGTCTGGAGCCTTTTATTAGCATCTATTACAACATATGAACGATACATTTAAAATGCCACTCCACTGATATTTTTTCATAGCCGTTCTCCTGACACCATGAATTTCCAAGCATTATCTTTCAGTCTCTTGAGAGAAACTAACACTACATCACAATACTATAGGTTGCTAAGACACCACTGAAGTACAAATAAACTTTCTAATTTAAGCCAAATCTATCCATTATATTCCTTATTCTCTCTCCCTTTGCAGTCTGGCACTAAAGACTTCAAGTTTAAAAGCACAGCCTTGATTTAAGAAAACTAAGTCCACATCCTCAGTCAAATAGCCCTTTTATTTTTTAAAATAAAATTTAACGTAGGATTAACTAAGGCCAACTTACTGTTTTTATCAGAAATTAATTAACTTTAAAAAGCATTGTGAATATATTTTCTTTGACATGTCAAAGATATTTTAAACTCAAACACAAGTTTAAATTTGAACATTGGCTTTCAAAGTAACATGTCTCAAACTTTTAGGACCAAATTCTTCATCATTTCATGAGTGTTACTGCAAAATTATGCACAAATATAGTAGGTACTCAAAACATTCAGCTGCAAATGTGCAGAATTCCATGGACAGGTAAATTTATCAGCACTATTTTGTGTCAGAGTAGCTAGTATGGTATTTATTTATGGAGCTTTAGATTTACAGACATAAATTAAAATACTTGTGCAGCACTAAAACCCAACTCAATATAGCTAATTATCAAAGAATCAAGACAGGATATCCAGAATCATAGAATGCTTTGGGTTGGAAGGGACCTTTCAAAGGTCATCTAGTCCAACCCCCCTGCAGTGAGTAGGGACATCTTCAATTAGAGCAGGTTGCCCAGAGCTCCATCTTACCTGACCTTGAATGTTTCCAGGGATGGGACATCTACCACCTCCCTGGGCAACCTGTGCCAGAGTTTCACCACCACCATTGTAAAAAATTTCTTCCTTTTATCTAGTCTAAATCTCCCCTCTTTTAGTTTAAAACCATCACCCTTCATCCCGCCACAACAGGCCTTGCTAAAAAGACTGTTCCCATCTTTCTTAAGCACTGAAAGGCTGCAATAAGGTCTCCCCAGAGCTGTTTCTTCTCCAGGCTGAACAACCCCAACTCTCTCAGCCTGTCCTCATAGGACAGGTGTTCCATTCCCACTGATCATTTTTGTGGCCCTCTCCTGGACCCTCTCCAACAGGTCCATTTCTTTCCTGTGCTGAGGACTCCAGAGCTGGACACCGTACTCCAGGTGGGGTCTCACCAGAGTGGGGTAGAGGGTGAGAATCACCTCCCTCAACCTGCTGGCCACGCTTCTTTGGATGCAGTCCAGGATACAGGTGGCTTTCTGGGCTGTGAGCGAACACTGTTGGCTCATGTCCAGCCTTTCATCCACCAGCTCCTCCAAATCCTTCTTCGAAGAGCTTCTCTCAATCACATCATCCCCCAGCCTGTATTGGTACCAAGGATTGCCCCAACCCAGGTGCAGAAGCTTGTACTTGGCCTTGTTGAACCTCATAAGGTTCACACAGGCCCACTTCTCCAGCTTGTCCAGGTCCCTCTGGATGCCATCCCATCCCTGAGGTGTGTCAACTGCATCACAGAGCTTGGTGTCATTTGCAAACTTGCTGAGGGTGCACTTGACCCCACTGTCTTTGTAATTGAGGAAGATATTAAACAGCACTGGACTCAGTATGGGCCCCTGAGGGACACCACTTTTCACTAGTCTCCATCTGGACATCAAGCCATTGACCACTACCCTCTGCAACGGATTAGATCGGTGAAGGATGAAACAGAGATCACTTAATCAGACTTCTAGCTGCATTTCTGTGCTTTACCTCTTCAAATTGCCAGTTTACATTTCAAAAATGGTGTCATAAACCTTTTGAGAACTGGCATCTTTGGAAATATTATACTTTGTGTTCACATGATAAAATACCTACGGGACTGGACTACAGTTAGAGAAATGGGATGCTTTGCTTTACCATGGAGACTCCATAGGTTGTTGAAACAAAGCACGGAAGCAAATCCAAAAGCCATCAAAAGTCATATGCTGATTTAGACCATTAAATACTTTTGAATCTGTGAAACTGGCTAGTTCTCACAGAATAAATCAATATTTTAAGAATTTTTGCTCATTGCACTTTGATTAGAAACAAGCTCAGGGACATATGGAATGAAAATAGAAAAGGTGTGCAAACAATTGTTAACCAAACTATGAGGAACTTAAAAAAAAATTATAAATAATTATAAATAATTATAACTATAATAATTATACCTAGAATTACATTCAGAATTGTGATTTAATTTGCACAAACTGCTGTAGAAAGGATATTTATTTCTGAAATTTGAGGTTTACTCTGAAAACTATAAATTTCTTTTCCTCAGAAACCTATTCCTTGAGTCATCTATTATTGACTCAGCATTTTTATTTCCTTAGATTTTTTTTTTTTTTGAGATGGATATTTTCATAAAATAAAAACCAAACAAAACCCTCCAAAGTATTTAGTCAAGTTTTATATACCTGCTTTTTATTTATTGAGCATTTTACTGTGATGGGACCATTGCTATTTCTCACTCGTAATCACAGTGATTAGAGGGCAACATGGTGAGTTTGATGCAGAAGGAAATGGGCCAGGAGCTTCACACCGGGGAAGTAATTTACAGCATTTAGCCATACTTTGCTCTGATTTTTCTGCCTGACAAGCAGCAAACCAAGTGGAGGTAATATTCTGGAACTTAAAATGTTGGGAACAAAAAGATTCAGAAGTGCTTTTTGTTTCCTCATGGAGAGCCACCTTAGAAACAAAAAGGCTCACCTCTGAAACAATCTCCCACCAAGCTTCAGAGTCCAACCACATGCTTAAAAAAGTAACCAGAGAGAAATAGTAAATGAGGGTGGGCAATGTTGCTTCCCGTGACAGAACTGGCCTTGCATCCTCTCCTGTGTTAGGGAGGGACAAGTGCTGGCGCTGCCACTTTCTCCTTCTACACTGCACAGAGCACAGAAATCAAAGACACAGTTGTTCATCACATGCTGTGCAGAAACAGAAAATAAAGCAACGTTAGCTGAGAACTCAGGAAGCTTTCTATTAAGTCTTGGTGAACAACAGTAGAAGCATTACTATCAGAGGTAGATCTGATCGTGAAATCAAAATTCGTGCTTTGAATGAATACAATTAAAAAAAAAATTCTCACATTCTCTTGGCTGCTTTGGAGCTACAAAATGCAGTGTGAACTGTCCTCAATTTTTCAGCTGGGAAGACAAGAAATAACCAGCTTCTACTGCTTTGTGTTTGGCACAGTATGCTGACGGATGGGGGTAGCAAAGCCAGAGGAAATTGTAAATAAAACTAACTTGACTTTAACACCCGAGATTTCTTTCTTCTTCTTCTTCTTCTTCTTCTTTTTTTTTAAATCCTGTGAAGTACCAGAATTTTTAAAATGGAAAATACCTACATTTGAAGTCATTCTATATTATAAAGTACGATAGTTTCACACCATGCAAAGCAGTTCAAGTTAAATACATGGCAACTGGGAACAATGACTTAACAGTGACCTGCATTATTCTTGTTATTTTAAGAGTGGAATATTTAAACCAAAGCTGCCATTTATGATGAAACCGCAACACAGAAAAAAAATCCACTGGGAAGAAGAAAGAGACCACTTAATTCATTTAATTTATGACTCAATTGCTGGTCTCAACCCAAATTGTTAGAGGTCAAAATCCAGTACATCATTTACTTTGAATAAAAGCTAAAACAATTAGCAAGAAACACGATCATGATTCCTCACTTTAGTTTTTAAAAAGTGGCAATTTAAAGCTTATTTAAAAGTTTTTGTACTTGTTTCATGGTTTGTATCTTAAGGCATTTTTAATTACTATTTCATATTAGTATGTCAGTGATTATAAAAATACTATTTATGTTACACGGGAGATGCACAAATATATAAAACATCTTGTAATCTGTTTAAACAAAGAATGATAAACCCCTCTCTCCCTGAGGGAGGGGCTTTAGTGTCTCACCAACCAAACAGAGCTTTAAATAAAAGTAATTTTTATTCTAATTTGCTAGTCCTGCAACATGAAAATTCAACCTATTAAAATAATTTAAACTATGATAATTTCCTTCTAATCCCCTATTTTAAGGTCTTCCACAAACAGTCATTTATGCCATAATAATTCTTTCCATAGACCTTATACTAGATCCCCAAGGGGGTGCTAAATTATTTCACCTTCATATTTGTTCATTCATTAAATAAACATTCATAAATGTTCATTCAAACCTTATACATTCATTGAATACTGAATGGTCTACAAAATTCTTAAAAAGAAACAACATCAACATATACTACGTCCTTAACCAGCTAGCGCCTTGATTTTTATACTTCTAATTAGTTCCTGATCAATCTCAGAAAGAGCTTGCATACCACAGGATTTGGAACATGACATCTTTACATATCCCCATATTCACTACTGGTTCATATACTTAAGCCTGACAGCTACTGCTCAACGAATCAGCTGTACCCACATCTTCTCAAAAACCCTGTTTTCCTGTCACATGAGCCACATAAGTTTCATACTTCATAATTTGTGTTGGGAATCAGTAATAAAGAACTTAAAACACAACATATGGTAAGGTACACAAGGTACTTAATACACTGGTATTAATAATTAGCATACCACAGAGGGTACCAGAGAAAAACCCTGCAGAATTTGAAGGAAAAAATGTTATCATTGAGCAGCAGCTGCATGCATATGACAGCTGTTAGAGAATGCCCCAAAACACAAGATCAAACTAAGAAAATAAACTTCAACAAGATGAAGCGTGTTATACTTTACAATTAATAGTGAATGAAATTTGCTACTCAGTCATACAGTTTCAGGATGTAATCAATGTCAAATCAACATGTGTCTCCAGCAAAACCAAGATTCAACTTTTAGACAGTCTTCACTTCTCACTCTCACTCACAGATCCCTCAGCCTTCAAGTCCCTGGTCTAACAGTTGGCACTAGCTTTAAGCACGGCCCCTTGTAGTTCTTCTCACAAGTCTGTATCTCACCTTGCTTTAGGAACAAACCTAACATGGAAATTTACCACGATATGGGGCAGTCTGTCTCTCTTGAAACCAAAAAGGTTTGGTTGGCATTTTTGTTCAAGTAGAATCCAGAATACATTTTAGGGTGCTCAGTCACAAGAAAATATCCATACTAGTAGCAATGTTTGTTTGATGAAGCCACAGTTTCAGCAACATTACCACTAACATGGACTTCCTATATGCTACTAGGGTCCTAGAAAGGTTGGCCTTCTCTGCAGGTCCACAGCGTCTGTCACCATGTCCTAAACAAGGCTTCGCTTTAACAGAACGTGACCCTTTGGGGCCTAACTGTTACCCTTAAACTTGTTCTGTAGCTGTAACTTTATGTATTTCAGTGCTTGTCAACTGCCTCAAAACCTCCAGGTTAGTGACGTGTGCCTGGCATGACTCGCTCTGTCTCCAAGAGATGGTGTGCCTCAAACACCATAGGTCACATCCTACCTCTGGGGAAAAGCTGCTCTTTTTCTGACCCGTCAAGTTTCTCTGAGAAGGACCACTCCGGGCTGGTCAGGACTACTTCTTCCACACCAGTCCTTCCTGCAGTCATCCTCAAGAAAGCTTGCAGTGCAGCCTTGTTTGAAGGTAGTATAGAGAGAGATCCGTTTGAATTCCCATCTGAAACTGCTGCTGAGAACAGGAACATAATCTTTGCTCTTCTCTGATTGAAATCAGAGGTTTTCCTCATGTACCCTCAGGTTTCTGGCTTCTGGATGGAGTTCACCCTAATCTTTAAAGTTCCAGTCTTCTGTTAGTTCACGTAGGTGTAAACTACACCTCTAGAAACTATTATAAATTCCTCAGGTCACCAGAAGTATCAGTACCAGTGACTCTGCAGTTGCTGTACACGTGCCTAAGGAGCTGGTAGTTCATGACACTTTCCCTTGACTTTCCTCTTACTCTTCTGTCTATTTACCTTCTAAGGCTTCAGGAGTGTGATGCATGTGTTTTGCTGCCTTCTCTCCTACTATCCCTATTCAGTGAACCGCTAATGCTTAATTCCAGTTCTTTCAGTTTCTGCTGTTCTCCACAGTCTGGAGAACTTAGTGCTTCTAATATTATTGCTGTGGACAGAACAACTGTCTTCCTTTGACCCTTCTGGTACCTCAAGGCCATTAGGATACTTCTACTCCTTTATAACTTGACACCCTGAGAGTGGTCACTACTGTGGAGCAGGACTGCAGCCTCCCAGCTGAAAAACTCATGAGTTTAGAACTTCTAGGCAGGTGAATTCATGTGCTGTAAAATATTTCTGATGTTAATCACATTCCAAACTGTTTCATATTGTTTTTCACTTATTTTTCATTTTAACCCCAGCCTCTTTCTGAACAATTGCAACTCATTAGCATAACAGAGCTCTCTGCATATAGTGGTGAACCCTATTTGAGCAGAAAACAATAAATGTGGTTACAGTGCCAAATGTAATGATGACAAAAATCTACTAAATTTCACTAGTTCATTTTCAGTTCCCCCCGAGTTCACATTTCTGTGGTGTTAAGCTGACCAGGAAGGCAATTTTGCCAAGGTCCCACATTCAGAGGAATTAACCTTGTCTAAAACACTTAACTTCTCAATGATGAAAATACATTCTTTCACAATTAACATCAAGAAATCATTTCCAACCTGATACTATTAATGGAAACCAGATGTTTAATTTTCTTCATTGATTTTCTTCATATTTCCCAATTTCTCTGAATTCAGTAGCTTCACGTAACTTGTGTGTGGATGCTACACACTCACTCAAGCATGTGTTCATACACAGGCAGTAACAATCACCAAATACCAATGATCCAACAGGTCATTCTCGGTTTTCCGCTCTAACTATAAAATGGTAAGAAGGTCTTTGAAAGCAATTCCACTGCTATTTGTGGAAAGAACTTGTACTCATTTCTTCTTACTCTACATATTAACCAAAACTGAATTACTGTCATTCTACACCGTTTCCAGCTGTAAACATAATGAAAAATGGATCCTCCGTGTTTAAAAACACAGATTAAATTTTTTTATTGTTAGCATAGTAAGCAAGCTGTGTGAATAATAATGTAATGCTCTCGAAGTACTAATTTTGTTAATATGCTTATAATAGACACTTGGCTTATTTTTGACTTGCACTGAGGTCAAAATAAAGGTGACATACAGGGAGTACGTAGAAGAAGAATGTTTACTACTCCATTATACAATGGATTGCACCTCATCCTTCTCTTGTTAATTGGCTGTTTTCACTGCCTTATCAGCTAAGAGGCTTCAGGATATGGCCCGTTCGCCTTCACTTTTCAGTAATCCTTGTGTTCAGAAAATGAATGAATAGGATGCTGCCAGCGCGCCTGCAAGGGTAAAAGAGAGCTCTTTTTGTGCACACTGCATGCCCTTGTGTGAAGGTGAACTACAGTCCGAAGCTCATTTAAGACCAGCTACTCTTACCGCATATGAAAACAGTATCTTATTTCCCAAGTCTCTTGAAAAAGATCTCTCAAGGGTGTAGCATTAGATTTCTGTTTTCCCCTCCTCCTTTAAAATTACCTTTGGTCATCAGCCACATTCTGACTGCTGTTCAGGACAATCCGCCACAGATCGGAGGCTATGAGCTCTTTCTGATCACTCACAAGGTTGACACTGGGCAGCTGTAGTTCACAGACTTTGCTTTCTGATAGACTGAATTCCCGGAATGCAACAAATGATTTCTGAAGCTCATCCCAGTACTCCAAGCTGCAAGGAACCTGTGATAAAAGGGAGAAGGCATAATTACTTCATGCTTGATTGCAAATATAATGGGATTTACTGTACATGCTAGAAGTGCAAAACTAACTAGACTAAACAAAAGTAAGCTGTCATATAGAAAATCAGAACTGCAACTGTTAGTCAGATTCTGTGCTGTCTTGACTCGTGTTTAGAACGTCATTGCAGTATAACACCTCAAACTTTCTTTTACTGGGTACAGAAAAATCTACTTGTTCCACAGTACCCAAGAATAAGAAAGACAGTTCAACTAATCATTATTTATATTATGCAGCTAAAAAATCCATTCAATGTCATCACATCATGGTATCAAGGGCACTCTAATAATCATTACAATTTTTTTAACTTGAACTAGCTCTTTTAAATTTATTATGTAACAAAATACCAATTTATTAATTACCCATTTATTGTCATACTAAAATGATCAAAGATGCAGCATAAAAATTATAGGCAGCACAATGCAATGTGGTGGGCCAACACTAAATAAAATCCTGGGACAAATCATGAAATACTTGTAAGCACATGATCTTTTTTTTCCATGGGATATGCTATTTAGACAACTGTGTGATTTTGAGAACCCATACCCAATAAATATATAGTTGCTTCTGTTTAATCACATCACTCATTTTAAGTCTGTAAATAAGCCATTTGGATTATTCCTGGATACACCACTGAACTGAAGAGAATTAGAGACATTTCTTAAGACAGGAGCAAGCAAATTTTAATAAAAGCATAGATTTTGAAGAGTGGTTGTCTTTTTTTTTTTTTGATAATAGCATGAAAGTGAGTATGAATTTAAAACAAATGCACACTCACTAAAATATGATGATTTTAGAATTAAGATACAGAAATCTACAGTTATGACACTTGTACGTGCTCAAGAAATATTAAAAGTCAAGTTGACATAAAGCAAATAGTAAAAAAGCGCATGTGTATGTGCTATTACCTTTTTTATCTCTGTGTTTCAGAGTATAGATATTCACATATAAATAACTAGGGAAAAAAGTAAGAATGTGGTAGAGATGCAAGTAAATCCAGGCACAGCTAGAAAAAGCTCTGTAAATATTCTTTGTTGTTACCCAGAAAGGGGTATAATGCACATGGAGGTGACAGCAGGTTGATTAATTAACAGGAATGAAGGTTAAGAAGGAAAATTCAGGGAGCTCAGTAGTTCAGGCTGGGGAGGGCAAAGGGAACATAAATAATCACCAAAGAATTCTGGAAGAATTAACATCTGGAACCACAGAGCCTGAAACATGGATTTTTACTACATCTCTCAAGTCACAATAATACCTGAAGATTGAAAAAAGCAACGACAGTCCCTAAAATTTTTTTAAGTTGGAGGGAAAAATAAAAAGAAAAAAGTACCTGATAACTGCCAGCAAAACTCTGATGTCAGCAATGTATATAACATAGACTAGCATAGCAGTATCAGTCAGGAGTGCTGATTTAATTTCAAAGACTAGAATCTGAGAAAAAGGGATTGTTTTAACATCAAAAAGCACACATCATACACGTAAAGATAGCAACACATTTGTTTATAATCTGCATATTCAATTGGAAATGGTGAAGATACGTAAATGTCAGCTGGAAAATTACGAGGCAGTATGATGATGCCCAGAAAAAGCAAATGCCACCCTGAGAGTCATCAGGTACGATATTTCCAAAAGTGAGGGACAAATATTAATTGGCTTATGTAAGACACCAGTGGGGCCTCCTCTGGAATATGGCACATTTCCAATTCTTCATGGTAAAATTGTATTTAACCTCTACTGGGCTCTGTGCAAAGTTGAGGACCAAACGAGGGAAAACAAAGGTAACATGATTGCTCTGCCCAGAAAGCTCAGGAAAGAAACAGTTAATAAGAGGAAAAGGTCTATAGAAACTATGGGTCAAAACCAAGTTGCTCTTGGAATAAAAGTTTAAGACTAGAAACCTGAATAGAAAAAGATACAGAGGTTTGAGGACAGCCTTGGCGCTCTTGACAGCTGCTTTTAAAGGGCTGATTTGTTCATAAAATGGAGACAGTGACAACCATTGCTCTGACTGGAGAAGGCTGGGCTTGATGACCCAGAAAACATCTTTCTTGATTCCCTGTTGCTAACTCTACAATGGTAGAATATGAGGCAATATATAATACTCTACAATGGTAGAATATGAAGCAGCAATATGAAATATTACACTATTGTCTTTGTAGCCATACTTCAAAGTCACACTGTATTTATTCTTTTTGCTCTTAGTGTTACTATAGAGTTTAAGATTTCTTCAAAACTTATCAGAGTTAAAGTATTTGAACAAACACTCAAAAGTACGATACCAGAGTAATGTTCCTAATCTTCAGCTATGGATATACCCAAGGAATTTCCCTATGTTAACTATGAACATATAAACAGCAATTGGCATCATTCACTATCTTTCATACTACATTGTGGAGTCATACACACACACACACACACTTTTTTTCGAAACCTCCACAGTCTCCACTGGTGATAAAACATTTCATTTTATTTTAAATCTTGCAATACTTGGCATATTTCCTTTAACATAAGGACTTGGAATTATATCATTACAAAAGGATCTGCATAATTTCTCAGAAAAGGTTGCAAGCCTTTCATGGTTGCACAGGTACTTCTACATACAGCAGTATGTATTTCTGCATATTGATAAATCTCAGTCCATAAAATACCTTGAGACTTTTTGGGAGTCTGATTCAACATATTTGAATACTTTGTTTGGTCTTGTGCTTCCTATTCCCTATCTACACCTAAGTTATCTTTTCTTGTCAATGCTGTTGGGTAACGTGTGCAACAACAGCATTTAAAGCCATCCTATTATCTAGGATATCTAGTTATTTCTTTTAGATTACATCTCACAACAAAACTTTCTTTTAACATGCAAGTCTCCCTAATGAGAATCTCGCAAAATTGGCTCAGAATGGGCATGTTAAAAGAGGCTAAGCAAGGTGATGAAATCTTTTCCCACTAAGATTAATGAGCTGGAAGAACAAGTTAAAGAGTACAGTAAAGGTATTTAGTGAGTGGCACTACAATACGAAAACCATAAAACTATTGGTAAGGCTAAAGGAAAGTAATATAGAGAGATTGAAAATAAAGGCAGACTGAAGCTTGGAAAAAAACCCAAACCAGATTTCACATATGCTGTTTAAACAAACAAACAAACAAAACAGTAGGTACTTCAATACTTCCACCCACTCAGTAGGTGGTGGAACTTCTACTTAGGCTCTGGTATAATCTAATATAGAGCATTCCATTTTATGAACTTCATGGTAACCTCTTAAGCAAATTATGAAGAATTTGGAAAGGCACAGGAATGACCCCTGGACTCAGCAGTATGCATAGCCAGAAAGAACATATCACCTACCAATTAAAGCAGGCTGGTAAGCATGTTGAAAAGATTATTACTCTTTATTTTTGCTCACGATGTTTTTCCTAACTGTGTTGTAATATGTCAAGGAATCTACCAGAGCAAGAAACAGTATGCTTCAAGGCATATGCACATCAGAAGTAAAAAGTCAAAGACACACTTTATGTGATTGCTTATACAAAATACAGCTGATGCTTTGAGATTGTCCAACCTGTAAGCTTTCTAGTTTGAAGCTTGCAAAAGACTTAGTTGACTTAGAATCTTTGATTCCCACATATCTAGCTTTATTTGTTCTAGGGGGTTTATTACTAATGCCTGATCTGGATAAGTTTAGGAAAGATGGTAGCTCTGGGCAATATTAGCTGCCAAAAATAATAGTTACGAAAGCCTGGAAATGGGCTATAACACCAGAACTGAGTCATAGCAATGGGAATAAGTGAATTAGCTGCAACAAAAAAAATCCCCATATGTAGAATTAAATATGGTACTTTTACCTTAAAATATTTGAATAAAACCTAAGCATTAATTTGGATAATCACTACCTCTTAGAAAAGGTAACTGCTAGGGCTGCCTCTATAAAACTAAACACTCACAAAGCATATCTAACCACAATTTACTTGCTAAACAACAAGCATGCTTCTTCAACAGACAGTTCTGCATAGCTTTTTGCTTTCTTTCCTAGACCTCAAAGAAAGTTTTAATTGCAATGATTTTATTCACATGTAAAATGCAAACAGTGCCATTACTGTACAGCTCCTGTCACTTACATGTGCATAAAACTACTATTTAACAATGGGCTGAGATATAACCAAGAATCTCCAAATTCTGTTTTGCAAGAAAACCATGTAATATGGCACAAACACTTATTTAGAAGGATGATTATGGCAATATAGAGCAAAAGAGCAGTCAAATGCTTTTTTTTTTTCAACAGCATTAACAACAGAGATCAGAAGCAGAAGTGAAAAGCTACATGATATCAGCCTAAACTCTAAGTCCTAAAAAAACCTGTTAATAAGATAAATACATTTTTAAAAAAGAGAATTTGAAGGTTCCTCCTTTTTGTCTTTACTGATGTGGACCATAGACACGGGAGGTCTGAAAATTGTGTGGCACTGTTCTGGCGAAGAACGAAAATCGTGTATTAGCAATTCTGATAGGAAGGAAAGCAGTTGCCTCTGAGCAACAGTTCCAGTTCTCGCCCCCTGTGAGTAGAGGACACAAAGAAACAACTCATCTGAAATATTTGTCTTGAAGCAGAAATCTTTTCAATTAGGAGAGTGTGGATTCCTGCACTCTGTGAATCTCTCATTTCACTCCATTTCAAGGAAAAAAAAATCTTCATAACATTATGCTAACATAGACATTATGAGTATCACCTCTGTGAACATAAATAACTCTCTACAAATAAAACCTGTCTAATATGAGCAGAGCTGAATCTCCATCATATACATTACAAAAAAACCCCCCAAACCCAATCAAAAAGGAGGTTGAATACCCTCTTAAAAACCTGCATCCTTCAACTCATTCCCCGCACGCTTGTTAACCTATCAGCAAGATAGTATTAACACAAACACAAAGTATTCCCACTAATGCAGCACAATGTGATAGATAGTGTTTTTTTCTGATTCATCATGTATTGTGTCACACATTATCTATACCAGAGTAATTTAATTCCTATTGAGACTAGGGGTCAAGAAACATTACAGAATCTGTTAACGCTATGTTACATGTTATATTTTCATCCATGTGTTGTACACCCTATTGACCACATGGATACTCCTTAGTCCCACTTAAAGTTTGTGTAATAATAAGACACAATGGGAGACAAATGATTGTTGAACAAAAAAGTGCCTTTTAAACGGCTTTCATGACCACAACATGCTTCTAGAGTTTCCTGTGACCTGATGTTATATTCTCCTAAGCTTTAGACTACTTTGCTAATTTGGACTTGAAAAGCCGTGGGTACACACCACTTAGCCCTTGGTATGTTTCTACAGCTGAGCTCTTTAGCTGAGCAGAGGGCCAACACTAGTGTGCTTCCACAAGCTGTCACATTACCATAAATGATCATACCTATTATTCACTATACATATTTCCTAATACCAGCAGCTCTCAGACACAAACATCGTTGCCATTTAGGACAGAAATAATTCAGATATCGCAGTTTCTTACTAATTCCATCTTTTTCACAGATATCTTTTTTTGTCTGCAAGAAAAGCGACATCCTCTGCCTACAGCTCTGAGGTTGCTGAATGCAGGGTAATAAAAGTATTATTGTTTTATTACCATAAATACTGACATACAGTTTTTAAACTCAGTATAAAAAATGGACCATTAACTATATACATGAAGATCTCTTAAGGAATGCAAAATGCATCTTGTCTAGGAAAGAAAGAAAGAAAGAAAGAAAGAAAAAGAAAGAAGAAAGAGAGAAAGAGAGAGAGAAAGAAAGAAGAAAAAGAAAGAGAGAAAGAAAGAGAGAAAGAGAAAGAGAAAGAAAAGAAGAGAAAGAAACAAAGAAAGAAAGATACTAATGGCTGGGTTACAGAATGTGCTTAATGTTGCTTTCAGCGATGCTTCCTTTTGATTCATGTTTTTGCTAGAAAATAGTCTTCTACAGAAAAACGTTCATTTCTTGAATCTCAGTCCCTCAGATGGTGGGTGCTTCCTCTTGGAAATGAAGTTATTCTTGTTCCAGAAACAACTACTGTACAAGAAAACACATACAGAAGACAGGAAGCCTGTGTGTGTTTATCTTCTCTGAGCAGGGCCACCTAAGTGAATGAGAGGCAGAACAAAATACAAACTAGCACTTTGTGTCAGACGCCAACCCATGCTGCGATTTTAACTCCAGCTTCCTGAGCATGAGTAAACCGATTGCTCTGTAATAAAGCTGTGCTGTTATTAGGATATTCTACTGGTTTTGGGCCAACTGCCTTAAAAATACAATTCTCCCATTAGGTGAACAGAAGTCACAGTAGTAGGAAATAAAAAGCTTTATACAGATTTTTATTAGGGAAAAATTTTTGGCAATAACTACCAAGAACATTACTTTTAAATTTGATTTTGAAGTATTATTTATATAAACGTAGCAAAAGAACCCTGCAGAAAAATATATTATATAAAGAATATTCTCAAAAGAAAATTAATATTAAATAGAATAAAACCTCTGTAATATATGTCTGTTCACACTACACACACACAGTCAGTCTGACTAGTGGAACAACATTTTGGACAACTGTAGGATACTTCAACATCCACAGTCCTGTTTGTCTTACGTGAGTGGACATTGGAAAGCGTGCTGCAAACCAACAGACTGTTGGATAACATTTTTTTAGCCTTTCTCAGGGCTAAGATTGTATCATCTCAGTGCGGAAAACAGCCTCTCTTGGCACAGCTACAGAACACCCAATTTTCCTTTTCATGAAGATCCAAATTAAAAAAAAAAAAAAAGATGTGGTGGTTTACAGTGAGGTAAAAATTTAGCCTAGTGTTAGTAGTATTAGGATTAGCCATAGTACTAGGATTAAAAACATTCTAGCTGTACAAAGTATTTGCTATCCCCTCAGCTCAATCTCCTTTGTGTTTTTATTACTGTTTTCTGTACTTTGACACCAACCTGTATATTTTGGGCAGTAAAAGTTATTCCACTACAGCACACTCTCAATTTTCAACCCTCAGGAAAGATCAGATACCACAACTGGAGAAGTTTTTCAAAATTATCCACATAACTTCTTCACAGAATTTGTTTTACTTCTCTTTGAATTTGTTTTAACAAATTTTGTCCTAAAGCTAGAATATTGAAATTATAATTACTCACTTTAAAATTGAATATGCAATATCTGATTAATTTATTTTTTCCCCTATCCATACTAGAGGCCTCTGGCTAAATAATGAAATAACTACTGTTTTGCTTTCTGAGTGATAACATATACCTTGGTTCTTTCAACTCCATTTAACAATTAATTTATGATCATATTGGCATATTTATTTCATTTATTTAAATTACATCTGTACTGCAGTTTATAAAATAAATATTGAATGGAGTATAATACAGAGATGTGAAAGAAAACTCCTGTCTTCTGAGAACAAATTGTTCTTTAAAAATACATAACTGCCTTTTAGCTGACTTTGGAGAAAAGCTTCTATACATCTTCAACTAATAGAAGCTATAAAAAACCCTTTGTAATACTGGAACCAGTTGAGAAACCCCAGTATTCAAATGCAGGAAATCATGATATTTATAACATTTAATGTGATCTACTCCTGGGAAGCAAAGTTAACCAAGCCTATTTCTGTACAGGAAATATTCCACTGTACAGTTGTAATACATTGTGGTGAGGGGCTAACAGCTGCAATTTTTTCACCTGTAATGCCCACACGGTATGTGCTTACTGAATTGCATCAAGATTGCCTTCCTGTCCGGAAAGCCCTCTAAGTACAAACAAGACTCTAAGCCCAGGTTTTATTTTCCCTTGGTATCAGAATATGGTAATTTAAGAGCCCTGAGAAACGCTTTTTAACCTTTTAGAAGAAATATGTAGCATTCTTTTATTAGGAACTATGTTCTTTGCCTTTTTAAAACAACATGTGACCAACTTATCTTATCAATTTATCAGGCTAGCAGGTTCAGAGTGAATGCAGGTGTGTATATTAATGTAATCTGTCACAGATACTGGGTTTTTTCATTATGGAAAAATTACTCTAAACACACGAACAGCTTTTGTTAAGAAAGCACAGAACAGTGCTATGCTGTAACTGAGAAGATTTCTGCATGACTTTTTAAACAGAAGATGTATGTACTATTAAGTGTCAAATCCATTTTTTTTCTACTATCATTCCTCATGAGACTGAGTTTATTTGCAGATCCTTCACTTTTCTAATAGGAAAAGCAACAATATTTAATTAATTCATTAGTGTCTTAATTTATTGTTGCCAGGATTGAGAAAGAAAAGTAGGGACTTACCTACTTCTTGCAATACTCATTATTCTCTTTTTCTGATATAGAAACAATCTTCCATATTTGATTTAAGACTTTTCATTTTATAGGCTTCAGTATGTATTCATAATAAGCACGATTCTGTCGAAATGCGGTCACCTCTGGGACTGAGTGTAGCAGTCTATTAATACATTAAATACTGCAATTTTGGGTATACGGGCTATTTTGACCACATATGCTCACCACAGCAAAGCCTGACTCCTGCAAGAAGTGCTACAAGATCAGTGTACAGCAGGAAGGACTTGGGTTTGCAAAGTTTCATAGATCAGAGTTAAAAAATCTGAAAAGTACAGAACACGAGGAGAGTGTAAATCTGTCATTAAGATAATCTGATGGTTTCGTCAGTCCTCTGGCACCCGGTAGAATTTTCACTGGCTCAGTAACCCCAAGGGGTAAATTTCAGTGTGATGCACAAGCAAATTATGTACAACTTCCATTAACATTCCCAACGAGTTACGCATAACTCCCTGCAGACTGCACAGAAACCGTAGGCCAAACGATAGTCTCATCTCGATGCAGTGAACACTAAGATCACACAGCAAAATAATTAAGATTATACACACAAAATATAGTAAGAAAATAGTAAAGTCTGAGATAATCCTACTCTCAGGCAAGGAAGTTCACAAACAATGTTAAAAGCTGGAATTCCTGAAGAGAATGGGCTCTGTTTCAACATCTGCTTCAGACTCACTGTGTAACACTGCGACTCTTTTAGCCCTTACTTCCTTCCTTGCAAGAAAATGAAGACAACACTTCTCGTTAATAGTCAGAGTCTTAACTTTGGAAATCACATGCAAAACTTTGCCCAGCATGACAAAACTTTCTTGCATCCAGATCATCTGAAGTGTAAGTGGCTCAGGCTATGCGCAACCCCACAGCCCTCTCACACAGATCGGTTGTTTACACCCATTTTTGTACATGTGCATGGATGTAAACACTGCTTCTACTGATGGGCAAGGAGTTTCCTACACGAGAATAAACAGTGACCATTATAGTTCCAGTTTACGATCAGGTATGTGCAATAATTACACTGCATTGTTTCGTTTCAAGCTTGTTGCAACTCTTCACACAGTAGAGCAATCATAAAAACACGGTATACAGTCCTATGCATAGAAGTAGTATGACTAGTACAGTCATTTGAATATCGAAAGGTAGAATTAAGAGGAAATGTAAGTTTTAAAAGGCAAAATCCCAGACAAAGCACCAAATTTGCCTTCTGAGCCATTCACAACAGCTAGACAAATTATTTTGCCATCCACCTAAAAAGTCTGTTTATTTGAAGACAGTACTCAACTGCACGGCAGTAGATTCAAAAATTTGCAAGCCGACAGGTTTATCGATAAGCATGGTTGAACTTACAGCTTATTATCTAATAAAACTATGAACTTAATCACTACCTGTCACACACAAATCATCCAGATTTCCAAAATAGTTGCTGCTTTGGGAATATAATAAATAAATCAAACATGATTGAAATCTGTGGGTTTTCCAAAAAGCTCTTTTCCCAGACTCTCAAATGCCCAGCTGAACACTGCAGCCCCAACAGGGAATGAAAGTAAAAAGGAAACAGAGCCAGCCAAAATGAGGTATTCTCTGTAAAGGAAAAATGAATGTCTTTGACATTGATCATAATTCTTTTCCTGTTGACTGTCATGTCAAATCCTTCCTGGAATAATGACTTACAGTAGATCTAATGACATTCATTCTTAAGCTCATGGTTCCTTAAGCCACTGGTTAAACAACCACAAGGTGTTAGAAAATGACTGTTTATTGCTGACAGTGTTGAAAAAATGAGATTCCAGACCGCAGAGTTTGCAAACGTTTTAGTTAAATAGCATAAGCATATAAAGCAATGCAACAGACAATTTTTTGAATCCTCACCTTTTGAAATTGGTAATATCTGATGTTCTCCTAAAGGAGATTTCACCATCTCAGCAAACACTCTGAGTGAATTTTACAGAGTGTTTTATTTACCTAGTCTTTCCTCATTAAAATTAGTTAAGCCCTCGCAAGCTCAGAACTATACTCACTGCCCTAATTTTGTGCAGTAGACTTTGAGATTTGGTTAATTTAGTCACCACTTTTCTAAACCAGGAATACAGTTTATTAGGACACATATAAAGAAGAAAGGCCAAAAAAGGAGAACTCAGCACACATTCATCTTTTCATCAGCTGTTATAATGCTGACCACACTTGCATGCAATAGGAATCCTGGCAGGTACACAAGGGAAACATCCTCAAATACAAAAATCTGTCAGGGTTATAGTTCAGCAGATATTTTATTTTAACTTCATATGGGGAAATGAACAAATGCTATAGAATACCTTCCTTTTGTTTTGCAAGTTTTAACAGCTTGTATTTCTCATTGGATGACAATCCAGGAGAAAGAAATTTAAGTCTCTGTTGGCGATGCAGCTTAAATAAATCAGAGAGCTCAGAATTTGGAGCATTACACGATCATTTTGATTAGACAAATCTGGTTTTCTCCACCTTTTAAATCCATGGCCACTTGTGTAAATGTTTTGTGATAATACCTAGCTTTTTTTGAGATATGAGGCAGTGCCAGCAATATCCCTTATTGGAAAGAACTCTGCGGTGGAATGGCAAACACTGAGCATCTCTGTAAAAAGTTCACTAGCTAAAATAGGCCTCCAGCTGTACATTTGCACGTCCTGTTCACCTGTTTGTATAGAAAAGCAGAATACTTCCTTGACGGCATAAAAATTGCTTTCCTAACTTGGTGAGCCTTCCCCACCCACCCCACCTTTGCCCCCGCCAACCTGTCAACCTTGATCTTCGTAAAGACAAATGATATAAAAATGTGCCTCAGACGAAATCAGAAAAGTAAACCAACATAGGCTAATTAGAGACAAAGACAAATGTAAATCTGAGGTTCTCAAGACTGCACGAAGACACGGGAAGTCTTTGGGAAACTAGATGCATAGTGCAAGTAAAGTTTTAAGCTCCACAGCACAAATATCCAACAGCACTTTCTTTGAGCTTAAATGTCTAAAGGTAGCTAACTCCATATTGTATCCGTCAATTTGAAAGTCGCTACTGGATCACTAACAGAATGTTTTTTTTCCGAAATCCCTCCTTCATATCGTGAAAATACCACAGAAATGAAGAACACTTACCCTTTCTCAAACGTTGCAACCTGACAGATCCAAGGAACTGTACAAGCTGGGTTGAATTCAGCATTACATGACAGTTCTGAAATACAGTCCCTTGTTATGAGATGGAATATAATGTTCTTCTATTACTCTTTATGCTCTGGGACAGTGGCATGAGCTGCATAACCATAAACTATTACGTGGAATCAGAAATTGCTCTTATTCTTTTCTTCCAAATGCCTTATTTCCAAAGCAACCAGAACAATAAGGATGGAGGAAATAGCCACAAGTTCTTTCTGTCCTTGTAACCAGCTCAAGCCAATGCTATTATCATTTGGGAGATGAGGAGAAACACTATGAAGCCCTTCCTCTGCAGTATAGACTGTCTTGCAAACTTGTGTTCTTCAGTTGCTCATGTTATCTTCTACAACTCTGATACCCCTGCAGAAGACATTTCTATATACCTTATAAAATATATTCTGCTATATATTGTGCTTGAAGGTTACTACCGTGCTTCAAATTCCTTGGTGAAAAACATTTAATAGAGAGATTCACAAGAACGAGAATCATCACTACCACCACCAGATTCCAACTTTAACTGCTATGAAACAAGAACATCACAGACCTGTTGCCCTGTAACAACATTCTTCTTGCCCTATAGAACATAGTTTACCATTAAACTGGGAAACTGAGACATAAGTCTTCATACATGAATACTTGCTGACACAATTAGTAGAAATGAAACAGAAGCTGATCAAACAGTCAAGAGTTAATAGTTTTGATCAAGGAACTAGAAAGATGTTCTGTATAAAAGTCTGAGGAATATTCTACACCATAGCACATCTCTTTCTTGATACAGAACCCAATATTAACCTTTTTTATTTTTCAGTTAGCTATACAAGGTTGCACCCAAACCACTTGCAAACACAGCAGCAAACTGGTTTTTGCTTCACTTAATTGATTTTGCGTTCCAAAACCAATATGCATGTATGTCCTTTCCTCATCAGTAAGAACTTGCAAATACTACTACATAAACTTTAAAACAGCCTGGAGAAGGTATATTTAGAAAACATCTTGGTAGCAATGTAGACATAAGGGATTAAAATAAGAAACAGGCTCCAGGTCAAAAAGGGCTAGAAGTGATGCCAGACAGTGGCTTTAGTACCTGAGGACAAGCAACACCTTATGTCACTGAACAGGAACTCCTCAAAAAATTAAGAAGTGGTACCAGGGAAGTCAAAAGGTGTTTATTAAGTATTAGCTATCTGAAAGAGTGGTAAATCACATAAAGACAAAGAACATATGTAGCATGTGAAAACGGGACAACGAGGGATTAAAAATTAAACAGAAAGGGGCTGCAATAGCTAGAAAACAGGGAGAACAAGTTCAGATACTCTCAATCTCCTGAAAGAAATACAATCCTGTTACAGTTTCTTGCAACTGCATCTAGGATTCTCACTTCCTTC
Source organism: Bucorvus abyssinicus (assembly GCA_009769605.1). Taxonomy (NCBI): domain Eukaryota; kingdom Metazoa; phylum Chordata; class Aves; order Bucerotiformes; family Bucorvidae; genus Bucorvus; species Bucorvus abyssinicus. The sequence continues at coordinate 12,902,185 of CM020033.1, read as the reverse complement.
AAACAAAGAGATCAAACTTCTACTTCAAATCGTTAAAGAAAATGCAACACGCTATGCCATGGCAAAACCATCAGTTTTTCCTTTTCCCTCCACAAATAAAAGCAATGATGTTGGGATTGTAAAAAAATAAAGTATTAGAAACTTGACCAGCGAAACTGGTAACTTTTCCAACACCACAAGTAAAAGCACAAGAAAATAAACTCTTGGGGTGATCCAGAAATAGCAGCAAGGTAAAGTTTTACAGAAACAATATAGTTCATATTAACTCTTAAAACCTGAAGCTGATCGCTTATCCTTTGGCTGCAACGGATGACATGCAACTTCAATATCTAGAAAAATTCTCTTAATGGTGAAGGTTTTGCAAGCTCCAGGATTTTGGAGAATAGCTATAAAAACAAAGAGACTTCTAAAACCCACCCATGATTAAAACGATATGCCAAAAGTTTAACAAATGTGAAAGGTTAGATGAAATGTCACAGCAACTTACTCGGAAAGAAAGAACATGCAACTGGCAAACTTTTAATTCAAGACAAACTACAGAAGTGCACCTCTGCCTGGACTTATGTGAAGTAACAGATTAAGGGCAACTGGTAACACAGCTGGTGACATTATGGGTCCTTCTAGCATTTGAACATATACACAATCCTGGGAAAGTTTTTAAAATATATTTTTAATATGCTTTGATATCATTACTGTCTTGAAATTTAAATCCTTTTTTCAAAAAAGCTGAAGTCTTTGGCTTGCAGATGTTCCTCTAATGTTTCACGTCAAGAAGTGAATAAAAGTGTTAGTTTGTCTTTTTTCTTTATATTTTGTTAATTTTCCATATGCGCTAAATACACAGTAAGAAACAGACATATATCCATATAGGGAAAAAAGTGGAGCTGAAGAAAGGCCTCCTGATTAATTTAAATCAGATGAGTATTTGGTAGATGTAGTTTACCTAAAGAATTTGAAAATCAACTCCCTATTACTATTCCACCCATATATCAATGTTAGACTAATAAAAAAATGCATACTTTCCATGTTTGAAACGGCTGTTTAGCTACATTGTGTGGGGCTGCTCTGTGTAGGTGCATGTCCATTTGTGGAATATGTGACAAGTCACCACCTAGAGACAGGCAACAGTTCCTGCCATAATTAATGGTCCACTACCAAAATGTGGATCCTATTGTAGGCATTTCTGCACTCCATGTGCCCAAGAGCACTGTTTTGGACTAGATGTCCTCTAATTTGGCTGATATTGTTCATTTTTTCCCTTGACATTGAAAGCCCAAGGTAGTAGTACAAGACTTACAAAGAATTAAATTAATCAGAAAATTGACAGACCTTAAAAAGAGACTGTGCCATAGTAAAAAGCATCACAGAAGGCAAGTATTCAGGATGCTTGTCCACAAACTTAAATTGAGACCGATGGAAACAATTCTCTGTGGTCAATGTGTAAGATGCAAATCTGAAGAATTACATGAAGACCAATAGAAGCTGACAGAACCTGATAGTGGAGTGCTTCCTGGTTTCTACCTTACTGTCTAGGCAATCACAGGGGCAATGAAAAAGAATTGCAACTACCTTCTTTTCTCTAGACCATAGCATGGAAGCACAAAGCAGCAGAAAGCGTGTGCTACTAGAATTCCAGCTGCGTATGCCCACTTGAAGAGCCACCGATATTCCCCCTGTACAGGGACATATTATTAGACAAGCACATACATTATGCTTCATGATGTCTGTTATCTATAATGGGAGCTTAATGTAATTACATCAAAAACTTGGTGTGCTGTGCTCTGAAAATACCATCCTGGAAGAAGGCAAATTTCTAGCTTTCATAGCAACCTATTAGGGTCATCAAGACACAATTTTGATCTTTGATTCAAACCTCATGCCAAGTGGAGCTGATATTTTCCATTTAATTTTAATTTTCATATAACTAAAAGGAGGTGACATTTGGCTGTCTAGAGGGCAAAGAAATTGGCAGGACACTTACATGATCTCACTAACAGTATGTGCACAGTAATAACATTACTCCATTTATCTGAGGAAGATTATCCTACTTATCCATAACTCAAAGCATATTGATGCATAATTCAATTTTAAAAGCAATTTTTTTAATGTTATAGCAATAATGAAATATAATCCAGCATTTCTGAACAAATAGGAAGAATTGGGAGATATTTCCCTTGACTCGAAACACTATTCTGTTTAACAAGCAGGCTGAATTTAAAAAAGATAATGACAGATCGAATTTGTAATACGGAAAGGAAACTGAGATTAACAAAATTAAGATCGATCTAAAATCAAAATAGGTATGCAAGGAGTAAGGGAATTTATAAAGATGAGTTAAACTAGACAAGAGAGTGTAACTACAGGATTGTATATTTTAGAAAGCAAAAATTGTCAGAGTTAAGGATGAGTGTAATCGTGAGGTATGGTCTATTTTAAGGGGCACAAGTCACACAGCTGCAGTACTCAGCCCTTCTTTGAAGGGCAAATCCATGATCTCACACAGTCAAACTGGACTGCCCACTTCAACTCTCTCAAAGCAAAATAAGAGAAAATAGACCCTTTCTCTCTACGCTGTGGATCGTACTAGGAGCAGCACGGCCATCTGCCATCACAGACAAGATGGAGAAGAGAGGATGGCCAGATTGGAGATTTGAGCTCGATGATTCCTCTGAATCTTGGCGATTTCAGAGCAGGTCTTTCCTCACGTCTCAGTTTCAAATCAAATGCAGTCTTTAAGTAAAGACTGATGGATGAAATCATAGGAAGCCAGAATAAAAGCTCTGCATGCTTGTAGAACTAATAAATTTGTCTATAGCTTGTTATGTCACGGGCAAACTTTATAGGTAAGTCATTGAAATATTTGCACAAGTAGTTTTAAAACTAAAGATGTGCTCAAGCTGTGGAATTTACCTCCTACTGATTTTATAGAGCTCCTGACTTCTGTTTTGTGCTCATTTTTAATACAGCCAAGTTTGGAAAGATTCACTTTACAGCAGTAACGTCTTCTATTGATAATGAAAGGAGAAAACATTACCCACCTGAAGAACATCTCCAAGGTCAGCAGTGCTAATATCTGGGTCTTCAGTGGTATTAAAAGGAACAGGGTTTATTCTTACAAGAGTGAGCACTCTGGGTTCTGGATATCTCCACAACATCATTCCTGGACTATCCTCAGTTTCATTGTAAAACACAACTTCATAGGCACCAGGCAGTTTTTGTGCTTCTGTCAAATGAAAGAAAGCTATAAACTGTTACATAATTTCTAGAAAGAAACACACTGGTTTATGAGACCAAAGTAGTTAAAAATAAACCCCTCAGGATCAAAAGAAGAGAAAATAAAAAGGCAATTTCCCTGACTTTTAAAAGATTACAGCCTAATGGAATGAAATATTCTTTTTTTCATTCTAGCAGATGTCTTTTCAACTACTTTTCCAACAAACCATACAGTTATTCATTGTGAGAGGCAAGTAATCTTTAATAGGCTACTACTGTATTTACTTTATAATTAAAAAAAAGAGCAATATTCTTTTTACCTGCATCTTGTATATACTGGAACAGGCCTGTTCGCAGATCATCTGAGGAATGTTCAGTTTTTGAGGCCTGATTCCTTTCCGTAGAAAAACAAGTGGCGTGTGTACGTTCAGGTATCAATGCCTCTACACCGCCCTTTTTAGTAAGGTACTGCCACAGAAGCTCCTGGAGAAGAACTAAACAGTTCAAATGCTCTTGACCCCAGAAAACCTTAACAAACAAACAAAACCGAAAACAAAAAGAAAAAGCAAAACCATTACATACAATATTTACTCATTTTTGAAGGAAAAAACCTCTCCAAAACAACAGGAACTGTATACAGCTTTCAGCCTGTTCTACTTATTCCTTCATTGCTTGCAGGTATCCTTCATGTGAAAATAAAGAACAGGAACAACAAAAAAATCTCCAGAAAACCATTTAGCAAATCTGTTCTTCTCATCATTCAAAGGAAAGTATTAATTCTTACCACTTACAATTGATGCTGATGCTGCCTGGAAGAGCACAGATCTTAAAAGTCACATGCAAGAAGTTACAGCTGAACGCAGCTGAATGCAGTACGTAATGCTAGGAGTGGTCGCAGGTTTAGCAGTTTAAGATATGACAAAAGAACCTTAAGGATGGGAAGTTTAAACTCTTCAAAGAGCTTGTGATATTTTGTAATGCATTAAAAACCGAGGAAGTCACACAGCAAAGGTGACTAGAAAGACATACAAAAGATCATCTCAAACACAAATACTGAGTATATACAGCATATGAATCGGATGTGCTGTAAATTCTCAGAATGAGGTTTTAAAGTTATTTGAAGTTTAAAACAGAAATTTAGAAAAATATCTAATAAAAACTGGCAAATTCCAGAAGATTCATGCACTTTATAGCAAAATAAAAGGCAAGTAGACAATTCCTTCCTCCAGCTTTGACATGCAGTGCTGCTTTTCTCAAATCAAACTCCTGTTTGAGAGAATCACGCTAACGGGGACAAGTCCTTTAGTCTTCATGTGCAGAAGTGGGCCCGGAAGTAACAGGGAAGACAAGAAAGCAACTACCAATTAATAAAGAAATAAGACTTAGAACCAGTGTGGGATGAAATCAAAATCCCCAGACAGTAACTTAAAAGTCCATGGCAAGAGTAGGAGTAAAGTAAACAAGTCAGGTGTGCACACAGAGAGTACTGTAACTTTTTTCACTGAGGAATACCACTTTTCAAATATTAAAAAAAAAATCAGAAGATGCCTAAAGGGAGTGTAGTACAGCTGTCAAGTAGGAAGCTTTTCCTTCTCCGCTGAATAGTCCTGGGCTACTCAGGTCATCTCCCTAATTTAGTGCATCTCTACCGCAGTTTCTAGAGTAAGTCCGGGCTTAGGGTCCCACACTTGGTCTAGCACCACCTCAAAGGAGCTCTGTGTCACCTGAGCCGATCTCAGAGGCCTCAGTCACCCATTGATAGAGAAGAATGTTTTTTCCCCCACTTTCATTCATTTTATTTTTTGGCAGATGGAACTCCAGAGCATGGAACTCCTACTATAATACTCATAGATGAGGCACCAATTTCACGTAAGCTCCCTAGGCTCTGCTGCAATATAAATTAACAGTGGTAGGAGATAGGTCACGTTTAGAACTGGTAAAATCATTAGCTGTAAATAAATTAATTTGAAACAAAATTGCTAATGCTTTTGTAAGCATTCTCAAATCTATTCTGCCAGACCAAATTGTTTGGTTTTCTGCAAAAGCTAATTATACCAGTGCGTATTCTAATAATAAACGGCTTTCTCAGATTATAGGTATCTTCCTGGTCCTTGTCAGAACTCCAGAATTTTGGGAAAAAACTCAACACCTTGTTATTATTAACAATATTTACAGGTAGCCAGCCAAGTACATGTGAGTAACGAATAAGATATCAGAGGAACAAAGTAACTTTATTTATTCATTAAGATATATTTTTTAAAAATGCGTATTATTCCATTAGCCCTACTCCCAGTGCTGTGGCTTTAAGAACTTCTAATGCCAATTCTGGGAAAAGACCTAATGACACAACTAAATGTCAAAATTTCCTTTCTGTGTTTTATATGCTTGATTTATATATTTATTTCAAAACATTTGGTGCGTATAGATACTACAATAAAAATAATTAAACAAGACATATCCTAAAGCCCACTTGTTCAAGCCCCACAGAATCTATTTTTCATTTCAAGAACTCCCATGCTTCTTGGACTGGTTTCAAATTGTAGGCACTTCCAAAAAGGAAAGGATAGCAGGGAAAACTGAGTATTAATTGCTACAAACAACAGTTTAAAATTACTCCCCTGAGAAATTGGTGTCAGTTTAAAAAAGAAAGGGTATGTATTTCTCTAAGCTACCCCTAGGCATTACAGACACATAGCTCACGGACAGACAAACACACACATCAGAACAGGGTCCGAGATATTAAGTGTTAGTAATTCGATCCAGTAGTTTTAAGAGAACACACACATACAGCTACAATGCATGGTTTAAGCACTATTTAAAAAAAACAAACCCAAACACTGTAGGCAATTTTTCAATCAACAGTTTTACATGAAAGAATAGATACTTATTTTAAAAGGTAAAAGAAACCCCACCCAAACCAAACAAGCAGAAAACCCCAACCCCGTGAATAGCTGTAGGCTGGAAAGCTTTGCGGGCTCTCACGCAATTTATTTACCAAATCTCAATCACTCAAAAGCAGTACAGCCCAAGAGCAGACCCGTAAGCACCTTACACAGACCTGCAGCAGCCCTCCTCTCAAATCGATGTGCATCTTGGAATAGAGTGCTCTGGGCCGGGATCACCACTGTGCTTACACCACTTGGCTTCCACAGTGACAGAGCAGCAAAAAGGGCCCAGCAGAGATCTGGCTCTTTCTTTGAGACTTGTTTTAAGTAGGAAATCTTCTATGTGAAGGTCTAAAGACGATCCATGAATCCCTAAAAAGAGACAGAGACAATTAATCCCGTTATTAAGTTATTCTCCCAACATTCACGTGCTTATTTCTTGCATACACTTTACCACGGGCCTGGGAATCTCTCCCTGCAAGGAACTACTCACACAAGTAACCCCGCTGACTTCCACCGAAATACTTGTGTGGGCAATTGCTCTCCCCTCCAAGCAAGAGCGTTGCAGCTGGGCCACAAGATTTTTTTTTTTTACGCTTGCTCTTCCGACACCGTGGAGCTCGATTCATACAGTGTCGCAGTTATGAAGCAGGTATGTCTCATGTATGTTCCAGATGAAGAACTATTCGCCAAAACATTATGACCTTTTACATGTGTGAGCATTTTAAGGTTTATGAAAAGAGACATTTTTCATCAAACTATGACTTTTTTTTTCAAAAGAGCATACCAAGAACAAGAACAGCTGCTTCACTTGATTATATTTAAACTGATAGGAAATAGCTATTATGAATGATTGTCTCTGCTTGTGTTCAGGTTAGTTATTTAAAATATTGCCTTCCTAGACTTTAGAGTGCTTAGCAGGAGAATAAGGGTAATGGCTGAATTCAAATAATTCAAAACAATTACTGTAACTCAAAATATATCAAGTATGTTTACAAAAAAACCGCATTTAATCTAAACTTTTCACATCATAACCATTTGCACTTTACATAGCTTTATAAAATATAAAAATGACAATGGCAGGTTAGATTTACGACAGAACTTACCTACTCTCATTAAAGACACAAAGATGTTTAGGAAAGAAACACCATCTAGAAATGCCACATCTCTTGTGAATTTAACTTACTGCAAATCCCTGTTAATATCCCTGTATTTCTTCTGTATATTTACTTGAGGAGTACTACATTTGAGGTTGGGTTAACTTTGTTCTCTTCTGGTGCTCATACTTGGACTCACACTCTGAATATTGAATGTCACCATACTTCATAATGCCCACAGCTTATTTTTCTAATGAAACTTGATATTTACAAAAGTCAAAGGATTAAAAAACACCCAAGGCTTACATACAGATATTTCAAGGTACAGTTCCATTTTATATTTTCATATCTTTGCTGGTAGAAAAATCCCACAAAAACACAACTCACTGTTTTGAATACATGCAGTAAACCCTCTCCTATGAACCTCTTCTAGAATCCAGAAAGAAGTCTGTCTGTATTCTGGAAGTTGTGATTTCATAATACTGACAAATACCTTTTACAATGGAAGGAAATACGTTGGATTTTTTTTTTTTTTTTTTGAATCCAGCATGGACTAGGAAGGTGGTCCAACAGTCCCCACAGAAATGATGGCACTGGATAGCACCCAACCTCAGTAGGAACCACAAACAAGAAGAATCTCTCCCTTGAAGAGTTTGGAGTTCAGTAAGAATGATCAATGGTTTGAGTAAATCTTTATCCCGTGCCAATCAAAGAACTCTTGTCACCGACTGGGAAAGGAGTTTAAGCTCAGAGTTTTTTAGGCTGGCTTCTAAACCCCTGGGTCTGGTCTCACGTGCAACAGGTTTATACAACAGAAACCGTTCATTGATTTTTTTGTCACTGAACTTCAGTGATAATCAAGAAAAGTAACTTCATCACACCCTGATGCCTCTCCTTTTGGTACTGGTTCAGATTGATTCTGTAAACTGTGGAATGAAGGCGCTTCACATACAGTCTTAAACCAAGAAAAAGATGTTTTTACAGGAAGGGCTCTCCCTGCTATGCTCAGTCTAGTTATTTTAAGAGGCACTACAATATTTAGAAATTCTATTTTTTTTTTATACTGTACATGGAATTTTGATCTTAAAGAGGAGAAATTCTTGGTAACTATTGCACAATTCTGCAATATATAGAAATGTTCTATAGTTTTATTGAAATATGCCAAGTTGTAGAAACAACAAGAGGGAAAAAGGAATGCCAGAATACAAGTGGTTTATTTTATTTTCTTTCACTGGGATTACATTTGGAAGGATCATGCTTTGCAGTCTTTTTTCTGTTGTCATTTCAGCTCCACAAAATACAAAGAAAACACAGTATCCAATGGCTTAGAAACAGAACTGAGCATTCAGCACATAATAGTGCTGGTTTGAAATCAGTAATGCCTTTCTCAAATCCTATGTAAATTATGAGAAATGAAGACACAATTAACAATAAGGAAGAGTTGGTAAGTTTTAAATAAATGAAGTATTATAAGACACATCCATGGATTGTGTCCTACAAATACCAGGAAAAACTCAGGGACTCAATGAGAGATTTTTCTTTTTTGTGCTGCGACCCAGATTGCTCTTGTACAGGCAAGAATCACACCCTCGACCTTCCGAGCAGTTATACCTACATGCCCTTTTGGGGATGAAGTGAGTCTTGGTATGAAAACCACTGCGCTCTCAATTAAAAAAAAAAATACAGAGAGCTTTCAGACAAACTTGCAAAGTGATGTCTTGAGAAAGTCTAAAGAAAACAAATGAAGATCATGCACAAACCCTAGAAAGCAAAGGTGAATAAAGAGATATCTGGGCCTGAGAGAAGCTTCAGTGGGGTACCATTATTATGGAAACCCTGAAAGGATGACATTTGAAAAGAAATAATCTCACATCCTAAGGGAAGGGAGTGATGAATTACCAGTACGCACTAGAAGTGAGCTTGTTTTAAGATTGCTAAATGCCATACTAAGATTCAAAGTATATGCTCAGTTAATCAAGTTGCTTTGCTGTGACTAAAGCAATCATCTTCGAAAGGTAAAGACGCAAAACAATTCTCCTCTGACTTCTTCCCCCCCACATACTGTTTTCAGTCAATCCTTTCATTCCTCTCTCGCAGCCATCCGTTGTAGAATTCTAACTTCCATTCAAACAGGTTAAATCAAAGTCTCCACTTGAAATGAACTTGCAATGGCACCACACAGAAGTAATATATCTTCATAAACGATTGTTGTGATACATAGAAGTTAACTTGTTCTGTTTGGATTATTGCTCGTGAACAGCAACACACTTTTCCATACCTGCAATAATTTACTTCTAGGAACAAATTGTTTCATGACCTTTAAAGTACTCCTCCAAGAGACTAATAAATATGAAGCGCTTGCTTTGGACAGCATTTAAAAAATGCTGCCAGCTTTCCATCGTCAGACTCCACTCAGACCTGCAACTACACTGCAATACGCTGCCACGCTAACTGAGGAAAATACAACTGACACCAGCTTCTGTATGCCATTGGAAGGATCACCGTTGTGATGAAATATGCTCAAAAGGAATACCCAGGTATTTTTATTCAGTGGAAATACTGCAGGAGGGTTTGAAAAAAAGCCAGCACTTGCTTGGTAACATCAAGAAATCACCTTGCTCAGAAATCAAAGATGGAGATCATTACAAAAGAATAGTGAAGAAAATTTAATAAAAACCATTTGCTCTGATATTCTAATGTCTTTTTTCAGTCAGTAGAGACTTGATTTATGCTAACATTTACAAAGGCATCTCATAGAATCTGAGTACTCCAATACAGCTGTAAATACATTAGGGTTTACATGTAACTATAATAGCCCATTTTAATAGATGCAGCAAGCACATGAAACCAACCCGTGCCTTATAGTAACGATGACTTCGTGTTTAGGCAAAAGAGGTGTTAAGAAAGAGGTCTGCTATTTTTCCTGGTTCACAGACAAAGGGACAGACAATGTTTTGACACTAACTATGGACTTTCTGTTTTCAAAACCATTTTAAAACACTGATATTTGAAGCATCTCAAAATGAACCAAGCAGAAATGCAGCAGGAGTCTTTTTCCTTCTGTGATGCTTTGTGCGTTTGCTCTTCCATAGACAGCTGCAAATCCTGTTTAGTTCACTGCACTGTCACCTCCTACAACATAGAGCACGATTTTAAGGGGCAAACTTGTACATGGGAAGAGAGATTTAAGAAAATGGAAACACTATATCATAATAAATGTAGTAAATGGCTCTGGACTATAGTCGAGCTATCTTTTGAAAAACCTCTTGGAAGCTAGTAGCTTTTCCACAAACCGCAGTGCTAGGGAAAAAATTGCTTTTCTGAGCTTGGGGTGGCTAGACCCAAGATTATGTCCCAGAGCACAGAGGTTGCCATGCTGATTTGGATGGGGCAAGATGCACGAGCGATGCAGTCTGCACCGAGCGCAGCAGCTGGCAGACCACACTCCCACCCAAAGGATCACGGTGCGGTCTGGAAGAAGAAGTCCAGGCTCTCCCACAGGCTCTCCATGTCTGGGCATCAGAGATACAATCTGGCTGCTGAGGGACAATGAGTGAGTGGTTTTCCTTACTACCTTCTGCTTTCAAGTCACTTTACTAAGGCGACAATCTATGGTATTTGCTTCTGAGCATTCACTCTTCGTAACTGCAATTTCAGTAGCAATTTTAAAGTTGCCCAAGACAGTAAGACAGCTTTGAATATGTAAATATGCTCTTATATCTAATATATTGATACAAATATCTACATGACTTTTTCCTCTTAAGAAAACTTCAGATATATCACGTAATGAGTAGTTATACTACAGTTACACTGCTCTGTTGACAAGTAACCTCTTATGAGCAGCTTCTGAGAAGAAAGGGTAACAAAGCTATGAAAATAATTACAGGGGAAATACGGCAGTTAATTTAAGAATCAGCCAATTTATTCAAGTCTGGGAACAGCAGTAGCAAACAAATGGTGAGATGTAGTAAAGGATAACTTTCCAGGAGAGATTTAGTTAACAATCCACTGACCACACTGGATTTCTCATGAGTGTCCAGATGAATCTTATGATAGTTTACTCTCCCCACATGAACAATATTTACACATTACCAATTAACTATTCTTGAGAGAAAGAGAGTTTTGCAGCAGTACATGGGGACACGTGGGCTCTGTAAAAACAAGAGATGTGTAACACACGGTAAACAGAAAGTAATGATCTTAAACAGGCCAAACCCTTGAATTCGTCACTAATAAATGTCCCCATGCATTCAGCAGTCCGGGCTGCTGGGAGGCTGTTTTCTTCAAATACTTCAAACACTAAAATCCAGGAACATTTATTATTTTAATCCATTACAGGCAGTGCTTGATTTAACTTTATTGGTTGTGGTGGTGGTAGTAGTTATGGTGGGGGTAGAGCTATGTTCTTTTACACATCTTTTCAAAAGGGCTTAATTATATTTTATAGCTCAGGCCAGGAATCCTGCTTGTTTTGTGTCTAACAAGGTTCAAATGGAGTTCAGGTCAGTGATGAATCAGAAGAGAAGTCAAAGATGGTTATCTATTTGAAATGAGCTCATCTCCCTTAAAGAATAAGCGGGCAGGTACATCATGTTCATTACACTACGCATACTAAATAGCTGAAAAAAAATCTCAATTCACTTGCTGATTCGGTAATTTGTAATGCCTGATCAGAGGGGGCATATTAAAGTTTAGATCTAAAGGAATTTACATTTTTGGTGACAGCTGACTTTGGTATACAATACTTTTGAATATATTTGTAAAACTAAATTTTGTCCTCTTACTCCAATTAAGTGGAGAAAAATGCATAATGGAAAAAACCAAAAACAGTGTTCATTTTGCATCCGTGAGCCCAGCTTTCAAAACCGAGTGCTATACTGACAGGAGCAATACTTGGTCTTGTATCATACACATTTTATTTTTAGATATCAGCAGTTTTCAGAAAAGTGTCTAAACATTCTTACTCCAGCTTTACACATGAGCATGGAGATGTTCTTCAATTCAGAAAAAAAAAAAATCTATGTATTTTCACATTTAAATTTTAGGTGGTCAGTTGAAAACTTTGGTTCATTTTCAGGAGATAGCTGGTACCTACAACTGCCTTATGAAGTTGTAGATACTTAGCATTACTGAAAAATCAGAGATTGAATGGTTTCACAGTAAATGAAGCATTACAAAATAGTGAACGCCACTCAAAATGAAGCCCTATACAATTGTCAGAAGGTTGAACTAGAATTACAGCTTTGGTGTCTTTCTTCTCTGCTCTCTGCTTGAGTCACTGGAATTCAACTGCTTTAATAAACTAAATAGTCCATGGTAACTTCTTTATAAATAACCATCCTGAAGATAGTGCCTGGCAGCACAGTTTGAGCAGGCTGTTTGAGCCTCTATAACCCAGTGAATGACACGTGTGGAAGTCCAAGGATTCACAGACATACACAGGCCACACAAACTGAACAGGTTTCCCTGCACGTGGTTCCCCTGGATTAGCGTCAGTCCAGGTCCAGGCTCCTATGTTCCTATCTTCTCCTCCCTTTGATCCTTCCTCCTCCCTCCTTTATATACTTCTCTGAATTCTCTTTTGTGCCAGCATGGACACTAATGCGTACCTGCTCCAGTGAGCCCGCTGAAGGAGACCATCTCGCTGGAAGTTGTTCTTTCCTGTTGGATTAGTTTTCAGACAGATCGGTACCCTGACTCAACTCACTGCCTGAGTTAACAGAGCTAGCACAAGGCAGAGCGGGGAAATGTGTGGCCACAGTAACCTTCACTTCCTATGGAAGCTTTGGTTGGGCAGCAAGCTGGCAATCTCATCCCGTGAAAATTTCTTGTCATAGAAAAAGAAGAAAGGTGTTGCCAGTATGTCAACAATTTAAACAACTTAAAGAACTGGTCCTTAAGACCAGGCAATAATGCCTCATCTTTGTGTTCTGTACCTCACACTGCAAAATGCAGACTGAACTGGAGGAATTGCACAGAAAGCATAAAATGTACAAAGTAAACATTCAGCTTCCACTGTTATCAGTATTTCCTCATGCAAGTAAATACTCTATAGAATTGACTACCAGGAAAATGCTGTAACACCTACTACTGCCACATATAGCACTAGGATACACGTAACAGAAGAAATTCCAGTCTCAAAAAATACGCAATTACTTTCACAATAAAAGATGAAGAGATTACAAAAACAATTGTACTTGTTCAGAATTGAATTTCATTTGTAGTCTACTTTTTAAAGTCAAGTTATTTAAACTGTAAATGCAAGTTCTACAAAATTAGTGTACATCGTCTTGAATAAAAATCTACAACTAACATTGTTTTTCTTTTTTTTTTTTTATCCTGAGCTAACATGCTAGTTCATCAGTAGCAATTCTGAACCCTGTTTACAAAGTACCAGTAGGGAATCTGACCAGGATTAATAGTGGTACTCAGTCCTGGGATTAGGTGGTGTCTTGTTTCATGGATATTTGGCCATCTGTTCTTCCCTCCTACATTATACCTCTGCAGAACTATAAACGCACCTCCACCTCAGGGACTATAGAAAGGAATTAGAATTCTTCTGCTTTTCATTATCACAAGATTCAGTAACTCATTTCATTGTCAGGATAATCCCCTTTTACTCCTTCTTTGCGCTTGCAGGGTATGCCAAAATGACAAATAAAATCCCAGATGTTAGAGACTTGATGAGGTCTCCACCTTTTCTTGAGTGTTGGGTTTAAGCTACTTGGGACATGGTGTCAAACCTGACAGGACCCTGATGCCCACACCCAATATTCATTAAGGTTTGTTAGTGATTTGTATAGCTGTCTACAAGCTGCACTTCCACCTCAATCCTCTGTGGCCATTTAAATACTTAGTTTGTCCTCTGGCTTTTACTGACAAAAAATTAATTTCCTATTGTTCAAGTGTTGGAAAGAGTTTATATTTCTTTCTAAAAGTAACAAAGGTCTTCTGGGTGTTGTAAATGGCTTGTTACTGCTGCATATTATTTTAGGTAGTCATATCTAATTTAATGTTTTATTTCCCCATGGGTTAACTAGCTTATCTGCAGCATCCAAAGACTACGACAACGCCTTAGCAGAGTTTTCTCACGAGAGTCAGTCAACTCCAAAATGAAGTTTGGTCTTTGCTCTACACCAATTAATAGCTGCATTTGATTTTTAATATTTCTGTAAAGTATCCTAAGTATGTAATTTCTTTCAGGTTTAATAAAAATACTTGCGATTATTATATGCTCAACTAGTGTTTACTTTTTTCCCTTATTTATATGCTAAAGTAATCATCTCTGCATAGGGGACGAAGGACTGGGGAATTCTGTCTATGATCTTTGGGATATTTTACGTCCATAACTCTCTTAGTTCGGACACTGAACAGCAAGAATTCCCTCCTGTGTCCAGCCAGAGCAAAATAAGGTTCCACCGAGAGGCTAGAGGCTTCTTGCTGTCTTTCACTCTGGGGAGAGTATAGTCCTCAACTTCTCTCATTCATCTGCTCTTTTTGCAGGTAGGTAGTGCTAATTTCAAGACCAAATGTACTCTAACTGAAAGCCGTATGTTTAGAATTGCATTCTATCTCCTAATATGTACTGCTAAAAATTATTCCAACTTCAATGGCATGTGACTGTTCTGAAAGACTGTTCTGAAATGTGACTGTTCTGAAATGTGACTGCGTACACGGCACTCAAGAGCTCTAGCCACTTTCAGAAGATGCCACATACTTCAGAGGACAAAAATCACTGAACCAGGTCGAATGATAGTTCTTGAGCTTGGGGTTTTCAACAACAGTACAAATAAGCTGCCAAAAATGAGCTAAATGTTATTTGCCTGTATGAAACGGGTACGAGTTTTAACTTGTAACTCTAAGCCACAATTATATTATTTAACATCGGTATGACTTAAACTCCTGCCCTTAAGGGTATCAGAAAGATTATTTTGGTGGGATCTTCTAAAGTAAAATTAAAAATACCTTTTTTTTTTTTCTTCTGAGAAAGGGATTTTGTTTCAGTTTGTTTTTTGCCAATACACTGCATCACATTCTACAATAGTATTACTTTACTAAAACCAAAATACTCAGGATTTCACCGTAAGTACAGAAGAAAATGCAAGTATTCTAGCAGAAATAGTAACCATGTTGTTATAAGTAACTGTTGTATTAGAACATGAAAAATGTCCAAAAAATGAAGTCCCTTGACACATTAAAGGTTTGGGGTTGTTTAACAGTGCAGCAGGGTATGTAGAAATAGAGGTGTTTTAATTTGATCCAACTGCAATGTGAGTGTTCAACACTTACAGTTTATTTTGTTAGAAGTGAAATAATTCAACTAATTAGCCCCTCTGTTTTCAGAAGCTACATCTTTTTACATTCATAAGAAATTAAGAAGAAAAATTAAACCAGAAGGCCTTTAGCGTCCGTGATTAAAGTCTAGAGGGAAAACTGATAATTAAAAAAGAAGTTATATGGCAAGCTTCTTTTTTAATTTCAGCTAAAAAACCCCGAAGAATTACACAGGGTCATGCACTTTTGTTTTCCCCCATAAGGGAGGAAAAATGCCGACAAAACATTCTTGCAAGGTTTTTTGCTAAATAATTCCTAGCAAATAGGATTTCTTACAAACCAGCTTCAACTCCTACATTAAAACTCATCTGGAAAAGGGGTCATTTACACTGTTTATAAACCCTGCCACATAAAATGTGTAAAAAAACATATTTCACTAAAAATAGCTTGCGTAAGTAAGGGATTAGGTAGTTTCTACTGCCATAATTGCTCCTTTGTAGTTTTTTTCCGTGATGTTTTTGAACAGTGTTTTTAACTATGTTTATTAAAGTCAGCACATCAAAAGATCAAAGAGAAAGCTAGTGAGAACCAAAGAAACCCCAAGTGTATTGTGTTGTCTCACTGGGGAGTTATGCAGATTCAAGTAAACAAGTGCAAATCGTTGAGGTTTTAATGAAAATTTTCTACAATTATTGTATCTGAAGTCATTCTATATAATAACATCTGTACAGCAGATGGCCATACTGTACAAAAGGCAAGCAATGCTCCTTTTTCTTCCTCTGTTCTAACAGTACATCTGAGATGACTACTTTTGTCACTGTGCTTAGTTTGCTTCAGCAAATAATTCGTAAAATGCAGCTGCTGCAGATGGTCACAATAGTTATTTGACTGTAAAATCAAAGACACAGTGAAGTATTTGCGTATTAGTTTCATTCTGTATAAAAAAATCTGACATTAACTCTGTTCAGCTCCAAAGGTATATCTATAAAACCTTTTGTAAAAAGAAAAGCAGTGCAGAACTGACATATTTAAATACTCCTTGCTTCCAAGACACAGCTACTACACTTATTTTTAACTGAGCTAGCTTGGATAATTTCTTTGCAATAATAAAACAAATCAAGTTAGCAATATGGTAATCTTCTAAAGTATTTTTAACACAAGATTATAATACCGTTTCCCCCTACTGAGTAATTCATCTTCTTTCCTGAAGTTCTAATTTCCACTTTGGTTTCTACGAGCATTTTAATCTCAAATTAACAATTTTAAATAAAAACCCAAACAATTTACCAGAAGACACTTTCAATCAGTTTTTTCAATCATTTTTTGACACTTTCAATCAGTTTTGTGAAAGTGTGTCTTTTGCACTTCTTGAAACTTAAAACAATTTTTGCACTGTCACAACACCATGCAAAACCTCGTACACATGCCTTTTCCTTTTTATAAAGCAGAGATAGGCAACTTTAACTGGAAAAAATGTGAAAAGACATCTGTTGATGTCTATTTGTCATCTGGTTATGAAAGTTCTTCATATAGAATAACTAATTTCCATTTTCATTAGATTCGGCATCAGTACTGCTTTACTAACAATGCTTGCCAGACTACAAACACACTGAAGATTCATGTATAGCCTGTGACACGAAAAATAAAGATTGGCTGCCTCAGACTGCCAGAAGAATTCAGAAACAGAACTTCATAGCAAATGTTTCGGAGACTTATCGTGCAAGGCAAGGTACATCCTCCTTCTCAGAGGATGAATAACTCCAGGGCAAGTGATGCACGCTGCTGAGTTTGCCAAATTGCTTTACAATACAGTGATGGAATGGGCTCGGCTTTGATGTATTGAAGCTTGCTGCGGACACCATAATGTACCATGGATGGATAATGTATAAATGATAGAGGGGAAGCGATGGGCTGAGAGAGGATTATTACACAGAAAGAAAACTAGAGCTATTTAAAGGACATTAGAAAGGCCTTTTACTCAGTTGCAGTGCTTTCTATGCTAGGGTTGCGATTCGATCGGAAAAGCATGCGAACGCAGACACTGTTCCTGCCTGTACTGCTGGTTTTTTTTATGGATAAATCAGGAGTTTCAGGCTCTAGCACTTTCACAGGCTTTCGTGTCCTAGGAACTTTAAATTTTTCATTTTTGACTTTTAAAACCATAAAGAAGCACTGAAACATGCTGGTCTGAGCAGAAATATTTCTGATGAAAAAGAAATAAATCACCACCTCACTTGGCCTACAACTTGTTCCTCAGCTACAGACCATTTTACTCGTAAGCTACTCTGCCAACAACCTACGTCTGGCTCATCTCCACATCATGTAAATGTACCATCTTATTAATTTTATTCAAAGACTAAAAACCATTTACAAAGCCACTCAAAATGCTTTTACTTTAAATCACTCTCTGGTATTCTGTTAATTGTACCCAAGGTGTAAAGTTTCCTTGCAGCTCCGCAGTAATGGGGCTGGAGCGCCTGTTTTCCCTGGACGATCCTCAGCTGTGCAGAGGAAGCATGTAAAAATTTAAAACTTCATAAGCCTGGAGGACAATAATGGTGTGACCCAATATTTACATAGTGGCATACGTCAGGGCTTTTGAACAATTATTTGATTTTTTTTTTTAAACAAAAATATAGGGTCCTAACAGGAAAATACAGTTACAGACTGAAAACTGTCAAATTTTGCCCTTTAAAGTATGTGCTTAGTTATCAGAGTACCACAATCGTGGTTCTTACAACCACTACTCCAGCCAGAATTCTGTCAATAAATTAGTAATTACAAGCTAGGGACATTAACTACAAAATTAAGCACTCTTGGGTGCTGCCTCACTGAAAGGAAAACTCAGGTCGTGTAGTCTATCAAGGATTCGATATTTTCTGCTGTGGAATTATGATGTTAGCTAGAGGAGTTCCCCTCAATGCCTCGTGCTAGACCACCACCTGACCAAATCAGTAGCACTTCCAACTTTCAAAAACTCTTACCTGCAGTTTTATGTCCACTTTTAATATTCAGGCTCCCACTGAGGTTTGATAAAGAGACTAACAAACAAGGTTTACTGGGATGTGGGATGGTTTCCATCGAAACAACCATCTGAACAGTGTGAACGGAAATTTTCTGGAAGCAGGAAAGGGCTTGCCACAAGTTTTCTTGTACTGAAGCCTTTTGCGCAGCATTGGTGTGTCCCGCAGGTAGCAAATCCTTTGTACTGGGGTGTTTGGTGTTTGAAGTGACATTCTCCTCCGGAACAGCACCAGCTGATGAGGCAGCCTCCTTCCTGGGCTCATCATCATTTGTGGTTATGGTTTTCTTCAAAAACTGGTTTATTTGATCAAGTTTGACAAAACTGAGATTTGCTTTCAAAGGTTTTGATATGTCCACGTTTATGTCAGCTGTAGGAGAGAAGGGGAGAAAGAAATATCAGAAGATACAGTGCAATTATTCAAGCAATGTAAAAACATTAGGCATTTAGTGGAGATAATATTATTTCTACCACATTTCATTAAAATGACTGAATCAATGGTAAAACATAATGAAAATATTTTTAGGAATAAATCTGAATTAAAACATCATGAAAAGTATTACAAGCAACCTTCACTATATACAGTTTTAAAAGAAGAAACATCACAATGTCGATTTTATGCCCTTGTTTCTTCCCAGGGATTACCATAGCCATCTGAAAGACACACACTTTGTTTGAGTGTGTAGGAGGATAAATAAATTACTTCTTTTGTGTCAGAATGAAAATATACTTCACATTCTCTAGAGTTTTACATCCAGTAGAACTATTTGACTAAACTCCAAAGCTAACAGCTAACATTTTCAACACACTTAAATGAGTGAATAACATGTATATCTGTTGTCTCCTACACAGCTAATATGCAGTCTTCTTTAATGTACTTTCAAGATGAAATGTGAAATAAAAAGTAAATATAAAAACAGAGGTATGTTGAGATGTCTTTGTTTTCCAGGGAGATTGGAAAAATCTAATATTTTTAAAACGTTCTTTTTCTTCTTAACAAAGGATTTTGGTACTTCCCAGACTGTTAAAAGTCTCACAGAATTTTTAGAAATCACAATATGAACAACATTGACAATAGTGATATTTCAGTAGCTGTGATGTTGCAATTACCAAGATTACTTCACAGATGGGAAGCAGGATTTTATGATGGTTGAAACTTATTTCTGTGCTGCCGTCTGCCTTTTATCAGTTCATTGCACATCGCTACAGAAATCCAGCTTTCACTTAGTTTTTGAAATGTTTTGTTCCAAATTCAGCTTTCAACCAGTAATGAGACAGCTACCCTGGGCAGGGGGAAAAGTTTGCTTTTCACTTTGCTCTTTTATACCCACCACCCCACCCATGAACTAAAAATGATTAAAATTCTGTGCATTCAGCTAAACTAGATTAAATGTTCAGAGAAAACAGCACTATTTAGTTTCAAGTTTCATTATAAATATATATAGGAGACGCTGTTTGTTGAAGGTTTTACACAGTGAAATGAATATTTCACCAAAATTAGGACCTAGTTTCAAGTTGTTCAAGGATTGCCTTCTACTCTTAATGCTGATGCAAACTGAGGAGCTCGATTCTCCCACTCTTTAGGCGAATTACAAGTTTGACAACGGTAAAGGGCTGCAGGAGCAGACAGAGCTTGGGGCTGCTATGAAGGATAGGTTTTGACTTCAGAGAGTCCCAGGCACAAAACAAAGCACTTTTCTGACACCCCACCCTCCCCACCCCCCCGCCAATATCTGGGGGTTCTAAATTTCAGTTAGATGCTTTGGTATCTGAATAGATAAATCTCTGCACTTTTTTCTACTAACTAGCACTTCTTCACAGGTAAGAGAAACTTTTAAATGGCCGTGTAAGATTTAGCTGAATTAAAAAAACCCAAAAATCTTAGAGAAAAGTCTGTAGTACTCCACCAGCCATAGCTAACAGAAATTTAACACTGAAAAACTATTTTAATTGTAACTTACAATTTTAATTAACGGTTTTCTGAAATTGCT
The DNA here is from genome assembly GCA_009769605.1 of Bucorvus abyssinicus. Classification (NCBI taxonomy): domain Eukaryota; kingdom Metazoa; phylum Chordata; class Aves; order Bucerotiformes; family Bucorvidae; genus Bucorvus; species Bucorvus abyssinicus. Next base: position 12,881,703 of record CM020033.1, on the reverse strand, counting down.
TTCTCTTGTGTTACAGCCTTTCACACTGAACTAGAAACTGGCGAAACACTAGTGAACACGTGGGCCTAGGAGACAGGCAAGTGTTAAAGCTAGGAAGCTGGACTTCAGAACAGAGCAGGATTTTTAGGCATCTAAACCCACATATGATCAACTTGGAAGATTTTCCAAAACACTTATTTACTGATATTTTTAATTAAAAAAGGGAAGAAAAATGTCATAACCCTGTTGAAAATCTTTCCAGCCTTCTTGGCACTAAAGAATACCCCAAGACTCGCCTGCCTTTTCGTACACAACTTTGGTTCTCTCCTCCCTGTGAACGGAGAAAGGAGACTTACGAAGAAAGTACAAACCCATGTGGCATTATGATATTAATTTAGTTATGATACTCAAATGGAAAGGAGTGTTTTTCTAATGAAATGTTTAAAAAAAACCAAAAACCAACTAAACGAATGACTGGCATTTTTAACATAACCCAAGTTTAAAATCCAACTTGCACTAAGATTTGGGTTTCTGAACCATTTGGGCACTTTAAAAATAAGTTCAATACCGACTTAACTTTCTCCATTAGTGATGTAGTGATAAAGGAGTAAGATAGATGTTCCTGGCTTTGCTACATAATCAAGTTTGTAAGTCAGTAAATGAGGAAAGAACACTTACTGCTTGGTGTGACAGCTTTCACTTCTAACTACTTTGTCAAAGACACATTTTCTTGCCAACTCTTTCCTATGGTGGTATAGCCCAGAAGAGGAAAAAACAACAAAAACCCCTACAACCCAAAAACTGCTTAGACGTAGGATGATAGAACAGGTGTCAAGCTAAAGCCAGAGAGTACACTGATTGGAAAAGATTTAAAAGCAGGTGAATATGAGAGCAATAGTTCTCTCTTGGGCTTCCTCAGGCCAGGGCAGAGACACAGGGTGCTGGTGAAGCTCAGCGGTGAAACATGCATGGCACCTGCGGTCCGGGGCCCGTGGTTTACCATTGCTGTTAGTCACTTGTTTTCACAAACACTGCACTCATCTAGAAGAGCAATATAAAAAATGACACTAGAACACTAGAGAAATGTGAATGTCTTCCCTGTTTTCTGTTTGGAAACGACATGTCACACAGAAAAATGTTGTCACGACTGGTAACTTAACAAAGGTTTGTATTAAGTTATTATTATCCATCGAATCAGCCCCAACAGAAGGTGGTGGCAAAGGGCAACTGCAGAAAATGTAAGGGGAACCCTCACTGGAAATATTTTAACTATCTATCTCATAATGACACAGGCTATTTTTACAACTGGGGAAAGATTCTGTAAGGATAATCTTTGGCATTTTAAGTAAAACACTTAAAAAAAAAAAAAATACAATTGAGCAATCAACATGATTTAGTCTTTGTCCTGTTTTACACTTTATACTTAGCACCGTAAAAGGAACTTTAACATTCCTTCTAAGAAAAACATATTTAAGCAATGGACAGAAACAGTGAAAACTGATGAAATACGAAGAGCTATTTATAGCAGTTGATGAAGACAGATGTTCAGCAGCTTCTTCAGTCACTCAAAATGGGCTAAAAAGAGAGGTTACAATGTAAAGGGTCACCTAGATGCAGCTGGAGTAAAATTTTCAGGGTGCAAATCCAAGAGTAACAGCCTTTTAGATTATTTTAAACACCTTGGGAAACACAACACCAAACACTGTGCAGATTCTGCGCTGGCAAGAAAACACAGGTTCCTGTAATTCAAACAACTCTTCGAATTGTCCAAAATTACATTGATTCAGGACAGGGCAAAAGCCATCTTTAACCACTCAATTGCCTGCTAGTGTCTGGCTACCACAACTACACTCCAATGCTTTCTTTAGATTTAAGTCACGATTGCAATTACTTACTTTGGCAGCTGTTATCTATTTCCAGCAAATAAACAGTAAAGAAATGACCGTGCTTGTAAATAGATTGCGTTCAAGTGGGTTATTTCTGATTATGTTTAAATCATGCTGAACTAGATGTTATCAAAGCAATATTACTACAGCGTGGCATTTGAGGGTACAATTTGAATTGTTCTTTCTTTCTCTCGATTTCTTCGCTACATCTCTTTAGATTACCCAGTTAATCCATGTCTGTCAATTATTAGTTTCTAATTACCCTTCACAACTCTCCGAACAGCTACTAGGAAACAGAATGATGAAATCTATTGAGTTAAAAGGAGATTAGACACATATAAATAAATGACACTTATTATATGCTCCCACACCCAGGAGATGACTTAACAGTGAAAGGAAAAGAATCATGTTGCAATAATGAAATCAGAGAGGGAATTCAGGTCCCAGAGGCGATTCTACGGAGTTTATGTTAATGTACACCTTGTGGGGGACCAAAAATCAACTGGAATAGTTTCCTGAAAACTGTTTCCAGCTATTTTCTCATTTAAAAAGTTCCAACTTCACTTGACCCATTAGTCATCATATTACTTACATCTATTATGTATTTTGAAATCTATTGCAAAAACCCAATGGATTCAATATGGCCTGTTTGAACAAAATCATAACATCTATAAAAGAAAACCTATGAGCAGCACTCTGAAATTTCTGTCTGAAACAATTTCTTTCTTTGCCATTTTATTACTTAGAGCTTCAGATAAAAAATTTCAGGGTTATGGTATTTTGCCCTTGTTCTCCATAACATTCACATTTGTACTGTGAAGAAATAATTTTATCTGTGCACTTGGGTAATGATATTACTCAAAAGGACTTTTTCTTTGGTGGGCTAAGGATGAATAAGCAACACAAAAATAACAGAGCTCCTAGCAACCTGCTTTAGGTCAATCCCAGCTCTTTCTGAAGCCAGTGGGCTTATTCTAATATATGCCGTAACTTAATGTACACCGGGTTACTATTTCTATGACTCACAAACTACCACAGTATACTCTTAATCTGAAAACCAGAAAGTAAATGCCATGAAAATTATTATAAGCTTTATCTGTAAGACTGGAATCTTTTCACAGACTATGAGAAATGTTGAACTGTGGGAGAGAAAAACATGGCATTTTCCAAGCATTTGTTCACTTCTCATACCTCTCATTCTACAGTGGATCTTCTATTTTTCATAGCTAATATAGAAAAGGACAGGTCTTTTTTCCTCAGGTCTTGCTCTCCCCTACCCCAAGGCGGCTGTAAAAATCAAACTTCTTACAAATATTACTGCTATAGAAGAAAAATACTGTTTGCCCTAAACTCTTAGGAGGATTGAATTTCCTAGTTCTAAACAGCAAAGGAGCAAACAACAGGCATGAAACATTTACCACCAGTAATATTCCTTCTCTGGGAGCCACCCATCCTGATGTAAGGAATCTAACAGAGGAAATGTGAGGAAGGTAAAGGTAATCTTGAGCCCTGATTGTGATTTGGAGTCAGGGTGGCCCTTCAGTAACAGGGAAATGGCTGAATTGCAAAAATTAAATTTATAAAAATAGGAAAGAGAGAGACATGTAAAGAAAAGACTAGCTGTACTGTTCTCAATTGTCCCTGGTCGGGCATCAAAAGAGAGACAAATTAAAAGAACTGAAAAGCAAGAAGAAATACAAATGAATTGTTTTTATCCTCTAATTCATCATTCCCAATTTGGATCAAGGGAAAAGAAGGACGAAACTTGAGACAAGCCTTCAGAGGCCATCTGCAGTCCATCTCATATTCTGCTTCTGTGAGACAGATGCCAGTTAGTCTGAAGAGGCTGGTAGTCACTGATCAGTATTTCTACCTACTGTCACCTGTGTGCTGCAGCCCTACAGAAGCAGCTCTCTAAGGCCAGTATGGCAAACTACAACTTTCAGGGAGCTTAATGAGCTTGAGCCATGCAGGGTGTTCCCCAGTGTCAAGGGTTAGAGATGCCCAGCAGTAACAACTCCTACTTCCCCAACCTAGTATGTCATTGACATTAGACAAAGCTGGCACTAAGACATTAACAGCTCTATCTAGCCAGTGCCTGGGTTTGAGATAGACAAGGTTCAGAGTGATGTAATTCTATTAATTTTTTATAATAGTGTCATGGGTTAAAGCTGGGCCAACCACTAGATGAATGACATGTGCTCTCTATTAATTCCTCTCCTTTCCCAAAGGGGAAGAGAAAGAGAATGAGGGAGAGAGACTTACGGATTGGAAAAGAAAACTAAAACTGCTTTAAAGAAAATAATAACAATAAAATGAAATATATATACAAATATACAGTACCAATACCAAACCCAACCACCCTGATGGCAACCATGTCATTGTCACCACTGATGCTGCAGTGCAGGTACTGGGGAAGTCCCAGACTGGACTCAGTGGCAGATGGGAACTGGATTCAGGAGCTGGTTTCTGGAACTGGATTCAAAATGCATGGATTGGGATTGAAGGCAGAACGGACAGAGTCCTTCTTAGACACCAGCCATTGAATAAGAGCTTGACCCTTGTGATCCCTCAGCTTTATACCCAATATGACGTCTATGGGATGGAACACCTTGTTGGGCAGTGTAGGGTCACCTGTCCTGTCCGCTCCTCCCACAGGGCAGCCTCTACCTTACTGCACCCCCACCGTGGCACACAGGATTGAGCAGTGACCTTGGTCTGCACAGGAGCAAGTCTAAGCAAGAGCCTTTCTGCACACCAGTCCCTGGCAGTAACTGGGAACATCCAGCGTTATCACTGCTGGGAGCAGACACTGTCTGCAAAACACCCCGTTAACTTCAGAAAGTGCCGTGACTTTGAAGAGACTGAGCTGGAAAGTGAAATCACTGAACAGAATGAGTTCTGTTCTAACTCAAACCAGGACAAATTGTCACAATTGAACCAAAAGAAATTGTTATATAGCTTGAGAAGACCAAAGATACCGTTAATGAAGGATGGAGGGTTACTGCTATTGATAGAATGTTGACTGAAATTAAGCAACTGTGCAACTACTAAATAAATACACTACAGAAGTGTGTCAAGTGTTGGGTGGCAAGTACCAAAACTATAATGGGGGCATTGGGAGGCACTACCATGAAAGGAAAACCCTACCTATGGGAAACATTAACTCTCTCAACAGAGAGTCAGAGAAGTTGAAGGACAATACGGTGAGATGAAATAAATTGTTCCAGGTCATGGAGCGTGTTTGTGGAAAAGAAAAGAAACCATAAATACTAACTCTCTATTACCTGCTTAGCTGCTGAATAGTACATCTATATAAAGACATACATGGGAAAAAAAAAATCAGAAAAAAACATTGAGCAAATGTTTGAAATAAGTTTCAAAAGAATACCAATACACTGAAAAAGATACCAAGAAAATATTTTCCAACTTATCCATGTGGCTTTGGTGTGTAGTTTTCATTTTCAGTACTTAAGCATTTAAGAAGCAAAGTTTAAAATAAGTGTTGTAGACACTGCTTTTAGAAAGGTACTTTGATAATTTTACACATTATTACACTGATATTACAGACAATGGATGTGTCAAAACCAAAGCAATACCTACAGGCTGCTACACCTGTTTGGAATATTTCTCTTTGCCCTCTTAATCAATAAATATAATTTCATGGCTACAGTGTCAGTGCTTTAAAAACTTGTTTGTAAAAGAGCAAAGGGGAAAAAAACCTACTAAAAAGCTCAAAAGTTTTGCAAATGACCCAGAGTTAATTAGAAAAGTCTGCACCCTGGCTAGTTCCCCTTCTCACGTGTCAGCTCTCATTAAATCAAAAAATTCTCATTTCAAAGTTAACAAACACCACGGTTAACAAAACTGTTAAACTGGGATCAAGTGGGCACATTCCTAGGTTTATATATGATGTCATGCTAAGCAGCCCGCAGCTGAACTTGCAAGTAGTATGAATGATTTTTCAATATATTAAGTATCTGATCTAATGCTAATTTTCTCTCTATAGGCTAACTGTGCTGGGAACAGGTGGCCCTGCTTTCAATTACGGAGGGCTATCATGCCAGTGTGAGGCCTGGATTAGTTCACCTTCTCACAGGGAATTTGCCTCGGTTGGGAATGGATTTATTATGGCTTCACACATGGAACGAAGCTCATGTCAGCTGAGGGCAGTGATACATCATATGATTCAAATTAACCTGCTGTGGACTGTTCCGCGGGGCTGATACTGTGTATTAAAATGACGACATTTTTAAAACAGCTTGAAAGAAACCAGCATTGCTGAAGTGCAATGGTTCCAATTTGTTCCAACTAATCTATCACCTGCTGGAGATATTATTCTAGTGGGTTTCTGGTAGCTGCTGTTCTCCAGGTTTCTCCAAACCACTGACCTGGCTAATGGATACAATTGCTGCCTCTGCAAATAGGGGGAAAATCTGGAGAGTGCGCCACGGTACAGTTTTGTTCGTCACTTTTTATGCATAACCCTAGACCCAGTGCTGTGCCCCTCGCCGTGTCCACAGTGCCAGGAGGGACCGGCAGGAAAGAGCGACCCCCAGGTCCTCCAGTTCTCGCTTTATCTTTCAGTGGGACACAGCATTTCTTAGTTCATCTGGATAATTTCTTCTGTAGAAATTATTTTGAAAGGCCAAGTATGAAGGACCACAGTTATTTCACACCTAGCCTAACATCTTCCCAAGGAAGTCTTGGGGCAAGAGGACTTTGGCATAAGCCATCTATATTTCGTGTGTATAAGTATTTTAAGACAATTTCTATGAAGCTGTACTTCATAAACATGTTTTGTACCATTTGCATGCAGAAAGAATACATTGGAAAGACAGCTTTTACACCTAAGAAAGCACAATTGATTTTAAAAAAAACAACTCAAAGAAAGGACTAGAGGGCAAAGAGAATACATTTTCAAAAACTATTAAAAAGACCGTGACAATTATTCCTCACCTAATGAATAACATCTAATGGTGAAACAATAAATAGTTCACTTATATGCATCATACAAGAATTAGATGTACAATCCATAACAGCTTGAATATAAAAGAGAGAGGGTCACATAAACTGATGTGGATGGAATTTAAAAAATTTTAAATAATTAGTTGCTGTAGAAAAAGAAACAATAGTCCTTCAATACATTGCAGGGTTAAAATTGAGGTCTGTTCCCACAGGCCTGATGATGAATGCTTATTTCTCCTAGGATCCCATTACCTTAAATCTGGAAGAAATATAATTTTTCTTTAGATGCCAAAAATGTACAAAATAATCAACTCATGTGGCAAGAAGTGCATTAATGTATCCTGTTATTCTCATCTAATTAGTGGTTTCCAAGTTTAGCTACTTGCTGTAGATTTTTGATCTCCGAGCTAATATGGGCTGACAACCTGGTTTCCTGTGTGGTGAAACCGTTCGATTTTTCTATGGAACACTATCTACTTATCTGCTTCAGCTGACAAACAATTTACAAGGAGGACTGGTTTTATCTAACACAGCAAACACTGGGAACCACTTGCAGATTTTTTCCTTTAACTGCTTGCATAGTAGTTTGCATCATAAAACGTATTATTGTATTTGAAATCTAACCTCAGCACACCAGCAACGTATTTTGTAAGAAAAATGACATTACAGTTAAACCACTGAACTTGGAACGCTTAAAATTTATACAGAAAACTGTATAGTTATCTCAGCTGCTACATTCGGATGCTGCCTGCGCAGGCAGAGCTTTTAACGGTGTGTGACGTGTCAGAACGGCGCATCCTGTACCCAACAGGCAGCATCTGCGAGTGCATCCAGTGCCGTTTGGTAATTTAACCACTGCAGTTATGAAACACTTATATACCAACCTCTGTGAAAGCACACAGCACGTCCTTGGAAAATACAGCAGTTAGTAGCAGCATCATTTGCCAAACGTTCACCAAAAAAGAGCCTTCGAGGCTGCAACGTAAGTGCACTCCACTGCATTTGTTTACCGGATTTATTAACTGTGACGTCTCCCGTCACAAATATCGTCTGACTGGTGACCTCGCAAGAGCTCTCAGGAGTCCTGCGGAGGTGCTTGTCCTCAGTAACAACTGCCAGCTTAGTTAGGGTCTGGTGATGTTGATGCTTTCTTCAGGCCTGCTGACGGCCAAGCTAACCCTGCCCTGGAAGACGTTGTGGTGAGTGGACTTTCCCCCCAGGAGATTTAGTAACTTTTCCAGCAGCCTGCTGAGGAGCTGTCAAGCTTTCATAACCCTTTGTACGTGCTGTTCTGATGCAACCACTTGCGGAAAGCACCTTCCTCTGCTCATCCAATGGAACCTCCAGCCCCCGAGGAAGGCTTTTTGATAAAGGTTAGTTTATTTTGAAGATCTCTCACAGCGGCAACAGCTGAGGTTAGAAAAATCTGCAAAAGCATGCAGAGCTGTTTTGTTAGATTACACCGGCAAACCACTTCATTAAAATTCAGAGTAATTACTGTTGAGTCATGTGTAATGAGAGCTCCAATTAGCAGCAAAAAGATGATTACAAAAAATGCCTTTTGGCTAAGAAGGGATCCTGGAGGAAATCTCTGATGTTCTACATGCTTTGAGAGAATAAATAGACCGAAGTTTATGGGGCATCAATTTATGGTTTTTCAGTTCCCTATTTAGCCAAACCCACAGAGGAGAGAGATGTAACACTGATTCGGGATCTGACTGAATTGTCAAGAATGGATCCTTGTTATATATGTTTATATGTATATGTACACATATGTAATTTATGTAAGTATATGTTAATATATACTTGGCAAGCTGGTACGAACTTCCATGTTTGCTAGTTTAGTTTGAAGTCTGTCCTACCGCCAGGAGAGCATCAGGGAAACACCTTCAGGTATGTAATAAATTAAATACAAAGGCTGCACCAGGAAACTACAGTGGAACCTTGAGAAAAGGGTAATGCAGACAAAGGGTCGGGGAATATGGGAATCTGCCAGATGTGGGGAGTGGAGACACAAAAAGATTAGGAAAAAATAAAAAGATGAAAGAAAACCAATCTGGCACCAGTGACCAAAGACTGTAGCCTGGAGAGAGATATTTTCCTTTTAGCTTTCCAGTGGAACTCAAAATTCCTGTCTCTGCTTTCATCAGCTATCTATAAAGGCCACTGATAGTAGGTGTCTCTACCCGTCTTGTGCTGGTCATGATTAGAATGAAAAATCTATTATTATCGATGAATCCTTTAGTTCAAATGGCAGTAGGTCTGAGGGTTCAAAGTCATATTAATGAAGCCAGATAGGGATTAATACAACAAAACCTTAATGTAATGCTTTTAAGGCAGCACAGAAAACCAAAGAAGGGGCAGTGCTGAGGTTGTTCACACATTTATTCTTTCCTCAAGACTCTTGCCTGCATGCAAAAAATGGATTTTCAAGTTACTCAACCACAGTATTTATAGTCAGCAGGTGATATGTGTGTCTCATTTTCTGGTTGTTCAATTTGATATCCTGGGGTCTGATACGTGGACGTGATTACTGCTTCACCCTAAGACAATATGACCTGTGTTTCCAACACCTAAATTTCTATATTTTTAAGTACCTTGGAAAATTAAATCGTGTGTTTTAAACTGGTAACCTCAATATAATAAGAAAACCTTTAATTTCCCCGTGCCTCAGTTACCTTCCATGAAACGGTGAGGGCATACTACTCCGTCACCCATGGGAGGGTTGTGGAGCTACATTTGTATTTCTGTACTGCTCAGAGCCTACAGCAGCAAGCAATGCAGAGGAAAATAAGTAATTCTGCTATAAAGCCAGGATTAGATACCATGCTGTAAGACTGTATGAATAGGGAACGGAATGAATAGGAAACCCCGTACTGAAGAGTTGCTCACTAAATGACAGGTAACAGCTCACTCTGTGTGCTGAATAAAGTAAGGACGCTCAGGGGGAAAAAAAATTACACAATTCAACAATTACAACAAATACGCATATGAGAAATGAATTACGATGGCACAGGTAAGCGTAGATGCATTTTCTAAGTTTTAATATAACCTCAATTATATTCTACATGGTAATAAATATGTAGTTATAAATACATAATCTCCAAAACAGAGAATGGAAGACATGAGTTTCTGACACTCTAGGAGTGAAACTTGAAGTCATATTATTTTAAGTAAATGCTAATAAACCTTCATACTATGCCATTCATATTCTGCGTTAATTAAAGAAACACATCACCATTTTTTATATGTTACAGTATTAACACTTTAGATAGGAATTTGCAACGCTGGCTATCCGGATTCCAAAGAACCCAAGAGAAGGTGGCTCAGAAAAATCTTTGGAAACATTTTAAAAGTCAGCTTTTATAAATGTAACTAATACAATTTCAGATGTTCTAGGGCTAGAAGCAGGTAGGTTTCATTCTGCTGGAAATTTGCCAACCTCAGCCTTCTTGAGGAGAAAAATTTCTAAATTTACCTTCCGAAGAAAATAAATAATTAGCCCTCAAACCTATGACTGGTGCAGGACTAACCGTTCCTCAACTTCGATTTCAATTCAGGATAATTGCTGGAGGAAAATTTCACATTCATTAGCAACGAAAACAACATTCTTCTCATGATCTAATGTGTGTGCCTATGTGTGCATCCATATCTACAAACACACTACATTAGAGATTAAAGTGCAATGCTTACCTGGTCCATTAAGGAAGTCTTTAATTTGCACTGTGATAAGAGGAGGTGGAATACCACTTTTAGCATCTACCTCTCCTGCTACTGTCTGCAACCAAACCTTGCAATAATCAGAGCTTCTGGTAGAGTCTCCAGGATCTACAAGTCATAATGATCATAGGCATTAATGATATTGCGGAGATATGATACATAACAAAACACTCCATACAGAATTGATTAAATAAAATAGAAAAGTTAAAAATGTAACAGAGTAAATAATATTCCTGCTACGTCTGTTATACACAGGATGTGTATAACAATGCATGCATACATAGGCAAGAGGTCAAAACCGTAACTACAGAAAATGTAGAAAACCCACAAAAATACCAAGTAAATATAAGTAAAGACATCAGTTACCACAAGATGACTTAAAATAGCACACCGATTTTAGCTTTAATAATGATGATACTTGAGAGGATTTGTGCTCAAAACTTGCTACCTCTAGATTTTAATTTCGTTGCAAGCTAGAGAAAATATAACATAAGATAATGATAAAGGCTAAAAGACAGAATGCTATCAGATCTCAGGAATAGAGCATAATGGACAATGTGGTTACCTCATTCTCTTTGGACTCCTCACTCAATAGCTAATTCTTGCATACCACCTTGAATTGTATTCCTTTGATCAGTCTATAGTATTACAATAGTACCTTAAAATTCATTTCCTCCAAGTGGTATTCTTGTTTCATTTTCTGCATATCATTTAAGGAGATTTTTTTGGATGTATTCTTTCCCATTTTCAGTCAATTAAAAACCGCTATAATTGCTTTATTTGAGTTTGCCTGAATGGATTCCTTTCAAGAGCACTATTTACATATCCACTATTATGTCAACATATGGATTGTGGTGTAACAGTCATAGTAGACTGGGTATAAAGTCAGCTTTGGAATTTGTATTTCTTGCCCTTATCATGTGATTCATATAAAAACTGGCACATACGAAACCTTATGTGATTTCAAAGAACCCACTGAAACCAATTGATCATGACTTTAGATCTATATGGAAAAGATCAAAGTTAGCACATTCTTCTGTTTTTATTTGATCAATTTTCAGCAATGACTTACAGCAGTATTTGTACTTCATGCCATATACATTACAGCCTTTCCATCCCTTTATTCCGGCTATACATTTATAAAGGCAGCTCTCAACAGTTATTTAAGAGCTGTCACTGAAATACAACAGATTGTATATTTTCCCATGTGAATTTCTATGTTTTTATGGTTTCTTAGCTCCTTCCTTTAATTACACTATCCAGAATGGTGTGGCACACTCCCTTTCTATAGCAACTGCTTAGGTAATATCTTGTTTCCTGTGTCTGGATTTTGCTCAGTATACTGAAATTAATAATTTCAACAACACTTACCACCAAAATACACATCTTTTCTAAAATACAGTTTTCTAGTTGTTCTGAACAAGGACGTTATCTCTGACTTGGATCTATACCATAATATATTATTTTGTGCTAGTAGCTCATCATAAATAAGTAACATGCTAATTTTTTCAGAAGTATAGTAAAAATTACTAAACCTTGGGCAATGAACATCACTGAGTCAATTAAATTGATCTCTAAGTTACTGTTCATTCAAAAGTATTAGTATAAATATTTCGTGTACCAATACGGGGCAAATGTTGCATAATGCCCTGCCTCATTTCTGAAAGATGTCACCACATACATAGCAACCTAGATCATCCACTGGGCTTTTCAGAAAATCCAGTAAATTCAGTCAAACATTTATTTTTGCAGAATACATTTACAGGTATTCCTATTACCCTAAGATATGTTTCTGTTAGAAAATACCTAATAATAATTCAAAGTTGTAGCTGTTTAAAGATGAAAATATCTCTGATGAAAATAACTTAGCAGAAAATCCTTGTGTGACATAATACATTAGCTATACAAACACTGCCCTCAGGGCACTGGGAATTGCAACATGTAAGCACAGAATCAAAAAAAAAGAAAGGAGCCATGGGGGTCTCAGGAGCTTATTTGCTCTGTCATGTCTCCAAGGAGTGCAGCACACCGTCACCTATTCACTAGCCAGGGCACTGCAGGACTGGGATACATGAATACAGAGAAGGACTCCACAATTTACAGATTAGGAACACAACACAACACAATGAAAACTCAATGCACAAAATTAGCCTCAGTCCAACAAAAAATATTACTTTTAACCCAGAATTGGCCTTACTGATGTCAAGTTTTTTTGGTTTTGGTGGGGGTTCTGTTTGTTTGTTTGTTTGGGTTGTTTTGTTTTTGTTTTTTTGGTTCAAGTGCTATTTGAAACTGAGCTAATTCTGGAAGCAAGAGAGTTCAAGAGAGTTACATTGACATCAGAGGTAATAATTCCAAAGGGCCAAGCAAAGACCTACTGGTTAATTGGAACCTGGCTAACAGACTCGATTGTACATCCAAATACGCCAGATAGGATCAATAAATTTGTTTTTACATAATGAGAAGAAAGCTAAAATCCAAAGGTTTCAAAATTGCCTGTGCTGATGTATGTCAAAACCTTGAAGGGTGTTCCAAATTGGAGCTATAAAATGTATCTGCGTAAGACAAATTAATTTATATTAAAGGTCAAAAGACTGAAAATATGCGTATCTTGATTGAAACACCTTCTAAGGTAGAAGAACATCACATGCATTTTCATAGGATTAAGATCAGGAAAGGAATAAAACAATATCAATAAACAATTCCTTTGCCAAGGGCATGGGAATCACCAGGAAGTACTTGAATGAAAAAGAGAAAATTTAGGCTGAAAAGGGGAGGAATTCCTGATGGGGAGAGCTGTTAGAAAAAAGACTCTTCTCCCTCAAGGAAATGATGGAAATGTTCAGAATGTTTAAAAATACACTTGACAGAACACCATAAAATATACAATAGGGAACAATTACGCATCAGCAGGGAACTGGTCTGAATAATGTATTATAATAGGTCATTTCCATTTCATTTTCTATGATTCTCCCAAAAATCAACACTTAAATTTGCAGTTATTTGTATAAAGAAATGCTGGAGAAAACCCAGGGGATGCATATGTAAGTAAAAGGAGAGGCTAGAATTACTCCACAGCAAGCCAAGAGAGAGAAAAGAAAAGCCTTGAGAAGTGAGGAGTGGTGAAGACGGCAGAAATTCTACTCTCTACACCACGTGAAAAATTTGTCTGCGGCAGCAAAAGAAAAATGGTGAGACAACTATCACAGATTGACAGCTGAGACTGTAATTTAAAATCTGTAAGACTGAGAAGCTGAGGTCTTCAACACAGCCACATTTTCTCCCCTTGTTTTTCTTTAGGGAAAAATAATCTCTGGCTTTTTCTGAATCCACTCAAACACCCAAAGCCCATTTTGGTCTTGCTAAGGTCCAAACCTCACCTCTAAACTTAGCAGTCTATGAAGTTTCTTCCTAAACTTGATTTGAATTTGCAAGTTTTTCATTTCACCTGCTATCCCCTCATGTTACCTAACAGCAGGCAGCAAGAACCAAGTTTCTGAAGACAAAGGGGAGTCAGGAGAAAGGAAAGGAGGGAGGCAGGAGAAATTTCACACCTTGATTTTCATTCTCCAAAATGTGATTTTGTTCCAGTTTGTAGCCGAGCGCCAGAGCAGCTCCGAGGACACAGCCCATGGGAGGCTTTGACGGGGCAGGGCTTAGCAGTCGAGAGCAGCCCAGCAGTGCCAGGCAGGGGACAGGGCTACTGGGCACGCGTGCAGGATGGCAGCTTGGCCCCTTCAGCTGGAACTTTACACAAACCAAATGAGGTCTGCAACGCGCTTTTATTTCAACGGATGAAACGCATTGTGACCTGCAGTCAATTCTGAAAGCCGGTATGATGTTGCAATCATCTCTGCATTGCAAACTCTGAAACGGAACTTTTGGTCTTGTTTTAAAAATGGTTTCCACTGGAATTTAAAGAACACGAGGGGGAAAACATTTCTGCTAGCGTGCTCCTAAGTGCTGTGTCAGGAAGTTCAGAAATGAGCACTTACAGTAACCTGAGGAATGTTCTTTTCCAGGCCAGCTTCTCCTAACAGGGGGTGGGGTGGGGGGCTGCACCCCCGCCAAGTCCATGGATACAGATGGACATTAAACATACTCAGAGGGGAACAGGTGACATTCCAGCAAAACTCCCCCAATGCTATGCTAGGAAACGGTCTTAAATTCTCTCTGTCTCAGAGGAAGCGCAGGCTGACAGAGGGGCAGTGAATCAGACCTTGTGCCAGAGCCAGCCTGCTTCGCTCTCCCCGCAGCCTGGGCTTCCCACTAGATCAGAGGTTACATGTGGTCTCAGCTACTGCATCTGCTCTTCACGGACCCCCTGCCATAAAAGGCGTGGGTGTAAAAAAAAAAAAAAAAAAGAGTAATCCTGGATGGCCTCACAATGCCTGTTTTTTGCAAATGCATTGCTGGTGGAAGTTGAAGAAATTCCACACATAACAGATATTTACTGAGACATTCTCTCCCTTAAAACACCAAGCACCACAACCTCCTCTTTGAAAGTAACAAACAAATAGAAAAAAGGTTTTTCAAGAATGCCCAGAGCGCAATGCTCAGGAAATGAGGCAATTTTGTATCTGGATTACATTACCTGAAACAAAGCAAATAAAGATTAAAAAAAAAAAAACTTATAAAAGTGGCTTATGAGATTACATTAAAAACAATTGTACCCATTTCTACTTAAGTGGAAAAGGCCAATGCTCTGTTTGCAAAAACTAACAGTTAGCAGATGCCTTTTCGTTAAATGTACGATGAGCACTGCATAAAAAAAGGTTGTTTTCTAGACTCTTTCAGGCTATTTATACAGAATCTCACAAGTCAATTTGGGGAGCAACTAGTATTTTTAATGGCACTTATTAAGTAGTTAATATTCCATTAATTTGATTTGGAGTTCCTATACCTGGCAGTAGCAATCAAGCTGTGCCATTCAAAAAATAATTTAAACCACAAATGAAGTAGTTTAAAACAACCATAATAAAATCAAGTTAACATTTTAATAACCTAATAAGTCTCCTCCTCCTACAAACTGACTTGCCAGTGGACTCGGTTGGAGAGGACTAAAGAAATTGAAAGCACAACCATCAGGTCTTCAGCTCCAAAGCAAGCAAATGCTCCCACACACAGACACTGGCCTGATGGAGATGTGCTGCTACTAACAGCTAATTAACACACTAAAAATACTCCACATTTAAGTAGCATATTTCCTCCTATTTTATTCTTAAGTTCTTATTTCTTTCATCCTTCAGGAAGTAAGCAAAACCCACAGCTAGTGACAGAGGAGCCAAGTTCTTTGGCTGAAGTTCGGTGTTTTGGCCACTGTGCAATACTCTCTCTCTCTCTCAAAAAAAACAAACAAAACAAAACAAACCAGTGATAGCTTTATGTGCAAGATCCTGAATTTTAGGCTCTATTAACTTGAAATTTTTCAAAAATAAGAACAAACCCCTTGTCCCGAATAAAATGTAGGTGGCTTCGTAACAGTACTAAACATTCTACCCATGTTCAAAGCAGTAAACCATCATCAGGGCAGTCAGCTTAATTTTGTCACCAGCCCAGGATTAACCACTATTCTCTTTAAAATCCATGTTGCTGCAGTTTTACAGGATAATTTCCCTATTTTATTAAAAGCTTCATAAAACAGACTCTCATCAAACTACCTGTTAGAAGTATTTCTAAATTCTATTCTTTGTGGACTTAAAGCTGAACAATATATTTCTTAGAAATACACTAATGATATGAGGAATGGAAAACATACCATAACTAGATCCAAACAATTACCAGCTTTATTTACCCTAAAGTTTCTTTCAGATCTAACAAAAAGACCTTTGTAATTTCAGAATAGAATTTATATTTGCTTCTGCCTTAAAGGTTTAAGAGTTCTTTCAGAATTGTAGATTTTTTTCTTTTAGAAAAGGCATGAGAAATTATACCACAGTATTTCATAAGACCTGAATCTACTGCTGTTGAACTAACAGTAGTCAAGTCTTCAGAATTACAGAATTGATTCAAAACAATTTTTTCAAATGCTTCAAAACATTCTAAAATGTTCTTATGCAGCGTATATGGTGTGTATATATAAACACAGGAAGATGATATGAAACGGTAGACTGTTTATTAGCATGTTTTGGATCTAATCTACGTATTTCATACAAGGGTCGCTCCAAAAGCAGTGTCTCCTATTGCATTATGCTGGCCCATGGTGTCAGAGGCGGATGTTGGTGCCGTGGCAGTAGAGGTTGAACATTTCCACCAATACTCCGTTAAATTTTGTGGTCATGTGACAGATGGCAGCAGAGGCGCCATCTGACAAAATTGCGTGTGACATGGGAATGCGTATGAAGCAAAGGGGTGTCATTGAATTCCTCCATGAGGAGAAAATTGCACCCATTGACATGCGTTGACGCTGTTGAATGTTTACAGAGACCAAGCAGTGGGTGTCAGCACGGTGAGGCGGTGGGTGCCATGTTCCAGCAGTGGTGACAGCGACAGTGGATCCCCTGTGCTGGTGCAGATTGTTAAGACCGCGGCACGCAGGCTCTTGTTCATCACTGGTGAAAATGCACAGCCAGTGGTGGTGACTGTGTTGAAAAAGTGTTCTGTAGCTGAGAATTTGCTCCATCAAACAGTGTTATTGCGATCTTTGTATCTGCTGTAGTTTCCATAGAAAAAAATAGGAGGTGTTACTTTTGGAGCAACCTACGTATATAGGTTAACTATGTAAGCTTAACCATGTTAGCATAAGTAATGAGAAACCACCCCCACAGGACTCGCAATAAAACTTTATAACAAACATCAAGTATTCTTCCATGGGCCCAGAGAAGTCTCAGCTTTCTAGGTTGTGATAAATTTGCTATGTTCTGGGCTTGACCTTCTGAGCTGCTGGTGTGCTGCTGCCTATCTCCACCATGTGATGTAATGCACACAATGTGCTCATCAGGCCTGCTTGCCTAGTTCCACTGTTTAAATGTGGGGTTTTTAAGGGGGAACACGTTTCATCAGTTCTTATAATCCAGTTAAAATACATTTTTTATATTTAGCTTGTGTCCTCTTCCCCATCCTACCGTAGATAACGGAGAGACAGCTGCATGCATAAATACAGACGCAAGAAGAGCAGGCTTCTAGAAAGTCTAACTGAAACATTCTTCAGCAAAATTCACTGTAAATTAAACACTATTTATACCCTCTTCCCACCCCCCAGTCCTTGATATACAGAGAAATACAGGAATATAGTGCATGCCTATTGTACTGATGGAGAGAGAGCTAACTTATTTGTTTCAAATAAATTTTATACTGTTCTTCCTTTGGATGATACATCTCTTCACACGAAACTGTCAGCAAATAGTCACAACTTCAAGAAGAATTGGCATGATTGATGAAATCAACTGCAGCAGTGCAGAGAATGTCATGCAAAGATCCTGATGCTGTATTATATGATATGTAATACACAGAGTGTGTATATATATAAATAACACACACAGATATAATACATAGTTCATGACTATTTTCCCTCAAATATGTGTAAAGAGATGAAAAAAAGAAATTTCCAATACTAACATGTTACTACAGTGGTATGACAACAGTAATCCTAAATGAAGCAATTTCCAGCACAGCAGGTCTTCCCAAACAAGAGGCAATAAAAACTTTATACTACCTGTTTTGCTGTGTGAATTAGTGTGTGACTCACAAGTGTGGAGTAGTTTCATTTCCTTACTAAATATATTTAGGAGCGTGTTTTTAGGCACTAGAATTTGGGCATCCACCTCTCAGACTCTTTTGAAAAGAGCCCTAACGATTCCATAGCAAGCACAGGATTCTGCCTGTTGCACAAGTAAGGTACTTAGTACCACCCACAAAGGCAGCAGGATGAGACCAGAACTTCTGCCTTCACATAATGTCTGACTCCTGCCTCCATACTCTTACCTTTGCCTGATATAGCGACAGAAAGCCAAAGAAAAGGGTTAGACTCATGGAGGGCTAGTCTTTGGTCCTCCAAGAAGACCTCTTTGGGTCTCACTTGAACTATTGGTGACTGAGGAGCTCTCAGGCTGTATGTTCCTACTATCTTCTTAAACTTCTTTCCACACTCCTGTGCTCTCTGATCCACTTTCAATTTGTAGGAATATTTTATTACAGCTTGTATTTGCTAGAATTCCTCCCATAGACATGAAGTTGGTGAAAGACTTCAGAAGTTAAATGTAGGAGCAGAATGGAGAGAACTTTGCCCAGTTTACTAGTAATGTGTTTGTAGCCTGTACAAGGACACACTTGGATGCCTCAGACATCCAAGAAGATGAAGAAGTCCTGTTGTATTTTTCCAAAACACTAAGTTAATGAAGTTGTGATCTTTAACTAACAACTACTCCAATTTTCCTTTGTTAACTGATTTGTTAATTCTTTTAACGTTACTTGCTACAACGACCACCTTTTATATAATATTTAAGAAATATACATGGGAAGCTGAAGTAAATCAAATTCGTTACATAGCTGCTTTTCTTTCAAGACAGGACAGCAACAGCAGAGACCGATGAAAATGGAAGAATGAGAAAAGAAAACATGGCAGAGAATGAATCTTCTCACTATTTTAAGTATCTTCTCTCCAGCTATCAAATCTCTCTTACTGTTTAATTCCTCTTAAAAGTTCCACTATAGCTCAGATTTCTGAAAAAGTTTAAGATCTACTAAACTAGCATTTTTAGTCTTTTGCATAAGCACATTATTTTAATGACAATTTTCAAGAGATACTTGATGTCATTCAGCAAAGATTCAGTATAGCTGCCCAAACATATACTACTTTTCACAACTAGTGTGATGTATGAACTCTGGTGAGAAAAAAAAAACTAGAGCTCTCATTCAATGAACAATTTTAAAACCCCCTATTTTTTTGGTTTTAGACTTTTAGACTTTTTTGGCATTTAGACTTTTTTGGGGTAACACTCTGTAATAATGTAGCTCATTAAATTCTTATTTAGACAAATAGATTGCAATCGTCTGATTTATCTCTTCAGCAGTACAGATAAGACAAAAAATTTCAGAATACTTTTCTACTGAACAGTTAGTCTGATAGGTCTTATTAGAAGCTTTTTATTTGAAAAGAAAAAGAAAGTACCATTCATTAAGAAATTCTTGCAAACCCCTCTTACTTAGCGGAATGAAAACTTAAAATACATTACATCACTACATGCCATTTGGAAGATCACTATAATTTTCTTACAGTTTATGATCAAAACACCAGGTGCTTCTACAATGTTTATCTTTAAATTTTATCAGCAGACTAGTCTAGGGAAATATTGTGATATTCAGTCATAAAAAATGCTTTTTATGAAATCAGCTTGGCTTACAACTCTTACAAAGAAAACATTGAGAAGTTAGTAATCACAATCTGGTAATGAGAAAATAATATTGAGAAATAGGAAGAATTGGTTGCTAAAAGGTTAGACCTTAATTAATGTCAAACATTTTACACACTTAACTTGATTCAGCTATGGAGTATAATCCTAAAAATATGTATATTTACCGGTTGATTTTCAAAGACGTTCTAAAAGTCTCTCAGCTGTTTTCCACCACCCTAGTAACTTTGAGACATGCAATTACTTTGGCAGTTACAACCAGGTGTGAATGCTAAATGCTCTTACCTGTACACTTGTAGTCTGAGGCTACTCCTTTAAGACCAGCATCAAACACTGATATTTCTACCTTTTGCTTTCTGTGGTGGCAGCTCAGGAGCACAGAGGGCTGTGATACAATGAGGTAGAGAAATGGCTGTAGCTCTGTGTCCCCAGTTCCCCTGCGACCAGGCTGCCGAACAATAGTTATACCCAGGGCTTGTCGAGCAGACGATCTTGTGGAAGCATGCAGACTTTCCAGGGACAAAAGACCCGGTTTTCTCCCAGCCGACAGGGGAACGTTACTGCTCAAAAGATCGTCTGCTGTGACCGAGGAAATGCATGGCTGACTGGGCTTCTTGGTATCATGGCTGCCACCTGAGCCCACCTCTGGAAGGTTCAAGGAGCTTTTGCTTATTTTCTCACCATCTTTCTGATCTTGTACTGATTTTGATTTAGGTAACGCAGTGCATGAGTAAGTCATCAAGGAGATTCGACTTGCTGTAACAAAAATGTCAAACGGAATGAAATTAAGATTCTTCACGATGGAAGACTGGTGGGAAGGACGGGCAATGCGGTGCTGGCTGGTACCACTGTGCTGCTCGATCTGAACGATTCTGATCTTAACACTGTCACTGCCAATTCCACTGTCCTGTGCCCCGCTATAACGGGAAGAAGTCTCAACTGTTCCTCCATCAGGCACATCCATTTTTTTCTGCTCTTGTTTGGAAACCTGAAAAGGAAAATATTATATTAAGATATTCATATCCCAACTATTTCCATTTCAGTGGCAGCAAACAATCACTATATAAACATAATGTCACAAAAGAGAATTATAATAAAAAAATCTGTCAAGTTAACTTTAACACAGTAATCACTCATGAAAACACAGCAGGTGTCTGTTCCAATGAAATGATGACTCACAACAGATGAAGTGCCAAAAAACATGTGAAGGAAAAAAAAGGAGTAATGATATCCAGGCTTAAGCAACTTTTATTTTTTTTTTTTAAATTTAAACTCTTTCTTTAAAGAATCCACAAGAAATTTATGTTTTAATATAAAACCATATCTCTGTGAAATAATGCATTGTAGGTAAAAAGCCTAGTCAGAATTGTATTCCATTACTGAGCATTGATGCTCAAAAAGTCCTCTTTGGCACTAAAATATTTTACTGTGATTAGATGAAATAAAATGTATCAACTGCAAAATCACAAAAAGACTAAATGGAAACTGTAAGCTGAAATGTATAAATATTATGTTGTAGAAAAAATATTTTTCTTCAGAGTCATGGAAGTGACAGCTGCCTTCTATAAAACACCAAAGTTGAAGGAAAAGTCAGCACTATCTAAAGACTGGCTCTGTTACAGGGTTTGAGTTCTTAGCTTACCAAGGCTACATATGGTCTTGGCTCTGACAGTCACAGGGTTTCACATGAGAAATCACTGTATACAGAAGTATTTCAAAAAGAAAACATACACCACTGAAAACCAAAAAAGAACGTTCCTTCTCTCACAGGAAATGCAGAAGTGAAACAAGACGTTGCAAGGCTGTGTCCAGGGACCTCACAGTACCAGGTCAAGAGACAGAGATATCCAAGACAAGGAAGTGCTTCAGGTATAAAACACTTTCAGTACTACTCATGAAACAAGCAGAAATCCTACAAAGACCATGAGGAAAAGGCGGGGAGCGTATGCTAAAATATTTGGAAAAAAACCCTGCAGAAATTCAATAACAACAACAACAATAAACGATGATGATGTAGGGCCAGCTCCCTATATTGATGATGATGATGTATTGCCAACCCCTCTGATTCATACAGAGTATACATTAAAGATTCATACATGCATTCACCCTGTATAGCTTCCGCAAATAACTAACACTTACATCTGTGCCACCCAGAAGAATTGTTTCTGCTCTGCTCTGTGCAAGAGCTAACGCTAGGAACAGCCAACTCAGTCAGACTCAAGACCCATCCAGCCCAGTATGCTGTTTCTCACAGCGCTCGGAGGATACTGTAGAAAGAGACCATGGACTCTGGCCACTTCCTGCAACCTGCTCCTCTCCTGCTCCCCAGGCATCCACAGCTGTTGCATTTGGGACGCCAATGGTACACGCCCGTGCAGTCATTTTAGTAACCATTTCTGGACATTTTGTCCATGAATTTGTCCACTTCCTTTTTGAATAAGCTGACAGTGTCTGGCCTCCACAACCTTCTGGGGCAGAAAGTTCCAATTTATTTTTTCTTTGGTTTAAACCTATCTCCTACTAGCATCATTGCATTTCCCTTTTCTAGTGTATGACTTGAACGTTCAGGTCCACGTTCAGCTTTATCACTGTTACTATGGCTTAGTAAAACTTGATCACAGCCTCCCTCAGCCTTCTCCTCTCCAGACAGGGAAATCCCAGTCTTTTCAGACTTCTCGTGAAGAAGCTGCTCCAGCACCTTTAATCATTTTAGCTTCTCTTCTCTACTACTTTAACTCCACTATGGACTTCTTGAGTACACAGTATTCGAGAAATGGGATCACTATCGTTTTATAAATCAGTGAAATGATGCCTTCTCTCTTGTTCTCAATCTCCATCCTGATGATGTCCAATATTTTGTTGGGTTTGTTTTGGCTGCCACTGCATATTGACTCGATTTCATTTCTTTGTTCCAGGACATACTTCAATGGTTTCATTTTATCATCTCCACCCTACCAAATCTTTGAAAAGGGAGATATAAACTAGGGAAAACCGTATCTTATCTGCTTCTTGAAAAATGTAATAATGAATTATAAGTACTTACAAATTTAATCAGCAACTATAGGAATGAAGGGCAGTGAATTGCTGGATTTCTTCTAACTTTGGTCTTTATGCAGCAGTATTAATAGATTTTACATATACTGCAGAAACTGGGTTGCGAGGGAGTTAAAGAAAGCAGTTTTTTAAAGGTTCCTTTTTATTCTGCTTTATGAAACAAAGGGAGAAACCCCTTCTCCTTTTCTTTAAAGGAATGAACATACTAGATAAAAAGTATTACATAGGAAATCCTAAAACAGAACTAGTAACTAGCTAAGATTTTCTTTGAAAATGTTTTTGCCAGCTCCGGTTACAATCTTTTCAGATGCACTCCTGTACATATTTTTCACATAACCGACAAAATTCCTTGCAGCTAATTTCTATGGTGGACTCACATCACTGACCTGTAAATGTGATACCACTTTTAATGCAGCCTCTGTAAAAATAACTACACACCGTTTTAATGAATTACTACCTTGTGAGCCAAGCAATCCTGATTCCTCCTCATGTCCTAGCAAAGTTAGGCTTTTTGCACCTCAGTCTTTCTGTCTGGTAAACTAAAAATTGCTTCGCCCATATCCTGCACTGATGGCACTTTAAAAAATGGCAGAGATGGTTTTATTGCTTATGTATTGAGGGCAAAGCAGAAGGCAGAGAGGATGTAACTGGGAAACAATCTTGCCATACCATGTCATTGAAATGATGCCTGAAACAAAGTAGAGGGCACATGCTGCTAAACCCAGCAATTTTAATTGCTCACAGCCATCAGATCAGTCTGATGAAAAATCTTTTTAGAAAGCACGGTTCTGTAGTGAATGATGCTCTTATGGGTACTACCATCTCTTGTTCTCATCCAGGCTGCAGGAATTTCTACAGCTACCTGACATTTAGGTTATGCTCAGCTAGAGAGACTGAAAATACAATGTCATTCACTGATAATCTTTCAGGGAGAAAAGCATTGCATGTGTACAACTGAGTGGAGGGAGAAGCACAGTACTTCTGGTTTCTGAACAGATCCCCTTCTTCTGCCTCTTTCTACAATTATTTATTAAATATGCTGGTCTCTGTAAAGCACCTCAGGGAAGGTAAGAAAGCAGCTCTGGTTCCATCCCCATTCAGACTTTAGTTTCTCTGTGTAGACTACTGCAAGGGTGCTAACAGGTCCCAACTGCTGTGTTTGCTGTTATGTGGACATCTGACTGCAGAAACTTTACCAAGACCCCAAATCAATTCACGCAGGTCACTGAACAGGAGCTCTGCTCAGGACTAAGCAGCACGGAATATGAACCAGTGCCCAAAAGGTGAAAGACACCGTATCCTATTACATTTTCCCATGCCACCTGGTTCCACAATGAAACTTTGACTTACGTATGCTCTTACCACATATATTAAAAAGGTTTGAAGGAGTGAGTATTGATTTGCAAGACGGCTTTATAGAAGCTAAGGGGTACAAAATGAAGGTGCAGAAGTACCACTGGAACTTTCTGCATCAATTTCAGCTCAGTTAGCATCAAGCCTTCCAACCAACTTAACCTGAAAATAAGCCTAGTAATAAACTTGGGAATCACTTAGGTATTCCTCTAATGGGATAAGGAGATGAGAGGGAATGACTCTCAGTATAACAATTCTAAAAAGATTCGTTCCTTTATTATGGAATAAATGGGCCAATACGTTAAAGATGTCAAGAACAGCAATATCAGCTTGCTGTTAGCAAATGTAATGGTAACATTTATCATTGGGCTGTATTTTATCAATTCTCTTACTCTTTACATAACCCATTTAAAATGAACAATAAAAGTTTTCTTTAATTAGCTACTGGTGTGCATTAACATGATCATGATTAAACCATAAAAACCAACCATACATTACTCTGGTCCCCTATCCCATGTGTTATAAATTATTTTAGTTGAAAATGTACTTTGAGTCCCTTTTAAAAGTTCAACCTTCTGCTTTCAGAGAATTAAATGCATATTACTGTAGTGAAGAAGATAATGTTTCAGACCTCCAGGCATATATTAAACACACTGGCAGCACATTAGACAGAATGCTTTACTTATTAGATACTTCCTATTCTAAACAGTGTCATCAAAGGCTAAAAACAAAATCCATATAAAAGCTGCACAATGCTTCCACACAGAACCTGTGCCAAAATCCCTGTACTTTCCAACTAATGAGGAAAGGATGTGTACTCTTAACATATGAATGTAAGATTTTCCAAGCATTCACTTTAGGAAACAGGACTATTGATTCCACATGGCTTATGTTAAATGAAACTGTATTGGTAAAATAACCTTTAAGATATTTGGCATGATAACTATAATTAAACAGTATTCAAAGGAATAAAACAAAAGGGAATTTGGTTCCACAATGGCTAATTAAAATAAAATGAAAAAACACAGCATGCCATCTATCAAGATAAATTGTTATTGTTTAAGAACTATTTAAATACTGTTAAAATATACTTTTAGATAAAATCTGAAAGGACAGGAAAAATATTTGTGGCTTAAAAATGGATAGTTTGGCGAAGAAAAAAGTATAGGACGCTGAAATTTTATGCTGAGATAATAGCTTTAAAGCTTTGAGCATAACCAGATGGTACTTAAATCAGACGAATTCTACAGTTTCACTGTCAGAATGAGTTGCAATATGGAAAGGTTTTCAATAGCTAGAAAAAACATGTCAAGATGATAGTTTACTTCTTGGATCACTTCAGTGCATTTTCTCGTCCTTTCACAGTTATATATCCTATCAATACTAGACACCATAGAAAAGGTGTTGAAAGCTACACTAGTAGCTAGGGAACTGTGGCTAATTCTTCCTTTTCATGTGTTGAGATAGGTAACTTTACTAGCTTAACCCCTTGAGTTCAATAGGGCATATGACGCATATAGCTATCTAGTGAAAGGGCATGGAAATAGCATGTCCTGTAGAACACACAGAGATAAGTACATCATAAAATCAAGGGTAAGTAAATATATTTGCTTTTCAAAACCGGCAAGCAGTCCCATCTAAGGTCACTGAAATCTTAACCAGGTAACTCTTAGTTTCCATTCCTGACAAAGGTATTTAGATAGTAGAGATACGTCTTCAAAGTTTTTACTCCACAATGACAGGCAATAAAACCATCAAGGTAATCACACAACCTAATACTTTAGACCAATAATTAACACCTTTTTCAAATTGGAGAGAGGTGTGTTACAGCAATTGGCAGCATTTTTTCATTGTATTTTCACTTTCTGACTCTCAAGAGTTTTCAACAATAACAAATGTAAGCATGTGCAAGTTTCACTATAAACACTTCTGTAAGTTGTAGTTTCCTCTTCTGATACTTTGCAGGATAATTCTTAGTAGAATAACTGTAAGCAACATTATCTTTGGAAGTGCAACTGCCCTGGATAAAAAGCATCTACATCTGCATGATTTTTCCAGCTTCTCATACTAATTATGGTTATATAATGACTCCACTGAAGTAAAATTTCCAGTCTCCTGCATAGGCGTTCCATAACTCTGATCAAAACCTTTCAGCCAATCATGTGATCATTCTTCACATTACATAAATTACAGAAAGAGTCACAAGTGTGAAACCACAGAATCAAAGTGCCAATCACATCTGCTCCATTGCCATGGCATGTGACCTAGTTTTATTTCTTTTGCTAAAAAGTAGCAATATTTTCATGGAAATAAAAATCTTACTTACCGCACAAACTACAGAGCTCCAGAAAAGGAATATGCTCAATTTTTTTTTTCCTGTTGTGCTTAAAACTGGAATTATGAAGAAAACATTGTGCAGTTTCTTTATGGCTTTGTTCTAAGTACTTACACTCCATCAAAGAGTCTCCAACAGTTTAGAAATTTATTTGATGTATCATTGTTATCTGAAGAAACTTATTTTTTTTGGTTAACCAAAACTTTGCTACATTGTTCTACTGAACACTTCAACATAAAAAAAAAAAAAAAAAAATTGTTTTGTATATGAGTTTTATGATTGACTTTAATTTTGACCATTATCAAAATGGTTTTGTAAATTGACATATTAATCTCACATGGAAAATATAATTAAAGACAGACATACAAGCATATTAGACTGCTAAATTACGTATTCCAGTCTAATAAAGTTTCTCTTTTAAGTTTTAAATTAAAACTTCAGTCCTACAATTTAAGCTAGACAGACACGCTTCTACTTGTATCAATCTAACTGCAGAAAGACTTCTGTATAACATGAATTCAAAGCTGTGCTCCAAAAGGGAACTATTAAACCAAGCCAAAAGGAGGCAACAAAAATATCAGAAATGTCTGAAATAGTTTATTTCATATAAAAGTCAAACATAGTTTTTTCCACTAAGGAATTTTATTTTAACCAGAATTTGCTGCAAAACAAATTATGCTAATTTGAAGTGCAATGGTGCATATGAGCTTCCAGACCAACAGAAATACTCCTGACAGAAATTAAACTGTAGTTTTCACAATACTGCAGGAATTACGGGAGAGACATGACGGCAAGGAGAAACACAAACTCAGCTTCTTTGTGCTATCTATTTCTAGCTCTTCAAAAGCAGAGTAAGAGGCTACATTCTGTTAAACACTGATCCAAATATTCATAAATTAAAGCTGCCCTAAATGTTCCAGTTGTAACATGGGTTTATGCAAATGCTAAATCCTTTCTAACACCAACAGAATTATTTTTTTAATTTTAATACAAACAGTATGTCTATTTTGCTACCCTGTGAAAGGCCAGTAAGAAACTTGCGTTCAATATTTTTGTTTTCTAAAGAAACGCTTCCAATTTAAAAAGACCAGGCTGAGATCTGGCAGAGTACTTTGTCCAACAGTAATTTTTCAGTAATATTTTTATTAAAAGTATTAGCTTTTTGTGTTACATTTCAAATTTAATTTCAGAATTTTAAGTTTGTTTCTCTGTTTTTATGCAAAAACATCTGGATTACAAAAAATTCACATATTACTTTAGACAAGGTGAGGGTTCGTTCATTTTAGCAAACTTTTTTTTTCCCTTGGTTGAAGGCAAGAAACAGCATTTTTCCATGGGATTCTTGCACATTTCACTTGGACACTTTAAAAAGTAGTAATTGAAATTTCAGCTTGATTTTGCATGACATTCTCTAACATTTCAGCGTTAAGATTTCAGTATAAGACTGCAGTTTTACCAGCCTCAGTTTTGGGTCACATTTCCATGCAGAAAGACACACTGATCTAATGGTGGTTTAGTGTTGATCTAAACTTATAGAAAGCAACTTGGTGTTATCAAGCTAGCTGAACCTTTCAGGAGGCTGAATTAACTCATTCACTGGTGTGCCTACGAACATCGAGGAAAAAAAAAAAAGCCGAGAACTAAAAACATTCAAGGGCTTACAACTTTAAGCCATTAAGGCTGTGGCTTCACAACTGAAAGCTCAAACACTAGAGACAGACTAATTACCTAATTCAGCACACAGTATGGCTGTATAAACAAGTTTGCCATTGGAACTGGCACATCACAGCCTGCAGTGGGATTATTTTAAGTGGTGTTGCCACCAACCAGCCCCAGGAAATCACACAGCTACCGAGTGGTACCTATCACAATACTGGGTTTGGCTGCAAAAAATCCTGGGTCCTACACATTGATGTTTCCTTGACCAGGCATTCAATCATGGATCAAAAACTTTCTCATATGATGAGTGTGTTTAAAGTAAGAATTCACTGATCAATTCTTATATGCAAGAGTTTAAATAAATAAATAATATTCAATACAGAAATATCAGATGATTCACTGTTATGATATCCAGAGAAGAGAAATTTAACAAAGTTATGTACTCCCATTGGACTAAACTGGAACATTCTCCCTTTGACTAATTTTCAATGTTCTGTAAAATAAATGAAAAGATGCAGAAGCAAATGCCAAACACCCTGGCTCAAAGCAGGATTCCGTAAAGCCTCAGAAGGCAAGTTTAGGCATCATTTCCTAGGACAGGATGAATGAATATACAAACAATGAAGCGAGTAATTATTGTAAAGCAGTAAAATAACTCACTACTTGACATTCATAATACAGATCCTTCCTGCAGCCTCTTAACTGACTAAGTGTACAGTTAAACGAACTATCCCTAAAATCAAATGCTACATTCTCTTCCTTAATATATACTGGAGTCTTCATCTGTTTTGAGCATGTTAAAGGCAACTAAAATAACTAAATCCACAGCAGATTAGAAGATGTCATGTACAAACGTTGCCCAACTAAACCAAGTTCCTTCTACATTATTTCTAGTGATGTCAGTGAGACTGAGTCAGGCTATATGCCGCAAACAGAAAAATCCACAGTACAGTAGTCTCCAGTGTGAAATGTCCAGTTGCTGGCACATGATTGTTCACTGAAATGTGCGCTGGGATCTCTAGTGCCTCATGTTTTAAAGCTTCCAGATGTTTGGAAAATTGTTTTCTGCCTTGCCGCTTTTTATTTTTTTGATTTTATTTTTTTAGGTTGTTGCATCTCACCTGTATCAAACCAAATAAACTTGTATCTAGCCTAATGTTTGACTAAATCATATTTCAATTTGTCCAGAGTATCTTATAAAAAGACTACAACGAGCAAGTAAAGAACTTGAAGTGGCATGTGAATTAAAGACTAGTTACCTTCTTTTGGTAACAAAGTCATCCCCAAATATCCCCATTTTTAGCAAGTTGTTTGCCACAGCCTTGGTATGCAATTCCATGCCAGACTGAATTTGTGTCTCTGCATTTGTGCCAGTTCAGGGTTTTGAAGCATCCAAAAAATAATCCCATGGAAAAAAATCCCAGGGGAAAAAAAAAAAACCCACAACAAATCAACCCAAAAACACCTGAGAAAAAAACCGTACTTGTGTTTTTGGCCTGTTCTGTTTCCTGCACTGGCTCATTGTTACTACTACAAAGCTGGAAGGAAAAGGACGGACTGTGGCAGCCCAGCCTGGACTAGCTTAGTGAGCCTCAAAATTGCATCCTGAATTGTGTTCTCTGAACTCATTTGAAAATAACTAAAATAAAGAACAGAACTGTGGTATTGGAGCAGGAATGCAAGGTCAGAAATGGGACCTTTTTAAGTCCACTTCAGATGTAGATGACACATGGAGCTGCATCTTTAGGCTTTTCTGTCTGATCAAGGCTGGCAGTCTTCCAACTGCCTTAGCCTCTCGGTGCTACAAGGCTGCTTCAAAGCACCCAGCACTCAAACCATGCTGAGATTTAACTTGACACCTAACTGGAAAATCAACGGAGAACGATTATGAAACACATCCTGCAGCAGTCTGCCATTTGCAAAGCTTCTAACTGCAGCGCTAGGATTTCACTGGAGCCATCTAACTGTGGGCTGATAACGACATTGACGGCAGCGGGAGGTCTGGACACACAGACAACTTTTCTTCTTAATGAAAAACAGTTGGTCTTCACGTGCTTCTAGATGGCACTATTATGGCATATTATACTAAAGATGCAAAAAGCTTGCCGATATTATTGAATATTATTTACATATACTGTTTGTCATAAAAATAACGTTTTTCCGATTTGGGGCCATGAAGTTGCAGTTGGATTTGCGTTTGGCACCGTTTTGGTAGTGAGGGGTGGGCTGTTGGCGTGGCCCTGCCTCTGGCCAAGGCTGAGCCGATCAGCGCCGCTGCAAATAAACGTATTTAAGAGGGAAAACTGTTTAGGCAACAGCCTTTGCTTCGGGAGGTCTCTTTTGCTTTGGAGAGAGTAGGACGGAGGAGAGCCAACCATGCGGGAGACAAGCAGGCTGTCAGCCAGGTTAGCGAGGAAGGGGTCAGGAGGGGACGCCAGAGCAGCCGCTTCGCTTCGGCCCACGGCGAGGGGCAGGCTGGGTCCTTGCAGCCCTCAGAGATCACTGCGGGAGAAAAGGTCGGTTTGCAGCCCATGGAGGGGCCCGTGCTAGAAGAGAAAGTCATCAAGATGCCCACACTGGAACTGGCGGTTGATCCCAAAAAAGGCCATGGCTCTGCAGAAGATTTGCACTGGGGTGGTGGGCTGCTGCGAGAACCACAGCCAGCGAAGACCCCCGCGTCAGCTGGGGCAGAGCACGGGGGACTGTCTGCTGTGGGAGGGATGCCACATTGCCACAAGGTAGAACTGTGCGGAGTGTTTCTCTGGAAGAGCACGTGGCAGAAGTAGCATGGAGCGAACTGGGACTGACCGTGACGCCCCGTCCTCTGCACCTCCCTGCGCTGTGCGGAGGCAGAGGAGGCAGAGGAGGCAGAGGAGGCAGAGGAGGCAGAGGAGGCAGAGGAGGCAGAGGAGGCAGAGGAGGCAGAGGAGGCAGAGGAGGCAGAGGAGGCAGAGGAGGCAGAGGAGGCAGAGGAGGCAGAGGAGGCAGAGGAGGCAGAGGAGGCAGAGGAGGCAGAGGAGGCAGAGGAGGCAGAGGAGGCAGAGGAGGCAGAGGAGGCAGAGGAGGCAGCAAAGCTGGGCCGAGGAAGAAGGGAGGTGTGGGGGGAAGATGTATTTAAGATTCTGTTGTTTCTCCCTCTGTCCTACTCTGATTCAACTAGTGATTTGGTAGCGGTTTTGTTGTTTAATTCAAATTGATTTTGTTTCCCCAAGTCAGGTCTGTCTTTTGCATATAATTTTTACATAATTTAATATAATTTTTGACCAAAATTGGCGAGTGAGCCCTCCCTGTCCCTTGATCAACCTTTAAGTCATTTGTTGTATTTTCTCCTACTGGAGTGATAGAGTGGCTGCGTCGTGCTTGGTTGCCAGCTGGGTCTAAACCACAACACTAACAATTGCTGCTTTATTCCTACTTGTTGAATGTTACTAAAACACTTTCTTAAATATTATTCTAATTTTTTAAATTATGCAGCTGCTGCAGGGGCCAAGGAGAAAATACACGCTGCTGTAAATGAAAATACCCACAGCATAAGAACAATATATCTGTGGTCTATACTTCCAATATATTTGTGGGGTTCCGCCTTAAAGCTAGTGTTACAAATAGCTTCTAATTCAGCTGTATAGGCTATGCAAGATGTTCATCTCTGCACAACATTTTAAAAACATTGCTTCACATTTCTAGTACTGAAAAATAACCCCTGAAAAGCAAGCTCAGGATGGTCCACATTCTGGAATCTCCAGACAGCCCAAAAAAGAGATGGACAGAACTGCCTTATCCATTTAACATGTGGTAAAATGTGACACTTAGAAATGTCCTTTGAAATGTTCATCCTTTAGTGTACTGCTATAGAATATTTTTTCAAAAACAATCCTTGAGGAGGTATCTTAGCATTTTCTGTTTGTCTCTAAAGCCATCTTAAGATACCAAACCTGCAGTACATGCAGTGATATGACACAGCTATGAACTACTTTTAATCTACAGCAAAATAAAAGTTAGGGAGAAACATGAAATGAATGAATGGAACAAAAAAACCCCCTCCACATAAGGGAACAATGTTCTATGTGAATTATTATGTAAATGCTAAGAAGCTTGAACTGTTTAGAGTGATGATCACTATTACGTATACACATATATAAACATACATACAAATATATAGGATTAAAATCTATAGGTTGATTTTTTTTTTTAAATTAGTTTTCAATTTTATAGCACCTAGTGGAAAAATCCCAGTCTGTCAGGATGCATCACGTAAGAATCTGGGAAAGATGTTACTGAATTGAGGTTCAGCTTGCTGAGAAATACCTGAAGCCTTGTTCAAACAGCCATGCTTAGCGAAGCTGTTTCATGAAACCTGCAGGCAGAATCCCTACTCAGTAAAGCTAACAGATTTTCCGTTTTATGGACTCTCTCTTTTAACCAACTTTCCAATAATTTGAAATAGTTATTACTGCTAATTTCTGAGAATACTAAGTCACTATTACTCCTGTGCTTTGATCAAGAAAGTTAAAACTACTGGAAATCTTAGGAGGAGCCAAGAATGAAGCCTTCAGTCTTGATTCATGCAATGAGTCGCAGGTAATTTGGGGGGAAGGTACAGTTTCAGTGAAATGAAAAGAGTTTGAAACACTGCCTAGAAACATGCACTGAGGAAAAAAATTGCTAAGAAGCAAACCCATTAAGCACAGCAGAAACACCAAAGTTGCATACTACGCATAAACAACTGAGAGCTTTACAATGTCTTCTCTCTAGATAGGTACCAGTGGCCAATTATCTGCAGAAAAAAGTTCAGAGTAATTGGGAATGTCTGCAAACCTGAATTTGATTCAGGAAATGATATTAGTATCATATGCATGACTCCTATCAGTGTCTTGTCATAGTCATGCTCTATGATTTCAGCACTTGATATAGCAACCAGTAACGCAGAGTGAAGATAGCCATAAAAATGTAAAAATGAAGGTATGGTCCTGCTCTTTAATCTCCTCTATACTCATCAGAAACACCCGGCAGCTTAAGTTAGTGTGACAACTACCTCCACTATCTCAATGGAATCCAAACAGTACCAGATTTTATCACACTTTTTGAAACGGCAGAACCTATACAGGTGCTTTATGGCCCTGTCACCAAAGGGCGACGCTACTAAAATGTAGTTCACTGTAATTTTACTGTATTGGCTTTTGTGGTAGATGACAGAATACATTGAAAATATTAGAAATAAATGAAATACAGCCAGACTCTTTGTTATCCTTTCAGTCTGAACACTGTGTGTCCAGGAAGAAACTATTACATTCTCTGTCCCATTCAACAAAAGTCCAGTGATAGTGTTCCAATGTTCAAGACAAGTGGAAAGTTATTATTACTGAGACAAGTGAACTTCCCTGCAAGCAGGGCACAGAACAAAAATGAATTCTTGGGATTCAGAGAGGCTCAGAATCTCACATAATCCCAGAAATTAATGTTGCTGACCAGGGTGAGGATATTAATATCAGAGAATTATTGTCTACTTTTGGAAACTTCAAAGTGTAAAGTTCAAGCTATATTCTTCCACTCAAAATATGTAGTTTAAATTCAGTCATCTCAAGACTTTCCTGGTGTGACTGTGGAAGCAACTTGTGCAGCATTGCAGGGTGAGGAATGAAACTCTCAAAAGCAATATAAAGTATGCTTAAAAAACTGCTTAAATTTGAAGTGTAAAACTAAATTGTGCATTTCTACAAATTCCAAATTAACACACAGCTCAAAGCATTTGTCATGAGAGCTTTTTACTGTGTGAAACCTCTGTGCACACGAGCACATCCACATACACGTATATGTCCTTTCGAGTAATCCTCATGTGTTTTGCATTCATACCTGCAAAATGGACCCATTCTCTTAAGGCTTCCTATTTTAATGTGAATTTACTTCGGTCCCTTACCTCTTTTTTGGTTTGTTGAAAAGTAAGATTTCTTCTTTGAAAAGTCTTAGTAAAATCACAGTCATTTCCTCAATACAAGAATGGCATCTAGTTTCCTACTGGAATGAAAATGTTTGCTCATAGGAAGTATCAAAAAGAACTACACAGCCCTTCACAAAGATACCTCCCTGCTGGTTTTGGCAACAAAATCAAATGATGAGACAAAGCTTCTTTAAGAATGGAAACATGAGGTGGTGATGACTCAAGACACTGGCAAGGAATTTATTTTGACAGTGTTCTTGAACTAACCAAAGATCACTTTACTTTCAGGAAAACATCCGACAAGTGGCTGTGTGGGAATCCAAGCACTGGTAAAATTACCAGGAAAATGATGCAAGTATTATTCAGGTATTCCTTGGCATTCTCAACAAGTTACACTCTTGGCACTCTCTCTGACATGATCAAGCTGCAAGTTTACTCTATCTTTCAAACTGTATGAACAGAATAGCTCAATGGTAAAACTTACCAGAAGACGATTAACGTCATTTATATTTCAAAAGATTTAGCCATTCCACAAATTTTAAGTACTGCATTAAAAGCAAGACTTCACAGAAACCAAAAGTAACGTCCAGACCACCAGACAAACCAAAATAATACATGGACTATGTGCCCAAAATAATACAAACAGTCTATTTGTTGTCATCTGAACTACTAACCCATCAATGCATCAAAGAAATGAAGAAAACTTGGCTCGGTGGAAATTGTAAAACAAGAACCTAAAGCAGAAAACTTGCATCTACTTTTAACAAAGAGGGTAAAACACTTTTTTGCCTGCTTAAGAAAGGGAGGAGCCCTCACTACATGTTTTCTCAATTTAAATAAAAACCCTTTTCAGGTTCACCAGAGTCAGAAACTCTCTTCATGCAGCAAGACCATTATTTACAAATTTTCAAGATCTTTGGCCTGTGACTTTCATTCAGGT
Source organism: Bucorvus abyssinicus (assembly GCA_009769605.1). Classification (NCBI taxonomy): domain Eukaryota; kingdom Metazoa; phylum Chordata; class Aves; order Bucerotiformes; family Bucorvidae; genus Bucorvus; species Bucorvus abyssinicus. The sequence goes on along the minus strand of CM020033.1, from coordinate 12,846,524 downwards.
CTAAATCCTCTGTATGAGGTACAATTTCAGCATTGCTAGAATACTGTCCCACCTATGATATGAAATAAGATTCTCCTATATTACATGCTATTGGACATTAGCAAACAAAGATTAATTTTATTTACAGCACATGTCAAGTTATAGGCAACCACAACGAAAAAACTAAGAGGGCAATAATTTTTCTACTTCAAAGGAAAGAAAGCATTTGTTAGACATCAAGATATTTCAATTTTATTTGAATCTTTCTTGAAATAAAAGAACTCTCGTGCAATTTAAAGGATTAAATCTAGTAAGTCTACTTATTACCTAAGTAGATAAGATTAATCTATATACCAACCTATCCTAAGAAAATGAAATCATACATAGTGCAAATTTTGTCCATCAATTCTATACACATTTATGCCTCAAATGTGCTAACTTGTTACACACATCTTCATGTTATTATGTATTTGGAAAAAAAAACCACATGGGCATAAAATTAACTGATACAGCACCCTTTCACATTTCAAGGTTTCAAGTCTTTAACATGAACAGAAATAGGAAATGTATGTTACAACTAAACATTCACTGTCCTACAAAGGTGCTGCAGAACACAGGTTTTCAGCTTTAGATGAGGCTGATTCTGATGCCATTATTTTACTATGGTCTAATGAATAAAGAATTCTGATGATAGATTGGAATTTTTTTTTTTTTATTTCAAAACATTATAAAAAAATACTGAACTATAATATGGCTATAGCTAAGCCTGCTCAGCATACAACTGGTTCTAAATGGCCCAGAGATGCTACTGCAGCTCAGACTCATGCAAAATCATTTGAGTAAGCACCACCTAACTCCGACCAATAAAATAACCTGGACCTCTCAAACAGCTTTGCATCCATTTGATTTTAAATATATAGCTGGCTATTCTCTTCTATGTTTAAACTCACTACTAATAAAAAGAAAATTTATTCATAAGAGTATTCTTGTCACTCTTCAAATGGCATGAAAAGCTCTTTAATTTCTGCTAAAACAGGCAAATGTGTTTTTGAGAAAATACACATATTTGTTTCCTGCCAACACCTCTGGCATGAGTTACAGGATGTATCACACTATTGGGCAGTCTCAAATGATGCAGCAGTACTTGAATCTGAAAACGGACTACAGCTGGCAAGAAAAATTGAAAAAGTAGGAAGGCAGCTAATATTAACAGCAGTATATTCTGAAAAATTATGCCTCATTGCTTAAGAGACAGGGTAGAACTAAAGTGAAATTCTAGCCTTAAGAAAATCACTATGAAATTAAGCAGCATATTTATCCCTAGTTGGCCACCCAGTCCATACAAGCCATGCAAGTGGCCAAACAGCGTCCACTGCCAGCGAATAATGGCTTTCCCTCAGTGGCAACAACTGTTGTGTTTCTCACCATTCATTTTCTGATTTTCACAAAACAGATAAATAATTAATTAACATTGAGACTTCTATTCTGCTTGTTGATTTGGCTCAGAACACAAAATTTAATGTATTATTTGAGGAAGACTGACACATGGAGGGATCATATTAGCTTTATTTACTTCTAAAAATAGGTTAAAATGCATGAAAAAGAGGTTTCTCAAGGGGGAATGCCAGAAAAAAGTGAGGATCCTTCCTGCAGAGAAAACAGGAAAGTTCAAAGTTGAAATTGCTCACTGCCCACCAACTACATCAGTGGACTCTTTACTGCCTTCAACTATCCTTTCTCCTTTTATTCATCAGCTTTCCCTTTAGGAAAAAAAAAAATGTTATTACTTCACTTTAAAATGAAGAGAATTACAAAATCCATGTGTTTATAATTACTGTCAAGAATCAAGTTTTCCGCACTGCCAAGCAGGTGATGTTCCATACAAGGAAGAAGCTGTAACCAGTGCTGTCTAAAGGTAACGTTGCCACAGCATCAAACTTCACTGTGTACAAGCGTTAGATGACTCAAAGGAGAAGATTAGTCAAGATCAAAGAACGCAGAACCCTCGGTTATACATCGTGTGACCTAGCACTCAAACGTTCGTCTCCTCATCAGACGATTAAGCAAATCATCACAATGACACATTCAGTGTCCACAGTGTGAGAAAGTCCAAGCACATGTTCTCTCACACTTCTGTTTAGGATGAGTTTGAGCCACCTTCTTGTCTTTATTGATTTTGTACTGCCTACATTTCAACAACCAACTATCTGTGTTATTTATGGCAAAACTGTACTAATTCTTAGACAGTTTCTGGTTTTCTAATCCTTTCCTGCATAAAGAAACCAGTATGATTTCTCGCATGTGTTCTCTAATTTAAAGAACAGTTTGAATTTTGGACCTATTTAATAACAATATTTTTATTATCTCTGTAATGAATACTTCAGATTTTTTCATTAATACAATAAATGATCTGAAATGGCAAAGTTTTACATTAACTTTACATACTATTTAGTTATTAAAATAATATCCACAAGTTATGTTCAAAATATTGCTAGGCAGAGTATGTCTTGAAGAGATTATAACATTTATGCCTTTTAGTCTATACCACTGAGGGTAGTACGAGACAGAAGAAATTCATAAAGCTGAGACAAGAAGGTCTGGTTCAGGTAACCAGGTATTGTAGGCTAAGGAAAATTAAAAAAAAAAAAAAAAAAAGGTGGACTGAACTCTAACCTCCACTTAAAACTCATGTAAAAATTGTTCGACCCCATGAGGCTCCCTCTTAAAAAACTTAGGAAAAAAACCCTCCAATCCCTGAGAGATTAATTACTATTAATGAGAACATAGAGGAATATGAACACTTTGGTAGGTTTATTTATTTGTTTGTTTCTTTCCTATTGTAAGATTTTATTTTGCTGTTATAATTTTTCCCCCCCCCCAGAAAATAATAATAGTCCCTATGAGGTATTTTCCCATTAGCTATGTTCCAGTATGGCAGTTCCGTTACTAAAGAAAAGTAGAAAGTCTTTAAACACTGTTGATATGAAGCTTCACAGTATTCTGATGAAATACTTGTGTTTTTCCTTTCCTTAACAATACAAAATATCTTTTGATGTTGAAGTAATATTCTTCCTAGTGTCCAAAGTTACCAGTGGGTAAATTCCTCCCCAGTGATACTTTATGTGTAATCTTGATATGCCTGAAAAATCTTATCACCTTAATTAGTCACAAAAACCGTTATGCAATATCTCAGAGAAATTGGTCCTGAATCATGCACAGTCTTTAAATGGCTGTGGGATACAACTTCCCATTTTTAACCCCATAGTTTATGAGCTTGTGAACATCAAAAACTAGCAGGAAAAAATAGTTTCCTCCTAGCGAAAAGGAAATACACTTTGAATCTATAATTTCAACTTTGTTATTACTATATTAAGAATTCTTTACCTTATAAGTTGAATATCTATCTTATTTCATATGTTTGTTTATCTTTTTGAACTACCTAAGTCAGAATGCTTACTGAATGGACACTTCATTGTAAAATCAATATTTTCTTAGCTTTGTACCTCAGAGAGAGACCATAAGCCCTATTCTTTTCACTTTGATTTTGTATTTGCAGAATCTGAGCATGAATAACTCTTCAATATAGCCATTTTGGTTGCAAGATCAATTTTGAACTTTTTTTTTTAATAGTAATTCTAGGGCAGAAGCTAAAGATCACATATGTTTACAGCAAAACAGGTTTTCCTTTGTTTCCTTGTTCTTAATTTTCCTTCTTCACATTCTAAGGACATTACTTTGATACCAAATGCCATTCCTCCGTATCAAAACTTCATGAGCTTTTAGGTTATGGAAGTGATTCTCTTTTACAAATTCATGTGGGGTGTACAAGACACACAAGTGGCCTCACTGCACAGGAATGGAAGCATACGACATCTCTACCACCATTGATACAAATTAGAGTTACTTTGGAGATCTAGTTGTGGTATGTACTTAGGGAACTCCTACTTTCTGCAATCCTGTTCATCTGAGATCTCTGAAATATAGCATTATTGCCAAAGCCATAAACTAATCACACTTAGAAGAAACCAAGCCTAATTTTAAGCTAACCCTTGCCAAGCTGTTTGAGAACCTTCGTTAAACTGCTTCAAATCTCAGTAATCCAAATTTTATAACTTTCTCTTTACCTTGTGTCTTAGGGCTGTTATCTTAAACTTTACACTTTGTAACGTAATTAGAAATTTTATAACACCTCAACAGAAAAAAAAAGGAAGCTACTTTTACTGATTATTCATGCAAAAATGCAGTCCACACATCCCAGGTAATTGTATCATTGCTAACAATTTTATTAATAGATTAAACATATTAACCAGCTGCAACACATTTGTGATTCTCCAATTACTGTAGTGCTAACCCACCAGAAAGCATCTCATAGTGCAGGATATCAAAGATATGGTACTACATGCTGTGTGATCTGCTGTTCCCTGAAAGGAAAATTCGAAGCTTTAAAACATGGGACAAAACTGAGCAAAACTTCTTTGAGAAGTATTTTGGTTCACATTTCAATACCCACTATTTTGGGGACATTACTGTTACCATACGCTAAGTTTGCTCTGCTTCTAGTCATTGCAACAAGTTTCAAATGTATAATGAAAAAAAGTCTTTAAGCCCTCTGGAAGCTATCTTCATATAACATTACCTTTTTTATGTGCCAACACACTTTCAGATATCAAGACTACCTAAATTCGCCTGAGAAATCAAGACTCTTTTGGCTCTCTAACACAGATTACCTTAGACTTCAGGAATCAAAAGACAAAAGACAACAGCTTCTTCAAAAGAAACTTGTAAACGAGGATGCCAACTTCTCGAAGTTTCAACATACTAAAAATACTACCAATTACACAAGCTTTCCATAAGGATACTAACCAGTCAACACAACATCTGTGCAACACGTGCATCTGCCACTTCACAGTTCGGCTGTCTGGCTTCTTAAGTAGTATTATCTGGAACTTGTTTTACCAGTTTTCTGATTGTTATTATTTTTAAACAAAATACAAATGGAAAACAAAGTTATGTTTGTTTTCAAGAGAAAACATGGGACTATTTGATTTTTTTTCATTCTCCACAGAGGTAATACATTGATAACCTTGACTAAACAAAGTTTAATTGCTCTTCACTTGAGAGCTTGCTCTTTTAAAGTACCCTAGACAAGAAAGACTGCTATAAACTCCCTTAGCTATCATTCCTTCAAATTTTATGTGTGATACAATTGTAATAGCACTTTTGCACATACCTCCTGCTGACCATGTTCTTTCTCTTACAGTGAAGTTATAGCAACAGAAGGTTGATGAGATTGCCATAAACAGAAATAAACTACAGGAGAACATAAGAACGGTCCTACTGGGTCAGACCAAAAGTCCTAGACTCCTGTTCCCTGGCAGCAGCCTTAAGTGGATGGTTAGAGAAAAAAGTATAAATAAAGCAAGCATAGATAAATACTTCTTCAGCATAGTCTTCCTGAGCCAGCATATTACAGGGTATTATAACTTAGGAGAAATGTTTTCTTAAGCATAACCTGCAATGATAGAGAATGACTTATATCTTCTGCAGATACTGCTGCAACATCTCTAGTGTGACGAATCAGTACACAGTTTGATTCAACCAGGCTAGAAAGGAATCAGCTGCCGCTGATGAGTTATCTATGTTTTCTCCCATTGGAGACCTCTCAGTTAACAATTAGCTTGCTGTAATTAGTGTGTTGCCTATTACTCACTCTGAGGCATTTGCTGATTTTGTTTGGGTATCTAAGCCGATAGGAACCATACTTCCCGCAGCCTTTCCCATTATTGGGATGACTGCAGGCAACTTTCTGCTCACTATGAAATACCCAATCTTTACATTAGCTAGACTCCAAAAACCATTTTTGTGGTAAAAAAGACTTTTGCTTCTCTCCCCCCACCCCGGTATTAATATAATTTATTCAGGAAGCTGGTGGGTTGTCTTTGCAATTTATCAGAACATGGGGGTTAGCCTTATGGAACATTTCATATCCGATGGTGGGGTTTACTCAAAGAGACTGGCCAAGAGCCAGGTCTAGAAGCAAAGTATCATCTGGCAGGAGAACGAACAGTGCTGAGGCCAGTGCTTGGGTAGCCTAGACGGAGCGTTCAAAAGTAAAATACCTAGAAGCAAGTATTACAAAAGTAGAAAACATTAGCCAGCATGTCATGCCTTGGATTTCTGAAAGAAAAGAAAGATTGCCCACACCAGGTTCCCCCCCTTTTTGCTCAACACTGCCGCAGGTGAATAACAGCTTGTGTCCATTGGCTATTGGTTCTGACTGCAAATTATTCTTGACATATATACCAGTTATGAATAAAAATTCCAACTAGGTACTTCAGTTCCAGGTCATTCTTTGTGTGACCATTTTACCAGTACATCCAATCCACCCTTCACCAGCTCAATTGTTACATACAGTTTCTCCTCAGTTTTAACAAGAAGAGTTTTTCCATATGTTTTGTGGAAAGAAACAACTTTTTAAGCATCAAATTTGTGCAGGATCTACTGTATTCTAACAGACAGCAACCCACAGACACAATAGTACATTGAAGTACAGCAAGTACAGCAGAATTTTGAATGGGTTTTTCATTGCTCAGGCAGAAATAACAGAATGCCAGAAAGGGGCAAAGGAGGTCTGAGAGGATCCAAGACAGGGAGAAATTTTTGGTTTCTACTGACACTGTGAACAAATATTTCCAAATTTGCAACAACTGATTGTTGAGCGCTGCATTCCCCACTGCAATTAAAAACTTGTGAATAAGGAAAGAATGATGGACAGAAAACATGATAAATTTGGCTACAATTCTTTCAAGAAATAGTTTAGGCTGGTTTTTATTAGTTTAGTAACTACCTAACTGAACTTCAGATTGTATGGGATAGGTATGGATTTGTAGCGCACTAAAAAGCATGCATTTGGGCTAACAGAAAATAAACAAGACTATGTAACCTGGCAAATAGGGATGAACGAGACAGGGAGAAACACAGTGGTGGGAGTCAGAAAATGGGTGAAGGCTTTAGATGACATCCTCTGGGAAATACTTCCACATGTTTAACTTGCCTTGAACTTTAAAAGCAGGCATCTTGTATTCACAGTGCAACTGATTTCTCTCCTAGAGCCATTATCCTCACAGAGATTTTGTGAAGAAAAAGTAAGCATTTGAAAGTACCTTTTAAGTTCTTCAGGGAAGACACAAAATAACCATGCTTAGTATTCATAATTACTTCCCATGTAGATAGCTATCAGACAGGAACACTCTTCAGGGTAAATTTAAGCAAAATTATTATTTATGTAGAAATTAATACTTTTCTAAAATTCTAGCCATACTCGGAAGCTCATGGAGGAGTATTTTGTACAAAAAAATAGTTGGCAATAACCTCAATAGCTATATTTGATTGAGGAGTATAAGACTTACTTACTTGCAGTAAGATACGTTATCCATGCATGCCTACATAGACAGCAGAAGACCAAGATGAGTGTTGGTTTGTATTTGATTTCTTTTTCAAAGAGGAGTTCTTGTATTTTCCATTTCTAAATGCTAATATGACAAACAAATGCTCTCTTGCAAAAAAATCTCCAGGTGGTAAGCGATGGACACAAAGAAATGGATTTGACAGACTAAGAAATAAACTCCTTGAGAACTCAACTGTTCTATCACTGATCAGCAGTAAAACTAGTTATCATGTTGGAAAGACTTCTATTAGAATACTAAAAATTCTTTTAAGAATAAGGAAATACGGTCCTTTTATTAACATTGCACCTATAACCCTGGGTGCATCTCTGAACAAAATCAGGATATTAACTGCACTTCACTCGTATTTCTTTTCCTAGCACTTCTGTTTCCATTCTTCATGTGCAGGTATTATACCCTCTTCTTGTAAGAATTTGGCATATATTAATTCTGAAAAAGTGAATAATTAGGAAGAGGCTGCAACATTCTTTGCCCCTCAGGTAATTTATCAAACACCACATATGTGTCCCTACTCTAAACCTGTCAAGCAGATCAAAGCAACATCCTATGCAATAACAGACTATACTTTATGAAGAAGTCCGAACAACATGTCTAACTGTACATCAAAGATGAATTTATAAAAGAGTATAAAGCTAGGGCTTATAATAAGCAAAAACACAGCACTGGAGACCTGGTATGAAACTCTTTACAGACTACTAAAACACTTGGGAAAAAAAAAAAAGATATTGACCTGTAATTCATCACTTCTTTATTATTTTTTTCTAAACTAATCTCTAAAACATTGCCCTTTAAACCACCAGATATAGTCCATTTGGAAATCACACCTTTAAAGTTTAAACAAGGGGTTGCTACTTTGATGACTGTCTGTGTAACTAAAGCATAAAACAGAGATCCACAATGCATTTTATGTTTGAAGCAGGAAACAATTATTTAATCCTTCTATTTACCAAGAACTTCCAGTGAAACAAGTCTCCTAAGATTAATGATGTTTAGAGTTGACCAACAATCCTCAGGATTTATTTAATCAAATATTTGAAAAAGACTGAAGTTTTTTCGTATCCTCAATGCTGCTTTTTCCCCATTTTTCCCCATTTTTCTCCTTCAATACATATGAAAAATTTTTTCCAATGAGATTCAAAGACAGTATATATCCAGTGTATTTTCTCTTTATTCTTCCAGCTTTAAAATAAAGTTATCTATTTAAAATAGACAATTAAAATTCCAGGCAAAAGGAAAAAGGGGTAACACAGTCACTCTGACATCTGGGCATTAACAATAATTATTTAATTCCTGAAGTAATATATTGTCATTTTTAAACAAGAAATAAGATTTTTTTTTAACTGGAAAATAATTACTTATTGGAAAATTTTATGAATTATTATAGCAGATTTTCTATCACTGAATTACTTTATTGTTTTTGGAAAAAATTTTTATAGAACAGACAGTCATTTAAAAATCTCTCCAGTTAAAAATGTCTAATTTAAAGATGAATTAATTGAAGGAAATCTTGCAGTCTGAGGTAATTCCAGGCACAGTGATCTCCACTGTCACCTTAATGAAAGATTCTATAAAACTCTGAAACATGAAAAAATCCCAATGACAGAAAGTCTAGCACACCTGTCGGCTTTGCTTCCAACAGCATTTTCATTTTTATTTGCCCAAATCAGTTTTAATGCCATTTCTTTCAGCCCTAGCACTAAGTACTTGTCTCATTCAGGTTACTTGTACGACTTATCTGTCTGAAATTGCACCCCTATCTATTTTCCAATTAATACTTTTAATTGAATTGTGGTAATTTCTTTTCATTAAAGTTTGTTAAATCTCCTAATTAAGTTCATAAATCAGTAAAAATTCCAGTCATTAGTTCTATCTTAAATAGTGACTAAAATCGAACAAATCCAGTATCAATACCAATCCTACAAAGCCCACTTGATGCCTCCAGCAAAAGCCATGTGCACTGATGATTAGACAATCCCTTAATGAAGTCAGACTCATTGCAATTGATGAAATGGTGTCATTCAACGTTAAGTGTGCTTGGCAACAGATTGGCTTAAGTTACTGAATTAATTATTGGTTATTTATTGAGGAGGCACCTGCGATGGTCTAATATCATTCTAACCTGCAATGCTAAACTGTTGAAAGAAGAAAGTCAAGAACAGCTCTTGGCACTTGGAAGATTATAGCAGGCTAATCAGTATTGAACAGGACTCTAACAATCCTTACTATTCCGCTTATATACTCAAAATATTCCAGAAATTCAGCAATACCAAAACTTCAATTCTATTTCACTAATAGAGCAACTACAACTTACAACTACATTTTTGATCACATTTGCAAGGCACATGTACAGAATTCTATTTTTACTTGTTGTGTTCTGATAAAAAACTAAAACTAACCATCAGTATTACATCTTCCAGCCCTACTACACAATTTTCAATGTCAGTAGAATCAGGGATTAAGCCATCGAGGTGAACTGACATTGTGAATAAAAAGCATCTTCTAAGAAGTCATAGTCTTACTAAGGGAGTAACTGCAGTTTACTGGATGAAGCTACGTCTGCTGGTTTTGAGGCCTGGATACAGATTGCTCCTGATTATAAACGTATTTAAATGAAAATGCAGACATACAATAAAAGATATTATAATTCTAATTACTAAGAGAAGCTGGCAAAGAGCCTACTTTTATCTAAATAATATATAGAGTTTGATTTCCTGCATTATTAGATGTTCTTTGCAACCTTTCAATAACTATACCTATGTTTAAAAATCTTCTTTGCCAAAAGCACGTAATAAATCCCTGAGTCCTGTCAAATCAAAACGTGCTAAATTGTTGCCTAACTTTGTCAGATAGTCCAGTGGTAAGAAAGAACTAGGAGAGCTCTTCCCTTTCAAGCTGAAAGAGCAAAATTACAAATTCAGCCTTCAGGACTGCCTTGAAGAACTGATTGCAACGGATTCCTAGTAACAACAAAAGCAAAAAAATGTAAAGACATAGAAGTATTTTAATACAAGCCTCATTTGAGGGTCAATATTCATTTTTATACATTGTAAAACCAGACACAAATTTGAAAAGGAATCCAAGAGACCCTCTCTAGCAGATACCAAGTAGCACTCATGTTTTTAAAAACAGGAAAAAACCAGTACAGTCACTTATGCTAGGGAAGTTTTGCTGACTATAAGAAAAAATAATTTCAGGATGTGACTTCTGCTCTATTTTCATATTTCAGAGACTCTTTTAAAAACAGGACCTACATTTTTTAGGGTTGTGACGTTATTGGTAGGAACATAAAGCTATTAGGCTTGCATGCTTTTTAAGGGCAGAAAATCAATTTGCTGCTCCTGCCTTGTACCAAAGAGGACCTGCATTAGAAATGTCATTAATAAAGCAATATACATTACTAGAATATAATAGCCCTAACTGGAGTGGTAACACAGCTAATTTCTTTTCCCGTTTACTCTAAGTATCAGTGCACTTTATGAAGAGTAAGATAAACCCCAGCTAATCTACACTAGTAGCTTCTAGTCATGTTTTCAAACACTGAGAGATTACAGAAATATCTATTATTAAGGACAGGCATACTCTAAATTACAGATACATACTGACTCTCACAAAAAACTGTACTTACAATATGTAGAAGGCATGTTTTATAACGTTACCTAGCACGTTACCAAGAATTAAAACACAGTTTACATTCAGAGTGAGATCCAGACAGAAACTGTCAAAAGTATTTTGTGTTGAAAACGCGTCCATTGTAATACTGCTGATTTGTACTCATTTGCTACATGTCAACAAAAAAATGGGGAAGAGGCAACCATTGCATTCTTCCCTTTCTCTAGAGAAAGAACACCACTGCTCACAGCCAGACATAAAATGATATTCCCATAAGCTATTTATTCCTATGAATAATAAGCTGCACACGTGCTATTTTTGGTGTTGGACTGAATGTTAAGTGATTATTGCCTTTCCAAGACTCGAACTTAGAATTCTTAACTTTATTTGAAATCCAGCTTTAGACTATCATGCTGCGAGTTCTATTTTCAGTGTGTGAGACACGTGCAATATCCATGCTACCTAATGCAAAACATCAAAAGAAAAAATGTTTCCTTCTAGTGACTGATGTCAAGCAGGTCATATCCCTTTGCGGTACTAAACATCTGTTGGGCCTGAATTAATTTCGGTGGCATAGGTTTTCTTAATGAGTGATGTGTTAAAATTGTGATACAATGTGGATAGCCACCTGCTTTAAATCCGCTTAAATCCAGTCCCTTGAAAACTTTCCACCCTTTTCCTCAGTATATCCTCATTTGCATATTAAAAAAGGCAAATGAAGTATTAATTATATAACAGTGAGCATTCAACTTAGAATAATACAGACAGAAATCTTCAGCAGTGTCACAGTTTTGTCACTGCAACTTTACTTTTTAAAAATATGCTAAGCTTGTTTGCATAATGAATACTTCATTTCTTTCCTTTTCAAAATAAAGGACAAACAAGCTCTTCAACTCCTGCTGTTGAAGAGCCACAAATGGCTGTTCCACGCAGACATTAAAAGATTTCTTTCTTCCCAACAAAACAGGTTAAATGCTTAAGAAAAAGCTCTCTAAGAATGAGCCGCAGTCTGGTGCAACAGAGAGAGGAGGTGCTGAGAAACCTGCTGGTTCTCTGAAGTTTGTTCACAGCTGAGGCCTCAGGGACCCCTGAATAAACATATCAGCAGTAGGCTCTCTTCTCACAAGTAATTATATTACTGACAAGTAATTATATTACTTGTGAGAAGTAACTGCAAGATAATTGTAATGTTGAGAAGTATTATTACAAGATAATTAATTAACTATTGATAATTTCTTACTGTTTATCCAGGGTAAAATAAACTAGACAAAGCATAGAATGCTTCTAAGTTAGTGAAAATTATTTACGTTTAACTCAAACCTGCAAAGTTAGTAACTAACAAAAAATTAAAAAGCAAATCTATAAAAACCCAACCCTGAAAATTCATCATGAAAACAGAAACAGCCGCATCACTAATAAGAAGACTAATTTTAGACAGGAGAGCAAAAGAGGAGGAATACCCATACCGTCAGCTGACTGAGCTGAACTTCAAATGGAATTTTAAGTTCTGACTGCTTAGGACAGTGACTTAAGAGCAAGACGTGTGAAAAATCAGAACTGTATCAGGCAGGTAAGGGTCACAACAGGTAAGGGTCTCTGCTTTCAGAGCTGCTCCTCATTTTGATGGGTTTTCTCACCACACTTGGAACACTGTATACCGCAAGTACATTGCAAGATTGTGACTTCAGGTAATTGAGAGAAAACTCTGTTCTGCAGATAAAAGATGCCTGCTATTGATAAGCAATGTGCCAGTTGGGTACAAGAGTGTGCATCTAGTCAAAAAAGCTTCTGTGGGATAAAGGAGAAGCTCATCACCTACATAAATAATTAATCAATTAGTCTAGATGAATCAACTACAAGTAAGAGTGCAAGGCCAATTTAATGATTCGTGGTTATCAGTGTACTATTACAGAGGTCTCTGCTGGAGTTGATCACATTCAATATATTTGCAAATGGAAAAGGTGGAAGAGCAATGTGAGAAATTCTTCTAAGTATATTAACTTAGTCAGGGTAATATTGACAAGGGCCAACTGTGAAGAACAAATAGCCTAGAATGCTGAATGACAGGGCAATAAAAAAGCAGATTAAATACAATATAGGTAAAGTGATGCAAGCAGGAAAAAAAAAAAAAAAACCCTAAAATGAATTTAGAAAAACGGCCTCCAAGTCAACTATTGACACCTAAAAACAAGTTCTTAACTGTATTATACACAGTTTCATGAAATGGTCAGTGGGGAAAGGAAGAAGACCAGTAGCAGACTTAAAACCCCAATTCTCTTATCAAGAATTACAGGAAAGAGATATGGAACAAAGGGAGAACATCACTGTGCCAGCACATAAATCCATGTTTGACCGTCAGTATCTTGAACACTGGGTGCAATTCTGGTCTAGGGGTCCAGTTCTGGACTGGACCATGTTCCACTTACTCCTCAAAAATGGACACTGTAAAACTGGAGAAGAGCCAAAACAGCTTAACAAAAATAATAATGGAATGGAACAGTTTGTAGCGAACAATCCTAGTTAATAAAATAACCTAGAATTCTTCAACCTGGAAGAGACGACACACTGAAAACATGGCATGATCCAAGCACGTAAGAAAAAATGGCCCAGAGATGGTGACTAAGATTTTTTTTTCCTAAGAACTTGGTGCAAGGTAAGCAAAAACAAAAACAAAAACAACAAAAAACAAAACCAAAACCCAACAAAACAAAACAAAAGAAGTGGTGGTATTCCACTGTATATAGTTAGCTGTGAACTCCTTCCCACCATTTATTGCAGATGATCAAATTTTAGATGAGTTTCAAAGGCAACTGGACAAATCCATGAGAAAAAAAAACCACTGAAGACTGTCAAGTACATAGACATCACCTGTACCTCTGAAAGTGCCTGAGCTGCAAATACTACATTACAGCTGGGAAAATATTGTAGGGATGCATAATTAATGTGTCTGCTTCCTGGTCATATGTCAGGCTAAATAAATGAGCCTCAGTTTAAGCCACTATGGCCATTACTATATCATGTGACTCAAGCATCAACCATATTTATCAAGTCATGTCAATCGTATTTATCTATCAATGGGTCTGAAATCTCTGTATTAATTCCATTCTAAATTCTGTGCAGTAATTTCAAGAATATCGATGAATTTGTTGCAGAAAGTACTTGTGAAAATTTAGGGTACTTACAAAAACAAGAAGACCAAGCTAGAACTTTATAATGGCGTTTTCTAGACTTAAAAAACTATGGTACAAAAGGAATAAATATGCCACCCCTTCCAAAAGATGATCCAGGAAAAACCTAACAGTTTTTGAACAAAAGTAAATCTGACAGTGAACCTATCAAACACCAAAGAAAATATTCAGATGTTTCTTTACTACAACCTTCTAAGTTAAGAAAAAAAACGCTGCAGAAGGTATCATGATATTCTGAAGAATTTGTCATTCTGCATGAAAAACATGACACATCTTAGAAGACACAAAACCTCATTTATCCTTCCTTTTATTACTTAATTTCTAAAACACAGCAACTCTGCACAACAAAAGGACTGCAGAACTGCATATGAATATCAAGAGTAAGTCAGGTCAAGTTTACTGGAAATTAAGACACTTATGAGTGGTTTTCTGAAACAAAGTAGGCTGTAGGAGACCAATAAGAAAGAGTAGAGTCAGGAGACTGGGAGAAGGAAAGAATGTTATATTAGCTTTAGGATTTAAGAGTGGGTTTTTTTTTTTTCTGTGGGATACTGAGCAGAATACACACGCAGATCAAAGAGCATCCCCATCTCCGGCTTTCGTAATGACGTGGTTCATCCCTGCATCCTTAAAATAGGTTTTGTATTTTGTTAAAAAGTACAAATATCTAACTTGCTTGAAAACATTGATTTCAAAAATAGTTATGAGTTATTCTTTATATATGGTTGTTTTTAAAGTAGACTTAATATGATGATTCTTTGATATTAAATTAATTAATTAAAAACTAATTAATATTGGTAAATCTACATGCCCCAGGCATTCTTAAGACACTTAAGTTCCTGTTTGTCTAATAAAAAAATAATTATTTCCTTAATGATTTTTAGGCTTTGGAGAATGCAATTCACTAATTTTTGCCATTTTAACTAAGTGTGGCTTATTTTTTGAAATTCAGGGCAGAGGAATAGAATTTACTGAACTAAAAATCATATACATTAGAAATTGATGCAGGACTGTTAAGATTAATTAGAGATTATGACGTTAGAACCAGTTCAATCGTAAAAACACAGCAGGTCTCTTCTCCTGATAGGAAAAATCAGTGAAATGACTCCAGCGCAACATCTTTTTGTCATGTCCCTTGGCAGTGTTCTACATCCAAACTTGAATAATGTTTCCTTTCATTTTTAATTACATAACTCCTTTTATAGCTCTATAATTCTTTATACAACTCTTTATACTACTCTAGATGATTCTACTTCAGCTGATGCTTGCAGTTCTCAAATATTTGTGGCTGCACAGCTCCAAAACATTAATCTTGCAGCCAAGGTGTATGTATTTGACTCTCATGATCCACCCTCTGTACCGAAAGTCATACACAGAATCCCCAAATGTTTTGTTGTCTTTTTTTGGAATACTGGTCAGCTTCAAAGGGCTGCTTTCTGGAAGAGCTGTCATCAGCCCACATAGCTGTGACCCTTAAGTGCTCACCTTGATGGAGAAAGAATCAGCAGGGAGGCCTATAGAAAGAGAGCTAGAGAGAAGCAGAAAAAGAGACAAGCTTTATATATTTACAGTTTTTATACTATAAGCAGCAGAAACTGTTGGCTCTGAAAAAATGCAAAGCACTGCAAAGTATCAAAAAAGATGAACACAGCTGACTGACAAAGCTAAGATGAACAAAGCAAAGATTCTGACCGACATTCTTTGCCCCTCCTCAGAATCCACAAAGCAGATACTTATCAGATTACCTGATTACCTCCTGCCCTGGTTTGAGTTCGAACAGAACTCATTCTGTTCAGTGATTTTACTTTCCAGCTCAGTCTCTTCTAAGTAACGGCACTTTCTGAAGTTAACGGGGTGTTGTTGCAGACAGTGTCTGCTCCCAGCAGTGATAACGCTGGATGTTCCCAGTTACTGCCAGGGACTGGTGTGCAGAAAGGCTCTGGCTGATACTGGCTCCTGTGCAGACCAAGGTCACTGCTCAATCCTGTGTGCCACGGTGGGGGTGCAGTAAGGTAGAGGCTGCTCCTGCGGGGAGCAGCGGACAGGACAGGTGACCCTACACTGACCAACAAGGTGTTCCATCCCATAGACGTCATATTGGGTATAAAGCTGAGGGATCACAAGGGTCAATCTCTCTTCTTCAATGGCTGGTGTCTGAGGAGGACTCTGTCCATTCTGCCTTCAATCCCAACCTGCGCATTTCTGAATTCAGTTCCGGAATCTGGTTCCCATCTGCTGCTGAGTCCAGTCTGGGACCTCCCCAGTGTTTGCCCACAGCATCAGTGGTGACAGTGACATGATTGCCATCAAGATGGTTGGGTTTGGAATGGTTTTCTATATATTTGTATATATATTTCAAATTGTTATTATTTTCTTTAAAGCAGTTTTAGTTTTCCAATCCGTAAGTCTCTCTCTCTTATTCCCTTTCTCTTCCCCTTTGGGACGGGAGAGGTGTTTCTAGAGAGCATGTATCATTCATCTAGTGGCCGGCTCAGGCCCAACCCATGACACCTTCTATGTTAAAATGGCTGGATCTGTGGACAGATCATCCAGAGCAGGGAAGGTCACTTACCTCAACTGTGGCAAGGCTTTTAACGCTTCCACAATATTCTTGTATCTAAGTTTGGACATCACAATCTGGATGGGTGAACTACCAGATGGATATAAAACTAGTTGAATGGTTGAGCTCAGAGGGTATTGGTTAATGGGAAGCAGTGAATACGTACAAGGGCAGGGTTGCTACCCACAGGGACCTAGACAGGGTAGATGAACGAGCCCTACAGGAACTTTAGGATGTTAAATGAGGGGAAATGTGAAGTCCTGTACCTGAGAAGGAAGAACCTCAGCAATGATACAAGCTGGTGGTAGAGCAGTCCTGGTGGACATAATCCAGTGATGTGTCTGGGCATCAAAGATGGCCAGCAGCATCTTGGACAGTATTGGCAGAAGTGTGGTCAGTAGATTAAGGGGCCTTTACTCAGCACTCATGAGATCACATCTGGAATAATGCGTCCAGTTTTGTCCTCACAGTATAAAAAAAATATCAGCTGAGTTCAACAGAGAGCAATCGAGGTGTTGCAAAATCAAGCCAGCAGTATCAGAAGATGACAAAAAAGTCTAATCAGACGTCATCCATGGGCATGTGTACAACTATCTGCTTGCAGTCCACAGAGGAGATGGTGCCAGACTCTTGTCAGAGATACCCAGTGATAGGATGAGAAGCAATGGACCCAAGTGGGAAGACAAGAAACTCCAATTTGATATTGGGATTTCTGCCTTTCTTTTTTTTTTTAACCATTGGGTGGTCAACTATGCTGCCCAGAGAGGTTGTGTAATTTTTGTCTTTGGAGGTATTCAAGACTTGATTGAAACCCTAGAGCAACCCGATCTAATTAGGCCTGTTGTAAGCAGGGGCCAGGACTATAAGAACTCTGTAAGTCTCTTCCAACCTAAACTATTTCATGATTCTATCCTACCTGAAGCTTTGTATGCTAAAATCCAATCAGCCATAACTATACACATACGCATAATTGTGTTTGAATAGACATCAACAGGAAACAAATATAAGTAGATAAATATACTGACTTTTGCTTTAAATAAGACTGCATACTGTAAAAATGGCTTCCTGAAAAGAGGTTGAACACCACATCTTTAAATGTGGTTGAACAGCTTGGTTGCAGGAAAGATACACAATCTAGATTATTATCTTAATTAGTAATAATGGGAGCGCCTAAAGGAAAGCCAAGCAAAAACACTCATTGCCTTAAGTCACTGTCATACAAAATTCCATTCATAATCTGAGCTCCAAACTAACTTTTCATTTTGTCTCCCAACCCTGGTGCTCAAAAGTCCCTTGAGACCTTAATTTTTCCTAAACCTTTTCACTAAGTCTGAACAATGTTTCTAGGTATTCTATATGCTGGATTGTTTTTTCTTTAAAAAGGCTAAATCCCTACTAGCAATGCACAATTAGCTGGACACCTTCTGAAACAAGAATTTTTTTCAACTTTCAGTAGTCCATGGTCAGATAAGTAAAAACTCAAATGCATTTATAGGAACTCTTTCAATATTACATCTGCAGTGTCTGTAAAGTGGCACTAACACATGAAAAAATCATGAAGAATTTACCAGTCTTGTAGTCCTACATCTAGGCAACTCTTGAATCCTACAGCTTCTGTTACCAGTTCATTTTTCAGAACTAAAGCAATACTCAACAAAATCTTTGACAAGAATGTATCATAATCTTTACATCGTTCTAGTAGAAAAAGGGACAATCAATAAAACCAATTTCACTTACGGTCAGCTATCTCAAGAAATTCAAGTCATTCCTTTATTCCCTTTCCTATTCGGAGAATGCCTGTGTGCACTGTTTTCACATTCTTTTGCTTATTGGGAGGGTACTCGTTCATTCATGAGTCCCTTGTGCATAGGTTCTAAATACCCTTGTGAAAATAACAGAACAAGTGCTCAATGCAAACAGTTCCGTGGTGTAAGTTAATGTACAAATACCAAAATAATATTTAGTAAAAAATGTTCTATACCTTTCCACTTAAAAACAAACAAACAAACAAACCACTGCCATGCTATCTTGGGGCAGGTTTGGAAGACAGGTTTCATATTCCGACTTTGAAATGCAAACTTTCTGGGTTTCTCCAAGTCATTTTCCACTTTCCCATGGGGAATATAGTTTCTTCTATTTCTTCCTACTCCTCTGTTAATCATGCTTAAGCATCTAACAGAAATATTGGTGAAAATCCTCAAATGTTATGAACCACAAGCTCTAAATCTGCAAAGCAAATAGGAACTGAGGGAAAAAAAAAAAAACCATCTTACAGCTATTTTCTAAGAATTGTCTTGGTGAATAAAGACCATGCTGAATGCAAATGCCAGCGGAGCACTGCAGCAGGAGAAACAGAGCACAGGTTCTGTGTATCACTATGGCCTGTGTAACAGTCTAGGTAATTTGCATAATTTAGAAAAGCCTTTGGAGGATGGATAACTTCAGCTCAATTTTTCTCTTAAAATATCAGACAGAATACATCCAAAGGTGTCACTGCTGGGGTTCTCATTATCACGTTGTCTGTGACTGCCTTTGGTACCTGGAAAACAGTAAATGTCATGCCTATTTTCAAAAAGAACAAGGAGGAGGATCCAGGGAACTATTTGATTGTCAGTCTCATTGTAGTCCCTGGGAAAGTGACAGATGACATTTTCACAGAAGCCAATTCCAGGCACTTGAAGGACAAAAAAGTTTTTGGGCATAAAGAACACATACCTACCAAAATCGTGCCTTACTTCATTGCCTCCTTTGATGAGACGATTGATTCTGTGGATAGAGTACCGGATGCATTTGCTTTGACCTTAGCAAAGTCTAGACTGAGTCTTCCACAGCAGACTTGTCTCCAAACTGTTAGGTGTGAACTGAATGGGTGGGCTACAAAGTGGGTGAAACCCACACTGGACCACTAAAATCAGAGAGTAATGGCCACTGTACCAAAGTGTGGCTGAATTCTAGTTAGAGTGACATTCCTCGAGGTCTCATCAAGACCTTGGCAATGATACAAAACATACCTAAAGAAAGTTCACAGATGACACCAAACTGGAGTTGTTGATACACTGGGGGGTAGGGCTGCCATTCAGAGGGACATTGGCAAAATGGAGGAATGGTTTAACAGAAACCTCACGAAGGTCAAAGGTAAATGCAAAGTCCTGCACCTGAGATGGAGAAATCCCAAACCAAACACAGACTGGAAGCCAACTACCAGAGAGCAGCTGAGCAGAAAAGAACCCAAGGGTCCTAGGAGACAACAAATGGAACACGTGATAGCAGCATGCCCCTGTAGAGTCGAAGTCTAAGCATTTACTGGGCAGCATTTAACAGCATAGCCAGTAGATCAGAGGTGACAGTATTTCCTTTAATTAGATACTTGTGAGTGCACCTATAGAGTACCGTCTCTAGCCCAATAGTAGAAGAAAAAGATTAACAAACCGGAGTGGGCAGAGGATCATCAAGAGGGTTAACAGGTTAAAGTACAGGATTTTTAAGGAGGGGTGAGAGACTAGGTTTGTTCAGATGGAAAAAGAGAAGGCTAGGGGTGGTGGTTAGGCATCCAACTGCTGTTTCCAGTCACCAAAAGCAGGGTTACGGAGAAGAAGAAAACAGACTATTCTTGGACATGTACAGTGAAACGTTGAGAGGCAATGGAAAGTTGTGTCAAGTAAAATTCTGAATGGATATAAAGACAATAATTTGCCAGAGCGGGGGTAGTTAAGCACAGGACAATTACCCAGAGCAGCAGTGCAACCTCATTCCTTGGAGACAAAAGACAAATTTGACTGAACAATGCACTGAAAAGCCTGATCTAGCTTTGATATTAGTGTTCTTCTGAGCAAAAGAATTGCCTCTAGAGGTGCCTTCCAACCTAAACTATGTTTTGATTCTCGCAATGAAATAATTAGCTGGTGTGAAGCATGAATAGCCACATGCAGGCTCTGCACTTCAATCCTTGTGATGAAAACTTTAGACAGAGAACACTGAATAAAGAACTAGACTTATATATATTGTATTTTACATTTTCAGTATAGTAAATCAAGATATAGTTCTACAACTTATTAAAGAGAAGGCAAATACCACCTTGAACCAGAAACATACCCATTACTTATTACAGGAGAGCTCAAAAATCCAAGGAAGATATCCAGGAAAATCAAATAGGTATCTTGGGATGTAGTCAACAAAAAGCTTTCTGAAATTATGTAGTAAATTGCTTTTAAGTTTGTACAGTCCACTTCAGTCATGCAGCACTTCTGCACAGTGCCAACTCAAAGTTAAAATTCTTGGCACCCATTCAAATCTTCTGATTCTATCCATTCCACTGAGAAGGGGAAAAGAGTGTTCCACAAATTATTTAATGAATATATTCTCATATACACTTATTTATACTGTTCATCTCCAAAAGAGGCCCTATGTCTACAAAATATCCAAGGAAAAGACACTGAATTTCTTTTCTACATCTTCCATGTTTCAACATGGTAATGAAACACACACTTTATTTCTCCCTATACTTGGGAAGGGATGAAGGAGCAGGAGGTGAATGTGATGCCTTGATTAGCAGATACAAACTACTTCTGGCATTTTGACAGGGTGAGTAGAGAGGAATATAAGTAGTTTGGCTGCTCTAGAGCATTCCTTGCTTCCACCCAGACTCACATGTATGCTGAATCTGTGAGATTCAGGAAAGGAAGAAGAAAAGCTTCTTAGGTCTCTCATTAGCCAGATTCTTGGAAAGATATTGTTGATTGTGTCTTGCTCTTTAACTCTCTCTGTAACTCTTGTTCTTATTTGTGAAGATTTCTCAATGGGTCCAACAACCCTTCCAGTGGAACTAGTGCCTTGTCACATATTAACTTCTACCGTCTTAAAGATGCTGTCAGCCTGACTAGATTCCTGGTTCTGAAGATAAGAAATACATATTTTTTCTTAGGGCAAAGTTTTCATTTTCTTTTCTCCTTTTTTTTTTTTAAATATCAACCCAGAAGTTTAATAATTTAAATTTACAGGTCTGTCACAGTTAGTGACTGACCTTCAATGCAAATTGAGGTATCAGCTTTCAGAAATTAAGAATCACAAATTCAAGAGATCATTGCTGAACCCCATAAGATTCCAGAAAAGGAGACAATTGTTCAGAAGATGAAGGACCCTTCAAGAAGTACCCATCACCATTCTTACTGAAGAATTATGAGAATATACAGAAGGGCATTGCATCTTAGGGACTTGAGTGAAGATAGTAAATGTGGATAGTGGTTACCAGGCACAGAGAAAATTTTATAGTTTATTTGCTTTAGTGAAGCACAGTGTAGTATGTGAACTCATAGGAAAACACCAAAGCTTCAATAAAAGTTAAATGCCAATCTCGACAACCTATTTCAAAATTGCTTTCCTTCATCGTTTATGTAATTCTCCTTGTACATAAGATGTTGCAGAACCACCTTAGTCTAATTTATTTAATAATATTTTTGTTAAAATAACACTCATCCTATTGTTAGAACAATGTTAGAATGCATTTTAAAGCTGACCAAAAAAAAAAAAAACCAAACCAACAATAAAACATGTGTTTATAATTTACCTATATAATTTGGTCAAGATGATGCAGACGCCTGAGCAGAGCTATGGTACTCTTCGAAAAAAAAAAAAAACCAACCCAGCTGCAAATCAGGGAAAACCCTACCTCAGTGGTGCTACTAGAAGGTTCCAGTCCAACCATATTGGCTTGTACCAGCTGCTGAAGAAGTTGTACTTGAGCCACATTGAGAAAAAAATCCAGGTTGGTTGTCACATTCACCTCCAAAGAATGACCGCACACCAAAATTTCCTGTGGAGAAATTAAGGGAAAATACTAGATAATGGCTACTGGGGAAATAATTTTCAGTTTCTATGAAACTGTAGTGTGATTCTCTGCTGTAGTCAATGCTTCAACATTGTATATAGTATTAATTTGGTCTTTTTATGAGAAAGTGGTATCCCAGGGTTCCAAAAAAGGATGCAGCTTATTCTGTGCTTTGCTTTCAACTGCATAACTATTAAGACAAACTTTGCAAGAAAAGCATTTAATGTACGAGGTATTGTTTCCACCTCTTGGTAGTATCAAACACTGGACTGTCAGATTTTGGTTTTTATTTCCTTGGCAATGACTCCAATTCTCCTTCTCTTCCAAGAAAAGGATAGACTTTTTTTTTCTTTTCTTTCAACATAAACTCTGCTTGATTTATAGTGAAATCATGTGTTGAAACTCACTGATAACCAACCTAAATGATTTCTCTTTGCCTGTAAACCATTGTTAATATCTTGGCAAAGCTACCTGCATGGCCACTGCTTTATTGGTGTTATCTAGCAAAACTATTGGCAAGCGATAAAGAGATGAAAAACAGAACCAATGCAGAAGGGCTGCTTAATAAGTAGAAGTACCGCCCCTTCTCATGAAAAGGTTGCAAAATGTTCATGCTTTTCGTAATCTAAAGTAGACCTCTCCCTTCATCAGGGAACACCATCCAGGGAATAAAAACCAAAAAGAATGTATGTACAGAAAGCACAGAATTCTTGAACATAAGCATTAGTAAAGCTCGGAGAATTTTTCTTCCCAATTGACTAACTTCTATGCATCCTAGCCATCCCTAAGCTTTCCACTTCTTTACATTAAATAATTTTCCATCTATCCTTGTGATGTCTCTTTACAGAAAATATGAAGCTGTCTATTTTTTCCTTCTGTACCCATTAGCTACTACTTTCCAACTATGTACACCTACTGCACGGTGCAATACACACCTAATAACCTTTATGGTTATTATGCTTCTGTATCAGTTTTGCTCTTTCCAGGGGGCAGCTGTTATAAGAAACACTCCTCGTAAGCTCATAAAAACTTTCTGATATTTCACCTACATAAAATGTTTTAAACTCTTGAGCTACAAACTAAAGGCAAAAAGTGAACCAATACCTTTTGTGTGTTACATGCTTGAGACTAAACATTAACAAGATGACCCACAGACCAGAAAATGTGATTGTTAAATCTGGAGTACCTTGAAGTACCCACAGTAAAGGTTGGGGAATAGATGTTTTGTGCCAATCTATGGGCTTGAAAATCTGGCTAAAAGAACTCAGCTCAAATTTCTTCTCATAGATAGAGCATAGAGTGCATTTTCAGGCTTCTTTATGAGAAGCTTCTGAATACAATGTTTTGTAATGTTGTACTATAGCACTATTCTCAACACCTTCCCATCTCAAGTCTTTTAAAAATATTGCTGGAAATCATTAAGAGATTCCCATTTCCTGAACTGCAAAACAGCCTCTGGACAGGCTGCCTTTAATATCGAATGTTATACACAAATTCTTTCTCAGGCAAAGAAAGAACATTTCAGCTAGTGACTAATAGTTGTTTTTCTTCCCGTCCCCAGCCTCGTTGGTGTTCTCTGTATTCAAAAACACACCTGGACGCTTCAAATGGTGGAACAGTAAAATAGTAAGATTATGCACATATTAAAAGTTATGCTATTCCTGATTACATTTTATACTAACCTCTGGGTGTAAATTCTCTGCAGCATCAATTTTTGTAAAAATAATCGCAGGAGCTGCAGTTATTCGAACTGTGAAATCCGTTAAAATTGGAGTTAAAATTGCTCTCCTTTCCTGATGCCGTCTTATGCTAAAAAAATAAAAACATGAAATTACATTAGAAATTGTTGAGGGGCAAAAGTTTCTCATATTCTTCGTTACATCCAGCACAAAACTGCTTCAATACCTGATTGGGATTTGATTGCTACCTCAATAAGCATGAAGTATCACCATTATAAATCATGTTCATTCCAATCCTGAAGGCAGACTTCTACCTTCATTTCAGAGTAAAAGTATGTCTAAATATTTGACTCTCAAACCCATTCCAGGTAGACAAGTTTGACATTTGACATTGCTTCTTCTACTGCTTAACGAACTATACAAAACCATTTGAACAAAAATACAGCCTATATTATCAGTATTTTTCAAATTGCCTGTGGATGCCCTTCACTTTATGAACAGCTGTCCTGAAGCCTGCATAATATTTGAACCAATGTATTAAAACTGTGCTAAAAAATTCTACACACAAGAAAACTGACACAAAAATCAAAGACATGAAAAATTAAACTATCAAATCCCATGAAACTCTAGGGCTTGCACATTAAATTTCTAGTAACTATTGCCCAAAATTTTTAAAAGGCCTTGAAAATGGAGCAGTGTCATTCTTCCTCCACTGTTTCTGTCACTGGCTGTTCTTAGTTGGTACCTTTTCATCTAATATCAGCTTTTGCTTGCCAAGAACATTTGTGCCATTAAACTTGATAATTGCATTTGTTTTCCAGCAGGGTGTTAATTTATTTTTCCCTTTAACCAAATACTAACCCTAGAGGCACAACTCTGTTACAGATGGATCACTAATACCTTATGACAACACATTCCAAATACACAGAATCTTCTGGGTCAGGTCAAATAAACTATTGCCACAAAATGGCATCTGAGAGCCTCTGAGCAGGGAAAAATATGTAATGAGATCAAGATGGTGTTCAGCCCCTAAAAGAGGATACAGTTCAAGTAGATGTACAAGCACAGTTCAAGAACCCTTCCATCAAGGTAATTTTTTGATAATTCTTCTTACCTACCATCATTTATAGAAATGTGGAATACCTGCATTTCACCAAGGAGAACTCTAAAAATCATAAAGAAATAATTGGTCCAAAATAAGTTTTCCTATGCTTACAAAATACAAAAATATCAACTGCGATACAATGCGAGTTAGAAGTATACACTAAATTATGCAAATATATATCACAGTATAAAAGAAAAGACCAAACTACACTGCATGTGAAGAAGAAAATGGATCTGTGCAGCAGTCTTCAGATACATCTGCACGTCAGTCAGCTATCCTGGTATTGCCTTTCACCTTGCCATCTCCAGCAAATGGAGACATGGCAGTCCAGACATCAGCATAAACCGCACAAGTGAGCCAGACACATGAACTATGCAATTAGACAGTTAGTTCTTACCCTCAGCTAGAGTTATCCACGTTAATGTCATTAAACCATATGGTCACATGCCTGTTTATGCAGAAATCTCTGGACTGCATGAGGAATAGGTAATTAAATCTCTTGACTGAGAACGGGTATTGGTATACATGGTCTAGTAAAGGCAATGGTTCTGAAATGGATTCTGCTGAAAAGTAAACAATCTCAAATGCTGATGGTTTGTAGGTCAAGAGTTAGGCCAAAAATAGATTAAACAGGTATCATAACGTAACTGTAATTCAGTCAACTTCAACAGAATCAAAAACCATCGGTGACAATTTAGTGCTTAAACAATTTTGATTTTGATGCTTCAAATTCTACTAACAATTTGCTTCAGTGTCCTCAAAACATGTAGAACGCACGGTAATCTATAAGGGAATATAAACTGTCAGATGAGGGTGGGCCTTAAAGCTTTTAAATCTATTTAGGGCAACAGTATACCGAAGTCAACAGCACATGCTACACAGCACAGAACTAGTACTGACTGCGCACAAGTCTGATCAAGCTTTGCTTCAACTGACTGTCACAAACGCTGCTGAGCAGGCTGCACACTGCTGTAAGCAGTACGCAGAATACGTAACAGCAAGCCCATTAGCAAGTGTGAGAAAACTACCACCTTACGCTAAAAGCTGCTGATCTCTAGTGATGGTTTTTAAAGCCAGACTAGCCTAACTAGATCCCCAAATTAGAAAGCAGACCCGTTAGTGCCTAGCGTACATCTTCAACTAAGAAAATGGTCTTAGATTTCTGCCAGTTCTATAAATGCTTCTCTCCTTGCCATCACCTTAATTTAAAATTTAAAACAGATGGTTTTCCATCCAATTCCTACTTCCTTTCTCAGTAGGATGAGAAAGAAATGCCTTTGGTTTTGAGGAAAAGGAAAGAGCAGCAGAACACTTCTATGAAAGAAGACACAGCTATATATTAGAAAACTTCCACTTGAAGTGTCATAAAAACGCTAGTAAATATGATTTCAATATATGAAACAGAGCTGTAAAAGCAAGTTATTTGTTGAATCCCAAACCCACACCTGGCTCTTTTCAATCATCGTTCAAATTATTTTTAAGCTCATACATATTCCTATGTCTTAATTTTCAAATGTTACTCTAGTAATGTATCTAGTAATCTAAATACCCTGTTCACTGCACCTTACAGAACTTTTCTGGCAATATAGACTGATTGCTGATGTATGCATTTATTTATTTATTTTAAAAACCATCCTCACGTGCTATCTGTGTCCTGCTCTACTTACCATTTTCTGCACTTCTAGTTGGTGAATTTGAAGCTTAGCCAAATCATCAGCAAAATAATTGTAAGTACAAACAGAAGGCAAACAGAGCACAGTAAATAACGAAGGAGAGGATATGAGAAAGAGCACAAAAGGAACAAAGAAACAAATTCCACTTTGAATTATTAAGTCTTCCACACTGCACCTAAGTGCACTGTTAACTTAACACAGGTGTACGCCACATGAGCTCATGAAAAAACTTGATTGTGAAGAGCGTAATGATGGCTCTATGTCTGCAGCACATTCATTCCATGGTTCATTTATGCATCTGTTATATATTTGCCTTGGGAAAAAAAAAAAAAAGAAAAGCTATACTTTTAGAGATGTTAAAGCAGTTGATCATCTACACTTAAAAGTACAGCACACTTGAAAGGCCATATGCTAACACAAAGCAACAAGGCAGCAAAGCAATTGTGATGAGGCCTGGAGGTGCCTTTTACTCAGTGCTGAACTTGGGCTGTATCGGCACGGTAACATGAACTCCGGTTACAGACCACAGATCCACGTTGTAAAAGCACAGGATGAAAATGGTCTCCGTCCTCAAAGACTTACAATTTAAAATAAGAAAGAAAACACACCCACAGACGGGGACCTAAAAGGGAACAACTAACAGCACCATAGGTAACGATATATATATCCATACAGTGGCAACCTGCAAGCCATCTTACTAGTTTTTATATTACAGTATAATAGAATATAGGATGATAGAAAATATTTTGGAAGGGTTTGGAAGAAGACATTGCAATAACTTTGCGAATGTTCACAGGAAATGCCTTTATAACATATAGGTCAGCCTAGAAGTGAGCAAGAAAGTGCTGCTTTGAAAATTAAATGTTGCAGCCCTGGTATCTGGTACGAGGAGGTCTGATAAGCATTGAGTGTAGATGTGTCAAAGTAAATGAAAGAAGACACACAAGGGGAAATGGATAAACACAGAAGTCTGGAAGTACCTTGAAAGAAAAGACATATCTAATGATTAATATGACAAAAAATGTTGTGGGGAGAAGAGAGAAGAAAAGTGAAGAACAGAATTTTATAATCAAAGCAACAATGATGGATTACATAAAATCAAATCATCAGTATTTGATTACATCCACTCAGAAGCATGTTGAATTTATACGAGGAGGAAGGACTGCCAAAGAGATGATGTTGCACTAATTAAGGAGGTGCGATGATGTGAGACTGGATAAGCTGTGAAACTGCACAAGAAAGACTATAACTTGGCCTTCTTATGTGAAAAAAACCTAATCAAAACAAACAGAAAATACTGGCCAGTAAGAGCTAAACATAACCTAGATGTGAGACTTGAAGTGTTTGCCTTATTCTTTATTATAATTTTTTCTGAATAATACCTTACTGAATCTATAGTTTGATCCCTTATATACTTAAAAATACATAGGTCAGGGAGAAAGTCATATGCATTCAATATATGAATGACAGTAAGTGTTCATTTATGCCATGTAAGTTTACTATCTGCAGAGAGATGAATCCTCACAATGAGGATTCAAGTGACTTGAAAAAGCAAAAAAATCAAGTATTAGCATGGCCACATAATCAAATAGAATTTCCTAGCCCTGTTGAGGCATGCAAAATCAAAGATGTTATGTTGGTTAGCACGCTAACTCAGGACTTGCAAAAGATTTTTTTTCTCTTGCAGGTTTCCCATGTAGTTGTATGAATCAGTTAATCACTGATCCACAAACATATTAGGATATCTAACTACTAAGGACATCATCATGCCTCCGACCTCCATCTCCCAGTGGGCAGAACAGTTCACATCCTTTCAGCTCCCTGAGGCGTTGCAAAGACACATCAGAAGACAGTGAAATAGGAACATTTTGAGGACGATCTAATGACCAAAATTAGCTAACAAACGAAGGTACACCATCTGGCTGTACAGAAAGACTATTGTTATATAATTATGCTTCAGTAAAGCTAAAGCTAATTTGCATTTTCTTAAGAATGCTGTGCAACATTTCTTTGTTGTGGATTAATAAAGAAAATAACGCACTCCATCTTACTGAGTAAGGCTTTGTACAGTGTGAATACAAGCATGACTTCAGGTACAATAAACACAGGACCTGAAATACTGGACTGAATACAAACGTATTGCATTTTATTCCAAAAGATTCACAGGGAACGACCCTATTTCCCTACAGATGGATCTACAGATCACTTTTTTCCTGGTATTCCTTATTAGAACTTGGCAAACTGCACTTCAACTTTTAAAAAAAGCAAGAAAATGAAAACTATTAAAAGAAAAATCTGCAGGAAACCTTTCTGAGGATCTTTGCAAAGCAATAGTGGTATTTTATTCAGTTTTGTACTACAGATTATTGGCTCCCTGATGTACTCAATGAGAGTCGCAGAAAGCTGTTCCAGATGGTGGTGTGCCAAGGACAAAAATGTAACGCAGTATACTGCCACACTCAATTCATTACCACACAGAGAAGTAATGCTTTTAAGCTCAATTAATTTTTTTTTTTTTTAAACGGAGTTTATTCAGGCTGCAGGAAGCAGAAGTTGCTGCTGGGAGCTGTAGAAGGATTGCACAGGGATGGGGGCGAGGCCTCAAGAGAGGATATATTTCTTTATTTCCTTCAGGGCTGTTGTTTTTTCCATTGAGGAGGGAGAGGGAGGAGGAGATCTGCAAGTTGAAAAAGCAGTTTTCAATCAAGAAAACTTCTTTTGGTTAAGTACTCCCAGTTCCCCACATGCTGTTTGGTAAAGGGAATAAACGTGGACAGGTTTCATTTGTACATAACCTTGTTAGAACTGTCTGACTGTTTCCAGTATTCTTTTTATATATTACACCATTAGGGAGCTTTTTATAACATCTACAGTGAAGTATAAACATTTCATAATGGAAAGAGTTATGATCCCTGATCTTCAGTACAGCACAGCATTTGGAAGTCTTTTTCTGAGAGACAGCATCCACCCTACCATAGTGCTCCAGTTCCCCCATGCTTCTCGGGTGACCTGCGCAAGCACAGAAAGCATCACACCAGCATTTCACAATAGCCCTCTTCAAGAGTTTTACACTAAACACCTTGAAACAGTCAACACTTAGTCTCAAAGAAAGTCTCCTTGGTTTCCAAATTACACTGTAATAGTCTGAAAAAAATTCAAACCCATGAGACATTAAGTACTAGAAAAAGTGGTGGGAAAATTTGAAGAATTTACTTCCTGTGTAAAGATTGTTAAAGTATTTAAATGATAAAATGACATCAAAAAGCTTTCAAATATTTGTCTGTATGATATCCACAGATCTTCTATTTAGAGCGACTTGGTTTTCATGCAAATTTTTAAAACAAGAGCAAACTTCAACCCAGTAGACTAAATGACAATATAATCTATTTCAGAATTTTTACCATTTTAATTTCTTTAAAAAAAATTGCAGTAATGCTTTTAGAAATGGGAATGGAAAATGAATGGCTGGTATCTATGCTGAAGTTTTCTGTAAAGTAACTGTATGAAATACTTGATTATAGCTTGGATTCTATACTGCACCACACAGCACCTAAGAATTAACAAATGAGGGAAATGGATCTCAAAAAAGAATCTTAAAACCCAGTGAACTTAATAATCCATAACACCAGATCTAAACCATAAGAAAAAAACAAACTGAAGTATATTAAAACCAAACAAAGATTTTAACCCTAAAGTAACTCAGTAAAAACCATTCATTATGTTCCAGGTTAAACATGTCTAAGAAACAAAGAATTGAAAAAGAAAACGGTATCACAAATAGATCAAAGAATAAAGCTTCTGTCGTTGCTGCAGGAAATCTTAAGATAAACTTCACTCTGAAAACACTAAGCAGCATGTAAAATACCATGCAGCCACCCTCTTGGTGCATGCTGGAAATATCTCAGTGGATGGCAGAGTTCAATGCAGGTTCTTCCAGTTCTCAGCACACCACTTCCACAGATCATAAAATAAACCCAGATGCAGCAAAACTGACTGCCAACTAAAAGGCA
The DNA here is from genome assembly GCA_009769605.1 of Bucorvus abyssinicus. Lineage (NCBI taxonomy): Eukaryota > Metazoa > Chordata > Aves > Bucerotiformes > Bucorvidae > Bucorvus > Bucorvus abyssinicus. The sequence continues at coordinate 12,815,431 of CM020033.1, read as the reverse complement.
AAGATGCACACATCCTGAAAAAAAACCTGTAGTAAATGTGTAAAATGTTAAGCCAAAAGGACAAGAAAACACTCATACCAACCTTTTCTTTAAGCAAATTCAAGCTGGAAATAAAATACTGTATTGCATACCAGAAAGGAAAAGCTAATGTATTTAATTACAACTGATTTAAATTAAAAACCAAGTAGAAGATTCATTCAAAAGCAATTCCAAAACAAACATACTTTTTTGTCAAATATATTCTAAGGAAATTTTATTTTGGAGGTCTGCTGAAGAAAAGAAGAATGTCCAACCAATTATGAAACAAAAAAAGAGAACTCAGATTATCTGTAATAGCTGCTTCCGTTATTCTTAAGAGTTTTTCAGGAATCCCACCAAATTCCATATCCTAATCTATAACCATAAAGCAAAGTGTGTGACCATAAAGTGAAGTGTGCTGGCAATATGATTTCCGTCATCAGCGGGAAGGAAAAGGACAGCCCATTCCTCAGTGGTTGGTTTTGCTATGTTAGCTTAATCTGTGAATTGGCCGGAAGCGCTTTGGAGATTAATGTCATCTTTCAAGAAATGCCAGTGGCCCTACGTTGTTTTGTGAGAAAGAACTTCATGGACAAGTTGTCCAACATCAAGGCCCAACTAGAAGGTCATACACATTTTTTCAAGGCTAAGAATTGAAAAGAAAAATTGTCTATGGAACTACATTAGCTAAAAAAAGAAATTACTGGTTAAGAACTAAGTGATCTTATAAACGAAGAACAGATCCTATTACTGTGTTTAAACTTTTTATCTGCACTCCTGTCACTCCCTCATGGTTTTACCATTCCTTTGGTTAGGTCTGCTTTTCCTGCCCTCTATTTTCCAGTGATAAACTGGAATTTATTCTTGAATACATGATTTTCCTGCATGCACTCCTCCAGAGTATGTTTATTTGCTCTGTCTTTCATCAGTACATCACTTAGAAAGCTCAGGCCACATGCCATCCTCATGTAGCTTCTTTTGCTACAGCTTGCCTCATTTTCAGAAAAATCTCTGAGAGTCCTCTCATTTCCCCCTTTTTTGAAAATTATATCAGCAATAGTTCAATTTTTGTCTTTCCTTATGCTTCTGCCTGTTTTTTTCTATATTACTTTTAGGAACTCATCCCTCAATTCAGATAGGAATCTTAACTTAGGAATCATAAAAATATACACACATTTAGAGAAAAATTGGATTGGTCTTCCATGAATTAGATATAAAGGACTTTTAAATGAAAATAAATAAATAAATGTGTGGGCAAACAGAAACCTTCTAACAGAAACGCTTCTAAATCCACAAAAAGACTTCTGAAAGCTTGCTCTTGGCTATCGGACCATACTCCTGTCAGTTTGAAAAAAAGAACAGACTGCTACACAGTCTATAAAAATTTAGTTTTAAACCACCTGTATGAATTTTTAAGTATAAAAAGTATGCTAAAATGAAAATAAAAATTTCAAATTTTCACAAATTACCAATTAAAAAAACCCTTTACATATTTGAAAACTTTATAACGTAAAATACCACACAAGTGTACGCATGCTTTATCTTTACGCCCTGTTTCACTAGAGGGTGGGGCTTTGCGTGTGAGTATCATACAATACACAATAAGGGAGACTCAGCTGAAATATCTCAGTCTCAAAATTCATCTGGTTTTAGTTACAGAAGTGCAAAAACCAGTTCAGAACCAATAGGCAATATTTTACTTTATCTTCCTCTACCTTAGAAACGTCTAAGCCGTTTTCACTCAGGCTTTGTAAAAACACAAACAGAAGAAGTTTTTATAAAAATAAAAGGAAAAAGAAAAATCCAAACAACCCATTGCTTGTAGACTGAGAGGTGAAGCCTCAGCCCTGGAGTTATTTTTATGGACATACAGTAAGCCGCTCAGAAAACTGCTTATAATGGAAACAAAAGCACACAATAACTATAGTGTAACAATAATAGTAATATGCATTTAAAATGTATAGTCCAAAACTCCACGGAAATGTGCTTGTACTGTAAAGTAAAAACAATACAAAAATCAATTATTTGATTCAGATATACTACAAATGATATCTACAGTGTTCAAGCTCTGTAATTCTAGAAAAGAATGAGTTTAAAAAAACTTCCTACCTACTGGCCATGTTCCATTCCAGTGCGGGATTTTGAGAATTTCTTTCATTCTCTGTCAAAACCCCTCCTTTTCCATTTTCATTCTCTGGTTTCAACTGATTCCAATGAGCAGTACCAATGTTTATAGTCTGAAGATCTATTTGATATTGTCTGTCTTCAACTTCTGACCCAGGGTCTCGAAGTATTCCTAGATTCAGTGCTCTCCTGTCATGGCAAAGGAAAAAAAAAAAACCATAAAAAAGGTCAAAATCAGACAATCAGATATTCATTGATACAAAATTGAGAAAACTAAGGTATCAATTTTGTCATTCTTGATTACATCTAAGCATTACTTTAAGCCCAGATCTTTAGAAATATCCAGCTGCCTCTTTCCTATGGAATTCAATGGGAGATATGCAAATATACTCCAAAATTCAGCCAGATCCACCAAGGTCGATACAAGGTCAATCCATTGACTTCACTGCACTTTCAATCAGGTCCATATAAGCAGCCTTATGAGGAAGCAGGACTAATTCATATCTACTGAACAGATAAAGGATGTCACATTCAAATCCTCAAAAAGAACAACTAGGTATCAGTATTATGAAGAACTTTGTTGCGAGTCAATTGTTCCACTGTTCGAATTTATCAAAGAATAAAAATCAGTAAGAACATTCTGAGATGATGGAAAATAAATCTTTTTAACATGGTATTTCAGTACAGCACTTTGTTATTAAAATTCTTCTGACAAGTGAGAAAAAAGCATTTTTGAGTGATCCACATTACTTGTGGATTCTGCTAAATTCTACATTAGATTTTATGAAATATTTCAATCTTGAGCCAAACTTGGGAAACAGACACACCCAATTTCAACAAAACATTCAAGACTTCTTATTGGATGAGTGGAGGCTCCTGAGACCATTCAGTTTCACCAGTGACCAGTATCAGAGGAGTCTCCTACTACCATTTGTCTTCCACTAATAAGCACTAATAAATCTTCCAAAAAATTACCTTACCTTTTCTACACCGGGAACAATACAGCTTTATGTGCACTGCTCACTTGATATTATAATAAAAATGCACAACTGAACTTATCGCTGTTTTTCAAAACAAGCCAGTACAGGAAACAAGATCTAACTTTTTTTTGCTTTGATCATGTGATCATGATCATGTCAAATCATAGTCTGCTTTTATGGATTTCATACACCTGAGTTGAAGCTTAAGCTTCTTATTTGCATATGCCATCCAATCTGCTGTCCCACTCTAGACTGTTGTCTTATGCCAGTTATTGTTTAATTAAAACCCATCTCCACAAAGAACTTAATTCTGCCATTTGCTTAATTATTGATGCTAACAATATAAAAAAAATAAGCATTAACCTTATTTCTCAATCTGTGATGCATGCACAATATGCAGTCTGTAGTATAGATATGCAACCTATAGGTATGCAACCTATTTCAAAGTGCAATCCCAATGCTGCTCAAATCCAAACACAGTTGAAACTGCTAATAAAATTGCCATTGTCACCAAGGGAGAATGCTGGCAATTAAGAAAATTAAGTAATTAATTGTATCTACTCACAGAGGCATGTGAATGGCAGAAAAGTTGTTTTGATCTAGTTATTCCTGGTGAAGCAGTGTGATGGCATTGTTCAGTGGCCCTATAACTTTCTTAAAAGCTTAGCAGAAATACGCTGAAAATCTGTTATGTCAGTGGTGGTATTTCAAAATTAAATGTGGTTTCTTAAAACTCAGGAATGTGTTTGTCAACTTTCCACATAGAAAGATCTAACCACAACAGCTATGTCTTTTATTACTCTTTCTAAGCATTATTTCATCAATATGAAGGCAGTTCTTTTTTTGTTTTTTCTTTAAAAAACAAAATTCCCATATTTAAAAAAAAACCCCAACGGATTATTGTATGATCCAGTGTCTTATTTGCATACTTTGATACTTTGTCTAATGCAAGTAAATATTGGAATATGTGTTGTGTGAAATATTACTGAAAATAAACCACGAAATTACATATTTCATGACATCTGCTTAAGTATATAAAATACAGAATACGATACTAATTTCACCTGCATGGAGAAACCTCCTCTCCTCTACTTCACAGTAAAGAGCATTTTTCATTCATTCTTTAAGAGCAGCTTGATAACTTGCATCAAGCTGCACCTAGCACTATAGTCCTTAGGCTCATTCAGTACAACCATGACCTTGTGACACGAATTCCTAGAGCAAAATGTGGCCATACGTACTAATCGGAAACTCCCCATTGTGACAATGGCTTCCTTCCCCTTATAAATATACTTATTTAAATATAAACCCAAATGAAATCACTCTTTAGCATACATTTTTAGGTGCAGCAAAATACAGAGAGGTACTATTCAGATACAAATTACTACTGCATTGCTGGTATAAGATTTGTCCATTGGATCTTTTTTTTTCTTGATCCAATTAATTTTGTAAAATCCCAAGGACCAGATAATGTTTGTACTGCTTTGGGATATCACAGCCTGATATTTTCACACTGATACAAAAACGTATTTTCATTCTGTTCCTAATATCAACAATCTCCAATACATAATAAAAATTCCTTCCTCTGATGCTTTAGCTACACCTCTGAAATCCAAGCAAACAAACTGTATTTCTATGATTACTCATTTCAAGAAACACACATTTACACACACGTTTGAAGTATGAGGATTAGTTATTAATGCCTTGATGTTTCAACTAAGCTGATTATTGCTTTCAGAAAGTACAACCTGCCAGTTTTATAAAAGCATCAAAATACAACCTTTTCCTTAATAAATTATATTATAAGTAAATACAGGCCTTTACATAAGCACTCATTTCTGGTTTTCCATATCAACTATTTTCCTAAGCACGCTATTTTCCTAGTTGTGTACTAATATTTTCCTTAGTTGTCTACTTCCTAGCAGGATGAGACGAAGTGAAACCATAGCAGAACTGGCCTAATCTTAAGCATACATGCTACGTAGGAACTCTGCAGCCTTTTTGATCCCGCGTCTTTCGAAATCCTTGTAGCAAATAAAATCAGGGGAACAGAGTAAGTCAAATTAATGAGTTCTCTACCCCTAGCACAAATGCTGTTTTACCAGCTGAAACGTACCATAGGGTTATGATTTTAACTGCTTCCCCCTTCTGAAAACAATTTCACTATTGCATATGAACCTTTCGGCAGGTGGTGTAGAATACAACAGTTGGTCAATAATACAGTAAAATCCTAAGCAACCAAAGTGGACCATAAGCATGTAACAGGAAACACAGCTTTAACGTTTTCCTTTGTAGAACTGACTTAACCTGGGTCAGGCTTTTTCTATGCTTATATGAGAAACAGCTCTTGTTGAACCAGTTTCTACATGCTGCAGAACAGGCATAATTCTGAGATCCATTGTAAAGAAGTTAAACCTATTCACTTCTAGATCATGTGAGACCTACAAAAAGCTAAACAAGCCAGGAAAATGGCATTTAAAGACTATACATCACGTAATGATTAAGAAATATTCACAGACTTTACACAACAGCTAATTTTTGTTAGCACTCACTAGATCTGTGTGTGCACTGATATCTGCTTCCAGGTATAGAGATGACAAACCCATCAAATTTCAATTGCCAAAGGTTTTGTCTGGCAGGGAAAGACTCTTCCTGTTTTAATTTTAAAAGGAAATGGACAGTAAGCTTGGATCAATATATATCCTCTATTTTATAGGGGTAAAAACAGTGGTATCTTGTTGGACCTGGATATAGATGCTATGCAAGAGGACCACTTCCTCTTCTGCTTAAGCTTGAGGAGATCAAGCCCAAACGTTGCCTGAAAGGTTGTCACCTATGAATAAGATGTGACTGAACTAGTGTAGAAATCACAGCAATATTTATCACTGACCTAACGCTCCTTAACTATCTTTCCCCCAATTCAATTCAATAAAGTTTCCTAACTTTTTCTCCTTGAGAAGGCTATTGAGGCCAAACAGAGGAAATTGAAACAACTGTTTAGGGAAGCAATGAACCACAGCTCCATTTGGAGTGAGATGGTACAAACGTTAAGAAGGGCACAGAACGAAAATGTGGTAAACCTAGAGTATCTATTACCACAATACTGGCCTTCAAAAATGCTGAGCTTCTATCAATAAAACCCTGGACAGCAATCAGCTTTGCAAAGGCAGGCAACTACTTTTTCTTTTCTCCTCTCTCTCTCCCATTTTTTTTTTTTTTTTTTTTTTTTTGTTAATATAACAAAGAGATGCCTCTTTCTCACAGGCAAAGAAGCTAATGCTTGAGTCACTGGAAGAGAAACAGAACTTCCCGAACATCACAGAACTTCTGTAGCCATGATCTTAGAAGAGGAATAAAAGAAATCCTGTAGCATGGTAGTTCATGATGGAAGACTTGGATTTGCCTAAATTTGGAGAGATTAAAACCATATATTTGTCAGGAATACTGAAAGAAGAATGAGAAGATAAGGAAAACAAAGAGGGCACAGGAGTGGGCAGGCGGGAAAAGAAAGATGGGATCAGGGCACTTGCTAATGCTGAAGAAAAAGCATCAGGTAAGAAAACTCTCTAATTGCAAGAAGAGAGGAAGAGACATCTTTAGCCAAGAAAGGAAGGTCCTGCCAAACTTCTAAAATTTTGTACATGATCCTGGGAATGCATTCTGCTACACTGAGTGAGCTCCGTATCTTCCCTGAAGGATAACCCTCAGTTTTGCTTCCCCACCCTGCCACCTGTCCGTAGGGAGGCTGATTGGTGGTTTTACACAGGGGTTTATGACGGTGGGGATGTTGGAAACAGTTTATTTTAGTCTGAGTCAGTAGAGCAGGCTCTCAAATGCTGTCAGCAGTAAACTCGTAATTCTCACTGTTCCTGCCTCTTTTCCCCAGGAACTATGCCACATATGACCGGCTTTGTTGGCATCTGCACCTTCTCCCCTCTCCAGCTCAGCCTCAGACGAACTCAACTACTGCCCCATCTCCACATCTGCTGGCAGCATAGTCTGGATTGGATACCAGCAAATTTTTATTAAATACAAATATAAATGGAGTACAGCAAGGCTCCTTTGTTTAACGCGTTACTGATTAGCATGTGATACTATTTTGTTTATGTGTCTATACTCACATCACTTTTCATTTGAACATTACATTAATCTTTAACAATGAAAACTACGTTCCCCCGATTAGCTCTTGTGCTGTGTTCTGTACAGCCAGATACAACAGCATTATCAACAGAAGACACTACATGGCACATGCCCTGTAAGTCAAAGTGGTTAAGGTACCTGGGTTCATCTTCAGATATGGAAGACTTATAAAAAGGAAACAGTGCTAGCTCCAGGGCAAAATAAAATTGACTGACCACTTCTGAACACTTACATAGAGGAAAAATAAATCACATTACTAACACAAAGGAAGAAGTTATTAATTGAATTCTAACTGATTATGCTTTGCAGTCATCAAAGGGCATAATTCTAACTCTATAAAGATTTACAGCATTTATAGCTTTTGTGAGTAGACATAAACCAACTTAGAGGTAGTTTACTTCTGCAATTAGTATGTTAAAAAAAAAACAAGCAGGAGTGACTGAAACATATACATAAATTTCTTTTGATTGTGCTAGACTGCTTCAAACAATTGATACAGTGAAGCAAAAGTACAAGTATAACCGGTAATTTTCCTCTATTTTAAACTAACGTTGGATAAATGTCTGACTTGTGGCTCTTTGGCACTGGTTCTTTTTAATTCTGTATACCAACAGATGACGATCACAGTGAAGAAAAAAACTGGTGTAAGTGTAAAAAAGCTAAGGAAGAGGATAAGACACCAAGTAGTTATAAAGGTAACACAAGGATAAGCATATTGGAGAAATTATGGAACTTATTGACTTCTGAGTAAACAAACAAACAAAAGATGATTAAACTATGGATTAGTGTGTGCTAAAACATCGTTTAAAACACGAATGTCAAAGTGCCTGGTGGAAAAAAAACAAAAGACAATTGGATGTACAAAACAAATCATCTACGCTCATGATTAACCAGAACAGATCAAATAAAAAATTACTGGTATTTAGTTGAATGTCATTACATGTCTTTTAGTCTCCTCAGCGTCAGTCTGGAATATATAAGGACATGTTGGATACATGTTTAGAAAATGCAGCCTTGAAAAGGAGTTTGATCTACTGCTATTTCAGACACTCTGAGTTTCTAGACACTTCAAGCACAACACAGAATCTACTAATACGCAGATCTTGGCTCTTGGCAAACAGAGAATGAAGAGAAGGAATTCAAGATCTTCATCGAAGCCATCACACTACTCCACAAACAACTGTTTTTCTTAAATATTTCCAAGCCAGGTATTAAACAGTCACATTTGAAACAAATGTAGATGGAATAGAAACACAGACTTAGCTTCTAGACTACCCCAGTTGTGCAGCAGTAGCTTTCCTATGGAAAATACTAACAAGTAATAATCAAACTACTTAACTTTTTCCAAAAATTCTTACCAATACATGGTATTTTCCTTTTTACTAACACTTTTCAGCACAACTTTTTCTTGCCAAACTGAAGCACAGAGGTCTTCCCTTAGAATTACTTTGCAAGGTTTTTCTTAAAAATAGACAACATGAAAAAAAAAAAAATCCCAGTTCTTAACCCTTCAAGAGATGAAAGACTGTAAAATTACAATCACTTTTTTTTTTTTGGCTTACTACTTTGTGTCCTTTCCTTGAAGGTTTGGGACTAGGGAAGCTGCTTGGGCAGGCCTCCCGCAGCCCTGCAGGACATGTTTCACTCTGCAAGGCTAGAACATGCCAAAGGAAAGTAATGCCAATGTTGTGAATATAATTAATTAATTGCATAGAAAACTCTTTGAGATCATCTGACACACAGTGCTATAGGAATGTAAATATATAAAAATATGTATAAAAATTAATTACTGCAATTTCTTATCAAGATACTATTTATGTACACTATTTATGCAACTACTTAAGTATTTTTATTTTTAAATCCAATAGGTACACATTCAGAAGAAAAAATAACAGCACCCCCTCAGGCCCATTAATTACAGTGGCGATGCCAAGTGAGGTGCTACTACAAGTCCATTTGCTACCCATTTAGGAAGATCAGATTTTAGTGAACTGGACCACACAAAGGTCAGGCTTGGTAGTAGAGCATTGATCATACAAAAGCTGCTACACACATGAAAGGAATTACAGTAGATCATACATCAAACATTTTGGCCCTGTGCTTCCTTCCTTTAGTCCTATGGACAAGAAATGCTCTACATATCCTGTGAGGTGACCAGGCATTTAAAAGTAGCTCCTTGTTCCAAAGGCTCTGGTACAGCAATTGCCTGCAAAGAAGCTGAAGAATTTCTGCAGTGCAGTTGTCTTCTAGAGGTGTATCTGGAACACAGTATGAAGCATCCTATGACAACATGGTATGGTGAACTATAAAGTAATTTCAGTTCTACTCAAAAAAAAAAAAAAGTGTAAAGTGAAACAAAGCCAAAGTTTCCAGCTGTGCATTTAGATGTCATCTGTATAATTACTTTTGTAACTTTATTGTTTAAATTCCTCAGTAAAAATAACAGTATAAACGAGTCTGAACTTCTAAAGATCAGTTTTTCATTTTTATACTGTTTAACATTTAGACAGCTTGAGGAATCACTCCATAGTTTTGAAACATTCACCAAAATTCAGGGAGCATAGTACAAATATACAGTTGACAGACTGTATAAAAGATAAGTATGCACAATTGCAAGGGAAGGTCTGTATGATATTTTTGGAAGCCAAATGTTTCCAGAAAAAACAAGTGTAAAGGGTTTCTCTAAATAAGAGCCAGTGAGGAGAGAGCTTGAAGAGTTTGAGTGGAGTGGAAGTCTGGGGTGGGGGTTAGCAAAAAAGCCAAAACACAATATAACCCAAAGACTTTAATGCTTTTGTTTCATGGCAGAAATATTTTTATCTAAAAACATAATGCTGTTTGGCAATAGGAGGATCTTTAATTTTGATTTTTCAAACATTTCATGTGTACTTCCTTCACCACATAGCTAAGGCAAATAATCTGGTGATTTTCCCACTGCTTTCATCCTGTATTTCACTTTGTTTTAGTTGATTCATCTAGTTTAGTGGTAAAATACCTCAGTCTTTTCAGATGTTCTATAAATTCACCTGGAAATACCAAGGTTGAGTTTCACTGAACACGGTCTTCATATCTGATGCACTGCATTTTTTTAAATGGTGCGGGGCAACCTGGTACAAAGGTACAAGCTAGAAAACATACCGTCCTCAGTGTGGTTGATAAGCTGACATGGGACAGGATTTCTTTTCACTGTTATGTCAGTATATCAAGCTCATACCTGAACATCAATAAAACTCTACACAAAGTAGTACAGAACATTATAAATAAATAAATACCAGCTTTTCCTTTATAGTAAACAATGTGTACTACTGCATATTTTCAGCATGTGTATATTGTAAAAAACTATGTTTATAGCATAGATAATACAACAAGAAACCACTCTAAACCACGAATATTTAACTTTCGATGTTCATTCACATTTATCCTTGGCATTGATTACATTAGTTTCTCAGTATGCCACTTGTGTTTTCTTTTTCTTTTTGCAGAATCACTGTATTCGAAATGGCAAGCTGGAACTATTTTTAAAATACTGTATATAATATTGTAAAATATGTCAATTACAAAGTCCCCAAAATGATCTCCTTTAATTCTTCTTTTCTGAAGTCTTTGCACTGCTTTTTCCATTTAAATATCACTGGAAAACTGTCCTGGTAGAAAACTCATTCTGTATTCGTTACGAAATATATTACCTTTCATGTTAAAAAAGTGTTTTGTCTTCCTTGAAACCCCATTAAACTATTGTTAATGCCACTTCCAAATTCATTACAAATCTATGCCTAACAAGATACATTGAAGAGGAATTTACTTTTAAATACACTTTTGAAGGGGGAGGGGGGAAAAAGAAAAAAGATGCAAATAAATTTCTTAATTTATTCTCAGTGATTCTTAGGACTGCAAAAGGCAGAAATTACTCATAATCATATTGAAATAAGAGATCTAGTGCATAATGTGTATTTCACATTTCCCCAGAGAATTAAAATTTATCTTGTGTGTACCCAAAAAAAAAAAAAATTATGATGTGACTAGTGAGGCAGTATAGCATCAAGCTTCTAATCAGGTTGTAGAAGAAAACAGAGCCGTCTATACAAATCTGATCATCCCACATGAATTATTCCCTGCAAAACACAAAGAATAGATGTTTCATATACATTAGGAGCACTGTGGGAGTATCTGAATCTTCGTCTTTTTTTGTGTGTATTTTAAGGTTATAATGGTGTGATTAAGGCATGCTACTTTTTTATTGAATATTCTCTTATATGACTTGAACTTATCTACAGTATGCCTTAGGATGTCATTAGAAAATTTGGAATTCAGCAGAAATGCGGGGGTTCACTTTATTTAAAATAATTTTAGAGACAAAAACTATTACAAAATACTTCAGTTCAACCAGCCCTCCCTCAGCTCACAGATTATGAAACTGTATTCAGTTCGCCACTGCTAGTCTGCTGAAACCAGACTGGTTCCTGCTTCTCCATCCCGAAATGCAATTATTTTCAGAAATTTAAATTAAATGAAATTATTTTTATAAAGCAAATCCTACAACACTTGCAGTTACATAATATAACAGGCTTTTTTTTTTTCATTATGACAAGAACATGGGATATCAACTACTGCAAGATGTCTGAAGAATAAAGTGTATTGAAAGAGAGTCTGAATCAACACATATCAGAGAATTGCATTCCTCTGGATTTTTCTTGACTATATATACAGACGTATATATACATCCAAAGTTAAATTACGAAACAGAAAAATTTCAGATTTTCTTTGCAGCTGGATTTGCTGATCTGCAAGTTTTGTCCTGTTCCTTGAAAAACTGTCACACAGAAAGATTAAATATTACTATTCAATAGTTAGGTAACTTTGGTTATCAGGAAGAGTTCAAGTCTGTTCTGTTTCTGTCCTGCTAGTACAAGACATATCTATATATAGATACTCATGTGTTCTGTTTCTATCACCTCCACACCTGTTTATTTTTTATTGCTGGAGAACACACTCTAGAACACGCACATTTTTTCAAGCCAGAAAAACGGAGTATCTGTGATTTATGCCAATCACTGACATTGAACTCAACGGAGATGCCTGATATCATCTCTGCATTTTATTACTCTCAACATGCACTTGGGTTAGCTGTTAACGTAGCAGTGTTAGCCATTGCCTTCTCACAGAAAAAAAACCCCTAATGACCAAAAGCGTCAGAGGGCATGTTCTTTACTGCAGCATAATCAGGTTTAATAGCAATATTGGGAGATAAGGTAATGTCCACAATAAGTGCTTAAACATAAGAAACATTAAACATGACTTGACCGTACTTGAAGTGGTTGAGCACTAAGCTATCTTGGAAAACCAGTAAGGGTGAAGAACAAAACCCAGTTAAACAATACAATTTGAGTTGTTCAGGATAACAAGGATTTAATTTTGCCATGGAAGCTCTGAATAGTATCCCATAGAGAAATATGCTCAAATAACATGTAACAATTCTGTATATTTCTGAAAATTGTTTTTCTAAAATAACTGAAAACCAAAGTAGGACTACTAAAAAATGTTAAGTGGAAAAGAAAGACATTGGCAAACAGTTTGGCAAAAGAACGAACTCCTCTATCCAAGAAGCAGTTTAAGAACTGTGGCATGAATTTGTCAGAGATAAAACCCTGTGAGGAACATCAGAAAAGCCACAAATATTTATGGAATGAACCTCAATCTGAATACAGAAGTTAACAAATGTCTCATTACAAATGGGATCTGGTTTTCCCAGTAACAGAAGCACACAACTTGCACTATATTTAACTTGAGATCCTGTTATAATTAAAAATACTACAAAGAAAAAAAGTCTGCTTTATATATTACTGGAAAATACTTACTAACAAACAAAACATTTTTTTTTGAACCAAATCTGATGGAAATTCTATTTACTCACAAAACAGTTAAGAAGAAAATTATATAGAATAATGAATTTTTAAAAGCTTTCCTGAATTATTTTAGAATTATCACAGCCAAGACTTTTAGATGTTATTTTTCATAATATAAGACAGAAAAGTAACCTTGATAATTGGATTCAATCATGTATTTTAAGAATCAGCAAAGAAAATCCTGGGAAGAAACTGTAAGGAGTTTGTGTACAGTAACTGAAGATTACTTAAGTAATTTGTATAGGGGGACCACTTCAACTCTTAAAACGTCATTAATTCCTAAGGACCAACTAATTATTTTCTTCCACATCAACAGAAACCCAAACACCTCCCCTCGTTGCTCTCACTATTTTAAAATAACAGGCAAAATATAAAGCTACTTGGTTAGAGAAAAAGGAAGATTAAAAGGAGGTAATTTGAAAGAAGAAATGTAAAAATTTCAATAACATTGCTTTATAACATAAAGCATACAACACACTCACTAAAAAAATAACTCTAGCTTTCAGATTTCCTTTTATTTTCCAGTTTTTCAGCTTATCTGAAAAATCTTTCATTGCATTCAAGTTGCTGAGTATGTTAACTGTGAAAGGTATCCAGTGATTTTGAAATTATATTTAATGTCTTTTTTCTTTGCCTCTGTGCCTTTTTTTTTTTTTTTACTTTTTAAAAACTGTTACAATATATTTAATAATGTTAATGCTGGATCTGAGAATTTTATTAAAATTCTTAGTTCACAGTGTCAGATTCTGTGGTGTGTTTCAAAAGCCCGAAGCATGACAGAGGACTAACCTGATACAAGCCCAGGCTGCTGCAATACTACCTTTTTTATAGGGCTCATCCTTGCATGCCTATACAATTGCCCAGGGCAATGACCTAACTGGAAAAAATTGCCTGATGCCCTCAAAATTTTTTGAGCTCCCTCAGCTTCCTCTGTGAGCTCACTATAGACAAGTATAACCAGCAGCACCATGGAACTGAAAAGAGAAGTAGGTGTTAGAACGGCTTGAGCTTAGATTTGCAAGCTAGGTGGGCACAAAACTCATTGCCCAAAGTAGGCTATAGCTAAAGTAACGTTAAAAATAAACATTACACCCACCGCACTCTGGGCTGCCCCAAGGAAGCCCAGGGACACACTTCACTCCTTTAGTCCCTTCACTGGTCATGGCCAGTCAGCATATCACTTCAGTGGGAGGGTGAGAGACTTCTCTACTCAAAGAGCCCTTCAAACATCTGACCTGTTTTCTCTCCACCATGGTAAATCAAGAATTAATCCGGGGAAGAACTAACCGTTTGAAAAATATTTTCAAGTGGGAGGAAGGTCCATTATGAGAGTTAAGAGAAGCAAATAGTTACAAAGTCTGATTTCACTGAAAGGAGTGTTTTAGTGCTGGTTGAGGAGGAACAGAAACATGGTATTTTTGAGCGGTTCATTTATGTGCAAAAGGTTATGAAACAAAAAGGAGAAGAAATGACTCTTCCGAGGGAGAACACAACAAGAACTGCAATAACTTTCAGGTCTTAATTAAAAAAATATGCACAAGAAGTATTTATCACCTAAAGATTACGAAATATCAGGGCAAGTAATTAGAAATACTGAGCATTTCAGTATCTAAAATGATAATAGAATATAATAAAAAGTTTAAAAGGATTAGAACTAACCAAAATTTAAATAATTTTTATTTCATTTTGATTGGCTTCACTATGATAGGCTTCCTCACAGAAGAACTGCAGTTTTTTGGAAAAAAGGAAATGGAAAAAGCCTATGTTAAACAGCACCTCAAACCAGAACAAATAAGGGTAATCCTAATCTCCCCTTCACTCAGTCACCCTAAAGATATGACAGATTTAAAAACTGAAGTTGTCTGACCTTCACGTGTCAAGCTCCATATATACCATACAGCAAATACTAATTAGCCCTGTTAAAACAGTATTTGAGACAGCAAGAAGTATTAGAAGACCAAGGAAACTCTGAGTGTGGGCTGCCATGTATCTTTAACTTAGCCTTGACTTTGTAAAACATATGGTAGTTAAGATCACCCGCAGCTGAGAAACCTTTTTATAGAACAGTGCAGCGCACTAGTACAACAGGGAAAGCAATGCCCTTGGGAAAGTCTTACTTTACAACTGCTATTTACTTCTGACCTTAAGCTGTCAAATGATGGCATCCTTATGAAACGGTCTAAGAAATGGAGTACAGGCTACAATAAATTAAATAAAATATGGTATTGAACACTTTGTAGACTCCTTTTTTGAAGAGGGGGATGCTTCTAAACTGTCTGACCTGAGAATTTCACAACCTGAACCCACAGCCAGTTTAAAGGGAGTCTGAAAAACTATTCCCAGTTTAGTTCCAAATTACACACGGGTGTGTACCTGAAAAATGAAACAATCATAACCACACTGTAAATTTAAAAGCTTTACCAGAAAACCTGAATGTGGTTGCCCTGAGATCCTCACTCTATTGCAACTCCTTCACTGATAAGCAAACGGACTAGAGTGAGGCAAACAGCTGAAACCAGGCTTGAACAGGGAGCACGAGGTTGTTATCACCATATTTGCCCACTGAAGCGTGCAAGCCAGTCACTGCCAGCCAGGCATTGACCTGGAACTGTTACATGAGTAATGTAGCGGATGCCACTGCATTGCCCTGCAGTGCCAAAGAATGGGCACTTCCACAACGTGCCCAAGCTCAGAGTGGTTCTCCTCACCATTCCTCACCACTGGTGTCCCTCCCAAACATGTCAGCCAGTTCCCAGGATCTTCCAGGTCAAACTTGAAGGAATCTGAGAGATCTGTGAATTTGGCCTTTGAAATCTCCGCCTGCCTCTAGAGCAGGACTATTTGGAACACATAAACATATTTCTATGAATCTCCATAAAATTAATTTCATTTCTTCTCCCCCTTCCTCCTCACGAAGAGCTGGGACACTGCTAGGGTGAAGAACACATTTGTGCAAATACCTTACCCAAGTCAGAGGCAGTGTGCCCAGCTGAAAAGAAGGAAGAACTTTGCAGACAGAATGCATATGAAGAGCTCAAAGCAAAACTGAAAGTAACAATAAAGCATTGAGGAGGGATGTTATTTTTAACATTAAAAGTATTTTTTTAATACATGCATCGAGAGTTACTACAAGACTTCAAAAAGTAACCATTTTACAGATTTAACCATTGCTCTGAATGGTTATTCCTTTGAATTAATTCTTTATTGACATTTATTTAATGTAATTTTTTCTGACATATTTAATGAAGTTTCCAAAATAGCTGCCCCGATTAACAACAAATGGCTGCTTAAAAGACACAATAATGCCAGTGCTCTTTCATAGGAATGTTTCTATAAAACATATTTCAATCTTTCTATGAGGAACTGCACAAAGAAATAAAAAATTATTGTATGAATCAGATTCAGTGCTACTAATTGAAAGTGAAAATACAAAGTGAGGATTGAGCACACAGTGATTAAACTGATTAAAGAGAAAATAAAGTTCTAGAAATGCTTTTCTTATTATGAAATCTATTTTATTTCAACTATCACATTATAAGGAAAAGAAATGTATTTCAAAATATGGATATTCAGACAAATTGGTTATGTATTACTGCAGATTCCAGTAAAATGCATAGTTAAAGAAATTTCAAGTAAAAATAAGATTGATGGTTAAAGCCGAACATTTTTAAAGTTGAATTCCAAATACAAATTTAGCTTTGAATAGCTTTTGGTATTAGATAATTAACAAGCTATATTTCTTAAACTAAATGGGCAGCTCCAGCTGTTATTTTACAATTAGTTTCCACTGAGGGTTTTAAATTAAGAAGTGCTGCAACAGCCTCGTTCATGCCAATGTTAATTAGGAGTGGTGTTTCCATGTAATGCTATACATATATATGAATATTTTACTGGGCAAAAGCAGACTTACTTTTTTTTTCTTTTTTAATCTCTACTAAAGATAGAAGAAGAGAGACATGTAAAGCAGGAAAAGACTTTACTTCCAAGCCCTATTCCAGAGAGAGGATTCTTATGGAAGAGAAAGATGACTTTCCCTAAGGTCCTTAGGCTAAAAAAGCATGGTTCTAGTAAAATAGCAAAGGACATTATTTGGAACTTGTTATTTGATTTGAATATTTTGAGTTAAACACCAATTCAACAATTAATAAAGCTAAAGATTATTAAATACAAAAACATTTAAGATTGTGTATGCAAGTCAAATGTAAGGAGGATGCTGTTAAAAAACCTCACACATATCTTGACAAATAAAAACATCCTGGTCTGAAATCTGAAAAATCAGAAAATAAATCAGGAACAAATTTAAAATATTCATTGTTACAATTTTTTTTTGCCCCAACATAGAAAGAACGGAACTGAAAGTGGTGCTAGTGTAACCTTGTTTCACAGCTCCCGTGCAATAAAAGAAATACCTCTCCTTGAAATAGTAAGAATTTTTTTTCCCTAGAAGTTATTTTCCTACATAACATTTCCTCTGCAGCTTTAACTATTTGGAAATTAAGGAACTGCAACAGAGATTTCATGATGCACCATAACTTTTACTTTTTCTAATTCCCTATGGTACATATGCACATTTTAGCAACCTGCTCACACTTGCATCAAAAATTGTGTATGCATACATTTTTTCAATGATTATCTTTGCTGCCTTTATTCAAAGCAAAATAAAGAAACAAACTCAGGTCAGCATTAGCTAAATCCTTATTTGCCTGCTAAATAAGCTTCAGTGGCCTATGCAGCAAAATACAGTGAAACGGAAAGTAAGTTTTATTAAAACATTTATAAAATAATCAACTCTGGATTAGTCAGATTGAGTCTGTATTCTGGGAAACATAGAGTTATGTGAATACTTAACTTTTATGTAAAGAAGTTGTTTTTTTTTTTAATTAATTGGTTTGAAAAGGAAAGAAAATGAGAATTAACCTTTTGCTCGTATTACAGTTATAGAAAAACGCAGGCTTTTGGTAACAGTAATTCCAATGCATATATTTTTAAACATAAACATGTCCCACAGCAATTTAATACTCAACAAAAATATTTCTGAAAGGAAGATGCTTATAGATGTGGGTGCTGTTGAAAGGTTTTGAAGAGCATTTTATTTTCCAAACCACATTTGAAAGAAAAAACAGATTTCCACACAGACTGCTGGCTATGTATGTGCTTCTTGCACAAACTCCTTCCATCATTCTTCCCTTCCCCTCACTCCAGCACTATCAGCACAGACACACAAAATTGTTTATTACTCCCTTTTTCACTGAGGGATTTTTGTTGATCAGTTATAGGCATTATTATGATTATTACAAGCATGTCCTAGATAAAGCTCCTTGAAATAAACAGCAGATATTTTATACAAAAAAACAACATTGTTTTGCTATTTGTAAATGTTTGAGAGTTAAAAAACAGTGGAAAACAGTAACCTGCAAAAATGAAAAACATAGATTAGATACATTTATAATAAAAAAGAGTTGTATTGATGAAAAGCTTAAGGAAAAATAAGACATAATTTACAGCTACCTTTTCATGATTAAACTCCTCACATGTAATTTTTTTTTTGGGGGGTGGGGGTGGTGTTTAAATAATTTCCATTTACATTCACAAATTGAAAACAGTCTAAGAACGGCTTTATGCTTTGATCTATGAAAGATCTACACATGAACATGACCATGGAACATTCAGACCTGGACTATTAAGCTTTGATGTATGACATGGATGAAATCCTTGGATCTCAAAAATGATGAATCCAGAGCACAGACAACAATTAGATTCTTTATTGGCCAAGTTGAGGAAAGCTTGTGATTTTGTTCACCTAAACTTCGAGAACTTGATAGTTTAGCAATATTTATTCCAGACTTTGTAAGCAAAGCCTTTTCACCGTAGCTTCCAAACAGTGCTCTTTGTCAGCCATTTTTCTATGAACAATATTTTACCACAAAAATATTTCACTATATCTGTTCACAGATACTCCTTAAAATTCTCTTTATTAATGTTTCACATCAGAGTTTGCTAAAAACAACCATGTTGGTGATGATTGGCAATTACCTATATAATCAAGCAGGCAATTTGCACAGCTTTCGGTATAATAGGGCCCTTATCCCAACACAGAAGTAGAACTAAATGTCACCTCAATTTCAACTCTGGGCTGCTTCATACTTAAGCAGAGCCACGTGTCTATGTCCTCTTACTTTTAAGTCAGCAAAACAGAATTGCTGGGTTTTGTGATGAAGGTTTCTCAGCCATTTCCTATTGATACTGTCCACTTCTACTGGAAGCTCAGCACTGCTGCTATCCATCGTTACAAACGCCCCCACAAGCACTTCTTTTAAAGTGAGTCCTTTCTATGTCATGTTTCCACTGACTAGAAGTGTTCAAGGATTCCAACTATGCTCAGCTTAATGGCACTAAGCACTGTCCGTATACACAGGAAATAACGTCGCAATCCTAAAAGGTGACAAAATTATCTCACTGAATGTGAGACAACTGGGCAGAAAACTGGTTAAGATAACTACAGGCCTATTTGATTAGTTCCACTTCTTTAAAGCATTATGTTTTATTCATGCTGATATTCTACATTAGCCACTTCTATTACAAGAGAAAGAACTAAGGAAATTACCAAGGGAAAACATGAAGATGCAGTGAAGGAAATGTGGCTTTTTGAGCTACCCCAGGGGATGCTCCTCTGCCGCAGCCACCTCCATACACGGAAGAGGATCTTCTGGTCTAGTGTCCTCTGAATTGCTGTTTGTTCTTTTGACAAATCATTACACCCAACAGATCTAAATAATCTGCTAGGTTTGTTGTCTGGAAAAAGACTTGAGCAGCTTGATCTAAATTGCTTGGAGTAGGATGCTGGACTAGATGAACTAAAGAAGTCCCTTCCAACTGAAATTATTCCATGCTTCTATGCTTCTCTTGGATTTTTGTAACCAAATCAGCCACATAACTGCTTTTAGCACTCTCCACATAAAAAAAAAAAAAAAAGGTATTTAAGTTTTGAGAGAAGTGCTCACTGCTAATAAGAAATCTTAATTGATGCCCTCCAAAGTGAACAAAGCACTGCTATAAATACAACTGCTAAAAGTCTCTGTGCAGTTGGCATACAATTAAGTTCTTAATTTCATCACACTAACAGTGTAGCAGAAGTGTACTTTTGTTGTCAGATTCCAAAGAATTCTTAGATGAGAGAGTTTTATGAAGATGTTGAGAAAAAAACTTCAGCTGGAATTTTTATCTTACTAGACAGCAAAGAGCCAAACAAGAGTGAGCCCAGGACTGAGAAATGCATTTTTTGCCTCCAAAGAGATGCTTCCTTTTTTCCTGTAGTTAAACCATTTAAAAATTTCCCTCCAATGTGATTTCTCTGATGCCAAATAACTGGCTGACTCTCAGTCCATCAGGGCAGTAACATGATTTCTCTACCTCAGCACTCTTCCTCCCCAACCCTCCTAGACCCTTCTCTGTTTTGCCAAATGTATTTGACCATTCATCTAGCCACTTTAAAAGTTCTAACATATACAGCATGATAATAAAAGCCAAGAAACTACCACATCATTCTGGTTTTTTGCAGCCTCGTGAACTGCTTCCAAGCAGCAGCCCCCCGGCCCAAGTTTAATATGACCAGGTAGTTAAAATCCACAAAAATGGGGTTCTCTCCTTTACTGCTTAGCAGAAGCTCCATTTACTTTGACTATCTATCTGACTCCTCCACAGTTAAAACTGCTGTTTCCTCTCTTTATCCAGGCTACGCAGCTGCCTCACTTGCATCCTTAACCAAAACCTCCCGTATTCTGCTCCCCATCCCCGTCCCAAGGCTTTCTGGTATCTACAAGAATTCTGCTCCACAGACCTGGCAGTTTCTTGATGGGAACCAACAAATACAACCAGAATTGTATAAGAAAGACATCTTAGCTGGGATTTAAGAATGAGAAAATCGTAAGAAATCATTAAAACACACAAACGCCTAGGATTTAGTAGGAAAAAAAAAAAAAGTAAAGGAGACATTGTCTCTTACTGTGACCAGCTAAAAATGTGTCACCTTACTTCTTTCAGGAGCCCTATATTTAACTGTTACAGTAGATGCATCTTTGTTTACTATATGTATTAATAGTCTAAACTAAATTAGACCATTTTCTACTGGAGGAGATAGTTCTTTTTAGACTAATTTTTATATGGTACAAAAACCCTGAAGTTACTATGTCAATACATTTCTTTCCAACTTTCAATAATCACCTGAAAAAAAACCATTTGTGCCCATACTTCTGAGGCACATTATTTTTCCAACATTCCGTTTTCAATTTAGTTCCCTCTCCCAGTTAAGCAAGTAAGCCATTTTATCCATGACACAGATGGAGTCACTTCAGCACACAGGCCAGAAGTGGCCCAGTTTATTCAGTATGACCTGCAGCCGTACCAGATTTACTTTTCATGCACTGGCATTCTGTTTATGATACATCAGCACATTTAGCTTCACATGTATGAATTTAGGGGACAAATTAAAAATACATTGGGAAAGTCTATTCAGCCTTTAGCCATGAAAAGGTTTCTCAGCCTGTCCTAAAAGAACGGTTTCTAAATGAGAAACAAAAAGTCTTCTTTCTCATGAAATACTACAAAAGTGACATTAATTGCATGTGGTTGTGGTAGTTCAGACTTAAACAGAAGACTGTTTAAACCAAAGTGACACTGCAAATTAAGTTTGTATCCCCACACCAGAAACAGTGTAAAGACAGTGGGTCAGATGATGATTTATTTTCTTTTATACTATTAAAAGCAGCAGCAGCAAATTAAAGAAGAGAGGGTGGAAAAGACAGAAGACATGTTGTGACTATTAGAATGCTGTAACAGCTAATTATTCAGTAATCAACAGGCTGCTGTAATTGTTTTTTAGAGACTCTTAAGCTGGATATTGTACTACTTGTACCTCTGTTGGTATTTCCTAAGAAATCTTTCACCAAAATACATGAGCTACACATTGTGTGGGTTTGCTCATTTTACTTCTTCATTTCTAAGCATTCTCTATTAGTTCCAGTTACACATTTTTGCTATTTAGTAACATCTACTTGCAGGCAGGTTAAAAAAGAGCAATTACTGCGTAAGTTAACAAACACCATATTTGGAGAAACAAATACTAACATCAGGCCTATACGTTAAAAATACCCCACTTCCCCCACCCTTGAATATAGACTGCGTGTCTTGGCCTAACAATACAAAAAAAACCTTTATATGATCTTATTTACCCAAAACCCCCCAGAGAAATGGTGAAATTAACTCCACCCACAACTCCACTGGTCTAACAGCAGTGACTGCCATGTACGAAAACGAACAGCTATCTCCAACCATGCTTCTGTGACTCTATTGTGTTCTGGATCAAAGAACATGTAATTGGAAAATGCTTCTACTTCGACTCCAAACTGGAATCCTAATATTTTTAATTAAAAAAATACTAATTTATATTGTTCTAAAGTGTTGAAGCCTTGCTTAAACTGATCAAAATAATAACCGTCTTCCCAAAACCAAAAGACCACCCACTACCGACTTCAATATTGACTCATAAAACTGCAAAGTAACTTGACACTCTGTTCCAATGTATTTTAAAAACACTGAAGTTAGTATAATTGGATGATTAAAGGAACAAAGATAAGACTGAGTCATTTAACAGCTGCTGAGAAATTAGAAGAACAGTCACTGAAAATTAGAGGAAATTACTGACAATGGCAAATATTTCTCAGAAAAAGACAGAGGAAGCGTGATGTGGCCAGAATGGTAACAAAGCAGCCAGTGACAGTCAGATGAGAGATGTCTGTGGCCCAGTGCTTGTTTCTACCTTACCCATTTGGTGCCCTGATTTCTAAAGGAGGACTGGAGCATATTCTAACTGTATAAAAACATGAAAACCAAACTTCTGCTGCCCAAACCTAGTCTGGAATGTTTACGTTTTTAAGATCCAGAGACCCATAATGCAAAAGGGCATCAGAACGTTTGAGCAACTGAGTGACTTCTGGTTTGAAAAGCACAGAATTTGTGCATTTCAGGTAAAGCCACAGATGCAAAGATATCAGACTCAAAAACGGTAACTGCCATAGATTCACTGATCTTACATGTAACACATTCCCCCTGTTGCTTACTCACTG
This sequence comes from Bucorvus abyssinicus, assembly GCA_009769605.1. NCBI lineage: Eukaryota > Metazoa > Chordata > Aves > Bucerotiformes > Bucorvidae > Bucorvus > Bucorvus abyssinicus. The sequence continues at coordinate 12,792,145 of CM020033.1, read as the reverse complement.
ATTTGTAACGTGCATAGAAGGAACCCCGCACGGTTCCCCTAGGTGACAGAAACAACCTTATGGAAGCTGGAACTTGCAGATTCCACTTTATGATAGGGGATTTTTCTGATAAATTTTTGATTGCTATGATAAGAAGAGTGGAACATACATTTGGTTCTGTAACTCTCAAAGCAGATATCAGATGGAATTCTCCTCCAACAGATAGGGTAGGAGCAGGAAGAGCCTGTACAGACATTGGGAAGATCTTTTATCTGTGGGCATATCGAGTCAGCTCAATCCCTGCCATCCAAAGCTGTTGCTGGTGCCAGCTATAAGATTTCTTCCATGAAATCACCATACTACAATAGATACAATACTCATTTAAAAAAAAAAAAAAAAGGATGAACTACTCCACAAAACCACTCATTTAAATAATTCCACATGGAAATACAAAAAAAAAAAAAGGACTCTTTTACAACTTCTAAGTGATCAGAAGAGAAACTGGAAATATTTCATGGTCTCCTAAAAATCCTAGTCTTGACAAAAAGTAAAACTTGCTGTCATTTTCTAGGCAGTAAATGTTTTACTGCTGGGAAAAGATTTTGATGTTTGTAATTTCTATTGAAGAGCACTATGAAGTAGTTAAAAATATTGCCACATCTGAAAAACAGACCAACGGGAAGTCTAAGACACTTGTTCATCTGTATTTTTGTGACTTTTCTCACTTGGTATTATTTGCAACCATACTTTCATGTCTGGCAAGAGTGCCAACTCTACTAAGGATCATATATTACTTTTATCATGTTCATTACATATGTTCACCAGTTTAGCTGCCTATATATGATTAGTGTGGTTTGCACATACTTAGTGACACAATCCAGAGCATGACATTTTCACAGAAAATGTGTTTACTGGAAAAGAGCTCCTTAGAAGTTCGCTTTCCTTTCAGCTTTGATCTACATGACATCAAGAATCCTACAGTTTGAATATATGCTTACCATTTATATTATTAAGATCTATCTCCTTCACACTATATGGCTACTGAGGACTTTGGTAGTCACAAAAAAAAAATTCCTTTTCTCCTAAGGTGAACTTAGTAGTAGCTGAATAAAAGAAAGCCTCTTAAAATGTTCTCATCTGTGAGTGTAAGCTTCGTAATGACCTGACATTTAAATTCTGCTATTCATCAGCAATTCACAGAAGAACTTGACTTGTCTAAATGGATTTGAAAGCCCACAAGTGAAGAAAATCAGAAAAACCTGGTTTTGAATATCAAAAGATTGTATGTGAAAAGTATTTTTACAAGCTGCACGTACCAGTTTTATTGATCAATTAACTTCTCCCAAAACGAATTTTTCTGAGACCATATATGAAAACGCAAACCCCTCCTCCCCCAGCACTTACTGATAAATGTCTTTTCTGAGCACAGCTCTGCTAAGAGGGTTGTCAGCCTGAGGAGCCATAGAGACAGATCCAATCTTGAGAACCAAAGTGTCTTCTTTAGTTGGATTAGCTGCAGTTAGAAGAGAAAATATGTGCTTGATTAAAAGTCAAATGCACGTAGCAGAAACACTGAAAAACTATTTCTTAAAAAAAAAAAATCTAAAGAAGAACGTTTGCTAAGGATTCAGTTCTTCTCAGGGGTGACAAATAATGCAAAAAGAAAAAAAAAAGCCATAAAATCAATAGCACTGTTGTGATACATAAAAGATGAAACTACTGCCATTTAATTTCCCCAGAGTTCTATCACACAACTAAATCCTGGTCTGTGACTTCTCATTTTCTCTGATGTTTTTTCTTTTTTTTTTTTTTTCTCCAAAATGATGTTGTTCCATAGACTTTTTTGTGATCTGTTTTTCCAATAATTATCTGCTGAAACAGCAGCACGTAAAGCACTCTGAATCATGCACCCTTTTTAATACGGCCCTAGGTCCTTTAGAAGTAAACCTCTGCAGGATATTACAACGCAACCATCCCAGCAGCATTTGGTATGGGTTGCACCATACATGAAAAGTTCAAACACAAGGACTGAAACAAGAGAATCTCAAATCCGACATATGCACAGAGATCAAGATGTAGTACTGGTCAGTAAACTCCATATCAATACCAAAATTACTCCAAGAAGAAAGAGCTCTGCTTTTCACTCCATCTCCATCATATTCCAATTTCAGCCACATGTACAAATTCTTAGTTTTAAAAGCACTGGTCATATTAGAAAACAAAGCTCTGCCCAGAAAAAAACGGCACCACATTTTTTGTAGCAAACTAACTGAAGGTTCCTCACAGGAAAAGACTGAGTCTACTGTATCTCATTCTCACCAGACAAAGACATACACAAAGCATTTGCATAAGGTTCTGCTCAGATGACTTCATGGTAACTAGGAAGCTCCTCAGAACATGTGATGCAAGCTCAAAGAGATCACCATCTGAAGCGAAACTGTTCACTTCAACACCAGCATGACACATAACAAGGACGAAATGACACCACATTTGCTCCCACATCCAAGCACACTCTGCAAGACTCTCATTATGAGTTCTGAAAACAAAATGACAGTAAGAGAACAGAGTTTAAATACTTTGCTGAAGAGTGAAATGCTTGGTGTGGAAAGAACCAGTGAAATCTCTGAGCTTAAAAAATGGCTTCTCCAGACCCATTACTGTCTTGGTAAATAAGACACCACGCTTCGCAGCTATATACATAATACGTGTATATTTAAACAGACATAAGAAACAACAAAACTATTAGAAATTCTAATACGATATTTTGAAACAATCGTAGTAAATATCAGAGTAAAAATGCAGCAGAGCGGTAACACAAGTTCTGACACACAACTAAATCAGAACACAAGGGATTTACTTAAAAGAACCTCATCTACTTTAAAAAGCAAAGTTAAATCCTTTAGTCCCCAAAGCAGAACAAAACCATCTACAGATGGTTTGGTTGCCAGAACTAAGGCAGAAAATTTAAGCTGACAACAAAATCCTGCTGGTTACTAAATCAGAAATCATATTTTCAACTTTTAGATCAAAAAATGAGTAATGCATTGTACTAAGTAATAGAATTTCTGCCAGTGTACACTTAATGTGATGGATTTTTATTTCTAATACTCCAATAAGAAAAAGGAGTGAAGGTATTAAATATACTTTAGATTGTAACTGCAACTTAATAAGGTGGCAAATGCCTCATTCTGAGGAGTGGTTCTTAATAAAACATATTTTAAGTTAAGAATTTTAATTTGTCTCTGACACTTCGCAAAACAAAACAAACACAGGACTACTCATCACAGTCTCTATTATGGAAGCGTTTTAGAATTTTTTCCAAGGCTGGGCATGGCTCTTTTGTGTGCAGCTTCCTGTAGGACAAGAAATTAAGTCAATCTTAAACCAGGTAAAATTACAGGCGTTAATATTTTCAGCTAGTTTCTAAGGAGTGGTAAGCTGAGTCATGACTTAGGATAAAGAATTCATAATCTCCATTCCATAGGGAATAATGTAGTAAACACAGTCATTATAAGTATTTAAAAATTTGAGGGGAAAAAAGCCTACACTACAGAATATAAGTACCATATAGGAAAAATTTACAACCCAAGCGTAATGATGTTGTTCACAATTTCACAAATTAGTTTCACCCACTCATCTCAGTCTTGTTTTTTTCTGAGCTAAACACATTATGCTCTTTTAATCCTTCCTTGTAAGACTTGCAGCATTTAGCATTCGTGGTGCTGTTCAGCACCCTCTCCACTTCTATCAATACCCATTTTTAGACTAGAAAGCAAATCAGACATGATATTCCATCACCTGCCATATGCAGAACTACAGCTACCTCCCTTATTTCTTTTCACCAAGTCCACTGTGAGCCTCAAGCTGTTTTCAGCCACTGTTTCCCAGGATAGTCTCTCCAGTCCTGAAGACACAGTTTGCAAAAACTGTTTCCTTGATACAGAACTTCAGCTTTAGAAGATTTAGCATATTTTCTATAAGCAGTGATGCAAGCACAGTGATCCTGGTGCATGGCCTACAGAATCCTTAAGAGTGTTTTCCTCGCGAAGTTCTTTGCAACATTGACACTGGCAGCAATGGTTTTATATTTATTTTCAGACTATTAAATACCAGTTTCACTTATTATTTCTAATTGACAACTTGTTTTTTGGTTTTGCTTTTTCTTTTTTTTAAACTTCTGGTTAGCTAATTTTCATTCACTTAACAGTTCCACAGATACTGTATGGGGATGTATTTAAGTTAGAATACCATGACACACGATTTCAAACTCCTTACAAAAGCCTAAGCATATCAAATTTTTGCAAACATTTTATCAACTAAGAATTGAAACCATAATGAAGAACGGAAATCAGATCTGTTTAACTAATTTTCCATAAAACCAGATTTATTATTGTGTAACAAATATGTAATTCTTTATTAATTGAATCCTGTAATAGATTTTTTCCTTCACATTCTCTGAAGGAGATCAATAAAACTACCTGTCTTAATTTTATTTAAACATAACACTTTTCATTTTACTAGATATACCTTCTGTCTAAAACCTGCTCTTCCAAGGTGTGTTAAAAATTAGCCTCAGAAGACTAAGATCCCTGAGCACAAGTTAGTCAGTCTGACTGATTTGAAACTGTTTAACAGTAAGCAAGGAGGATGTTACAGACCATATGTTATGACAGACTTCAAAGTGCAGCGTCATGCTCATGTGACACTAATATATCACTTCAACAAATGTGGGACATACGTTTATTCAGTATGCTTCCTTTTTCACTATCAACAAATTTATTGTGTCCTTTCCAGTGATTCCTGATATTTTGCTCCTAGTGCATACTAAAGTAAGTTCCTATTGACCTCAAGCCAGCCAGCTGTGGATTTTCCCTGTCTTTACCACTTCTTATCAGTTTTTTGCAATCTACTGTTTTTATTTACGTGTTCTGCTATGCAGTAATTATTGTTTCTATTTGTTATATATTGCTTTTATATATTCATTTGTCTTTACTTCATCACTAAGTAAGTGTGGGCAGTGGCCAGAGCTTGAAACACCACCTGATAGATTAAAAAAAAAAAAACATCAAACTCAGAGAGAAAGCAGCATTGCTTATTACCTAGGATAGGATGCTGCCCTCAAGTCCAACACAAAAAGAAATGTTAATCTGGTGCTGCTGCAAAACCAGTGAAATTGAAGTGTTTTAAAATTGTGTGGGTGTACACATGCCTGTGTGCATATAAATTCCTCAGGAAAAAAAACCCCAAACATGATTTTGATTATTTCTTAGCGTTTGTGTACCACAGTTCATTGTGTGAGTTTGGTTTTGGACTGCATGAATTAAGAACAGATTTGCCTTTTTTTTTTTTAACTCTACACTCGAAGTCACAATTACACGTGTTTTTTGGGGGGAGTATAGTTTTCGTAGCTATCACCAGGTACAAGGTATGAACAGCAGACAGTTGACTAGAAGAGAAACTGAGGCAATTGTTTTTCTGCATTTACTGCAGTGATCATAACTTGCAACATGCAAAACCTACTGGATTAAAAACCTCTCAATCAATAAATGGTGAATGAGGTCTTATGAGGGCGTATCACCACAATACATAACACTTTTCTGACCTAGCACGCCAGTAATGTGGGTCATATTCAACTCTCACCCCTTATCATTCTTTCTAATTTCTGTTGTTCTTGAAGACAATTAGCAGTAGAAGAGAGAAGTGATTTACTTCACGTGCAGAAACAGACAAGAGTTTGGAAAAATCTGGGGTGAAAGAAGAAGGGAAAGGAGAACAGTACCAACATTCACAGTGATAATATTTCAGAATTTCCAGTGGAAGAGGTTACCTGGCTTTCTTACTAATTTAGTAAACTGAATCTTTAGCATTATACTTTAAATTCACACCAGTTTTCCTTCCTACATCCATGATTAACCATGGCAATTCTGTTCTTTGCATGCAAGTTTCAAGCAGGGGATAGCAATAAGACAAAGTTTAACCATTTCTTTTTAATGAAGTACACAGCTTCAGAGCTACAAGAACATGCTTATAAAAAAAAAAAATTTCCTTGACAGCATGGCCTAGAACTCCCTTCCAACTAGAATCATAATTCTTTATGGCCAACACAGCCAGTCTAATTTTATCTTCCTGTGATTTCCTCATTCCTAGTTGCGAAATTGTAGAGGATGCTGGCAAATTATCTGTGTAAATTCTGCCTCCACTTCTTGCAATTAGGTTATGAGAAAAAACTAAAGACTGTACTTTTAGGATTATGTTGTCTACTATCATACATAATGGTAAAACCCTCTCTATACCTATAGGACTTATGTAAACATCATGATGCCAGTAAATCACTTTTTTCTTTTTTTCTTTTCTCTCTAGAAGAATTGTTGGTAATGGAAGTGATCGCATTCCTGCTTATTGTTACAAAGTGTACCTTTAATGTCAGCACCTCTTCATTTACACATATAAGGATTATAACAGAGATGTAAAGATATTTTCTGTATGAAGGGAAAAGAATTATCCATAGATCAAATGGCTATTTACTGTTGTGTGAAAGAACAGCTTACGCTATCCACACCTCTGTAAATACCTCTTACATAAGAGTCTGAAGAGCTTCAACTAAGACTTGCTAAATAAATCATAAACTGTATCATCTCTTGGGCATCAATTGCAAGGTACATTGCAATAACCTTCTCCAAACTTAACTAGAATATCTACCTGCTTTACTATTGCATGGATTTCTAGGTGACGATTTCCACAAGAGCTGAGGTTCCCTGCTTATTCTCCATCACTGGAAAAGGCATCTATGGAAGACTGAACTGGTATCAGCATAGTGAGAGCTTGCAAAAAAATCACCACTGCAGAAGTGGGTTAAGTTCTCTTTCCACAGTCCTTGACCTTTTTTCTTTTTTTTTTGTTTTTTTTTTGTTTTTTTTTTTCTTTTTTAATAATGACATTTTAAATACAAACTCTATAGGTACTGGGAAAGCAAAGATCAAATAAATACCTAATAAGAACTTTTCAGCAAATCTGCAGAGAAGTAGCATGAACGTTACATGTGTCCTAACTCTGACCCTTAAAACTGAAGGCCCTAGCAATGGTCAGGGATTTAACTAAGTTAGAGTACTTGTCTACAATACTGAACAGCAAAAATTCTTTAACATAAAATACTGTACCTTCTGCAGTATGACGATCTTCCTCATTTTTGGGAAAGAAGACTCTTATTACACCGGTGTTGATATAAATCAGAGGTAAGTTGCGGGAAGTTAGAGCATGAGTCCTCATAGGTTGGCCTGGTGATTTTCTTTTCTCCTTTTGAATCCTTGGCAACCTGGCTTGAAAAATGCTTGCAATCGCGTTAAGTAAAGGAAAACACAGTACCACATCAAAGGCCTGAGCAGAGAGAAGGATCTCATGAAGAAAGTGAGGAGAACCATCAGTGTGACCTTCTGATAGCTTATGGAATGCTCTTCGTTCGTTTCTTGATGTCAGTTTGTGACGGACATTTTTTGTCACAGCTTTGGTATAAGTGAGAGAAAGAAATCCATGTTGTTGGTGTGAGCCATCTAGAAGTTTTGCAGTTGTCTGTTTTCAAGGAAAAAGAAATAAAATAAACTGCTGCAAAAAGGTACACTTGGAACATCCATCAATTAATATATTCTCAATTACGAGTCAGTTAGGGTTCTATGTTTTCTAATAGCTTTCTACTGTCTCTGAATAGTAGAAAAAATTTCATGCTTTTTTTTGAATGGACAATTTGTCCACAGTGTGCCTGCACTCCACTGTATTGTTTCAGCTATAACTACGAATTGCTGAACATTTTTTCTTTTCTGATTATTTATGCTGCATGAAATTCAAATCCAATCAGCCAAAAAAGCCCCCATATATTCAAGAGTCTAAATTTACCAAAATTTTTCTGATAATTTTTCACACAGTTACATATTTTGATTTCTTCTTCACTTTAGACATTCTAGAAGTGGATCCTACTCCCTTGGGTGCTGAGATAGCTTCACTCCATTTAAACACGGGTGTATAAACCAACTAGAGAGTTAACGAAATACTCTAAAAATTGAGCTGGTTTTGCCCTCATCTCTTGAAAACCATTATTTTAACAGGGTAACAAACATTTTGATAGAATTCCATAAGACTGTTTAAATATTACCCTTAATCGTGAGCACAACTGAAAGCAACGACATTTTGCAAGTAGTTGCTTCTTTTAGCATCTTAATTTAAAAAAAATTAATGTAATTTAAACCTTGTTAATTGAACAAAAACATCCCTCTCTTAAATAAACAGGATACATAAACTGGAAGCTTTTATGATTAAGTGAATTAATATATATTTCTAAGTTAATTTCCTATAAGAACTGAAGCAAACAGAAAAGTATTACCCATCAATATTCACAATGAAAATAAATCAGATCACACAGAACTTCCACTAACATAAAAAAGTCGTACATGTGTGAAGATAAAGAGCCTAATGTCGTAACACATAAAGTCTTTCAAGGATAAACAGGCAAGAAAAATAAGGTTAAATATCTCACACTGAGATACTCTGAATCAGCAAGAAATACTCCAAGCATTCAAAAGAAAGACTCAAATATGATATGGTTATTTGTGACATCATAATTATAGCAGTAATTTTAAAAGGTTGCATAAAGGTATATTGCAGTAATACAAAGTACTTAAATGCCTGGGTAGATATCAGAATTACATGAACAAAATGCAGTGCTCAGTACTGACTTTTATATATTTGGTCTCCAAATGTTACTGTATCTGCTCACTTTTAATACAAATGAATTCCATTGACTCCAGCACGCTGTTGTTATGTACCAGGTTGTGGAGCCATCAACCCTATTCCCATTTCTACCAAAAAATGACGGACAACTATTACTAAAGGATAAGAGGGAAATAACACCAGTAATATAATCAATATCAGCAACAGATATATTCAGTAAAAAAAAAAAAAATTAGATGACAAGAAACTAAAGCCATTTGAGGTTTTTTTTTTACTCCAACGGGCATCTGTTAGTGGAAGTTCTGTAGTAAAAATTTTAAAACAGATTCTTACAGAAGGAAAGAAGCCAGAGAGATTACTGAAAGGGTCCTGCTTGCTGACGGGTCGAACCAACAAGGTACGTCTGTTCAGCTTGTCAGTACAGGAAAGGAACACACCTCCATATTGCCCCAGAGACCAAGAATCTTCCCCAAGGCTTGAGGTAATGAACAAGGCATGGAAGAGGGGAAGACAAAAAAACAAACAAACAAGTAAAAATTGCTATAAGGAAAAAAAAACCCCTTACATTAAACTCGCACGTTCCTATGTAACTGCAAGATAAAGCCTATGCCATACCTTTTCCTAAAAAGATGAAATTCAATCAGATCAAGTGAAAAATGGTAAAAAAAAAAAAAAAGAAATTTTGTAAAATTTCATGTGAAAGGACAACCTATAGGAAGAGGTTAAGATACATGAGAATCAAAGTATAGTAAAATCCTGCATACAGAAAAGGGACTTACCCCTGGATTTTCAGCAGATAGCCTTATTAGAATGAGGAGGAGAATGATTACAAGAACCAAGAAACTGTGACTGAAAAGCTGTACTCTCATACATTAAAAAAACATACTATTATTTAGAAAAAAACCAGCTATTATTAAAATGTGTTTTGTACTACAGTTCTTGTAATCATTCTTTTTAACATATATAAGAATAAAGAAAAATCATTGCTTAAGAAGATTTAGTCAGGTAAGCACCTTCGTTTACTAGAGAAATCTCACCAAAAGCTTTTCTCTGCATTGCAGAAATATTCCTTCAAAATGTCCTGACTGCCAGTCTCCTCCTGGCCTGGAAGACAGAACGTTCATCTGATCTATTCAATGGTTTTGGTTTTAATCCACAGATATTTAAAGACAGGTACTCTGAAGAGATTATGAAATATAAATGAGAATAGGAACAATTTTGTCAAGAAGAGTAAGATTAGATTTGGCTTTTTTTAAGGCCTCAGTATAACTTTAGCGAACAAGAACACCCTGAAGTTGAAAATGTTTCTAATGGAGCATTAGGCTCCCGGGAGCGAAGTACCTTGTCTCAAGCTTTCCATAGAATCTGTGGACAAAGATGCTTGTTAAGAGCACCTAGCTACTGGGATTCCGAAGCTTTTTAAAGCATTATGACTTGATTTTAAAAGATTTTTTTTAAAATAAAGTACAAATTTGATTATCAAATATTACAATATGTACAAACAATAACTGTATTTGTAATTTAGGCAAAAGAACAGGAATTCAAAATTCTTTTAGACAGCGGATCACAAAAGACCTCTCAGAAATGTAACTGCTAAGTTGATACTAAATTTCCTTCCTGTTGTACATAGGGAACAATAAGTCTCTAATAAAACCTTGCAGACATGGGCTCCTAAGTCAAGATGATTTGTGCTTTTAAATATTTCAGTAATTTTCAATGCCAAAAAATGTTCTGAAGCTTTTAACTACTTTTTTTCCTCTCAGGGAGTAACCCATCAACTGATCTATTTTCTCTTAATGTCTGCCTCCCGTAAGGGCATCTGTTGACCTGTAATGGCAAACACTAACCCAGCTGGTCACAGACTACACAAGCTTTCTCTTCTCAAGATGCGTGCGTTCACGCTGATATGAGCTACAAGTTGGCCCACGCGACCTCTCTACAGAACTAGTCTGGATGCCAAACGAACGCAGTCACAGCGGTGCAGCAAACTACTCGACGACGACTTGCTGAAGTTCCCAGACATCTGGTAGCCTATCTACCTACTCTAAATGTACATACTATTGATGATATACCAGTTGACATTAATCACTGAAATTTTACTCGTGCGTGTCTGTGTAATTCTATGCCATCTCACACAGACACAGCTAATCAGCTTGCTGTTGCTAAGCCACGGCAATAGAAACAGCTCCATTTTTTAGAAATTTCTTTTTAACATCTGAGTACAGTACCATAAATCATTAAACATTGGCACTTGCTAAGATATCATGAAGTAGTATTTAAGGAATTTCCCATTCAAAAGTCCTGCTAAAATGAATGACTTTTGTCTAATGGACCAACAGAGCAGTAAGTGTGAAAAAATGCTCTCCTGGTTTGAAATGATTTCTAGTTATTCCTTTGGAATCAGATATAATTCTGAGAAACGTAATTCTGATTATTTTTTCTTTTTTTATTTAAAAAGTTAAAATAATTTCACTTAAATGGAACAACCTTAAATTCAAGTTAAGAGCTAAGAAGTAAAAAAAACCTGTCACCTTCTTTCAGCCTGAAATTCAAACAGAGTAACTTCCAGGAATTACCTGTTCCTGTAATGGTCGATATTGAAGCTTTCTATTTTACATTTGATTTTGGTATAGACATCCTGCATATCCACTGAGGCGCTGAGATCTTCTAATTCACTGACAACACATACTTCTGCAACAGTCAAATAAAATAAAAATCAATAGTTATTAATGTGAAACTTGCAAGTTTTAAAGCAAGAAATGTATCTGAGACACTACATTTTGCAAATAGGATGGAGCTATTTCTACACAAGAGCTTTTTCATAAAGCACTTTTTGATTCAAGGGTCACATGGGAACCAGAAAGATTACTAGAATGCAAACCTTTTAATACAAATGTGTAGAGAGGCTTATATATGGAGAGGTTAGTTCAGGTGTTCATAGTATAATTCCTCAAAAAAAGTTACATTTGCCAAGGTATTTATTCTAACAATGCTTGAGATTTCTTTCTCTTGCATAATTAGGTTTTTAAAATCAAAGGTTCAAGTATATCTCTTGGAAAATTAGCTTTTACCATTGGTCTCATTTTTTCACATTTCTATGAGTAACCACTTTATTTTCTAAGCACCAACATTTCCCAGCAGAAAAAAAAATATCTGAAGTCCTGCAGTGCATTTATAGAATCTGAGTTCCTTTCAAACAATTACTGTTTGGATGATGCTCCAACTTTAATCTCAAAAAAAAAAAAAAAAAAAAAAAAAAAAGAGAGAGAAGCTGTGTACCACACATTTCTCTTTCCAACACATAAGCTGAAACTTCTACATTGAACTCCATATTAAACTTCCTATGACTTCAAGGATTATACTATGATGATCATGTAAATTTAAATTTGAAATTATCAGTACAAAACTACATGTTTACACATGGACATACAGAAAACAGAGTACTAAGCCATATCAAAATGAAACATGATTACTTCTAAGGCAATAAATGCCACACTCTATTAAGTATAATAACCAACTTATTTCCAATTTAAGATAATCACCTTTCCACATGAAAGGGGAAAATAGAGATCCAAACCATTATTTCTGCATTACAGTGTTCAATATTGTCAATAAATGCTCTGATTAGCTAATAGTGTGCTGTACAATAATGTACGGATTTAAAAATAGTATATTAGAGGAAAAAATTCTGAATACCTGTGCCATTATTTCTAGGATCAGGAGCAAACAATTTTATAGTAATTTTTGGCAACATCCACTGCATCCATAGGCTGACGCGTCCACTTGAGACTCCAATGTTACTTGTTGTTTGTTCCAATGTAATTGAGTCAGAGAATGGAGAATCATCACCACCCTGAAGAGAATCACCCTGGGAAACATATGCAATAGTTGAGGGAAAAAAGTACTGCCTTTCATTGCTGCTCTTTTTTCTTCTCTCTAGACTGCTGTAGATGGCCAAACTATATATATACACACACACACACACGCAATGATAGTATATTTGAATCAAGCCATCTTTTTAACATCATGGAAAAGATAAACAAAATATATTCCCCTTTTCTTAGGTGATGATAATAGACTTTGGCAAAGTTTATATGGTAAAAACTGTAAGGTTCCATGACTTAGTTCCACTAGGAGTAGTGAGCTTTCCTCATTAACTCTTCACTAATGAAATACTATTGCCAGTAAAAAAAACCACAGGCTGATAGCAATATTGATGGGAAAGGGGATAAACAGGCTTGTACATATCTGAAATACATAGGAAGAAAGAGGTGTTGGAAGTGCCAAATGAAAAGCCACCTGGTATGGCCATAACACTTTTACTACTTACACAATGGGTTTGGGTCAGGTTTTTTTGCCACCTTCTATGAGCTTCTCTGTAACTGCTTGGGAAAAGTATTTCACAAAATAATACAGCTTTTTATGAGAATTGGAAACATTTTAGCTGCGAATTTTAAAATATTTCTGTTGTTTAAAAAAAGGTGATTGTCACTTGCGATATTCTTAAATATGTATGTGGACAAACGGGCTTGTAGAAGCTTCTGTGGCATCAATAATCTCCATTCATTCCCTAAAACATTAAGGGCTCAACAATGAAGACACAAAGGTTAGCGTTTTTAGGGGAAGAACATGACAAATGAAAGCTAAACTGAAAATCCTGTTACAAGGGCTTATCAGAACCCAGCAGGCACATTTTCATAATTCTTGATATCACAACTAGACTATTTACCAGCCATAGGACTTCATCCTGCTCCTTTGCTGGAATTTACTGCCTCCAAATAGGAAAGGAAAGATTCAAACATATAATTGCTCATCAGCTCCTAGTGTTTACAGCTCATTAAACTGAATGCAATGGACACACAAATCACTAATGTCAACCAGAAGCCACTAAAAAGCCACCAGCATCTTCCCTTGCAGCTCCACCAAATGTTGCAAGTTTTCTTCAATATTCAAGCACAAAAGGAAAGGAACAGGGTATTGTCACTTTGATCCATCAAGACCAAGTTGTTTCTAAAATTTACAGACCAAAACACACCTACAGTCCTAATTTTCACCAAAAGTTTGGGGGATTAGGAATTATAAATTATGACGAACAACACGTTTGAGAATTTTGAGATTTATCTAATGACCAATCAAGATAATTTCTATGGAATTGGACCTACACAGAGAGCATTGCTGTTTGATCGAATCCATTTTAAGCTGTCCGGCAAGAAATGACAATGCACTCATTTCAGCTTCAGATGTCTCAGAATAACTTAATTTCAGTAGCAAAATTTAAGATGACAGCACTTGACTCTCTCTGCTGTCCAAGACTGGAGAATGTGAATATGGAGATTCTGTGAGCAATCTGTTTTCTGGATGGATAGAACTTAATCCCAAACCAAATGACATAACTCTCATGGAAGCATTTATGTTGATAAATCACATTTTGAATCAACTCAGCCTCACAGTTTAATTACAGGATTTCTGTCCCGTATACATGTTCTCATATCGACAACCTAACCAGAAAAGAAAACGAGAAGGTAGGGCAAAATCTTACAGAAGTTTTCCACACAATCCGTTATGACTTTGGGCTATCTGATGTACACCAAATGGAGCAGCTGACATTATGTTTTTAGAATTTGTTGCATAATGAAGAATACGATCACCTTTACCACCTTCTGTTTCAGAGAAACACTGCAACACAGCTTCTGCTTCAGACTTTCAGCTCTATGTCACTAAAATTCACATTTACTGATTTTTAATTTTTTTTTTTTTTTGGCCCAGTAAAACTCTTAGAGGACACAGAGAGAGAGAGCGCACGCAAAGGTACATTATCCGCATGCAGTATTGTTTACCCTTGAAAAACTCAGTGATACTTACTACAACTGGTATGAAACCACCTACGTTGTCAATAGAGAACTTGCCACTGCAGATATTCATCCATATGAGGGAGGGAGAGCATGTGCAACTAACATATGTTACAGGAAAATAACACCTAAACACAAGACTATAACATCTGGACCACCTCAACAGATGTAATATAAAGTGTTGAAATGAAAATTAAGATTCAATTCTACTGCCTCTAGAGTCACAGGTGACCATCTTTTGAAAAACTGTTAAGACTTCAGTGGTGCAAAAGTTACCTGCTTTTAATATGAGGTTTCTTAGTGGAGTATACATACATTTCATTCTCCTCATCTCACTTTTAGAAAACAAATGAAAGGAAAAAAATCCAGCCACAGCTCAAGTAAGACAAACCTTCAAGCTAAGTACTGATGGAGGGAGGTAGTATACAGCACTGTAATGCTCATTCCATGGTGACATTACACAATTCAGAAAGAAAAGAAATATCCTACTCTCATCAATTAAGTTTTAAGAAAAATCAGTGGCATTTCCATAACATTATATATAACTATAACCTTGCGCAATTTTAGAAAATATCATCATTGCTAGATTTAGAAACATCCAGAACATGGACTGAGAAATTAGATTTTGCCTTATGAAATGTCATTCAAATGATGGTGGGCTTTTTCCTCTTCAGATACCATTTGTGAAGAGGAAAACAAAGAAATAGGAGTCCAAATCTAACTTTGCCATGGTTCAAGACTATTAATCCATCTACTGGTGTCTTTTCATTATGAATGTAACTAGCTAGGACATAATTCAGGTATGTGCAAAACTGTTTATGATCAAATCTGTATTAAAAGTATTAAAGAAATCTGTTAAAAAAAATCACAGATATCCTGGCAGTTACTTGACTTAAAGCTGCTGTTTCTGAAAATTAAGTAGTTCAACTTTGTAATCTCTAATTAGTGCTATCGTCAATGGCTGGTGAACAGCCTGGTTTTTTGCAGGAGGGTTCGTGATGAAGAAAACATTCTCTATGAGAAGTGTTTCATTGGTGTACAGAAAGCAAGTGCTGTTATAAGGAATTCTTCCCAATTAAATATAAGTCATAATACGTCAAGGGATGATGGATATAGTGTTAGGTGACAGCGTACAAGTCAGACTAAAAAAAGATATTACTCACTGGATTTGTGAATGCCATGTAGGAATGAGATCGCAGAGCATGAAAGACTGACAATGGGAAGTTTCAACCCAAAGGAAAAACAAGTAGCTCATCTTCAAGAGAACTAACAAAAGGGTAAGAAAATCATGTAATGTTGACAGTACTAACCTCTGAAAAGGCGCAATCTATGCTAGCATCTTGAATACGAAGTATGAAAAGGCAGTGTAATAAAGTGAAATGCCTATTATATATTCATTGCCTGATGGGTTTTGTCTGTGATGTCTTTATTCTACATAAATCTAGATGTCTGCTACAAAATCCTTGATCACTTCGTAACGGTCAGATTGAGAGACAGTGGGTATAAATGAATGAATGAACCAAGAAACACAGAGCTGGAGGTACCCAAGACCTGCAGAAACAAACTGAAGAAAACCAACACCTAAGCCTTGGTCTGAAGGAAGTCCTCTGCAAAAAAAGCAGTGCTAAGAGGCCTGTCAATTAAATGTGGTCCTCATGGAGTCCATAAAGGCAGAAGTGCCATTAGCCCAGAAACTAAGACAAGGGAAACACTGCTCTCTCTCTCTGAGACACACACATACAGACTGGTCTGAAGTACCTGGACAAGGACCAGAAGGGTATGAGCAGGACTAATCGGAAGAAAGAACACTTGTCTGCGTAGGTATGTATTTGTTTACGTGTGTGGTGAAGGAGCAGGGAGCTGTAATAATGGGAGTTAAGGAAATTAATTTAGGAAATAGGATTCTGAATGTACTTACAGAAGACAAGTTACGGAAACAAGGGATGAATGGATGAGTCCATTGGTGGGAAAGCTGGTAACAGAGCATAAGCAATAACAGCAGTCAGCGTTCCCTTGTGGTTCCCTTCAGACAGACTTCCCAGGGGGAAACTTTCCTATACCATTTTATCCACCCATTTTTATAACACCTTCTCTTGGAGAATCCTTTTTTCACTGAAATGTTCTTAGTTGTGACCAAGTTGTCAGTGCGTTTAAATCAGTAACAACTATCTTTAAAGGAAATGGGAGAAAGGACCTACTCAAGGTTTTGTTGTTTTTTCTTTTAATTCAGCCACACACTATGCCTTCTCTTCTTTCCTGCTTCCCTCCCTGTCCCTTTTCATTTGAACATTTCTTCTCCACTGTGTTCTCATTGAGGAAACTTCCTTACACAAACCACCTGAAATCCCTCTCAAGCCAAGGACTTAACATAACCCTCTTGTTTTTATAATTTGTTTACTCATCCTTCTTCCATTTTTCTTACATTGCCTGCAAATTTAGATTATTAAATGTAGCAGGGCCTGTCTCCTGCTGCATATCTAATAACATTCAATGTCTATCACAGTAGGACATTTAAATGGAGAAACCTCAGATAGCTCATTTCACTACGACACATCCATCCATAAATTAAGCGTGGCACAACGGACATATGGAACACAACAAAATGAAAAAATAAAGGGGTGATAGTACCTGCTAAATGACATGCTCAAGGCATAACATGTTCAGTTCTGCCAAACTGTGACTCATATTTCCTATTTGCTTCCCCAACAAAATCCTTTTTGTCCACAGAATCACAGAATGATCTGGTTGGAAGAGACCTTTAAGATCAAGACCAACTGTACACCCTGCACTGCCAGGGTCTCTAAACCAAGTCCCTCAGCACCACATCTGCACATCTTTTAAACACCTCCAGGGATGGGGACTCCACCACTGCCCTGGGCAGCCTGTTCCAATGCTTCACTACCCTCTTTTCCTGATATCTAACCTAGATCTCCCCTGGTGCAACTTAAGGACATTTCCTCTCATCCTATCACTTGTTACTTGGGAGAACAGACTGACCCCCACCTCACTACAACCTCCTTTCAAGTAGTTGTAGAGAGCAATAAGGTCTTCCCTGAGCCTCCTTTTCTCCAGGCTAAACAACCCCAGTTCCCTCAGCTGCTCCTCATAAGACCTGCCTTCACCAGCTTTGTTGCCCTTCTCTGGACACGATCCAGCACCTCAATGTCCTTCTTGAGGTGTGGCCTCACCAGTGCTGATTACAGGGTGACAGTCACTTCACTACTCCTGCTGGCCACACTATTTCTGATACAAGCCTTTGGCTCTTTGGCTGCCATTGGCCACCTGGGCACACTGCTGGCTCATATTCAGTTGACTGTCAAACAGCACCCCCAGATCCTCCCCAAGCCTGTAGTGTTGCAGGAGGTTGTTGTGGCCCAAGTGCAGGACCTGACACTTGGTCTTGTTGAACCTCATACCATAGGCCTCGGTGCATCAATCCAGCCTGTCCAGATCCCTCTGTAGAACCTCCCAACCTTCAAGCAGATCAACACACCTACCCAGCTTGGTGTCACCTGCAAACTTACTGAGGGCACACTCAATCCCCTCATCCACATCATTGATAAAGATGTTAGAGGACAGACCCCAAAACTGAATCCTGAGGGACACCACTGGTGACTGGCCGCCAGCTGGACTTAACTCCATTTACTACCACTCTTGGGGCCCGGCCATCTAGCCAGTTTTTGATCCAGTGAAGAGTACACTCATCCAGGCCATAGGCAGCCAGTTTCTGCAGGAGAATACTGTGAGAAACGGTGTCAAAGTCCTTACTAAAGTCCAGGTAGACAACATCCACAGCTCTTCTCTCATCCTCTAAGTGGGTCACCTTGTCATAGAAGGAGATCAAGCTGGTCAAACAGGACCTGCCTTTCATCAACCCATGCTGACTGGGCTGATTACCTGGCTGTCCTGTACGTGCCTTGTGATGGCACTCGATGATCTGCACCATGACTTTCCCTGGCACCGAGGTCAGAGTGACAGGCCTGTAGTTCCCTGGATCCTCCTTCTGGCCCTTCTTGTAGAGATGGACATCACATTGGCTAACCTCCAGTCAACTGGTACCTCCCCCATTAGCCAGGACTGCTGATCAATGATGGAAAGTGGCTTGGTGAGCACTTCTGCCAGCTCCCTCAGAATCCTCAGACTCCTATCTCTGAGTACTGTTTACTAACCATACCTTTGGAAGACATTTCCTGCAAAGGACTCTACTCTCTCCAGTGCCACCTAATTGTCTTACAAGGCAGCACTGACTACAACATGGGAGTAGACACCTTTTCAGCATTGTAAGCAAAACTCAATTTTGCTTCTTCAAGGATGCTGGCACTTGTCCTCGGAACAAAAAGGTATGGGGAAGAAATGAAAATTGGGAAACAGCCTTGAAGAGTGTCAGGCCTGGAAGTTCCCCAGCATCTGAAAGGGTGCAGGTAGAGGAGCCACTTCTCCATTCTTAGCCAATGTTAGTCTTTAATGCTTCTCCTGAAATGGCAGGCTCCATTGATAAGACAGTGGCATAAGCGAGGAGGCAACAAGAGCCCAGCCACTTTGCCATCCTGTCACTATCCCTGTCCACCCTCTTCAAACACCAGCCTGCCTCCCCTCCAACTATATACTTTGCCTTGTAAAGCTATGAAAAGCAGAAGCAAAAACTGTATCCTTCCAGAGCTGGAAAGAACACAGTACTTTGATAACATCCTGTCTTTCCCTTTCTAATGAGTCTTTATTTCCAAAGTCCTCATTCTGACATCAGAGAAGTCTCACCCTTTCTCATGACTTGCAATTTCATGCCACCAGCATGGCATCAGTTCTGAGTCTTTCATTTTCAGCCAATAAAATCCTTTGTATAGCTTGTCCAAGCAGTTTGTTGACCCTCTGCCTTCCAATAACATCCCCCACCTTCATAATTTGCCTTTGAATGACACCCCTAAAGGAAGATGCTTCTGTGTTGGAGTTTCCTTGTGCCTGGGATGACTGTTCTCATTGAACCTCACATGCTCTAGAGATGTTTGAGTCAATAGTACTTTGGAACAGAGGGATCCCTTCAGCAGGGCAGCTCTAAATGAAGCAGCCAGCCAAGGACAATTTTCCTTAGTTGAGATCCTCAGATGGATTTCACAGAGTATCAAGAAATGGAAGCCAATTAAAGGTTAAGGAAAGAGAGAAACAATAGTTACTTAAACCCGAGAATATGTTTATTTACAGTTCAAGTCAAAGTTCAAGCCAATGTTGATGTTCTGTGGACTAATTTGCTGCTCTCTAGTCTTTTCAGTCTATAAAAAGCATTTTCCTCTTTTTTTTTTTTTTTTTTAACAGCTGGAGCACTTTTCAAGTTCTTTTTGTACTGGAGGCAAACGTAATTTGTCAAAATGTAACTCAAACTGTGGTGGCGGGAGTAGGAATGAAAGACAGTCTCCTCCTTGCCCTCCCTACACACTCTCACTCTCCCACTGGACATGTTCCAAAATGCTTTTTGTATGAAAATCAACTTTGTTCTAAAAATTTGGTGATTCATTTCTGATAGTTCAAAAAGAATAAAACAATAGTAAATTAAGCTTAAAGCAGTAAACAGCAAATATGTACTGCCACCATGGCAAGTTTTGAATTTTATAACTGGGTTCTTTTATTTTCAAAATTTAATGTGTTCATATGTTTCATGCATTTTGTTAACTCTTCTTTTTCCACAGAAAGCTGTTTTTGTTTAGTGGTTTTAGTATATAGATAACTTTGTTCTGTAGAAAACTAAAGCTATCATTTTCCCACACTTTTCTTTATTTCTCTGACAATATTAAATTATGTACTATGCCTCTCAGAGAAGCTGCCAGTCGATAGTTTTGGCACAAGATTACTTATAACAGTATTTTTGTGAGATTCTTGAAGAACTGCATTTATCTAGCATAATGCCAGACATATAAAAAGCAAATTAACCGAGGAATATGCAATCAAAATTAAAAGCTGCAAATCTTGGATTTTAGTGAATGTGGCCCGTACCACCTTCCAAGCCTATTACATCTATGAAGTTTACAAAAATGCCAAGTTACAGGTACAGCCCCAGATCCATCATTAGAAACTGCTTCCTCCTCTTCTGCATACAAAACGGAATAAGCCGTATATCTGATACGCTATAACCCAAGAACACACAGGTGAGGAAAAGAGGCCAAGGTGCTCGCAGTTTCCGTTGCTAGAGCTAAGCCTTTGATGGCATCATTCCAATGTTGCTTGTGCTTATACTTGTCTGATTTGCAGATGTTTCTCACACTTTTATTTCTGTAGCAGGTGAAACAGCTTTATGAAATCTGATTCAAATTGTGTAGCACACAATTGTGTAGCTGTAGAACGAAACTCCATTTTGTCAATGCATAATGTATTTCTGGAAGCGAACATGAAATACTTGAATTTCTAGGAGTCAAATGGAGGATGTTGATGTAGAACAACGCTATCAGAAATAAAGGAATTGTGAACCTCTTGACACAGCCAGAGTCAGAGAAAGCTGGGTCTCAATCACCTGGCCATGTAGTTGCAAGGCTTTTGCAACCTGTTCTACCACAGGCCCTGCAAGTCCGGACGAGGGCCTCAGGTCACTCGTGCTTACCTTCGCACTGCAATTCTGTACGTGGGTTACCGCATTCCCATCCAGAACTCCAGGTCACTTACGTGTACTACCATTTGGACTAGCTAGCTTGACAGTATAGCTAAAACTCCATTAAGATGAGGCTTTCCATGACAACCTCTCTCTTTGCAGCCACGCCAGCTGTAGAGGTTATCAACAGACATCTCCAGCTGCTCAACACCATGTCCTTGTCAAGAGGTTACTGGATTACGGTCTCTGCCCATCCCCTACTTCAACAGTTCAATGTGAACCCATTATCTAATTTTTTTCTGCCATTCGGACATACATGAACTGTTGAATTGGCCCATTCTCTTTCTCAGCGGCAGAAGCACTGCAGATGCTCCTCTGAAGGCAGATGTTGCTATATGGCTATCCTTTGGGAGGTGAAAAATGAAGAGATTGCATTTCTTCTTAGCCTTCTGTTAACGGTACTGTAACCAGAACCATTGGGCAGAGTCACAGGGGCTGAAAAACTGCTGATATGCAGTAGCTGACGTCTCTTTTTTTTTTCCTAATAAATAAGCTCAAATTCTTAGAAATTTTTTGCAGTGAAAAACTGAGAAACTGAAGAGAGAAGAGAGTCTGTGCTCTTGTTTCTCATGCAGTTTCAACTTTCATTTTGAATTTTCAGCACCCAGCATGGTATAGTTAAATATGTTTATGCATTGATTTTCTGCTCTGTTTCCAGATCTACAGAAAAATCAGCCAGAGTCAGAAACCCTGAACTATTTTCCCACAACTTCTCATGCCAAGTCCTAAAATATACAATTTAATTCTTCCACCAATTGTTGCAAATTGACCAATACACTGAGTTTATTTTCTTAGCAGAATTTATCTTTGTTCATCAGGAAGATCCAAACACACAAGGCCTTCATCCTTGGCCTGCCTAAAGCTCAGGGATGATCACAGTTTGGCCACACTAATGCTATGCCTTATCAAAATAACTTCTGCATTCTGGCTCAATCACTGAGTTTCCCCAAGGACTAAACACTTCTACCACTGTTTGTACTTAAGTAAACAGTAACAAGTGGCCTGTTGTAGTCTGTACTACCTTTGCTTTTGCTGTTCCAAAGAAGGGATGGTAAAAATGACTAACAGTTTCCAGCCCTCCAGTACTTCAGCCTCTCACTCATGTTTCCCTATCTTACCACCACCCACACTAAAATTTAATAAGCTAGGTAGCTTTATCCACATAGGATTGTGGTGCTCACTATCAACTTGTCAGCGTAAAAAGAATTACACGCAGCTTAAAATACAAATCATCCACAGCTCACATAAATAAATTGTTTCTTTTGTTGTTTATAAAGTTGTGAGAGTTTGCCTTCTTCCGATTCATTTAGAGCAAGTTCATTGCAGCTGCAAGAAGCTTTAAAAATCATGTCTCCCACAGAACAAAATAGCACATGAACTGTAAAATCTTTACACTTAAATACACCATACCTATCACAGCAAAGTATTGTTGTTCGACAGGTTTCAAGATTTAAAAATACAGGAACATATAAACAAAATACAGACCCTGATAAAATGCAAACTTCTGGAAAATTGTCCTACGTCAAACCTCTAGGAAAATGTATTATTGTTTAATTACTCTGTATACTTCATTGCTGCTTATCAGCAATAATGACTATAAAATATATAGCTGCAAGGTGAAATTGTGTCTGATGCACTTGATTTTTATGTATTACCTCCTCTATTTCTTTCATTAAAAACATTACTGTTACAATAGTCTGAAAACACATTATAGTTTACAAATACAGGATGGCATTTTCCAAATCAAACAACATGCACCGAGATTTGCTTCCACTGACTTCTTTGTGAGTAACATTGGGCCACTATTAAGTACCTTCAAATTTCTAAAGACCAAAATATGCATCTATAAGTAATCAATACTAGCATTTTAGAGAATGTAAAGACATCAAGTATTTAAAGTATTTTTCTATTTCTTTGAGTTTTTGCAAGTTGTTTTCAGAGCTGCCAGTACTAAGAGAACAACCAGGTTTTGCTGGTGTTAGGTCTCCTGCCAGTGAGTGCCTGCACTGCAACTGCCTCATCTGCTTTTATTGCTCTGGTGATGGAATTTATACTCTGTGGGATGGGAAAGCAGTGGTCCAATTCCAACAAGCATCAAAACCAAAGACAGGGATAAATCAGACCCAGGAAAATGGGAATGCTGCTCCAATCTTCTCAGCTGCATCCACCTTCCCTTTCCCCTCTACTGTTCACTCAAAGCATGCCTTCTTCAGTCATCTTCCATCCCTTGCAGTATCACTTATTCTCAGTTGGTTACCCTTCCTGGCATCCCAGTTCCTACAATCACCATGTCTGTGAGGTATTAAGGATAACCTGTGCTCCTGCCTCCGAATACCACCAATCGCTCCCCATGGCTCAGATTTTCTATACCAGTCTCTGAAGAGTAGTTAAGAATATCATGATGTATGAAGCTGACAAGAATTAGGTTACTCTGACATACCCCACACCACTTCTACACTTTTTGGAATTAAAATTACATCTTCAGAAGGTAACTGGAAAAATATTAAGCCCTCAACTGTACTTTGGTGCAAGATAATGCAACTGAGTTGTAAAATACTTCTTTGGATTTCACTAGTTAGGCTCCTGTGAACAAACAGGGTTGTATACAATGATCCATAATTGGACAGATTGTGGAGGACTATGTCTTCACCCAGAACAAAACATTGGTCTAAAAAAAAAAAAAAAAGTCTGTCTACATTTCCTATTTACAAGGCCTGTCAACTTATTTTGCCTGCTTTTAGGGCAGAGGAATAGCTGTGTAGCTCTCCGAACGGATGACACTCAGACGCACCCCTGCGTCTATAGTGGGGTTCTGTGCATATTTGAACATACTAATGTCAAGGGTTAGGGCTGGGCTGGCCACTAGACGACTTGCAGATGCTCTCTATTAACACCTTTGGGAAGAGAGTAAGGAGGAGAGACTTACGGGTTGGAAAAGAAAACTAAAACTGCTTTAAAGAAAATAATAACAATAATAAAATGAAATATATACAGATATATACAAAATCAATACCAAACCCAACCCCCCTTTGATGGCAAGTCATGTCACTGTCACCACTGATGCTGTGGGCAAACACTGGGGAGGTCCCAGACTGGACCCACCAACAGACGGGAACTGGATTCAGGGATGCACAGATTTGGATCGAAGGAATGGACAGAGTCCTCCTCAGACACCCGGCCATTGAAGAAGAGAGATTGACCCTTGTGATCCCTCAGCTTTAAACCCAATATGACATCTATGGGATGGAAAACCTTGTTGGGCAGTGTAGGGTCACCTGTCCTGTCTGCTCCTCCCCACAGGAGCAGCCTCTACCTTACTGAACCCCCACCGTGGCACACAGGATTGAGCAGAGACCTTGGTCTGCACAGGAGCCAGTATCAGCCAGAGCCTTTCTGCACACCAGTCCCTGGCAGTAACTGGGAACATCCAGCGTTATCACTGCTGGGAGCAGACACTGTCTGCAAAAACACCCCGTTAACTTCAGAAAGTGCCGTTACTTAGAAAAGACTGAGCTGGAAAGTGAAATCACTGAACAGAATGAGTTCTGTTCTAACTCAAACCAGGACAGTAATCTAAACTCTGGCTTGATTTCCCATGACAGAGATTCTCTCCAAGTCTTTTTTTCAATGACAGTAATTAAAAAACTTTGCCTTTCACTTTTTTTACTGTTAATTAAAAACCTTGTACACCCTACATACTTTTTGGTTTTCATCACCTCAATACACCTAATATTCCCACCCAGCTAATCAGAAATGGAACACGATTTTCCTCAGCTGCTGAGCCAAAAATACTACCTTCCTACTTGAACAACTCTTTGAATCTTCTGACAATACAGAAACTAGCTTTCTAATTCTCATTTTTGATTTCTGACATAGTACTTCTTACAATCTCAAACATCTGGCCTTGTATTCATTCTTCCACCTCACTGTCTCCATCAAACAAATGACACCTGCCTCAGTATGCTTTTCTGTCTGTGCACTTACACATCCCTTGTACTGGGTCCTTCTGAACTGCTTTTCTACCCAGTCACAGACAGAAAACTTCGGACTGAGAGCACTGAATGGAGATGATGGACAGGAGCTCTATTCTTCAGTCTTTCAGTCATATCAACTATAGCTTCATGCAAATGTTTTGTCCTGTTTCCATACATTTAATGATATACTCAGAGCATGGTCAATTTTTAAATGTATTTAACATATCTAAGTACAATGATGCATTCCTTTCAAAGCAGTTTTGAAATCTCAGTTGTAAAGGGCTATGTCAGCTCTAGGTTCCCTATAGTGAAAAAATCTGATACTAATGCCATGTGCTTTAATAGAAATTTCTATTCTAACAAGACTGAAATTATGGTCTTAGTTTCCAAGTGGAAGAGACTAAACACAAATTCTAGCATTGTTCTTTGATGGTTATTTCACCAAACTTCACTTGGATCAGGAGATTTATTTAGCTAGTGCATAACATTTGTTGAGAAAAGGAAGAAAATGAAACAAAAGATGAAGAACATTTTGCAAAGGGGTAAGATACAAATGCTGAACTTGGATGCATATTACCAAAATAATTGTGGTAACATATGGATTAACACAATTAATGAATCATTTTCAAGTAATGCTCCAAGCACAGCATGTACTCCAAATACTGCTGTCTATATAAAGGGTCAAAACCAAATTGTTCTTTATAAAGCTGGTGGTTTCTGATTTTAATGAGAAAGGGATTTGATGTCAGTAGGTGGAAAAATACTATTTTTGTGACCATATTGTTTTTCTTTCTATTATTGCTTACTTTCAATTCTGTGTCCATGGCAAAATTTTTCAGCTGAGATCATACACACATAGAAATACGCCAAAACCAAGGCTATTCATACAACCTAGAAACATTTTCTGAAACATCTTAAGAACTGAAACTCTAGGTCAAACACCCTCTAATGACAGTTATCTCTGCATATGTGTGTGATGCATATAAAAAGTAAGCCCTAGCAATCACCATTTCATTTTCTCCAAGCCCAGGAATTAATACAAACCATACATAGGGTTAAACCAATCCTGGCCAAATGTTGTTGAATATGTAATTGCACTCAGCATTCAAACTGCTGTGCATTGCCTGTGTTGCAAAACCGTTCTATGAGGTGGCCCCAAAATTGCCGTGTTTATCCCGAGAATGAAACCCAGCCTCTCAGAACAGTCTTCCTGCATGCTAACAGCTTTGTGTTAAGAACAAAGCATTGCACACGTACGATACACCATTGGTATACCTTCAACTCATCTTACGCATTTTTGGCTCTCTCCTGGAGCACAAACAAGGCCAACTCATTATTCTAACTAGTCAGCCTGACTCTAAGTTAATCACAAATCCCAGGCCTGTTCAGCTGCACAGCCTCCTGTGACCACCCATTCTACTACCTACCAGCTACCTGGCGACCCATAGCTAACGATACTCATGGATGAAGCTCAATACTGTAGTCATGCTGATAAAAGAATTACCCTTCCCTCAGTATGGCAGAGGCAGAACTTCCCATGCCTCAAAACAGTATTTTACAGTCTTCGGCACACACAGAGATTAAGATCAGGTACCACATTGCTCCAGGCAGTTATGCAGTGCTGTAAATTATGGAAGCAGAAACACATAAAACCAAGTGGCCATTCTTTCTTATATTTGAAGCTGCATACCCAAATTCTTATATGACTGGATCGACCTGGGGTGAACGTACAGCTGGGTGACCTGCAACGTCAGCCCCGGGAGCCTTCACTGCGCCTGTACCTCTCCTGGTTGCCGATACAGTCTACACAGAGCAGCTCTCCTCTGATTCAGGCATTGTAGTGACTGGCTTCAGCATGACGGGCTGACTGCTGAAGCTACTTGGGATGGCTCACAAGCAGCACAGGTATCACAGGTACTGCCAAAACATCAGTTACTATTCTAATAATTCTGGACTTGAAAAATACCTTATATTTCTTGAACTGAAATCACTACCCATTAATTTCCGTCACAAGACAGCAATTTCGTTTTCTTTTTCTCCTTCCTCTTGTTCCACCAAACTGAGTAATGAAATATTCTTCATTAGCTTATCACAGCAAAGCTACTTCCAAGAGGGACACTACTGCACTTTCTGATCCTCCTGATTCTTACCTGACTACAGATCACCACACCTTTTAAGTCAGAACTCACGTGACACTTTTTTTTTTTTTTTTTTTTTAAGAAAGCCTACCTCTGTAGTGGTCCCAATGTCAGCAGATGGGCTGTATGTGCTGGTATCTGGTGGAGCAGTGCCAACACTACTTTTAACTGGAGAGCTAGGAGGAGCAGGTCCCGTCATGGTTTCAGTATAGGCAGAAGACTGATATAGAATTCCTTTCCTCTGAATTTTATTCCAAACTTTACTTGTGATCTCAGCCAGTTCATAAAGAAGCTGCACCTAAAAGAAAAAAACCCCTTTTTTAAGATGAAGTTTTTCTTAATGAGGTGAAGGGAAAATAATCAAAATCCTGAGACTTAGAATGTAACAGAACTGAACTTCTTACCATTTATAATGTTCTGATAAGCAACCACATTACAATTAAAATCATTAACATCACTTACAGTATAGTGATTTTGATAAAAGTAATCTGTGCTTTATCCAAGCATACGGTACGTAGCTCACAAAAACATAACCAATAACATGGTCTTGTAAAACTTTCACTAATATCAATTTTAACAGTTAAACAAAGGTAATTTGTGATGTATTTCATATGTATAGATACTGCCTCTAGAAAAAGGCAAACATATAACCTTTATGAGATATTAACTATGCAAAATTTATTCATTTAAATGGTATTAAAATAATGATCCCATGCAGCATATGAAACTGTTCTGTTTTAGAAAGAATCTCCACTATCAGACTCTTGGCATATGCCATTCCAATATTCAGAAACACACAGTTTAACTTGCACATTGTTTGACTCAGTTCTAAGATATTTACACAAGTTTTTGTAAATAAGCATTAATCACAGAATTTGTATGACAATATGCTCCAATATACTGTATAAAACAAACTCAGAGAAAACTGCAGACAATATATAAGCAGATCCACAGCTGGATACCATACCCAACTTGCCATTATAAAAAATGGAAATTCTCATATTTATAAGAACTTTAAGCCTCAGGACACATCTACTCCATGAAGCTGGCTTCTTATGTGGGCAGAACAGATGCAGAAAAAACACTGTTGTCAATCTATATTTGATACAAACCAGTACTTGATATTGTGCATGAGAGTGTGTGATGAAGTCTCAAAGTACATGCTACAGTCCTTTCTTAAGAGATGAAGTGCTGGAATTTTATAAAAACATTCTTAATTCATCTTGCATTTTCTTTTGAAGTTTCAAGGCTTACACTGAGCAGGTCATATACTCTTTTGACAGAATTTTTCCTTAACAGAGAAAAACTTCTCAGTACCTTTTTGTCTTCATACACAGACCAGTCTACAAACAAACAAAACTTTGTGGCAAAAAGTTCTTTTAGTTATGCTTTAAAATATTTTGTGTCTGTAGCACCCTGATATGCACCGGTAGCCTTTAAATTACTAATTACAAATTTTTAAGTTTTCCTCAGTCTCTCCCATGTAACTCAGGAATATCAGCTAATAATATCCATGATTGATTGAGTAATGTAACATTAACTGGTGTTGACATTCTGCTGGCGAAAGAGCCTCTAGAAAATTAATAAGATACAGACACATATCCAAATCATGCTTGCAACCTCCCCTCCCTCAAAAATATTTTTTGGTAAAGAAACCAAACTATAATTTAAGCTATACTTGTCTCAATGAAGCAGGGATTCCAGAAATTTAACTATGCTACTGTTCATAAATGCACAAAAATAACACAAAAGAAGGAATGATGCAACTTCTGTGTTTACATACATGCTCATACACAAGGTAGAGAGGTTTGTCATCAGCTAATCCAACACTGAAGAGTTTAAATCTTACCAAGGTTGCAACAGTCATCATCACGGAAGTAAATAGTTACTTTATGTTATCAAGGGTATTTTTAAAAAATTGCCCAGGTTAGAATCTTTGCAGCCAGTCTGAAACAGTGGTTATTTCAGACAGCAGTAGTCATTCCTCTGTGCATTGCCAGCCAGCCAAGTAGTGTGACCCTAACACTCTACCCTGCTCTGAAACCAGAGACAAAACAAGTGCAACAAAAAACAACCATTCCATTGGTTGTTACTCATTAAAATGGAAGGATTTCTGCTTCTCTCAGATTTCTCTCTCTGATTGGACTTTTTCAAGTGAGTAGTCTTAATATTTTGAAAATCCATTGCTGATTATATTAGAAGAGCTAATATAAGTGTAAAGCCTCTCTCCTTCTTAAGTATTTTTGAGCATAACAGGTCATATAGAATAATTATTTTTAGTACTCTTTATTCAAGAGAAGAAAAATGGTATGACAAAAATAGGAATTACTCTGCCAGTATTTGTTACTGCTTCCACTCCCTCCCCAGCAAAACCACACATAACTCAATAAGACCCCACTGACTAATTGGCAGAATCTGTAAAGTTCAGTATGTTACAACATTTTATACTTAAAAAATCAGACATCTATTGACTTTAAAGGGATGCAACCATCAGAACATGGTTTCATATTAAATCATAATACTCATGTAGTAAAATACTTCACCTTTGCTACCATTTAACAAATTCACTAAGTATCACCTACTTTATGGCTTTCAGCTATAGACAAAATACAGTCTGTCATTCTAAAGAATCAAATTTCACAGTTACTCTACTTTATATTTATAACTATCAAATGATGTTTATGTAATTGTATTTTCCACCTCCTGTTCTGAACATCTGGTTAAAGGAGACTGATTTTTTTTTTTTTTCCCCTCCTTTTGCATAAGTAAAGCAGAAAGGACAAGTAAGGCAGACGTAAGGGAGAAAGTACAGCTCAGGAACCTTCACTAAACTCAAATAATTTGTCCACATCCCTTTGGACATTATAATACTTCAGTAGATTAATAACATCACAATGTACAAGGACATCCTTTAAGACAACAATATTTGGTCTGATATTCCACTGTACAACTTCATTTTAACATTTAGTGCAAATATTTTCTTACAGTTTGCAAAACAAATTATTTGATCATACTTAGGCAGGAAAGCTTGAAAATGTGTTTTACTTCATTTTTCTTTTTAATTTTCATCTCAAATTTAGGTAAGGCTTCCACTTATAACAACACCATTCTGCTTATTAATTGATATTATTAATGTATTACATATATTAAGCATGAGATTAACAGGAGATTTAAAAAAATCAGAGCTGATCAGACAATTTGCTGGAATGTAGCAAACTTTTGTTACATGAACATCTCAAAATTCTCTGAATAGTTGCAATATCAAGACGAACTTTGTACAGTTCTATGGTAATTAACACAGAATAAGGCAGATTTCCATAGGCTGTGAAATTATGGTATATTAATTCATTAAACATTATGGAAATACCACAACATTGCATCAGAAGTCTTTAAAAATAAAACGTAAAATTAACAGCAAAATCATAATTTTGTCCTTTCCTATTTGCACATTTATAACACAGTGACAATGCTTTATATGTGCAAACACGCCTGTCATACTGCTTGACAAGTCTGATTAGACCTTGTGGAGGCTGCTCAATTTCAAATTTTTATTTGCCACATCCAGTATGCAATCTCATTCTACCGACTCTCTTCCTAGTGGGTGTGAGCCCATCCAGTACAGAAGACAATGGGATATGATAAATGAGTCAAAAATAACTTTGATAGAAGGCAGTGAATGGGGCTGGAGACCACACACTGAGCATAAAATAAAAACGTAGTTTAAAACACTTGTTTCATTCACAGAACATGGAATGAGGCAAGGGAAAAATTGCATGTGACTGAGAAACATGTTGTAATGAGCACACACAAGGAGTAACATTAAAATTACACCAGCCTCCTTGGCTTTAGTACTCCCGGGCTTGGGCCATAGGTCCATAAATCTTTACAAACATGATGTGCTGTCTATCAAAACAGAATATTTTTTGTTCTTTCCCTTTCTTTCTATTAAATGAAGAAATAAACAGTCCATTTTGTCCTTGACGTCCTTTGAAAAACCTTAACATACGGCTGAATCTTTGGAGCAGACAGCACATGAACGCCGGGCTACTCAGACCTCACCAGATCTGCAATTCCCAAGAACTAGAGTGTTCTCCCCAGCACCACTGGAAATGTTGCAACTGTCAGGAAAGTGTTATTCAAGTTGCAGTAAAGACTACTCAAAATTTTGCACAGAAAACCTATTTTGTTTGGAATCACAGCAAACTTGATCCAGGTCAGTAAAACACAGGGTGCACTTTCTGAAAAACTAGCAACACCTTTGCCTTTTAACAAACATAAATGAAATGGTAACTTTTGTTTACCTACATTCACTTGGGTTTTTTTCCCCTCTCCTAAAAGATACCAGTTTGCCTAAAAAGCATTTTATGCTAGAAGAAATGTTAGTTCTATGAAAAAATGGTAAAAACTTACATTAAACCATTGCAGTATATGAATCCACAGCGACAGCGTAGCAGCACTAGAGCATTTAATGGTACATCTGCTATTCATTTCAATCCATCAGCCAAAAGATGCATTTATACTGTAGCTATTACATTCTGAGAAGAGTTTAAATTACAAAACTTGAGAAAGCTTCAAAGCAAATCTTAATCTAAGCACCTTGATCTTAACGGCCCAGTTAAAAAAAAAAACCTAAGATAGAAGGGACCCACTTCAACAAAATGCAGAACGATTGTACTTAAATCGAGTTATTTTTTATTTCCTTTCATAAATTAATTAACTGTACCAACCTGGGGGTTGGAGCACTTTATTTCAAGGGACTCAAGGTCGACATGAAGGCAGACAACAAATGAGTGTCTGGATTCTGGCCCCGAAGCAAGGAGTTTCTGTGAAGTAACAGCTAAAGTAGAAGTACAGCCCATTGGTTCCACTAAATCAAGCGTCAACTGTTGTCCAAGAAGAGTATATATACTGAAATGATGCAGACTAATAGTCCACGGAAAAGCATCACCTAATGATTAAAAAGAAAGAAAAACAGTTAAATAATTGCATAATAAAAACTAGGCTATTATTTTCTCAAAACTCAGTAAAGGCATTATCCTAAACCCTCTTAGACGTCAGGCAAGTGCAATCAACAGCCATTAAATTGATCCCAAACTCACAGAAACAGAATTCAACCATCAATTCCATTCTATATCTCGAAACCTGAAGAATAGCAATACATTTTTTACAACTTTTTAAAAATTGAAAACCATGGGGAATTTTAATCTCAAAGTGTGAACAAACGTGTACAACATAGACTTTAAAGAAGTCTTTTTGCTTTATACGATTTTCTTCAAACAGAAGTATCCTGAAACCACTCCCTACTTATTTCAACACATGGATGGCAGAGGCAGTTCCTTACATTACATACTTACACATTTACAGGTTTTAATACTACAAAGGAGAATTATCTTTGTTCCAAAAAATTACAGCTTGCATCTCAGAGTGCTGCCACAGAGTAAAGCCAATCCCAACACACTGCTCAGGTGAGATCTTGATCACAGTGCAGCTCTTTCCACTGCCTCCACTTAACCTAAGTTAACCTCCACTGTCTCCCACCAAGAGAATGGTGATGGGTTTTGTAAAAATAAACTACCACAGACATACACTGAGAACTTAATTTTTTATATTTAGGAGGGAGCTTACCCAGAGAAGTCTGGCAGCCTACCATGAATCATTACCAAGAATAACCAGTGAGTGAATTGCAGTGTCCAGCTAAATAACAAAATGGCTGCAACTTCGATATAATCTGTTTTTAGATTGTCATTAGATGGGAAAGGAAAAGTTTCCAAAGCAGGACCACAGAATTATTTATTTGGGTAGGTCTTTAAAAGGCCAAAAGCCACTATCTCAGTGAGAGAAAACCTTCAACAGCTCTACCAGCTGGAGTTGAAAGGAACTGTGAACACAAACTATGGAAACTGAAGCAGAATCCCTGTGGTGGGTTTGACCTTGGCTGAACGCCAGGTGCCCAATAAAGCTGCTCTACCACTCCCCATCCTCAACTGGACAGGGGAGAGAAAATATGACAAAAAGCTTGAGGGTCAAGATGAGGACAGGGAGATCACTCACCAGTTACCATCAAAACAGAAAAGACAGGCAAAACAGACTTGACTTGGGGAAATTGACTTAATTTTTTGCCAGTCAACTCCAGAGTAGGATAATGAGAAATAAAAACAAATCTAAAACAGCCTCCCCCCACCCCTGCCTTCTTCCTGGGCTCAACTTTGCTCTCAAATTCTCTACCTTCTCCCCCTTGAGCAGCAAAGTGGGATGGAGAATGGGGGTTGCGGTCAGTTCATCATGCATTGTCTTCGCTGCTTCCTCCTTCTCACACTCTTCCCCTGCTCCATTGTGGCTTCCACCCACGAGACAGTCTTCCACAAACTTCTTTCAACATGGACTGTTCCCCTGGGCTGCAGTTCTTTCTGAACTGCTCCAGCATGGGTCCCTTCCACTGGGTGCAGTCCTTTGGGAATGGATGCCACAGATCCTGTCAGAAAACCTGCTCCAGCCTGAGCTTCTCTCTACGGGGTCACAGGTCCTGCCAGGAGCCTGCGTCAGCACAGACTCTCCAAGCAGTCATAGCCTCCAGGACACAACCACCCGATTCTGTGTGGTGGGGTCCTCCATATGCTGCAGGGTGGATATCTTCATCACAGATCACCATGGACTGCAGGGCGAAAACCTGCGTCACCATGGTCTTCACCATGGGTTGCAAGGGAATCTTTACTCAGGCACCTGAAGCACTTCCTCCCGCTCCTTCTTCAGTGACCTTGGTGTCTGCAGAGTTGTTCCTCTCACATATTTTCACTGCTCTCTCCCAGCTGCTGTTGCGCAGCAGGTTTTTTTCCCCATCTTAAACATGTTATCACAGAGGCGCAATCACCGTTGCTGATTGGCTCAGCCTTGGCCAGTGGCAGGTCCATCTTGGAGCCAGCTGGAACTGTCTCTGTTGGACATGGGGGAAGCTTCCAGCATATTCTCACACAAGCCATACCTGCAGTCCTTCTCACTACCAAAACCTCGTCATGTAAACCCAACAAAATCCCACATATGATAACTGGGTCCCAGAGAATGAATTTAGGCTCTGCAGGAAATACTGAACCAAAACCCAGAGAATGCTCAACAGAAGTGGGGAAAATGAGACAATAAAAGATACGTGGGTAATTCTCTTTTTACCTGAAACAGGTATGGATTTTTGTCTCCTTAGAAGTACATGAGTATTTTCAGTTTATGGTGGTTTTTTTCCTCTGAGGAAAGTCTTCATCATTCCATTTACCAGATTTTCTGCTGAGGAAGTTGGGCCTTTTTGTCCCCACTGAAATGATGGAGGGTTTTCACCCAGCATGTGAATTTCCAATCCACCAGGAGAAACTGCCTGCCCCAATGCAAAGTAACATAGAAGTGGTGGGGTGCAGTCTCAGATCTAAACACAGAAGGCTGCTAAGGAGTCTTCATCTTTGTACAGAGCACATTCATTTGGAAGAAGAGAAGGAGAAGAGTTCTCCTTCTTGTATCAAAATTCAGAAGATATTTGGTATGAGGTTTTATTTTTCAAGATCTGGGCCTGGAGTTGTGGGTAAGAAGAGCCCAAATTGATCTACTACCCCAGAGCACGGGAGCCAGTCTTGAGAATCAGAACAGAAGATGGCAGACAAATACAAATGTACACTGGGATGGGCCCTTGGAGTCTCACAGGACAACAAAGACTTCAAACCAGTGTATTTAAATACACGGAGGGTGCGTGTGCTGCCTGATGCAGGCTACGGTCAACACTGTCCTGCTGAGAAATCAAAACACCATGAAATAGCACAAATTAGCATTAACTGTGGTTATTTAAAAGAAACTTTAGAAAGGTCTTGAAACTAAATTAAAGCTGGATCAAATAATTTTTTTTTTACAATGTTATTTTAGTAAAATTTGTATTGTTTCTTCCACAGGTGGCATCAGCAAGACGTTCGTATGGTCACGAGTATGTATCAGGAGAGTCTGTGTGTCTCATCCAGAGAAAGCACTGAAAACTTGAGTAGTTTATTTTGAAGCTATCGCATACTGAAGAATTCAGCTCAGCCAAAGCAACTTGAAAATATTTGGCAAGGTTTCAGATAAGAAACTTTGAAGCAGTGAGCAGCCTGTATTTTTTCCAAGTTCAGTCAGCCAAGAAATACAAAATATTAATTGTAATAGATGAAAAAAATTCAAATGCGAAGTCAACTCTAATGACTTTTCTAATGACAATCCATAAACGTTTTTCTTTGTAACCACCGCAGTAAACTAACATCATTTATATTTCATGGATTAAAAGGGAAGAATCTCCAAAGAAAATACTGAATATAAACTCTACTATGCTGTACAGATATTCTACCTTAATAGGAAAACACTGATCAAATTTTATCAATGTACCCCAGTATGCTGAACAAACACTATAGTGACTATACGGCAAATTTACAACTATAAAATTCCCCCTAATGTCATCAGCTACCTCTTCTTCAGCTCCATACACACTATGTGACCATTCTAACATTATACTGGAACTGCCCACCTGATAAATCCTTGTTTTGTTGTTGCACCTATACCTGATTTATTTGTTTGTAAAAAACCATAGCTGCATTCATTTGCAGACTGATTTTATGAAACTATTTAAATAATTAATTCAAAGTGTCTAAACATCTAAAGTAACACTGATATATGGATTTATTTCAAACATGTGATTTATTAGTAGGAAGGAAGGAAGGAAAAGTCAGTGCCACACTTGGCAGATGTTTTCTCTACATCTAACCTTATCCATGCATACTATTGCTTTGTCACCTAATTGCTGAGATTCTGTTACACCAAAATATTGTAAGTAAACCTGACGTTGCCTTCAGTGAAATCAGAGCTCACCCCACATCTCTTAGGGGCAAGGTTATAAAAGATACACATGAAAAACTCCAAGTTAATACGTGACCTACCACTTTCATAAATCCTTATTTTTAATTTCTTCAAACATCACAACTGATTTAAAAAACTTTAAAATGTATTCAGTAAGATATTTCAACTGCTTTTATAACTTCTTTAAATTTATAAATACCATTTTCAGGTCTTTAGCGGTTGACTGACCCAATCACGAGTCAATTTTCAAAGCATTGGCATCTATCATTTATCTGCTATTTCCAATAGTTCCCTTTTCTACAGAGTTTGAGTTATTTTTCCAATATATATAATTACAAACTTTTGTTATGTGCAAGTACTTTCTGTGGTATATGGTTATATGATGCACTTAGTTTCTTAACTAAGAATTTAGTTAACTTTAGAGTTAATGCTCATTATAAGCTATTTTTACAGTATGTTGACATCTTGAGGTCAGTCTCTGTGAGTAGGCTGCAATATCCCCAAATGATAGTAAGACTACTCCCTTTTCCTCCTCTTTTAGATTTTCATATAATAAGAAAAACACAAGTGAGCACACAGCTTTCTTAAAAGTAACAATTCATCCTTGTAAATAAGCCTTTTACTTATACCTTCTTCACGAAAGAAGGAATGGCTCAAAAACAGTTTCCAGGAAAAGCAAGGCTGAACAAATATAATTTCAGAGAGAAGGTAACGTGCCCTAAGAGAGACTGTATGTCCCTGAAGTCTTGTCCAAAGATGGAATGCAAATCAAGAGACTCTCACAATTAAAAATTAAAGTTATTTAAAATTTAAGTAATTTAAATTATTTTCCTCTACATGGGAAGAAACAAAGAAGGTGACTTATAGGCTTTGAAAAAACTTTTTAATAGTCTGTTTAAGGGGAAGTTTTGGCATGGAAGAAGGCAATAGCTCCATTAGCGAATCAAAAATATCAAGATTGTGAGAACTTCTGTTTGGCATTAGTCCCAGAGCACAAAGCCACACACAAATAAATTCCTTACCATAGGCTTTATCCCAACCAGGGGGATTCTTTCACTAAGATCTTTTCTTCAAATCTGGGTTTGACAAAATTCAAATGACTTCTTACTTTCGTAAAAGGTTAAACTACATCATCAGTTTAAAACAAATAAAATATTTTGGTTAAATTTTTTTATCTTTTATCTGTCACTACAATTAGCAAATTAGATCATTCTTACTGATAGTTATTAGGAAAAACATATATACACCGCTCTCTCTCTCTTTCTTTTTTTTCCTTTTCAGTTGGCAGCATCTCTAATATGACTTTCAGTATTAAAAACTCCAATTTTGTTTTTTATTGCTGTGAGTTGAGGTAAAATACAGGAAGGAGGAGAAGAGTCCAATGTACGTGGCAGAAGAAAGGGAGAGGGAAAACACTCATAAATCCAAAACAAATTTCAGGTGGCAGGAGTAGGACTAGCTCTTGAACGTGCTTTTGACTTAATTTTTCATAGCATGCCCTTTATCACCGTTTTTATTTCAGCAGTAAGTGTGCAGAAAACAGAATATTTTTCCCAGAAAATGTTGTCACAATAGTAATGGAACAACTGTTGCATCTCCCTCTCTTCAGCTTAAAACAAATACACAAAAAAGCAATAGTTCTTTCCAAATAATATAGTTCACGAATACAATGATGAACTAAGTGTACACCAGTGCACTGGGTTTGGCTGGGATAGACTTCATTTCTTCACAGTAGCTGATATGGGACCGTGTTTTGGATTTGTGCTGGAAAACAGTGTCAATAATTCAGGGATGTTTTAGTTACTGCTGAGCACCGCTTACACAGAGTCAAGGCCTTTTCTGCTTCTCATACTCGCCCACCAATAAGTGGGCTGGGGGTACACAAGAAGCTGGGAGGGGACACAGCTGCGACAGCTGACCCCAACTGACCAAAGGGATATTCCAGACCATATGACATCATGCTCATCAATAAAAGCTGGGGGAAGGAGGAAGGGGAAGCACATTCGGAGTGATGGCATTTGTCTTCCCAAGTAACTGTTACAGGTGATGGAGCCCTGCTTTCCTGGAGATGGCTGAACACCCGCCTGCCCATGGGAAGTGGTGAATGAATCCCTTGTTTTGCCTTGCTTGTGTGCGCGACTTTCACTTTACCTATTAAACTGTCTTTAACACAACCCAGAAGTTTTCTCACTTTTATCCTTCTGATTCTCTCCCCATTCTGCAAAGGGGAAGCATGTGAGTGGCTGTGTGGGGTTGAGCTGCCCATTAAACCACAAGAACTGTTATTTCCATGAAACATATCCAAGTTTAAAATTTCTAGATCTCATGGATGCCACTAAAATAAACCCAAACCCCAAGACTCAAGATTGTTATGGATACTTGCCTCACCTATGTCCAATACAGAATTTTTCATATGAATATCTGTAGAACAAGATTTTAACATCAGTATTCCTTCAGAATACTGCTGCAAATCCATTTACCATTTTACTGCTACCATTTAACTTTTTTTAAAAAAAACATATTGAACATAAGCAGCTTGTTTTCAGCTTGCTAGGTCCTTTACAGCTTATCCCCTCCTTTCATTTCTGAATAAGTTGCAGAATGTTAAAAAAGTTGTTTTTTCTCCCAAATTGGTCTACAACTCAAACCTCTATCAAATACTAGGTTTTCAGATAACAACTACTGTACTTTTTCTCATCCGCAGGCTATGCAAAAGAGCATCCCCCTGTAAAAACTCATAGAAACCATCTCAAGTTTTTTCTTCAAATCTCTACAAAGACCTTGCTACAATCCGCCCCGCCCCCAAAACAGCACAGTTGTTTCCTCTCATGACCAATAAAGTCTCATTCTTTTCTTTCCATCATCTGCTGTATATATAAATTTCTTTTCTCATCTTACCTTGAATCACAGAACATCTCAAGTTGGAAGGGACCCATAGGGATCATTGAGTCTAGCTCCCTGCTCCTTACAGGACTACCTAAAACTAAAACCTAAACCGTATGTGCAGACACATCTTGAACTCCGACAGTGTTGGTGCTGTGACGACTTCCCTGGGAAGCCTGTTCCAGTGACTGACCACCCTTCCAGTGAAGAACATTTTCCTAACTCCCAATCGGTATGTTAGATCTAAGACTTCTTTTTTCATGCAGCAAAGGTGGCGTGAGAAGTTTTTCCTAACCTGCATCCATTCTGTCTTGGAATTCACAACTCTCTGTCCTCTCCTGTTGTGTCAAACTAACTGTGGCTGCACAGCAACTCGATTTACAAAACCAAGGAATGTAAAAATTTCACCTCCGAATTCTTTTGGCTTCAACAAACATAACGCGTGACTAGCTCTTTGACGATGGGTTTCATTTTGATCTCCGTGGGGCAAACCTTGTAATTAGTATTTCTAGCCATCAATAATACATGACAAACTGCAGCACAACATCAGAAGTTTTCAAAATAAAAGGAAGATTATTTTCAGGACAGTGAAAAAATGCAGATCAAAGAGTAAGTTTTTTTGAGTCTATCACACTACCTTCTTCCAGGATGGGTCTCAGCACAACAAATGGGATTTCCTGCAACGGTTCCATGTGTTTGTGTCCAGCACTCATAATCTTTATCTGGGGCAAGCAGACGACAACTGTGCCAGGCATACTGGCCTGCCCATGGTACCAACTTCGCACAGTTCCAGGAATGTCACCCGATACAATAGTACTTGGGGAGGGCAGGCTATCGTTCGGAAGGAACACACAGCAAGATTGCACTTCAAGCTGAAAAAACAAAGCCAAGAAAGATTTCTCAGACACAGACTACCAATTTTTCCCTTCGATGTGGAGTATTCATCTTGGTACAAAATCTTAAGTTACTCATCCACCACAGCTGATTGAAAATAGTCTAGTTTTTACTTGAATTTAGAGGAAAGATGACACCAAATGTTGAAAAACAATATATTCTTGTAAATTAGGGCAGGGAAGGGAAGAAAAAGTGTGATTTTGGTCTGTAAATTAGATCAGAAAGGTGTTGTCATATAAACTGAACATGTATCTATCTACATTTCAACAGCTT
Organism: Bucorvus abyssinicus; assembly: GCA_009769605.1. NCBI lineage: Eukaryota > Metazoa > Chordata > Aves > Bucerotiformes > Bucorvidae > Bucorvus > Bucorvus abyssinicus. The sequence continues at coordinate 12,751,953 of CM020033.1, read as the reverse complement.
TTTACTACAGTAACTGAGTCAGAAAATGTTCTCACAGTAAAGATGAGAAAGCCTTCCTCGTTATGCAGTTCATCAGATTTTTTTTTTAGCAATATCTAAGCCTCTAGAACCAACCAACATTACATATGCTGTTATTTATAGAAAGACTTCTCAACCTATTGCAGGGAAAATTCTGTCTTTACTTTGTAGTCAACAGTAATGAGCATGCACAGAAAGGTTAATCATCAGATAAACTAGGAAAAATAGAAGCTTTAGTGAAAAACTGACTTTAAAACAAATGGACAGGTGCATAAATACACAAAGAGGAAGAGAAACGAATAAAGTCCGCAAAGTTTATACAGCTTTTTTCCTGTTTTCATTGCAAATCAGAAGTAATGCATATGGTTTCATATGAAATAGCACTTTTTTGTTGTTAATTTTGAAGCAATACCCTGAAACATTTCTGACCACTCTGCCATCTCCTTATGAGCTTCTAGCAAGCTGGAGTGAGCCGAAACCAAGAACTGAACCATCATGACTTGTTAACTCAGACGTGGTGTAAGCTGCACACTGTTAAGTCTTCCTTGGCTCTTACAAGTAATATTCTGCACCTGGATATCAAATAACCCTCACAGCCTGCACACTTGAACGCTTTGTTAAGCAAGTACAAGCTATGATTCAGTTCATTTCTTCACATTGTTTGGAAAAGTCTAGTGTACAAAATGTTGGACGCAGGATGTTATTTGTAGCTGTGATAAAAGAACATTTGTTTGCTGTAAACTTATGTAACAGAGCCTTTTCAATTTGACATCATTAAAGGCATCACAGCTTAAAACTGATAACCCAGGTTTGTACCCCGTACTCTCTGAAGGCTAACAGTCCCTCAACAGCACAACAGTGGTTTGCTGGCATTCCCCAGAACCATAAGTGCTTTGCCAGCCTAGTGAGGAGAACACAGATATTAATCTTTATTTTAGCATTTTTGTGCCCTTTTGCTTAGACAAACTGACAAGAATTCACTGCAGAAAAATATAAGTGGAATTTTGCAAAAATAAATACATTGTTACATGAAGTCTGTGTTTGTTTCTAGTTTTATAACTGTTTGAATTGTAAAACAAAGTTAATTACATCTTTGATAAATAGTTTATTGATCCAAGGTTGCAGAGTGTACTTTATACTGGATGACAAGCAACAGTGTATTGTTACAGATGTAATAGATTCGGATTTTTTTTTTTAACTGGTAAATTAGTCATTGTGTCAATTTGCAAAGATTTTTACAGTGACACATTAGATTGTTTTCTGGTCTATTAGTAATAGGTTGCAGGTCAAGCCATTGTGGGATAATGATAAATAGATGACAAAAGAACTAATGATCAGTATAACTTTTGTTTTATCAGTGCATTTACCAAGTAAACAGTTTATAACAAATCATCCATTCTTCATATATATATATATCCGTGATGATTAACATCAAACGCTGTCTGGATATACAAACCATGTGGTAATAATAATCCAAAAATTCCACCAACTTGGAGAGATATTATACTTCATCGTATTGCCAGCAGCAGGATCTACAGGAGATGTTTTACAAAGTGCTCTTGAGAATAGATCCCAATACTCAGTAGAGTTTTTACACTTAATTTACAGTTCAATACAGCTCTGTACTGAAGAAAAGTTCTTCAGATAAATTTCGTTTTGTTTTACTTCATCATACCAAGAATATTGAAATGAAATCACAACAGTTTCACATCTTCAAACGACTGGGGGAAATTCCAGTTTATATAGGCAGCTAATTTGCCATTCATTTTCAAACAACTGAATGGGAGCTGGACCATGAATTCTGGTGGGGTTTCCACGATAGCATCAGGCCCTCCATTTGTAATACTACTGATTTGCTTACAGATGCGGTTTGCTTACCTGAGTTTCATTCAATATTTATAAAAGAATAAATGAATTTTGCAAAACATTATTGCAGGATTTGAAAGAACACCACAATGAACAAATGGCAAAATACCACATTTTAGGGCAAATCATGCAATTATTGTAACTACATAAGGTATTTTCAGCTTAAATGCACAAGGGCCCAGTAAATGCAAACCTGAATTTCACCTGTCGAACTTCTCAGAAGCCTTACTTCCTACTTACATACAACTATCCGATTCAATGGAATTTCTGTACGTTTATCTGACGGAATCTGGAGATCTGTCTAATAACAAGTTCCAGTGAAGGAATGGAAGAGTGCACCTAAAATGATGGAATTATATGTTGGGCTAAAGTGAGAATGTGCACTAGAGATTGCTTCACCAAGTGAAGTGCTTTAAAATTTATGTAATCCAAATTCTTAAAATTAAACTACATCAATAGCATATATTAAAGCTATCATATAAATCCTTTTACACTTTAAAAATAACTGTTAAACTTTGTGTCTAAAATTGTGAATTTAATGTAAAATGTGACTGATTTATGTAACTGAATATAAATCTGCAGCAGTAAATCTTGCATTAATGTAAGGATCTGACAATCCAAGGGAAAGAAAATGAAGTAATCTGCCAGTAAGAAGTCCTCAAGCTGGGGGTCAGATCCTGTTCATGGAAACCATCTGGTTGGGACCCTCCAAGCCACACCAAACACAAATGATCTTTTAAAAAAATATCCTATTCATTAATGCTTCGCAGCTGCACTGCGTGTTACTTCATTTTTCCATGGCAACATCCTTTCTGTTTCAAGGATCTTATTTCAGTTTTGGTAGCAACGTGTTCTTTTGCCAATACTGAACACATTCATGTGTTAAAGAGAAGGAATTATTACAAATTCTTGAAACAGAATCGCCCCCTACTTTCATTTCTATTATGTCAAGGCCTATACATGCTAAGTAACATACACTAAGGGTAAACCAGTGAAGTAAGCGGTATTTTCCCTTCCACTTTTAAAAAGTTACGCAAAGCATATTGCTCTAAGCTTTTACTAATATATTAAGCCTAAAAAAGGGCAATGACTTTATGACTTTTGAATAAAAAGGAAAGTATTAAATTACTGGGATAAATGGAGTATTTTTAATTCGTATTTTATAAAAAGAGAAGGTTGCTCGATAGAAAAGTGAAATATACACTGCAGAAGAAATAGGTCTTCCTAGCTGAGGAGCGTGGGTGGGAGTGAAACGAAACAAGTGACACGCCACAGTTATCCTGCACGAGAGCAACCAAGAGGGACAGGCTGTACAAGTCTTCACAGCCTTTCATGGTAGTGATACCATGGAGGGAGACTCCCTTCCCTTACCCACATTTTATAGCTGTACAAACCAATTAGAGGCACTGACGATGACCCACAAGGTGACACTCACATAAAGGTATCTCCTGTAAGATGGCCTCTCTCCACATTAATCAACATCCATCATACGCTCTCGGAAGAAAGGCTCATGTGTTTTTCCGAGTGTTTCAGGTACAGAATATAATCTTGCAATGACTCCCAAAACTGCAGAGAACCACCGTTACTCATCTCATGTCGGGGTTATGCTGCGGTCATTACTATAAGACCACGCTCAGCCTCTGACATCCAAATTAGCTCCACTCAATTAGACCATCTGCAGCTGATCCAGTTGTGCACTGTTTGTTAGAATTTTTAAAAATGCAGGCCAGAAATTAATTTAAGTTAAACAAGAAGTAAAAATTATATAAATGGAAAGCAGAGCACATGAGTAAGAGAACTAAGAGTGCAGGCTACCTGTACCATGAGTATAGTAAGGATCAGCGGCACTTTCTTTGACCACTTAAAACACCATGTTTTAGCAGTACACAGTATTCTTTCTCTTTTCTAAGAAAGTTTGATTTTTAAAAAGTGTTTATTTAGTTACAGAAAATTCAATTTTTTTGTCCGTTTGCAGAAAATAACCACCTTAAGAAATCATCCTGTCTTATAACTGCTGAAAAATTGCTGATAGCTGTAACTGCTAAGTTACAGGGCACAAAATCTCTTCATGACTCAGGAATAAAGACCAAAGAACAGGAACTCTAGCCAATCTCATCCTTATGTTTCTGTTCTTTTAATCAACGTTTCACTTTGACTAAAATTTTGTACAAGTTACATGTTTTAAAGAAAATATTATTTTCAATAATTTCAGGAAACAAACTCATTTTTTCAAATAATTTCAGGGATATTTAAAGGCATGTGGAATATCTGGCTAAGTTTTATATGTAAGAATTACATTCTTACTTAGTTGGCATTGCAACATTACTCATTAATTCATTTGCTTTTAATACAGATCCTTCATTGTTCTCATTGGAATTTAGCATTAACAACGAGTTAAAAATAATTGTCTTTATACTGCTCCACAATTTTAGCAACTATTAGTATGAAGAACACATGAAAAGTGAATATTACCCTCCTACGCAAATGCCAAGAAGACTTCAAGGCTGCATATAAAATCCTACAAAAACTAAATAATAAAAATAACATTTTATAGTTAAGGATGAAAGTCTTTTCACTTAAATACTAATAGCTTACCACAAGTCCAATGCACAAAATCTTCATGCAATATTCTATCATAAGCCAAACAGGGATAGGGCTAAGCAAGTACCAGCTCTGGATCCAAATAAAACTTTCCAGTTACTTTGGTTCCAAACACATTTACTTACTCAAAACTTCCACTAAAACAAAAAAATTCTTTGATGACTTTAAGTGATGAAGTTCTGTCCTATCTGACGACCTCTACAGACTTTTCTTTTCTACAATCGTGTTAATAAAAGATCCAGGAACATGAAAATAGCTTTAGAAAAAACCTTAAAGCGCTCCACCATTTAACCAGATGAAATATTCTAGAAATGTGCCTTTTTTCAAGCTAAATGATAATAAAATACAGAAAATATGTATGAATTTAAGATATAAATATTTATGTGTTTAATAAAATGCATATTACATTTAATAAAATAATCGTACTGTACTTGAATTGAAAAAGAGTCATAACAATTATCTTCTTACCCTTTGTTGTCTTGCACAAATTTCAGCTTTCCTATTTAGGCTGGTATTGAAGGAAAAAAGCTAAATATATGCATTTGTGTCTTCAAAAATATATTTAAATAAAACAGACATAGGGACTATGAGCACTAATAAAAAGAACAGCAAGTATATCTATAAATCCTTTATATTTCACTATGAAGAACTATTGCATATGTGTTTGGAAAGACCTTTTTGGACTTTTTCTTTGGTGTTTCCTTGGAGGCTGTTGAAACTTCACTGGTAACATTTAATGTCCTTCTGGCAAGATATTGGCATATACTTTACTAAGTACGATCAAAGCGTAAGGATGAAACTATCAGAAATGTGTAAGCTGTTGTATGAATTCATAGGGCCACTTAATTGCAATACAGACAAAAAAAAAATTTCATATTCATAATGATGAAAATTGAAAGCATGAGTACCATACCAAAAAACTGTAAAAAGCAAATAAATCTAGAACCTCAAACACCAAAAGATGGATCTAATACAAAAACATCCTCTACAAGTATTAGCTCTAATCCGTGTGTATTATGTCAGAGCAGCAATATATATACAAATTACTCTCTGATAAAATACATGCCTATAACTGTCATCAGCTTTCATCTCCACAAAAAAACCACTAGTTTGAACACAACTTTTTTTTTTTTTTTCTATTTGGATATCTTTACCACTTTTTTCCCTATTTGGGTATCTTAACCATTCTTTGAAACAAGTTCCCTTAACAAAGTGTACCGTGAAAAAGTATGAGCAGAATATCTTAGCCCTGATTCAATTTTCCTCATTTATAAAGGTATTATTATATTATTAATTTTATTGTGACTCAAACTGTCATCATCATATATATATAGGGGTTCTTATTGTACTGGGTACCACCCAGACAGATAACAAAACTACACTGCTTCCTTTGCACAGGTTAAAAATTCTCTCTCTCAACACCCCTCATCTTGCCATTTTAATCTCCAGTGGTGTCAACATTAAGAATGAAAGGAAGACAAGCAAAATACTCATGAAACAACGAAAGAGCTGTCTGAAGACAAAACAGAGTTAATCAAAATCATCTCCTCAACTTCAGTATGTTCTGCAATCAAGTCACGAATCTGAAGTTCTTGCTCAGGCAAAACTTAAACTTTCAAACTTTTAAATTTTTTGAACTAAAGTACTTTCTGCATGAAAGAGGAGTAAAGCAGAAAGAGGTTCTGGGATGGCCCTATATATACATAAATATATTTCTTGGTAGGAAGAAGGAACAGGTATTCAATGATTACTTTCCGTCAGAAATAGGTTGGAGGGGGTATTTAATTTTATTTTAACACAGAAACAGTTTTGCTACTATATGCTGGCATACCATAAAATACCAATCTCATAGAATGTACTGTTCAAAAGACACAGATTATACTAATTCTAAATTAGAGATATAACAAATGCCTGCATAGAAATTAAATTTGAAGAAGCATTTCTAAGCCATCTAGCCACTAGGACTTCTACCACGGCCTTTTTTGTGTATAGCATGCATATATACTGCTACATGAAAACTCTGCTTTCGCTGATCAGCGATCACAATCTAGAGCAGTCTAGGATGAAATGGTTTAATCTGAGAGGTCATCTACTTGTTCATTATCAAAAGCTAGACAAGTAAGCAGCTGAGCCATCACTGTATAACATCATATTGTATCACACCTCAAGAAAGAATTTATCATACACACTTCCCTCAAATATTTTTAGAAGGGAAAGTATTCTACAAATGTAACTATGGACAAAAAGGTGTAGAGCTGTGTTTATAATCCAGAAATGCGTGACAAGCATGTTTTCTTCATATAATTTTTTTAAGGATCTTCCCTTTAGATATCAAATAAATATTTCAAAAAGTCATATTCTAAAACTAAAGCATTCTTTACTTAAATTACCAAAAACCTGTATTTTATTTTGCATTCTCTTAAGACTTTGAAACTACTGAAATAAGACAATAAAACTTGGGAGCTCCTTTAAAAACCCTCTAATAAAATACACTAGGATGCATAAAAAGTATAATAAAGTTGGAAAGACAGGGTTTTTTCACTTCCTTTTCATCTTACCTGAAGTGTAAGGCGCTTAACTGCATTCCACACTAGTCCAATAAATTCCTTCATTCTTTCTTCAGGACTTCTGCAGCTTTCAGATGAGTTCAGCATGGTTTTCACAGGAAGTGACAAAGGACGAGATTCTAATGCAAACAGCAAATCTCAGTTACACAAAGAATATGTAATTAAGTAATACACTTGCTGTTAGCAAAGAGAAAGACTCCTTATTTTAAATTCTAAGTGAGATTTTCTCTCATTATTTATCTCGCTGTGGTAATAATAATAGTGTCTCTATTATTATTTTTAAATTTGACAATACGACTGTATCTGTTAAGCCTAGGGAGAACTGCAATGAAATTAAATGCTTAAACTTTTTAAACATAAACTGCTAAGAAAATATTATGAAGAATGTTTGACCTAAGCAAATTAAGACACTTTTCAAAAAGTGTGGTAATCTATTTGGTGATGGAATGGTAATCCAAGATGTTTTCACATACGTGGCTGCCAGTATAATCTAAAAAAGGTTTTTGATTTCTCATTCATTGTCAGAAATGAAAGACAGCCCATATTAAATTATGGCCTCTGATTTGTTTTCTTTAAAAAACTCACTTATTAAAAACTTAAGTATACTTCCAAAGTAATGCATAAAAATTAAACCATTTTCTTAGTTTGTCAAAGTATGAACTACTTTCTAAAGTACAAAATATTTCAGCAAAATTCAATGTTTTCTAGTAAAAAGAGAAATTTCCTTAAATTCTTAATTATTTACTAACATGAAGAGATTTTAGATAACAGAAGCATTTAATTGAGTACAAGCATAGGAGAACAACTACTCAGCAGAGCAAGTAGTAACTACAAATTCATTAACGACTGTATGAGTGGTACATAGTTCCTCCTGTCATCTCTTAGAGAATATCCTCCTCCTTATGTTTTGGGATACCCACCAAATTATTGTCAGCTTCTTTAACATTTCCAGTTTTGGCCTACATGTTGTTGAGCTGACAAAAATGCAGGAATAAATTATGAAGTCTTCAAGACATCATTTTAAACTAAATTATGTGACAGTTTGTGTCTCCCAAATATACAGCTAGGAAAAATCTGTGGCATACAAACTACAGAAAAATTCTTAAGCCAAGATTACGCTGTCAGCAGAACTCAGGTGAGCAAAAGTATATGCCCCCTGATATGCATCACTGTGTCCTCAGTCAGTTTGATCACAGTAGGAAACATGCAAAGATTTAAAAATAACACATCTGAGAGGGGAATTTCTGCCAAGAGCGTGCAATGTTAATGCCACTTGAGGAATTAATTTGTGATGTTTTCCCCATCAAGGCTAGAAAAGACCAGAGTTTATTAATATTCTAAACAAGATCCTTCAACAAATGGTATTTTTAATGATCTGAAAAGAAAAAGGAGGATTAACTTTATTAAACTGATGGGGGATTCAAAGATTCAGAAAGAGAGGTGGTCAAAAGTGTGACAGAATTTTTATGGCTGCAGTATAATCAGTCCTCTCAGATAATCCTGGCTCCAGTTACGGATCTATCAGAATCATAACGAATGAAAACTGGATCATGAGAACGTAAAAAGTGTGACATGTCAGGATTGTTTGCTGTCAGCTGTGCTGGAGAGACAAAAAAGTATATTGTTCACATGGAGAAGCAGTGTTGAGAAGCTGTTTCATTTTTTCTCGTATGGACACTTTTATGCCATGCAGTGAGTATTCTACGAATGGATTAAGTTATAACATTCAGTGAGGAATAGCTGTTCTGCTTTAACTTCTTACCCTGCCTCTGTTCTCACCATCTTCTCTGTGTAAGTCAGGCCCTACACTACATATTACAGGGCAAGAATTAGAAACAGCTTAAGTATCAAGGAATATTAAGATGGAAGATTTACTGGAGCACATAACTCCAGAAGACGAGTGTGAGTAAGGGTGAGAACGGTATATAGAGAAACTGTGAGACCAGAACTCTTACAGACAGGAATGTTTCAGGTCAGGATGAACAGATAATTGCAATGTAAAACGGTATATTCTACAGCACAATCAGCAGGGAATATCAACATCCTACATCACTGAACAAGGACATTCCTCATGAGTAGGACCTAAAGCTAGGTTTTGTTCCAGTCTCCCATGTTTTTTTTCTAGGAAACACACACTCTGTTAATTCTCCCTCAATTAGAGGAACCAACTTTCTGATGCCAGAAACAGCTATCTATGAATGAAAAATAAATCAGCTGGCAGAAGCACCACTTGTTTCTCTCCATACATGTACAATTTAAACCTGTAAAGCTAATTCAAATGCCAGGAACATCCATGATAGACAACAGGTTCACTGTAATACCCCATACTCAAACCAAAAGACCAAACAAAGAAAGCCTCAAAACGCAAGAAACAGGTAAGGACCCATTCAAACAGAAATCACAGAAAACAGAGAAGTAAGAAGTGTTTCAGAGTGGAAAGAAGAAACAAGCACAGAAGTAACTCCTGAAAATAAAAGAAAAGAAGAAAGAAGTCCTCTGTTCATTTTTTTCCTGTACTGGTAAGTCCCAGAGTTTTGTCTGAAGGGATGCTGGGACAGAACAAAGTTTTAATTCCCCATCAAGGAAGGCTATCGGTAGATGACAGTTGCTAAGAGACTGTAGTAGTCTGGCGTGGCTATCGTTGGCTAGTCCTCTATGGTAAACATACAGACTGGATCAGCTCCCTCTGTCTCGGTATGAAGGTTAATCTCATAAAATAATTGTGCTACTCAGCTACCACTGAACTGAAAACCTAGGACATTTCCTGGCACTGTAATCAGCCTTGTGTTGAAGCCAGGAGCCAGTCGGCAGTAACTAGATAGAAAAACAATTTGTATGAAACACTTAAAAACTGATGAGGGGAAAAAGAAGCAAAGCAAACCCAGAGTGGAGGCTGCTTCAGGTTCTATAAGCTGAATTTTTAAGAAAACCAGTGTAAATGAACACAAAATTTTCCTACTCTCATCTTCTAGTCCCATATTGTGTAGCTGAAATTTTTGTAAAAATACACACGACGGTTATTCTAATCAACTACCAATCGCTCAGAGGCTGCCACACTCGCCATCAATTTCAGAAGGCACACTGGTAATGAATAGACTTTTTAAAAAGGACTGATCAGATCACTTGGGATTGAGCTACCAGCAGCAGCAGTTATCATAATTCACCATTTACGGTTAAAGCTTAGAGGGAGTTAAAGCATAGGGGGTGTCTGGGTTTAAGATAAACAGGGCTGGTTTGTTTGTGGCGGACACATCAAACAGCCAATAGTGTATTCCTCCTCACTGGCGATGGAGTTTTTGGTGGGCCATTGTTTCTTTAAAACCAGCATGCAGATGAAAACCATGCCCCTTTTCCGCCCGTGATCGGAAGTGCCGCAACGCCCCTTCTCTCCCTGCTGCTTGGCGCTGTCGCCTGCCGCGATCTCGCCCACGCTCGGACCTGCTGCTCGGCATTGCCGCCGCTGCCACGATCTCTACTGCCGCTCTACTCCGGTGCCGCTCCGCTCTGCTGCTGTACTGACTGCTGCTGTATCGACTGCTAAAACTGCCAACACCACCAGTCGCTGCCTCTCCGCGTGCTGCTGCCCGGCGCTGCCGCCTGCCACAATCTCTACCGCCGCTTTGCTCCGGGGCCGCCCCACGCCGCCCGAGCGTGCCATGTGTCGCCACCATCGAATTGCCTGGTAGCTTTTTTATCGCTGCTGTTTCTTTAACCGTGGATTGATGGACCCGCCCCGCCCTCGCTGCACCGGTTCTAATCCTATAACAATTGTTAATACCTCGTTGTTCTCTCTATAATATATTTCTGTTGTCATTAAAATGTTTTCAGTTTCCTAAACTTAACAGAGGCCTCACAAACTTTTTCTTTTCTTCTTATGTCTTGTCTTAACCCTTTCTCCTGGAATGAGAAAGGAGCTGATTGGACAAAGAGTTCATCCCGTGATCAGCAAGCCTTGGCCAACCGCTGACATTAACTGGCGTCCCTGGGAGGGCAGGGACCAAAGGAGGCAGCGAGCAAAGAATGGTTCAAACTTGAAACTTTAATGAAGACTTCCATCATACTGGAGGGGTGGATTTTGTTTTAATTGTTCTTTTTAGAGGTTATTTGCAGAGGTGAGGGGTGGAATGTTGTGGTTTAGGATCTCGGCTCCAGGGCAGGGGGGCTGTTCCCTCCACCTTGTTTTGGGCACGAAAGGATGTTTTGCCACCTTTGTTACGGTGTGTGTGGGGGAAGGGGTACTGGCCCCTGTAACTGGTGTTACAGAACACAAACCTGGCTCCAATTTCACAGCCCGCCCCTGGCCAAGCCGTGTCAATCAACGCCTCTTTGAATAACACTATAAGAAGAGCCAACCACATTGCCTCTTCTGGCACTCATTTTTGGTTCAGAAAGAGAGAACTCCTGAAGCAGTCACCTCGGCAACAGAAACTTATCTTCACTACACTGGGACAGTAAAGATCTTCCACGCGGCAAGTAGACTTTTTACTTTGCTGATTACTGGTGGAGGTGGAAAGAGGCAGCACCGGGAGGCAGGAACTGGAGCCCTCCCCAACCCTGACTGAGAGTAATGGCTGACAAGGGAGGAGAAAAAGCATCAAAGCACCGAGAATGAAGGCCCCGCTGGAACGTGGAGAGATCCAGAACATTCCCTGCAAACCCAGTGACTCTTAAGTTTTGCAGCCGGGCCAAGAGCAGTGCTGGAGCTGTTGGCCCAAAGGATGCATACCCCACCTCCACCCCCACGGACTGGAAAACGGCCGTGCAGAGCCGCCTGCTGTGGGAGTGAGAGACACTACGTATGCAAAAGGAAGTTTGTCCCAAAAACCCAACCTGGAATTTAATGCAAGAGGTTAAAAGGACTGTGCCCCCCACACCATTCCTGTTCCTCCACCACCACCTCCAGTGGTGACCACGTGTGAGGGCTCATAGTAAGTGGGGGGCGGGAATGAAGGGAAGGTATATGTATTTATGTATTTAAGATCGATGTTCCTCCTTTCTTTCTGTCCCACCCGAATTTAAGTGATGATTCGTGCTTTTTTCGTTGTTTTGAATTAATTTAATTTTCCTTCCCCCCTATTCAAGCCTGCTTCTTTGCCCATGGCCGTAAGTGGTGCATTAAGCCCTCCATTCATTTCCAGCTCAAACACTTTAGTTTCTTTTGTTTACCTCTCAGAGGAGATAAACCTCCTGAGAACAAAATTGTTGCTTTTTTGCTGCCTTTCAGTTCTTTCAAACAGCGACAGAGGGAGTCCCAAGTGGCAATCCTGTAATCATAAATGTGCTCTTTGTAGGAGATGCTACTAAGCAAGTCTTATAGGTAATAAGGCTTACAGACTAAGTCAGTCATCTATATAGAGGTGTCTGTCTTATGTAGACATATGCCTCCTGCTTTGTGGTTTTTTAGCCTACTGGTAACTGTTTGTTTGAGAAGTCTGATTCATAAAAGTTTTAAAAATAAAAAGATCTTTGGGGGAAATGGTGCTATTCTGTGCTATTAATATTCAGTGACCTAAGGAAAATGAAAGGGAAAATAAAACTTTTGAAGTGCAAAATTTGGGGCAAACGGGCATTTCCTCAAATAAATCAAAGCAGAAAAGACCACAAACAGACCTTTTCCACTACTGGTTTGAGGAGTACAGATAACCTGTACTCACCACTCGCCTCATGCTTTCCACTCCTCTCTCCTTACGACTAACAAGTGAACAAAAGGGAGGTAAAATACAATGCTAATAGCTTATTCCTAATTTGCATGTGTCAGTCCTCTGGCACAGGACACTTAATTTCTCCTGGCCCACTGTGTGCCTCAGATACATCACGCATGAAGAGGGCAGTGGCTTCCTTCTGGCTGGAAAAGGCTATCCTGTTGCAGGCAAACACGTACTTTCAGTGATCCCCAAAAGCTCAGAAAGCTCCTACTGAAAGACCAGGAGCATAGACAGACATTCATGCAGCAGCCTGTAGTAGGATAGTTTCTCCACTATCCCATCGTATGGTCGTACTCAAAATGCATCTATCATATGACCTCAACAAGCTGGGCAAGCTTTCTGTCCCACATCACATCATCCGTCGTACAGCTTCTCACACACCAGAACTAAGTTAAGCTGAGAAAAATCCTATTGCAAACTAATCATAGTTACTAAGAGGCCATGACAGCAAAACACATGAACATTAATAGCATTTAAAAGGAGAAAGAAATCAAAGGAAAGAGTACTGTTATCACGTGGCTCTTTCTGGAAGGATTTTCCTTCTGCTAAAATTAGAAGTAGTCTCCATAGTGTCAAAAAACTCGTTGGGATTTCTTAATATCTAGTCACATTTTCATGCATTAGATACGGCTTTTTATTAGAAATAAAAACAAAAATACCAAGGTGTTTGTGACAAATACAAGCCATTAAGGAACTGATCAAGGGATCTAAGGGATTAGAAATGAGATTAAAATGCAGTGGAGGAGAAAATTCAAACTTCAAACAGCTCTGAAAAAAATCTAAATGGCCTACAGATTTTTTTTTTCCCCCAGAAGATTGATTTCTTCATATGTAAAACAAAACAAAAACTAAATTCCTAATGATTGTTGCACTACTTCTGGCAAAAAAATACCTATTTAGTTCTGGGAAAAAAAATTTTAAAGGACTGACACTTTTGTATAAATCAGTAACAGCCGTTTACAGGGAAAACTGGGGTACTATATTAATAATTACAAAAATGTGTTATATGTGTGTTCATATCTAAAGTCAAGCCTAAATTTATCTTACTATCACTTATCATTCCAAATAAATTTTATGCTATGAATTAAGAATTTCAGCCTCTGGACTTGTGAGAACTTTTCTGGTAAATGCAGGAGGAATTCTGCCTAGTTGTCGGCCTTTTTAAAAACACACTGAAATTTCTTTAGTCTTTTAAATATAATCTAAAAATAAACACTCATTCTTTATCTCTCAGCATTTAATTTCTCCATACAGAAGGCATTTTTGATATACTACATTGGCTTTGTGTTACTATTGTTTTTGAAATCCACACACCGAACTGAAGGAATCATGCTGTTGTAACACAAAAGTCAAACATTTCACTAGCTATGAAAACTCACAATTAAGTTTCAATATAGGTATGTGACTGTCCAGCCATTTGAAAGTTGCGATAAATCATCTGTGCCTAGAGACCTCCCTTTTAAATAATCCTTCCAAGAACTAAACCCTATTTATAAAAATAAAAATATCCTAGTATTTTCAGGTGCCCTAAGTAAAGATTTAAATTCCCTGTATTTTACTTTGCCTATTTAGCATCTATTTGGTTTCATTCATCTTCCAAATAAATCATTGGTCATACATTTCACAGCAGGCATGAATAAACAATAATCATTCAGTTCATTGAGCAGAAATATGAATTAGTAGTTCACTATACTTCAGATAATCCATTGACTTCTCACCAGCTGGACCTCTCTCACATTTGCCAAGTTTTTTTGCATTCCAACAATTCATTTTAGTAGGAATCTAGTTCAGCATTCTAACTGTACTTGAGGGGGAAAAAAAAAAAAAATCAGTAACTGCATTCACTTTTATGAAGTACAGGTCATATTCTGTCATGCTGTACTCAATAGAAAGTTTATTAAGATAAAACTTCAAATAAAAACACTAACACAGCATCAGTTGGTCTAAATAAATCAGAGACATCTACATTTAAAGCTTCCTCTTTCTCCTCTTTTATGAAGAATTATTCAAGAGTGGTTCCAAAATATCTCATGTGTATAATATGAAGGAATTTTTAAAATTATTTGAGTCAAGCTTTCGAAATCAAATTCCTAACACTTCCCATAACAACCAACAAGTTCCAGTTACAGTAAGTACCTAAGAACCAACTTATAAGCACGTTATTATATCTACACTATCAGAAGTTAGGAAGTGATTGAAAGGTGGGGATCTTTCTTTGCCTATGGAAAGTCTTATGCAATCCTATACTCTGTGCCCATGGATGTAACCCATTTGCTTGTCCTCTAATTCCTTTTGCATTTGCTGGCCAATATAAATAAAATTTCACAGGATAAATATCTCAAAGCTACCATGTTTCCACAAGCTCTAGCAAAATAAGTGAGAATGGTAAAGAAGGTAGAAATTGGCAACAGAAGCACTATCCTTACTAGAAATCAGACAATTGATACAGGTCAGAGAATATAAAGACCATCTAAGAAAGGGGTTTGAACTTCCTTGTTATGACACTATCCTCCATCTGCTTGAAAGACAAACTAATAGTAGGCTAGGTGTAACTTAGCACTTGGGAAACTTTAAAACTCTTTGTTTCTCTGTAAGAACAACAGTTCCACAGAAGAAAATACCGATGTTTCAGAAACACAAGTAAAAGGTTTTTCCAAACTGGAATGATTTCATGTCCTATCTTTCCCTCCATATGCACACTCTTACGTACCACGTATACACTTTGTGCAGAATTAAACTATGCTGGATTCGCTTCTCACCTTTGAACTTGGGACTGATACTCCATGGTAATACTGAAACTGTAGAGGAGTTGAGTGACCAGAGCGCTCTCTGACCTGTAGACCTGATCAACCAGACCTATGAAAAAAAGCTGTCCAAAATCCACCATTGTTTTAATTCTCTTTTGCAAATGCCCTTGCAATCTGTCCACCAGACAACAAAATGGAGCAACCTCTGGTCACGGACGCTAAACCTAGTAATGAAAACCACTTGCCTGCTGTCATATGTCATGATGTACACTCACAACATGGCTGAAATGCAGTCACCCCCTGCACCATGGCCAAATACCTGGCTGTTGCATAAGAGGGATCAGCAAAATTTTATGTGACAAGTGTTCTTTCAGTTATGGGACAGGGCGCTTCGTTTTCGGGCACCTTTGTAAGAGGCTGTGGGTCCTATTCCAACTGAAAGGGTTGTGGCTTCTTAGGTGATACATTGCTACCTACCCTGTGGCTGTAAGAAAAGTCAACTTTCAGGATTCTGAGTGAGAAGAAAAAAAAAACCAACCTTCTCAGCTGCTCTAAAGTAGCTTCTTTCATTAAAAGCATTCCTCGTACTACAGAACACGAGGCTACTTTTCTACTGTTCTTTCTTCCACTGTATGCTACTGTATGCTATATATGTATTACATATTTATATACACCTATAGCAATCATTTTGCCCCTATCCTGACAGAAGAGCTATAATTCTATGTATAGCTACAGGTCTGCAAATCACTTTTCACTGAACTAACAGCTGAATTGCTGAGAATGGGAGAAGTGGGTGGATGGAGAAATTGAGGTAAATACTTACTACTTGTTTTTTTAATATTCTCTATCACCTTGCTTGCTCACAACCACATCATACAAAAGTTAAACCATATAGTCTATTATCTTACTCTGCTTTTGATGCCTCCATGGTTAAGGAGATTTATAAACAACTACAATTTGAGACTTAGGAACAGAAACACTGGATTTTTCTTGGACTTATATTTACCATATAAATAGTAGTTTTGCTCTTTTCCCATGCTTCAACTTTGGCAAAGTCTCAGCAGCTGTTAACTAATAAACTGAATTCAAGATCAATGTTTTAAATGATTTTACAGTTGTGACTACAAATTGCTTTCATTTAACACATAGGGTTGGTTTCTAGCAGTTCTCAAGGGAGTGACTGCTGAGATCATGCTAGGCTGGAAAAGGATAAATTCTAAATCACCACCTGAATAGCATGATTTTAAGATACAATCTCTTTCAATCTGCCAAGACTGTGCACATGTGCTTGCTATGAAGCACATGCAAGATATTGTAGGAATATCAGTTTTCTGACAATGTAAGGCATCTGTAGCTAGAGCCTTAATGATATAGAAATTCAAGGCTTACAAAGATTGTTGTCCCTTTTACATACAGTGTTTTTGTAGAATAGGTAGCATTATACGTCCTAGACCTATAGGCAGTGTGGTATTCCAGATTTAAAAAGGTGAAACAAATAATGAAAAGTCAGACAGTAAGTAGCAGAAATTAAAAGAAAGGAAATAAAATGAAAAATTGAAGGAGCGAGGGACCCAGAAACATTAGAAAGGAGAAGAAACGCAGGCACTCTATTTTTAGTTTAATAAACTAGCCTCTCATTCACCATATTCCAGCACATTATATACCTGTAAAGAAATGAATTGTGAAAGAAAGGACCCACTTAAACTCCTCTGAGAATACGATCTCACCTAACACACCTGCGTCCACCCAACCTTTTCTAATCCCTGTAACTGGTGGCTTTGTAATTAAAGCAGAGAGGGTTTTTTTGTGACACAACATATATGACAGTTTTTACTGTCATCTGACAAACAGGGCTCAAGACGAACTCTACAGGAAAAGCTTCTAAGTTTCAGGAGGCCACACAGAGAACAAGCCTGCATAGCACTGCAGTGTGCTCTACTGAAGCAGACAGGTAGCATCCCTTTGAATAATTTCATTAGTATATAAGACACTTGCTCTTTGGCATTATTTTATGTTTTCATTCCCCATTTTTCAACGTAAATCTCAAATCCTCCAGGTATATTACAGTTGGCATTTTATGTCAAGTCAGCAGTGTCAGGCACCCTATATCTTAAAACCAAAATAGACCCTCTGCTATATGTATGCAGCTTCACTTAAAAAACCAGAAACCTTTTCAGTAAATTTTTAACAGTTGAGAATGAGTGAAACCAAATTTAGTAATCTCTTTAAACGACTGCTTCTAATTTAAAAAAAAAAAGAAAATGCTTAATCAACATTATCTCTTGTGAGAATTAGCACCATCACCTTTCATTTATTAGTACCAAACTCTATGCCACAAAATTGTTTTACAGAGAAGTCAATAATCTGCTTAATCACAAGAAACCCCAGCACTTAGGCTAAGCATATTTGAAAAGCTGAATGAGCAAAGTAAGTGGTAGCTAACATAAATGAAACCTAAAAATGAAGTTTAGATTTTTGCAGCAATGTGTGTTGTATTAAGTAATTGAAAACACACCTTGATATTGACTCAAAATTAAAAAGTGGAAAAAGTTGAGATGCACAGGAATCTTTCTATTGCTTTCAGGATGTTATTTATAATTTATCATTTTATCATTTCTGCACTCACACAAGGAAAACCCCAAACAAAAGCAAAACTGACATTCATGGCATTTCTAGATTTTGAACAATAACCTTTCCTTCTATTAGGCTATTCTGGTGTGATCGTTACTGCAGAGAAGATAACACTTAAGGCAAAGAAGGCTGAAAATCAAAACTGGCTACTAAGCCGAGCAGGTGCCAGCCTGGGACACTGATTTTTGAAACTCAAGTACAAAGCTTCTTCTGCAAACCACATGGATACTTTTATAAAGTGGTAATTAACACAAGCTAATCTAGCATCTGTTCATGCAAATAGCTGGTTTTGAATGTCAAATATTCAAAATTACAAAAGGTTCTCTAGTGAATTAGACCTTTGTGCTTTGTTGACAGGCACAGGTAGAATTAAACTCAAGAAGAAACAAGTCATATAATTTATGATGTCGATCTAGCAGAACAGACAATAAATATAGACAAAAGAAGAATATACTTAGTAACAGGCAAAAATTAAGGAATTTCATAAATTAATTATAAAACTAGAAGGATAACTGGTAAAAATAGATGATATTCATAAATGAAATAGAAGTCTTTGAAATGACTCTATTATTTTACTACCAATGAAAACATGGCAACCCACATAATAGTCAGCGAAAGGATTTTCCGGTTTTAGTCCTTTTTAATCTCAAAGTAACAATTAACCCTACCACTAATAGACAAGATTGTATCTCAGTTTCAGCAGACGACATCTTGAAGTACTTCATGACTATCTGTAAATAAACATTAATGCAAAGGAAACAAGAATTTGTTCAGTGTATTTCAGAAGGATTACTAAAAGTCTCAGCTGGATAGTCACTTTTTCTGGACATCTCCTACTTTACTACTTGCAGACAGTACTATATGAATAAATAGCCTAGAAAATCTCAGAAAGCAAAGTTTGACTTTAGTACTTTTAAGTGGCCAATGTTTTGTACTCCAGAAACAGAAACGCCAACAAATGCATTTTTTAGGGGACAGTGATTTTGAAAACAATTAATTTTAACTGATTATGTAGAAACCTTGACTTCCATACATGCCAGATTTTAAGGAAGGTAAACAGACTGACTGAAATCAAAGAGATTAATCACAGTGTATAAAGTCTGATAAAATTATGGACTAAAATATTAAATATCAAGACATATAGCAGATATTCTATTGAAAGCACATCTCCTTTATCCCATTTTAGACAATGCGTTACATGAAGCTATCAGGGCTCCAAAGATAGTACCTAAATGAAAATGAGGAGAAAATTAAACATATATTTCAAAACTGCAAGTTTGATTATTTTTTTGATTTAAAAAATGTAATTTTACGGGAGAATATTTCTTTAAAACTGAAGGTTGTTCCACAGGATTTGCACAACTGATGCTGTTCAACTGTGGACGCATGTTATTGAGAGAGGTTGCACAGGCAGAATGGCTAGTTTCAATTAAGTGATCCTACCTGTTACTGTTTTTGTTTTGACAGGACTGCTGGCATACTCAGAGGCTTGATTTGATTGCTGCCTTGCCAAAGGTGCACTTCCAACTGAGGCTTCATCCTCTTTTTTTCGAGTTACTGACGCACCAAGCGGAACTGTTCCTACAGACTGCTAGAAAAAGACGACCTTGTGAACCACTCAAAACCAAACCACATTAATATTGAATTATCACATTGTTGTGAGAAGCATGTCTTAAACTACATATTTTGAAATATATAGAAGACAACTTCAAACAATGATTGGAGCACATACATTTTTTGAAAACAAGCTATGAAATGCTACATTCAGACTTGCACTTTGTTTTAGTCCTGTTAGCCTGAAGAAAAGCATTATGATAACAAAAAAGTGCCATGTAATATATCAGAATACCATGTTTGTTAGTCAATCAAAATGTACATGAATAAACATGGATAAAATTTGGTGATCACCAAAGCAAAATAATTATCTAAATGTCTAATGGGAACTGGAAAATTTTAGCCAGATATGAAGATCCCAAAGAAATTGCCACGAAATTTCTCAGTCTTCATTAAACATCGAAATAAAAGATGCATTTTAATTTATACATTATTATATTTGTTCCTCACATTTTAAATATAAAATTTAAGTCGAATCACTACTGATTTTGAATTATTTTGTCTTTTAAGCATACCAATAAATGACAAACTGCTCAAAATATGACACAAGACCGAATAAATATGAACAAAACTAAAGGCATTAAAATCTAGTTTGAAGGACTGCACTCTTATTTTAAGATTAGAAAAGACTGATGTGTATTTATCCACATGGGTTCTGGAACTGGAGGTCCATAAATGAATGCAGTCTATTGGTTTTGTTGTTAGTTTTTTATTAATGTGAGCTAGAAAAGCCAAAATTGTTAAAAAAAATGGATCCTCAATTTTGCTGTACAGTTGGCTGTTAACATTTTGCTGTAGCATTAGCTGCTACATAAATTGTGTAGATGTACCCTAGTTGACAAAAGCAGAATATTTCTACTGTTCTTTTTGCAGAAGGTTATCATTTAAAGATGACAGAACTTTTTTCCTAAGATCAGACATTAGGATTACACGCATCTTAATCAATTTTTGTGTAATTTAATTTTGTTGGTATTGGAGTGAAAATGTAATCCATATAGCTGGGTAATGAGAAACCTCACACGTTGCATTAGGAATCTCTGTGGGAAACAAATTCGTGTGAGGCGGGCAATGTGCTTGTAAATTTTCTCCAATAGAAAACAGATCACTGAATCGAGCAGTGTGCAACATGTGCACACACGCAAAACCCCAAAGCAAACAGAAAAATCATTTAATTGAAGGAGAATGACTTCCAAACGCTTCACCATTTTCCACTATAAAAGTAAATTAAAATAAGACAGACAATCAACTATTTAATCCTACTCCAGTGAAAACAATCAACTTTATATATACAGTGGTATGCAAAGTTAACAGGAAAATACTAATGTCAATGACAAACTGAACTCTCATCTCTCCTCCTCCCTGTGAATGTACAGTCATCAGCTTTTGTCTCCAAAAGTAATAAAAAGACATTCTGGAATATAGTAACATGCCACTTTGGTGTCCTCTAGCCATAACAACAAAAAAACACCGTGAGCTTTGAAAAGACAAGTTTTACACCACAGAAATGCTTCCCACAGAGAGAAACTTAATTTCAGACACTTCATATCACTTATTTTCAAAATTTAGCACTTTATCGGATACAACCTTTCATAAGGCAAAGCCACCTGCAGCTTTCCCATGATGGCAACGGTTGAGCCAAAGTTTGGCAATTCTGGACATAACATTGCAGGAACACTGACTTGCCAAAGTGAAGCAAGAGTTTCTGAAGAATGAACAGAGACAATACAAGACAGTACAAAAGACAATAGGATGGAAATACTGTCTGAAGGAGCAGTATCTATTTCTGAACCACTAAAGAAATGGATCAGTAAAATATAGTAAGTTACACCACTAGTCATATAGTGAAAAACATCAAGGCTACCACAGCCAGACAAAGCTGGAAAACATTATGACCAAATATTGAGTGCTTGAGTGCTGATCTGGACAATGAAACAGCTGTTTCATCTTTGCTCACTGAAATCAAGCCTGATCTTGTTGTTGATGACGCCCAGGACAATCTTGTCAGGTTTTTGGCAAAAGATTTCTGGTTAAAAGAATGCAGAAGATGAAAGATCAGTGTTGAACTAGATGGAAAAGGATCATCAAGATTTGGGTTTTAGCCACAAACTGATGAGGAAATTGTGGCTTGGGAAATAGCAGATGACAAGAGTTCCACAGCTGTATGAGAAGAAGAATCTGATGGGAAAGGACACATTGCAGGCAAGCGTTATCATAAGCATTTCATCACAAGAATCCAAAAAGCTAACTATAAAGTAGTATGCAGTAAATTTTAACGCACCTACTTGGGATATAAACTTTATGGTTACTCATTGGTAGTGTTATAAAGATAAATGAAGAACATTTAATAAAGTTATGGAACCATGGCAACATTTATATGAGGTTGTTTTGTTGACACAAAGTCAAAATCTGATTCTGTTCTAGAATATTGACCACAGTTTTATCAATGCAATAATGTTTTGTGGGTATTATACACCGAATACTAGATTAATAACAATTAATAATACTCAAAATAAGAAAAAGCACTACTTTTCCATTATAATTATTACAATTAACTTTTTAAGCGGTGCTTAAAAAAACTGCAGGAAGTCTATCCTTTTCCAAATTTAAATTCTATTGGCACAAATAATCTAACACATTACAAAACATGTTAAGTATGTGTACACAAAACACATACATACATATATGCTATTTATGCATGTGAACGGATCAAGAGATACAGACCATATTTTTTATTTTACTTCAAACTATGTGATCAACACGACTTCGGAAATTATAAAGATCTCAAATCAGAGAAAGCCACAGAACAATAACAGCTAAAACTAACCTGACAAAAATACCAAGCCCCAAGAATTTCGCGATTTCTGTGGAGATATGCCAACTAACTGAAGCTAAAATATGCTGTAAAGAGGGATAATGGAAATCTGCCCCAAATAGAATAATATTTTATTTACTTGGGATTTTTGGTAATTAAATACTTTATATCTGAATTATAACTTCCCATGAATGTGAGGCTGAAGAGGATGGAGGCAGATCTAGGAACATGAGAAATGTGTTCTGAAGAAAACTTGACCAACTGAGCAGACGAATAACTTTGAGGGATGTCTCTACAGTCATCTCCCTGACAGCAAACCAAAGGCAAAAGAATATTCCAAGACAGAAACTTAAATGTTATTGCTAACATAAAAAATGAAGCATTGGCTTGTGAAACATTTAATTCAGAAGCCTCATCCCAGACATGGGTTGCCATCTTTAAAATGATAGTAAACCAGCTATCCCATATAGTGGATGTTGTGTGCACACAGACTGATGTGTATGTGTGCAGTAGCTTGAAACCAGCAAGCAGGAGGAAAAATAAATGAAGTCTTTGGAATTGGAACAGATGGAATTTCTACTCAAGACATGGTGTTTTGTGAACATCTAAGATCACTGTCATGCAATCACTACCTGCCTCAGAGAAGAATATTTACCTGTGCTGCAAGACTGTCCAAGCTGTGTCAGATTGAGCTCCAACAGCAAGAAGCATCTACCTTGCCCACTTTACAACAAGTTCTAATATGAAATCACAGTCACTGCCTGACTACAGAGTTACATTTCATTGTTTTGACTTCTGAGTTCAATATGAAGCACAGACATAAATTCCTTCAGAAAGCTCAAACAAAACCAGGCATTAGGCTTAGTTCTCAATTAAAATTTAATTAATTAAGCTACATTAATTAAAAATTAAGTTAATTCCTTATTAAAAAGTTTAGGTATGCCTAATTCCTAGGGTTCACAAATCACCTTCTTTCCTGCAGATGAACTTGCTAATTCTAATGAAATTCTGTGACTGCTTCAGGTAGGAATTTCGGGTATGCTCAGAAAAGTGCTCTGCTGGAGTAAAAAAGCAATCACTGAGTAGCTGTAATCTTTCCAAACTTACATGATGAACTGATATCAGCCAAGAACCCCCACATTTTCACCGACTTGATGAAAGCATTCAAGGAGCTTCTAAAGATACAAGGTTCAAGTCCCATACAGCTTTAGCTCCTTCAGTAAGCAGTAGCTTCATTACTGCATCCTTCAGAAACTTAACCGTGTTCCTCGGGGTAAGAGGTGACAGATCCTGACAGGGATAAACACAGTGCTTTCCACCTTGTACACACACTACAGTGCTCCAAACAGGAAAGGTGACCTACCAATAGTATCTTTTTCTAGACAAAGTATACTTGTTACACCGATTATCTGGAAAGACCATCAGCTGATGATGAGGTGAAAATACTCTCATGATAATGAATATCTTTTCTTTACCTCTTCCTGTCCCTGTTACCAATCTGTGGTTTCTTTTCCCTTTTCTGACTCTAAACAACTATATTTTCTGTTTGTACATTATTCAGAGCAGTTAAACATGAAATCAACATAAAACATTTTTGAAAAATTGAATAAATTGTATAAATATTACAGTACCTTAACTAACGTCTTGAGCTCACTTGAGTTTATTAAAGGAAAGGAGCAGGATGGCAAAAGAGCTAAAAAAGACAGCTAAAATATTTCATTTTCTATGGAAATACACATCGATACCAAGTCAGGAAACTCATGAGCTTCTTTTCCTGTTGGAAAAGGCTGAGGTACTGCATGTCTTCTTCACCTCAGTCTTTACTAGCAAGGCCAGCCTTGAATCCCAGCTCCCAGAGACCAGGGGGAAATGATGGAGTAAGGAAGAGGTACCCTTAGTGAAAGAAGATCAGGTCATGGAATACCTAAGCAAACTAGACATATGTAGGTCCATAAGCCTCTTGGGATGCACTCATGAGGTCTGAGAGAGCTGGCATATGTCAGTCATCACAAGGTCACTTTCCATGTTCTTTAAACAATCACGGAACCTGGGAGAGATGCCTGAGGACTGGAAGAAAGCAAATGGCACACGTATCTTCAAGAAGGGCAAGAAGGAAGACCCAGGGAACTACATGCCAGTCAGCCTCACCTCAATCCTTCAGCAGGTTATGGAACCCCGGAAATCACTTTCAGGCATACGAAGGACAAGAAAATGACTGGGAGCAATCAGCATAGCTTTACCAAGTGGAAGTCATTCTTGACTTTTGATGAAATGACTGCCTTGGTAGGTGAAGGGAGAGCAGTGGATATTGCCTCCCTTGACTTCAGTAAGCCCTTTGACACTGTCTCCCATAACACCTCCACAGAGAAGCTCACAAAGTATGGGCTGGATGAGTAGACAGTGAAGTATACTGAACACCGGCCGAACGGCTGGGCCCAGAGGGTGGTGATAAGCGCCACAAAATCTAGTTGGACTGCAGTAAGCAGCAATGTACCCCAGGGGTCAATAATGGATCCAATCCTGTTCAATATCTTCATTAACAGGAGGAGTGGCTGATATGCCAAAGGGTTGTGCTGCCATCCAGAGGGATCTTGACAGGCTGGAGAAACTGGCTTACAGGAACTCCATGAAGTTCAACAATAAGAAGTGCAAAGTCCTGCACCTGGGGAGGAATGAGGTCATGTGCCAGCATATGTCAGGGGCTGCCCAGCTGGAAAGTAGCTTTGTAGAAAAGATCCTGGTGGACACCAGGTTGAATAAGAGCCAGCAAAGTGCTCTTGCTGCAAAGAAGGTCAATGGTATCCTGGGCTGCACTAGACAAAGTATTGACAGCAAGTCAAGGGTGGTGATTCTTCTCTACTCAGTGCTGGGACTTATTCTGGAGTCCCCAGTACAAGAGCGACATGGACATACTGAAGGGAGTCTAGCAAAGGGTCACAAAGATGATTAAGGGACTAGAGCATCTTCCATATGAAGAGAGGCTGAAAGAGCTGGGATTGTTCAGTCCAGAGGAGAGAAGGCTTATGGGGGACCTCATCAATGTATAAAGATACCTGAAGGAAGGGTGCAAAGAAGACGGAGCCAGGCTCTTCTCATTGGTGTTCCAGTGACAGCGCCAGAGGCAATGGGCACAGACTGAAACACAGGAGGTTCCCACTGAACATAAAGAAACAACGTTTTTACTGTGAGGGTGACTGAACACTGGAACAAGTACTTTGTTGAGCAAGACCTCCTACAGCTTCCAGTAATAACTAACAGGATTTTGCAGACTTCACATATAAGAAACCCAAAGAATTTGCCTCGAGTTCCGTTCAAAGAGATGGTAATGCTATTCCTGACTAAACACGAGCAGCATTGGCCATATCACCTTTTAAAGCAAACATGCTGCACTTACACCATGGAGTATACAAACAGACAGCAGAACTTCTTACTACATACAGTTTCAGTAGTTTCCGCTATTATTACTGGGAAAATTTACAAATTATTGTTACACTTGCAGCAAACATCAAAAGCATACAACAAAAGTTCTGTGCTTGTTTATGTTTTATATATGTAGATTTGTTATCTCATTTCTGCCAAGCAGAATTTTATAAGCATTACTACTCACAATTAAAATCCAGTTCTGCCCCTCAGAATGGCATTATACTGACCTATGTCCAATATCACCAATTTAATAAGAGGTAACAGCTGTACAAACCAAGTAACATAATGGTCTCAGCTATCACACTAGTTCTACAATTACTAGCTTCTGGGAAGCAAGGTGAACAGAGGCAGGTTTCGCAATAGTCTAACAGTACTAAATAATAAATAAAAGTAGTCCTCCTCACTGGGCTGCGTGTACTCCCACAGCACAACACAGCAGTCGCTCATTGTTCTGTTCCAGTTGAATAAAATCTCAGTAAAGCCAAAGAGAATTACACTTCTTGTGCCTTCATAACATATATATTTAAAAAGACACAATACAGCTCTATGGAAAAGCACTGAAAATATGTATGCTTTGTAAAAATGCATTTACTTTTATCACAGAATCACTTTGGTTGGAAGAGATCTTTAAGATCATCAAGTCCAACCATTAACCCAGCACTGCCAGGTCATCACTAAACCATGTCCCTAAGCATGACATCTACACGTCTTTGAAATATGTCCAAGGGTGGGGACTCCACCACCTCCTTGGGCAGCCTGTTCCAATGCTTGACCACCCTCTCTGTAAAGAAATCTTTCCTAATATCCAACCTAAATCTCACCTAGCACTTTAGGAACTTTAGGCCATTTCCTCTCATCCTATCACTTGTTACTTGGGAGAACAGACTGACTCCCACATTGCTACAATCTCCTTTCCGGTAGCTGTAGAGAGCAATAAGGTCCCTCTTGAGCCTCCTCTTCTTCAGGCTAAGCAACCCCAGTTCCCTCAGCCGCTCCTCATAAGGCTTGTTCTCTAGACCCTTCAGCAGCTTTATTGCACTTCTCTGGACATGCTCCAGCACCCCAGTGTCCTTCTCCTAGTGGGAGGCCCGAAACTGGACACAGTATTCTAGGTGCAGCCTCACCAGTGCCAAGTACAGGGGGACAATCACTTCCCTGCTCCTGCTGGCCACACTATTGCTGATACAAGCCAGGGTGCCATTGGCCTTCTTGGCCACCTGGGCACACTGCTGGCTCATCTTCAGCTGGCTGTCAACCAACACCCCCAGGTCCTTTTCTGCTGGGCAGCTTTCCAGCCACTCTTCCCCAAGGCTGTAACATTGCATGGGGCTGTTGTGACCCAAATGCTTCCTTCTGTCCTATCCCATTTCAGCTTACGAAGTTAAGTATGTTCTGATATTTCTAACTTTTCATGCTTTCAGACAAAACCATGCCAACACAGTTACACTACACATCGTGAGTGTTCAGTAAAAATATATACTATATGTACTAGCAAATTGACATTATAAACCTAAGAATCCAGTGTAATACTTAAAAGGCAAACAAATCTGAAGAATTTTGGTATTTAAGGGCATGCCTGTCTGAGCCAGACAGTCCCAGCTCTATCCTGTATGCAATCAGAAGTTTAAATGGCTATAGCTGTGGTTCCAAATAAATTAATAATTGTCATTAACTTATCAAATTCATAAAGTTATTACTTGATAGAATGTATACACAGAACCATATGTACTGTGTTTTCAGACAAAACTCATAATTTTGACTTACTCAAAATGACAGAGAAAAAATTGTATTAAGTAGACATTAAAATTTAAAGATCTTTGAATCACACAAGAAACTTTTAAAGTGATGTATTTTCCTTTCTTCTCTTGTAATTTTCTAGACTGACGGTTAGAATGGAGGAAGAAAACAGCTTTATAAAGCAGTGTCATTTTGACCACAACACCAGAAAGCATTATGACTTACAGTTCTTCTATGAAACGTTCAAAAATTATGAAGATTGTACAAAGCACTTTTGTTTTGTTATACAAATGAGACTATGGTAGCAAGCTAAACCTTTTCCAACACAAGGCCCTAACTTTGACTAGAATCCTTATCCCAGAATAATCAGAGTGTTACAGAAAGAAAAAAGTCTTTGGTTGAGGAAAGTTTAATACAGGCATAGCTTTCTTTTCAAATAAAGCTTTTTCATGGCTACTACAGAGACAGTAAGTTGTATTTTTACATGCAGTCTATTACCACAGTTATGTTAACAATGAAACAAGTTTGATGTCGACAGGTTTATAAATTCACATTTAAAATAATTTTGAATGACTAAGCAACTCAAAATGCTAATATCATTAGAAATGTGACACAGTAATTTTAATCAGAAATAGATCACAAAAAAATTCAGAAGGCTGTATAAGGTAATGATACAAATTACAAAATAACTAAATCAAAATTTGGTTAAAAACTTTGCCACTAGCAATCAAAACCATGGGCAAATTTCCTAATGTAATCACTAAACCTTTCTAGTCAACTCCGTATATAAGGGTAATCAAAAGAGAAAGCATTGAGTAACAGCTGATTATATACACTAATGTTAAGGAAAAACTTTTACAGGAACACTTGAAATAACCAGGCTCAATTACAGTTTGAAAAAATACTTAACAGTATTGCAAAAGTAAATAAATGGTCTATTTTAAAAACAGAGGTGGACCAGGAAACGTTGTGCTGTTCCAGTTATGATGCAGGAATGAAGAATAACTCAACACACTTAAAACCAGTGTGAAGTTATTTAAATGATAAAGCAGCAATTCACACATTGAAGTTTTTGAGATGGTGGTGGTGCAGAATGAGCTTAACTGCACTCAAATCAATGTTTGACAGATTCTACCTAACAAGGTCACTTACACACAAGAAACAGAAATGTTTACAGATCATGTTAATCCTCCCAGTTCAAGGACCCAGTATGAAATGTCCCTGATGTTCATAGTGTTCTATAATTATGAGAGAAATACTGAAAAATTCTTATATTGGCTACTTAATAATTGACCACTTATAACTGAGACAGCACATCAGGTTACACAGACCACTAGAGTTTGATGAATTATGACAAATTTAAACTTTAGAAAGTTCTAAAGTTTAAATCTGCCAAGCAACAGTTAAAAATAAGTTTAAAATCAGGCAAAACCTGTGACCTTTCCAGGTCAGAAGTATGGGGCATGAAAATTAAGGTGAAGAGTACGACGAAGAAAACACTGTGCAACACAGGCCCACAGCCTTAACTTCTTGTATCTTTTCCAAGCACTTTGTATGCAAATATGTGTTTTGACGTTACATACAGAATCTGTTACAGGAGTCACTTACATCAAGCTATGAACTGTATGGTTCATTTCCTATTAAAAGGGGCTTTAAAAAGAGAAGTGATTTTATATCAAGTTATGCAATTATTTGATAGACCATCCCAAATGGTTAAAATACAGTTTACTATTCAGACTCAGGAGGCTTATGAGGTCTCAGCAGTTAAAACCAGTGCCAAAATACTGATCCTAAACAGTGACCATCAAAAAGCATTCTCTCTATTCTTTAATTAAACATTATAAATGAAAAAGGTCTGAAATGAAATATGCAAAACTTAACATTTTAAACAATTCAAAATAAGATCAACAGTATGTGCAGCAATCTACAACGAACAGGGTGACAGAAAACAGTATGTGTTCAGAAGAATGCGCTACCGGTTTATATGGAAGAGAAAGCTTCCCCTCTCCCCTCCAAAAATACGTACCTGCTGAATGTGTCTACTAGCTCGTTTCTGAGGTTGGTAGATAATCCACGAGTACAGGACTGGATCAACATTAATTGCTAATCCTTGTACACTGGACAAGAGTACTGCACCTAGACACCACAGAAATGAAAAGAAAATGTAAACTATCAATCTCCATGTACGTATTCACTTTTCTTGCACACAAATCATCTCCAATGAAGACTTGTGTTTGGATTTGGACACAAACATATTTATTTTAAATTCCAGTCGAGAGTAATAATTACAACATAAACTTCAATAACTTCTTGAAAGTGAGAAACTTGCCAGCACTGCCAGTGTTACGGACACATACACAAACACAGAGAACTGCATTTTAATTCTGCTTATTACAATTTTTTGCCAAGAAAAATGCTTTTTTTTTCCCCACGAAGTTGTATGTGTAACTGAATACACACAACACATTTGCTCTGATTCTCAGCCAACAATAACATTATGCAAGAAATGAGTCAACGAGACCCTTGACAGAAAGAGAAGAATATAATGAATGACTGGCCCCAACCTCAATAAAGAAAAACTTAGCCTAGGACAGTGGCTTCTTTTAATAAAGACAGGTCTACTACAGGTTAGTTTTCACCCAAAGCTGCTCAGGACAACATTTTTCATATAAATGTGGTCATGAGTGTTCTTTAGTGGACTAGTTAGGTAAAATAAAGCAAATTTTTGAACTCTGCTGAAGTTGGCAGTCTTGGTACTGAGAGCTCGTAGGATTTTATCCTAAGCTTTACAATATATCTTATTTTCTTTAAATCTCACTTTTGAAGTTCTAGGATTACAAGATAGAGCTACTATGTCTTCATTTCTTAAAAGTAAACTTCTAATTTTCTTAAGCTTGTGAAAAAAAACTTACATGGGAAACATTAAGGCTCAACGTAGGAGAAGAGCTATACTCAGTATCCAGAAATCTCAGCATATACTTCAGGCCAAGCACACTAAACCCCAATTTATGAAGCACCATCTTCATTGAACCTGCATTAAAAATCTGATGGTATATTACAGGAGGCTTTTGTTTTAATAGTACAGATAAAGTATCTATTGCAGCAGAACTTAATTACAGAACTGTAACATTCAGAAGCAAATGGATCAATATACAGCAAAGATATCAATTATATTGAAAGCGTGGCAAGTGATAATAGGCAGTTATCTTTTCAGACAAGAATTGCAGTTTTACAACAAATATATGAAACAATGAAATAAATAACGAAATAAACTCAAAACAGGGCAGTCCCAGCACCAAGTTCTAGAGAATTACAGTAGTTCTATATTTGAAAGAATCATAGTTCCCAAAGCAATAGATACTATATTTACTCTGTAGTATACAATACAATTATGCAGCAATCTGAATTTAATAATAAATTCAAATAAATTCAGAAAGCTTGTCACACAATTCAATGCACTTTCCAAAAACCAGCAAAAATATGCCTCTAACCATATAACAGTGAAGGGGGAAAATGGGGGGGGGGGGGGGGGGTGGGGGGGTGGAGATAAGTTACGAGTTCATTGTATATAACAAAATTTTAAAACCAGCAGAATTCCAAACGGCAGAAGACCCACCAACCTGGGGCAACGCAAGCAAAGCCTGGTGAGTACAACGGGAAAATGGCAGTCAAGAAATACACACAGATAAATCATCTGCTAGCACAGGCTTGGAGTTGGAACACACACTGTGAGGAACTCCTATACACAGACTAGTCTATGGGATCTGATGGTTTTAAATGTCAGTAATAAACTTTAGAAATAAATCTGCAGTGTAAGGCGAAGCTGATGTCAAGCAGAAAGTAAAGGGGTAATGGGCAAGTAAGAAGAACAGTGAATATGCCTTGCGGCAGGATCTGGAGGAGACTAGAAAACAGAAGCAGAAGGTAAGAGAGGATTGATAAAGTATATGCTACAATCATTAGCTTTTATAAGAGACATGGATGCCAAAATAAGAGAACCCCACATCTTTAAGAGATACCGCCTGTTGTCAGCAATATTTAAGGAAAGGTTTAACGCATATGTGATATGACAAGTGGGAGTCAGAGACCTCCCAAAGAGTCAGGAATAAAGTCAGACTACAGGCAAAGTCAACGCAAAACCCCACATTTATAACAGGCTCCCGAAAAGAACTATAACAAAAAAATCAGCTAAAACTAAGTTCAAGACAATTAAGTCATGCTTTGAAAGGAAACTATCTTTTCACTTAAACAAAGTCACACTATCACAATCCCAAAAAACTCTAAAGTAAGGTAGAACAGAGAGTGAAATAGTTTATTTTTCCAGTTGTCTTTTCTCATTGACAGTTTGTGTCAGGGAGGAAAAAAACAAACGAACAAACAAACTAATCCCAGTACCAGTAGTCAGATAAGCACTACATTATTTGACCTTCAATTTAATGTCCGGTAACTTTGGCCTCCTACCAAGCCAATTCTCTCACACCGAACTACTGCAATTTACTGCCGTATTTGGTACTCGGACACTGTATTCAAAGTGTCGTTTAAACACCTAAGTAAAGTTGTTTTCCATGTAACAGCTTTCTTCAAAATAAATAACTAGTCAAAGCAAAGTTTCTCATATTTGCTCCTTCTCTCATTGCATCCCGCCCCCCTAAAAAACCCTCTTAAACTTGTGTTTTCATGCCAAGAAATAAGAATCCCCCCTGGTTTTCAAGGAAGAGCTCACTGATGTGAGGACCAAGCTGTAAGTCGGTGACAGACTGCTTAAACATCCAAGAAGAAAAATTAATTCCTATTTTGTCTCTATAAAAATGCAACCATCGAGTTTCCTGGATTCATGAAGAGTCTGGTGAACTTTCTTTTCTCCTCTCCCCTTTTCTCCTTTCAATTAAATTTAGATTTCAGAAAAAACAGACCTTAGTCCCACACCATAACAGGTTTCCTTTCCAGGCCCAGTTCTTGCCAGTTACCTGTTACATCTCTCTAGGAAAAGATTTGAAAAGTAAGAATCGAACCCAACACCACGCGATCTTTGCATGTTTGAGAAATTGCTGAAAGTCATGGTGTCATGTGCCAAGCACAGTTTGGGCAAATAATTGCTTTCCTCCCCAACGTTCTTCTCTCTCCTGAAGGAAGGAAGCAAGGGCAGGCTGCAGGCGAGAGGCAGCAGAGCACAGCTGTGCTTGGCGCTCTCATCCTGCAGACAAGCTTCGTGACAAGCTTCCTTGGACGAGGACAGCTGCAGCAACAGCGCTTGTTTTCCCCAGGGACCAAGGGGCGCAGAGAGGATAACCTGGGGCCTCCTGTGCTTGGGTTGGCTCTGCCGCCACCTCCTCCCAACTTGAGCGCTGAGCAAAGGCTGCTGGAGAAGCAGGGAGGAGAGGGGTCACTAGTGTGGGGCTCCAGCCCTACCTGCTCCTTCAAAAGGAAACTCAAGCATGTAAGTGGGACAGAAAGTCAATACGGTACACTTCTGGTGAGCAGAAGAGGACACCTGGGGGATGCAGCTGCAAAGAAGAAACCAAAGGTAAAGGCAGGATCAGGGAAATGGGGCAGAGGCGAGCAGCAGAGTGGTGGTGCTGAGGGATGCTCAGCAGTGATGAAAGAAGGAGAAAAGTCTTCAAATATCACAGACACAGAAGATATCCAAACACATCTATATTGCCATTTCCAGTAAAAACTTTCAGTAATGCATTTTAGATATTCCTCTATAAAATTAACTGAAAAATCTCTACAGGAAACTGAAGTTATAGTTAATGTACACTTTCTATTGGGGAGAGATGACAAATATGAACAAAGGGAATGATCTACAATAAAAACTAATTCTGACAAGTTTATTTTTAATAACTAAAGTAACTATAGAAAGCTTTATACCATCTTGCTATATAAACTGCACCATGAATTATTTTAGCATTGAGCTCAACTCCTAGATGTCTCAGGACACATGAATGATAAGCAGGTGCTGATACAGGTTGAGTTAGCATCAATCATTTAGTATCCAATTATTTTAAAGGAAAACAGAATTTCTTTTGACTTATTATCTTACTGTTATGAAGGGCATACTATAAAAATGCAGATTTGCATATTACACCCAAATGAAAAGTTCTTTTTTTATAGAAGCACATAGGTAATTAGTTCTTTCTGCTAGTTGACTCAGAACAGATGCACTGTAAATCACTAAATGTGAAAATATCTCGCTCTGTTTAATTTTAGCCTGGGAGTCAACTAAAGGAAAAAGAGTGCTCTTTACTGCTCTGCTTACTTCCAAAATATCTCGTTTACCCACATTCCATAGCTATCCTATGGCACAGTGGCCATTTTCAGTCACATCCCAAGCCAAAGAATGAGAGCTGAAGTAGGAGTTAGAGGTTGCAGTCACACAGCATAAAAACTAAACATGCAACCTTTTTGTCCACTTTGGAATATCAACAGCAAGCCAATATGATTGTCTGTCAAAATAATCAGCTTATCTAAGAGAGGGTCCTGCATTTGACCCTGAATTGCCAAGTGAGACAAGGAAAACAGATATTTCAAGCTACGTCAAAGTATATATGATTGTGAAAAATTATTTTCACATTATATCAGCTACAATAATTTAATAAATTTTGTCTAACTACTGAAATATATGTCTGCGTGTCTCCCTATTCAAGGTTGTCTTGAATGATTACAGACAGCCTTTTATGTAAACATTATCCCAATTTTATCTTGGAGAAAATTTTCCAAGTCTAATGTACTTTCATAGAGCTTTTCGTTCGTGAAGTCCTTAAAATAACTCTAAGATCAGTTAGTTTAGTTGCTTAGACCAATATTAGAATATTTCATTAAAACAGAAGTAGTGGGGTAACATTTTCCCACGAACTACGGCACTTTACTCTGCAATATCAAACACAGCTCCTTCAAATAATAGTTATTCTCCGCTCAAGTATACACACATTACAATATTTTAACATCATTCTTTTTTTTTTTTTTAAAAAAAGCTTTTGATCTTGGAAAACATTCAGCAAGAGTGTACTTCTGCTACTATAACAACCTTGTAACTCTCCTACTGAGGTTTATAGCAGAGAAAGCATTAAGTGCTGAAACAAAAGAGGTCAGCATCATCAACTTTATTTCAGAAATAGAGAAAGTGAGGCAGAGAAATGAAGTTATTATATCTCACAGCAAGACAGCAGGACCCAGGGATAGAATTCAGATGTTAAAGTTACGTGCCACAGCTAAGTACCTATTGTAACTAGTAGCAAAAATAAATGTAGGGGTATGACTTGTGTTAATCGTAACTCTAAATCACATGGGCCTAATTTCAGCTGAACATTCTGATAAGCCATTGTAAGGCTTAAAGAAAAAAACCTCCTATCTCCATCAACTTACATACCCAAACACTCACAAATGCTGAATTATGGAATTATAACATAGAATATAGTCAAAGATGTAACATAATGAGGCAAACCACAAAACCCACTGAATACATTGGTTAACATGGAGAGCTGTATGTCAGGCATCATTTTTCTAAAGTACAAGAAGCCACATTTCCGCAAATCAATCTGAGGAGAATAACCCTCAGTTATTTCATATAATATCTGCTCTTCGCTGTTAAGAATGTAATTGAGTCCATTTAGTATTTTGTCTTTCTTACTGAGGAAAAACATTATGTTATGCTGAGATTGAAGCTTTCCCAAAAATGCTAGAATATTCATATTTAACTTGTTTGCTATATGGTTTTTTTTTAAAAAAGTATCTTGAAAGGCTGCTTTGTTTTCCAAAATGCATTTGAGCAAAACTTTCTTTTCCTTTGGAGAATATGGTGATGTGGGTTCACAGAAACAGTTATACAAGCAATAGCAATCAAGAAAATAGGAAATGTGTAGGCAGCTGTAGCATACAGAAACGTCGGCTTTATTTGGATGATTACTGAATCATCGCTATGAAACACAACAACAATATATATTCCTATGCTGAGCTGCATAGCGCTCTTAATTTCCAGTTTTTTAACGCAAGAGTGTCTCATTCGGGTATCATTCCTTATGTTCACTTTTAGGTTCTGTTTATATATTTAACCATCACAGTTACTATTCTGTAAATATAAGGAGAATGAGGAGCTCTAAGTTCAATTGACAGAAAGGACTATACGGATAGAACGTAAGGATATATTATAATGACTTCGCAACCATATTGATAGTGAATGAATAAAATTACATGAACATTTCAGAACACTTGGTTTGTTTTATTTATCAAAAAAAAAAAAAAAAGGGTGGGTGGGTGGGGTGAGGAGGAGAAATATAACATTCAAGTTGCCCAGAGTTACGTTTTCCACTCAGAAAATGCAGGGTAGCCCGAACGGACACTAAGAGAAGGTTGTTAGCAGAGACAGTGCTATGCAAGCAGGCATTCAGAAACCCGGTAGTGCTTACAACTAGCCACTTCAGTTTACAAAAGTATCTATCAAAGTCTGGTTTCTTCGTCTTTTTTTCTCCCCAAAGTTGTAAATCTGATCATCAATCTGAGTCTAAGTCCCTAGGCTGTGTTTATTATGAAACTTGATGGATAAGATCTGCTCTGCTATCATGGCGATACTTTCACCCTCAAAAGAGTTGGCTCTCAGGCTACCAACAGTTCTGCCTCTGTATCGGATATCACCACAATTATACGTATAACAAAGATTACTTAGACCTCTAACTAATGCCCTAAACTACATTAGCTTGATCATACCTGACCAGGTTTTCAAAATGCTAACAAAGTTTTGAGAATTTTAGCTTGTTTAGCCTTGCAGCGAAAGAACTCAAATACATGCTGTACTGTCAAGGCTGTTCCTTTTCATTTTCTGTATGGAGCCAGTACAACTTGCAGCTCCTCACCCTTACGGATCAAGAGGAGACTGAACATTCAAATAAAGTAAAAAGTTGTTTGGTGCTCTGAAGAAACTATGAAGCAATTTTCCTAATTTTTTTGTTTGCTTTACTTGGCTGAGACCTCCTTGCTCCTATTTTAAAGGCTGTGGTGGCTATTTTTCAGACTACAAGGGCTTTAAATCTCACTTGTAAAATGCAGTAATTTCATGGAACGGCTTTCTGATGAACTACTGGAAATAGACATCTTCTCAAGCCGACTAGAAATAAAATGTTTCTATGGATTTTTTTTTTTTTTAACAAGAATTTTGCTGACTCCTGTGTTTAATGGACTGAGATTAAAAATGAGAGAAGCAGGGCAGCAAACCCTTTCTTCCATTTGAGCTCAGGAGTCTGAAACAAAAATGTGAGCAGGTTTAATTATAAAATAAGAAATACTATGGCTCAAACCAAGTGTTCTCCTAAGGAATCAACAAGCATAAGGACAAAACAGATGTAGTTCAGATTTAATTCCAGTCTACTGCAATTCCCTACACAAATTCCACCAGGTGTTTCATCAAAGGCTTTTAAAGAAACTACGTTACCTGTAAGGGATAAGAGAGGAATTCAAACAGATACGTAATTTGAGATTGGATAAATTATTTAGAAGAAAATATACAGTGATAGGAAACCATGCTAATTTTCACCACGGAAGAAGGCAGAGCCCTGCAGGGACCTGCACTGCCCAAGACTTTCCGGGAGATTAATTTCTAGTGGTGGCCAGCTCTGCTGAGCTATCAAGAGTAACCTAAAACAGGGCAGACTGCAGAACTCCCAAAGTATCCCATCTGCTTTAATACAGATAAACATATATTTCCTAATGGTATCGCTGCCCCACATCCTAACTTTACATGTAAAATGACACCTGAGCTGACTGCTTTGACTCAGAAAACAAAGATTTCGGTTTGTTCTAGAAAAGTGTTAGCTCAATGTTCAATAGGAAGGAAGGAACAGGCAATAAAACAGAAAATACCATCTTTGTGGACTGCATAAAATCCATTGTGTACACAGATATTGGGAACACTTCATACAGCTCTGGTCAGTCAAAAGGGTCAGTTTTAGGCATTCAAACCTGGAAACTTCTGTTTCACAATACCATTCATTGAGTATGTATACTCCCTGACTCACTCTATGCTCCATGCCAAAAGCATTATACATTCTACAAATCCCAGAGCAGAGAGTACAGAAACAAAAATGTATACACATGTGTATCTTGAATTTCGCTTACTAGTTAAGTAATTTTCATTTTTAAATGATGGCCTATTTACTATAGTCAGCTCCAAAGCAAACGGGTTTTGAACGACTCCAGGTCCAAACCACCTGGTTGTGGACCTCAGAGGCTTAGACAAATGCAACAACAGAACGTCTTTTCCAAATGCAATATTATTTGTAGATTTTTATGATTGCATTGTTCTTGGTAAGAGTATGTACAAAACTGCATCAGTACCACTAGTAGCTGCACTTTACATACTATTTACACAGACATTAATTGATGAAGATACCAGAGTCTTCAGATACGCAAAAAATGAGTTCTAATCACTGTAGACAAACCTGCCACACAGTTTGATTAAAAAACCCCTCCAAATTCCACACATAAAGTTCTGCACAGAGAGCTTCAGCTAAAGGCCAAAGAACCATGGAGAGGGAAGCCACTGAGAAAACACATCAGTGGACAAAGACCTCTTGCAAGTGAGTGAGGGAAATAATGTTCTGACAGAGTGATTGCTGAGTAAAATCTTGCAGCTGCTTACGGAGGAGCTTTCTCCAAAAACTTCTACCTGTGCATGGGTATTCTTAACCCTCTAAGGGAATGCTGGATATCAGGAAGTCTGTTTTCTTGGAAAGGGAAAGTCTCAAGGTGCCTATTTTACTAAAGGAACTTTTTATTCCTTGCATAACAGGACTGCAAGAACAGTGAGAATCAAACAACTCTGCACCAGCCAGATAGCAGAACGAAACTGAATCTACAGCATCCTGACGGACAAATGACTAATCTTCAAGATCTATAAGACAGCCTGAAAGTTCCTGCTGAGATCTTGCATAACATCAGGTTAAGGACCATAGCTGACTTGGATAAGCAACCTATCATGTGATCTTTCCTGCTGTAAATGCGGATGTTTTCAGTAAGGGATAGACAAGGCTGAAAACCAATATAACCTATTGTGACATCGTTTAGTCCAAGGCTGACTGGGGTGCAGACTTCAAGGGTTTTAGGTGAATAGCTCATACAGAGCAAGAAAACACCAGAGAAACTGAGAGCAAAATTCTCAAAGCTATCTTAAATAGGCTGGGTTTGAAAGAACCATTCCTAGAATTGTGGAGCACCTGTCAAGTCAGAGATATGGCAGGAAGGCATCAGAAAAGCAGTGCAGACTTACCTTCGTTATTAAAGGTCAGACTTCCTCTTTGCTTCATAACAGGCATATATACTGGGTAATTCTCAGCACAGAAAAACAGCCAGGGAGATGATGTTAGAATTATCGATATCTCATTCAGCTTAAAAAAGCAGAAATTACTTGCCATCTGCTCCAAGCCTCTGAAATCATGGGAAATAGATCTTTGCTAGAATACTTGATTTTACTCATGTCCTAGCAGGGAAGAGAGGACCACATGACATCACCTCTCAATATGGAGAATAGTATCATTCATGATCCAAATGTATTACCCTTAACTACGCCATCAGAATGCCTAATAACCTCTCTTCTATAAAAAACAGCTGAGTGAAGCTTTACTACATTCAGTTTACAAACCCTGATTTCTATGATCTGCAGGCATTTAACCGTGCATCTCAATATACATAAGCACACTGATACCTGGATTGTATCCTCCCTTCTCTATGACTGGACTGGTAAAGTACTACCACACCTTTTCCTCTATTAATGCACAACATTACAGGAAGAATGTGAACTAATGATATAGGTAAAATGAGCAATGCCTTAATATATCTCCTTCTAAGTGATTTTCAATACAATCTCCAGTTTGTTACCTTTATAACATGGGTTTTAAATTAAACCCAGCAAATGCGCTGAAAACTGCCAAGAAGTTTAACGCAGTTCAACTTCTGTATTTATAAACAGCTCACTATCATCTGCTAAAATGTTATTTTGCAGTTGCGTACAGCAGTATTCCTCTGAGAATTGCAACAGGACTCTTCCCCTACGGCAACAGAGCACCAAAGCAGCTATTTGCATTCCTTCTTCACCAGTTGAACATTTGTAGTGTTGTGACTATGGATACCAACTGGTTTGCACTTTAAGTTATAAAACTGAAATCTTTTCATCAGTAGATGCCTCATGTGCCTTCTCTTAAAAGTAATTTGAACAATATACAGTTGTGGTTTCTGTTTCCTTTTTTCTTAAACATTACAGCTTCTCAGAGGCAATAGGAAACACACACAAGATATCATATAATTTCTTACGTGCTCAATTAAAAGAATATACCCACAGACAGAGAAGTGGAAGAATAAGAAAATAATTTAAGAAGGCAAGCAAGCTTTAGAGTAGAAATTCCACATAAGGTTATGCTTTTCTATAGCAGAAATGTAAGTAGATAAAGAATGGAGAACAATGTACCTTCTAAATAGAAAATCCTAATTAGTTCATATATTCATTTATATTGCTTAAGACAACTTCATGCTCTACACCAGTGATTCGAAATTGCCATAATAAAATATGCAATAATAGCATATGAGTTGCCAAACATTAAGCCAGAATAAAAATAGCCACAGCATGTTACACTATCAAAGTTATGACGCTACAAGATAGGTAGTTACACATGCACTTCTAGCATAAATTTTTTCTAGTTTTGTTTTGTTTTTTTCAAATATGTGCACTCCAACAGAAACATGATACAGAGGATTCAAGTTGAAAGCAAATGTATTTTTTTAAAAAAAACCCCAAACACAAACCAACAGCTTTGTAAATATGAAATTTGTACTGCTTCATTACTTAGTGGAAAAGAAATACAGATTTAGATACTATAAACATAAAACGGGCAGGACAGTCAGTCCTGGTCCTTTTTGCAGCTGATGTCTGCAGAGGCAATAATTTCGAAAAGGTCCTGTGTATGTGAACGACAGTACAGACACACACACAAAAAAACCCACTTCATTGAATCTGTGCTCAATAAACCCAAAAAAGGGAAAATTACATTTTAAAGGTAAAATTAATAATATCTTATTAACTCCAAATTAGAATGAAATTCCACAAGTCCATTAAAGATAATTTTATTTTGAGCTTTACAGTACCATTTTGGTAGACTTACACCTGTCATACAAAACCAAAAAGCCTTTCTCAACTTACGAAACCTACATATAAGAAAGGAGGGAGAACAGATCAGCATTTCCACATATACTGAAATGGTTGTACCAAGATAGAAACAGGCACAGACTAACTGACATCTCAAATGTGGAAATAACTCTTCACACCTAGAGGAGTGAAGGCAGCTTCAGGATGTCTTGGGAATGCACTGTAGTTTCAAGAGATTCTAGAAAGATTTCAAATTAACTACAGTACATATTGGAGGATTTTTTCAAGTGTCCTGGTTTGAGTTAGAACAGAACTCATTCTGTTCAGTGATTTCACTTTCCAGCTCAGTCTCTTCTAAGTCACGGCACTTTCTGAAGTTAACGGGATGTTGTTGCAGACAGTGTCTGCTCCCAGCAGTGATAACGCTGGATGTTCACAGTTACTGCCAGGGACTGGTGTGCAGAAAGGCTCTGGCTGATACTGGCTCCTGTGCAGACCAAGGTCTCTGCTCAATCCTGTGTGCCACGGTGGGGGTGCAGTAAGGTAGAGGCTGCACCTGTGGGGAGGAGCGGACAGGACAGGTGACCCTACACTGCCCAACAAGGTGTTCCATCCCATAGACGTCATATTGGGTATAAAGCTGAGGGATCACAAGGGTCAATCTCTCTTCTTCAATGGCTGGTGTCTGAGGAGGACTCTTGTCCATTTTGCCTTCAATCCCAATCTGTGCATTTTTGAATCCAGTTCCAGAAACCAGCCCCTGAAGCCGATTCCCATCTGAGTTCAGTCTGGGACTCGCCCAGCATCTACCCACTGCATCAGTGGTGACAGTGATGTAATTGCCGTGTGTGTGTAGGGGCAGGGAGAGGGGGTTTGGTTCAATATTGGCTTTGTATATATTTGTATATATTTCATTTTATTGTTATTGTTTTCATTAAAGCAGATTTAGTTTTCTTATCCAATTCATAAGTCTCTCCTCCTTATTCCCTTTGGGAATGGAGAGGGGTTAATAGAGAGCATCTATCATTTATCTAGTGGCTGGCCCAGCCCTAACTCATAACATCAAGACACACTGTGTACTACTAACTAAAAAATTCCCACACAGTTTAAGTACCAAGGACAAACATCCTGTTGATGTGCATTTTGAAATTGCCTAAAATTCTGATTAAATTTACATATAATCATATTGAATACATATAGTGCAATGTGGATTCCTTGCCTGAAGTTTTGTCTGTAACTTGTCTTACTTTTATCTGGGATGCTAGTAAAAATTCAGCAGAATAAATAGCTTTCCTTTGTTTATTCTTCTTGTAAACGAACACAAAATCTAGAAATAAACAATTATTCTATTGGTCACACAGTCATCTCTACGTGAAAAGTAAAATTGTACCTTTACTGGTATCGATTTTATCCCCTTCTAGAATGGATTCATGTGGTTACAAAGAGGAATTGATATGATGGTCCTCTAATTGTTTGGCAGTTTCCTAAACTAGCATTTATGCTACTAGAAATTTACAGTAATTCAGACTCTATAGACAATGGTGACAGTCACTATCAATGTTACAGATACAGATTGAAGGAAATCTTAGCTGGGCAAGTTCTTTCACCAATATGAAGCAACTAATGTTAAAAATGCCAGAAAAGAATGGATCTGACACAAAGCACCAACTTGGATGATACTGGAGGAGACTGTTCATCATCCTGCCTTTATTACTGAGGGGAATTTTGACTATTTTAAAGACTGACATAATCTTCCAATTGTAGAGATAAATGTTCCCAGGCAAATTTAACAAAAATTCTGAATTATTGAAATAACTTTTCTCAATAATATAATGACTGTTACCATGATCACCAATAAACAAATAATAAAAACATGTCTTTACAGGTCATATAGAGGGCATAAAATCAAAGAATTAAGTTAAAGATGATGTTTAAATCCTCAAGGCACAGTACAGTATAAATTTATGAAAGTATTATTAAAAAAAAAAAAAATCAATAAAAGATAGTATTCAGAATAGCCTTAAAGATACCCAGATTGCCAAACTGTTATAAAAGTTGCTTATTCTTCTCCCTGAAACAAAGCTGTGAGCCTCCCAATGCAGCAAGCAGAAAAAGTACCTGTTCGCCTTTTCACGTAAGAAATTAATGCACAGAACTACAAACAAAGCCAAAGTTTGTGCACTTCAGTTCTACTACCTGCGGTGAACAAGGAGATG
Source organism: Bucorvus abyssinicus (assembly GCA_009769605.1). Taxonomy (NCBI): domain Eukaryota; kingdom Metazoa; phylum Chordata; class Aves; order Bucerotiformes; family Bucorvidae; genus Bucorvus; species Bucorvus abyssinicus. The sequence goes on along the minus strand of CM020033.1, from coordinate 12,708,890 downwards.
GTTATTTAATGTTTACTAGTTGTTTCAATATTGCTGCATCATTTAGTTGATGTAGAACTAAGATGTTCTCAATAACAGTATGTTTGTAAACTTTAGAAGTACAATTGAGGTCAGCTGTTAAGATAAATTACTCTAAAGATTCCTACGAGCTAGACGTGATGAATCCACAAAACTAATATATACATTTCATACAGTAAACTCATTTTCCTTTAGACTGAAATACATATTCTCGAATGGTGTCAAGACTGACAATCAGTATCTTCTCACTCATGGGGATTTAGACAAGAACTTCTTAGGTACAGGCTTGCTAAATCTCCTAACTAACATTTCTGAGTTATACTACTATTTCTGTATTAGATTAACTACATGTAATATACGTTAAAGTATTAGTTATACTATTATGTAAACATACCTATTTTCAAATCCTTTTTAACCCCTTCCATCACTGCTAAACTTTTTAAAAAACTGGAAACAAGGTAAAATTTAATTATTTATATACATTTTGATTAATAAATCCAGACCGTTGTTTAGTTCAGTCAGTGTTTTAAATCACTTCCTAGCTAAACTGAAAGCAGAAATTTTACTTTCACTTTAGGGCTTGAGTGAATTGTTCTCTTCATTAAAATTATCAATAACTGTCCCATTGGCTAATATTTACAAAAATTTCTATTTATTATTATTCCTAGTTACTATTATTATTAAGCACATAAACTTCTCCAGTATGGGCACCAGAAAATCACAGGTAAGATAAAACTGCATCTCATAACTAGTAGAAGTGCAGAAAGCTGGTCACACATTTAGACCACAGTGGGAGTTTTTAAATACGTTGCCTTGAAAAACTAACTTTTAAGTGAAACCAGCTTTCACATTTTCACAATGTTTTCTGAGAGAAATGTTACAAATAAACAGAAACATGTAGCCTTTAGGATTATTTTGGCAGTAAGCTGAACACTGCAGCTTTATGATTTTACAAACCTCATTTAAGATTTTTAGCAAAATAAAGTGTTAAGTAAACTGTGCAAAACATCTGCATGAGCATTATAAGAACACTCAGTTTATTTACAAAGGAAACATCCCCACAGATGGCTAACAATATATCATGATGTCTTCAGAATACTCAATTTCTGAGCAGATCTTTTGGGGATGTGCTCCAAAAGAGTGGTATGCGCTCTCGCGTCATATTTTACAGATCAGCAAAAACTGCACCAGCTACAAACTATTTAGATCACATGTTAGTGCACATGTCAGCCTATTAAAATTATAAGAAAAAATAAATCCAATCAGGTAAAAACGGTAAGAAAATAACTGAAGAGTGTTCTAAGCAATCAAACATTAACAGGAACGTTTTCTTATAACCATGCAATTTTAAATTTTCTGTCTGACACCATGTGTTGCAGGTCCTACACGGTCCCTACCACGCCACCACAGCACTCGATAAACCAGCTGTTTGCTAACCCAGGTATCTCAGAGCTTCACCTCTAACGCTGGGGCTGGAGAAGTGTCTGTTCTAAAACTGAGAGATGAACATAACAGCAAGTGTACTGTGTAATTTCTCTACCTGTAAGAGGGAAAAAGCTAGAGGATTTTACCTCAGCTTCATTTTCTTGATATTAAGGGAAAATATTCTGACCAGTTGCTTCTTCCCCAGCTCAATAACCTCATAGTCCTTTATTACAATTATAACTCTGCGTGTAGAAACCCAGATTTCTGGAATAAAATGCAGATGTTTATGAAGTCTTGTGCCTGTTTATAGTTTTATGTTTTGTGATACTAAGTGGATACTTGGCTCTTGGGTTGGTTTTTTTTCTCTTGGGGGGGTGGGGTGGTGGTTAACGAAAGAAGCAGTACCATCTATGCTGTGCTTCAGTTGCTTCCCATTCCTTACCGCATTACTCATTGTACATGGAATAAACTTTATCTGCTTTGTTACTATTGAGGCGTAGCTGTTTTCTCCCTTTGTGTAAGCTTATACCAAGGCCGATAGTCACTAAAATCACACACATTTTCTCTAAATATTCATCTATGCTAAGCTATCTCCTAAGTGACAAAGTAGATGCTGAACAGTGTCCACTGAAGAGCTTGACAGATAGTTCAGAATACCTCTGTTTACTTCGCTGTTTTCAGTCCAAGGCAAAAGCAGATGAAGAGTTAATACTGGAAGTTTTTAATCTCATGTTCTTATTTTACAGATATACATAAAGACAAGAATCTTTGTCTTTACTTAAAATCCAGAGAATTTGCCAGAAAATAATTCATGTAGTTGATAGCTAGGAATATCTAAGTTGGTTTTGCACAGTAACTAACTTGAGTACCTCTTCAATTTAAGGCAAATAACTTCTATTCAGATCAATCCGGTTGTGTTTGTGGTGTGCCTTGGAGAAAAGAACAGGGAGGCTCAGAAAAGCAGTCTGACATCATTACAGACACTGAAAAAACATTATTTAATCAAATCTGCTCCAATTTCTTGCACCCTCAGTCGGAAAGCTCCTGCATGGACTGCTATACAAATAGCAAGGCACACTGAGTAAGCAAGCACCTTATTGTGCTGCTTGTACTACTTACTGGGTATGAGAGCTTGTTTATATTACTGTTTGCATCTGTCAAGTCTCCTAAGACCTGATAGCACCCTAAGTTATTTCAACAAATGCAACCGTCCCTAGTAGCCTTTACATATTCTCTGTAACTCAGATGATTATATGCTGAATTCTACATTAATCCCTTTCAGACAACCACGCAAGTCAGGACATCTTCCTGCAAAGCAGCAAATCTGTATCACAAGCTGCATTGATTTTATTTCAACAATTTGCAGTGTGTTTACAAATCTACGAAATATTATTTAACAGCCTAAAGGACTTCTATTTTTTACTAATGATTGTCTATTTCTCCTTGTTTGTCAATACATTCAGCTACACAGGAGCAGGATAGAAATTTCAATGGATGTTTAATGGATGTTTTTTATTAAAACAGGCTAAAACTGAATTTTATTAAAACTTCCAGCCACCAAGAAAGAGATGTTCCATATTTTAAATAATTCTAATAATGATTAAAAAGAAATACTATGATACTTGTAATCCAATCACAGTAGCATAATAAGAGTGATGGAAAACAACTACAAAAGTAGTATTTAAATGTAAATGAAACTCAGTTGTGAGAAATATATTTAGCAAATGTATCCAGCATCAAAAGATGCTGGAGATCAAAATTTAAGGTAAACTTGGATGGCAACATTAACCCTACTTAAACTTTGACTTTTACATATCTGTCCTTTGTCACATATTAATAGGCTACAATCAGATCAGATATTCTTTACATGATAATGTATGAAAGTTACAAGTTTCCTGCCCCCAGAAGTATGGTATAGAGGAAATGCACCAATTAAAAACACTCTGTCTTAAATATCTATTTTGTGCCAGACAACAATTTAATGAATACTAAATTCTGCTTAAAAAATCAAGGCAAGAAAAGGGTTCTCATACATGAAGGATGAGCATTTTTAACATCAAAGAATGTACTGTACCCTTCTTTATGAGACATGACTTTTTCACTTAAGCGGAATAAAGCAAATTAATGAATGGATCATCTGTGGATCTGATCTGAATTTTTGTAGTTGTGCCTACACCTTATGCTCTTCAGCTGTTGTGGCTAGTGAGACATTGAAAAATTATAGTATTTTATAGATGAGGCTTTGAACATCACATATTTGATGTGCAGCACGTTTTATACTCTGAAACATTATTATTATAAGGAGAACACTATGGAGGTAATCCATGCAGTATTTGCGATTAAATAACCATTTACTGATAAAAATTCACAAATTAATTCAGTCTTGTATTATTCTACAGAATAATAAGCACTATCAATTTCTTCCTGACATCAGAAAACCAGTTAGCATTAATTCCTCTAATATACTCTAGTGATGGAGTTCTAATGGAAGAGATACCACTGTTACTGTAATACCTAGAAATGTTGAGATTTTTTTTTTTTTTTTTTTTTTTTTTTTTACAACTGAAGAGATATCATTCTATTTAAAACACTCCTCAAAAATTAAACACCGTGCTTATTGCCGTATTCACAGGACATGCAGACTGACTCCTGCAGCAGCAGCAAAAACTCCTGTCATGAGAGACCACCACATTCAGGAAAGGGTTGAGAATCCTCCATGGAGGCCACTTGGAAGAAGAAATACAAACAGCTTCCAGCACTCTCCAGCAGAACAAGCCCATCCTCCCAGATAGTCCAGCTTTGCCCTCAACTCACAAGCCCCCACCCCTCTCGGGGCACGCTGCCTGGCATGTACTAATTCTGCACACTCTTTCACCCTCAAGTACTGTCAGCAATCTCACGCTAGTGAATACATGACAGATATGCTGCTTATGGCAGATAACACTGAAACCAGCATTACCTCCAGATAGCTGGTTGAAGTAAAGCCACAAAAGTAAGTTTCTGTATGTATGTAAGGATTCTATATCATGTTAGATAACTCACTGGGAATAAGAAAAAGTCATTTAGTCTAACCACAAACTTCATGGTACTACAGCTTCAGTATAGCAGAAGTCAAAAAACAAAGCTCAGATGTACTGTAAAACATTACTACATAAAAGTTTACTATCCTATCACTATTGCCACATTCCAAAGCAACCTACAGTTCTGAGTATCTTTTAAGTATTTTCCATTAGGGCAAAACATTTCTCAGTATTCTCTAAGCCAAAGACTCAAACAGTCTTTTGTGAAGAACCTTTTCCTCATCATTCATTCATTATGATGTAAGCATATAGTGTAAAATAATAAATCAGATTAAAAATACCGAGAGAAGCTATAATTTGCCTTTAGTGAGATATTATTTTTCCACATGTAACTCAATTTTCATATTGTCCAATAGAAGCACTGAGTTGTCACACAGAATTGCATTGTTTTATTGATTACCAGGAAACTGTGGACCCTAAATGTCAGCCCATGATTTATACCTTAGGTGCCTGAAATAGAAATACATGAGTCAGGCTTCTATGGTAAGAAGGAAGGAACAGGGGTCAAAACAAAACAAAAACCAACACCAAGCCCCAGGAAATGCATCTTCTGTCATTTTCTTTTCCGATTGCTTATTGGATCAAAAAGGAAAAAAAGGCATTATCAGATAACAAGTTCTGAAAAAAATCCAGCTTCCTGTATAGTCATGGACTATCTCCCAGGCATAAACTAAGAGTATGGCCCCCTAAAGAGACCCAGCAGTGCCCTCTGGTGATCCAGGTCAAATTTAGCTGTGTTACATGGGCAGAAAAATGGACCAGTGCCCCTTACAGAAGCTCCAGATAAAGGAGGAAGATTCTGCCGCGTCTGTTGGGGAATTACAAAGGAGCTCATCCAATTTGCATACATTTGTACTGCTGTGTGAAAGCTCTGCTACAAAATTTACCTTGCTGGAATAAATAAAAGTTATATCTGCATTTAGGGACAAAAAGGCATCCATATGCCTTGTGTCCAAAACACCTCCTGCAAGTCCTTTGCTGACACTGAAGACGACAGTGGTAGGTAGAGCAGTTTTAGAGGATGGGACAACAAAAGAGGAGTTTGTTTTCTTGTTTGCTTGGGTGATTCCTGTTTTTTTTAAAGTTACGTAAAACATCACCACAAGAACATGGCAGACTAATATGATTTAAATCAACTAAGTGCAGCAGACTGGCATGATCTTTTGGTCCTTTAATAAGTCTGGGAGAAACAACAGAAAATGGTAGCATGGGAAGATCCAACAACGTCACTGCTCTCAGTGGAAATCCAGTATTCAAAAGCCACCCCAAGTATTTAACTGTGCATGGCAAGCTCTACTAGATTGGTTTCCCAAAAGAAAAGCTTAAAAATGTATTTTTAAGGCATAATTAATTTACATTCTTAATACAGTGATGCAATTACTTATGTTTTATATCTTCTAATCTCCAGAAACAGTTACTCTCACTGAGTTCTAAACTTTGTTCCATCCACTCTGTTATCCAACAGCTTCCTTTCATCTGCCTCATCTTCTTTTGCAATTCTCATGTATATTATTCCCAACACACCATCTGTATTCTCATCAGCATCTTTCCCTATTTCTTCAAATGTAACCCCAAGTACATTTAATGTTTTCACTTCTGACCCACTGGCATACCCCATACTCTTACACACACATTGTCAAACACCTACCCTTTTGGTTTTGTTTCTTAACTATGTTGAGTTTCCTGAACATGTAATACAGTTTATTTTTTTTAATGTACCATTTGCTTTTACAATGTGACAAATAATTTACTGTAATCTAATTTGAAACTCCATTTTGGAAACTGAAGTTTTATGACAATCGTTATATATAGGTCTCATACAGCAAATAATCATTATTATAAAGTTCCTACTAGGTCTGTATAATGTCTACTTGAAATTTAAACAGAAGTAAACAAGAAAGCAGATTTCCTGCCTTGCATACATTTTGATGCTGTAAACCAAACCTGAAAATAGCCTTTCAAACATATTCTTCAGTTGAACAGATTTAACTGGAATATAAATTAAAAGGAACCCAAATTCAGAAACAGGGAAAGTGAGCAAAACTTTAAGATGGTATTTTGTTCTTTTTCCATAAAATTTGTAAAAAAAAGTTATTTTGCAACAGGACAAGAAAATTCTACATACTTTGGATTCTCACTTCACAGAGATTAACTGGAATGGTACTGCAGAAGAATCAGTTAACTCAGACGCTGCGGATCTCAAGTTTTTTCTCTTAAGGAAAATAAGGCATAAGATGACGAGTGTGTCCTCAGCTTCACTTCAGCAGCTGTTCTTCCACTCCACTCTGCATTAGCTAATTTTTCTCTGTAGTCATTTTACTGCTATCTCCTGTGCAACTGGCTTTTGCGTCTGCCTTAAAAAAGGCACAGAGGAGCAGCAGGTCATTACCACTGAGCATGACTTTAATTCTTATCTGGGTCCACAGTAGGTTCAGAAGTAAACATTCTTTTAATCTAATTTCTTGCCTAAAATATGATTACCCCTGCTAATCCATATTATATCTCAATTATCAGTAGATAATTAGGGACACGGATAATATGTTGCTGAGCTACTGTTTCATTTTCCACAGTTCAAAAAAATGTTTCCATTCCTTTTCTGTTCATCACAGTAAAAAGCAGCATACACTGCAGCAAGTCAAGCACATGATTTGCTGATCTGTGCCACTTTCCAGCGCTGCCTGGAAGGCAAATTGCTAAAAATTCCAATGGAGAACGAACACTTTCGTTGCTAACAGATAATCACGCAGAGCTTGCTATCCTTACAATATGGGGACACTTGTAATTTCTTTTACCATTTTCTCTTTATGTTATTTTTGCGTAGTTTAATTCCAATATTGCAAATGAAAGCCTCATTCTTAAGATAAATCTGAAAAGTAAATGAGTTACCGAAAAGATAACTTACTAGTATTTACAAAGGTTTACTGTAGATATAAGTTGTTGTAAATGCCTACACATCCCCCATTCCTTCCCCTACAGACAATGAACAAACGCTATTGCCTATTTTCCAAAATAAATTCGCACTTGAGAGGCAAAATAATCCTTTTTCATTTGAAAAATTAGTTTTATCAAATTACATACAGGATGAACAGAAAATAAAGGTTTCCATACAGCTGCAGAGAACGAAAGATTTCCTAGATATCAAACAGGGGAAAAAATACTGCCATATGCAGCAAAATTTGTTGTTTGTTACCATTTTTAATGGTTTCAAAATGCAGAAGAAAGTCAAAAGGGTACTTTCAGCACAACAAAAGTCATTATCAACTATATTTAGTAGATTACAAATTGTTGTCATCCTGCACAGAACGAATTTAATGTTGCAAATGGTAATGTATATCAGAGCATTTAAAACAAACTGGAGTTAAGCAGCCATATAGTGTAAGTATAACACTGACTTTGTACTTGTAAACATCCTTTCCACACAGAGCCCTTTGGGACGGTCAAAGAATTTACTGAATGAGCTACTTGGAATAAATAAAGAACACTCGACTTGGCCTGTAAGAACACTCAACTTGGCCTGTAACACTTTAACTGATTTTTTTAAAAAAAGTTCCAACTGTTCCCCTAGTTGCCTGGAAATGGCCATTTAAAAAAAAAATGCTGCTGTGGCAATAGTAAATCTTTAATAATTCCTCATTTATGGATTTTCTTGCATGGGGCTTATTGAAAATAATCTTTCAACCCAACCAATTCAGGACTGAAAATTTAGTATTATACAGTGAACCACACCAAAATACTGAAAAAAAGCGTAAGTTTTTTTTAAACTTATTCACAGAAAACAGCTACTTCTGGCAGCAAAATTAGCTTAAGTGATAGTTACACAATCTAAATGAGACCATGCATTTCTTCCAGCTTATTACCATGTTCAGTTTAAACAAAAGTCACCTTTAACTTAGTTACATGTACCAGGTACTTGACTTTGTTCAGAAATTTAGAAGTGAGCTGTCAAATTTTATTTTAAAAATCTCAGAATGGATTTTTAATTTGAGAAGTTGCAGGATACAGGTGCAAAATTAACAGTTACATTTAGTTTAAAAGTGCATCTCTTTTCAAGTCATCTGTTTGAGAGCAACAGCACCTACCTTGCCATAACTTATTTTGTTTGAATATCAAGCAAATAAAAAGAAGTCGAAATCTAAGAGCTCAGAGTTGACTAAAAAAATAAATTTAAAACTGCTTTATATAGAAAATACCTTCCCTACATCCACTGTACATTCTGATTACATCCATATGGGGGCAGTAATGTTAAAGAAAATAAATCACCCTAAAGCAGTCACCTTAATTAATTTGTTCACAGATAATTTCTTAAATACAAGGTTCTCAATACAATACTCAAAAAAAAAAAAAGGGGGGGGGGCGGGGGGAGAATTGAAGGCTACTGCTCCTCTGAACTCTGTTTAAAGGCTACCACAGTGTAATCGCTCTTTTCATCATCCAGAGCCTAGATCTATTTGTCAGTGCATTTAACTGTCCCTATGAATAATCTACCATTATTTTTGCCTTGTACTTACTAAATCTAAAACAATACGTACAACGCCGCACTGTCCTAAGATAGGCAACAGATGGGGAGGAACTTGTTTGTCCATAGTGTCTGAAGAAACAAGGTGCTGAACCAGCTATTATGGACTGTCTCCAGAGTAACACTTCCTGGATTAAGAGAACTTTATCTCAATGTAAATCACTCTATCAGGTCAGCTGCCTTCCCCCTCCGTGGAGTTGCTGGAATCTCGTTGGGATAACCTCTGCCTGGACATTCAGAGCAGCACCCTCCCTCCTGAACTGAACCTGTCCTGAATCAACATCCCTGTCAGACTCACAAACGAATGTTCTTTCACCCTTCATCCCGTACTCCTCAGGCACGCTTTTCCAAACTAGCTGCAAGAAACCACCATCACATGTACCTCTGAAAAAAGACAGTTCTTCCACAACCTTTTCAGAAAACTAGATGATTGAATCACCACCTATTATTCAATGGCTTTCTGAACGTACTGGTAATGGAAGACGTCATTTACTGTTAGGTGAAAGGCTGTAGGGACACAGCAACCAGCTCTACAATTTGCTAGAAGAGACAGATCAGGAACATAAGCTATGGAAGCATAAGTGTTGCCAATGTTTCACAGAAAATCCCCCAACAAAAATCAAACCCAAGAGAGTATGCCAAATACAGAGATAATTACCCCCATCTCTTCATTAAAACTTTCCATTACAGCCTCCCAAACAGCCTTCTGACTTTCCTAACACAACAACTTCCAACCTCTTGTGGTAAAAGGGTTGGGGGGGGCACCTGTGTAAAAACAGGCCCTCTAAGATACTGTCTTCACGCCACTCAGAAGTTTGAAAACCCACCTCTTTAACCCACATTGCAACGTAATGTCACAAACCAACCAAAAACATAAATAGAAAGTTTCTCTTGTGTGCAAGATTCAATGACAACTACTTAACTTATTTTGGGGGGAACAAAATCATTCAAAAGTGGAATTAATCACAGCAACAGAACTCCAAATGAGTATTACAGCTCTGCTACTTGGAGATGAAAACTGTATAACAAGGTTATCTCCTAAAATGATAACGATGCTTAATTGGCTTTAAATACCATCAACCTAGGTGGTAAAAGATCTTGAGTCTACTCAGTAAGAATCATATGAATGACTTAAAAATCAAAATATCCTAAAAATCTGCATCATTTAAGATTCAAAGGATATTGCATTTGCATCTAATTTTGAAAAACTGACTGGAAGCCTCCTTGCCTTCAACTCTGTATATACATTTCAGGATGAAAACAGCCACTACCATCACCCTTCAGCGAAGGTAAACCTATTTCTCCCTCTCTCTGCATTTCCCAAGGCCAACTCTCTTGTCTCTTCACCTTGCAATCTCCTCCATCCTTTCCTGCAGCTCATCCAGCTGCTATTCATAAACATCTCCCAAACATTCAATCATTTACAGATTTTTCTTCTGTTTATTCTCACAAAATCATAGAGCAGAGGGAAATAGGAAAGTAACTGGAAATAAGACTACTTTGAACTGTAAAAAATAAAAATAAAAAACAAGAGTCCAGGAACGATACTTTAAACAAAATCACAGATATTTGTAAATACTCATTTCATCTCAGGACTCGAGATCCCAAATACCATTGAGGTCCCATTATACTCAGAAGTATGCAGACAATTCTACAAAGCAATATAGTAGTTGATAAAAATTTGCAACAATATCACAAAACGTTTTGATATCAACAAGATGTGCTTGCTGAGCTCCCAGACACTGAAAAAATGAAAACTAACTTAAGCCTCTATACAAGCATACAGAAATCAAGTATAAAACCTAGATTTGAAAAATTCTAATGAGGTCTGCAAAACAACATGCAGTACCACAACTTATTAGATGTAATTTAATCCCCACAGAAAATGAATCTGTATTTGATGATGATAGCTTGTATTTGGTGCTTTGTTTTGTTGGTTTTTTGCTAAGGAATGATGAGAATGTTAAAAGGAAAATGAACAGAAAACTTCCTAATTTCTCACTGTACTACCCACATAACTGTGACTGGCAATGTTATCCAGTGATGTGATGCATAATCATTTGGAGAGTTAGAAGGAATGAAAATGGGTAACGGGATGGGAGAAGACGCTGAACATAATTATAAATACACGGGAGACACCTTGGCATTTTGAAGATGCCACTTCAGAAGTAACTGGTCAAACCCAAAGCCTGACCTGCAGTTTTCAAAGCAGCAGTGATGAGCTCTGCTACTTTCGAGGCAAGCAGAGACTAAACTAGGACTAAACAGCACCCTTACTTCGAAGAGAATGACAACCCTGAAGTAGATTTCCAAGGCAGGAAAAGGAAAGCCTTATTATCTGTGCCTGATCATTAGCTCACGGAACAGACACTTCCCTATGTAAAGGGCAGAAAAGGGTCAGAGCCACAGACCATGTCTAGTGATTATGTTGATAGCTATCATGTCAGCCAACAGCTGGGGGAATTGTGGGGCGCATTACACATGAAGTTGACTTTATAGCGGCAAAGATATCAGCTTTCTTCATAATTTGGAACTAACAGGGAGTTTCCTCTTAAGGCAGATGGATTTTTTTCTGGCCATTTGAGAAGGACCTTGCTTGTTAATGCTAAGAACCTGTACAAAGAAAGAGAATGCTAACAACTGTCTTAATTGCACTTCTGACCAGAATACCCACAGAGATCTAGACTAGCAGAGCTACTGTATCAGATAAAATTCTTTCCCCAGACATTTGTCCTATTCAATCAGGATTTCTCAGATAAACATTTTGGATTTGGCACTAGCAATTCAAATTTTGCTTATAAAAAGACATGCTGAAAGGTTTTGGTTTTGAAAAGCAAACATGAAACATCTCTGGTGCACATGTTTATATTGAAAGAAATAAAACTCACTATACATTAATCCTTGTGTGTGTGGGGGATTCCTGGTAGAAACTCAGGGGTGCTAACTTGCCCACCTAAATCAAGAGGATATTGTGTTCTCCTTAAGTAACAGAGCAATGTGGCAACAAGTTCCAGGTACTATTCTTTGAATTTCTGTTAGTAAGCATTGCTGACTGGCGGGGGGGGGGGGTGGGGTGGGGGGGGAGGTGGGGGTGGGGTGAGGACAAAAAAAGGGAACAAAAGGACAAAAAAGATGAAGGGAAAATTAAAAAAAAAGGAAAATAAAAGAAAAAAAATATTTTGACATATGTACTTTTTAAGTCATTGAGTCTAGCTCCCTTACCAGGAGGAACCAAAACACATCACCCAGTTTTACCTAATGGGTTGAAAAGCTTGCTGTTACCTAAAAGACAGCATATTTGGAGTTTAAAAACAATTGTAAGCACACTGCAATAAATAAATCAATCCTGAGTTCCAGAGGCTGTAAAGTCAGGCTGTCCTAAAATTTACTTTTACAAGTAAACTTTTTCACTCAACTTACAAGTTGAGTGAAATGTGCAGTGATTTTTTTGCCTCTGATACTTGTCAGACATTCTTATTTATTTCAAAAGACATGGAGGGCTCCCACTCTCTCTAAGAGACAGGATCAAGCTATCAAGCTTATTTTGTTAATTATCCAATCAGGTCACATATGCATTTAAGCCAAAGTAGGTTTGCTTTGACACTGAGATGTAACCAACCCATGTGCTCCTAACCACAGCACCTGCAATATTCCAACAGTAATCAGAGCATCACCCCTTCATTGACAACTAATTATATCAGCTAAGCCCATCAACAAAACCATGGGATTAGATACTAACAGACATGCCTATTCTCTCAAAATGAAATGTCCATATGAAGTTAAGGAGAGAGAGAAAAGAGCATTTGTATATACACACATATCTATACGCACTTATATATGGGCATACATACGTATATGTACTTTGTCAACCTTTTTGTCTCCCCTACTTCCTCATCACTCCCCTTTAAACAATTCTAGTATCCACCCACTTTTTATCACGCAGTTAAGCAACCACATACATCCCAAAAGACATGAAAATGTTTCACTTGCATCAAACTACCAGTTGAGATCGCACTCCCTTTTATCTGTAGTGCACAGGCATTACAGGAAGACAGAGCGATGAAATCCATTACTCAAGTGAGCTATCATTTATTTATTTAGGCTTGATTTTCTTTCCGGGCACCGCAGATTGGTGTCTTAAGCAGCTGTAAGACACTGTTTCAACCTCTTCAGATACCACATACGGACAAGAGGCTTTCCCGCCTTATAAACAGGAACATACACACTAATATATACATTATCTACATCTTCCAGACACTTGCTTCTTACTATCGGCATTTAGTTTCTTTCACAGATCTCAGATTCAGTGTTTAAAAAACAAAGTTTTACTCCTAATATGATGTTTGAAACAAACACTAGGGTTACATGGACCATGTTGATTAGTGCTCAGCAGAAAACATAGGTAACTGCTGGGCTTTATTTTAGATGTGCTTGTAGTTACTTGAAAACATATCAAACTCAGAAACATTCCTCCTCTCTGTGCTGACCTCTCCTTGCTCCACCAGCAGCAAAACTGACTGGGTGACCGAACAAGCCTTTTCCATCTCTTGCTTCTGTGCTGACAGGCTCACAAAAGAAGAGTTTGTGAGGAGGAATTTCAATGGAGATGGGGAAATACAATTCACAATGACCACATAAGAAGAATAAAGAAATGAATGAAAGCAAAAGGCACTTGGGAGATTGGCCAATCTTCGCCACTTCAAAGAAAACTTTTTCACCATTTGAGCAAAATGTCGGCAACAGATGAAACAGAAATATACATTTTTCCATACCACAAAATACAAATTTTATATAATATTACCATTTAAAAAATGTTCACTAGTTGCAATCTCATGAAACATTTGTTGACTAAAAAATGTGTATGGGTTTACACACATATATATAGTTAATAACTGTTGAGTTTTCTATCATCACAATGAATTAAATTCCAGAGCACTAAAATACAGGATTATTAATAATTCAGCAAAATAATAGATGGCAAGCGTGAAATCACTTTGCAGGTTGTAACAGTGCTTTCCAGTAATACTATTAGAATTAAGAATCTGTCATCATTGCTACTTAAGACAAAAGAGTGAGAGGGTTTCCACTTTCAGTCACAAAAATCAAAGCTATTCTCCAGCAAGTAAGTTTGCATCCCCATTCTTTTCCAATAAAAGCTGTGTTCAGGAAAAGTAGCCTGTTGCATTCATGTAATCAGGTTTTGTATCTTTTCTTATAAATCTAATGAACAGAAGCATATAAATAATTGCGTTAGCATTGTCATGTCCCAGTATTGTGAAACAGTGGAAGGGGTCTGCCCTGCAGTCTGCAATTCTAGTATGCACGGTAATTTCACAATCAGATAAATATACCTTTTTTTTTTTTTAAATGAGTATTTCAATTATATTCAATTACAGAAAACATTTCTCTGTATTACAGTAAGACGATAACTAAAGAACTTCCCTTATTTTTAGACCATTCTGCTTTCCAGTCTGTCTTCCTTACCATCTGTGCTTAGGATTCTCTCCATTCCTGTAAGAGCAGTCTAAACAAACAACTGCACAATTTAACCCAGTAAAAAACTCTTGTGGAGACCTGTCAAGACAATGTCATCTAGTCTTGTGCTTACAAGGTGAAAATGCTTTCTATTTTTGGCAACGTATGTCAAACTTCTCACTCTACCACAATAAAACTAAACTCACTCTCATGCCACTAATTTAAAGCACTGCCCTAACCCTGCTAACGCTATCAATGCAGCTACTGATTACACTCCTCACCACAGCAGCAGAAAGTCTATTACTTTCTCCTTAGCTGACCTCACAGAAGAGGAAACAAATAAATAAGTAGCAGAGAAAGAAAAGCTTGATAAGAAAGGTGTTAACAAAGGACACTGCTGTCAAAGAGCTGTGCCACAGACAAATCTATAAATTAGCTGCATAATCCAATGAGACTACAGTGACAGCTCTAAAGCCCTAATGTCTGTTCTTTATCAGGTGAAGACAGATCTAGGTCTTTGACATTTTAATGAAGTAGAATTATTGCTGATTTGGGTTATCAAACCAAGAAGCCAGAAAGAGCGAGCCAACCAGCAGCTAGCTGATCTTTTCAGCATCAGCCACTCACCATTTAGAGATAAAGGCTTCACTGAATCCAACTATTTCTACTTAATACTTGAATTATGTGATCGTGGTAGAAAAACACTATCTTAAGAGACATTTAGGCTCTTTCCAATAAATATAAGAAAAAAAGAACCTACAAATTGGTACATTAGGTCAAAGCTTTAACTCTCTGTCAAACATTAAGTATATGAGAAGTGTCTCTGGATTTTGACAATCTAAAAACCAGAATTGCTACAGTTCAGTTTCCTACATCTTTTCGTTTTGCAGTGTATTAGAAAAAAAAAAAAAAAGAGAAAAAAGCAAAGGAAACAAAATAAATTTTATGGGATCTCTGCTTCACTAAAAGGGTAAAGTAGCTGAGCAGGGTTTTTTTAATCCACATTTTAAGATTACACATTTATAGTAGAATGATAATTTTGCTCCTATGATACCACAGTCATATTTCATGTGATTAAGCATTAAATGCTTTACAGAAATTCATGCTCTCTTAAAACATTGCAGCAGACCTGTGTAAATAACCTAAATGTATTAAACACTTCTTAAAAGGTCAGTCACAACATGAAATATTTGTCACAACTTTATTCTAACTCCCCAAGCCTGTGGATTCAGATGATTAATTTTAAACGTTTGCTTCCTACATTTAAGCAGCAATGTAACTTCACACTTTCTGCAAGTTTCTTACTAGCCCCCAAATTCTCTTTTTAAGACCTTCTAATGCGCTTATTTTCTTTTTAAATGTTATGTGATACTCATGAGGTAAAAATATGGCAATCACTGGGCTTAAAGGAGCAGAAGGGGACAGCACAGTAGAAAGAGGTGAAGGAAAAATACGGGAAACATTCCTTTTTATGAGGTTTCTTGCATTACATGCAGACTAATCTGGCTTTTGTTGGGCTAGCTATAACCCCTATTATCATTAGGAGACTTCCTATGTTCTCTTCTGGCCTCAAATCTTACTGGGTTCATGACCTTTTCA
The DNA here is from genome assembly GCA_009769605.1 of Bucorvus abyssinicus. Classification (NCBI taxonomy): domain Eukaryota; kingdom Metazoa; phylum Chordata; class Aves; order Bucerotiformes; family Bucorvidae; genus Bucorvus; species Bucorvus abyssinicus. Next base: position 12,692,777 of record CM020033.1, on the reverse strand, counting down.
GCAAACAAATATAAGTTTTACTAGTATTGGCATAAAACATCTCTGTTGAAAAGTCAAAAAGGATTAAAGAAAGGCTCTTGCTATGAACAGCTGAAGAACCATCTTTAGTTTCTCAGGAAATAACTCATTTCTGAGCCTTGGGAGTGCACACGTAGGGACCCTCTGGGTCTTCCTCAGGTGCTAGTGTTCAGGAGAGCGTGTGAGCTCTAAGACTTCTAAAAGCTCCCTACAACTTTGTTGAGGGACAAACACAAACACTTATGCTGACGGAGATTGTAAACTTGATTTTTTTGTTTCCAACTGTTCTCAAAATGGAACAGATCTATACAATGCTTTTTCATGAATGATGCAACACTATTCAAATCACCTATTATATCCCACGTGAGGGAAATCAATGAAGATTTCCAACAAAGTGGGTTTATTAGTAACTATCACACTTTCAGGTGAATTAAATGTCGCTAGAGACTGAGCATTAATCCACTTTTGGCTGACTTCTGTTTTCAGGCTTCTACTCTCACAACAAGCTCTACCATCCAGTTTTAAACCAGACTAGATGACTGTCAATCCTGGACAGACATTGAAAAAAAAAAAATCATATTAGCTGTTTATACATTTTATTAGTCAAAACCAATGTTGTTTCTTTCATTCTAGTCAAGCAGAAGTAAAACACATAAGTAAATACTGTCCACTGTGTCTTATTCATGTGGTCTCTTACTTCTAAGTAAGACTCTGTTTTGAAGTAACAGTTTATAAACTGAAATATCACTGATTCTTTGGTAAATATTTAAAGCAATTTATATTGTCCTTACATTTTGTCACCATCCAAGCAATAAATATACCTTTTTAAAATAAATGTGAAGCACAACCTCCAGAGTTTTCATCTATACTCATCAATCTTCTGTTTTTCCTGAAGCAGGGTATAGAGTAATTGTTCAAAATGAGATGACAAAATACATTATCAAAGTCTTCTTACTCCATTCTTACCTGTCATTTAAGAGTAACTAGCTAATGTTTTACTTTAAAAACTACATTAAAAGCAAATTATGCAGATAAACTGTCCCTAGTAGTAAAAAGATTCTAATTTAGCAGCAGATCTTGCAAATTAAGAGCCTCAGCAGAAACTTGATACATCATTATACTGGAAGTTAAAAAGGTTCAGTGCCCCACATTTTCTAATCATGAAGTAAAAGTGAACACTTGATTAAAGACCCATTCCCACTTTTCGATGACTGAGATTTTGTTTATATTTAAGAGTCTTAAATACATGAGTATAAAAAAAAAGAAATAAAAGAGATCTGAAAAACCAGAAGCACACTCTATCTAATTTTTATCTTATGATTCTAAGACCAGATTGATCATACTCAGTGTTGCCATTATACACTCTTTAGTTTCTGAGACTATAATGCTCTGTTATATCACTGTGAGCAAAAGTTGTCCTGCTAAGTCCATTTATCTTTTACTGGTGGAGGAAAACACAAAAACTAACGCAATTTGGCTTAATAAGCACCTAGTCAGTGCATTTTTTGTGCTCCAAGAATTAATACTGGTTACATTCCTTCAAAGAATAGCATGACCTCTGAGGGTTCCTCCAACTGATTCTCTCAAACCACTGCCATCACCTCATCTTATCTGGCTTTCAGCCAGCTTGCTCTCATCCAAATCTTGCATTCTCATTAAACACTGACAAAGGCACTATCCAAAGACGACACACGCAGCTGGGTGCTATCAGTGCAATGCAATCACTGTTCCACAGAACAGTATACAACATATTCAACAGGTTATTAAAATATTTCAAGCCTGCCTTTTAAACCAAACTTCTAACTTTTGCTATCAAATAGGAGAAAAAAAACCCCAACAAACCCAAACTTTTGAAGTCATCTGAATGACCAGAAACAAGTTTGAGTGAACTGAGACACTTGATTGCATCTCACTTGAAAGCACACCTGAACACCTAACAAGAGCAGGGCCAGCTGCAGACTTTGCCTTCCCTACACACCTTCCTTGTATTTAGTATGTCAAACGTAATGTCCGAGACAATTATTGGCACTGAGTTGCAATTACACTTTAAAAGTTTTTTATTCATATATTTTTGATTTCTAAAATTCAAGAGGAAGAGAATTCTACAGCTTAAGAATTTAGGAAAAAAGCTCCAAGGAAGACTCGTAATGGCTCTATATTTGCTAACTTACCAGCTAGTCTTTGATTATTATAGAAATCCTAGCAGTAAGTCAAGATCCATCCACCCTATTAATTCTACTGAAAAGCAGGTGGCAGAACTTCCCTGAATTACCCTTCAAACGTATACCTGTACTTTAACGTGTCTTCTGAAAAAGCCCACACTTGGTTTTAACATTTCCATTAATAGAGAATACATTGATTGCTCTTCATAAATTATTCTAGTTACTACCTTCATTAAAATACACATCTCTGAATTTAAATTGTTCTAGAATCACTGTTTAATTCTGTTAGATTTTGAAAAGCTTTAAAAATCTGTTTTCTTACCAATAGATTATAAAGCTATCTCAACTGCCTTTTTAATAATCTTAGTATAATAAGATGCTTCATTATTTTAAATAAAGGTAAATTACACAAACCCACATATATTATATCAACATTATGAATGATATTTATTGTGCTCCTGTTCATTTTAGCAACATTCGGCTGACAGAAGTAAGCAGCTCACATTCCACTTTCCCTCATGACCATTTTTACTGGCATCTATCTTACTCTTTATGCATATGAAATTCCATATGCACATTCCATAGTTTATCTTGAACTGGTATCAGCCAGCAATGCTAGTACTACAAATGTTCACCTCATTCCTTCATGTATACTAGATGCTAATGTGTATTAAATAGGCAAAAATGACAGTAAATATGCAAATTTAATTTTGTCCAGGTATGCCCCCTGCCCCTGCCTATTATCAGACAGCTAAGACTATCTACTTTTAAAATTATCTAGTAAGCAATTTTCTTAATGTTTAGTTTATCATACCCCCACAGTTTAGTGTCACTTGTTTTTCCTTGTATCTGAATCAGTATTTATTCCCAAAACAAGCTGTACCCTTCCAATGTAGTATCAGTACTTGTCATTCCATATCATGAAACCTTAGTCTAACCCAACTGCCTGTTTGTACTTCAGCAAGAAATAGAAAAATCTTCTGTCTTGTGGGGAAAAAAAAGACACACCCACTCCAAAACAAGGATTATCTGTTTCACATCACAATGATGCATCCCTTCTTTCTGATATCTATCTAGTAAATGTTACAGGGAGAGCTTAAAGCTCTTCACATTAGCCATGCTGATGGAGGAGCACTTGAACACCAAGTAGTGAGGGGATGAAGTGACCCAGTCATTAAGATGGGGGGATCTAACCAAAATCCTCAGAATGACAGTTACGGGTGGGCTTTACTGTAACACAAATAAATACACCTGCTTCACCAGACCTGATCTGGGCCCTCAGCTAACAACCACCACTCTCACACAGAACAAGAAACAGCTCATCCGTAGATATTTTCATTCCCTTTACACCAAATTCAAGATCAGCTCATGCCCGAACAATGTAACTAATTAGCACTGGATTTGCATAAAAATTTCATTGCTTGGTTCCTTGGGAACTATGAAGGAAAGTTTTCAATATATTTTCCCCAGAAAAGCAATTAAAAAATTCAAGGAATTTAAATTAGTTTAGTCAAATGTTTCCCAAAGTACTGCTTTTGAAAAGGGAGTAAAGTTATGGCACGAGCAACCTTCCTCTTAAAGAACTCATTATAGTATATTACTGCACAACTAAAAAGAACGTAATTTATAAGAGTTTTTTGAAATAGGAACAATTTTTAAAATTGTGTTAAAACCAGGGGGATGACCCTCAACTTTGCTCCTTTCACCAAGAGCAAATCACAAGAAATGTATGTAGTTTAATTTTTAATTACTTTCTTACATTCATACCACCACTAAATTTCGAAGCCCATTTTCCAGCAGAGATCCAACTGTTAGCTTAAAAGAAAAAAATAATTCCCAATGCTTTTATCTCTTAGCTACTGTCTGCAAGGATCTCCTCCAAAATCCCCAAGTAAGGGCTTCATGCATGCTCGAATCTTACATCCCATCCTGCCTTCATTACTTCACCCCATTAACATTCCATGCAGAGAGCTCTTTGCTAGTTTTATGAGGCGAAACCACAGAATGTCAGGTTAACAAAGCCCTGCCGAGAACATTCCGCTCAGTAAAACCGTTCATTGGGAGTCTGTTTACACAGATTTGCAATGAATTATTAGCATTATGGAACTGAAGGAAAATTAGAAAGGTTGGTAATAAAAACACACAACTTATCTCTGTATCTACAGATAATGGTGAGCACTTTCCTCATCCTTGATGTTATTTCATCATATCATTGTTTATTAAAAGAAATTAAAAATATAATCAGCATACTCTATTGCTTTATCTCAGGATTTTTTTTTTTCCTTTTTCTTTTTCACTCAGTTTATTATAGGGTAGTAAAATGGAAAGGCTTTATGGCTTGTAGGACATGTGGACTGGATGTTTTCCAAACTGTTCTGACTTAAAATTATTATTACATTGGTACTTGCAATTCACTTCATGATGTGGATAACCCAAGTCTATATTCTTTTACTCCACATACATAAAATAATAATTAAAAAAAAACCCAGGCTATGTCTGTTATTCTGGGCTCTGCCTCACCAGTATTTAGGGTAATTAAATTAAGAAAGGAGGAGTTGTGGAATTTATGTATGAATAATATTAATTTGATAATTAAACCATTATTAATGCCAGGTCAAAGTTAGTGTATACACCTATACATATATCCACAACAATACACAGGCACAACATTCACGAGTTTAGACTGTATCCCATCAGTACTCCCTCCACAGCATCCACATCACCTGACCTGCCATGCCTGTAGCTTGCTGCTCTAGAGGCACCTCAGATGCTTACAGGGCTTTGACTGAAGTCCTCTTTATTCAGAAGCTTCTTCCCGTTTGCAACAAAACAGGAATTCTTTGTGTCTTTCACCAGGGCCATAAGAACCCCTGTATTTGTTTTAGATTGAATAAAACACTAGGAAAGTAGACAGATTTGTATCTATAAAATAAATATCAATCCTCTAGTAGGAGTGAAATTATTAGTTAGCCAGTGCTTTACTCAGCTTGCAAAAAGGGAGAAATGAGATGCTACCTTTACTTTACTTTTAAGAAAGGATGAAAAGAAAAATCAGAAAACTAGATGTTAAATAAAACCTACAATGGAAAAGAAAGCTAAGGAAATAAAGCAATGTGCTTAGAGAGGTTCCGCATAACATGCTACTGTTTACTTTTAAATATTTTCTAGCTACTGAAATAAAAAGGTTATAGCAATATAAGATTTTACTGAGACACGATGGAGGGATTCTATTAGTAACAATGAATGTAATAGAAGTTATAACCTCTCAGCAAACCTTCTTTAAGTTATCATCACAACAATAACACTTGCTACAAAAGCACGTACATAAAGATGTTGGTTTGGGTTGGTTAAGTTACACGACTTACACTTCAACAAATTTAAAAATGAACAGAATGGGAAACCATCTTAAAAATGATGACTGCCATACAAAACTCTTTAATTCAAGGGAATTTCCCGGCACTGTCTATTTTTAATCATGGAAAATATTTACACAGTTCATATACATCACTTTACTGTGGTTTTAAGGACAAAACCTGCTACTTTCCATAATTTCCAAATTAAAAGTTTTCTACATTTTCTGAAGGTCATTTAAGCTTGGGAACAGAGCAATTCTAATGCTGAATTCGCTGGTTTCATATTGTACCATTTCTCACAAACAGAAGTACAGTTGAGGCAGTTCAAGTAAGAACTATTTACATAAGTGCTTCCGATTTGATTCTCATTGCAAGTTGTAGAAGTGGCATTGATTAAATATCCCCCATTCAAAAATCTCATTTACATGTGACACTATACAAACTCAGTAACAATCTGAAATCTCTACTCAGTAGCAACACAGTGCTAAACTATTACTTTTACTTTTGCCCTAAAAAGAGAAAAAAATTGTAAGGTTAAGGTCATAAGTAAATAAAGAGGGCCATTCTCACAGGGACACTGCTTGTACAGTGGGAACTTAGAATAAGGACCATCTCCAGTCGGCAGCCAACTGCATTAAGAAATCACTACCAAGTATTTCCAAGATCTGCAATACAACTTGTTCGACCTCTAGTAAAAGGCCACCTCTTTCAGGCAATTGCCTGTTGTTGGTCCCTTGGGTGGTCCAAGAGCTGGGTGGTCTAGTGATTTTAGCTTGGACAGATTATTTAAGTTTTTACTGTATTTAACTGTCTCTCATCACATTTTATTCTTCTGCAGAAAGAATTTAAACTGCACTAAAACAAGAAACAGTCTCTTATTTAAATCTTGCTTCCTGAACATTAACACAAGTCTTATGAGAAAACTGTATCACAAAACCAAACCAAACAAACAAAAAGCTTTTATACTACATCATTCCAAAATGAGATGAAGGACTCTAAGGACCCAAAACAATCCTGAACACATCATATATTGCACAGTAGTTTGAAATCTGTAATGTTGAGGCTACTATTAATGTCCTCACACCACATTTATAGCAGATTCACCTTACAGTGCTGTCACGAGCATCATTTTTTTCTTCTTAGTGTGGGATGTAAGAAGGAAGAGCGCAAGTCAGCTCAGGTAAAGTTTCTACTTCCACAGTTGGCTACACTGCTTCTGGCACCTGGCTGAGCTCTGCTTTGATTTCCACTGTAGGCACTTTACAGGCAATCTGTTGTGGTAGGAAATTGTTGAAACAACAATGCCACGATGAAGTATTTATTTTAAAACTGATTCTTAAGACATTTTACTATCCAGAAAAACAACAGCAGCGACAGAACTGCACTAACTACTGAACCCTAGCACTTAACCAAGTAATGGAAAATTATAATGTTGCAACCGGATGCAGGTCACCATACTGCAGTTTTTCAGTACTTCTTGAGAAGTCTTGTCCAATAGCTTTTGTCGGGCCTTACTGCAAGTTCAGGTTTATCCTTTATTTTTCCCACCAATACCAGTATAACATTTTTCCCCATCATGTTTTTATTCACTACACATACTGGACATGAAAAACTAAAGATAATTAAATTTTCTTAGTTATCAAAATGCATAAAGCTTTGTAGTAGACACAAATAGTAGACCAGTGATACAGACGTTCATTAAGAAGTCTAGACCACCACTAGATGGTACCAGTAAGTGGAAATAAAGAACAGTAAGTGACCAAAACAAAATCAAAAAAACTCACCAAAGAACAGATGCTCATAAAAAGAAAAAAAAAAAAAACAAAAAACCCAAAACCCAAAAAACAACACACAAAGTATTTTGATCAAATCAGAAAATTCAATTTGAATGTTTAGGGGCAAAAATAAAGCATCACTTCTACATTTTTTGACAAACAAAAGTATGTTCTGATTCTTCAAATGTAGTTCCCCCTTCTTTTTTTTGAGGAGACATGATTATATCAAAAAGATTCTTCTCATAATGCCGAAAATTTATTATTAACTAAGGTCAAAGGAGTTCTGAAAGATTCAACAAACACACTAGCAAATGTGTGAACTACTATTATTATCTCCCAAGCTGCCCTCAGGAGGATTTAGTAATAATGTTGCTAAACACGTTTGAAATTTTTTCTCAGTTTCAAATTAAGACTCAGTTTAACAAGAGCGATTAGAAAAATCTACTTCATGTTTTTTACTTATTCCTAGCTTATTATTAATGCATTAGATGTTACACCTTGCCTCAAATGTACAGTCATCATACTCTGCGAAATTACTATTATTGGTAAATAAATGTTTCTTAAGGGCAATATTAGATTGGGTGGTTAAGAATAACCACTATCCAATTTCCCAGTGAATGCAGTCCTCCTACTTTTGCAGAACAAAAAGTTTAAGTTAATATATATGAAATTTTTTACAACATACTTGCGTCATCAGAACTTCTTAATATTTAAAATAGTTTTGATATTTTAAAATATTTAAAATTTGTAAGTGCACTTATTTACTAAACCAATTCCTCCTCGTCAGCAGTAAAGCTGGTAAATTACGCAGTGCCTAGAAGTTATAACATCAGCTGGTCAAGGACAGTGGGCACGCCCCAGGACAGACACTGACTTGGAAGACTCTGTCTTTTCTTCACCGAAGATCAGAGAATCTCTGGCATTTGAGGTGGGGAAAAGTATCCCTAGAAAAAAGCCTGCATTTCTTTCATTTAAATGCCTTTTAATAGCTTGAGCAGGCAAAAGTAATCTTTATTCTGAAAAGTGAAGAACCATCAACAGACAAAAATCATTCTTTGACCCAAGGATGAGCTCCAAATACTCCATGTGAAATCTCACCGTGGGATAGAAAGAGCATTCAAAACAGTGTGAAAAAATATCTTCAAATATACTTATGTCTTAAGCAATAAACACATTTAAAAACCTTCAGTTGTAGAATTCTGCTAAGTTATTGATCTTCACGTGGAAAATGTATGAGCAGCATATGTAGAACTGCTCAGCTCATTTTGCTGTTAAACAAACAAGCACATGCCTAGAGGGGAGAGAATAAAGTAACTGGTCTGCTTATGATGAATAGCACTACTTGCTCTGGCTTGCCAAGTCAGTAAGCGGTGTGAATTTAATGGCAATTAGCTAAGATCAAAGTTGAAGTACCATGAACAAAGTAGGTAAAACTGACAATACCAAAGACGGGAAGTATATCACGGGTGACTGAAAAAGAAAAAATTACTTAGATTTATTTAGAATGTAAGGAGCTGTTAATAGAAAAGGACAGATCCTTACACAATGTTTATTTTCAAAACAATATTACTGATTAAGCAGATTTCTAGGAGACTGCTTTCATGGGTAAATTGGCCAAAAAACCTTATAGAGAAGTAACCTAATCTGTAACAGCTCCCATTGTGGACACATTGCTCAGAATGATATTTTCTCAAGAAATTCAACTCTGAGCTAAAGTCAGGCATTCTCCCTTCTACCTGGCAAAACATTTATCAGTCATTCAAAGCAACAGCAAAAGCTCACAGGCATCACAAAAAGGCAGAAGGGGAGAGAGTTCATGCGTTTTACATGCAGTAGGCTTTATTATCTATGAGTAACAGGAAAAATATTCCTCTCATTAAATCTGTGTGTCTTAATCAAGACTGACATAAAAAACCCCTATGAATTTAAATTACACATGACTAATCTGCGAAAAACAGGTTTGGTGCTTTTTTATAGTGCTTAAGGAGACCTCCACTTTCATGTAACATTAGCAGGAATTAAATTCCTATCTCAAATATTAGATGCTTAAAAACCCTACAGCATGCTCACTAATACTTAATATGTAACTACTGTCGCTATAAAATTCCATGCTTCGTGTAACACCTTCTAAGTGAGAGTCTGAAAATATTCTAACGGTAATTCCCATAGTAGTTTGCATGGATGTTAATGTATATTTTACAGATGAACTGACAGAGAGAGAAGTTAAATAATTAGCCAGAAGCTGTAAGCTAATAGAAGAAAAAATAATTAACACAAGATAGGTTCTCTCTGCTGTAATCATTAGCCCATTCTTTTAATACAGGTAAAATAATAAACGACAGCAAGTTACAATGCTGTTTGAATTGAACATGTTAAACCTAGGCATGAAGAAATAGTCCAGGATCATAAACAGCAATAGAATTTTGACCTTAACCTGAACAGTAAAGACCCAGCAGTTCTTCAGCAATTAGTCAGTGAGGTCTATGAGAGATTCACTTGAGCAAGGACTAAGTTTCTCAGAAGATCAAAGATAACTGGTGTTAAGCTCTGCCCTGACCAAGCATGGATTCACACTTTCCATTACTTATTTACATTAATCTTATGACTGATTTTATAGATGCATCAGAATAAGTGTGCTTTTACTCTTTTACTAATATTTAATTAAGTTAATTAATTACAGCTTAACTGAAATATCGTACAAAAGACCTCACGCAGCTTTCAAAGTGTAGTCTGAATCCTAATCCTTTTTTTTTTTTCCCTTTTAACTAGCAGTAAGGATGAAGTCAATAAATTGTCAATTAATAACATACTTGCTTTGATGGCTCTTTGGTAATTTACTTTCATACCACTTCATAAATTTCTTAGGAAAACTTCTGGGATCGCTGATACAGTACCTGTGCCATGGGAAAATTTAGTTTAAATCTGCTCTGCTGCCAATAAACCAATAAGACTAACTGGCTGATAATCCTCCCACACTACACTGTTTAGGTATATGCACTCAACCAGCGAAAGTTTAATTTGTTCCGCTAATGGCACAGAAAACTACTCAAACTTATTCACCATATAAATCTGAACTTCAGTCTGCTACTTTTTGTTATTGCTTCGGCAGAAAATTCAAGCTATTGAATGCTTTGTAGTTCAGACTATTTTATCTTTCCCTTGATCCAAAGCATAACAGTAATAATGGCCACTATCAGAAACTAAATATTAAACTGCAGTTCACGGAAGAAACATACTAAAAAGCCTTAGAAAAGTCTGAATATTATTTGCATTGGCATACTGACATACAAGGCACATTCTACCATTCTAAGTAAATGTGACATTATTCTTAAACTACTGCACTAAAACCACTGATGCTAGCCATCTTGTACGTATTTCAAAGCCACCACACTTAATAGCTTTTGTCTAGGATTTCTAGGGGAATGACACATACAGCCTATTTGTTTGGAAGATAATTTAATTTATAAAAGCACACTAAAATTTCAGTAAAAAAGCCACATGAAGCTCAAAATACTGTTTTTCTCTAAAGTTATGCTGATAGCATTGATACAGATTTATATGACCTAAAACATCTATTATACATAAGATAATGCAGCATGCAAACCTCATTTAAAAGTGTTGCAGGTGTTAAATACTCATGACAGGCCAAGTCACGGTGGAGTCTTGTAAAAATTCCTAAAATAACTAATAAGAAACTATTGTCTCTTAAGACATTTTATTATTATCCTATCTCATGAAGGAATATTAGGAAAACTCAAACTACTCTAAAAGGAGAGGTTGTCTGCATTTCCGTAAATGACGTAAATTGCACTGCACCGGTACTGACAGAAACTAGGCAGGATTTATCAAACCACCAAGTGTTCGGCTGGCATTCTTCCTGGAGTATGAAGAACCACCTGGATGCTTTCCAAAGGGACTGAGTTATGGATAAAGGAATTAAAGAAACTGTCCTCCTGATCCACTTGTAATCCACTGGGAAACAAAAACATCTAGAGCTAAAAAGATTTCTATTTTCTCTCAACTTGTAGGTCTCTGATCTATTTATAGGGCTAGGTCAAATGATGTCCTGTACATTGCAACATCATTTCTCTAAGCTTTCCTCACAAATCTCAAAAATACTCAGAACATCCTATTCACAGATAAATGAAAACAGGTATCTTGTTTGCTCCTTACACTTACACATACAGGCGTGTATATATATATATATAGACAGGTACAGCTAAACATGAAAGTATTTAAGAAAATTATGAGAGCTGTCTGGTAAGAAGTAATTAGGTATTCCCACTTTCTTCAACTGTGATTGAGAATTCAACTCTGCCCATTTCAAATTCTTGTTTTGGCATTCTGGTTTTAAAAAATGAATGGTAGGAAGAAGGCTTTATCTCCTTTAAGAAAACACATGAAATTCTCTGGAAAAAGAAAAGTAGGACTGCAAGCGGGGTTAGCTTCACATTTTTACTAGTTAGAAGAAATTTATGTCTTACACTGGTTCTACTTCTCTGAAGCAGCAGCATTAGGAAAGCTCCTATGCTGCCACGCTGTTGGGAGTCACAGCCCTGTGAGGTGTGAACCCCAAAAGAACTATACACAAAGGCTAGGTCAAAGGCTCGGGAGCACACAAACAGCACTCCTACCTGCTGGCTGCTACGCTATGAGCCAATAACCTCCTCTAGAAAGAGCATGAAATAAACAAGAAGATACAGAGGTACCTGTATTAGATAGAAGTGGCAGAACTTTGCCTGACCCATGTCAGAAAGCATGGCAAGAATTCAGATGTTGCTTTATTTCCTCAAAGCAGGACCAAAATGCTGCTGTAATTGATCCTGAGTTATAGTAGTTCCCAACATCACAGCATTCACATGCAAGAGATTCACTATGGGGCCTCACAGAAAATCTTGTTCCCTTACCTGCTTTTGTACAAGTATGCTTCTTAATAATTTCTGTGCTCTTAAAAAACAAATGTTCTGGAGTCACTTGCTTGAGCACCAATATACAGAAACCATTTACTGGAACTAGCTGAGCTGCTGCCATTTGAGAATAGGTGACAAACTACGGCAGCTAAAGCAAAATAGGACCAAGCCACAGGCAAGGCTACCAGGGTTAGTACATTCTCCTTGCAAATATCCTTCCATCATCCTATTGGAGCAACCCATTAGATCACCTCAGTGCAGAAGAGCAAAGCAAACTATTCCAGAATGCTCCACTTTGCACAACAGTAGACAATAAATACTGTCCTCCCTGGCTATATAAAATCATGGAATCGTTTAAGTTGGAAAAGACATTAAAGATCCAATTCAACCATTAACCCAGCACTGCCAGGTCACCACTAAACCATGTTAATGCCACACCTACACATCTTTTAAACACCTCCAGGGATAGGGATTCAACCACTTTCCTGGACAGGATGCTGCAATGCTTCACAACCCTTTCAGTGAAGAATTTTTTCATAATAATGTTCAATCTAAACCTTTCCTGGAACAACTTGAGAACATTTCCTCTTATTATTTAGGAGAAGAGACTGAGACCCACATTGCCTCAACCGCATTTCAGGTAGTTGTAGAGAGCAATAAGGTCTCCCCTCAGCCTCCTCCAGACTAAACAACCCCAGTTCCTTCAACTGCTCCTCGTAAGACTTGCTCTCCAAACCTTTCACCAGCTTTGTTGCCTGTCTCTGGACATGCTCCAGCACCTCAGTGTCCTTCTTGAAGTGAGAGGCCCAAAACTGGACACAGTATTCAAGGTGTGGCCTCACAGCACCGAGTACAATCACTTCCCTCCTCCTGCTGGCCACACTAGTGCTGATACAAACCTTTTGCTCTTTGGCTGCCTTGGCCACCTGGGCACACTGCTGGCTCATCTTCAACCAGCTGCCGACCAACATCCCCAGGTCCATTTCCACTGGGAACTTTCCAGCCACTCTTCCCCAAGCCTGTAGCGTTGCAGAGGGTTGTTGTGACCCAAGTGCAGGACCCGGCACTTGGTCTTGTTGAACTTCATACACTTGGCCTCGGCCCATCAATCCAGCCTGTCCAGATTTCTCTGTAAAGCCTCTCTACTCTCAAGCAGATCAACACTTACACCCAGCTTGATGACATCTGCAAACTTACTGAGGGTGCACTTGATTCCCTCATCTACATCACTGAAAAAGATGTTAAAGAGAACTGGCCCCAATACAGAACCCAAGCGAACACCATTTGTGATTGGCTGCCAACTAGATTTAACAACATACATCACCACTCTTGGGGCTTGGCCATCCAGCCAGTTTTTTTATCCAGTGAAGAGTACACTCATCCAAGCCATGAGCAGCCAGTTTCTCCAGGAGAATGTTGTGGGAAATAGTGTCAAAAACTTTACCAAAATCTAGATAGACATTGTCCACAGCCCTTCCCTCAACCACTAAGCAGGTCAGCTTGTCATAGATCAGATTAGTCAAGCAGGACTTGCCATTCATAAATCCATGTTGACTGGGCCTGATCACTTGGTTGTTCTGTACATGCTATATGATGGCACTCAAGATGATCTGCTCCATAACCTTCCCTGGTACCAAAGACATACTGACACGCCTGTAGTGCCCCAGATCCTCATTCCAGCCCTTCTTGTAGATGGGCATCACATTGTCTAACTTCCTGCCCTGGTTTGCATTAGAACAGAACTAATTCTGTTCAGTGATTTTACTTTCCAGCTCAGTCTCTAAGTAATGGCACTTTCTGAAGTTAACAGCATACTTTTGCAGACAGGGTCTGCTTAGAGAAGTGATAACGCTTGATGTTCACAGTTACTGCCAGGGATTGGTGTGCAGAAAGGCTCTTGCTTATACTTGCTCCTGTGGAGACCAAGGTCACTGCTGAATCTTGTGTACCACACTAGGGGTGCAGTAAGACAGAGGAGCAGACAGGACGGGTTACCCTACACTGACCAACAAGGTGTGCCATTCCATATATGTCACATTCAGTATAAAGCTGAGGGATCACAAGGGTCAAGCCATCTACTTCAATGGCTGGTGTCTGAGGAGGACTCTGTCCATCCTGCCTTCAATCCCAATCCGTGCATTCCTGAATCCAGTTCCAGAATCCAGCTCGTGAATCTGGTTCCCATCTGCTGCTGAGTTTGGTCTTAGACTTCCGCAGTGCCCACCCACAGCATCAGTGGTGACAGTGACATGATTGCCATCAGGGTGGTTGGGTTTGGTATTGTGTATATATTTTTTTTTTTGTTATTATTTTCATTAAAGAAGTTTTCATTTTTCTTTTCCAATTCATAAGACTTCCTTATTCCCTTTCTCTTCCTTTTTGGAAAGGGAGAGGGGTTGATATAGAGCACCTGTCATTCATCCAGTGACTGGCCCAGCCCTAACCCTTGACACCTCCAGTCAGCTGGGACCTTCCTGGTTAGCCAGGACTGCTGGAAATGATTGGAAGTGGCTTGGTCAGCACCTTCACCAGCTACCTGAGTGGATCTCACCTGGCCCCATGGACTTGGGTTTGTCTAAGAGGTGTAGCAGGTTGCTAACCATTTTCCCTTGGATTATGAGGGCTTCATTCCGGTCCCTGTCCTTGTCTGCCAGCTCAAGGGGCTGGGTATCCCAGGAACAACTAGTCTTACTGTTAAAAGACCGAGGCAAAGGTGGCATTCAGTACCTCAGCCTTTTCCTCATCCTCAGTCATTTTATTTCCCCCCACATCCAGCAAAGGATGGAGATTCTCCTTAGCCCTACTTCTGTTGTATTTTTATAAACATTTTAAATTGCCTATTATGACAGTAGGCAGATTAAGTTCTAGTTGGGCTTTGGCCCTCCTAATTTTCTCCCTGCAAAGCCTCACGACATCCTTGTAGTCCTCCTGAGTTACCTGCCCTACTTCTAAAGGTCATAAACACTCCTTTTTTCCTGAGCTCTAGACAAAGCTCTCTGTTCAGCCAGGCCAGTGCCCTTCTCCACCAGCTCATCTTTCAGCACATGGGGCCAGCCTGCTCCTGCACCTTTAATTTTTCCTTCTTGAAGCATGTCCCGCCTTCCTGGATTCCTTTGCCCTTCAGGGCTGCCTCCCAAGGGACTCTGTCAACCAGTCTCCTAAATAGGCTAAAGTCTGCCCTCCAGAAGGCCAAGGTAGCAGCTCTACTAACCCCACTCCTTACTTCTCCAGGAATCCAAAACTCTTATCATTTTGTGATCACTGTGCCCAAAATGGCCTCCAACCATCACATCGATCAGAATTCCTTCTCTTTTCGCAAACAAGAGGTCCAGCAGGGCACCTCCCCTAGCTGGCTCACTCATCAGCTGTGTCAGAAAGTCAACTTCCACATGCTCCAAGAACATCCGAGGCTGTTTCCTCTCTGCTGTATTGTATTTCCAGCAGACATACAGTAAGTTGAAGTCCCCAATGAGAACAAGGGCTAGTGATTGTGAGACTTCTCTCAGCTGCTTACAAAGTATTTCATCTGCCTCTTCATCCTGGTTGCCTAGTCTATAACAGAGTCCTACCATGATATCATCCTTGCTGGCCTTCCCCAATTCTTATCCATAAACACTCAACCTTATTGTCACCATGTCATCATCATTAAAGCTCTTGACAATCAAATAACTCCCTAACACACAGGGCTACCCCACCACCTATTCTTGCTTATCCCTTCTGAAGTGTTTATAGTGATCCATTACAGCACTCCAGTGGTGCAAATCATTCCACCATGTTTCTGTGATGGCGACTACATCATAGCTTTCCTGCTGTACAATGGCTTCAGGCTTGTCCTGTTTATTGCCCATCCTGCATGCACTGGTGTAGATGCACTTCAGCTGGGCTATTGATTCCGACAACTCTGGGGTGGGGGAGAAGTCCTAATTCCTATGTGACCATTCTCAGGCACTTCCATGGTTTCTAACACACCAATAACCTTTGCGTCTTTGCTGCTGCATGGATCTCCATCCCCTACCTCCACTGAGACAGCAGACTAAAGGACCTTGCTAGCACACCATTCCTCAAACACAGGCATCCTGACCCCAGGCTTATCTATGGAGAGCCTGCTTTTATCCCTTTGCCCCTTCACATGTAGTTTAAAGCTCTTTCAAGGAGTCCTGCTAACTCCTGTGCAAAGAGTAATCTCCCGAGAGGTATCTCCAACACCTCTAGTACTGCTGCCTTGGACAAATATTAGTGAAGATTTTAAACATTATACTTCTACCTTTAAGGTGGATTATTTTGGCCTCTCACTTTTGCCATTAACAGGAAGGAAGGTACGATCTCTGAGTTTGTGGCTTAATTTACTGCCATTGTGTAGAAAACACCTGCTCCTTCCATCACAATTTTGAGATAGCAGTTTTCCAGAAGAAAAAAACGAGTTTATATGGTGTATGTTGAGATGCTCTGTTCCAGGAAACAGACTGCAATGAAGTACAAGGAATCTTAATCCTACTTTGTAACAGAAACAAGAAGGAAAAAACCCTGACCACTTCCTGAATGGTCCTTAAGTAAGCACCCCTGCAGTCTCACCAACTGCTGTAAGATTACGAATATCCCTGGATAGATACAACATGGACATTGCTGTCTGCCTCCAAAGTGCAACACGACAAAGTTGACACTGCCCTGACAGCTATTCTAAGAAGCAAAAAATGGGTGTTCCTGCTCTTGCTGACCTCGTCACAACAGTTTGCACAATTCCTGCAGTAAAAGAACAGTTACTTCTGTACTGTTGACTTGGAAAGTGCGAGGATACTTCAGACACAACATCCGGCACTTACCAAAAAATCAATGATTTAAGTGTAATAGGCTGCACACTCTGTTACTGTGCAAACATTTGAAGACAAAGCTGAATGGTTAATTTCCTACATCTCTCTTTTCAATGGAAACATGATATCGAGCTGCGAAGTCAGGGAACCCAGCAATGCAATTTCCATGCAGGTTCCATCTGCGAAAGATTGTGCAAGCTACAACATCCCAACAGTGCAGAGACAGACATCCTTTTAATTCATGGCTTTTACCAGCTGTTATACTCTTATGTCCTTACTAAGCATGCAGGTGGCATTTTTGAAATTGCTACCCGTACACCTGCTTTACCTTGGTATTTTACAAATCTATAGGATTACTACTCCCTGATTAAAAGCACAATAAAAGTTAGAGAAAAACCTTTGTATTATATAAAAAAAATTATAATCATAAAATTATTGCGTTGGAAGGGACCTTCAAAGGTCACCTAGTCCAACCCCCCTGCAGCGAGTAGGGACATCTTCAACTAGAGCAGACTGCCCAGAGCTCCATCCAACCTGACCTTGAATGTTTCCAGGGATGGGACATCTACCACCTCTCTGGGCAACTTGTGCCCATGTTTCATCACCCTCAGTATAAAAGATTTCTAGCCTAAATCTCCCCTCTTTGAGTTTAAAACCATCATCCCTCATCCTGTCACAACAGGCCTTGCTAAAAAGACTGTTCCCATCTTTCTTATAGGCTCCTTTTCAGTACTGGAAGGCCACAATAAGGTCTCCCCAGACCCTTTTCTTCTCCAGGCTGAACAGCCCCAACTCTCTCAGCCTGTCCTTATAGCAGAGGTGCTCCCTCTGATCATTTTTGTGGCCCTCCTCTGGACCCGTTTCAACAGGTCCTTGTCTTTCCTGTGCTGAGGACTCCAGAGCTGGACACAGTACTCCAGGCGGGGTGTCTCACCGGGGCAGAGTAGAGGGGGAGAATCACCTTCCTCAATTTGCTGGCCATGGTCTTTTTGGTGCAGTCCAAGATATGGTTGGCTTTCTGGACTGCAAGCACACATTGTCGGCTCATGTCCAGCTTTTCATTCACCAGTATCCCCAAGTCCTTCTCTGCAGGGCTGCTCTCAATCCCTTTATCCCCCAGTGTGTAGCGATAACTGGGAGTTGTCCTGACACAGGTAGGACCTTGCACTTGGCCTTGTTGAACCTCATGAGGTTCACAGAGGCCCACTTCTCCAGCTTGTCCAGGTCCCTCTGGATGCCATTCCATCCCTCAGGGGTGTCAACTACACCACTTAGCTTGGTGTCATCTGCCAATTTGCTGAGGGTGCACTTGATCCCACTGTTTATACCATTAATGAAAATATTAAACAACACTGGTCCCAATATTTTTAAGACCAAAAAGGTCTTAAAACAAAGTTGGAATAATCTCTGCATTAAAAGTGTGCAAAAAGCAGATGAATATTCTGATTCTTAGGTCCTAAATGTTCAAATGGCTCTTGAAAATAGAAAGTCTTGAACTGAGGATGCAGTGATTAAAATAATACTAACCTTGGTTAGCAATTAAATGATCACATCTCCCTTCGGACTAAAACCACAGACAATAGTTACTAGCTGACATCGGACTTCAACATTTTACAGCTGCTCTAAAGCAAAGACTTCAGACATTTGAATGCATGCATGCATCTTATTTTCCCAGGATTTCAAAGTCCACATCCAGGCTGCTGCTCAGCCATTACAAATGAGTAATTCAAGTAGGGCATGACTGCTTCTTGTATTAACTTGATGAAGATGTTTCACTCAAAGTTGTAACAGTTGTGTTAAGTCATCTCTTTCAGAGGCTTATACTTATTCTGTGTTGTTACCAGTGAAGAAATAAAAAAGTAGTACTAGCTTCAAATTATTATAAAAGTCTTAAAACTAAATATAATTGGTATTATATTTTTATTAAACCTATTTTCAAAACTCCAAAATACAAATTTACCTTTAACTATTTCCTGTTTTTTAAAAACAATTTTATCAACTGATTGCAATTAGCACTAAAATTTTAATTAGTTTAGACATGCAACCGCTTAAAGGACTGATATGCACGCTTCAAAATACACACATCTGTCTTCAGCAAATTCCATTATACTGAAGATTACTTTGTATTCATCAAGTATTCCAAAAGTTGGTTTATAACATCATTTTAATATAAAACATTATTTTTATCTTTTAGTAATGAATCTATTATTGAATATGTACCAAACAACTATTTTAAAATAATGTTTGAAAACTATTATTCCAGTGCTTGGACTAAAATGTCTTTCAGATACCCCAAAGACATATTGAATATATCTTTCATTTCCTTGTATGAATTTTCAGGTCTCAACCTAGAGGGAAGACTTGCTCAATACTGAATTCCTCTTTCTCGTATCACAGCAGGGACATTATAAGAGAGCTCAAAATTAGAAGCAGAAGAGAATTCGTATTCTCCTTTCATTAACCTATTTCCATTTAATAGATTACCATGAACATAGTTACACTGAATATAAAAACCATACTGTATATGTAATTTATTCAAAGCCCAGTGAGGAAAATATGTCCATCTTATTTAAAAGATGATTAATTACATCTGACTGATTACCTTCATGCCATGGACAAACACAGAACAGAAAAGAATGCTATCCAGAGGTGATGATCCATCACATATGCTCCATAGCCCTGCTCACTAATGTTGAGCCAAACTATGTATTTAACGCTTCATTAGAGTCATATTTTCTCTTATTTTTTCAATTAGAGTTGTTTCTATTTACAAAATTTCCATTATTTTCTCCACTTCTAGGGGAAAAAAATCTCTATGCTAGGCAGTTCTAATATTATACTTTATATGGTATTTAAGCAATATGTCTATATGGTTTAAGTACCTTTATTCCAGAAATAAAACAAGCATAGGCACTTTTGAGGGCAGGGGTAGATGGGAAGAGGTAGTGAACCTCTGATTTATTCAGATTATTTTCTGATATCTAACATCAATTTTCAGATTATATTTTATTTTCATTTGTGGTTTGTATCATCTTATCAGAAGATGGTGTTTTGCTCTGACATGACAGGTATCAATGCCAAAATTAAAAAAGATGTGGTTCAAACTCCTGTTGGTCAGACTCCTTTCATGTCCACCTTCCCACAGTGGGCCATTTTTTCCAAGATTTCTGGACATGAGGCAGCATAGTCAAAGCTATTTCTCCAGCTTGGCACTGATCCCAGGCAAATGGCCCAAAAAGCTGTAGAGGGACAGATGATGCACACAGGCTAAAAGTGGAAGAGTTGGCAGATGCAGGCAGTCCTACTGTGCCAATTCTAAGAGATGACATGTTTGTTCAGGACTCCCATCCCTTCAGTTCTCATTGTCAGGGCACCCATTCCTCTGTGCATAGTCATGCAACATTCTCATTAAGTTCAGCTAGTACAACCCCAAAATGATTTGCTATTCTGCTTATAGATAGGAAGAATAATTTTCTAAATCTCTTGGGGAAAATCACGATTATTTTTTTTTTCAGATCCGTCTACCTCATCTTGAAAATACGAAAGGAATTAGGAAAACACTTAGGAAAACCAGATTTTGCATTAATTTGCTGTGCTCTACATGGAGCTCAGTATCAAAAATTAGCAGCAGAAGAGTGTTTAAATAGGAACTTAGTACTCAGGTCAGCAAATTACTTTGCTCCAGAAAATGTTTGTCTTCACTGAACTAGCTGCAAGATTAGGGCAACATCTAGAATCTTCTCTTTCAGACGTGACTTAAGAAAAAAAAATGGGTTTTTTCCCTTTTCAAAATTTCTTTTCCTCTACTGAAAAGCATAAATCAAATTAAAACTAAGAGTTAAAAATATTCAGCTATTTAATTAAACTATATATCCACTGTAATCATATCACTGCATTTCTCAGATTTATTACTCCATGTAATAAATGAGAATGTTAGGATACCTCAAATATATACTGTGTTTGAAGCTGCTGTAATTAGAAATCTGTTGTCTAGAGATACTCAACATTAAATGCTCACATTATATAAGTAGGCTAACTTTAGCTATTAAATAGAATCGAAAAGTTAGTCAATGCATTGTTTTCTTCATATCAGTTTTAAGTATTTCTGCCACCTTACACAACAAGTACATACAAGAGAATTAGTTCTATTTCAGTGCACAGGTAAAAGGAAAATTAAATCAGTTCATACAGCACGGGAGTGATTAAATGGTCTAAGGGTTAAAACGGTTCCTGCAGTACTAATTTCTATACGGTTTCCAAATTTCTGATAAAAACAGATTGATTTTCAGAAGCTTCACAGCACATGAAGAAAATTAAACTAATTTAAATCCTTCCAAAGTTGGACACCTTGAAGTAATCTGTCCAAAATAATTTTCAGTTTGATCAACTATATGTCTTAGCTTGGAGCTCATCACTGGGGTTATGTAGTTGAATTAAAAAAAAAAAAAAAATCAATATACTGCTAAGATTCTAACTTACTTTGTCTAATGCTGCATGTAAACTGTTGCTTTCTACATAAAACTAACTATTAAGTCACTTGGTAAAGGCACAACTTTATTTTGTGACCAAAAATGGCTATTTGTAACATGATGGAAAGAAACTTCTGTGGGAACTTCAGGATAGTATTGTTTGGGTAGAACGGGACAACATGGTTGAATATTCACTCTGTGTATTTAAGACTGCGTTCTAAACCACACAAATGAGACTGTTAGTACATTTGTGAGTATTCTAACCAGAAACTGAAATCCTGGGAGCAACCTGTAGCTTCTTTTTAAGCTACCACAGAGCTCAAATATGAAAATTACTGAGAAAAAAAATTTAGATCAAGAAGCAAATACATATTTACACCATAATTTCTGCATTAAAAATAATGGACATACTTCATTTAATGCTGTTTTTCATCAAGTGTGCTGTATTTCTGTTCAGTAATCACTTGCTACTAAGATCTGAAAACCAAAAATTGACCTGGGTCAAAATGCATGTATAATTTACCCGCAAAAGTCTACTGATTTTCAGCAATATGTATTTAGCATTTCATTACCAAAAAAATAGCCATATTCTATGAATCATTTACATCATTGAAGCGGTAGGGAAAGCAATATAATTCAATTATAAAAACTGGAAACAGTTTAAACACCATTTGAAAGTAAACAGTTACAGTCCCTTATGCCCATGTCTGGGAAGCGTCCAAATAGAAGTTAAAGATCCCATGGCATTTTTTCAAAATGAGTAGGAGCTATCCCAGTATGTTGGCCAACATATATTTTCTTAATTAAAAACAGATTTCAATGTCCAAAGCTATGTGTAAGCAATTGCTGAGAGTCTGTCACATTTCCAAAACTCTCTGCACCATCAGTATCTAGTCACCTTCCTGAATAAGGCTTTTCCAGATGCCCCAAGAGAAAAAGGTGAGTGCACTTTCGTTAATATATGAAGCACAGATACATTATCCTATACTGCTATGGAAATAGAACTTAACATTTGAATCCACATTTAGATTTTTTTTTCATTTCAGAAGTGTTAATGACTTTGGTGGCCATATGAAACACTTTGGTACCTCCAGACTGTAAAGTGAACAGAAACCCTATGGAACACACATGCATACACGCAAAATAAAGGTAGCAGAAATAATCTCATATCTGCCATTCCCTACCTTTTTTAATATTTACATATTTAATGAGTTAAAAGGGGGGGGCGGGGGTTGTGTAATAAAAAGGCTTTTTTAACAACTCAATTTTCTTGGGAGCTTTTACAGAATTTTCTAGGTTATGCACTGTTTAAAGAGAAGGTGGAGAGATTTCCTTTACGCACTTTAAAGGCTGCATACCCCGTATTACCTACCACTCGAACCTCAAATCTTCAGTTGCCAATACTGAAGCACAAAGTTCCTATCCCAAGAACTACAAGATCAACTACATTCTCTCTGGGCAGAATGCTGTTACCTTGAGTTAAAAGAGAAAGTCAGGCAATGAGGTTCTAAAGAAGAAGGTATAAACCCAGAGGAGAATCTGGCTTTCCAAATCCCTCACTCAACAGATTTTCTAGCGCAATGTCTCAGGCTCCTGCTATTTGGAGTTGAGTCCCCATCTTCATTGTCCAAGTTTTGTCCTTGTTTTTCCCTATTACCAAACTTTTAAGTGATACTGTCAAGAAAAGGCAATTGGAAAAAGCCAGAAGCACTGCTTTGGCTAAAGGTATTACTCTGTTGACTTCCATAATGCAGCTGCACAGTACATCTCGAAGTCAGTCAGGCTTGAAAGAAAAACAGAAATATTTTCAGGGAATTTAACTACACAGGATGACTCCTTAACAACTGATAGGACAGAGTGTAGCTTGTACCTTTTAGTATTAATTTTTCAAGTACCATTTTACAAATCTCAGAATCCTAGTTAGTCACAACTTCAGAATTCTAGGATACATGTATTGCTGAAGGATTTATGGCACATTGAGAGAAACTGAATGCAATGTAAGCAGAGGGACGAAAACATCTCTTCCCCCAAGAGGATTTGCAGAATTGCTTGATGGAAAGTTGAACAAGCTGCCTTATTCCTTCATTGCACAATTACCTTTCTATAACCAGAACCTACTGCCAAGTTGCTAAGTTATGCAACCCACTGGAAATAATGTTAATCTACTAAGCGTAGTATAGTATGTCCCTCCCTGATGCTGCTCCCATGGTCGTGAAATTATAGTTGAAGCCAGTGGCGTAACACACTGCACTTGAGGACAGGTTTACCGCCCTCTTAGAAAAAGCAGTAAGCGCTGCATCTTTGTCAGTCAGTAGGTACAGAAGTGATTCAGGTCTGGAAAAACATTTGGTACTGGCTGTAGTGCACAACATATTGTGCTGTGAGGGTAATGGGGGAGAAAGGGGCACATGCAAGTGGGTACATGTACAAAATTAAATGTATTTAAAAAGAGGCTTTTACTTTCTCAGATATTAACTAACTTGCATTCACCACTGTTACCAGCTTGCTCTTCCCCACATCATCCTCCTGTCCTGAACTGCTTGGCAGTACCACCATCTGCTACCCCCACTTGAACTTATGATAAAATTAAAAGATGTCAGACATTTTGTTTACTAGAATCAACTAAATTCAAAATCGTAAGAGAGGGAGAAAGGGAGGGAGAAATTACCACAAAATACTTCTGCCCTCAAGTTCTGTAACTCAGAAAACTTCTAAATTAAGTCTCACTAAATTAAGCCAGGTCAGTTGAAATGCTATTTTTAATCTAATTTTGAAAACTATAGGATATTACTAGAAAAATTCTTCTAAAAATGTATACTCATCTGAATTTAAATTCATCTTACTCCAACACAAGACGACATAAATACCATGTTTTCAGTAACTTATACTATTAGCATTCATATTTTTCCAAGGCAAAATATGAGAATAAGCCAGATTTTAAAAGCAATTAAGAGGATATAAATGTTGTGTGCTGCAAGAACACAGTTCTCAAAAGACCAGAGTCCTGGCAACTATCATAATCCTTTTGAAATTGTTCATATTAAGATTAAAGATCACTTTGTTCCTCTATTCCCACAACTAGCTGGTATGGTAAAAAGATCAGTCCCCTAGTTTTATATGTAACATCTTTAACATTTGCTCTCCTTTCTGTGCATGTGATTAAATGTAACATTTTGAAATCCCAAAGTTCTGAGAAAAACATAAATCCTTGTCCACAGCTGCTGTTTGACTCTAGAAACACATGCATTTTCTTTTCAAGCATCTACCATCAAAAAATCCCAAAGGACTTGAACTGGAGAACACCTGCATCTCTTCATTTAGTTCCAATAACAGAGTCTGAACTTCAGAATTACAAAAATAGATGCTATGTTCAGCTGCAGTTACATTCTGCCCCTAATTCCCGTGAACAAAAATGCTAAGAGCATGAAATCATTCAGGCAAGCTCTGTCATCGAGAGGATAAGATTTTTTGCACCAGAAGCCCAGTGGGAACTGGATAGAAAACTGGCAACAATTACAGATAAAGTACATAGTGAAATCCACAGGGAGAGAAAAGGAAATGTAATAAGATAGATGGGTATAATTTTTACACATTTATGCCTAAACCACAAATGTGAATTGTCTTTAATTACCCCAATATATTAGCATTTTTACTCATTCATTGTGTTAGATCTTTCAAAATACTTCTAATTAGTTTATGAATTCTCTTCTACACGTTGCTTTTTTTTATTTACTAGCACAAGTACTCACTTTGAAAAGTACTTTAAAAAAAAAAAATCATTCTTCCAGCTTTAAAATCCAAAGTTTGCAGTATCCCCAGTCTAGAGCAGTCAAAATTAATTTAAAAAAAAAAACCCTCCACTATGTCAATGGCAGGCTTTTATAACTGCAGTAAAGGGGGAGTTGGGGGCATATATTGGCATGTATGCACAAAAGCAATATATGTAAAATACCACACTCCCTTTTAAGTATGTTCTAACAGATAAAAATCAGCTGGTTTATGATAGCAAAAAAAAATAATGTTCCTGCTGGTACAACACTTACAGCACTTTTTTCATGTTTGAAGATATGATTTCTTCAGTCTTAAAAATATTTAAGACCGGGAGGGCAGAGAGAAAGAGAGTGAAGTGATCTTATCTAAACTTAAAAAATATTGACATTGGAGAAAAAAAATCCAAAAATCTTTGGAAGCTTAAGAAAAATATCTCTTAAATGAGAAATACCAACTTCTACAAGGTTGAATATTTGCTCTTCAGCCTTCATGCAGCTTTTGCAAACTAGAGAAGCCTTCTCACTCTTACTTTGCTCCACTGGGTGTATCAATTTACTGCACATGAGCATGATATTAATACAGGTACTTTTGTTTACCCTGTTGTTTCACTGCTGCATTACTGAATATTTAAGCTGATCTCAAAGAAAACTTTATTAATTGTATTTTTTATTTCAGTTCCTCTTGATTTATATGTAATAAAGCTCTCCATACCCCAGCTGTGCACGCACTCCCAATTATACAACATGGCAAACCAAATAGGGCTTAATCAGCTCACCTCATCTATTCAACAGCTGCTCATAATTAAATACTAACACCAGCATTCATTTTGAAATCTCCCTATTTCTCTCAAAGGCCAGGTGAAACAAGCAATCCTCTGCGGCTTGCTCCGAGGGTTAATAAAGCCAGGGTTATTTCAGAGAAGCAATAAGAAGACCTTCTCAAGCCTTGAGGTAACGGGAACAATCTCCTCTCTTGTATTTACTTTATGCGCCGCAGTTTAGATAAAGACTGGGGAGCATACCCACTGATTTTTACAACTATGCGCAGAGATACCTGGGGCAGTTTTTCACACAACAAAAGTATCTAAAATTCAAAGCACCAGTACACAGACTTGTATCTAAGGACTAAACAAAATCATTTATTTATATTCTTTGTCTCTAAATACTTCCTGTGCCATACATGGATTAGTTTTCCACTGTGCTAATGACACTTTGTGCACCAAACACTAAAGCACTCTTTTTAAGTAATCATCAGTATATGTACTTGTTATACGTAATACTTACTTTGCCTGTATACGCTACACACCACACGCTTTAATGCTGCTCGTTTTGGAATTATATTTTGAAGAGTTTTTTCCTTCGCTGGTTATACTTCCTGCGGTATGATACTACTAGAACCATTTTTTTTTCCCTCTTTCTCTCAGCAGCAACAAGTGAAATAGCAAGAAAGAAAATACTGGTGTAAAATGCTTTATCACTCTAACTGTAAATACACCCTCAATCTTTGCAGGGCCTCCTACAGACAACCAGTAAAAGGAAGCTTCCCAGCCATCGTGGCCACCCTGGATCATACGATTCAAGTGGTCCAAAACAGTAGACAGCTGCCGACTCAACAGGGAGAGGGGAAGGAAAGGTCCCCCTTACCTGTTCTCCAGGTAAATATGCCTTGATTTATTCAAGAACCTCATGTCATTCGCACAATCTCCTCCTTGGCATTTTATATCCAAACAACTGCTTTGATTTTAGGCAAAGTTGTTTTCCATTCAACTTCACAGATGCATAATGAATTAGTTACTCTCCCTTCACTAGTTTTTATATAAGCAAAAAGTTTTTATAAGTCGCTTACATAGGCATTGTATTGTATTCCAAGATTCTTCCAGAGTACCCAGAAATTCCCCTGCAATTGCTTCTCTAGGTTTTACACACAAAGATATTATATCATTCTGTTCTTAACAGAGGTGGCTAACTTGCAGCTCTTTAGCTTTGTACAGCTCCAATGCAGCCCCCTGCCCTGCTGCACAGTGTGACCAGCAGCTCCACTGCCATTGAGTTTGCAAACTTTTCTGAATCCTTGTACATAGGAAGAAGCAAACTGAGTTTATCCGAGTACTGGATGAGAACTTACCCAATCCCACCAAGCAAGAAATGCTGTTCCCCTTAGCTCTTTTGAGAAATCACGTGCACGTTTTGAGAGCATCACCTATACAGCTATTTGTGTATGTACTTCGTAGAGTTAGCAGACTTGGCCAACTCTGACCATATTTCCAACAATCTGAAAACACTGAACAATTCTAAATTATTTTTCTTATGTCTCCTTGATAGCTTTTCACATTCTTTCTACAAGCAGGTTGCACCACTCTCTTCACTTTTCTCCATAGTCCAAATTGCTATTCCAGAACACGGTATCTAACGTTATTGGGATAAACTGCTCCAACAACTTTAGTACTGCACAACCACCTCCAGCAGCACAGCTTTAAATAACCCTTTTATTCCCGAGGCATAAGTTGAATTTGCTGTCAAATTATCCAGTACAGCTTTCTTAATTCCCAGAAGTGACTGCAACTTCTATGCTCTCAAATCACTTCGTTTTCTCTCCATGTAGTTTTCACAGTCGTAATGGAAAGGATAGACATATATCCTGTACTGAATTGCCTCAGCTCCTTCAGTAAGTATTTGAAAGATAAGGCTTTAACTAACTCCCTCATCCTTTGTATAGAACCTGAGATTAATTTAAACAGTAACGTTTCCCAGTTTGATTTATATTTTAAAAAAAAAAAAAATTTGCAGTACACTATTCATGTTTTCTGTGACCAAAGCTTTAACACATAAGTCAGCTTTTCCCTCTCACTTGTCATCAGTCACAGATGCCACCTTACATATCTAGAGAAGAAGAACTAGAGTCTGAGTACACACGTTAGTGACTACCACTGAGTACACAGAACCAGTACAACTTTCCTGAGGTACTCAGGGGGCGGGTGAAGTGTCCAGTAAATTTCAAGTTCTAAAGTATTAGCCTTTTAAATGTATTTCTGTTTATCTACGAAACAGGTATAACAGACACTCATCTAACACAAACCAATTTTCTGTCTCTCAAAGTCCCTGCATATGGGTCTGGCCAGCACTTCATTTGTTGGTGTCTTAATTCTCACAGACATCTCCTGTCACAACCTATCAAGCACTCTCTACTGTTAAATTGGACTGTCTGTAATACTGATGAGCTAAAAATGTATGTAATCACTGTGGCCTGTAACAAAACCAAAAATTCTATAGTACAGGTAAGTATGCAGAGCTTCTTTAAAATGTAATCAATATCCTAAGAAAAAAATCAGAAAATTAAACTTAAAAAATCCTCAAAAAAGGCAGAAAGTGCAATAATCAATAATAGTAATAACAATATTATTAAGAATATTTTAATGCTACTTAAGTGAGACAACAGGTGCAACAGATTCTCACTTTTTTCAAAAACAGATCTGAGTAATTTAGAGACTGTTGAATCATGAATTGTCTTTCAAATAGTGTTTTAAGGGGCAGAAACTTAAGGTAACTGTTATAAAATACTGCTGTAAACATTTCCAGCATGATGCTCTCCAAGAAACATACAAGTACAGTTACTAAAAAAAATAACCAAACAACTGCTGGAGCACACAGTGCTTAGAAATATTTACTTTGCCTAAGAATCAAACGCTACTGACATATGCACATAAAAATTACAAAGATGGTAATAAATTCACTGATACTTTTCAGACTACTGACATTCAATAACCACTGCGCACACACAAAAAAATTAGTTTACTTTTGTGTTTCATAACATTACGGTCAGCTAATTCTTTTGCTTTCCTTAAACTAGATGCTTTTTGGCTTTGGGTTTTTTTTTCCCCCCCCATTTGATTCCACTCTTAGCATGGCAAGAGGATAATCTTTTAAAAACATGAAAGCATGATCTTTTGCACCATACTGACAGCAAAACCTAGACCCATGCCTATTTCATAAACAATATTATAGTTATTTTAAACTAGATAACATTTTAAAATTGTCAGTGTTGCTTAAAACCGACAAATATTTTTTTTAAATCCCATAGAAACCATAAGAATGTTAGGTAAGAGTATTTATGTCGACAAAATCAACAATACACTTAAATTTATCCAAGCAACTCTCTGAAAATATTAACTTGTTTCTCATTTAAATCCACCAAAACACCAGGTTTGATGACATCAAATACGTGCCCTGCAGTATTTTTTAAATCACCTTTTTATTATTAACAAATTTTATTATATACACTTATTAAATTAATTATGTTATGCTGCAAATTTATATGACCCATTTTGAATTCAGTATGTCTTCTGTATAAGAAGCTCCACCCAATAAATAAAGGGAAGAAAGAATAAAACTAATATTTTCAATGTGGATCCCGCTCCCCACCCGAAAAAGTTTACAAACGGTTCTGTATAAATAAGAGGCATCCGAAGTCAAAGAAGCATTCCTTATTGAAGACGACATACATCACAATGCTGCTTTTAGTTTGTGTGTCTCACAGTGAGCTAAAGTAAAGTTATAATGTGTGCAGTATGTGAAAAAGATATTTTGGCATTTGGCACATTTTATATCAAGCCCCTGTTTTGAAAATTACATTGGATAGGAAAAATGTAATGCGATACCAGCTTAACAAGAGTTTTGCACTTACCAGAATTATGGCAGTAGTCCATACACTGTGGAATTTGGACTGTAAAGGCTACCAAATCTGGAGCTAAGAGAGATTCTGGCTTTCTGCTCTCATTGAGCCATTTACTGCTGTGTAAGTCTCTTGTGTCAGAAGGGCCTTGAATTAAAGGAATCAGCTTCTCTTTTCCACCATCACCTAAGATAAAGATTAGATTCCTTACAGCTTTTACTGTAACAAAATACATTTTCAACACATAAACCTCCACTAGAGAACAGCTACTAAATTGCAAATACAGAATTAAAAGAGGAAATAGAAAGGGCAATCCCATATAAACTATTAAACAACTTCCTTAATGTTAACTTGTAAGTGTCTTTACATTCAAGAGGATTTCAAATAATCATTTCTCTTTAAAATAGTAATTTCCATTCCAACTTCATAAAATAGTATCTTTAAAAAATTACCATGAAATCAATTTAGAGTTAAATGTACTACATTTTCAATGTTCTTAACACTAGCTGCCTTTATATATGAAGAGATCATAGACATTGATTGGAAAAGTTCTTGCATGCTCTTCTATTTATCACAGAGCCTTCAAAAACTTCACAAGCAAAATCATACTTGTAGTGTTAATGGAAAATGAGACATTAAACAATAAACAGAATACATAAACAGTATGCTACAAATAAAACAAAAATCAAATATTCTGTGTAATATGAAAATGCAGAGTTATTCCAGCTTCTTTAGTGCTTTCAGATTAGTATTTGTCTCAGCAGAAAAAACCAACATCTTGATTTTCTTACTCAGTGTAAAAACTGACTATACTGGGGCCAGACTGGATCATCCTGGCACACTTAACAATAATAATAAAAAAACCCAAAACAGAATACAAAAAGCCCCTCTCCGATTCATAGGAACAATGAGTAAATTCTTGTTTCAGTAACTCTCCTTGTAAAAAGCAAGGCCAATTCTCCTATACAGGCAATAAAGTTTTACATGGTCCAGCTGCACATACCTCGGGCTTTGGCACAAATTTTTATTGATCCCACGGTCCCAGAGGCACATTTGACCAATGATGTGCCGCAGTACTTCAATTCAACATTCTGGATTGAACCCTCAAGTGTTGGCAGGGGATTCTTAGATTTCACACCTAATAAAAGAAAACTGCAAATGTACTAGCCTGTTGAATTTAAATATTTTTATATTCCTTCACCAAGGCATTTAAACTTAATTATACTTTAATTATCTACCTTAGATGTTCTTATAGCATTTTTGTTGTGATTCACAGTTTTTAAATGGAAGTGATAGATTGCGGTATACAGGCATTTTAATACAAACAGTTAGGCATTAAAAATACATAGATACTGTGAGTAAAAGAGACAAGGCCACTTACAAATTGGAATAATAAATATGTATAGATAGCTACACTTCTGTTTTCACTTTTTAAGCGCCTACCTCAACTATTCTCTTTCATGTTTTATTATGACCCTTTCATTTCAGGATCTTAAAATGACTAAGTGTTTTCAGCTTACACTTAGACACAACATTTTACTCAGTAGCAATGTAAAGCATTAAATCCACGCAGCTGAAGGGCACAGAAGGCTAACGGCACACTTGCCATTTTTCAACGGAAACTGGAGTTCAAACCTTGCCTTAGGTCACAAGTGGAAATAAGTTTTGGTGGTCTTTCCTCAGCCCCAAACTGCGCACACCAGAAAAGTACTGCATCGGTTGGAAGAAATCGGTGCTATTAGCAGTCACTTCTGAAGAGCTGCCTCGAACCACAACAGTAAAAGCAGAGGATCTTACAAGTCAGGACTGAGATATGTTGGCAGAGCTCAAGCGCAGCCCCCAAACCAGCCCCAAGATGGAGGAAGCCAGCCCTCCTATTCTGTACAGTGCTGCCTATCAGAATGAAATACATAAATTTACTTGCAAATTAGAAATAAATAGTTTCAACACCTGTAAGAAGTATGAAAGGAAAAACTAACAGAAGTTGCCATTTTTAATGTTGTTTTTTCCCCTCTTGCAAAAGTGACTTGGAATTTGTCAGTTAAAATTGGCAAGCAGCTTGTTAATTATGCAAACATTAGGATAATTATGGAACCATTCCTTGTATATGTAACATAGAATTTGTTCCAAAATCTGTAATTATGCAAGGAAAGTATTACGGAACATCAGGTAAAAAAAATTAAAAGCATTTTGATACGTATTTCAAGATAGTTACATACATTAAAGAAACTTAATATATTCTTTACAGAATGAACTCACTAGTTTTTTGCACAATCTCTTAAAGACTTAACCCAAAGAGTACCTAAACACTGACGCGTATTTGGTAGTGCATATAAAATCATTTGGTAAGCAGACTTCTTGACATATATTTATTTAACTTTCGTTCTGGTAAGGCATTAAAATATTTTTTTAATAAAAAGTACTTTCCAAGGTAGGAAAAGAGAAGCAGCATATGAAGGGGCACAAGGTATTTAGCAAAGCAGACTGCCATGTGAAAGTAGGTTACACATTCTATGCGTTCTTTCCTTTCAGAATTTAACCTTTCCTCTGTGTTCGAGGTGTGTCCAGCCATTTCCTAGTTTGTGATTCAGGAAGGCTTCTGGCTCAGAGAATGCTCACTGCAACCCCTCTGTGTGCCTGCCGCTATGACACCCCATCGGTTCTCAGCCTGAAAGATCAGCTACCCGTTTTAGACTCGTGAATATGCCCTCATTCCCAGGCTTGCCCTGGGTAAGCCTCTTTTAAAGCTGGAAATCCCCTTTCATCTAAGTTGTGGTATCAGACACAACACATGAATTTGTCAAAAGCAGATAGGGTATCGTTAGGCATTTGCTAGTCTTGGCTCTGCCTCCTCATACCTCTGATAAACTTGTGCAAATAAGAGGCCATTGTGAGGAAGGTGGGGGAAGAAGAAGAAGGGGGGGAAAGAAGAAGAAGGGGGGGAAAGAAGAAGAAGGGGGGGAAAGAAGAAGAAGGGGGGGAAAGAAGAAGAAGGGGGGGAAAGAAGAAGAAGGGGGGGGAAAGAAGAAGAAGGGGGGGAAAGAAGAAGAAGGGGGGGAAAGAAGAAGAAGGGGGGGAAAGAAGAAGAAGGGGGGGGAAAGAAGAAGAAGGGGGGAAAGAAGAAGAAGGGGGGGGAAAGAAGAAGAAGGGGGGGGGAAGAAGAAGAAGGGGGGGGAAAGAAGAAGAAGGGGGGGAAAGAAGAAGAAGGGGGGGGGGAGAAGAAGAAGGGGGGGAAAGAAGAAGAAGGGGGGGGGAAAGAAGAAGAAGGGGGGGAAAGAAGAAGAAGGGGGGGAAAAAGGAAGAAGGGGGGAAAAAGGAAGAAGGGGGGAAAAAGAAAGAAGGGGGTGAAAGAAGAAGAAGAGGGGGAAGAAGAAGAAGGGAGTGTGGTTTTTCCCCTATCTTCTGTTCATTTCAAAAAAAAAAAAGATTATAAAATACTGTTAGTAGCAGCCAAGACTGCAGTGAAAGCAAAGCAGAGTTTGTTTGACCGCCATGTTTCAAGTCTACTCAGAACTGGTAGCTTCTCGCTGTTTCCATCTTTCAGCAACAAGTTTATGCCTCAAAATACAAGGTGTGACATCCGATATATTTCTCTTACTTCACTACAGAAGATTAAGCACTTTGAAAATGAAATATTTTCCATCATGAAGTCCATTTTTAGATGCATTACCCTGGACAACCTCTCTGCATTAAGAGTCAAACTTTCCGTGTTAGATACAAGCATAACTTGAATTTTGTTCTAGTATCACATTTGAAAACAAGGAACCAAGTTTCCCAAGAACATGCTTCCTATTTGTTTCCGTTCACTCCTATTCCCTCATCAAATAACTTTTGCTTTCATTCAATTTCTGCAAGACGTGGCAGTATTATAAACAGCATTTATTTCCTGCAATCTTCATGAAAATGTGGGTGTAGTCATCCTGTTACCCGACTAGTCAATGTATGCATGACAGTCAGCAACGCATAGCTCAAACTAGCCAATACACTGTTTTTCACCCAGCCAGCAGTTCGGGATCATGATGGGAAGTGAGGAAAGCTGAACGGTTTGGCGCTGAAGAAGTCCACAAACCCTTAATTGATGATCATAAAATTAACAATTATATTTAAATGCATACAGAAAAGTAACTGATAACAATAAGCAGCTATTTCTTTCTGGAACACCTGTTAGAGGAATAGGATGAAATACTTGTTTTCAATTATTTGAAAAGAAAATAGAAAAGATTGGGAAAACATAGCACAATCACGCCCTTTTTTTCTACATTGTTTTGACATCAAATGGCAACATCATCCTGCTCTCAGTTTTAACACCTGAAAACCACAGCATACCACAGTAATCAAGGAGAAGTTACAAGAAAAATTAATTCTGCTCAGTTTTCACCGCTCTGCACTGAGGGATACTCAGAAAATCTATTTATTCAATATTAAAATCCTATACAGAGCCTACAATAAGGAATAAGGAATTTAGGATGTCTAAGTAGACTTTCATCACAAAGATAAAAATTGCCTGAACCTAAGATGATTCCCCTTGCCTGGTTACAAGTCTCTTTTTCAAATTGCAAAAAGTTTAGACACTTTTGGTGAACCATTTTTAATGAATAGCTTTAATACAGGGAAACAGCACATTTTCTTCAGTCTCTGAAAATTTTTGAAAATGATGAACCGTGATGAACCATCCCTCATAAACTTGTAAATTTGGCAAGCTGCTCTGCAGAGAAGAAAGAAGCCTTGTCTCCTACCTATGCCTCTGACTACCTGTAGTTTCCATCACTGCAACTTTATTTCTTCCCAAATATTCTCCCTTATTATCTCTTTCATCACGATAACAGAGCCACCATGTTTGTTTTACAGAACACAGCACATTTTCTTTGGTTATTATTCACATTAGGAACATGGTAATCAAGAACTTTATGGAGACAGAGAGATACATATGCCTGCCTCCATCAAATATAAGCTATGGCTGCTTCCAGATAAAAAAATGACAATTTTCCAGTTGTGTGATTTTATACTGGAAACATCTTGCCCATTGTAGAACTATTTGCAGTAAAAATCAAGTGCTTCTTTCCCAATATGCAACCGTGTTTATACTTGGTGCTCAAACATAACCTGTTTTAGTTGAATCAGGCTATCACACATAGAATACAAGACATCACTGAAGACCTAAAAACCTGGTTTTACCATATCACAGAACCAAAAATAGGCAGAAAGGTTTTCTAACTTTAGATCTACTATGCCTTAACAATTTACATTTTGTGCACACTAACTCACTTAAATTTTAACTCCAAGCGTAAAAAAGCCATTCTGTTCTAGAAACACGCACAGAAGTACCACACCATTGAGGAAGGTTCTCCCACACTTTAAAGCTGGCATTCACATCTTCCCCCCAACTTTTCTGGTCATAGCTTTGGACCTCTCCATGTACATAACCCAACTCTGCAGTCTGCCCCGAAGTCCCTGCATTCAGCGATATTCCACATGCAAACCGGAGGGAATCAAATACCTAAAGGCTAGTCACAATTGTGTCTTTACAGAGCAGCCCAGGATTTCTGCTAACAAGCCTATTAATGCTGAGCAATCGTTGAATTTAAGACCTGTTAAAAAAAGTGATTTGTGATAAAAATGAGTGATTTTACTAGTGGTCTATACCTTTCACCAATCCATTTCTAATAAGGTGAATTTGCAATGATTGATGGAAAACCAAGAGACAAAAATCTAAACTAATTGATAGAAAAGACAGGAAACCACTAAAAGAGGTATGTTACTGATTCTGAGAAGAGCCAGGACTGTGCTGCCAAATCCCTGAAATACAATAAATAATTCTTTACAAAGATCATAAAAGAGAGAACTGCAAAATATGAAATAGGAAATGAATTAAGCATGACTAAAACTTCTAGAAGCAACTCCCCATGAATTCTCCATATCTAGGTTAAAGCCTCAGAAGGAAAAATTTCAATATTTAAAGCATTAAGTACCAATAAAGTATGGTTTGGCAACATGATAGAGTAAAAGACTGTCACATATGTGTCAAAATTATTTCAAACTCAGGAAAAAAATCAATCCATGAATAAAGCAAGGAACTACTAAGCAAATGAAATAACATTTAGGCTCAAGTCTTACTGGAATCTAGAAAAGAAGGTCTAATTATTTTCACAGAATCATATATTTAAGTTTTACATGACTAATACAGGAAGTCTAGTAAACGAATCGAAATATAAGAGAAATCTCATTTCTTTCATGGGAGATACTAATTTGTGTTCAGTTTATGCTTAAGCAGTACCCTCAGTGAGAACTGAGTCTGTACTGAACTTGGTAAGAGAGGTGGCACTTCTGAGGAACTCAAAGTTAAAACCAAACTTAATTCCTTCCTCCTTGCAGTATGAATGTAATTGAATCCACAAAAGCCCAGCTCTAGCTGGCATCAGTCCTACTTCTCACGTTCAAAGCATTGGGGGAGCATGAGCATTCATGTTCTTCATTGCAGTGAAACAGCAGCAGCATACGAACTTAAACATCTCGTTCGATCACAGTGCTTCCTCGCACACAACACCTGACGAGCAAACACTGTGGTTTTGTTTCGGATTTTTTTATTCTTCTTCTCTTCGTTGTTTGTTGGTTTGTTTTGTTTTGTTTTTTTTAAATTGGGAAAACAGAGAAAAAGAGAGAGATTTTTTTAAAACGCAGAAGACAGGTTATAAATACTTTCTTTTTTTTCTGTAGTAATACTAAATCTTTGTGATTAAGTTCCCCAAACACCTTTACTGTGTTCACAACTCCACGTTTTTTATCTGTCACCATAGTCTGCAGACCACATTTTGCAGACCTAACATAGACACTCACAGGCTACTATTTTCTTTCTTCTTCAAAACGGTAATTCAGGCAGCTTATTTTAAGGAGGTATCAAGGCACAGGTCTACTTTTTTTCCCTGACTCAACTTTATTTAGCATTGTTATTGCTATTCTGATTATCATAATTATTTGTGTTCTTATAATGGTGTCAACCAGTTTTCAACCTACATACCGCTGTTCTAAGAAATTATTATTTCATCCCCACGCACTATCAAGACTTAGGAGGGCAATAACAACAGGATTATGGTAGGCTTGTCTTGCTTCTAAGGTATGGTGAGCTGAACAGATTTTCTACTGTCTTGAGCTTCTTATGTCACAGTTCCACACCTAAAAGAAACCTGTCTAAAAAAAGTAGCTGTGCTTTCATGTTCTCTTCAGCCCTGGTAATCAAAGGAAAAGTAAATGCATGGAAGGGTGAAAGCAGTGGAAATATTCTCTAGAGAAGGTCA
The DNA here is from genome assembly GCA_009769605.1 of Bucorvus abyssinicus. Classification (NCBI taxonomy): domain Eukaryota; kingdom Metazoa; phylum Chordata; class Aves; order Bucerotiformes; family Bucorvidae; genus Bucorvus; species Bucorvus abyssinicus. The sequence continues at coordinate 12,655,551 of CM020033.1, read as the reverse complement.
AGCTGCTTTCTTCTTGGGCAACGATGACAAAATATCTATCATTGTAAGTATGTGCCTTTCTCTTCATCAGAGCATAAGCTGCAAAACCCATGTGTGTGCACACATAACAAACAAATCAATCTCTGCATGTACTTTCAGTGTTTTCACAGACAGATTTCAGGGACCAGCACACAGACAGTCATGTCCTAGTCTTCACCTTGGAGATCAATATTAAAATATCTGTAACTAACCACTTTAATCCTTAAATTAAACTTAAATCCTTAAAGCCTGTAAACTAGTTAAGGCTTCTCCATTTCCTAAACACTAAAACAGACGTAGGACTGTCATTTAGTAATGGAGATTTACATATTGCAAAGAATTTCCCAGCTTGCTAAACAACAACAGCATTTCACCTACAGGGAGAGTCACTTAAATCTGGCAAATTCCTGTTGCTACACTGCTGTTTTGAGACTCCACAGGACAACCTTTATATAGGTCCCCAAATGCCTTAATCCAAAAATTTCTTGATTTTTCTAAAATCCTGCTTCAAATGGAGAGGTAAATGAGAAACCTGTGATTCAAAGACTTGAAACCAGTTATTAAAGAAATCACAGGACATTTGGATTAGTATATGTTTAAGGCACTCTAGGTCAATTATTTATTGATAATCCTATTTAAGTGATTATCCAGTCAGGTAAAATAATGTTTTAATTTTGAATGTTCATAGAAGAGCTAAACAGCCATCACTGAAAAAAATCTTCAGTGAAAACACAGAGCTGGGAAATGTTTCAGAACTCCCTTTACCAACTGTACTATGGCTGACCAGCAAACATTCACAGACTTACTAACACAACCTATCAAAAGCACAGAAACCATCCTGAAACATTCTCAGTGTAGGGTACAGAAACAACGCATGTATAGTGTGACTGCTGCTACTTTTGATCTAAATAGCCAACATTTACCGAAGGAAGCCTTCCATCTTTAAACATATACAGTATTGCAAATAGCTATAAACCCTTGTTGTGAAAAGTGTGGTTTCAGACAACTTATTAACCTTATTATTGGCAATGCCTAAATAGCCGGAATGTTTGCAATTAGACGCACACCTAACTGAAGTTATTATTTTAGATTTGGCAACATGACGCTGGTCAGGTCACAGGATTCAAGTGGCTTTAGTGGCACTGTTCCTGCTGCTGTAAACAGAGGTTCAGAAAGAAGAAAAGGATTCATTTTCCTTTCCACACAATTCAACAGCTGCATTTCAGAAGCCGCTGTATCAGTTGAGACAAATGGCAGAAGCTCAAGTTAATGCATTAAAATAACTTTTGTCTTCCAAGAAAAGGCAGAAAAACTATCAGACTCTGAATTTCTAATTCTCAAAAAGCATGTCCTATCAATCCTCATATCTGTACGTTGGCAGTAGACAAATGCTATGAATTCCATGGATGCAAATGCTTCCAGAATAGAGATAAATAAGAACTTGAGAAACTTTCACCTAAGTATTTGAAGCAAGATCTTGAAATAGACAACTCAGACAGGTGGACAGAGGAAAGAGCTTACAGTTTCCACCCATAGTACCACATCCTTTAGTTGGAAGCATGCACTTGTCATTGGCTGCTTCCACCTTAGCCATATAAGACAGTAGTTTTGATGTATCTGAGGAAAAGTCCAAAAGCTTATGCAAAATGTCAACACATAAAGTTTATTAAAGTATATTCAAACAGTTTTTCTTGTTAATATATGCTAATATGATCACAAAAAACCCCCTGACCTGCATTTTCTATCCTGATCTAGTCTAGTTCAAGTTCAATCCAGTACCAATTCAAATGCCTTATACGCTAAGCGTAGGTTCTGTATTTCGGCTCTGGAATATAGCCTGCATTTTACAACTCTTCTTTTAGTATAAAAGTGGGTAGTAAGTAGAGAAAAAGGACATCTACAGCTTTCTAGGGCAGTAAAATGTAGGATGAAAGAACAATCTTAGAGGAACCAGAGCTTATCTCAAATCTCATCACTGTGTTTCAACTGTGGAGCTCATTTCTCTAAGATACCTATTTAAATATGCTATTTGTCACCAAAGTCTGGTTTCCTGCATGTTTGTATTCCTTTGCCCTTAAAAAGCCTCATTCACCAGAGAGACGCAAACCTTGAAGTGCTATGTAACACACCCAATATGCAAGAGACAAGAGATGCCATAGCTCACCTGGACTTACACATGGTTGTGAGCTTCCCTGTAACACACATGACATCTGATCACCCCCTTGCTGTCAAACAGAATATCTAATGACTGAAATCTCTCGCAAGCTCAATTTGAGATAATTGCATATAGGACAGAACAGTTACGGACCACTGAAAAGGTCAACAAATTGAGGATTCTAGGGGATGGATACAGTAATTCTTTCAGAAGTAAAGAAACCACAAAGGTTCATAAATTCCAAGTGCATAGATGACAAGATTTCACTTTCTTAAAGAGGAGTGTTGTTTCTAAATGGAGTATCATTCTTAATCACTTTTCTATATCACACCGCATTTCTTTATGATATCACTGGGCTCCTCCCCACAATTTAAACATACATTGTTTAGAATATAATCTTAAAAGCACAATGCTCTAGGTTTAATAAAAACGTTTATATTTTCTTTTAAATATTCTATGCCACTGCTGAGGAAACAGTACATTTAGTGTCTGGAATGGCAGTTTTGGACCAGGAGGATATTAACCTTTAATCCTTGAAATCATTAAAGAAATGTTTGTAGAAATATTTTTAGCCTCTTTATCTGGTCAAAGTACTGGAAGTTAAGTCGTGTCTGTACAAACCAATCATTTCACCAGCAGTTTTATATTTCTTTAAAGCCTCATATAAAAAGCACCTGCTTAAAGTGAGTAATGGAGTTTTATATTCATTGCACTTAGGAACAGCGTATGTAACCTATTCCGTTTTCCTCCCTTGTGGAATATATTTCAGCTTATATTGCACAGCACATTACTGATGTGTATAAAGACTCTCTGATCAGCAATTTGGACTGCAGACAGCAACCTGCATGAGTATACTTTTTTCCCCTCCTTAAATACCGTATCCACTTGATTCACCAACACAAATTAAAACCATCCTTTAAAGATGATGATCTCACCTTCAAAGTGAATACATGAAGCTCATACATGCTAACACCGTAATAATGTCAGGCTACGATCTATACCATATACCCTGTACAACCAACAAGCAACACACACGCTGTCAGCATTAGAAAAAAAAAAATAGAGGCTAATATATAATCTTCCCTGGCCAAAGAATAGAAAATCTCCATTAGCATGATTAATTTCTGAAAAGTTAAAAATCTTACTGTCTATTAAGATACAAAGAAGTAGTAAATCCAAATACAAAGAAAGTCCTGTAACAGAGCATATATTAGGGATGCAATTTAATCATTCATTAATTAGCATTTAGAATTAGCATTTTGTCCCCCAAAAAGCATGAAAAAGGGTACTTCCATACTATAGCTTATAAAGCACATACTTAAGATAGACTTTTGAGAAATTTAAGGAATTATTCTTCTCAACTTCAGCGTAAGGTTTCCCTGCAGAATTACTTAGTACTGTACTTCAACAGAAGTATAAACTTGCAATAGCCTAACAACAGTGTTCTTCAATTATGACAATATTCATACTGGGCTCAAGTATGCAATATAGGCATGACCATGTAACAAAAAGAAAACACTATTTTTAAGGAAATTTTTTGTTTTGAATTTTGATGGGACAATTTAAATAAACACTTTTGCATGATTAACCAGAACCACACGATGGTATTCATGAATTCATCATAGTATCTATTACGATGTTAGGCACAGAAAACACAATGATTTTAATGTATTTCAAACAGTGTCCTTAGCAGACTGATTTATCCCCTATGCCCAGAATCATGTCTTCACAAAAACTAAATGCTTCCTAAAAGTAGGCAGTTAACTCTTTGCATCTTCTTCTATCCGCGTATCTCTACACAGATAACTCTTAAATAACATGGAAAATAGATTTCCCAGAACAACTTAAACTAAGCATAGGATTACAGGTCAATATTACTGCACGTAAGTACTTACTCACTGAACTAAGCAGGAAGAAGGGCTATATTACATTAGCTTGATTAGTACCTCATGGAATGCTGCAGAAGTTCTGAGGTCAAGGCAAGTTTACAGAGCCCATGAGAAGTGGAAGGAATAGACACTTTATAGTCACACATTTGAAGAAGCAGTATCTGTGATTGGGGAATTACATGTTTTCTAACTTACTGTAATTAGGTTAGCACTACATTAAGCTTATTTGTTACAAATTTTAACTCTGATACACTTAGTGCAGTAAATCTTGATGAATCTGCCAAATATTAAAATATCTGAGGAAGAGAGAACTTTGAAGTTTGAAATCTTCACAGTGTCTTAGAACGATATCCAAAGGAGAATTTGAAAAGAAAAAAAAGTCAACTTTTTAAAACAGAGGAACTTTTTTTTATAATGTTGTTTCTTTTGTCAATTAGAGTTCCTCACCGTAATTTCAGATATGTACTCAATGTCCTTATAGGTATTACAGCTCAGCTTAGTTCATAAAAAGGAGGCCTATATGAATGCCAGTGGTATGCTTTTCAGTAGAAGGATGTAAACTTATTTAGCGATCTGTTTTTCTCTTTCATCTTATCTCTAGTTTCTGTGTGGATTTATAATGCTCATTGTTTCCAATTTTAACAAATCACCTAATGGCAGAAAAGAAAATATGTTAACCCTGGAATTACTTGCAGTTGTAGAATTCCCTTTTGTCTGGCTCATGCAAGGCCTGCAATCTGTTTTAAACACAGATTGTCTGTCTTTTGTCTGACAGCCACCAAGCTGCACAAATTGCTTTCTGCCTGTTCACCTGTTTGCAGCTGTGTCTGTAAGCTAAGGATTCTGTAGTTTGACTTGAGCAACCACTCCAGGATTGATGACATGTGCTGCTGATAAACTGAGCAATTTGAAGAAATTACTGGCTAAACTTATTGAAAGACATCTGTGCATGAGCTGAGAACTAGAAGCCCTCAATTGTGTGTTTGCAACCTGCAGTGGCGGCATCTGTTTGAAGTGATATCCTTCTGTAAGAGAGCTGGCCCTGACACAAAATAACTAAACCGTCTTTGGAACATATTTCCTCACACACCAACAGCATTCTGCTCTTTTGGTCTTAAACATACTTCCTAAATAGAGGATATAACAACAATTAAGACTTCCTATACTCATCTAGCCGAAGTAACTTGTTCTGAAGTGTTTCCATTTTTCACTCAGATGTGGAATTCTGAATTGTTTCCCAGCCTTCTCTGCTATGTAGATCAGTTTTTGGCAGTTATGGTAGTACGAGCATCTCACAGGCACGCTCACTCTTTTATGTTAGCCGAGACAACACGCCTTTGCAGTATTACGAGGATACAGCTCAACTCGTCCTGCCACTTGCAGTACAGCATTACCTCTTCAGCAAACTAACATTAATGCCTGAAATTTCTGCTCCAAAATTCAGTAATCAAGGAACCGTATTTCCAAACCTTGTGAATCCAGATAATGTTTGAACTTCTGGGGGGTATTTGCAGATGTTAATTTTAAGTTCAGGAAGCCCAAGAGTGCTATCTCAGGCTGAGCGTGTGCATGCACATGTGTGTAGGTATGAAATTCTTTTGGTTTAAAAAAGCTCCACCAGACTGGTGACTGCTCGTTTCTAAGCTGTACATTACACTCAGCAGAATAAATTCCTAAAGTCCTTTTGGACACATTTGATAGTGATATACTTCAATGTTGCTCCCATTTTCTCCGTTCTTACACATTTATCATAAATGCATTTCAAGTATACGTTGCAACAGAGTAAGCCAAAGCAGAATTCTACACAACTTCGAACATTTTAGTAGCCCAGAATAAACAACAAATTAAAAATAGCACTAAAATTGCTTGATACAGTAATGAGAAAAATAAACAAAAATGTAATTGAAGGGAAAGTGCGTTAAGCCTAAGAACGCAACTAAGTGCTTAAGGAACTTCCAAAGTGTGTGATCAGAAGCACAGAAACTGTTCACTTTCACATCTGCACATGAACCCTTCCCCCCAAGCCCTCCTTTTATGCAGTTAAAAAGGATTAACTATGCAGTACTTAAGTATATGCACTAAACCATCAAAACCCAAACCATTCATTTCACCTTGCTGTATTTGCAACTAGTTCATATTAAAAGGCAAAGTACTGACTAAAATGATCAAACAATCAAGACTGATAACTCTGCTCTTTCCTAGTTTTAGTAAATTAAATTAGTGTTTCTTAAGCATTTGAAGGCAAATACTACCATTAAAAGTATGTTCACAATCAACGTCTACTAACAATGATAACAATTATCAAAATAGGTATTTGATGAAAAATTATGACTGTACTTAAACACATTTGAAAATAGGAAAGCAAAGCTTCCACGTTAAGTAGCTAGATAAACTGGGCTTTCACATTTCAGAAACCATAAACTGGATTCAACACAGAGTTGAAGTGACCTCCTGGAAAAAAGGATATATAGTATAGTGTATATGCATACAATAAATCAAGTCCTGATTACATGCAGCTAATAACTATACAACACTAATAATAAAACCTTTAAGATACTGTGCTATAGCAGATATCTAAGAAAATACAGTACATTTTTATCTTTACTCTCTCTGCATATTGCAAGTTTGGGCATTTTTAATGTCAGCTTTTATTTTAAAAGAGCTAACTCGTGAGAACATTCTTATGTACCACTTCATAACTCTGACACCAAGTATGTATAAAAAGATTAGCCTTTATTTGGTATAAAATCAGTTGGCAGTTTTACATCTGTGCAATGCAACATAAATACCCCAGCTGGCATCTCAAGCTCACACACATATGGACTTAAAAACAGAAACTTCCTTATTTGCAGCACTGCCAGGGTAATTTTGTATACTCTGCATACTACAGCTATTTGTCAGGCCTCTGCAGGTGTGCACTGCACATAAACACACAGCTGTAGTCTAGCAAGCCAAGTGTTCCATCAAACACATAAAGGGAGACCTCAGCAGCTGGATTAGTCATCCCTGCAACAGGTCCAGGGAGAACAATATGGGTTAGTATTTTTGGAAAAGCATGGATGGTAAATTTATGATTATGCTGGCCTTACCAAATAACTGCTGGATTGTGTCATTTTTATGCAATGTCTACTTATTAAAGTTTTTGTTAGAATGGCTGGAACAGACTGAATATTTTTTAGTTTTTAATATAAACAATAAGGTAGTTTATGTATAAAATAGTTTATTAAGTGCAAAATGTTAAAAGGTTTTCATGCTAGTGGTTGGTTTTTGACAGATGTTACAATTATTTGCATTGGCTTTAACAGACAAATCACTGGAATTAATTATAGTTAGTATATCATAAAGTTTCTTACTAGTTATATATTATACTTTGTCACATTTACTATAACTCCATAGCATTTTTCTATCTCTAAGGTTTTTTTGTCTAACTGCTTAGATCACAGGTGAATTCCTAAAACTACTTGATAAAAGAAGTGCAGAATAAACACTTTACTGTAAGTAACTTGCTTGCTTGTTTAAAACACAATTTTAATGTTTGTTAAAAAACACAGCAAAAATTCTCTCAGAACTCTTTGGAAGACACCAGCATCCACAGAATTTCATGGTGGTCATGTCGATGTAAAAAAATATTTTAATCAACCAGAAAAAGTAGTAAGCCTAATTTCATGCAAGTTTCCTTGAAGAAACTTCCTATGTCAAAAGCAGGAATAAAATAAATCAATCAGAAAATGAATAAAACTTTTAAAACAAATTTGCAACCTATTTATCCAGAATGTTCAGTATACAGTATGTATTTTAGCATTTAAAAATTGCCTCAGAAAATATGAGAAAACATGAACACTCTCAGGACAAATCCTAGATGCATTTCATCCATTAAACTTTGAGTTCAAATAATATGCAGGTGTGTGTGCTTGCTTCTCTTTGATGTTTGTTTAGAATCACAAAACTTTACCAGATCTTACCCCTAGCTCCCTTTTCTGAAGATGACATATTTACACACTCATTCTAGCTCTTTCAGATTTCACTTGCTGGGAAGAAAGATGTCAATTCAACACATCAGTACAGTCAACATTGACCAGTACTTGGCAGCACCTGGGAACGCTGTGAGCAGGAATCCATTTCTAACTGTCCCTTCTTCGTTGAGTTAACTGCATGATTTCAAGAAAGAAGAGAAGGGGCTTCCTAAAGGTCATTTTCTAAACATGACCTAATGGCACTTCAAGACCATGTACCTGTCATCCACCAAGAATATCACTATTGGTGGCTCAGTAATGGACATAAAGGTTATGTTAACATTATGGTAACGCAAGATGTAATCATTAGAATTAATAGTAGGTAACTAATAATCACACAGCAATTTCCTCATGTGGTATAAAGTGGCTGTTCTTTGAAGCCAACAGGTTGCAGTAAACGCTGAAAAAGGACATGTGGCACCAGAGACAGAGGTGAACAATACCGAGCCATTCTCAGTATGAGAGCCACTAAAACATGTCATAACAAAATCATAAAGAAACACTTCAAAACAACAAATGGATATTTAGAATATAGGGAAAATGGAAATGGCAAATTCAATTATTCCTTTTATGCAAACAAGCCTATCTTTCTGAATCAAAACAGAAAATCTATAATTCAGGGATACCTATTTCACACCCATCTTGGATCTACAGCCTACAAGAGAAAACTAAAGCTTTAACCATGGAATTACTCTTTTCTGGCAAACTGAAGAAAGAGTGCATATCAAAGATACAATAATAAATGGCATAGGGCAGAACAGACTGATGGTTTGAAGGCAAAGTTATCAAGATTTAATGGCATGTTATACCAGTGACAAACAAACCATATTCAAAAGAAAAAAATAATTTAGTAAAATTATCTACCATCATATAAGAGCTCCTGAAAAATCAGTAGGCCCTACTTCAGAAAAAAACCTAAAACATCTTTCTTGAAAAACAATGAAATATAATCATGATATTGCAGAGCAAAGTAATGTGCATAAAATAAAACTATGCCTTTCCATACTACTAGTCCTCTTGGCAAAAATATGAATTTTCAGGAAATCTTTAAGAAACTTTTTCTGTGACTATTACAAAAAATTTTAGAAGATTAATTAGCAGTCGTAAATGTTAATCAATACTACACAGTGAGCTATAAGAGCATAGAAATTAGAGCAGGGGTAAGAGTGAATGAGGAGAAGGGTGAGGGACATTGGTTTTCCCTGGGCGTTACTGTGATAAAATGGATTATACATGCATCTATCAGTCAGAAACTTGCATTCTAATCCTGGTTTTGGCAGGTATTTTCCTGCTTGACCTCAAGAAAAAACATTCAACTTGTAGGCATTAATTTCTCTCTAGAGAAATGCAAAGTCTTACAGAGGCATTTATTCATTAGATAAGGGAAGATACATGTTTTGTAATAATTTTATTAATATTATACAAATTAATCACTACACGATTTTGCACAGAACTATTAGTGTGTTGCTGTAGTATCTGTAGATCTAAAGAAGTTTTCTGCTTATACACAGAAAAAAATCTAAATCTTGCTGTTTCCGAACAATCTTCTAGATTAACTGAATATCACAGTAATTGCTGTGTTACACACAGCTCAACCGCTGACAAGTCATTCGGATTCAGGCTTTCCAGAAGCAAAGCTTTTATATCACCTATGAAAATGATGGACCCAACCACCCATTCTACTAAGAGTATCATCATACAAATACATGGTGCTCAAGTCTCCACTGCTGGGGGTGGGGGCTGGAATGTCTTAAGAGACAGAAGAAAAGGAAGGAGGGCCCTGAACACTCTCCTAGTAGTAGGGAAAGTCCTACAGAAGTCAGCAGAACAGCAGGACCGACTTTCCTAAGCAGACTGAACATGGAACTTGGCTTGGCCTTGTTGTAGGCATGAACCTTAATCTGGCCTGAGACTACCCTTTCCAACTTAAAAAAAAGATTAAAAATCTAGGCACATCATGATGCGCGTTTCCCTTAGTCCGTTCCTGTATCCTGAGGAACTGCATTCCAGCACAATTAAATCAAGGCATAGACCCTCTTCCCTCAGAGAGCTCAGGCAAGTGAAGTACTTTGAACAAAAGGTCCTCTCCAGGAAGAAAAATGAACTTATTTGAGCTAATTGATATGGAAACACAGTTCTTACTCTAATAAAGAAAGATGTATCTATACAGCTAGCTGGCAGGGGTGAGTACAATTTTTTATTGCCTACACAAGTCAAACAGTATTCAGAATTTCTTCACAATCAAGTAAACCACACTTTTGTTTTCTTTTAATTTAAAACTCAAATTCAACAATTTGTTCGCCTTAGCTGGCTGGGATTTCAGGCACAGTTACATTATGTATATCCATATATATATTATGTAATCAGATCCTGCTAAGACTGTACCAAACCCTTCTGGAATAAATCAAGTCAAGAAATCTAGGATAATAAAGGCATGGCTGAACTTCTACATTTTCTGCTGCAGAGAGCATGCCTCATTTTTTATCAAATGAATAAAAATTAAAGTATATAAGAACGCCACTTGAGAACTACTCAAGAATATTGATGAACAAGACCACTCCTGGATAAGAACATTTCATGTCTCCAAAATTTTTATGCATTCATTGAGGTCTAACACTTAAGACATTTGTGCACAATGTCAAGCCAGTAGACCTTGATAATGTCGTGAAGTATATATACCTTGCCTACTGGAGGAAAGCTACAAGCTATTGCTGAAACAAAAAAAAAAATAGCTCACAGTAAAGTTAATCTATTGATACATATTAAAGAAGAGAATCCACAAACAATTACCGGAAGGATGCAATGGTTTTCTAAATTAAAGTTTGAGTCTCAGCAGTGACTTTCAAATTTTAGAACACACCATCACCAACATATTTAATATTCTTTAAAAAATAAAAGAAAATATTGTTCCTGTTCAAAGAGCCTATCAACTGAAAAAGGGGATAAAACCAATGTAGGATATGCAGAGATACGTTCGATTTATGCAAATGCATACAAATGCAAAACTAGCAAAAAAACATTTTGTAGTTCACAGAAATGGAGGTAAGAAGTGTATAATTTTGGTCTTGATTCTAGTTAAATCTTAGTCTAGTAAACATTACAAACAAAAAGCCACCCAACATCTTAAAATGCTTGAGAAATGGATATTGACTGTATCTCCACAACATTTTAAAAACCTGGTAAAACCTGAATTGTTAAAGAACTTCCTATATTGAGAACTACGCTGTTGCCCAAACAGCTGAAGAAACACTATCAAACTGTAACCAATTCCAGACCCCTTTGGGCATCACACAGACTGTGCTTACTTCTCTCCCCCTTTCTACCTCCACTTTTCCCCCATTTTTCTTAAAATACAAGCTATTTTATAGGGTGACTGTAATATGATACTATGATCATTGCTGATTGCAGTTAGAAACAGACCCTTCTAATCCAGCTGCTCTCCACTTCAACAAATGCCATTTAAAAGCTACTTCATAAAAACATTATTGCTTCATACTTAAAAGACATTAAGTCAAGATTTTGGAAATTCCATTCACTTGATTATATCAGCAAGTACACTATATGTTAGATTTATCATTAAAGCAAAATCCATGAGAACTGTTTTCCAGACTTCAGTCAATGCTCTTATGACACATTTGGCCAATGAAAAGGGATGAAAAACAGTAGTGCTTTGAAGCAATAGCCAGTAAATGCCGCTGTGGTTTACCAAGAGTGGGATGCACAACATATTAGACCACAGTTAATGAAATTAAACCATTTCTTATGTTTTTTAAATGTGTCCTGTATTGCTTCCTTGGAAACTACACAACTGCTTCATCTTTGAGATTTTACTTTTTTATGTAGTAAATTGTATCTCTTACATCTACTGGTAATTAAAGCAGTAAGTGACTACCACTGTTTTGTATTTTATAATCCTATTTAAGACAAAATAACTCAATAAATAAACTGCATGCCCTTTTTTGTTTCCACATAAAAACAAAATTCTAATTTTATGTTCCTTATTCAAAGATCCAGGGAAAAGATGACTGTGAAGAAAACAGGATGAAGTATTTGCATACTATCTACCTGTGTAAGATGTGGGTTGATAAGTAGTTTCCTTCAATTACATGCCCATGAAATGTGGATTTAATGCAATGCTTTCTTTACACAGCTGGATAAAGAAAATTGTCCTGGCAGGTATTTTGGTGCAGAAGACTTTTTTAAAGCTTTAACTCCAGTCTTCATGTACAATTTCAACAAAGCAATGAAGTGGATTATTTACCAAAATAAAACACTATTTGTCCTCTACTCTTCTGAAGTCTTGAGGAACCAAACAGACAATTAATCTTCAAAGCCCATTTACTTCTCTAGCATTTTAAAGTATTTACATTCTAATTATAAATCTATGGTTAAAGCCTAGCGAAATTAAATCCTTAAAGAGGACTACATGTCTTCATTATATAACAATATGTTGTATATTCTCCTACTTAAATCAAAAAAATCTATGACAACATACTGTTTTCTCTCAGAATTTAAGACTGAGAACTCACAGGTGAAAATTAATTCCTTTCTAGCAGACCAACCAGCTGTTGTCTCAAGCTAAGAATTCAATTCTTCTAAGTCCTTCAAGCTCTCCAAATGAAGTTCTTCACAGACTGTATTTTAACAAGTTAATTTATGTCTAAGCAATGTTAACTAATAAACTTTTCCAATTACCATAATTAGTTAACAGTAAACTGAGGGAGAGTCAATAGCTCCGGTCATTTTTACATAGCGTCACTGTATGAAGCTACTACTGTTCTTCCCCAGTGAGTATCAAGCCACAATTTTGCTAGTTATGGTCATCAGCAGAGTGAGAAGATTTATGTGCTGGAGATGAACACAAATACAATCTGTAAGAGAAAAGGCAAATGGCCACAGCCTTTCTGCTACCCCAAATCAGAAGAGTTACCATCTTCTCTTTGCTACTTAGAAACATTTTACTAAATATTTGAAAAAACACTGATATAAAAATCAGAACACTTCTTTGATGTGGGGGGAACGAAGATATGGGACCTTCCAACATTTTGGAACATATTTTCAGGCAAACCACTTTTTCCAGATAAAAACATTAAAAAGTCAACGGTGCAGCTCTCTACGCAACGTCCACTATTGAGACTATAATTTTTGTATATACTAAAACTGAAGTCTCCTAAAGAGAAATGATATAATTATTGTGCTTAACAAAAAACTGTCCTTATTAGCAGAAGTGCTGAATAATGTGGTCTTTGACACAAGTTATACTGCACACCAAAGTGGCAGTGAAGCTCAGATCACATACCCTCATTTCTATAATCATTTTCATCTGTCTAGAATGCATTGAATACAGTACCATCTTAAAAATGAAAAGCAGACATTCCTGTGGAAATTAATTCAATATTTAGCATGTCACACTCAGAAAAGATCTCCCCCTTCTGTAACGCAGAAAAATTGGAACATAATAAATAATTATAAGAAAGTTTATTGTTTCATTTGCCTTAATTTCTGTCCTATAGGCACAAGCATGCACTACAGTTAGTGGAAAGATGGCATTCATGTCTAGGATGCTGTACTCTAACAACGTAAGCTGTACGTCTTTCTCTGAAAATAAACATATACAGAACCTAACAAAAAAAAAAAAAAAGAATAAAATCAACACGGAACCTTCTTTACCATGCATTTCCACATACCTCACATTAACTACTCCTGCTGACAGACTTTGATCTCAATAGTCTCCAGTCACTTCCAAAAAAGAAAAAACACACACATCACAGAACATTTCTTCTTACCAGATCCTTTTCCCCCAATCAAAAGTTTAAGGCTACACTTAACGTATATACATATCTTGAATCCACATATGCTGCCATTGCAGGAGTGAGAGCAAAAGGGTCCATGCATGAATCTTAATGGGGAATTTCTGTGAACATTCCTTCTCTTTATGCTGACTTTTGAAGAGAATCAAATTCTTCCCTACAGTCTGTATCTGGGTTATCCATACTCAAATTAATTCTCAAGATAACTTAGATCTGAAGGTAATTGCTTATGGAATAAAACTAAAATCACTGTGTCTCCAACAGTGGTATTGTTGCTCATTTCCAGTTATTATTTCCAGAGGCAAGCCCGTGGTTGTCACCATGGCAAATTGAGTTCAACTATTAAACCCTTCACTGTGAAGAAGTTGATTATCTCCTGTGGATAAACAGGGTAACTTGTCAGAAGTCACTGAAGAATTAGTAATAGGCAACCAGAGCTAAGTGACAATCTCCCTGGAGATCACACTACATCATACATTAAATTAAACTTTAACTTTTATCTTCTTTCAGGACTTTTCATTATGCTACTACAACAAATTCAGAAGCTTCACATATGGGAACGGAAATTAATTTTGCAGTGCTAAGAAACCCCTACTCAACTAATGGATAATAAAGCACGATAATGAAACTTTTCAAATTAAATCTGTGCTTTGACGAACACATATATAAGCAGGGGATCAAGAGAGAATTCCTCTTTAAGTTCAATTATATGACAGAATAAACAAAATATTCTCATGTCAAGCTTCTCCATTTACCTCACAATGCATCAGCTACTTCTTGTAGTGGCTACACAACATGTAACAGTGTAGTTCCCAAGTCTTCAGACAATATTAATACAGGAAAGAAATTTTTTCAATACACCAACCAGAATGTCTGATTATTAATTATGCATATGTTTCAAATGATTTCCCAAAGGAAATACATAACTAATAAACTAATAACTAATAAACTTTTCACAGAGTACACAGAAGCAATGTGCAGGCCAGCTATATGAAACAGCAATGATATTAAACACACTAACTTGCAATAGGCTTCATCCTACCACTGGAAGCTATACACCTGCCAATACATTCACAGGTGGAAGGATCTGGGTTAGTATCTTGCAAACCCGAAGTATTTCATTGTAACAGGAGATAATACACAAAAGACAGACCATACAAAAGGCGCAAACTATTTACAACAGGAAATCAAGGAAAGAGAAGATTATGCTAACATGATTTCTGAACAAAAAATGTCCATACTGATATGGACACACATAAATGCAATGTGTAAAATAAAAGCAAACAGAACAGAGTTCTCATTTCTCGTATAAAGAACGCTTCTTTTTTTTTTTTAATTATTTCCTCCGCTAAGTATGTCATCACTGTAGGGCAAGGCCAAAAGTATCCAGATATTTTAATAAGAAAGATTAAGAATAATTTTGCTGATGATCAAATTTGTTTTTTCCAGAAGACACTTGTTAATGTTAAAAATGGAGGCTGCTGGCAGTTTTAGAAACCTGCTCATTTAGAATTACTCCAACAACTTCCTTGCAGATAATGCATTTGTCATATCTTTTGAAAAAAGGAACACGGCAGTTCTACAATTCATTAAGCTGCTTTTCAGCCACACATAAGCCAACAATTTTCATTTACATTCGCTAAAGACTGGCTAAGTAGTGACAACTTCTGAAATTGCCTCCCAATAGTAGTAGTATATAAAAGAAACTAAAACTTTGCTTTACACAAAGTTACTTGCCACTTCACAATCAAGGGACTAAATCCTACCTACATGCCAACTACAAATACCGGCTTTGTAAACTCTCAATGTAGGGATGTTACTCGGAGAAATTTCAGCTGCTTTACCCCTCGGGAGTAATGCACAAAGTATTTTTGGCACAATGCTACAAGTATGTTAAAGCATAACAGAATGCAGAATTTCATCAACTTTGGCATCCTTTTGACTGAGGCAGTATGGACTTCAGTATTAATAGACAAGGCACAAATAATCCTATTAAATTTACAGACATCCAGTGTAAACAATAAGAAATGGGTATTAATAATTAAACATACCAAGAAAGTAAACTTGAAAAGATGCAAGATTCTGCATCTTTCAGAAAGTAAAAGAAGGTGACGCGTTCAAATAAGAGCTTGAAATTGCTGCAGAGCGTAATACCAGGGCCAGCTTATAAATTCATTCAGCTCTGAGGTGCTCTCTCTTGGGGCAATGCCATCATCCACTCTGCTTTGAGCTGCCTCTGGTGCTCACATGGGCACATTATAAGCCAGATAAACTGCTAAATTGACTGAAAAATAACCCCAGAAAGAGCAGCTTCCAGCTGGATCTACAAGCTGAACTAAGTGATCATTAGAAAGTGTGGGAAAGCTGCTGTCAGGAGTGGAAGGGAGGACCACCCCTTTACACAGTAGTATGATCCTACACCAGTTAAAAATAATAGGAAATCACCATCTTTGTAAGACAGAAGAGATGAGGTTTTAAAATCCTCGTATGAAAATGCCTGCCATCAAAATCTGGCACCAAAACACTTTAATAGTGTATACAAGAATAAACAGGTGCCAAAAGACTATGGTCTTTGTTATAGGTAAATCCAAGTTTTATGTGTTTATTCCTAGAACCCTTAAAGCCTTCCATTATGGGTATGACTGGACTGAAAAAACAGTTTAAGAAAAAAAGGGTTCGAACACACTATAATCATGGGGCTGAGGGGGGACAAAGCAAAACTCTGAATCCACTATAAATGAGATATGGTAATTACAAAGAAAGAACACAAACCACTGCTTTGTTTCTGGGTAATTACTTAATATCCTTCCTTGCAAAGGTAATTATTATTTGGTTTGAGCTACTGCCTAGAGTGCCCTGTTGTGCCAGATCAGTGATTCTGAAGAGTAGCTATGAATGCCACCACTACATTACTTTAATAAATTTAAGTGTTAAAACCCATCATGGATTTGCCATCATAGTGAAAAAAATAAATCCATAATATAAGACACTATAAACATATAACAAAAGGATGTTTTGAATTTAAAGCCTAACTAGAGACCTGGAATCAGGGAAATGAGGACACCAATGTGTAGGCAGGACAGAAAAATAGGATTTGCAGTTTATACCTCACATCCCTGCAAATAAATTAAATAGAAAGATATTACCAGTTGGTGGGGTTTTATTTTTTATTTGATTTTTTATTTGATTTTTTTTCCCTAAAATGACAAAAAATTAATACTCTGTCTTTCTTCCACAGGATCCCTGTAAGTAATTACAGATCACATACGCTCAGAAGCAGCCAGATGTTTTGGACTGTTAATGGTAGCAACAAAAGAGAAAAGAATCGACTGTCAAACATTAAATGAAGAGGAAGAGAAGACAGAAGTTTAAGTCAACTTAAGACAAGCCCCTACAGTGAAGGAAAGCAAAGGACAAGACAGCAAAGATAAAGAAACTGTACAGAAAGCCCCTCTACACAATCAGTAAGAAAGAACTAAAAGATAGAACTAATAGGTTCAGGAACAGACCTTTGAGTAAAAGCTGTATAAACAACATTTGAATATGGCCTTCATTCTCTCAGAACAAGTCCAAACATCTAAATCAGGGCTGGTAAACTAAATCAATACATATGTATAGCATGTGTGCAAGAGAGACAGGGAGAGATCATTTCTTCCTATAACATGATCGAGCAGGACCATCTTCAGTTTCAAGTAACCAAGACAGCCACCTGTCCCAATGGTGAGTTACACAAGACAACAGAAAGTAAAATACTTATCATCTGATGAAAATAATAGTTTCCAATTAAAAAGCCACTACATTGGCAAAAGTCATTATCAGCTTTCTTAGAATTTCCTTAGGCATTAAGAAGGAAATACGCATTAAGAAAAAAAAGAGGGAGAAAAGTTCCTTGTAGTGGATAATTTCTATTAAAAATTATTATTATACAACATACACTTGCTGTATGCCATTTTAGAATAACATCCAAATTTTCAGTTAAGATAAAAATGTTTCCTTCAGATAAACAGTGTGCATTCAAAATATCACTGAAGAACATAAAAGTTAAACTAAAGGTCCACCTAGACCAACATCCCACACGGATCCAAATGTTGGATTCCTAAGGAACAGCACCAAAACAGAGAAAGTCTGAATGACAATTCCTAGATGTTACTCCAAGTAATAAGAACATATAACTTCTGAACAAGAAAGGTTGTCTTTGTTTCAACAGCCTTTCCATCACTTTGCTTTCTTCTCCAAATTTATCCTGAGGCTGGTTGGTTGGTTTGTTTAATGTAAACCAACAGCAACCACATTGTCTTGTAACGGGGTGTTTTACAGTGTGACTACTTCTCGTGTGGAAGTGACTCCTATCGGTTAGCATCCTTCGGAACCTGATACCTACTGGGTTTGTCTGATGACTCCTAACTCATACTAGAGGAAGCAGTTACTCCTTAAGTCATAAATTTCTTTGAAGCTTCTTTCCTTCTCTTGGTAGGCTGGTCTCAATGTAACCATTATCACTACTGAAAATGTGTCCTTTATTTTTAATATATTCTTTAAGTATTATTCTCTTAGTACACATTCTTTACTTATTTCAATTGAAGGTCTCTTTCTCCAGTTTTCATACGAGCTTTATATACACCTGAGATCTCCTCTGTGTCCTCTTCTAGTTTTCATTTTTCTTTTTAAGCAACAAAAAACTGGACATAAGCATTACCTTCTGTCTTATAAACATCACATAGAAAATGTTTGTTTACATATTGATATTTTTACTTATCGTTCTGTTATCACACATACAAAATTCTCACTAGCTCCTACTGACACAGCAGGACACAGAAAATCTCTGTTGAGTTGTGGGCTGCTATGATTCATGCATATTTTGAGCACCCATGCTTTTGAAGCACAAGATCCTCTTTGTGTAAATTTGGTCTATGTATCTTGGATTTTATTTCAGAGGATCCCAAAACCCATGTAATTCAAATCATACTGTGCAACTGCCCTATTACTATCATTTGACATTCTTCCTAAATCACGTATTTTGCAAAGCTTAATGGTAAGATTTTTTTCCAACAGTTCTGTGAAAAGGAATATTCCACCTTTGAAATTAAGAAAAGTTCTGGAATAATAAAATAGAAAAGTGTATTTAGTGCGTTTTTAAATAAAATACTCATAACATTATACAAATCTCACTAAACCAAACAGATGAATAGGCAGTCTTGATTCAGGTAAATGACATATTAGCATGAACAATCATAAAAAATGTGTAAGGAGTAAGAAGCCTATTTAATGAAAAAACATAGAAATGTTTCCATATGTTTTATGAAGTATTCTTTACCCTTTAAATGAGCACATTCAGATTTAGTTGCTGGCTTTGTTTCAGAGAAACCCCATCTGTACACTACATCTCTTACAGGCACATCTCAGTCATGCAATAGCTATGTCACAGCTCATATATCAAATAAAAATCACATTCAAGGCCACACAACCTTATATACCCAAAGTCTTCCATTCTATTTAAAGTAATCCTAAGAGAGCTCTTATTGCACCTCACTGCTGATGTCGCATGACTTTTGTTGGGAAACAGAGTCCTAGAACTGAAATATCAAACAGTTCTTCACACAGATGAGAATGATCTAAAGGACAACTCTATTGTACTTATACACTATGGAAGTTTTTGATTTTTTTTAACAAAGAAACAGGTGTGGAACTAAAAGTATAAAAATAGTAGCACTGCACAACATTACGTTCTACTATGAAAAGCAGGATAAAACACAGGCAACTCACAGTAGGAATTCATCTGACACATTTAGACTCCAAGGCTAAAGGGGTTTCAGTGCCAGAACAATCTCATTTCAAACTCAACAGCAAGGATAACTGGTAAGTCAAAAGGCTTCTATTCACATACATGACAGTCCATAAACCCATTAACTTTTGTACCATGAAAATAGTATGACCAGCCATGTTAGAAATCTTTGAAATCCTACCGACCCAAGCAATCTCCTCCACAGATCACCTCGAGCAAGCAGAGTGCTGCTGAAACATTTTGGTATTTAATTTTTTTTGCCCTATTATCAGGAATTTTCTTTTGCCAAAGAGAAATTGTGCAAAATAGAAAAGATATCTGATGTAGTCAGCTAAATACAAATGTCTCACAATGAAAACCAGATCTTTTCAATTAAAAAGAGAGATTCATTCTTGCCAATATCTCCGAGTTATTACAACATATCTCTGAGTTATTGGCAATACATAAAGATGATTATTCAATAGTTGTTACTCAATTAACTTCTCAAGAAGGTAAAGAATGTTTCCAGTAGCATATGAAATAGCTGAGTCACTACATAACAGAATATGTTTGTTGCTTTTTTTTTTTTGAGATTACACTGATGAATGACATGGCAATCATCAGGAAATTGTATTACACTTATTTAACTTCAGTCAGTTTCATGGGGTTTATCCTAACAGCATTTAATGATTTGTATTCAGCCAACTTCTATAACACATCATAGTCAGCAAGCTTCATAAAATTTTCCTAGGATTTGGTATTGTAAGCCTAGATTCTCAGAACACTGATGAAACATCTTCTTTGTCAATCACCACTCACTACAGATACACCTGTTAGGTTAATACACAACAGAATGAACAGAAGCCTCATATAAAGAAAGCGTATACACAACAAGATACAAATTAAATATAAATCAACAGCAAAATATAAAACTTCAGCTAGCACCAAAAGCTATCAAGGATCAATGGCATTAAATAGACACAGCCTGATCAAGAGGATGGTTCAGAAATCAGCTGGCTCCAGTTACGAGATCTGGAGGAAATAACACGTCAAATAGAAAATAATTTGTGAAGCTTCAAGTAACACAAAGAAAAGGAAAAGAAGGAAGCCTTGTGATCATCCACCCTCAGTTCTTTTAAAATACAGGCCACAGGATTCTCCTCCTGTATTTAAACAGCAGCATGAATCTATAAAAAAAAAAAAAACAAACAAACAAACACCACCAACCCAAACCAACACCCTGCAGTCTCAGGAAGTTGTTGCAGTCATTAACTATTGACAACATAAAAAAGCATTTTTTAACTGGATTTTGTTTTGGCTACTGGAATTTGTTACACCTCAATTTGCTAGACAAAAGAAGTTCCATTTTGAATACATGATGCAGCTGCCTCAAATACCAGTAGATTTCCCTCTTACAAACTCTTCCAGGCTTACAAGTAATTTCTGTTGAGAGTTTCACCTCCCACTCCAAAATTGACATGAACCTTAGAAAGATCAGTGGCTTTTCAAATGCCAAAACAATGACTTGAACAGCTTTTGGAAGTCAAGCTGTTCTTCAAGGCTTCTGGGAGGACAAGGTACAGCACTACTCTGATGTAGGATGACTATGGAACTGCTTCTCAGCATTATGCTCTTTGTTTATATACTTGAAATCAGTGAAAGCTAAGACAAAAAATGGCAAAGAATGAAAAGATACTCCCCACTTGAACACAAAGACTTAACCAAAATGTTATATATGAATTTAACATAGGTAAAAAGTTAATTACATAAATTATAAATATTTTAACTCTTTTGTTAAAATACAAGGGGTTCTCCAAAAGTAACGCCTCCATTTTACATTGTATTTCCATGAAAACTACAACAGACACAAAGATCACAAAAACACTTTGATAGAGCAAATTCTCAGCTACAGAACACTCTTTTTCAACACAGTCACCACCACTGGCTGTGCATTTTCACCAGTGATGAACTAGAGCCTGCGCGCCGCGCTCGTAACAATCTGCACCAGCACAAGGGACCCATCGTCACTGTCACCACTGCTGGAACATGGCACCCACCACCTCACCGTGCTGACACCCACTGCTTGGTCTCTGTAAACATTCAGCAGCGTCAGTGAATGTCAATGGGTGCAATTTTCTCCTCATGGAGGAATTCAGTGACACCCCTTTGCTTCACACGCATTCCTGTGTCACACGCAATTTTGTCAGATGGCGCCTCTGCTGCCATCTGTCACATGACCACAAAATTTAACGGAGTATTGGCGGAAATGTTCAACCTCTACTGCCACGGCACCAACATCCGCCTCTGACGCTGTGGGCCAACGTAACGAAATAGGAGGCGTTGCTTTCAGATCAGCCCTCACAGTAATTCAATGGCTTTCAAAAAGAAGAAAGCAACCTGACACTATAGCCAGCAAGTTTCTGAGCTCCCTGTTTGCACACAGCTTACTAGGTGGAAGTACCACGAACGGTACTTTGACTCCGAACTGTGATTTTCAGTGTAACTGCACTAAGAAGTCATTTTCTAACTGCCTAAAACAAAAAAGCTCTGTACTACCTCAATGAAAGAGAACATGACTCCATAGAAGAAAATTGAAGTGGGTTTTAGAGAAATAAAGGGCATATTTTTCCCTTTAGATTATGAGATGCTAGAAAGATCTCTACTGACTACAACTTATTAAACAAGTATTACTAATGAAAAAAGTTTCAAAACAGCAATAAAGCAAAGTCAGTTGGTTAAAACACTGAAAGAACAGACTGCAGAGGCGATTACGGATTGTGATATATACACATAGAGAAATTGTTATTCTACACACAGGGAGGGAATACACAAATTAGTTCCCTAGAAAATCATCCATTTTACCTGTACACGTGCTTCAAGGTATTCTGTTTTAAAGTCTGCAGCTTCTTTTTCTGCAGCCCAATTCTCATAAATGCTACCACAGTAAATGCAGCATCTGACTGAATGCTTGATAGACAAACATTAGAAAAATGTTTTCCACTGAATGCTCTGAACCATATTCATCTCACAACCATATGTGTAGACTTCTTAGTGCATACTGCAATACTCTAATGACTTATCACCAGCTCTTTTCTGTTGATCACGTTCCTCTCCAGTTTTTAAGTTAGAATATCTCTTTACTGATGTCATTAGAAAGAAACTCCCCTCAATGTTTATATTCGAGCTCTGACAAATCATTCAAATGAAGGTTGGAAAGGAATTGGGAGGGCATGAGATGGGAAGGCTGAGATCATGACAGTAGTTTGGTCCACTACTATTCCCTTTTCCAGCTAGTTTTTCTTCCTGTAGTGAGGGAATATTCTGTTCATGCAAAGAAAATTTTTCAAGCCTTCTGCAAATCTACGGAAGGCAAATTTTATGAATTAAAGAAGTAGCTGTTCTTAATGCTGAATATGGTAGAGGTACTATCTTGGTGATAAGCACAAATCTGCTGGCAAGCTGTGTTTCATCGATAACATATGGGATACTGCAACATATGAATAGATAGCAGCATAAAAGTGATCCCACTGGGAAAGTAGCCTGGACACAAAGCACACATCAAAGCAAGTTTTATAAAAAGCTCTCTTGAAAGACAAAAGATCAAGTGCTTAGCACTTTGGTGATCACAGCCACCTCATCCAAGCCCAGTGGACAGAATACAGAGTTAACTGATGAAACCACAGGCTAAGAGAACTATAGCAAGATGCAATTGTATGAGCTTTCAACAGAACTGAAAATGCTGTTACGACAGTGAGTCAAAGATTTAAAGCTTTAAAGCTTACACTCAGTCTAAAAAGAGCCGACATAAATATCTATGGACTCCTAATGTCTCTGAAGTGATCTGGTTTGTTGACACCAACAGTGTATTTTTTAGATGCAACTTCCTAAGACCATGTCCAGAATAGCACAGTTCATCCTTCTGAACTGTATGTTATCTTTGTTATAACACAATTTCAAAGCATTCGGAAAGCTGTTGAATCCTTGCAGAAACCATGTATTTTAGTATCTAAGTGGGACTCTAGAAGTACCTGCAAAAAGATGAAGTATAATAGATATCTAACAGGTGTTTTACATTGTATATCCTACAAATCCAAACTTGCCAGTCAGACATTTACTGTCAAGAGTGTACCAATGCACAACGGCAAATATTCACTGTCAAGCACTCATACAAAAATTGCATTTAAATCCTGGGAACCATAAAAGACAGCACAACTGGTTCGAAAAATAAAGAAATAAATAAGCCATCCTCCCTGTTCCCAGTTGCTTGGTTTGTAAGAGATGATAAAAAACTTCTTTTGCTTTGGTCTTTTTTGGAAGGAAAGGAAGAGTAGACTTTGTTCCCTCCTGACAGGCAGGGCTGCCACTCATCTCCATTTTCCTGGGTAAAAATGGACTCACCTCTGATAGCAAATCACAACAGATTCATGTGATGTCCAAGCTATCTCTGAAAAACATCTATTTTATTCCTAACTCTAGTTATCCTTTGGAAGCGAAAAAGTTTGAAACCTTCTCTTTTACCAAGTAAGCAACTAAACAGCCAAAATATCAGAATATACAAAGTGAGAAATCTGAATGGACCCAGCTACCAGTGGAGTACAAACCCATTTGGAAGATGGTTTTTTTGCTACATAAACTGAAACCTACAGACACTGGACAGCTTCTGAGTATATCCACTGAGCTCACACTAAATAGGCTGACACAGAGATAGCAGAGGAGGAAGGGATTTTTCAGGAAAAATTTTCTTTGAGAAGCCATTAAAAAGATAGGAAAAAAAACAGTAAGACAAATGAAAGTGGAAACTTCAAGGACTCCTTGTAAGTTGTGACAACTCTAAGTCAGCACAGAAACTCTTCTTTGGCAGCTTGTAGTAAAGCATGTCACTAGTTTATTAGTATTTTTAGTTGTTACTACTTTTCTTTAGAAACTTTTCTCCAGTAATTCCAATTACTAAAATGTCTAATATACTATGACTTGGCTACATCACAAATATGACATTACATATAGGAGAATGAAAAATTACAACTAATACAAGAACAAAGTAGTTGGCATAACCAAATTGCAGTATTCAGCTATGGTACATCACACAAACCAGGTAAAAACAAGTCATCTAACATAGGAAGGGAACTCAAAGCCTCTACACAGATGCAAGGATATATCACTAGCTTCTGTAATGGTGGGATTCTTGCATCCTTCTCTGAATCATCCAGTATTCACTTCTCCCAGAAAACAGATAGTTCTGGAGTACAATATATTCCTGCTAAGGTGACAATTCATATGAAAAAGGAATAAATGTAGTTTCTTAACCAGATCAGACCCCTTACAGCAATGAAGCTTTTCTTCTTCAAGCAGCAGGTTGATAAAACCACGTCCATGTCTTAAATTGGAAAATTTGAAAAATTCCTGGAATTCTTAAAAAAACCCCTTTGCATCAATCTAGATTTAAACCATTTCTATAACACTACCCAAGGGGTGCATTTCTTCTTGATTTCTCTGTTTTCTACACAGTCATTTCCCAAGCCCTGCAATAACTGCGGAAAAAGAAATGGTTACAAAAATTCCCAGTTCAGAAAAAGCAAGAAAGACAACAGAATTTTAACACAAAAAACAACCTTTGAAGCTACAATGCAAGAGACAATTTTATCCCTTCATACCTAACTGATCACATCCCCTGCTGCTGATAAAGAAAAGCAGAAAAACAGGCAAATCAAAAGGAGAACGGAAAACAATCAGAACAAAGAAGTGCAATAAAGAAGAAAACAGTCCAATATCCCAAGATCCAAAATAAAAAAAACCAGTAAAAAGAGGAAAAGATCATGAATGAGATGCAGCAACAAAGCCAGGGTCTAAAGACAGGTGAAACCATCATAAGAAGGTGTAATATCTGGATTTATTTATGATAAGTTGTCCTCAAAGCAAAAAAGGTAAAAACTGAGGGTGAAAAAATGAAAGAATGAAAGTAAAATACACATTTGGTTAGATATGTATCCATACCAGCCCTATAATCTAATTGTAACAGAAAGAAACTAAGCTCAGACTAGGGACTAAACTTATTTAGACGACCTCCAACTAAAACAAAGGTGTTTCTGATGGCTTTTTCTGAATCAACAGCAGCTCTGGTTCCAAAGTATGTTTTGGAGGATGTTAAGCAGATGTAGGAGCTCTTATTTTGCATAAGACAAAGCTCTCAAAATTCAGGAGCAGTAGTTATACAAAGAACTCTCATATCTCCTTAGAATCTGAGCTTTTAACATATCGCACGGTGTGATGCATATCTTTATTCATGAAATAAAAACCTACAACAATACTGCGAAGTAAGGAATGCTTTCCTTCAATGGTACAACACTTCAAAGAAAGATCAAAGCAGTGACGTCTGCTGTGCCATATTTAATTTTCCTATTATGCTTCACACACAGGGGACATTCACTGGATACGTTAAATAATGCTACAACAGAACACCTCCCTTTCTTCATTTATTCCTCAGTAATTCCACTCCAAAAGAAAAACCAAAACTGTAAAATATTAATCTAAAAATTGTCTTGCTTACTATAGTTTCATGTTTCATTAACTTTGTCTGCCTTATCATTACTAACTTTTTATGCTACCACTGGTAGAATTTTTGCCAAATGAACAGTCCCACCTTTAAAGGCATAACACTAACCTAAAAAAATCATGGTCAAAGCATTGCTTTAACTGTAGGTTAGTATTTTCCAGTAAAAACACACTTCCTGTCCTTACCGTTACCTTAGCATGTGTACCTTGCATTAATTTTATTCTATGACTATGAGGTGGACGAGACATGTAGGAAAAAAATTCTTCTTTGCTGCAAGGGTTACAATAATCACTCCTCTCAGAGTCTGCACTTCAACAGCTTAACAACTTTCCCACAAGATATATTGGTGAAGAGCATCCTTTTCTTGAATATCCATGTGATTACAAATTGGGATTTGGATCTATAATCTCTAGGTTAAAAATATTCACAACATATGTAGCTTTTTATAAAGCCTGACCTAATATAATAATAAATCAAGCAGGGCATTCAGACTAGTAATTCCTATTGCAGTACGTAGTACTCTGCTATCTTCCTAGGGCAAGAATACCATTGGCATTTACCCTCTTACCTTGTTGCAAGAATGAAAATGCCACCACAAATTGAAAATAATTTTCCACGTCATTCACTAGAGTTCATTGCATAAAAGTGGTTTTAGAGCACACTATATTTTGTAAACTATTAGTCTTGTAGGCACTGTTATAATAAGTTTTAAGCAGCAGTCCAATACTTGGAATCTCTCACCATTTTAACACAGTGCAACTTTTATTTGTTCCAGACTACAAGCACTATGTAAATTCACTACTTAAGATCAGCCTCCAATATTACATGTTTGCAAATAGAAAACATACTTCTATCCTGTTTAATAGTTTAGAAAGGAGCTTATTCTTAAAATCTATCTACTTCTGATTATGCCTTGGGTTTTCTTCCTAAAGACCACTACTACAGTAAACATATTTTTACTACAAGGATTTTCTCAGAAGAACTTCTTCAATTCTCTACTTACTATTTTTGCATTTCATTCACATTCCCTAATAATCTATTCCATTCAAAATTTCCCTGCTGGTATTTCTTGCCTCATCAAGATCAAAATATATGTGGATAGCCACAATGGTCACTGGTGTGCCAGGAGTCAAGGCAGTGCCTGGGAAAGGTCAGGTGGGAATTAGGTCTTCTCCCCCCAAAGAAAAGGTGAAGGGATCATTAGCCCTGTTAAAGTGTTTCTACACCAACACATGCCGCATGGGCAAACAGGAAGAGCTAGAAGCCATTGTGCAAAAGGAAAACGATGATACAGTTGCCATCATGGAGACATGGTGGGATGACTGGCATAACTGGAGTGCTGCGCTGGATGGCTACAAGCTCTTCAGGAGGGACAGGCTGGGAAGGAGAGGAGGGAGAGTGGCCCCGTATGTTAGGAAGAGTTTTGATTGTCCAGAGCTCAACAGTGGTGATGAAAGGGTAGAGTGATTAGGGATTAAAATCAGGGAGAAGGCCAACACGGCAGGCATCATGGTGGGAGTCTGCTATAGACCACCCAACCAGGATGAAGAAGTAGATTAAATACTCTACAAGCAGCTGGGAGAAGCCTCATGATCACTGCCACTTGTTCTTATGGGTGACTTCAATTTACCAGGTATCTGCTGGAAATACAACACAGCAGTGAAGAAACAGTCCAGGAGGTTCCTGGAGCGTGTGGAAGACAACTTCCTCACACAGATGGGGAGGGAACCAACCAGGGAAGATTCCCTGCTGGACCTGTTGTTCACCAAGACAGGACTTGTAGATGATGTGAAGGTTGGAGGCTGTCTTGGTCACAGTTATCATGATATAATAGAGTTTTCAGTTCTAGAAACAGTAGGGAGGTGGGTCAGTAGAACTGCCGCCTTGGACTTCCGGAAGGCAGACTTTAACCTTGTTAGGAGACTGGTTGGCAGGGTCCCTTGGGAGGCAGTCCTGAAAGGCAAAGGGGTCCAGGAATGCTGGACAATCCTCAAGAGAGAAATCTTCAAAGACCAGGAGCAGGCTGTCCCAGTGAGCTGCAAAATGAGCCAGCAGGGCAGAAGACCAGCCTGGCTGGACAGAGAGCTCTGGCTAGAGCTCAAAAAGAAAGTACTTAGCTTATGGGAGAAGGGGCAGGCCACTCCCAAAAACTACAAGGATTTTGCGAGATTATGCAGGAAGAAAATTAGAAAGGCAAAAGCCCAGCTAGAACTTAATCTGGCCACTGCCATAAAGGATAATTTTAAAAGTTTCTATAAATACAGTAATAGCAAAAGAAGGCTTAAGGAGACTCTACTTCCTTTGCTGGATGCAATGGAAAAAATAGTGACCAAAGATGAAGAAAAGGCTGAGGTGCTCAATGCCTTCTTTGCCTCAGACTTTAGTGGTCAGACCAACTCACCGGGTGCTTGGCCTCCAGAACCAGATGGAAGAGATGGAGAGCATTATCAAGGTTCCATAATGCAAGAGGAAACGATAAGTGAACTGCTGCACAGCTTAGATGTGCAGAAGTCTATGTGGCCAGATGAGATCCACCCAAAAATTGGATCTGGCAGAAGTGCTCACCAAGCCACTTTCCATCATTTACCAACGGTCCTGGCTAATGTGGGAGGTACCAGCTGACTGAAGATTGGCAAATGTGATGCCAATCTACAAGAAAGGCCAGAAGGAGGATCCAGGGAACTACAGGCCTGTCACCCTGACCTCAGTGACAGGGAGTGTCATGGAGCAGATCATCCTCCGTGTCATCATGCAGCATGTACAGGATAGTCAGGTGATCAGGCCCCGTCAACACGGATTTATGAAGGGCAGGTCCTGTTTGACCAACCTGATCTCCTTTAGGACAAGGTGATCCGCTCAGAGGATGAGGGAAGAGCTGTGGGTGTTGTTTACCTGGACTTGAGCAAAGCCTTTGACACAGTTTCTCATAACATTCTTCTGCAGAAACTGGCTGCCTACAGCCTGGATGGGTGTACCTTCACTGGATAAAAAACTGGCTGGATGGCTGAGCCCCAAGAGTGGTGGTCAATGGAGTTAAATCCAGTTGGCGGTCGGGCACCAGCGGTGTTCCCCAGGGCTCAGTATTGGGGCCTGTCCTCTTCAACATGTTTACCAATGATCTGCATGTGAGGATCGAGTGCACCCTCAGTAAGTTTCCACATGACACTAAGTTAGGAGATAGTGTTGATCTGTCTGAAGGTTGGGAGGTTCTACAGAGGGATCTGAACAGGCTGGATGGATGGACTGAGGCCAGTAGCATGAAGTTCAATAAGACCAAGTGTCGAGTCCTGCACTTGGGTCATAACAACCACCTGCAACACTACAGCCTTGGGGAAAAGAGGCTGGAAAGCTGCCCAGCAGATAAGGACCTGGGGTGCTGGTTGACGGCTGACTGAAGATGAGCCAGCAGTGTGCCCAGGTGGCCAAGAGGGCCAATGGCATTCTGGCTTGTATCAGAAATAGTTTGACCAGCAGGAGAAGGGAAGTGATTGTCCCCCTGTACTGGGTGCTGGTGAGGCCACACCTTGAGTATTGTGTCCAGTTTTGGGCCCCTCTCTTCAAGAAGGACCGTGAGGTGCTGGAACGCCGTTGCTGGGCAACAAAACTAGTGAAGGGTTTAGAGAACTTAACTTGTGAGGAGCAGCTGAGGGAACTAGGGTTGTTTAGTCTGGAGAAGAGGAGGTTGAGGGGAAGACCTTACTGTTCTCTACAACAACTTGAAAAGAGGGTGTAGTGAGGTGGGGGTCGGTCTCTTCTCCCATGTGACAAGTGATAGGACAAGAGGAAGTGGCCTTAAGTTGCGTCAGGTGAGATTTAGGTTGGGTATCAGGAAAAATTTCTTTACACAGAGGGTCATTAAGCACTGGAACAGGTTGCCCAGGGGGGTGGTAGAGTTCCCATCCCTGGAACTGTTTAAAAGATGTCTGGATGTGGTGCTGAGGGACATGGTTTAGGGACCCTGGCAGTGCAGGGTGAACAGTTGGACTCAAGCTTAAAGGTCTCTTCCAACCAGATGACTCTGTGATTCTGTAAAAACCTCTAATTAGCTTGCCACTTTCCAAACTGCAAAATTTCTCATTCTGAATAACAAGAAGGAAGATACGCTGTAAGATGGTCCAATTTTTAAGTGATCCAAGTTGTTTCATGAACCCAAAGCATTTTTATTAACTTTAACCCTAGAACAGCAAAAAAAATCCCATGTTGCTATTCAAAAAAACCTGCTGTCCTGCATAGCATTACAAACTGAACAATTTCACTCAGACTGAAAGAAATGTGTATCAGAGTGATACAATACAATCTTTTATCAGTACCTTTTTTCTTTTTATAAGCATAAACATGAAGATAGTGGGGTTTGTTTTTCCAAGAAAAGATCTTCAGAGAGAGTGTAACATCTGTAACCGACAATCTGCATGGGAAAACTTACCAGGAACATTTTCTTCTGGATCTACAGTAACTTGGAAAAGGGTTAAATACCTAACTTAGTCGCTATCTTTGTGGGGTTTTTTTTCACTGCTTACGATTCTTGGCACTTGCAGCTGACAAAAGCGAGGAAGAATGTACGGACACATTTTTCAACCACGTCCGTACAGAAATGGTAATACTTTCATTTACCCCAACAGAGGAAAAGTGGAAGACATGGATGTATTATGGACAGATGAATGGCACAGAAAGAGATTCTTATGCCAAACTGTAACTGGATGCTGAAATTTAATAGCTGACATATTGTAATGTAAATAGAGGGCATTCACCTGAGCAGTATGGAATCATTAGAAGGAGAAAGATTGCATGCATGAAAATACTATACTTCAGTTTTACAATTTAAGTTAAGGATCTGCTATTATTTGCTTACTGGAGGGAGGTTTTATGTTTGGTTTATGCTCACTCCAACAGTGGCATTGTGAAACAGCACTACAGAATGTGATAGCACATCTTTAACATTTTTAAATAGCAACTACTGAAGCCTGATAAATTAAACTTGTGAACAAAACCCTATAACAGGCAGTTTTAGCAGCCCACAACAGCTTTGTTTACATTTTAATATCAAAGGAGGTCCCATGAAACCATAAACAGAAAAGATGATAGAATTAGCAGACATAAACTATTGATCATTTGGTCGCGTGGTATCACCTGTATGCATTTTCATTTCCCTCTCAAAATATGTCACTACATAGCCTGATCTCGTATTCTACAAAATAGATTCTTTAATCTGAAGAGGAAAAGAAGAGATATATGACTTCTGAAATTTCCACAACCATCAAGCTACCACAGAGTGATGTCTAAGATGTAAGTATTCAACGTCATACATTAGTACACTTATTCATCAGACAACAGTGCAACTGAGTTTCTATGTCCTGATAGCATCAAAGCTCAGGTTAAATCTAGCCGGCATGAGAATTAGAATGGGAAACAGATTCCAAAGGCATTATCGCTAAATTTTAGCACTAGGACTCCTCAGTTATAATTTTGCTTTAATGTTTAAAAAAAGTGGAACACAGCAGTACTAGCGGCCTTCCAGTATGCACGAGAAAGTTGTGATGAAGATGCGATTAGGCTCTTCACAGCTGTGCACAGTAGGAGGATGAAAGACAATGGTCACATATTGAAACAAGAAAGGTTGTGCATGAATAGGGGGAAAAGCAGTGGTACAGGTTCTAAGGCCTTCTTGGGAGATTTTCAAAGTCTGACTGGATAAAGTCCTGAAAAACTTGGTCTGATCCCATAACTGACCGTGACTGTAACAGAAGACTGGACTGGAGACTTCACGCAGTCCCAACTTGAATTTTCTGATGACTCTATTATATTATGCCAGGAGCAAAAAAATAGTTTCCTTTTGCTCTTATGAAAAGCACTGTTCATCAAGTGGTAGCACAACTTGGGTCAATACTTCCGTTGCAGGACCTCTGCACACACCTTCTTCTTAAAAACACAGGCACCAAAAAACCACCATGGCCTTCTCATTCATGCTTTAGTCTTTTTATCAGCAGCCACTGATGGCTTCCTAGATCACTCTAAATTTGACAGTAACTTCTCTGGGTTCTCTCCCGAGAAAGAATCTTTCCTTCTGTTATCTCTGAAGCTTTCTTTTAAATGTGCTCTAAGCTTTACTCATAAATTTTCCCAATATGCAGCAGATTCATGACTTATGTTCTTCCCAGTCTTCTTGTCATAACTGAATTCCAGTAGCTTCATCTCTATTGCTTTTAGAAAAGAGGCCACCACCTCAACCCTCCTGTAGAGTTTTTCACCTGATGCAGTACATGGCAGCTAGAACAAGGCAAAAAGGCAGCCTACCTCCTTGCTGTCCAAACACACACCTTTCTTAATAGAACAAGAAACAGCATAAAGCTAACAGCTGAACAAACGAACAGGTGCTCTCAGTCACTGCTTCCATTGCTATTTGTGCAAATAAGCTAGACTCTGGAGGAGGGGCACTATTTATAGCTCTAAGCTTAGGTGCCTTGTTTTTGGTAGCCCACCAACACACTCAACAAGAGTTCACTGTTAATTTCAACGTACATGCTGAACTGAGCCCTCCTGCAATCCTGAAACACAATTCAACTTAAGCTTATATACATTTATGTATCTGTAGATTTCACGTATATATGTATTCTTATCACAACATACAGATTTTTTTTTTTAGCTTTTCTTTTTCTCATCAACTGTGCTGTTGACATTATGTATACATTCACTCTCACCACAACAGACATCCTTAAGTACATTAGATTCTTTAGCATGACATCACAAATCAGTTAAGGTTGTACAAATGCCTTAACTATGCCTACCACCTTTCTTTCATCAGAATACTGTATTTTTCAAAGCTTATTAGTGTGTATTAATCAGACCGGAAAAAATAAAAACACAATTATAGTTACTGGTTTACAGTCATACTTCCTCACTTCAGGCCACTACAGAATCATTGCTTCAGGCAGAGGACTTAAGACGATACTTAACAATCTAAACCCCACTGATTACATAATAAAGTGATAAAATGTCCCACCTTTCCCATTTTCAGCATAAGTCAGTTCATGACTTCAGAATATCACTGAAAATGTCTACAATAAGAGGAAATAAAAGATTATGCACAACTATGTTAAACTCGAATAATTAAGATAAAGAACAAATTGTGCTTAGGTTGCTTATCCGCACTGTGTTTCAAAATGAAATTAAGAGTTAATAACTTACTAGACCGTAACTAAAATGTACAATGTATAAAACCAATACTATTCATACATTGCATTCAGAAACCTACATGAAGATGAGGACACATATGGGTACAATCACCCATGCAAGACAGTAAAATTCTTATACTGTGCAAGTTTCATACAGCTGTGTGCTGCCACTCCCAAGCAATTACTTAAGAGCCATTACTTACACTTTGATTTTAAACAGAAAGTTTAAGTCATACTCCTCAAAATGAATGACAAAACTGGCCACATTACGTGGAACAGAGACTAAATGCCAGTATGTTGCAAGGAAGTGATTACAGTTTAACAACCTCTATTACCACTAAACTTTGAAATGCTGGGCTTTTGCTGGGTTTTGTGTTTTGGGGTTTGGTGGCAAGGGAGCAGGTAAGAGGAAAAAAGTAGTTTAAAAAACACGGGTATTAGAAAGACAAGTCACTTATTTCAGTCTTTTTCCTAAGTGGTTAAAAGAACTATGCAGCAGCTCCACAACCCTTTTTTATATGTACACCTGGGAAGAATACTGAATCCTGTTACTTTCCTCAGTGCTACCCTGATGTGGTTCAGACCAGATGTTTAAATGTTACAGTATGTACATTTTCTTCTCCTCTTCCAAGGCAAAAGCAAAATAAGAGGAATATTTGACTTCACTCCACAAGAGACCTATTTAATAGTTTGGCGGTTATGTAAGTAAAGGTAGCTTGGCTAAGTCAATGTTGACGACATACAGAACGACATGATCCTAATGAGTTGGAAAATATTGGCTCTCATGAGATTCAACCAGATGCTACT
Source organism: Bucorvus abyssinicus (assembly GCA_009769605.1). NCBI lineage: Eukaryota > Metazoa > Chordata > Aves > Bucerotiformes > Bucorvidae > Bucorvus > Bucorvus abyssinicus. Next base: position 12,621,379 of record CM020033.1, on the reverse strand, counting down.
GCGCTGAGAAAGCTACTGTATTATTGAATTTCATTTTTATGAGGTAAAATTTATTATTCAACCATTAAGGTATCCCACATGAAATCTTGCATAAAATAGTTTTACAGTTACTTTCTGGAAAGTAGATTTTATTTTAACTTTAAGTCATCATTTACATGAGGGATTCAAATGCCTATTTGATCACCTTCAATAGAGAAATGTAAGGTCTGCAAGCAATTTTCCCAAAAATACCAGATTAATGGAACCGAACTGTCAACAAAATAATGAACTACCTGAATAGGACAAGGAAAAAGTGGTAGCAAGTTCCAGTTTTCCAGAGTAAACTAAACCCATGTGTGACTGTATATATGTTTTCTTGGCAGGCTGAAATGGTTAGAAACTGAGCGCTTCAGGTACCTACTCACAAATAAGGAAAAATTACACAGTAAAATCACTCTATAGGATTAATTACATTTGACCTTTGAAAGATACTAATTGGCACTATTTTTCCAAGATTTCAATATTTTGTCCACCTGTTTTTGTAAAAAAAAAAAATTGTATAGTCGTAATTGTAAAATAATTTTATTAACATTAATACATCTACTTGCAAAAATGTGGAAAGCATGATGCATTTCAGATTCATGTTTGTTTCCACATTTATAGAGGATGAAATGCAAAAATCGAGATATTTCAGAAGCACATGCAAGCACAAGAACTAACCTATTAACTGACATGTAACACACTGTTGTGCTTGCATACCAAAAGGATTATAAAATAAAACCAAAACACAAACATAAATTTCCAATTTCCAAACAGCTATGTGTGGGCTGAAGACTGCTTTTGTTCTTTTCTCTATTTTAAATGTAATGCATTATCAAAAAGTTAATAATGCCTTTTTCTTGACCCATGAAAAAGAGCAGACAGTTGTTTGCAGCTGTGTCATTTATCTATTTCTTATTTTGCATTTTGTCACTTTGTATTCCCATCTATTACAAATTTTCTGGTTTTTTTGTTCTTGCACAACTCCTAGTTTAGGCAGCATGAATCTTTCTTGTACTTTTTAATGCTATAATCTATTCATTCGAGTAGTAAGTTTCATTGTTTATATCTATCTTGATTTTTTAAATTGTCTTGGCTTCTCTGAACCCTAAAATACTAGTTGACATTTGAAAAGAACCTTTGCCAAGTAGCCATTCAAAATTGTGGATTACAAAAATGCTAAGGTGTCATTGCAATGTATGGAGCTAGATGCTTTCAAAAATCCCACTAAGCTATTACCTGTATCTTTAAATTCCACATCAACTAAACCTAGTAGTTTTAAGATCACAGACCTAATGTGTACGACAAATTCAAATTCTAGGTAGTATAGGCACTTCATTCTTAAATTCTGTCAGAACCCAAACACACACAACTTGCTTTTAAGACATCAAAACTGATTTTCAGACAGCTTGCCTTTGGACAAGTTAATCAAAAGAGAAACTCTTGGACTATCTGGTGAAGACAGTAAGTCTGATAACCAACAAATATGAAATACTTGAGGAAAGTGTTCTTCTCCTAGTAGAAAAAGGTTTCTGGAGAGCAGGGGGTGGAATACAGGTGGGGGACATAAGTGTTAATCTTCAAGCAATTTTCACTTCTTGTATTTTTTTTAATCTGCTCCCAACAAGAATTTTTACGGAAAAGAGCTTGAGAGTTTGTTCTGAATCCCTACACCACCATCAGCCTAAATTAGTTTTGAAGGAAGTTTTGGAGCAGAAAAATATTTCTGCTCCAGATGAAAACACTGGACAGCAACCCAGATACTAGCTATAAATCCTGTTCCTATGTTTGTGGGAATACACAGTGCAGAGCTCCCCTTTTTAAACTATACCTAAAGGAAGTCTTTCAGCAGTTACCTAGCAGACAGGTTCCCAAAGAGGCCTTCATAACTTGTGAGAGTCTCCACAGCACATCAATAGACCACTATAGTCACGTGTTCTCTAATGTTCTCTCCTCCTTTTGCAACTCTGTACTTGTCTTCCTATTAGATTTTGGCTTTCTTCTGCTTTTCTACTTTAACTCTTCCTTATCTGCTTCTCCTTGCTTTGTCTTCCCACCCATCTCTTTTTACTAGCTGATAGTCTTTCTCCCTTTTTCCTTCCTTCCCATTTTTTCTTTCTTTTTTCCCCTAATTCACCTGTTCTCGTCTCCCTACAGCATGTCTTAGCCCATATTGTAAGCACAGTTTCACTGATGCAGTTTCAAAACCGGAGAAGATGGCTGTGTTGGAAAAACCATACAACTAGGAACCGTAATTCCTGCTAAAAAAGATCTATGCTGAGAGGATACAAAAGCTTGTGGCATCACTTCTGAGTTCAAGTAATACTGAATCAGTATGTTACGGAGGCACATCACCCACTCACAAAGCGCACCTGGCACAAAGTCTCACTAAAGGCATAAGGAGCTCAGCAACACCGATTCAGTCCAATAACTCTCTTCAATCACCACATGAAAAGTGGTAACACTGACATAGATAGTTAAGAAAGACATAGGCTATGTAAACAAATGGCAAACACACTTGAGACTAGCTGTTTGCAAGGAGTAAACTACAGAAGAAAAATTTGAAGTCTCAGTATATTTTCAAAATTGGCAGAAAAGATCTGGAAGAATGATGCATAACTAGAATATTTTTACAGGAAGGCACAGCTTGTTCACAAAGGACAGAAAAGCCTGGTGTTGTACTGTGTAAAACCCTGTGATCCAGACTGCAGACAGGCAGACTTGCTGAAAATCTCTGCATAATAGCAGACCGTTAAGAACAGAAGACAAAGTACATAAGACCTTCATATTTTTTGAGAATAATGTCATGTCTGGGCAGGGCTTTTTTATTTATTTTTAACAGGGAGATAAGAATCTAGATAGAGACATAAGTGTTTGCCCTGCTATATTTCTTATTAGTTAGAATGATGGCTTTTAGAAGTTTGAAAACAAAGGTAGAAGATAATTTGGGCAACAGTACTCATGAAACACAGTTTATGTTTCTTGTAACAGCAGAATGAAAGCAATGAATTTCAAGAACGAGATGCCCTGGGAAATAGGATAAAGTGATGGTAAGGAGATCTTTAATCGTACTGTTAATTTCTCCTGTAAGAACACTACAATTTCATAGAAACAAAATCAGAAAAAGCAAGGAACAAAGGGAAAGAGCTGTAAAAGAAAATAAAGCAAATGTGTTTACACTGGCACTATTTGCTCAAAATTGATCAAAGAAACAATTAATCCACAACACCACAAGGATGGAAAGTTATTTTCTTGAATTACTTTCATACTACTTCTGTGAGCTGAGATCAGATAGAAAACACAGCACCATTGACAAAGAGGCTGTTATTTCCGTTAGGTTATACAACAAAAGCTCATCTGTACGCTCAGAAAGATGTTCAGAGACAATGGCAGGACGGGGAGCCCAAATAAGACCCCACCAGCTTACAGAGGAGACTGTGATCAAAAATCCTTCATTTACTCCCAAAATCCATGCGTGTTTTCTAAAAGGATGACAGGTAACTGATTTCATTATTTTTATCATCATCACTGAGACTTGCATATCTTCAGCAGTTTCATAACAGTTAAGTAACATTTGTTTATGAAACTGAATGAGAAACACCTGCAGCCCTTTAAAAATTCAATGTATGCCATTGATTAATAAAGCCCTTAATAATCCAGTTTCACCTCTGAATGATCTTAAGTTACAACATTACACCATATAAGGTAGCAAGGGCCGATGTTTCAGATGAGGGAAGCATGGAAAAATTATCCTGTATGGGAAAATTAAATGCATCCAGAAATTGGTGCCAAGGAGTGAAGCTTGGTGGCTTAGCTTACATCCTGGCTTTTAAGCATATGCTATAAATACCCACACACACAAAAACATTCTATCTGTTGACTACTATAAGTAAAAACCTGGATTTAAAGGATATAGCTATACGTGCATTCACTAGCAGTGCTCTGTACCATAATAAATGGTTTCCAAAAACATCACATATTTACCTGAAGTTTGGAAAACCTCATTCAGTAAAGCTTCATTTACCACCACCGAGCTGACATTTCCAGCAGGATGATACCAGCTCTGATAAATAGTTTGAAGTAGAAGGGTCTGAGCTTTCGTTGCTTGAACTGTCAAATTAGGAAGCTCAAATATGCATTCTGTCAGTGGGACATGAGCTCGCTTGGTCCTGTTTAAAATATTGAGAAGAAAAATAAAAGGAAAATCATTACTTTGGTACATAAAAATAACAATTTAAAAACTTAACTCACAGAATACCTGACTATAAGCAGTTAGTTTGCAAGGTTGGAGCTGTCTGTCAAGTTTCTTCTTGTAAGAGCTGATTCTACTTATACTGAAATTCACTCTGAACAGGACTTGTTACATGATTTAACTTTACATCTCCCTCTAAAGCATGAGAGGAAAAATCACGTTTTTATCTAATTATCTCTTGGTTTTAAAATATTTAATAAAAGCAATTCCAAGTGCTCCCACCAAAATAATAGCTACCAATAAAATTGTGCAGCTATTAAAAAACATAGATTAAATCTGTTTAAAAATAGAATTTTCTTAAAAAAATTTTATTTAAAGCTTACAGTGAATCACTAAACGAGATATGTCCAGTGATCAAAAAAAACCATACAGACAATATCCATACCAAGAGCCCTACGTTCCTTACTCCTCATATCCCATATTTTACTGACATAAGAGTTCTACTAATTTTCAATGCATTTTACCTTGTAATTGGGGAGGAGTAACAGGCAGGGACAGACATTGGGATGGTAGTGCAAGGTAAAGGACATTCTGTTTGGAAATAAATTCTTCTGTGACAAATATAGTCCTCTATCAACAAGACAGTTCTACCACAACTATAGTGAAGTTAGTAACTAGAACCTAGTTCTACGAACTAGAACCTAGTTAGTAGGTTATTTTTTCCTCCTAATATATACACTATTACCTGAAATTAAGCAACAGATTTGCTAGATAAACAGACTAATTTGCTAAATTAAACAAAAACTGCAAGTGTTCTTTAATAATCTCATTTTGGAGCCTCTTCCTGTAGCATATTTACAGTGTTATCAAGCTTGCCCTAAGCACCTCCTGCTCCATCGCTAGAATGTACTTTTTGTGCTATTTCGCATTATTTTCCTAATGTCCCCAAAATATAATCATATTATACAATATGACTGTTATCACATTATATAATATTATTAACATCATATTAGAGAATCATATAATCTAATGCACCTATTAGCTCATTCTCATCCTGGAGAATCTCCTCCTTCAGCAGATTTTAGGGTCAAGCTGAAAGCCACATGAAAATCAACAATATTAGGCTAATGTTCCATTGGGAATCAGAACCTCAAGTGAGGGGAAGGCTGCTGAAGCTGCTCACACAATCCCTTAGCCCAGGAAAAAGTTTCCTTCACCAAAATGTTTGAGGGACTGAAAATGTAAAGACATTCCCTTGCAGACACCGAATGGCTCTTTAGCAAAATCAAAATCTTCCAAGGAACTGCCACAAGAAGACACAAACACACCACATCTCCTATCTAGCTCCGTAAGAAAATGCCTGCAGCCATATGACCTGAAATACGTGAGATCGTACGAACAGTATAGACTCTGCACAAGGCTCATGAATTCAGAAACAGGCCATTCTTGATGCTCAAACTCTAAAGTCTGTGGCAGCATGAAGTGACACAAAATTCTGGCAATAAGAAGTAGACTTCCTTGCACATTCTGCACCTGACCGGGAGAGTGGACCTTCACCAAGAAAACTGTGAAGAAAAGAGCACAGAGAACCCAGCCTTGTGTCTGGTAGCAGAAATTACCTTCAGAATGAAACAAACAAAAAAATCAATAACAACAATAGAAAAAGCAGTCTACTGTTTGAATGAAACTATCAGCTTGGACCGACCATATTTTGGGTAGTACAGCCTCTGTTGCTAGGAAAATAAAAACTCACTGGAGGCCTTTGCAGAAGCATCTTGTGTTAGCCTTGTTTTTTTCAGCTTTTTTATAGCAGTTACTGACACCAAACAGTGAGAACAAGAAAAATTACGTTTGTCCTGTTTGGGGGAAGTAAGCATCTCCCACCTGCCTTTTCTGCTGACAACCATGTAAAGATCCTTCTAGAGTGCAGGAGCAGACAGCATGCTGGCGTCACTGCCTGAGATCACTCCTCTACCAACTGTAGCACTGTAGGTCATCAAAGGGGTAAGAAATATCTGTACAAAACCCCTGAAGCTCTTCCTGTTATCTCAGTTTGAAGTTAAAACACACCACACACCTTTCCTGAAGATGTTTTTTTTTCCCAAAAATGTACAAATGCCACATGTGGTCATGTGAGAAAAGAATGCATCCAAACATTTGAAATCCATTGGTGCAATAAAGCCATTTAGAAAATCAGTTTTGTCTATGCTTCAAAAAATAAGCTAGTAAGAAAATGAGAACTACTTTAATGAGAGACAAAACCAAAGCTGAAAATAATACTGGTATTAAGTCAAGCAAATAGGGAAAGATGTTCAGATAGACAGCAGAAAGGAACGAACAGCCTGAAACATATCCTGACAATTCCTACCACACAACATGCAGGAGAACACACATGGCGGTCACTCTCCTGTGGACACAATTGTATCTCCCATTTCAGCTCCTCAGGCACATAACCACTCCTCCACGTAAGTGTACATACATCCATAGAGTCACTGGAAGAAAAGCCTGGGTTCCATGAAAAGCACAGGTGGAGTCTGAAACACTGTGGCCTTTTCCAATGTTGGCCCCAAGTTAGAATTGGAACATGCTTTCCTAGAACTCCCTAGAGTGTGAAGTCCAAGCTCTGTAATTTATCAATTTAAGCAGAAAAGGTGTGTGTATATAAAGGAGCTATAAAGGGATTCAGTACTTAGGAAAATCTATTTCTGTAAAACAAAATGCTATATACACAAGAAATAAAAAATTATTTTAAAGCTCAATATTAAACAGACAGGACAAACTATTTATTTTTATGTAGAACTGACGTTGGAAAACTAGATACATGATAGCAAAGCTTGAGCAGGCATTACATGGAAAGAAATGTAAGGCATGGCAATATCAATCAGAATGCTTCCTAGTATTCCTTTTTTTAAAGCCATGTGTTGTGATCTTTTATTATTTATCTCACAGCAGAAATACACTGTGGTTTTTTTTTTGTGTTTTTTCCTTTTGTTATCCTTTCAGATAACTTACATTTTCTACTTTTTCCATTTATTTCTGAATATTATTTTGCAGGATTGCAATTAAACATTTCAGAAAAAAGTGTCTGAATATTTTAAAAGGTGGGTCCCTAATGTAAGATTGTGAAAGAAGAAAGAAGGTAGAAAACTTTTTTTAGCAAAATTCAGGATAAGCATGACTCTGTAAATTCATCTAAAATAATACATCTATTATTTTATGGACATAATTCATGTACTTTAGGGGGAGGTCCACGAAGAGCTGTGACAATCATTGCTTAAAATATGACAGTGGATAATATTTTGTTTTAGAAGTCCCCATTTATTTAGTACATATTACAGCTACTGTACTGAACTATGCTAAATTTAAAACTTGAAAGTTTCACATAAAATCATCCCTTATGGGTAATACAAATGTATGGATATTTTTTTAACAATACGCAAATTCTATGCTTACCGTACTTTAACAATCCCATAGGAATAAAGTCTACTGGTCCTTTTCAGATGACTTTGGAGGAATGGGAAGTTGAAGAACATAAATCCCTTTTTACAGAAAAAAAAAATTCAAGGTGGGGGGAGTACTGTACCATGTGTGCAGCAAATGTTGCCGAAAGGAAATTTTAACTAGAACTGGCTAGTGATGAAAGTACATTTATAATTCAGGATTTATTATAATAGTTTTGAAACACAAATAATGAATTTAAAGGAACTTAAAACACAAGTTTGCTACCAAACTGCACCTGTTCATACAGAAATCATTAATAAGGTACTGAGCTATATTTAACCCTTTTATGACCCAAGAGATATATTCCAGAAATAAATGAAAATACAAGTACAAATAATTTTTTCAGTAAACCAAGTCAGATCTATATTTCTATATTGTATCATTAAATTTGTATTAAGCAACCAAGTCATTACCATATTTAATCAGTTATGGCACACAGCTGGAGTCCAAAACCACTACTTAAAACTGAACTTAAACTGTAACAATAGAAATAATTATTTCTCAAATCTTTACACTCAAGAGTTAAGATGCAGTTCTGAATGTATGTTCATTTAACTGAACAGGTTAAAAAACTACCAACTCAGACACTCTTCTCTAGGGTAAAATAAATCCTAATGTAACTAGCAGGATAGGCTACTCATTAAAGCTGAACTTGGACAAGGTCCAGAATAAATTTAAGAAAATATGAACAATCAAGTCTTGCTGTGTAGAGTGGCATGGAGTGAAAATGAATCTGTCTTAATTAAATGATTTTTAAATACTCTTTGCTTGTACCCAGTTTGCTGACAAACTGTAATACAGACTTGCTGAAATATCTGGATAAATCCAGCGTACCATTAAAGAAAATAGTTTTCTTCGCTATTTTTGAATGAAAACATGAATTGGTCCTTATAATACACCATGCACAGGCACCAATATAACCAATCCACGTAAGTTCACAGGCCTGCTATGAAAGATTTTCAGGTTGTAGACTTTAGAAACAGCAACTCATTCCTCTAAAATCAACACCTCAGAGTGATTGAAAGAACATAGTGGTGAACAGCTGGGTCCAGAGGTTTATAGAGAGTCCCCAACTGCAAAGCTGGAACCTGCAAAATGTTTCAAAAAATTTAATTTTTGTTATTACTCATATCCTGTACAGTAAAATCCGATTAGTTCATTTTTTCCAAAATAACAAAACCAGTAACCTGCTACTAGAACCCAGCAACTGTGCCTTCGAAGAAACTGAATGCAATTAAATGCCCAATATCAATCAGCATTTGCACACCTTTCCTCTTATGCAAACAGAAAATACATGCTGATTTTATGTTTGACACGAACAAAGGTTTGATCTACATACCTACAACAAATCCCTATTTCTAGATAATCTGACCTTTCATATCAACTTAAAGAGCATTACAATTTTGATCTTTTTTCTTGACATTTAAGCAAGTATTATTGGGTAAGGGAAACAATGTCTAGCTAAGTACCTAATGACAAAACTCTGAAGGGAGCACACTGGGAAAAGAAGGAAAAATATGTTAACTACTACAGTCTTAAGTTATATTTTTACATGTGAGACTGCAGCCACTACCACTCACAACAAAAAACAGACATCACACATCTGCATACGCTAACACAATTTTTAGTCTTTAGATAGCAACATACAGTTATTTGTGCTAGAGGACCAAGTTAATTATTACCAAAAAATAATTAAACCCCCTTTGGAACACTTCATTCTAAAACCATCCCCAAGACTGATGTCTTCAAAAACTCTTCTGCTCTTCTATAGGCTTCACTAAAGGCTGCCTGACATCTTATGTCATCTCTTACACAGGTAAATTTTCAGCAGTTGCAGCTGCCTTTGCCTCTTATTTGTAGAAAACTCTGCTAATCATACAATTTGTTACAAGGGTGAATCCAATGAACTTCAGGATTCATCAACTTTTCTCTTTTTTTGATGAATAAAAAAGAATTAATCTTTTCTTTATGAAAATTTAGATATGGGATTAGAAGGGAACAATATGATCATTTCAAAACCAGCTTCTGTATGGGTTGGGTTTTTTTAATGTCAGTTCTGGAGTGTCAGTGATGAAATATGTTTGTAAATTGTTAATTCATATATGAACTTCAGGAAAAACAGATTTCCTTGAAACAATTGTGAAAAGAAAACAATGCAGGCAAAGTACAAGCTTCAATATGTCTTGGAACATGAACAGAGATTACCCATTCTCAATTCTCAGTAAAGCATGTGTTTTAATGGATAACCCAACAAGTGGTTGGGTTTTCAGTCTTATTTTTGGACACATGATAAACTAAGGTGGCTGCTGAAACTGTAATATAGGAACATGTTAAACCTTCAAATGCATTAGAGAAACATATTTAGGATGTTTAGATCAAATTCAGCTTACTGGCTTTGGGAAAGTTCATCAATGGGACATAGGGATCTGAACTCCCATCAGATTGCAAGTGGAGGTTAGTCAATTAATTGCTGTTTCTTCCTTTGAACAAAACTCTTTTTCTACTCACTAGTTAGTACTTGTCTCCAGAAAGAATCATTAAAGTGATATGAGCAATCTATAGAAGAATAAAATGCCAAATTCTCTGCTGTGAGACTGAAATATGAGCCTCAGTCTTCTTTCTGGCTTAACATATATGATTAGGTTTACACACATCAACCAACTGAATCTTGTGCATAAAGTTTTACCTTTGAAGAACTGCATTTTCAGAACACAAAAGGTATGTGGGGAAATTAGAAAACAAGGGATAAGAAATTTTCCTCATGGAATGCAATTAATGCCAATTCAGGACATTTTTTCTTACTTACACTTTAAACATCTACTCTTTCTTTCCTTGGGTCTAGGAAACTTACTGCCAATGATTGTGGATATTAGTGGGGACAAGGGAAGGGATGTAACGTTTAGCTGCATTATGTTCAACGAGATCCAAGTATAAGGATCATGAGGAAAATTGGTACTCAGAGTGTCCAAAGATCAAAACATACTAAAAAACAAAAAACAAACCAAAAGCCAGAAAAACAACTACACAGAATGAAGGGCTTTCTGTAGAGAAACAGCTTCCTGATGAAGGTTGTACAGAGGGAATCACACCAGAATCAGAGCAGATTTACATCTGCTATTTGAGTTGTGCCTTGTCTCTTTTTAGAACTATCTCCTACTCGGAAAAGCAGCAAAACCTCCAAGTAGTAATGATCTGTTTATTAAAACAAAGCATTACATTTTTTGGAACCTTTTCTAAAAACAGTATCATTGCATTGCATACCACAGTGTAATCCCATCTCAGTTGCCACAGGAGTGGAACAGGGTTTGGGGAACTGCTTTCCCACCAAACAGCCTGCATCAGTGTCCACAGAAGCAATGTCATCCTCTCTCTTTTCCTCTCCTCCTTTCCCCCTATGCACACCCAGAAGCAGCAGCAGCAGCCATTAAATCAATCGCCTAAGTCTGCCTTACAGAGCCATTTGGTTGCCATTAGCAGGTAAAACGGAGCCAGGTGGGCTCAGAAACCTCCTGGTGCTCACTGAAGAAAACTACACTGACGAATGCAGTCATCTGCTGAACGTGATGCCACAAAACAGGAATAGGATGCAAAGGCTGCTGCCATTTGGCAAGGAGATCCATGTTTAACCTGGTGTTACCAGGGGAGCAAGACATGATTGTGGGAGCTCTGAAAACAGCAACCACTTCCATCACTCCTTGCATGCTGTCAGAAGTAAAGAGGAGGAGCTCTCAGAAACCATCCCTATAACCTGAGGGAAGTTCACACAGTCAATTCCACAGCTAATACAGTCACTTACAAGATATTTTTGTAGTACGTAGGATATGATTTCATAGGATAGAATTTCACTGAATTACTAGGAGAACAAATAAGGATTTATATATGTATTTCTATCCAATGTGATCTTTTAAAATTGCACTCATTATTTTCTTTTTAAGGTACTCTCAAAGTACCTTTCTTATTCCCAGAGCCAAAAAATTTGGTATCATAAATACAAATTAGTTATCTCCTAATAAATTTATTTCAAAATGCACAGATATTTCATTACTTAGTCTAGTCCCTTCTACTAATTATTTCAAATTTCAAACTCTTTTCCTATCCTAAATTTGCAATGTGACTTTCCTCTTTGCTCTTTCTTACAACACTTTGAAAATTATTAAACATGTTTGAAAATTATATATACATTATTTACAGAAAAACAGCCCAGCTCAAGGGCCCTATCTACGGTGAGGACTTTTCCGTTCGCCAGAGCCAGCACAGCTGACCAGACATGACCCCATCCCGTAGAACACAAAACCTGAGTGCAGAGCTATATCTTATGCAGAGAAGCTGCTGTCCCAGAAGTCTGACCCTTGTCCAAGCAACACAGATGTGAGAAACAATCAAGAATGCAGATACGGTGAACAGAGGCTTTGTTTTCTCCTCATCTGAAGACACCTCCTGAAGCATGGATATTAGCCAGACTTGCAGGCTAGGAACAGTGGCTTGTGAGAGTTAACTGAGATAGAAGATAGCAAGATAGTTTCTCTTTCTGGGGAACAAGGAAGAGGAACTGCTTCGAATAGGAACAGTCACAAGGACATATCCACATGCTTTGCTGTCTCACAAAAAGCTATGTAACTTGTAGGGGATTCTCCCAATCGTTGTAGGAACAGAAAGACAGAAAGTGACAGAAGGCGACAGTGATAAAGAGGAAGAGGGGCACAAAAAGGCTCACAGATTTATATTCCTGTCAAGGGTTTTAAATGGCAAAAGGAAAAAGTAAGAAAATAAATTAAAAAACAGTGGGATTAATAGATTTGGAATTATGGCACAAAGATAAAGAATAGACACCAAGAAAAAAAAAAACAGACAAGAGAATGAAGCATCTTTAGAGTATTTCCAATAAAATGCTTGGAAGACAGGAAGAACAACGTAAGAAGAAACTCAAAGCACATGTAAAGACTAAATAACTTTATGACTGAATCTTCCTTGAAAGTGCTTGGAAACTGTAAGTAGGGGTCAGGAAAAATAAAATTATATTCAGAGCATTAAGAGGAAGATAGTTGTGGAATGAAATGCTGATAAAATAAAGAAAATACTTACATTTAACGCAAATACACACTAATACACATACCTCCTTTCCTGCCCTCCCTTACAAATCTCACATCCACCAGTTTTGAATACATAGTCTGAACTCACCTCTAAGTAATTCTTTGACAACTGTGCGAAACAGGAAAAAAGAGACCAAATGTAGATAGATTTGCCGAATTATTCTTTTTCTCGAAGATTATTAATACCTGCAAAGTTGTTAGAAGATGGACCACAATCCACTGAATGAAGGGCAAAACTCCCATTTTGTTTTCCCTCTGAGAAACTCAATGATCTTCTGGGGAGCTACCATAGTTTCAAATTCCCTGGTAAAGATTCAAGAGCCGAATCGAACCCCAGCTTCAACTAAACACAAACAACTGATCTAAATAACAAACTTTGTCCAAAAAGCTAGGCTGGTTAGGATTTCGGATTTTCTGTGAATTTATTCTACCAAATAGTTTTGCATATTGCTTATTTTGTTTCATAAACAGATAAAAATCTTTTGGTGGAAAAAGGCGTATTTACAGTGAGAGCAAAAAGGTTGTTTGACATTCTGGCAAATTTTTTATAGCTAGACCATAAAGGTCAGAGAGGTAAGAAGGTGCATGTCTGCATTAGTTAAAACAAAATAAATATTTGAACTAAAATATTGCACCAAATGGAGATGCCACAAATGGAAAGTACACAAGACTTAAAGAAACAAAGACATAGTTCTGATTCACAGGCAACTACTGAATTAAGGCAACTACTCCATTAAGTCCAGAAATGTAAATAAAAGCACCTAATCCATTCTTCCTTGCCTGAAAGTACGCCAAAAGCCAATTCCAGTATCCTTTAAGATAGAAGTTAAGATTATCAAAAGGAAGTTGCTGTAAGGTATTTTGTTTTTCCCATTACCAGAAAATTCTTTAATATAGCAAAGGGCAGATCAATGGTATCATCAACAGCAAGGACATGAATGGACAAGGTGCACTAAAGATTTAAATGTAGACACTGCATAACAGCGGAAAGAGCATAAAGGCTGTTCAAATTATTATCCTGTGCCCTTATTAATTAGCAACCTCAAAAGAATTTTGAGGAATATCAGAAGCTATTTAAAAGCAAAACATGAAATCTCAGTAAATGCATAATACTTTTTATTTCAAAAACCACAATCATTGTTAAATCTAAATTTACCATCTTAAGCACTGACTCTGGCATGGACTTTACACCAATTCTTTCCTCAGAATAATACAAACTTTTACGCAGATTCTATGGATATAATTTTTTCCTGTTCAGTTTTGGTCTATTCACCAAAAGTCTCATGTCTATTTCACTACTTAAAAACCTCATTAGCTCTAGTGAGTCTTTAAGACCATCAAAATTATCACATACACACAGATTGAACAAAGGACACTGTCAGTAAAATACATCACCATAAAAACATTTGCTGTCATAGTTACCTTGCTGTAACAGCCAAATCTAAGTATGCAAAATAGAAGTTAAGAGTACAACAAATATACATACTTTCAGAGCAAGAGACTAAGTTGGTGTCAGCATTATAACAGTTCCATTTCCATTTCCCCTTCTTTTAAAAATCAAAAATACAAAAATCAGATCCTCAGTTCTGTCATTCTGCATGTATATGCATATTTCTTGACTATCAAAGGAATATTTTAATCATGCCTACCATATATAATTCCTTCTATTCAATTGTTCATTTTGGAATAAGTCATTAACTCAAAGGAAAAGCTAGTTAAACATCAAAGAAAACTAATTAAAAAATTATTTTAAAATCCTGTCGGGTTTTGTTAAAAAACACCACACGTTATAATGGATAAAAATCCTGATTAATTGAAAAACAAATCCACAATTCTTGTATTAGTGTCTTAACCAACATAATCCTTTTTACTTCTTGCATCAATATCCGAAGCGCCTACAACAGGTCTATCTGATTTCCAAGACTGTTCTGACAAACACATTTCATTCTGACAGTTGACTCTTTAAGGGCCTCATCCCACATGAGCCTGACTTCAGTCATTCTCTTGTTCTTCATTTTTGTTCAAATTGCCCTGAATTGTTCTCATCAAAAATATGTCATACTAGTTCAGATAATTGGAGCTGATGTCCTTTCAAAGATTAAAACCTAATGAAAATCAGACAGTGCCTACCAAACATACAGGCCTAATGGAAGTCCAAACATCAGCAGGTGTTCCGTACAATACCTGTTCCTCCGTATGTACAGCTGACAGGCTGCTTGAACTTATTTTAAAAGGTGTTGCTAAAGAAATAATAATATTTAAAAAATAATACAAAGATATAAACAATTAGGATAAGAGTGCTTGAGGAAAAATGGTGAGGGTGTTTCCTTGTACACAAACAATACACAAACACTCAGCCTAGAACCAAAGACGAATCCTGATCTATGAGGAGGACTGTTCCCATAGAAAAGAACAAGCACATTTGGGTCCCAGAGGGAACAAGCATGAGGAGAGTACAGCAAGAGATCATACTGGGCACAGGACAATATGCTTCTTCTAAGTAAAGATGAATGCAGATGCAGTAAAGCTGCTAAGGTATGGACAGCTGAACAAGTGAACATACACATAAGCCTTTATACTTGGTTCGTTTGTTGCTATGAGTGAAGATAAATACCGCTTTTTTTTCTAAGAGAATGTTTTTAGTCATCATTTATCATGGCTATCAAATTCAGCTGAGCATCACCTTAACATGCTTGCAAAAACAGGTGCATAAGACTACAGAGGTTCTGATACCTCAGTCCAGGTAGAAATGATGCCTACCACTTGAGAGTGAAGCTCTGCAGATTCAAAGAAGGATATGTTATAGCTTGTCCAGCAACACAACAACACTCCGTAAGCATAATGAAGATAACCATAAAAAGATAAACAAAATCAGCAATTCTATATAACTTATTTAGGAAGACTTTAAACATACACCTTTGGTGAAGGAGGATTATTAAAAGGCAAGTAATATAATTCCAGAAACATAATTCTATAGGGAACTCTACTAGTATTCCTAATGCATGAAAGAATCTAATTTTTTTTCCAAGTTATTGTATTTAAAAAATACAATATTTTGAAACAGTGCTTTCAATCCTATTGACTCCCATGGCATTTTCTAAAAAAAGAAGATGCAAAGAAAAAAGTGAAAGGTAGGAGAGCAACTGCAACTCTAAAGTACATTCCTTCAAAATCCCATGGAATGACCAACATTTGAATAGGGCTGGCTAGCAGGATGACACCACAGTTGACCTCCATGCCCTTCAGTTTCAGGGCATAAGTTTCAAGCAGGTTATGTCCTTATTTGCTAACTAAGGAATGCCAAGTGCAGGCTCCAGCAATGGTCTGTGACTGTGCATCATTTTTATCTATTAGCTTGTTCTCTGCCAGTCTCAGGCCACAGCAGCTGGCACCTTGTCACACAATGCTGAAGGGACCAAGCATACCAGAAGCCGTCCCCAGAGTGAAGCCTGACCACAGCTGCCTTAGCTTTTTTATTTTTCCTGCTTTTGGGAGTGGAAGATAAAGCCAGAGGTAGGCATGTGGATATGAACTGAGTCACGAGAAGTCACCTGGTTTCTGGAATGTTTTATTTAGTAGGATAGACGCCAGCTCAGACAGTGTATCTCTTTGTGATTCACAGATACACTTAAAGGGGCAAAAGAAAAAGGCACCAAATTGCAGGCAAAATTCTGGAGAAATAAAGGACAAATACTGTTTGTGAAGAATTGCCACCAGTGGGTATTTCTGGACAGATTTTACATGGGTAAAGCCTCATAACTGAGAGCAGCACTGAAAATCCTGATCAGATATTTTCCACAAATAGTGGTAACACTAGGTAAGAGAATTTCCAAATACACCCAATACAAAAGGAATACATATATTAGGGATTCAGATTTTCTTTGGTATTTATGCTGCGTAAGAACACTTCAGCTTTAAGACAGTAAGTTTTTCCACACCTTTCACCAGTTTAAAGTAAACTGCAGCTTTAACCCTGAAAATCCTACATATTTTGAAACAAATACCATTTGCTTGTTTCTAGTACAAATGCCAGCAAATACTAACGGCAACAGTTACAACCACCAGCATGAAGCACTCACCACATGCAATCACTTTACCTGGGCAGATATTAGTTAATAGGCTTAATTTACTTTCACTGAAGAGCCTTGACAATTCATTAGTTGAAATAACTACACTGGAAACACTACAGATGACCACCCTTTACTGTCAAACTCCGCTGTATTTCCTTCTCATGGACAATACTAAAAAATACAACTGCTTCCAATTTACATTGATTAAAAGTGCACTTCTAACAGATTCGCTGAATGCTGCCCACCACAACTGCTGAGAAGCAGCAACATTAGATCTGGACTTGATTTAAAAAAAAAAAAAATTCAACTAGAGGTTTCCAACTGAAGTTAATTTGTAGTCACACTAATTAAGCTGCAAGTCATGTACTCAGAATGCAAAACCTCTCCTGGACAGAGGGCTGTTCTTGGTAACCAACAACAGCTTCTTCCAGAAGGGTGCAGTTGAAAAGTGCCCCAAAACGTTCGTGTTGAAACTCGATACGTTAATATCACTGCAGTTAGAAAATGTTCCACACGAGTTGCTTAAGCATTTTCAGCCTTATACACAAGCATGGCCTACATTAACTTTTAGAATGAAAGATATGTTAAACTGTGTTATCAATTAGAAAATCATTCTCCTGTTAAAAACTAAGTGTTAAATCACCCTATATTACTGATGTATTGACATATCCACCCTTCAAACCCAAAGATGTACAGTAAACCAAACTTCTGAAAGTGTCAAATTCACTGCTTGAAAAAGGCATACCGAAAACAGGTACCAACAAATTTTTAAAAAAATTATTTAGTATTATGTTCTTTGATGTATTTCCTAGGTGATGGCAGAGAAGTGCACAATGCTGAAGGAATCCAGCGAACTCCCTAGGCTGATTGTTCACATCTGAGGCAATTCTACAGAACCACCTCTGCAGAACTCAAGAGAACAACTGTTTCTGTCTGCTTTTGCACAGCCCACATCACTGGCATATCTCAACAGTTCACATTTTTACATATGCTAGCTCTATCTCACATGATGCTGATGTGAATGAAACTCTCTCCTGTCCCATACACTGACAGCAGCATCTATTCTGTATGCAATCTCAGATCTTTGCTGTTTTGAAGGATAACCTGAATTTTCATCTGGCAGTTATATCCAATTACTGACATAACTAATAGTCACAACTGAATGCTACAAAATGATTTTCATATGTTTTCAACCTGTTTCTGCTTCTGACCCAGGAAACAAGTATGGCCCTCAACTGCCCATGTGAAACACAATCCACACCCAAGCTAAATCGACGTTACTCTTGATTTACTGTGACTAGTCAATAAAACATGCTGCCAAAATCAAGACCCAAGTGTCAATTTATTGGAAAATTTCCTAGATTTATGATCTAATGTTCACAGTCTGTGAATATCTGGCGTGGTGTTTCCTTCCAGCAGGGTCCACGTGCCTCTTACTAGCACAACTGCACTGACCTGCACGATGACTACAGCTCACGACTCTCAAGCTCACAAATCTACCGTGATTTCTAGTTCCAAGCAGCATTATTCCATTGGACACGCCCTGTGAATATGTTTCAATCATAAAAGTAACAAAAACTCACCTGATACTCCGTTATACACTTTTAATCCTCTCTTCAGTGAGCAGCAAATCCTAAAATCTCCTACTGTCATCAGAGTAGTACCTTGTTGGTAAAGGCCATGTCAGCAGAACCTAATTTCCTCGCTAAAGAACTTCTTACTGTGCAAGAAGTCAGGTCTACATCTACCATACTGCTTGTGGATCCACACTTTTGTCAATTCGTTGTGATACCATGAAATGCACACAGGATTTTCAAGATGACCCATAAAGCAGACATAAGAAGGTGCACACCCTGACTCATACTGGAGCTTATAATGGCCTTACTGGATTGTGTAAGGAGTCTAACGATTAATTCTGCCTATAAGAATACAACTGTATATCATACCACTACATGGCTTTGGTTAAAAGAAGGACATTGGCTTTGTAAGGGGATGCACAATGGAATAAAACGGAAGCTGTATAAAACTACAAACACCTTTACAGCAACAAAAATTCAAGCAGAAACCTAAAAAGTAGTAACAGAAGGTCTTCAATAAAAACACTGAAGGAAAGACACACATTGTCAATACAAATCAAATCTCATGCTGTCGAGAATCCTTCCTCATCGGAGACTGCTTGACTAAGATTAGCACAGAGCCTATGTTTAAGCCATGAAATTATTTTCCTAAGACAGCAGCTGCAGAGGACAGCTCAAAAGTTATATCCATTTACCGTCTCAAAGAATTTTTTTGTTTACCGGTAATTGTCTAGACCAACTTGCAAGTTTCTATTCCAGATTTTTGTTCTGATACACATAATAATTCAAGAACAATCAATTAACTGCTCTGTACTCTCTAATAATTAAAGTGCAGGCCATGAAATCCTAGAAAATAGTTTACTCAACAGGTCCTCAACTTCTTCATAGCAGTTTCACTCACACACTCAAACTTAACACAACCAACCGTTAGTCAAGCCTGTACTGGTGCTTCCTTGCAGACAGCAAAGCAGCAGCTCTGATCTCAAAATAAGAGGAAACCCATTATCAAGGAAAGAAATGCTTTGAAAGCAGGCTACTGGACCAGGAAGCTGAACAGAAAGGATACAGGGATAGATCATGTCATCCCCTTTTAGAACCCTATTCCACCAGTATTCATTCTCAAAAGCTGTCACAGGTGGACACAGTGAGAACCTTCCCACAGACATGATAAAGGAAAGCAAGAGTCTGGAACATCTGTCACAGGAAAGGAATTTAGAGAAGACAGGTCAAGAAAAGAAGAAAAGCAATAAAGTAACACACTAAAGTAACCGGACCAATATCTAGTTCAAAATATACAGTCAACCGCTTCACTATCAATCCAGATATCAGAAAAATAAAGGAAGGCTATTCAGAATCTAGAGTCTTTAATGTTACTTCAATATTCTTCAGAAGTACAAAAAAGTGCTATTTTATAATTGACAGGTTATAACACTAAAGTGTCAACGCTAGATTTCCTCATCTGTTACCAAACATTGTAGCCAAAAGTAAAAAAAAAAAAAAAAAAAGAAATCAGCTAATTCCTCTCAGGATTTCTGTTTGGCAATAAACATTCTTGTCATTCATTCTAGGCTTTTAAGCATATTCTGCTAATTCTCAGTTGTTTTTAGCCATCCTCCTGAAAGCTTTGAAAGCTGCTTCACAATCTGGCATGCAACACTATATAAAGTACTTGTAAAATATTGACATTAACATTGTATTTTGCATCTTGTTATGCTTGACAAAAACAGAAGACCAGATGTTTTCACTTCCATATAAAAATAGATTAGGTATACAATTTAAAAGCTGTCTAAGACTTAGTTAACTAGTGAGCCTGAGCATATTTCTTTTAAAATAAGGAAGCCTATGAAATGAAATTAAAACAGACGTCAATCTAGTAGGTAAACAAAACAGCACTTTTGTAACTTTTATGATTATTTACTGGGCTGATGTTGTTGAAATTT
This sequence comes from Bucorvus abyssinicus, assembly GCA_009769605.1. Lineage (NCBI taxonomy): Eukaryota > Metazoa > Chordata > Aves > Bucerotiformes > Bucorvidae > Bucorvus > Bucorvus abyssinicus. The sequence continues at coordinate 12,600,991 of CM020033.1, read as the reverse complement.
TGTCTGTTAAAACATGCTACCAATGTTTATCAACTAGTTTTAAAAAATAAATATTACTACTGTATACATTTTCAGATTATTGTATCAAAACTAGAAAAGAAAGCTATTCTACTGATTTATGCCAGAAATAAAGTTGAGATTTTTCAGTGCTAACTCAAAACATACTACCTGAGGGATTGCGTAACAGTTCATAAAATGTCTTTGTTTTTAAAGGTATGGTCTGTGGTATATACGTTCTATGAAGAAATAGAAGAACACATGGAGCATCAGATGTGTGTACTTTAAGAAACTCTGGAATGTGAAATCTGAAAATCCAAATAAAGCAGGTGGTATAATTTGGGGGTCGGGGTGGGGAGGAGGACTGAATTTAAGTTTAATGACATTACCAGGTTATCCTACCAGACTAATTCTCACTCACTGCATGACTTCAATGACGCTCTCAGTCCTCATGCTGATTTCGATTTAGTTCAAGTGCTATTTGATGCGTTTCATCTGGAGTTTTATTCACTTCAAACTACACTTCATTTAACCAGGCTGCTGCTGTACTCATTTGTTTTTCTACTTTATGACCCGCAAATTGGTGTTGCGTAGTTCAGATAAATTGTTGGAATAGGCTAATTTTATATAATTATTTCACACTGTTAATAAATAAACAAGCTTTAGAAAGATTTCGTATCACAGAAAAAAGCAAAAAACTATTAAAATTATTTTAAAATACACTATGCCACAATAAGTGTTGGTCTTACAAGAACTACTAATAAATGCTGATAGATTATTTGCTATTTTAAGGCAGCAACATTCCTCTGCCTCCAGTCCCCAGAACTACTGTTTGTTTTTATTTTTCTGTAATTAGACTACCATACCCTATTTTCCAATTGGCCACGCATCATAACACCACATATCTCTGAGAAAGAGAAAGCAAGACAGAAAGCATGAAAGAAGAAAAGAACGCACAAGAGTAAATGTGAGCATGAGACTGTGCACAGCTGAGAGTGCGCGATGGCAAGTGCACAATAGCGCATGTGGAAAACTATGAGAAATCAAGCATGAGCGAGCAAGAGATCAAGCACAGCAAGCACCAGCACACATAAAAGAGAGCGCAAGCACACTCGTGAGAAAGCACTAGCACTTGAATACCATGAACTTGTCAGATGACAGATTTTCTCAACTATTTTTCATCTCTAAAATAATTTTTTTAGTTTGCACAACTAAACTTGGGTTTATTTACTACGTTACCCATGGTTACCATTAAACACGAATTTATTTCCACAGTTTACTAACAAGGACTACAGTCAAATATTTTGTCAGGTCTTGCCAGGAAAGGCTGTCAATCTTAATGCTGATTCTGCGTAATCCCAGAAACATATTTTTTAGCCAAATGCTGCAACAGAACAGCAATTTATTTGAAGCAGTCAGCACTTTTCTAAACTATTGATAGAAACTTTGAGAAAGTCAATTAGGCTGCTACCACCTGGTGGTGTGCTAATTATGCTAAAATCCTCTTATATTTCACATGGTATCATATCTTGTGAGAGAACAACTAGTATATTCTCTATGCAGCACTAAGAACAATCATAGATGTAGTCTGTCCTTTTTTTTTTTATAATCCATTAAACTTTCACAAACAAATGAATGTTACAAATTAGCTGTATAACACAGAATGTCTGAAGCCAAAGTATTTAACACCTTAACCTGTTTTCCTGTTATCTTGTCATTTCATGTAAGAGTCTTTGTATGGATTTAGTCATAAAGTAGTATTACAAACACCTACTGCTCAAGGGATAAAGAAAACTAATTTCCTGCCCAAAGTACTGCTAAAGTACATTTTCTTGAAAATAGTTTTTATAAATACAATTTATTAATAAAAACTATTGCACACTGACATCCATGATGACAAGATTTAAACTGTAGAGCTAAATTTAAATACTGAGTTTCCATGGCATTAAAGTTAAAAAAAAAAAATTATATAACTCATTCCATGAGAATTGTTTTCAGAGAAAAGTATTTGCATTTAAAATCTGAACTACTTCAAACAGCCTAATACCTCATCACAATGTTAAAACACTTCCAACTGCAATGAGTAACAGAAACAAAAGTCTAGCAGATTATCTCTTTATGGGGTTGGGGTGTCTGGGTTGGTTTTCTTTCCCCTTTTGTTGCTTTTTATTTGGTTGAGTTTAAAACAGAAAGAGCTGACCTGTTCAGTTAAACACATCAAACTTGCCATCAGTGTATCACTTCAGCTTTCGTATTCACTCAAGAACGGAAACTGGTTCACAGAATTCTAGAAGGTCTCAAAGACAGCTATTGACTGCAGGGCTTGTGTAGACTGTTGTCTCAAACACACACAGGTCTAAAACGTTTATTAACAGCTATCTGTACAAAGAAATTTATTTATGATTACAGACTTAATAGGAAAATATGATAGAATTTTATGGATACATATGGAGCCTGGCATTTTTAAATCATTCATTAGAAATGCAAAAGTAATTGAGCGCGTTACTTAAATACACTGTACATGGTTAATGCTCACCAATACTTGGGAAACTTGATCAGCTTGCCGTAAACAGCAGTACTAAATGAGGGGATAACTGGAACAGGGAAGCAGTACAATCCTTTACTGTCCAAAGAAGTCAGTGACGCTTGAAAACCAAATATCTGAAACAAATTAAGTTGGTCAAAGGGTATACTATCACATAATTAGATAACTTTCAAATTACTTTTGTAACATAATACAGTTTTTTTAAATATAATCAATAAATATGAAATAAATTGTGTATTATTTTTAAGTAATTCCTTTTCCCCAAAACCAAATAACTAGAAAAGTCTACCTAAAATAATGTCTCATAATAGATATAAAAATATTTTCTTCACTCAAGAAAATGAGTGCTAACTACGCTCTGCTGAATTTTTTAAAATGCTGAATTTTTATTTATCTACTAAATACATTATTCTATATATTTTAAATTTGCAGACTGCACACTGCATTTCATATAAAATAAATAAAAGCACTTTTTGTACATTAGCCTTAAGAAGTGGTTTTTAAGGAAGGGAGAAGCTTCCCTTCAAAGCTTTTTTTCTCAATAAGAGCATCTAAAGAAAGGTTCACCACAACTATTCTTTATGATTTTTCCTTGTTCAATATGGAAAACAAATTATTGTAGAGCTGACTTTTTAATATGCTGTACCACCATTCACATAAGAACAGAACACTTCAGTCTATATGAAAGGTAGCAAATAAACCCTATAAAACTCAAAATTGAAGTCCACATTTTGCAAACACTGATCAAACAGCTGCTAAAAACTTTAATAGAAAAAAAATCCCTTCAAACTGAAAAATGTACAGATAACTTGCAATACTGCCATTCCAATCACTTTAAATGTGACAGAATGGTAAACACGTCACCACAAAAATTGAATGCTTGCCATGCAATTCTGGGACAGAGTTTGTTTTATGCAGATAATAAAAATTTAAGTCTTTAAATCTCTATTAAGATACCAGCAACGAATTGAATGGATAATCGAAAAATTTTGCAAAATTAGCAGTACTAGTATCAAATACTTACATTTTAGTAGCACCCAATAGGTTTCAAACTGCCTGAGCACATCCTAAAAGGTTGGAAGGCCTGTTTTAACTCTGGAGATATCACTTTTTCATTCTACTAAAATCTCAGCAGATAGCCAGTGAATATTTTAAAGCAATTTTTCAGTAGCTTCTTAAACAATAAGAACTCCTCTCACATCATGGATTTTTTACTGAGAACACTCAGACATTTTTCCTCTTATAATGAAATAAGTGAAATTGTTTTGCAGCAGTATTTAATTGCACACCTTCATTATTATGGTTTTGCTCTATCAGTACTACTAGAAGTGATCTTTTTTTCCTCATAACATCCCATCAAGTTTCTAAGTGTAATTCACTGTGATCTGCATATTCTATGAGAATTATCCTAAAAGAGGGAAAAGGTTTCTTTCCAAATTATGTTAACTCAGTCTTCCCCCAAAGACCTTGGTGATTCAGTCTGTATAGCTTCCTCATATGAAGATCTCTGTTCATATTACAAAACATTTGACTCAGGTCAGAAGCAGCAATCCCAAATGACAACATTTTGTGAAATGTGTTTACATCCTTTAGATAACATGAAAACCTTCTCCCAAGAAACCTGCTAACAGTTTGGTTTATCTATATTAACTTTTTCTCAGCATAACTCAATAAGCAGCAGATCTCAAGCCTTCTTTTACCTTCAGATAGCAGTGCGAGTAGCAGTAATGCAGCAGGTTATCAGATGGCTGGCTGAGGCTGCTGACCATGTGGACCAGCTGCTCTGCATACATCGGCACCGAGTGCTCCAGGTTAACCTTATCCACCAAAATCCGGATGGAAGGTAAAGGCCGCAGGGGCTGGAAGCTTGCAGCATTTAACGGTCCACTTAAATTCTAGGGAACGGGGGAAAAAAACATGCAACTATTACACTACAGATGTATTTTCTACCATATTTACATATACTTAGCTACCCCCACACACCAGCAAACCTACATGTAATAAACTGTTTACAGATACCATGACCTTATGGTCATCAGAATATGAATCTTCACATCCTTTCAAAATAATTTAAGTTTAAAATCCATGTATAAACTTTTTATCCGGAATGGTCTTGGGCATAGGCGTCCAGGTGCTGGCAGCAGGGAACTGCAGGGGTGGCCTCTGTGAGGGAAGACCAGGGGCTGCCCCGTGCCAGGCAAAGCTGGTTCCAGCCAGTGCTGCAACAGCCCTACTGCTGGACACAGCGGAGCCCATCAGCCAAGCGGGTGGCACCTCCGTGGAAACATATTTAAGAAAGGGAAAAAGTACCGTGCAGGCTAAGAGGATTTGGGGAAAGAAAGTGAGAAAGAGCAATGTGAACACAAGGTAGAGAAGGAGAGGGAGGAGGTGGTGCTCCAGGCACCAGAGCAGAGATTCCCCTGCAGCCTGTGGTAGAGGCCACAGCAGAGCAGACATCCACACTGCAGCCCGTGGAGGCTCCCACAGTGGCGCAGGTGGATATGCCCTGAAGGACGCTGCAGCCTTGTGGAGAGCCCACACTGGAGCAGATTTTTCCTCAAGAACTGCAGCCTGTGGGAAGGACTCACACTGGAGCAGGGGAAAAGGGCAAGAAGAGAGAGTGGCAGAGATCAACTGTTATGAACTGACCGCAACCCACCATTCCCCATCCCCCTGTGTTGTGGGGTGGGAGGTAGAAAAGTCAGGAAATGGAGTGAAGTTGAGCCTGGGAAAAAGGGGGATGGGGGAAAGGTGTTATTTTGATTCTTGTCTTTGTTTCTCACTATCCACATCTATTTTAATTGGCCATAAATTAAATTAATTGTCCCCAAGACAAGTCTGTTTTGCTTATAATGGTAATTGGTAAGTGACCTCCCCCTCTTCATCATCTCCACCCATCCTATTCTCTCCCTTCTGTCCTTTTGTGGTGGGGGAGTGGCTGGGTGAGCAGCTGGCCAAGGTCAACACACTACAAGAATATGCAAAGTCAAAATATTTTGTTCTACAAAGTATTTGTTTACATTTTTATCACTATCATGGTTTAGACCCATCTGGCAACCAAGCACCACATAGCCACTCCATCACTTCAGTAGAAGAAAATACAACAGATGACTTAACGGTTAAGACAAGGGACAGGGAGGGCTCACTCGCCAATTTTGGTCACAGGCAAATAACAGACTTGACTTGGGGGTGGGGAATCAATTTAAACAACAAAACCACTACCTAGTCGCCAATGGAATCAGAGTAGGACAGTGAAAAAACCCCAGATCTTCCCCCTACCCTTCTCTTCGTTCCCAGTGCCAGCTCTGCGACCTCCCCTCATGACTATGTGGCACTGGAAGGGGAGACAGAAAACGGGTATTGTGGTCAGTCCCAGTCTGCTCCACGTTGCTTCTGCTGCTCCTTCCTCCTCAACGGTCCTTTCCTGGCAATGTGGTGTCACTCCCACAGGAGACAGTCCTCCAAGAACTTCTCCAACTAGCATGGGGGTCTCTCACAGGCTGTGATTCTCCCAGCGATGAACTGCCTCCAGTGCAGATCTCCCTCAGAGTCACAGCCTTTTTCAGGCTCTGCTCCCTGCTCCAGCATGGGCTCATCCACTGGCTGCAAACAGAACATTTCTCCACAAGTGATCCCTGCAGACTACAAGGACTCAGACTGCCATCTCACCATGGCCTGAAGGGAAATGGCTGTTCTGGAGTGTCTCCCCACCTCCTTCCTCAGTAAACATGAGCACCCACATGGGTTGTCTGTGTCTCAGTCCTACGTTCCTCCAAAACTAAAGGGAGGTCCCAAAAGAAAAGGCATTGCTCAACAAGTTTCCTCTCTCAAATGTGTTTATTGCAGAGGCGCTGATTGGCTCAGCCTTGGCCACAGGCAGGGCTGACTTGGAGCTGGGGCAGCTTTCATAAAGCTTCTCACAGGGGCCACTCCAGCAGCCCCCTTCCTCACCAGACGCAAACCCAACACAATCACTCCAAAGCACTACGACCATAACAAACTCGCTCATCTAACCTTTACGCTACCATATATTATTACGTATCCACAGTCATGGCAGGCATCTCAGCAAAAGAAGTTGCCATTCCAACAACAAAAATAAAAATTCCCCAATTTTACACATCCAACTACATTTTTAACAGTATCCACTGAAATGGTATATCCAGTGCAAGAGAGACACAGGCATACCAGAATAAGTTTGCTGGAGAGCTACCAAAGTGGTTAGGGGGTTGGAGCACAAGAGTTCTCTCTCGGGAGAGACTCAGACAGCTGGAGTCATTCAGCCTAGAGAAGGCCAGAGAGAAATTCTACTGCTAGGGTACAGAGAAAAGGGAGCCAAACTCTTGTCAAAGGTGTACCGTGAGGGGACGAGTGGCAACGGACACAAGCTGAAACACAGGCATTTCCAAGCAGGTCAATGGGAAAGCTTTTTATGAAATACCTATCCTTTGAGCTAATTCAGCACTTCACTGGATAACCCCTGAAGGAACCTACTCTACCTAGGCTTCCTCTGAGCAGGATGTTGAACACCCAGAATTCATCTGTAGAGGTCTCTTTCAATCTCAATTACTCATTAAATTTGTATCAAAAAAGGACAATAAGTTGATGTATGTATGACTTTCAATCTAAAATTCAAAACTATTTTTAATAGGCTTGGCTTCACTCAGGAATTGTAAATTGAAACTCCAAGTAAAAAAACTCAAATAACCAAAAAGTTCACTTGAATTCAACTTGTTTGCCTCAAACATACAATAAATACGGGGCTGTTCTATTATAAAAAATATGATCTGCCCATGCCCATAAGGTGAAAAGCACCACAATCCATTGGGCTGTTCCATCCTGAAAGGAAATAATGCTTCCCATTTAAGCACCTGGTAACGTCCCATTTTCTAATATTAGAAGCTTCTGAATGTATCCTAATACACCAAGAAGTAACAGATTTGTCACCAGTTCACTCATTCCAGTCAGCTTAACTGAAAAGATAAACAGTCTAAATTTAAGAAGATACATACTCCTTAAGCACACTCACTGAATAAATGGCACATGCTTAAAATTTTGTATATGTTGCAGCCTAGAGACTAGTGATCCACATGAAGTATTAATGTGTATGTTATTGTGTATATTTCACTTCACCAATTAAAATGGTTATACAAGCACACTATAAGAAATGTCATAAATTAAGACTTTGTCCTCTTGTGCATACCCCTACAATCTTAAATCACATGAACATGATATAAATAAGCATATTCTATAAGAAAATACAGCACAAGTTTGATACCTGCTGACTAGGGAAGTGCTCTCTATTACATTATCAAGAAAATTTAATGTCAGTGTGCCTTCCATCAGGTAATACTACTCAAATCCAGCTCTGAAGAAAAAAAAAACAAACCAAAAAACCGCCCAAAATCCCATTTTTCAAATGGTTTTCACTGTACTTACACATAGATACCATACTTCACAAATACTAAAGTTACTTTCACAACACCTTCAGAATATACTATTTCATCTCCATTTTAGACAAGAAATTATCATTGAAAAGAAAAACTGATACAAAAAATAATTTACTAATTCTGGAAGTCCATTTGAATACCAACGTTTGAATGTTTAGCATAGCAAAGTACTTGACAAACAAAAGCCTGCCATTGCTTTAATTGGTACCACAGATACTGAGAACCTCTGCAAAACACCATCACAGTAAAAAAGCTCTTCCTCAAGTACAAGGAACACATATTTAGTGTCCACTTGTGAAAAATACATTGGAAGTGTTTAGTATCAGATGAAAATTTCTAAAAGTTAAACTGAATCAAGAATTGATCTTTTTTTTTTCCCCCCCTCTTCTTCTCATCCCTTCCCTTATTTATAAAATACCTCCAGCCTCTGCATCTTCACTACAAAACACTGATTCATCCCTACAGTACCTTGGCTTTGTGCCCTGAGGAGGGAGTCCTATAGGAATAAAACCAGTACAGGATTCTTCAGCTGGAGTTATATTATATATATCCAGAAGATAAAACAAATTAAGGCTGTCAGGAAATTTAATTTCTGGCCAAAGTACTGTACTAGTTCCTGGCTGGAACTAGTACACACAAAGCTGGCTGTTAACATCTGTGGAGTCTCTACTGAGCTGTCCTGGTTTAAGATAAACAGGCTAAGTTTACCTTCGGTTTTTTCCCGGGGCAGATGTGCCTGTGGCCACGCATTCCGGGAGCATCTGATCTCGCCCAACCCTGAGAACTAAGCATACGCGGCAGAGGAGAAAACAGATGCGGCAGATAGCCAATGGTGTATTCCTCCCATGATGTCAGCACATCTCATTGGCTATGAAGTTTTGGCGCACCCTGGCGCTACCTTTAAAAAGGCATGGGGGCAGGGCCACGTGCTTTGCTGCCGCTGCCACTGCTGCTCCCCTGCTGCTGCCACTACCACCCACCCTTTTCCACTGCTCTAGCCACATGACTTCGGCTCCACGAGGGTTAACTGCTTGGTAACCTACATGACTGTTTTCCTAACTGCAGTTCGGTTACCATCACGCAACCCCCCAGCCCCTACTTTGTTGCACTGGTTTGGATTCTATATCAACCTATTCAAATTTTGTTTCTGTATATCAATACTTATTATTATTAAAACTGGTGTAGTTTCCAAACTTAACAAAGGCCTGACAACTTTTCCTTTCTTATCCCTCTCTTCAGCCCTACCTCTTGGGAAAGGGAAGGGGCTAATTAGGGAGAGTCTGTCCCGTGATTGGTCAGCCTTAACCAACCAGTGACACGAGCCTATGTATTCAAAGATTTCTGACTTGACCAAGTTTGGGAAGACCTGCATGGCAAAATTACAACAGGCACTCTTCTGATCAAAAGGTTTCCGTAAAAAACTTCAAGACAGAGCTACTTCTTCATCTACCTGATGCTTTGCAACCTTTTTCTTCACAGTTCTTTTTTCCTACCACCACATGACACCTTCAGTTTACAAGTCTAGCCAATCACCGCACACATCATTCATCTTAGATATCTGAAAGGAGGACTTGTGGGCTGACTTGGAACTCAGCAATACATCCAGCACATGGAATAAAAGCTCAGTGAGGAAATTTACATGTAACTGATGAAATTTATATAAAACAGCTCATGTTGATGTAAAGAACTGAATAAATATCTGTGCATACATACCTTCTCACCCATGATTATGGGCATCAAGTGGTCTAGTAAATTGAATTCTGCCACAGGGATTATAATTGTACACTTAAGAACAGTGAATGTTGTAAGTCGAGTGGGAATGTATTCTTCCAATGATGCTACTTCTTCTGAGCTTGGCATAGCTCTATTTCCATCCATAGTATCTACAATAAATCAAGATTACATATGTTTGACTAAAATAAATAGAATATCTCCAGTAATGTTCCAGTAATGGTTAGGGACTAGCAAAAAATGGGAAGTTTTCCCCCCTTTTTCATAGTTAGCAATTTTATTCCACACTGGTTCTACCCAAGGCTAAATGCAATCGTAACTGGATTTTCCTTACTCTGAGATCTGTACAGCTCTTTTAGAAACTCATCTTAACATATCTTGTTTCCACGCATTTTTATCCTAACTATTATTTCAAACTAATACATACATACATACCCACCCACAGGGATACCGTTCTTCTCTAAGACTCCAAAATTAAGTTAGAGTTGTCAATTAAATAAGCCCTCCTTCCTCAACAAGAGGCTTGTGATGAAAACAGATGGCCTCCAAAGTATCTGAAATTATCTCAGACGTATAGTCAACATTGATGGAGATATTGTGATTAATTTTATCTTTGTATTAAATTTTGCTCTTTGGACTCAAAATCCCCTGGACAGATTTGGAGTTTAACTATTTGGAAGTTCCACCTTCAAGAGCACAGAATTCAAACTAGTTTAATTCTGTATATTTGTATATATGCAATAGGAGCAAACCTGGCTTAGTTCTGCTGTATGGCTCATATTCATGTTCCAGAGCACAAACTATCATTTTCATTATCCGGTGTACTGCACTGCTATCCAATCGAAGATTGAGTGAGCCCACAATGAGGTTTTTTGTAGACATCTCCTGAACATTTCCAAAGTCTTCACTCTTTACTGAAGGAAGTTCTTGCTGATTCCCAGAAACTACAAGAAGTTTTATAAATAACAACAAAATTACACCAAACAATTAACTTATAAATATACAGAAAATACAACAATGCAAATTGAACACATAAATATACCATGACTTTTTAACATATTTAAGCAAACATTCTTCCTGTTTAATGCAGAACAAAACAGGGCAAAATTCCACCTTACATCCACAGGCTGGAATAGTGGTGAGAAACACACTCACTTGTATTGTCATAAACCAAGACTGGCAACTGAACGTAAACCCTTCCCTTCCATTCACTGATGAGGTAAAGCATAGGCAGCGAGAACAAAACTTCTTTAATCATTACACCTCAGACCATTTTTAGAAGGACCGCCAGAGAGATAAAAGGGTGTTGTAGTCTTTGCATCCAAAAGAACCAGTGCACCAATTAAAGCACAGGTATCATTTTTCTGACATAGATGTAGGATAATGACGTAGAACAAAACCTCACATTCACCGTTCACAGGCGACTCATCAGCTATCAAACAGCATGACTATATTTCTTTAAACATACTTCATGGACATTCATCATTTAAATTACACACTTTTCAGAAGCTTTGATTTTCCTGTTACATATGACTTGTAAAAAAATACCCTCACCCCTCTAACATATTTAGTATGCAGAATTTCAATCAGATTATTTTTTTGCTAAGAAATCATTTTGATAGTGTCTTCATTGCCTTGACACAAGCACTACACATTAAACGTCTTGCTAACCATGACACAAATGAACAGTCTGACATCAAGCATCAAGATTAAATGGATTCTGAGACCACTTAACCTATAAAAATGAAAAAGTTCTGAGATAAAATTGTAGGATGACAGTTTAATTCATTCAGTGAATCTGGAGAGTGCATACTCTTTAGATAGCACTGTACTCCATAATCCACCTGGTCAAAGCTGTGACAAATAGGAAAGCCAGGAAATGTACAGCCATTGCCATCAATTTCACCTTGGCTTCCACAACTCAACACATCTGCAATTGCAGAGCTGTCCATTTGATATGTTCTCCTTGTATTCATGATCAAGACATGCCACAGAAACCAAAGGCTAAGTGGTGGACTGATTTGTTCCATGATGATCATTCTCAACAGTAATATTTTTCAAGTGATTGCTAAGCTCTTATCCAATGTGGACCTTGTACACCTACTCAATGCAAGATAGACCCCATCCCTTCCTCATTTCACCCATCTGCCTGAATGCAAATCAACCTATTTCCTTTCATAAATCTAATAACCTCCTGCCTTTCTGTTACAGTGACAACTGTAGAGAACTACAACCGAAACCCACAGGAAAATCTGAAAATTCCAAATTCTCATTATACCATCCTCCTCACTAAGACAATCTGTCCTTACTAATATAAATTGCAAGACAAGCTCAGCTCATCTGACTGGGCAGTGGGAGCAGCAGCTGCTACAGACAGTTAACCTACCCACTTTGTCAAAGAAATGTAGGATCTGTCAACTTATGAATAGCTGTGGCTTTGTGGTTAAGCAGCCTGGCATGGTGTGCTTTACAACTTCAAGGTAAATCTTACTTTTAAACGAACTGGAAGAAAGCATGTTTTATTTCTGGTTGCCTGAGAGGAATCTAGTCATCTTTTACCCTCCAGAGGAACACTCCCTTTTTCCCACCCTCCTTTACTGCACTCATTCAAAATAGTCTTTTTAATGGGAGAAGTGAGCTTGGGGGAAAAGGAAGGAAGGAAGGATAGGGGGTTTTTCCTTTATGTTAAAATCATACTCTATGAAATCATCTTGCTTCTAAGCACTGGTAAGGACAAAGGTCCTTGAATAAACTAAGACTGCAGAGCATTAGGAGAGCTCTGCATCAAAATCAGCACAGTCTTTGCATACAGGCTTATACACTCAGCAGATGAACTAACTTTGTCCCTAAAAGCTCGACAGAAGTTGATGGTGAGAGTATTTATAACCTCTGATTCCCTTGGTGTTTTACCATTTCTGAGAATAAAAGAGAAACAAAAGGACAGAAAAATACTACCTTATAAAATCTATTCAATTCTTCAGATGGAACGGAGGTTACAACCTTTTTAATAAAACCTCGAAAAGACTTTTTTTAAAAAAATAAGTCATCACAGAGCCTGCTGTCAGGGTATGCTTTATTTAACATGCAGTTACCATGCTGTTTTGTCCTTCTAATTCTAAAGTATGAAAACTATTAAGAAGTGTAAAAAAAAGTAACATCACAAAAAATATCAAGGCCAAAAGCTTTTAGAAGTAATAACACCCCACCTCTTCAAAAAGGAAAAAACGGACTCACTTCTATATATTGTATGTATATGAATCTCTTTCACGGGCACCCCCTTGCCGTGGGGAAAGAGCTTGCGTGCCCTTGCGAAGTTGAGAGCTATGCTGGTGGTGGCATATGCCTCTGATAGGGTCTCCCAAGCCTGACAGGTCTCAACTGAAGGGTCAGACAAAGTGTGTCCATGGGCAGGATGGGCTCACTAGCCTTCGGGCAACCATCCTAGGAGAAGGACAACTCTAACTCCAAACCCGGGCAGATGGAGCTCGTTTAGCCCTGTAAGGCCATCCATCTAAGAGAAGGATACTCTAACCAAACCTACGACCTGAGGACTTCGCTGTCACCGTCCAAGCTCGCTAGGCCCTGGCAGATGAACCTCAGGTGTAAAGGGTGGGACCAGTCTCGTGCACGCTGCGCCTCACCTAAAAAATCCACCGCGTGTTCTATGGTGAACTTGCCACCGGCTGCCGCAAGAGAAGAGCTCCAAAGAGGAGATATAAGGACTCCCTGAAACAACACCTCAGCCTAGGCCATATTGACCACCATCAGTGGTCCACCCTGGCCTCCAATCGGGAGATTTGGAGACACACCATACATAACGCTGCTGTCTCCTTTGAGAGCACACGTAGAATCAAGCTCGAGGAGAAAAGACAGCGCAGAAAGAACCGTGCCTCGACTATACCACCCAAGGAGACCCTCCGGTGTGCTCTTTGCAACCGGTCTTGCCTATCCCGCATTGGCCTTTTCAGCCATCAACGCGCTTGCAATAAGCGTGGGCAAAGCCCTTCCCAAATCTTCGTCCGCGAAGCCAAGCCATGATGATGTATATGAATAATATACTGAAGTGACAATTTACACAATCCACTCTCTGGAATAGCTCCGTTTAATTCTAAGTGCAAAGAGAATGTGATGGAAAACCCACAGAACTTCTACAGTAGGTGATCATAGGTTACTTTTGAAACTTCACAGATGCATAAAGAAAAATAATTTGTGATCACTGAGTACTCAGGTCTCTGTACACTGTATGTCTAATTCTAACTGACAAAAAAAATCTTAAAATGAGAGTGCTGCATAATAAACTTGCCACCAAAACAGACAGGTACACGTAAACAAAACATAACTTCAAAAGTACGCTCCATTAGGTCTGCAGGTCATGCAAATCAGTGAACTGACAGGCTTCACAATGTTTCAGGGAAATTAGTGTTTTGTATTGAAGTACAAAGCAAAAAAATAGAAAAATAAAGTTGGAAGGGAAGGACAGGCAGAATTTCAAAATAAGACTACTGCGCATGACTAGCTTGTTTTCATTCAAAATACTGAAAGTGATTAATGCACTTCTGTAAGTGACAGATGAAACTCCTGAGGTTAATGTTATCCAGGAGGCACTTGCCGTTTAATCAGTAATCGTATGCTTCAGGAAAGGTTAAAGGTACAAAGAATGTGTCAAACCAAAATTGCCTTGACAGATAAAAGTCTTACAATCACAGTAATTGCCTCCTATGACTTAAGCTGGGTTAGGTTTTTTTAGGGGAAGGTGGTGTGCACTGATTGTAACTAAAAACATAATTAATGTCAAAAAAGAAATAAAAAGTAAACTTTAACATAAATACTTTCATATAAACATCACATATTAAAAATGCAAAAAAGATTTATATTGGTTTCAAAATCTTGAAGTATTTATACCTTCATTGTAAAGAAATAATTTACACCAGTTTGTTCTCGTACTATTTAATAATCATATATTTGTCTCACAAGGTGGAGAAATTAGCTATAAAGTAACTAGCAGAAACTGTCACATTTGCTTTCCTGAGGAACAAAACTATTTGAAAATTTGAGGTTTTAAGTTCTTGATTCTAGAACTTTAACAACCATTTAAACTATTAATTTAGAAAATACTCTATTCTTTTATGTAGTCTGGCAGCTGAGATTAGAGGAATAATACTGAAATAAAAAAGCACACAGCAAGGCTTTATAGGAAGCCAAGCTATCTATTATAATGTATTTTCCTGGTGACTGATGCAGAAAATAAAAGCCAAGGCCCTGAGAAAGCAAACTGAAAGAAACAGAAGAGAAGCTAAGGAGAGGAAAAGGTAGTCAGATAATACTAGTACCCTGGCCTTAAGGAACAAAAAAGTATTTCCGAGTTCAGCAATTTCTGAAAAGGGTTAGTTCCAGCCAGAAAAAGGTATGTCATTACATTCCTTGTGCATTCAGAGAAATAAGGCAAAGTACTCCACAAAAAAATCAATTTTTCTTCATAAGCAAAGTTTGAAAAAGAGATAAGGGTTACCCTAGGTTTTCAGCTTCTCTACACAGAAGTTCTGCATGCAATTGAACAGGTATTTCTTTATTAAAACAAGAAGTAGACTGCAGTAGAAGCTTGACAATGTACAGTTTCTCAGCTTCACAACACACTCACGGTAGAGAGAGGAAAGCCCCAGTGCCAGGAAAGAACTGTTAAATTACCTAGTGCATCCTCTACTATCAAAGACAGTAGCATCATTTACTTCTTTTTATAAGCTTTGCATAATCCATCCTCTAAACAAACGGGAAGGTGTTTTCCCTACTCTTTTTATACTTAATGTCCAATAAGTCCAGAAAACAAAACCATAAGGAGTTGCGACTTCTCTTACACAGAGACAAAAACACACCAAAAAAAAGTTGGACTAGGTAGCAAGGACAGATAAACATTCAGTCACAAAATAGCAAGAAGTTCCCACAGACGCCCACAGAAACAGTGTTCATGATAATGAATACATGTGGGGAAGAAAGCATTATTTAGGCAATAAAACTGCAGAGCAGCAGCTGTAAATGACAATCTTCCCAGGGGTGGGGGGAAATCACATCACAATTCATGATGAGAATAACTGTATAAAAATATATACATATTCCTTGCTGATACATTAAATCCTTTGTCCTGGTTTTTGTGACACTCACAAAAGTAGATATACTTACTGCATTGAATCCACTGTATTGTCTCATATTTAGAAAACAATTTATAAGAATTTCGTAATTACTCAGAATTATCTCAAAACTACTTTGAATTAGCCAATATCTACGTATGTATGGCCTAGCCTAATATTTGCTCACAAAATTGTTCAAATATGTATATTTAAAGATAATTTTCCACACTATCTCTCATCCGTGCATTTTTCTTTGTAGGAAGAAATGACAGTCCTTTTCATCTTCTGCACCAAGTAGACGATCGACTTCATTCTTCAACCAGAGTTTTTCAAAAGATTTTTTTTCTACAGTCAATAATGACAAACAAGTTTAAAAAAAGACATCATACTTTATGAACTTCACGACTGCTACAAGAGAATTATTTTCAATTTAGCAACTGACTATAAAAAGTATCATTGTGGTACTTACGCAGGAAAAAAAAAGGAAGAACATCAACAATCAACAGATAACCAAAACAGCTAATCTCAAACAAATCAATGAAGATGAAACCATATTAATGATGAACCTGATGATAAATCTAAGGTAAGTTAGAGGACTGTTGGTCAAGGACCAGTTGGGAATGAAAAGTCTTTGTTTCTATTATTTAACAGTGTAAACAAAGAAAAAAAGGTTACCTTTGCCACTGGTGCTTTCCATTGTGTACAAGTAATCCATGTAGAATGCCCCAAACCTCTGCATTCCAGCTATCTCTGTGTACGTCTCCTACCAACAAAGCAAAGCAAACAACGAAAACATATAAGGAAAGAATCTTGAGATTACCAACTGATAAGTTGGTATGAGAGATATATTCCTGTTTGAATTTGTGCATCAACACACAGAAAGGCTTATCAAAACAAAGGACAGAGGTTATCCCAAAGAATTCACCTTTCCGATAGGTAATGTAACTTCTATTGGAGGCCACACAAAGGCACATCCATAATTCCAGTGAACATGCTGACCAATTCATCAATAACATCTAGTTAATTAGTACCTTTAATGGAGTAAATATTCTTCACTTGACCTCTTGCATCCAACAGTTCTGCCTAATCAAATACTCTGAAAACTGAAGCTCATTCATTCTGGCTTTTTCATTTAAGGAATATTGTGGGTTTATCTTTAAACAGTAGGAGGCTTATTAAGACTTTATGCCATCATTGGGATTTACGCATAATACGATCCACCATTACACAGCAAGTTTGCTTTCCGTCTTGTCAAACAATAGGCAAATGATAAAAGCATTGAAGAAAGGCCAAGGAGAGTAAAGCTTAAAAATAAAGCACACTATGGGATATATTTGAATACATAAATCTACTTGTGATTTCACTAATCTCATTTTTATGGGATTCTTCAGAGTTACATTTCAACAGTAGTACTAAAAAAGGTGAAAATAGCAAAATTTTCAAGGAAATTATATATTTTCAGCATCGTAAATGGCTCTTCTGTACAATAACACAGAGCATAGAACTCTACCTATGAACACACCTGGAAGGGACCACCTTGGTCATCACATCCAGTCTTTAATAATTGCAGTTAATCTGGGAAAAAAGTTTTACTGCACAATTTACAACAGAGACTACCGGTGACTGAAAAATTGTTTCTAACAAAGGCAGAATTATCAAGACTCCCTCCAAGCAGACAAACATAGCACACAGCCAATAAAAAGAACATTGCCCAAGATCTGGTTTCCGAGAGCACTTCCTAGTTTGAAGATCACGAACAGCTTACTGTTTGGGTTTAAGAACTATGTGATGGTAAAGCTTGACCTCTTGCTAGCGTTCTCTCTCTGTTTTTCTCTGCTGGTGTTCTATAGTTCGTGCTTTTGAAAACTCAGGCATTAGTTCAGCTTTTGGGGAAAGAGGTGAGTTTGAGGTTTCTTTTGAACATGTCTATGTTACTTTTTTTTTTTTAAACACATACAGGTTTACTTACTTTTTGGCCACTTGCAAAGTAAGATTCAATTAAACACAGCAAAGTAATGAAAATAAGTCCTCTAACAGTACACAGATCTAAATAAACTAAATTTTTTCTAAGAAAAATGTAATTCTCTGACCTTATGATGAGCTGCATCCAATATAAATTCTGCACGAATACCATTATTTTCTGGACTTCTGTAATCAAATAGTGAATTGGTAAGGTATGTCATTCCTTTTGCATTCAAATTTTCTCCGCAATTGAAGAAGTAGGCCTCCTTCATGAGGTAACAGAAAATAATAATAAGGCAGGGGAGGAAAAAATACAGTCAAGTTAACAAAGCTTTTTCAATTCTGTCATAACACACTAATGACATTGTAGCATTCCTCGAGAGCATACTTCATTAAGAACGAAGCACAATTAAACTAACTTCATTCCTACAACACTGAAGTTCCTGTCCAATCCCTCCTCCTTTTCAAATTAATAAAAATGGCCTGAGCTAGTGAATATTATAAAATCCAGGATACATAACATACTTGTTTCATTTTAACAGAAAATAACCTCAGATCAGTTACTGCAAATTCTGCCCCATCCTCTTACCTATACACGACCTTGTCACTACGTACTCAATTTCTGTCTGATCAATGACTTTCAGATGCCTTATCTATTCTCTTCATGATAAACAGTTACTTCAAGGTATGACCTGCTTGCTACCTTCTTTATATATACCTATATATATTTATATATATTGCTTGCTACCTTCTTTATTTATCTAGATTTTTTACACGCCTGGTCCATATGCCAGAAAAGCTTTCTGTCAGAAATCAACACTATTCCATCAAGAGTTATTCTTCCAAAAGGGTTTTTTACATAAGATTGATTTTTTCCCAACCATCTATTCTCAATCACATACAAAGCTGGAACATTTATGAAAGGCACAGTCCCAACTAAAGCAGTACAGAAAGAGAACAGGGGAGGCAGTATCAACATCACCACCACAGATTTTTTTAAAAGCAGAGATTTTCTTAAATTTACACTCTAGAAGGAGGAAGAAAAATTAAAAAGAGCAAAAACCCAAATGTTCCTTATGAACTAACCTACTGAAAACTCATTCACTCACCCACACACTCCAATCCAAAATTCACCTCTCATGATTTTATACCTTACAATCTCAGAGTTGCTGCAGACAAGACTGCCATCCACCCTCACACCACCAACCACATCTCCCTTGTATCAAACAAGGCCAGCAGATCATCTTTTGCAGTTGGCTAATCCTTGCCTTCCGAGCCTGTCTTTCTGGAAAAGCCTATGTCTATCCATTGCAGCACACCAGCCACGTCATGTGTCCCATCACACCTCTATAATCCCAACAATATCACACTCTACAGCTGTGTAAGGATATCTAATTATTCTTGTTTGTTTTCTGTGCTGCTTGCATTTGTATACAAACATTTGAGATGGGTGCCAAGCCATGCTGCTTTCACAGGGGAAGTGAAAGAACCTGTCTGATCAGAATTATCATAGTATATTATATGCTCATTTTCCAAATAAGGAGATACTTCAGCCTCACCTCTGTGCCTGGGAAGATCAAGGAACAGATCCTATAAGAAGCTATACTAAGGCAAACAGAGGACAGAGAGGTGACTCATGACAGCCAGCACAGCTTCCCCAAGGACAAGTCCTGCCTAACCAACACATTGGTTTTCTATGATGGAGCAACTACATCAGTCAACAAGAAAAGAGCTATGGATGTCATCTATCTGGACTTCTGTAAAGCCTTTGACACTCTACCCAACAGCATCCTTCTCTCTAAATTGAAGAGATACGGATTTGATGGGAAGACTGTTTGGTGGATAAGAAATTGGTTAGATGGACATATCCAGAGGGAAGTGGTCAACAGCTCAATGTCCAGATGGAGATCAGTGACAAGTGGTATCCCTCAAGGGTCCATACTGGGATCAGTGCTGTTTAATTATCATCATTAATAATATAGACAGTGGGATCAACTGCATCCTCAGCAAGTTTGCAGATGACACCAAGCTGAGTGGTGCAGTTGACACACCTGAGGGATGGGATGGCATCCAGAGGGACCTGGACAAGATGAAGAAGTGGGCCCGTATCAACCTCCTAAGGTTCAACAAGGCCAAGTGCAAGGTCCTGAACCTGGGTCAGGGCAACCCTAGTATCAATACAGGCTGGGGAATGAAGGGATTGAGAGCAGCCCTGCAGAGGAGGACTTGGAGGTACTGGTGGATGAAAAGCTAGACATGAGCCAACAACATATGCTCACAGCCCAGAAAGCCGACCATATCTTGGACTGCACCAAAAGGACCACGGGCAGCAGGTCAAGGGAGCTGATTCTCCCCCTCTACTCTGCCCTGGTGAACCTCCACCTGGAGTACTGTGTCCAGCTCTGGAGTCCTCAGCACAAGAAGGACATGAACCTGATGAAGCAGGTCCAGAGGAGGGCCACAGAAATGATCAGTGGGATGGAACACCTCTGCTATGAGGACAGGCTGAGAGAGTTGGGGTTGTTCAGCCAGGAGAAGAGAAGCCTCTGGGAAACTTTGTTGCAGCCTTTCAGTACTTAAAGGAAGCCTATAAGAAGAATGGGGACAAACTTTTCAGCAGGGCCTGTTGCAAGAGGACATGGGGTAATGGTTTTAAACTAAAAGAGGGGAGATTGAGATTAGATATAAGGAAGACATTTTTTACACTGAGGGTGATGAAACTCTGGAACAAGTTGCCCAGAGAGATGGTAGAAGCTCCATCCCTGGAAACATTCAAGGTCAGGCTGGATGGGGCTCTGAGCAACATGCTCTAGTCGAAGATGTCCCTACTCACTGCAGGGGGGTTGGGCTAGGTAACTGTTAAAGGTCCCTTCCAACCAAAACCATGCTATGATACTTGATATTAATACAATCACTTTATATTTTATTCCATACTCTTAATCTTCCTCCTTAAAATACTTCCTAAGGCTTCACAAAGCACTAAGTTAATAGGTCTGTTGTTGGCTGCATTATTTGGTTTTATTTAAATATAGAGTATATTTGTTTTTCTCCAGTACTATTCTAGCTATAGTTCAATCAAAAATCTTCATTATTGAATTTAGAAGTTCACGCACCACTTCATTAAAAATTTTAAGAGTAGTGGATAATGGATAATAATGGATATATATATATTATATATAAATATAATAAATAATAATGGATACCAGATTTTGTCTTAAGCAATTCAAGTTTTTCTTCTATTTAAAATACAGAAATTAATACTGTTTTACTCCTTCAGATACTATTCTCAACCTTAATGAAAAATGAGGCAAAACACTCAATTTTTGAGCCACACTTATATCGACTTCAGCATACAGTGTTCCTATTTCTCTCCTTCCAATCTTCTGTCATTTTACATATTTTTAAAGGTTTTCAACTTTTTTAATTTGTTATACAGGATCAAAGTACACAGACATATGTAATGATGGGGTGTAGTGGGGTTGTTTAAAAAACTACACTTTGCAGCTTTTCACTCTTAGATATTTGTCTTTCCAACTGTAAGGAAAAGACTTTAAGTTCTATATTCCAGTGACACATTCAAAAAACTTAAGTCACAATTTGTAACAGCAGCTTTTCCAATTCTCATAATCAAGTATTTTAATAAAGCGTACCAGAATTGTGTATTCAGCAAGTCACCTGATATTTCGATATACTCACTTCATCAATCCTATTCATGTTCTCTTCAAAGTCTTTAATTCCCATAATTCCTTTAAGGCACATAGCTTGGCAACCAACAAAACCTATTTGGCAATCAAAGAAAAGTTCACCTTTCATGAGGACCTAGTGACAGGAAGAAAAAAGCGTTATTTTGAACAACTCTGCTCCATGAGAAATAGGAAAGATGGAGAAAACTTAATTGAAATGTTTAGATTTATGTATTTAGACTTTGATAAATAGCAAGTTAATCAAACATGGCACTTAGAAGGAAGGGATTACTTTCGTGTCTGATCACTACAGCACTAGAAATCTAGGGAATTTCTAAGTGATTATTACAAAAAATACATCCAATATAGCAGCAGATGAAAAATCAGTAATGAAATAATTTCAAAATATTTTATTGGTAACTACTTACTACATTATTTATAAAGAATCAAAAATCCCTGTCAATGGAAGATTACCTCAACTGTGGTTCCTTCTTGTTCCCAGCATATAACCTCTTTGGATTTTACTTTCTGAGGGCTGTAATAACTACTTTCAGCTTGCATTTCAGTGAGCTATAAAACAATAGGATAAACACCTTATATAAGTCAAAATTAGTATTAAACAGCAGTAATGTCATTAATATACAGAACTGATGAAGACAAATTAAACTATGGGCCAAAGTTTGTTAACAAGCAGGAAACAGGTGCAGTTAAACAGCTGTAAGACATTATCCATATGAGAACTTCTCATATGCAACTTCTGGTTGAAGTATGCCATAACAGAAAGTTTTAAATCCAGTGTAGTATTTTTAGTTTCTAAAGAGAAACTATGTGAAAAGATGAAACAAACACAGCTGCATTATGAACACAGTATCAAGTTAGTACATAAATTGCTGTAAAAACCCATAAATACATCATTTACTCTTCCCAGAAAACAATTAGCATTATAATATTAAGGAAATACTTTGATTACAACCTCGCTAATTTTTGTTTCTTGTCATGGCAATTGAGAGAAACATGAATTTATATTTCTTGCCTGATTTCAATTTAAAAATTTGAAGTGGAAGAACACACATTCAGGTTAAAAAGCATGTAACCTGCAGCTAAGATAACAGAGAAAAGAAGTACAAAATAATGAAGGTTTTATGTTTTGCAATAAAAAAATACTTATGCTTATATTGAGCAGCTTGTATAGTTCAAATTATAATTTTTATACAAAAATATTCACAAGCTCTCATTGTTTTCAAGATTGGCTACACGTGGATGTTGTTTCAAATCAAAATTCTGTAATCCAAATGTCCTAGAAAATCAGATGATAAAAATCACCCATCACCCTTCAGCTGTGTGCAATTATTGTAGAGGAAAAGCAATTAATTGATTAAAAGAACTCAGACATTACAAGAATCATTTTCACCATTATTAGAAAAGGCTACATTTAATTTGGCTTGATTTTTAGCTGCACTGCTATCAACTGTTCAGAATGCTAATGCAGAAACATGACCTTATTTTTTAACCAAAATATGAAACCCAAATTAATTCCATACATTCTTTGCATGCAAGCAGAACAATGAATTGTTTTCAACCTAACTGTGACAATATTAGTATCATACATCATTTCACATTTAAAAAATACAGAATGTAAGATGTTACATTTTCAGTAGTTTTAATAACTTCTTAATGTAAAATGTGTAAACTTGACAAACAAACGTTAGGAAAGCCCAATTCAGCAAATCACGTTCAAATAAGAAGTTCTTATTATTTTTAATGTGTTTTCTCATGTGAGGAAAGAGCACACAAAACAACTAATGTATGACAAAGTGCAAAAGAAAGAGGATGCTGAGCCATGATAAATGAGAAATTTGAGTGAAGGCTGAAGCAGATTGACATAAAAGAACAGACTGAATGTTTATGATGCTTTATGTCCTCAAGTTTTGCAACCAATCTGCCAAGAGACTGAAAGCTTATAAAACATCAAACTCCACAGAGAATGCCTATAGCTCCCAAAGTCACTTGTCTCATCCTTTCTCAACAGTTGCTGAGCAAATAAATGCTCTGCTACGCCGCCAAACAAAACTAGCTAAGGGAAGGGAGACGCTAAGACCCTCAAAACACTCTATTGCGCACAGATAACAAAGTCAAACAGACAGACAAGGGACAGGGAGCTGCTGATGGTACTGAGTGTATAACCAGGCACGTAAACTTTATAATATGAGGGTTATGGAAGTACTGCAGTTCATGTGAAAGGCTCACGGTCATAAAAAAGTAAACCTTAGTTATTCTGCTGTTCACAGAAACAGCATTATTTCCTTATCTGAAAAGTTCTGGCCTTAATCTAGTATGTTTAATTGTAAAACCAAGAGCCACTATCTATTATAGTTATGAACATAGAATTGATTGCATATAGTCTGGCATGTATTGAAAGGATTTTGCTAATTCACAGCCTTGGTTTTTTATTTCTGTCTGTACACCTCAGTATCTCATTCAGACTCCTCATATTACCTGCTGCAAGCTTACAAAAGCAATAGAGCAGCCCAGCAACTATTTTGAGATTTGTTTACAAGAACACTCAAATCTTTCTCTACATACATAGTTTACAGCTCAGAATATCTACATAATTTATCCGTTCTTTAATTCTATTCCAACCCATGAAAAATCATTTCAACATTAGCAATTTAAATACATATTTGCACTTATTGTAGTTTCAAAAAGTATTCCTCCAATTCACAAGCTTTATGAAACTGAAGTTTTTTATAAACAAATATAAACATTAAACGGATAGAATACTGCAATACATTAATAGAAAGCCTTTAAGCTTTTTCTCTCATCAAAAATTTTTAATCTAATTAAATGCTTTCCCTTTAAGACTGAAATGTTCTCACTCAAATTTGCTCAGATGGCAAAACCACCTCACACTGCAATTAACAACACATTATGATGCGAGACAAACTTTCAATATCCACTTTTTTTATTCATTAATGCAATATCCTGTCTTGAGTCAAACAGTATACAATCAACTCAGCCTTTATGCACTTTCTCAACAAGCCAAATAAATCCTATATGACACAGAGAAATACTTACCTTAAAAGTCACCGTTGCCTTTGTACAGTAAAACCCAATTGAAATAATAGGATCCTTGAGGGATTGAGATTTCTGCTGATGTAGCATCGTTCCATCATCAATTCCACTAGAACTGTTCTCTTCATCATAACTCACAATAGCAGGAACAAAAGACCAAGCCCAAGAAACCCATCCTTGTTGTTGGTCATCATCTTGACGCAAATAAGGATCTTGATTAATATACTGTGTAGGATATTGCATTACTGAGCTTGTTTCATCTTCTGCACCTTTTGAAACAAAAAATAAAAATCAACCATGCCTGAAATTTAATTTATTATACTCAAAATTCTAGTACGTTAGATTTATCTAGTACAGTATTCCACATATAATTCAGTAACATTTGGTTTAAAATGATAGAAAATACGTAGAAATCTTAAATTCTTTAATATAGGTTTCCAAACACTTGAATTTGTTAGCATCTTCCTCCAGAAAAAATATTAAGTCTTCACAATTGTTTTAATATACATTTGCAATGAGACCAGAATTTATCATCTATATCACCACATGCTTTCCAGACTTCTTCCATTAAAGCCCTTCTAAGGCTGAGAATTAAACCCTACTAAATAAGGATATATTACAGTCTTGTAGTTTTCAATTTTAAAATGAAATTTAAAAGGAGTTCAAATGCAAAAGCCATAATAATGAAAATGTAAACAGCACAGATCCAAAAATTAGGCTTGAAAACCTTTATTTAAAAGTCAGCTTTTCAAGTATTCAAAGACACAGGTTTATCTACCCTCAGAAATGCCGGTATGCTACCTGTCACTCAAATAACCAAATACTAGTCTTCTGAGAAAAAAAAAAATAGAGACAGCATACAGAATAAAGCAAGGATTTTCCCAAAGATACAAGTCTAAGATTCATGATGCAAGTGAGTAACACTGTACATGTACAGCCAACAGTATTAGCTTAGCCTACCTGGCTTCATAACCACTTTTATGGGACTCCCAAGGGGTATTGACTACTTCAGAATTACCGGAGGTATTACAGGATGCAGTGCTGTTCCCGTAGGGGAACAATGTTGAATGTATTATTTAACTGAGAACAGAAATAGGCATATTCCATTTCTACTGACTTAAGCTCAGAGATTCCATTCTTAAAAGTTCTAGAGCTTTTTTTCTTTAGTCTAATTAGTCTTTAGTCTTTAAGTAGAATTATTTATACACTTGTGCAATGGGAGAAAGTGTAAGAAAAAAAAAAAAAAAACACGTTCATGAGAATTCTCTGCATGTGCTTAGAGACAAGGACACCTCCTCCCACAGGGGCAAAGCAAGCCTCCTTCCTGCTCTCTTTACAGAACAGTGTCAGAGGTCAGATTTCAATCCTAACGTAAATCTTGCTCCTCTTCTGTATTTCCTGTGGTTCATGTAAAGTCTTGGAAACAGCCAAGAGGCAGAAAGAAAAGGAATTGATATGGAGCATGACTCGAGTAGTTTACCCTAGACTGTTGTTGGCAAGCACAGAAGTGCTGGTGAAAGGTCTGCCGAAAGAGAAAACAACACGGGGGTGTAGGACCTGGGTCACGCATAAAGCTTGGTCTACATAGCCATAAAATTCTGTCATCATTTAGTGTACCTCTTGCTGCTGTATGTGTACACACAGGGACAATAGTAAAAGATACCAAATAATAGTTTGATTTATAATATTTATTAATATTTTGGAAGCCATTAAAATATGACAGAAGAGCAGCTAGACTGAAATGGTGATATCTATATACTGTGAGACAAAATATAGAAAAAGGGGATGATACACCATCTGTCTTCTATTACTAAATTGAAATTACTACAACCATTATGTAATGAACAGTCAAACTTTGCAACAAATGCACATTCAGCTTAAGAAACGCACAAGATCCTCTAAACACTTCGAAGCATAAATATAACGTAAATTCCTTTAGTACAAGTAATGCATGAAGGGGAGTGTGTACTTCGGAAACACAAAGCCTCTTTGGCTTTAACTAACTATGCTAACTACTGCATCAACTGTATATAGGATATTGAAAAGTTATGATAAAACCCCCAACTTTTACGTACATGAGTTTATTAAATGGACAAAGTTTGTTACAGGACTCATCAGGTTTCTAAATCCACCCGTGCTAGTTACCCATAGCAAGATCACACTGGGACAATCTTGTTTCATAGTGAGGGCAGTGATTCCAGTTAAGAAATGTTTTATATAAATTACAAAACTGCCGTGTGACCGCATCTCACTGTTGCGATGTTCAAAACAAGATCGATCTTCAGAAACTCACTATCCTTTCTTTTAAAAGCTTTGAGATAGTTATCCCTAAGAGTCTGGAAACCAGTATCTCTCACCATAAGTCTAGAACTAACCCCACAGAAAGTTATTCTCTTTGTATTTATTTAATTTTCTGCCTGTATTAGTTTTCAGCCAGGTAAGGCTGATCCAGCTTAGCCTGTGGCTACATAAATACAAGTGCTGGCACTAAGGGAAGAGGGAGGGAACGCATCACCATCCCGGCTGGCAATAGCATAAAATTTTCATCTGGCTGAATCAACCATGAAACTGCATAAATGAAACTTGCTAAGTACTTCAAGACCACAGCTGTAGATGTTAATTCCTGTTAAATAATGTAGATATTTAAATTCATTTCCTCATCCATATTTTACCCGCTATACGCTAAAGAAGCCACTGTAAACTCACAGCTAAGACAACATTAATTATGAATACAAAAAAGTTATGGAATAAATTATGTTAAAAAAAGATAAATTTGCAAGGAACTAGAGTTATCTGGCTAATAACAACAGTTTCGGTGCTAACCTTGAGAATGTAATAGCCCGTAAACGTGTCCTTGCAGCAGAAACCGTCCTTGGAAAATCTCAAACGTAGTAACACACATGCTTTCAGAACGAAAAATACTTTCTGTATGGCTTTTCTTTGCATGTATTATTAGAAAAGGAATGCACAGAAATGACTAACAGAAAAAAAATTCAATGTTTATAAAAGTTCCCTCCAATATGTTTATACTATTTAGTGGCTATGTTGCCAAACTGAATTTTATTTGAAAGATGTTCATTTTGATTGGCATACCAAAGACAGACAATAAATTGACTGCCACAAGGTAACTCATGATATTAACTATGCTAGTAGCTTAAATTTTTGATATTTAACTATTTTTACTTCACAGTATTAAAAATAGAGGCTCATGATCTATTACACATGCATTACAATAGTGCCACAGTATCGATGGAGGAGATTGCACATAACTGGAAATGATGTCCAGAAAGTAAAATCTGATGTACCAAACTCCAGTGTGAAAGATATTCTGCACCTCCTTTTAAAAGTCCATGTACCCCCAACACTTTCTGGTTGAAAATGGTGCCATCATAATTGTAGCATGAAAATAGTATCACAACGAAGTCACACACTCAAGTGACAGGACTTTTACACATTTAACAGGTATCACACTAATTTTATGCAAGACAATTCACTACGGTGATTCAGGTAGCCAGGAATCAGTACTGCAAAACAGTGAGACTTAAAGGTTTCTTTTTATTTCTAGATTGAAAATATGATCTTCCTT
Source organism: Bucorvus abyssinicus (assembly GCA_009769605.1). Classification (NCBI taxonomy): domain Eukaryota; kingdom Metazoa; phylum Chordata; class Aves; order Bucerotiformes; family Bucorvidae; genus Bucorvus; species Bucorvus abyssinicus. Next base: position 12,572,846 of record CM020033.1, on the reverse strand, counting down.
AAACTAAAAGCTCTGAATCCTGCCAGACCAGAATATGCTCACACCCTACAGACAAGCATAAACCAAGGCAAGAAATCATAACTCCCTTTTATTGCCAAGCTGTACAGTCCACCGAATAGTCAATGTGTCTGTAACATACAAAAGCTTCAGGTTCAACTCTAGAGAATCCACTTTTTCATGGTACGTACCTCCATCTATTAAACAAACTTCCCCAAGCTTTTATTCCTAGTCTACCTGTCTTGTCTTAGCATAAATTAAAACTACCCTTGTGAAGAACTGATAAATAAGAAGGGAGAGAATGAATCACCTTCCAAATTTGTTACGGAAATTCCAAATAAAAAAACAATGCTACTAATTCTGAAGTGCTGAAATAAAACCTATAATTATTCTAAAGTGCTCCCCATGATATTACTTGGGGTTACTAATCAATTTATTCCAAAATTCCAATTATTTAAACAACATCCAAGCCTTGATAAAATTAGGAGCAGATGTATGAGTTAGTTGAGGGTGAGCTACAAAACAAGTGGCAATAATATTAAAAGACCAGAACCAGGACAAGAAGTAGGAGTTGTATTTTCTATATGAATGACAAAGGAGATTAAATAATGTGAAATATCACAACAGAATAGCAAGTGTCTCTGGGTTGAGGTAAAAATCTCAGGACAATTATTCTCAAAGTGATATGTGGAGTGCAGATACTCAACAGGGAAAGGAAGGTGTTAGTTGTCTGACAACGCCAGTCCAAAAGGTGGTTTTGTTTCATATGCTGCATCCAAGTTCATGCAGGTCTATTAGAAATACACTTTGCTCACTAGAAGCATTAAAAAAATTGCTTGCATTTTGTCATATACATTAAGCCACTTTTAAAATAGGCAGCAGAAAAAATGGTCTGATAATTAAGCATTTATGTAATAAGTAAAAACAAAAAGGCCAACCTGTGACTCATGTCTTTCAAAGATTTAACCAGATTTTTTGGAGTCTCCACTTAAGGAGTATTAATGTTTTTCAAGAAAAAAAGAAAATGGCAAGACAACATAAAATAATGTTTAAAAGGCATTCATAAAAATCTGGTTCTCCACAGAAAGGTTATAGTTCCCAAAACAATAAAAATATTTAATATAAACAAATTTTACGTCCCCAATTTAGGAACTTTACAATTTGGGAAGATTTAATCTTTACTCAGTTTTTTAATTTGCTACTCATTTTAACTGCTGCTCATTTAACTGATGTTAACAGATGTAAGCAATTATGTGCCTAAACATGTATTCCAAATTAATGCAATCTGGCCATCTCCATACAATGAGCTTGATACCCATCCTCAGCACATGGGATGTCAGCAACCAGTTACAATGCACTGTTGTAGATGTGTACAACAAAGTTACTCACTGTCACACTGGCTGTTAGCTGCACAATGCACTGACTCCACAAGACCCATTCCACAAGGGTCTGTCTATACCACAACTTTACAGTCTGTTGAAATAAGAATTGCGGGTATACCTACTGCTCCTTTGGAAGGACACCAAAGTGTACAGGCAAAGAAGCTCCACTAATGCAGCTAGATGACTGAAGGGGAAAAAAGAAAAGACTGTGGGATTTACTGCACAGGCCATTTACCCCACAAAACACATGAAGACCTGAAATAATTTGTGTGCTCCGGCACAAAGATCATATGTGTATCTACATCTCTTTAACCCTCAAAAGAAGACAGACAAAACCCACAGGGACAAGAAAAATACACATTAAAGTTTTATCTGGCACACAAAACCTTTTATCCTGACATCATTTCAGATAAACTGGGGATTAGTTTCTCTCACTGTTTAGGAATAACTCTCCTCTATCCAAACTCATTAACACAGTGCACAGCTGCTTTTCCTCAGTCATGTATGGACAAATAAAGCTATATCAGTTCTCCCATTTTTATCCTCATAGAATATTGCACAGTCAATTCCTCCCTGCAACAACTAATGCTCACCTAGAATTTCTTGCTGTCAAAATATACACATCTCAGTCAACTCGATTCTCATATTCATCCCAAAGGTGGTGGTATATTAAACTCATTCTCTTCATCTGCTTTTTGTTCCACTGGTATCCCAAAAAAATCTCCATGCTGCTGTTCTTTTCACCAAATTTTCAATAAGGAGCCCTTCAAACCATTAAAATCGAGTTTTATAGGATCTATGCAACATTTTATTCTCTTTCAGCATTGTAAAAATGTTAACTCCTCACATTCACAAAGGCTTTATTATCATTTAGTTTTTTGAGAGCAAAGATCATGACAGGGTCAGTGTGCTTTATAAGTAATAGAAAATTTCACAATATTCCTTTGGAATGGAAAGGTACTCTTATTATTGTCATGTTACACCTCAGAAATATGCTTTATATGCTGGAATCACATCTGCCACGGATTTAATTTCATGAAAATAAAAAAACCTCAAAACTTTCATAACACAGAATCTCAAGGCAATCATTCAGAGGCAGCAGCACCAGGAACAGTTAAAACCACTGTCAAAAGCTCAGTAGCTCATACTGCTCATGATTCCAGCTTCTCACATCTGACCCAAGCCTCTTGCTCAGTATCTGCTAACATCATCATGCTGACCCACCTCAGCTGTCTGCCCACCTGCCCTGTGATCCTCCCTCAACCACACAACTTTTAATTTCTAGTCCACTGTTTGTATTTCTTTGCCCAGCAAGTGCTAGATTTCCTCCGCTTGAACTTTTTCTGTTCTTCAGACCTCTCAGATCATTCTTTACTTAACCAGCTCTAGTATTTCAGCCTTAGATCATCAACCTCAGGAATTCCATCCAACTAAGTTCCAGCTCTCCCTTGCATCCTGGCTTCTTGTCCTCTTTTACATCTAAATCATTTTCATTTCTAATTACATTAGCCAATGTTTTCCACCACTAACCCAAAATCTTATTCTGAAGTCCCAGCCCGCCACATCTACAACTGCTGGTTCTGCCATAGGCTCTTGTCCAAATCCTTCTCACTTTTGTATCTCTGCATAGAATATATCCATTTCCTCCTTCATGCTACCAGTACAGTCAGACATCCCAGCCCACAATTCAGACAGCCCTCAACTCCTTAAAGAAGCAAAAGCCCTGTACAGCCCTGAGCAGGAGTCCAGTATAGTCCATAGGAGACAGTCCAGTATACACACAGTATTAAGTGAATTTACATACCAAACTAAAGCGAATTTCTACCTGCGCTTCTGACCTGTAATTTTACCTGTGTGTTTTGAATGCTTTCAGCTTAACAGTTTTAGCAGCCTTTACTGAGGCAGCAAAATCTTCAGGGGACATGCTATCCTGCTGCCAAATCTCAAGGTCTTGCTCTTACATTTGGGTATCTAAGAACAAACAAACTGCTGCTGGAATATTCTTAGATATGGATAGGTGACCAGTTTTATTATGTCAACAAGGACATAGTAAAAATAAGTTCCATCCAAAAGACTTAGTAAATTCTTTAAACTGAAAGGGTGGAGACTGCTTACTAATAAATACTGGGTTAAAGTGTCTAATGAATATTCAGAACCCTTTCAAAGAGTTATAGAAATATCATCTATAAAGGAGGTCTGTACATTATTAAACTGCAAAGAATTCAGGCACATTTCCAGTGGAATTAGTCTTGGATTTCATGAAGTGTTACTCTAAGAAAAAAAATGTGGCTAACACAGCTCGGCAGATAATACATGTCATTTATTATTGTACTTGATTACATTTTTTTTCTGAAAATAGTAGCACATTCAAAGTTTCCTCAGAAAAGTTCAAATTTGTGGTTGGAAATTTGGATGACATGCACCACGAAGTGCTAAATGGTTTGGGTGGGGTTTTTTTTCCCCCCTTCTCAGACAGATATAACATGAAGTCAGAACTAAAAAAACATAAACTCACAAACTGATGGTATGGGTAACCTGGATAATGTCAATTTGGCACTCCTGCTTAACTGCACTGAATGAGAAGGAAAAAAATCACTAGATATTTAAAAGTTTTATTTTTGTGTGTGTACATGCATGTGCACGTGTGTGTACATATGCCTATATATACACTAAACTATGCAGGAAACAAGCATAAATAGCGTGAAGGAAAACAGTTGGTAATAGTTTTAGCCTGTACGTGGTAAAATATCGACATGGACTTCTAGAACGGTTTCTACAGCTCCGGTTTGGCCACCCAAAAATTGCCATCTGGTTTGTGTTCTGAAGGAGCTAATTCTGTCAAATAGATAGGATCACATAATTAAGTACAATGACAGTGCTTGAGCACAGTGTAGTTGAACAAAAATTGCATAGGAAATTACAGATTTCCTCCTTGGTAGTTCTTGTCATTGCAACCTCAGCCTAATTTCTGACCCTTCTGACATTTCTTGTGTACATCTGTGAAATTACATATTTCTTTTTTAGATGGCTATTTTATGAAAAACTAGGAAGTCACATTCACAGTTGTTCAAAAAAGAATGCAAATGAGATTTACAAACAGGAATTGCAATTCAACCTTCCTGAGGACATACATTAGAAATAAGGATGACAAGAGATGCATTGCCAAAGAGTTTACTCATATTTGGACATAAGAAAAGACTGAGTACTTGTAGGCAGATACCTTTTGGTTTAACCTTAATCTTCACTTAATCTGTATTTCTGTTTCACCACCCACCTCACACCCTAACCAGGAGAAGCCAAACAAAACCCACATACCTCTCCTATCTGATTTGCACCCTCTTCCACTGTTACAGCTGTTCATTCCAGCCTTCTCATTACCCAGCTAATCTTTGTCTCCATTCCTGAGATCTTTTCATTTACAACTCACTGCCTACCATTCCTTCCCATTCTCATACTGGCTTAAATGATTCCCCTATTCTTTCAATGTCATTCCTATACTCAGGTCACCTTAGTGGCTCCAACAATCCAGTTACAACGTTCAAGCAACTCTAAATACCTCATAATTCTCTATGGCATGAAAACGACCAAATTCAGGTGAACTTCGATGGGAGCAAAAGAAAGGTATCATTGTACACAGACAACTTTCAATTTGAAAGCAAGGGTAATGCAACTCTTCATAGAAAAGTTCTTCACCCTTTCTCCTGCAAATAATACAATTAAAACATAGATGCACGGAGTTCTTAAAATGCACAGTAATGATTTTCCAAAACCTGTATGCTTCTTAAGTTCCAGGAGAAAATTAATTAATATTCTGAAAATATTAACTTAAGTACTTCTAATCATGTATCTTGTGTAACAAACTTCATATTTCTTGTAAGGTAAATTGTTTCTAGTGCAGAAAATACTTGAGCTTTAGAGAAAACATAAGAGAACTATTTACAGACATCTTATTTATTTGCTCAGTTCCACATAGCAGGAGCATGACAGAGAATCCTACATCTGGCATGACAGTGAAACTGTTGGCTGTGCCAACCAACACTGAAGGCTATATTTTGGGAAAAAAATTTCCAGTGCTGTCATTTTTCCAATAACGTATTTATTTCTGACACCAAAGAAGAGAGCAACACAGGATCAAAAAAATCATGTAAATTTAAATTGTATATTTCTTAAACAGAACAAGATTAGTTAAATTAATAGTTTACACAAATTTTCAAACTGTTGTAATACTATAAGCATAAGCATTGCTTAAGATTGTTGCACCTTCACATACAATTCCAAGAATTTTCTAGAAGTTAACGCTCTCTTGGCTGTGTGGTAAATATCTCTTCCTACTCTCCCAGATCCAAATTCAACCTTGAAAGATACCCAAAACTTATGTCTTGAGAAGATTAAAATTAAAACACAAATCCCTAAATAAGTTCCCTGTTTTGACAAGTAAATTCTTCTGCTCTACAAAAGCATAAAAAAGGTAAAAATCAGTATTCAGAATGGCAGTCCATCCTCCCTCTTCTTTTTTATTTAGTGCCTGATGCATGATTCATCATTAAATTACTAGAAAAAGATAGTGTGATGTAAGTCAATAAAACTGCTTGACTCTTGAATGTTCTGTGTTTATAGTTTACATAGAAATGAATAAAGAGGGAAGTATTTAAGTTCTAATATCTATTTAGAAATTATTTTCCTTAGATTTTAACAAAAATTAAGCACCTATATGTCTTCCTGATGTTGCTGCAAATTGCTAACAATTCACGTAACAAAAACCTCTACAGTCAAAACAATGACATGATACAACAAGAAAAAAAAATACAGTAGCAAAGTCAGTAGCTCCTAGCAAAGCCACATAAAATTGAGGCTGGAGTGAAAGGTTCACAGCTCAAAATGCATCACTGTTGTAACCCTAGCAATATTTGGTAAGCATCAGATGGGAAGCCATGGTAAGATGGGAAGCCATCAGCTGGGAAGCCAGGTAAAGAGAATTCACCCCTCATTAGTGCAACACTCCTCAAAAAAAAAAAAAAAAAAAAAAAAAAAATTCACGCCACAGTAAGTTACCATGTAAGATTAAGCAGAAGAGGGAATACATGTGACATGAAAATAAAAAGCAGAGAAGACTAGACAATGTTAAAGGACAGAACTACTGAAAACACAAAGTAGTACTTCATTTCTCAGGACAAATGCTGATACAACTATTCTCAGTAACAAGTTTCAAAGACTGAAAACACACCGCTTTGAAACCAGTGGTAGTTACATTTGAAAAAAATTTAAAAGTCAAATTTGCCTACAGACAGGTGCCTTGTTGCACAATACAGTGTACCCTTATGTATCCCAACTCCTAACCTCAGTTTAGTCAGGACCATGAGAATACTTTTAAGAACATAACATGAAAAAGATGTTAGAGCACTGCATACTTATCCAGCTCCATGAACTGATCTACCAAATTGCAAGCTGCCACCACACTTTACAATGACTAGCCTTGGCCATTTATATTTGTAAAAAAGTTAATAAAGTAATGCTTTTAACATTTCTTTTTAAAAAGTAAAAATGGTATTTACCTGTGGTACTTCCCAATGTATCTTTAGAGTGGCAAATCAAATCTTCACTATCCCCATCTTTGAAGTTGCCTATTTCTCCATAATAAAGAGCGATCCCAAGTTGCATTATACGTATAAACATGGGAAGCTGCTGATCAGAGAGTGAAAGTTTCAAACTTTCAACTAAGGTGTGAATCTATACCATGAAAGAAAACAAAAGCAAAGAATAACAACTCTGTCATCATAAATGCCATATTTTAGACCATACAACTCTATATTCATTTTGTATGTGCATTCTAATTTCTAAAAACAAAAGCTGCAATACAACACAAGGCAAAGGGCTGCAAAAAACGACTGTCAAAAACATACACTCTCTGGGTGGCTACGTAAGATCTTCAGGTTGAAAAGTCAAATAAAACACATTTTGCATATATGCATATTTATTTACAATTGTTGCTCAAGAAATTTCAACAAGAGATTTCAGCATAAATCATATAAGTGCATCTGATTATATTTTTATTTTCATTATAGAGTTTCATAAAACATCTGCATGCTAAACAAAACCTAGATAACATGGTTTTAATATACAAGGTCCATCATTTTGATTCCTTCCCGCTCCCAGCGTTGTTGTGAGTAATGATGGGGGGAGAAGGATTCATTCCAAATGAAGTGCAGAAAACCGGGAAAACCAGCTTCTCTGGATATTCCAGTCCAAACATGCAATTAAACAGTCTAAATGAAAGCAAGCTTGTAAAGACTGTAATTATGAGGATGAAAATTTATCCTTCTTTAAATATTTTAGCTATTTTATTCACTACTTCGTAATAGTTTTATGGGTATGTGATCATGCTACAAAGACAAAATCAGACTTGATAAGAAAGCTACCTTTCATTAAAACAGGAGCTGCATAAAATAAAATTGTTGTAATAAAATTATTGTCTGTAACATCAGACATATTTCTAGCTCCGGACACAGTTTCTAAATGGTGTGTGGGAAAATAATGGAAATGGAAAGTAACTACACATCAGTGTTGGCCTTAATGCAATCCAATTCAAGAAACATGAGAAAATACTTTGTAAACAGTACTGCACATCCGTGGACAGCTAAAAATACAGTAGTAAAATAAGTATTTGTATAAAAATATGCTAATACACTTAGACAAATTTACTAATAAATTTATATGAGTAAATTAATAAAGCCACTGCCTTAGTCGTACTGAATGAGTGACAACACAGCATCAGTTATTTACACAGACTAGAGATAAGATTTTAGGTACCAGACTTCTGCTATTCTTTCAGAGAATTTTAAATAAAACAGCATGTAAAATCCTACCACACATTTTGGAAATTAAAAATTAATCCTTCAATAACAATTTTTCAGGGCCAGTTGATTAAAAATTGTCAGTAATAAATCTTTTCTATGCAGATGAAGAACTGGAAGGACAAGGAGAGAATAACTGTCTTAAGGTCTGAAAGAGAAAAAGATCATTCTGCCAGAAGCCTTTTTAAGAGTCACTCAAGGGGCGTATGTCACAGCAGAGGACAGGAACACTAGGCAGCACTGTAGGCAATTAATATAATTATATAGTCACTTAATTGAAGTTATGTTAAACTCATGGACTTCTTGCATTGTACTACCATCCCATCTTAATCCCGCTTTTACATCACCAGTGGAACTCAACTGCCCCTCAGAAAGATGACTCTTCTCACTAAAACTGGCAGAAAATTATTTATTTCTTCTTGTCCAGTTAGCTTTGTGTCAACGTAGTGAGTTGACTTAGATGATGGACAGATCAGACAAACACCAGTGCTGCTGCAAATAGGGGGAGGCAGGTCTGACATTCCCAGCTGAATTCACCTCATCTGTCTCACAGTTGTCTCATCCCATGATGATTTCAACAAGAAAAGCAACAACAACAAAATATCTTAAAATTCTCCTCATTTTATACTATTTTCATTCTAAAATTGAAAATAGGAGCTCAGTGTTCCCAATTTTAAAGCATACAAACACATACCCAAGCACTTAAAAACTATCTTTCTTTGAGAAGTGCTAAATTAAACTCATTAAGACTAGTTTGGCCAAAACTTTGTAACAGACAGTAGTCAAAATTATACAGGTTCTAAAAATATTCTAGTCCCTACAAAGAAACCAAAAGAGCATATGCTATTAGAAACATGGAATTCTTGGAAACTTTCATTCAATACTGAAAAACAGATTTACTAAGGGAAGAAAAGCTTTCATCATGAAGATGTTCACATACTTGGAGAGAAAAATTGAGTGCTGCTGGCTTTTGTCTTTAGCTGGGAATCAAACCACCGCAACACAAGCTGCTGGCACTCAGTAATCTACCCTTCAGATGCACTGAAGTGACAGTAATTTCATTTGCTGCAGAGACTCAAAAAGCTTTAAGCATCCTTGAATTAATTCCATTAATGAAGTAGTTGTATTTGCTGATAACAGCCCCTTTTACTTCAGTTGTAAGAAACCACAGCTATTTCCACTTAACAGTTAAATATTTTAAAGAGACTCTTTTCAAAAAACTGCATCCTGATGATCCACGGTCCACAATGCCCACGCATACAACAAGTCATAAAGTTATCAAATGTAGAATTTGTGAGGATCAACAGATTTTTATATCTAATCATTGCATAATGGTATGGTACTGAAATACTAGAAAATACTTACGATTTAAAAAAATCTCTACCTTTGGACCATTATTCTTTGGATCGTAATAAACCATTATTAATTCACTTAAATATTAATCTGGCATCATATATCTAAATGTTTTAATTGAGCACATTTCTGAATATCTTCATAAACAGTATTTTATGTTTAAAGATTGAAGAGAAAAAAGATTAAACAAATTTCCTAAGTAAAAGAAGCTAAGTAAACTACTTGCAACATAACAAAAAACCAGAGTAAATATATTAAAAAAAAAAGACATCTTTGAACAAACTGAAATGTGCCTTAAAAAAGGGCAGGGACAATAAATAACGACCAGAGATAACCAGAAAAGTTTAATACAAATTTCATTAAATTACTACCACCACAGTGCATTCTAGACCGTGTGTTATTTTACTCCAGTACCCACTAAAAACTGTAAGTAATAATATTATAATAATTGTCATTTTTACAAGAGTATCATTTTAAACTACATGGAAGACTGTCAGCATTTCCATTAAAGTGCGTTGTCAGGGACTTGACAAATTGGACACGATTACTAATTAACTCCCAACCTTAAGTTCACAACAGTTTAGGACTTCCTAAATTGTACCAGGAATCAAACGAATGCAGTATCCCAACTGAAAGAGTGACACATTTAAATTATATTCTTGAGAAAGGCCCCTCAATTTATCTCAAAATTTACTATTTTGTAGTGCATACAGCTCAAGATAACTTTTTAGTAAAACTTGGTAAAAGACTGGTATAAAGTCTGTGTCTTAATTTAAAACAGTTCTCAACCAAGTAAATGGGCACCCCTGGTATTCAGTGTGAGAGGGAGACTACTCAGAGCAGAAAAAAAACAGTAGGAGTGAAAGATATTTTAGTCTCTCCACCAATTCCACACTTTGCTTCTGCACTGCAAAATGTAAAACACATCATGTAGTGTCAGATGTTCACAAGTAATATTGCACCTCTGCTCACTAGGAACTGAGCTTGGCTTCTTAATCCATGGTTGACTACATAGTGTTAATACACTGAAGCTTCTTGTCATTTATGCGAGTTTAAGCTTCATTTGAAAAAATAACATAAGTAAGTATCTTTTTCATCTTTTTGCAGCCACCTTAAAGCATAAAGTATTCTCTTTTCTTTAACAGGTTATCTGTAGACAGGTTTTTTGCCTTACAATTATTATGCTTTCTTTTTAAACCTTCAGAAAAAATAGAAAAGATTAGAGACCATTACTTCCTTACTTATACGCTGTTACTGAACATAGTTTAGTTGCATTGTATGAACAAAACACAATCACAAAATCCCTTTAGCAAAAAACGATGGTATTAGCTTTTCATTTTACTTTGAATTTCAAAGTATATTTTGAAAAATCTCAAAACTTGACAGGCAAGTAGCAAAAAAAAAAAAAAATTTATTTTGGATACCTACTTTAATAATAGATGGCATTTTTGAGTTGAGGTTCTCATAAGTAAAATGTAGACGAGTCCTGAAGGAACATTTATACAGCAGAGGTTCCTGGTAAAATTCAATTTTACCGCTTGCATTTCTCTTATCAAGACACACTGTGCAGTCAGAGAAGTTGATCATCTTTCTCAGTACCAGATCGGTGGCTTTTAAAGGAAGTATATAAGTTAAAAAATACATTGTATAAGAAAAACAAAGTTATGCATATATGTTCTCATCTAGAAGAAAACAATACAAGATAGCTTTGTGGTAATACTTAAATCATTAGCGAAGTACTTGTTTATATGACTGAAAAGAATTTTTCAGCTGAATACTTAAAAAGTGAGGACAAATTAGTTATACCCAATTGAAATTTTCATCCTTTCGCTGTGCCTTAGATCTGTTTACAAAATAAGAGTACTGCTTCATGTGCAAGCAAGCATAAGCCCAATTAATATTATTATTAATATTATTCTTTCTCCCAGAAAGAATCTTGCATATTTTCCCCCAAAGCTTTCTTTTGAATCTTCCAAAGCAAACAAAAGCTATTCTAATGATCTTAACATGAAAAATATTCCGTAATTTTGTCATGGTAGTTTGTAATTATTTGTAATTAATGGTTCTGGAAACAATTACATTCCCCATTCTACTGGAGATCAACTGTGTGATCTTAAAATACTCGTACTCTGCCCAAATTCCACCTCTGCTGGATGTCAGTAAGAACACATAGACTTAGAATCACAGAATCATACAATCGTTATGGTTGGAAGAGACTTTAAAGGCCATCACAAACATTTGCAACAGAATGCCTTAAGATGATACTGCTCATTCACAAAAGTAGAAAGAGATTGCCTAAGCACTCACTGCCAACAGTAAGCACAAAATGAAAAGCAGTCACAGAAGGATGGCAAGTATGAGCAGAGAGGACTAAAAACCATAATTTTCTGTGATCATACCAGTATGCCTTAAGAATCATCTATATTATTATAATTGGCTCTTCAAAATGAAGGCCAAGGGAAAAACTGGTACAAAATTACAACAGGAAGAAGGTATCTTACTTCTGACATAAAGAGCTATTTTTATTAGATTTATAAATGTCTACACAAATTTAAGAGTGCCACCACTGTGATATCTAAAACCAAAAAATATCTACTCACCAGAGATGTCCATAAATGCTCGATCCCAAAACTCATCCACTGTATAGCACTCTGCAGAAGTGATATTGACTGAGAGAACAATATCATCCTCCACATATTTTAAGATGAGATTATTGATCACAATGTTGACATTGTTTACAACACGCCTAATCAAACTCTGAACATAACCTATAAAACAAAACAAATTCTTAGGAGTTAAGGAAGACATGATGCCAAATTCATTTATTACTCAAGTCATTACTTCCAACTTGTATCTTTTTTTAAAACCAAAACTACAACAAACCAAGTATCATTGTCCTTTATTTGTCCAAAAATCACAGGACTTAAAACTCTTTAACATTCAGTGCAGTTAAGTCAATCGACATCCCGGAAATGCAATAAACTATAGGAAAAAAAATTGTAAATACCATGAACATAATATAGCATAAGAGATTCATTTTTGGTGGCAAGAATCAACTTTTAAACTAATTATGAAAACAGAAGGCTCTGGATTACTCTAGACAAAGAATTTTAATGACAGTGACATTTTTCCTGGAAGATATTTAGAAATAAGTTTGGAAAAGCGAACACCAGTTGCTAGGTAACTTTTCAAGTATGCGTATTATGCCTTCTTGGCCCCCATCTAGGTTTTTTTTTTAAGAGTGGTGAGGCATTATTATGCCTAGTACTTTTTTTCATTCTAAAATCTAATATATCCACATCATGCTCAATAAGACCCCTGTAAGATATAACAAAATCAATTTCTGCCAACAACGCAAATAGTAAGCACCTTCACTGAAGCCTGTTGGGAAGAAACTCATTTACATTTTTTCAGATATAATATGATTGGAAAAATTATCTCATCTGTGAATTCCCAGTATGCAGTAAGCACTCCTATTTTACCAATATGGTAAAAAAATTAAATACTACCCATATTCATGTCTTATGTATACTGAATGTAACTATGAGGCTAACTCGTCTGTGCTGGAAAAAAACCACAAGGCTTAAAATTTTTATGTTTTAGAATTTGTAATATTACTCATATTCTATCTAAAACTACATTAAATACATGCCAGAGAGGTCTAGTTTGGTAACTACACTGAAAAAACCAGTTAATGATACAGGTTTAAATCCATAGTCTTCAAGAGTAGTTTTCTGAAACTTGCATTAAATAAGACTCATTTATATCAACAATTTTAATTCAAATAAATCTTCAAACAAACATCAAAAACATTGCGAGATCAGTAGGAACAGACTCAAGTTGCTACTTCCTTTCTATTCTGCTTTTTCTAGCTAGTCATCAATTTTACATTCAAATATTCATTTTCACCTTAGAGTATACAGAACATTTTACCATTACATAAGTGATTTTCTTACGTTCCACAACCGCAAATTTACACAGTTGACAGGTTTTTCCTTTTTCAGCAGTCAAAGCCTCCAACCACCTCTTTCATTAAACACAAAACATGCTTTCAGCTACAATTTGCAGAATGTTTTGATCCTGATCAGGTACATCTCTGTTTTAAAAATATTCAATATTAAATTCTTAATTGTAAAACACATACCACATTTCTTACCATAACTCAGCTTGCTTCATTTTGTACTACTCCTGAGTACACATCACCCTTAGAGCAAAGCTAGTTCCAGCAGGACAGAAATAGCATTTTAAAATTTACCATCTTAATAGGATTATAATTGTATTAAAACAAAAGCTGGAAAATGTTTTAGACCATTGTCTACAGAAATAGGAAATCCAGAAATGCAGTGGAAGGCAAATTTTTTTTTCTTTTACACCTTAGTACTGTCAGATTTCTAGCATAATCTGAATTTACCTTTTTAGTATATCAATCTAAAAAAAACACCTACTGAAAAATATGTGGAATAACTTGTTTTTAGGAGTTTTATTACTTCTTAAAATAGTAACATACTTCTATCCTGACCTGTATATAAATAAAAGCAGGCACAAAGAATATAGCTACTTAAGTTCAGCATAGAAATACTCTGCAGACTATACAACTAGCATCTATAAAATCATAACCAGTAATTAGGATTTTAAAGTAAGCTTCTAATTTCATTGAAGAAAGGGAAGTTGTCCCTCTAGAGGTCCAAAGTTTTTTTCAATATTTTGTCTTCAAGCATTGTTCAATCTAATTTACATTTTCCTGCTGTGAACAACAAAAAATATCACAAATCCAACATCATAGCAGGGGAAAAAAAAAAAAAAGGCAGCAAATTCTATTGAGTTTCCAAATGTATTTAGGAGAACACCACCACTTTCAACCCTTCAAAACACGGTAGCCCTATAGTCCACAGCATAGTCTATTGATTCAACATAATTGATATTATCAGACTGGTCACATTTGAAGTTTAGCAGTGCTCTATTGTTACCAAAGCCACATTTTTAGCTAAGCCCTGCCTAGCTTCATCTCTGAGAACACAGCAGAGCTAAAGGACAAATAAATCTTTCAAATTACAACAGTAGTATGATACTTATATCCTCCAAAGACTAAAACAAATTTAAGTAGATGACTCAACATCTTATTAAAATCCAGGCTGTGCAAACTAACGCTTAGCAAAGCCATATCCTACACCACAGAGAACAAAATCTTCCTATAAGGAGGTCTCTACTCCTCATGGAGGTGTTTACCGCATAGGAGCTCTACTGTAAACAGTGTTATTTATGCACCAAAAAAACCAAAATCAACTCTATTTAGAGAACTTCACCATGTGGGAAGTAACTTAAACTCCAAGTTCAACTGAGTCAAATTCCACCTGAGGAAAAAAAAAGTGATGAACACATCTACCAGTAGATACAGGAATTGATAAGAAACCTCTCAGAACTATTACTTTCATAGAGAGAAAACCTTACCTTTAAAACTATCATAAGAATCTGAAAACAAAATGTCTGAAAACATACGAGAATTTAATGTGAACCACTGAGCAGTTCATGAGCGGTATAAAAGCGATCTGAAACAGAAGAACCAGAGCAGCAGAGGACAAAATCTAACATGCTATCCTACAGTATGTTTCTCATGCTAATTTATCTTGTGCTATAAATGAGTTCTGTAAGTTTAAGAATTTAACAAAACGGAAGGAAAGAGATATAAGGATTAACTATGTTTTATTGCAATTTGATTCAATTTTATGGTATTCAAGTATTTCACTCATCTTTATATGATTTGTAGATGGACAGACATACAGTAGTCTCTTAGACATCGTGGCCACCTCAGTGAAATTTAGGTATTCTCTATCACACAAATACAATCCAACTTCTGAAATTTATGGATTACCTGGAGGTAAATCAGGGTCAGGAGAAGCAGACTGCTGAACTTTTCGTGGCTTTATTGCTGATTTCATGCTTTCCGTGGTACTGCGGTTTGTTGAACTGGAACCACAACTTTCATGGTCTTCCTGCTAGAGGAAAAAAAAGCAACTGAGTCAACCAGACTAAAAGAAAATAAATGCAGGGAGAACAACTCAGTAAAGATTTGGTAAATTCTACTACTGTTTTTCCATCAATTCAATCCTATGTACATGCATCTAACTACAGAAATTATTACCAAATTAGATGGAAAACAAAAAATTATTTGCAATTAATACTTTCCCTAACTTTTATTTAAAAAAAACCTCAATTATTTAATTATTAATTTCAATTTAACACATTTCATATAGCTGCATTTCTGCTGAAACAGACACAGAGCCCTGCAGACTACCAAAACAAATAGGAGAAACTACCAAATTTTATGAGTTTACATGCTCACTCATGAAATCATCTCAGACAGTTCCAAGATGTCAGTCATGTCCTTCCTGAAGCTGATTCACAAAGCAAAATATTTTTGCAGACTTTTAAAATAGTAAAACATGGCCCAAGAAATGATGAATGAACTGAGGGCACCTGCTCATCTTAGGCTTCTACATAGCTTATTCCACTTAAGGAGTTCAGAAGCAGGAAACATGGCTCATAATTAGAGAATATGATACAAGCCTTACAAGATGAAATTTGCAGACACAAGAAAATCTTAGTTTGCTGAATTTAGGTTTTTAAATACCCCAGTAGTATTTCCATTACATTCCAGAATGACAGTTTAACTACAAGACTCAAGTGCATGAACGCCAATAAAAGTAATGCAAATATTCTTGTAAGTGTATTAGAACACCAGGTTAGAGAGGAAGCAAATTCTTACAAGTTTTGACCCAAGCCAAACCATCTTTTTGATAGATGCAGTCTCTTGCAGAAAAAGAGCAAAATGCTCTCTGGGTCATGTAAACACTAGGGTTACACAACATGTTCACAAAACGAACGGTTTGGGGAACAAATGTCAAGTACAGCAGCATGAAGCGATAATATTCTTCAGTCCTCTAACCACCAAAAAGCAAAGACCTTAAACTGTGCTGGTTTTTTGTACAGGATAGATCATGTATTTCCCCGCACGCTACCTGGCATTTTGAATAATGCCAGAAATTATGAAGTAGAATCTTCTCATTACTTGCTTCTTACTGTTCTTTGCATGAACAATAGATTTTAAAAGAAAAGTCACATGTAATGATACATTTTAAATAGACATCTACAACTTCAAAAACAAATGAAGAGATAGTTTCTTTCCTTCCACTCCGCATTTACAAAAACAGAACACAGAAGGAAATTCCATTTCACTAAGAAAAAAGATGAGCACTATGGTTTATTTGGAGAAGACACACCCATTCATACATGGGAAGGGTAGAAGATAGCTTCTAAAACAAGGATGAGTCACCATAAAGGATTTGAGATTTTCTAGTCATTACTATATTATCGAAACAAGCTGGTTTGGTCTATGGTTATTTGGCTGTTTTAGTCACACAGGCCTTCACCATTCCAATGCATGAAACAATGAAATAGGTGTTTAGCATCAACTCTGTTCAGAGAGCATTTGTTTGCTTTCTTATCTCCAACAACCTTCTGATGCTTTCCATTGAGGAATGTGAGTCTCCTGAAGACTATCTCAGAACTTCTAACTATGGTGCAATTTCTTTAGACAGTCACCATTCTCAGGCATACCTGAGCAATGACAGCATGAAGCTCTTGTTTTATCTTTAAAACTGGGGTGATGGAAGCCTCTTCATAAACATGCACATTTATTTTGCAATCAGAAGAGCTCACCTCTCTTTCACGTCTGCAGCTTACCAAGAAAAACTAGATCATAGAATTTTAAGGTAAAATTTTTGAAATTACTTTTAACCATACCCTCTTTCTTGGAAACTAGTTCATATGTAGCATGCAAATATTTTTTCAGATGAGTCACCATACTTCTATTTATGTTTTGAACTTGCAAAAAAAAAAAAAAAAGCCACGAGATGTCAGTGACCAATCAGCTCATTTAGCACATTTCCTTCTTTCCTGAGCTCACTAATGGATTGTACAGAATGTAGTGTGACTATTTAATTATTTCATCTGATAGGATCACATTACACTTGCTTTTAATATTTATGTTGGCTAAGAGAAAAAGAAACAGGGACCAGGGGGATGGGGAAGGCATTCTATTTCTTAAGTGTTAACTGTATCAAGCCTGACTACATTCAAGTCTAACTCTTCTACCTGTGTACTGACACAACCATGTTCAGTGAATCTTCTCATAACTTCATGCAAAACCTATGGGACATTTTAATCATACAGAGTATTACTAACACTTGAAGATGAAATAAGAGTGGTTTAATCTTTCACCATTTTCAGAGTTAGGAATACACACTAGCACTGGGGTTTAGTTTTGTTTGTTTTAAACCAGAGGGGCAGAGAACCCTTAGACTGTGTTACTTCTGAAAGTCTCAAATCTTAACCTATAAATAAATTCAATACAATAACCTTTTTATATTTCATTGAGCTACAAGTCTGTCGTGATGGAAAATGGCTGCAACCATTTAGAACAAAGGTGGACCTAAAAGCAATCAAAACAAAAATGTACATGTTCTAAGATGGTGCCAAAACGCAACACAAAAATTTCTCAAATATATCTGTATGACTTAATCCACATGAAGTTAACAGAGTATACCTACATTTAAGAAGAACTCAACCTGATCAAACACTTGAAAAAAGTTTTTTTTAATCTCGGATAACATCTATTAATTTCCTTACGTTACACAATTATCAAAAAGGTTTTAGAGAAGTATGGCTTTTTTTGATCATGAACACACACTATATTTCACAACAGCTACTGGTAGTTTATAAAGCAAATGTGGTATTCTTTAATTACTGGAAGATGATAACAGTGGCCATAACCTTATAGGAACTACATTCCTATGTAGGTGTATATCCAAAGGCTTTCTGTATCTGCACGCTTCTGCTCAATGTTAACTTTAAGAGCACGCTATTAATTTCTCAA
Organism: Bucorvus abyssinicus; assembly: GCA_009769605.1. Lineage (NCBI taxonomy): Eukaryota > Metazoa > Chordata > Aves > Bucerotiformes > Bucorvidae > Bucorvus > Bucorvus abyssinicus. The sequence continues at coordinate 12,554,331 of CM020033.1, read as the reverse complement.
ACATGTGGCTGTCTCATAAGCCCAGAAGTAAAACATGTTCATTAAAGAGATGGGAAAAAGTTCCAAGCAAACTGCCAAAACTAGCATAATTATGAAACTATTTAACACTGAAACCAACTAGAGTCACACACTGTGTCTAGATCACAGTGATGTCATCAGAAACACCCGGCCAACAGGCACTAAAACTTCTGCGTTCCCATAAATCCACCTCACACCAGATGACAAACATTTTAAAGTCAGAATTATACTGGGGGTGGGAAGGGAGTTACATTCTAAAAGTGCTAATAACTATATTTATAGTATGAGATTTGATAAATGCCTGTTCATTTTAGCATTAACAAGAGTGATTCCAAGCAATAATCACAATAGCAGAAAAGTAAAAATACTCATGATGTATCTAGAGAGATGATTTTTAAACAAAATAACACATTTACAAAAGTGTCTTTTCCCACGAGCTTGTATCATAAGGAAAGCCTAGAACACATAAAAAGTTTTAACACTGAGGTCCTGCTTATGGGTGTTGTTACACAAATATACCTTGGATCGGGACAAGTAAGTTTGCACAACCAGGCTCCTTTTTCCCTTTTGGCAAACATGTCAGACCAAGTACTCAGCTGAAATGTTTTCAGAGAGCGCTATGGTTACTTCTAAAACTATGCGAGTCATAAGCAACATGCTAAAGACACCTAAGCTAGTAAATTTACATGGGAGTTCCTCAGGCAATTTTCTACTGTAATATAAAACAATATTGCAAGGTTTAAAGGAAATTACAGTTGACAACAACCAAACACATAATAGATGAGTTTATTAACGATCTTTCCTAATAAGGAGTTCATTATCATCATTCATTAGTCTGTCTTCCAAAATTAAAATGCATAGTTCTTTTTGTTTTCAAAAAGACGCTTTCTCATTTTAAAATACATTTCCAAAACAATTAGCTTAATATACATTACAAGTCACTAAGAGATACCTACTTCTATTTCTGTAAAGCAAATCTTAAATTGCAGGATGCAAAAAAACTGCAAGAGGAACTCATTTGCCACTAGTGGACCACGCTTACATGGCTGAGTAGTCAACTACCTAAAGGTAAGACTAAAAGTAATATTCAGAATATGTTCATTTTCACAAGGCTTTTCACAGTCTCCTGCACAGAGCTTATTCCCAAACCGGTGAGATATCAACTGGGAAACAAATTAGGTGAAAAGGTGACTGGACCACTGGGCTCAAAGGGTTGTGATCAGGTGTACAAAGTCCAGCTGGTGGCTGGTTACTTGTGGCATCCTTCAGAGGTCAGTACCAAGCCCATGGTGTTTAACATCTGTACTAAAGACCTGGAAGATGGATTAGAGTGCACCCTCAGCAAGGCTGTGGATGGTACCAACCTAGGGGGAGGAGCTGATGCACTGGTGGGTAGGGCTGCTATTGATAGGGTCCTTGAGAGGCTAAAGAAACAGGCTGTCAGGAACCCTGTGAAGTCCAGACGCAAACACAAAGTCCTGCACCTGGGGTGGAGGTACTCTGTGTACCTGTACAGACTAAAAGCCAAATTGCTAGAAAGCAGCTTTGCAGAAAAGAATCCAAGGGTCCCAGTGGACAGCAAGTTGAACATGAGTCAGCAGGGTACCCTTGCTGCAAAGAAGGTCAACTGTGTGCTGGGCTGTATTAGCAAGGGTCAAGCCAGGGGCATGAATCTTCCACTCTCTTTGACCCCTGTAAGACATTACATGGAATACTGCACCCAGTCTAAGGCTCTCCAATACAAGAAGCACATGGATGTACCACAAGCAAGTCCAACAGATGCCCACCATGGTGGTTAGGGGGCTGAGACACATAAGCTTTCCCTCAGGGGAGACTGAAATGAAGTGGGATTGTTCAGCCTGGAGAAGGGAGATCCCACTGCCATCTACAGCTACCTGCTAGGAGGGCACACAGAAGAGGGAGCCAGACTCTGTGTCTGATGCCACTCATCATCTCACAGTACAGCTTTGACAAATCTGAAACACAGGCAACTCCAAGCAAGGCAAAAGCTTTTTCACCAGGAGGATGGATTAAGTATTGGAACAGGCTGCCCAGAGAGGTGGTGGAGTCTCAAATCTTGGAGCTATTCAGCACTTGGCTGGCCAAGCCCTGGAGCAACCTGCACTAACTGGACTTGCTTTGGGCATGAGATTGGACTAGACCATATCCAGAGATCATCCCAAATTGCTCTGTGATTCCTCTCCATGAGAAAATGAAACAAAAAGTAACACAAGTTTTTAAAATTACCTTAAAAATACAGTACAAGTTTCACTAACATAGTAAGCACTATCAAGACCTTGCTTTCAAAAAGGTATGTGATTATGTCCCACTGCTATACAATTGTCAATATGTGTTATATACATACAGAAACAGACAAATTCCATTATACTGCACTTCTAACCTTGCAACAACACTTCCGCAAGCTAGCACAGGTCAAGCATTACTTACAAAAGAGTCATCAACTCTAATACAGCCTCAATACTTTTACTGCACAATTATCCTGCAAAGAAAATTTTACTAAGAGTTAACAACAAACAGAAACTGAAATACAGAAACAGAAAATTGATTTTATTATTTTTCAAACAAAGAGCAAACTAGAAACATAACAACAGTGAAACAGAGAGAAATCAGTGATCTAAACATGACATCTGTAAATCTTCTGGAAGGTATGAGTTAATAGTCTAAAGCATGTTAACTTTAAAATGATATACATATATGTAGATTTAAAAATTACGACAGTATGAAATACCGAAAAGAAGATTTAGCCAAATCAGACTGGGTTACTGTTTTGTAGAATAATTAAGGAGTTCTGTATTATATACAGAAATTACATATAGCTTCTACATATACACTTGTTGTACCTTCAAAAGTCTATTCAAGACTCAATTTTAAAACTTCCCAAACTGGCAGATCACATACCTTAGAGTGAGTACTCAGAGTAAGCTCTGTCTTTCTCTAAGGCAAATAAGAACATAATGGAAGATTTCAATTTTTCTACTCGATTTTTTTTTCAGTATTATTTCATGTAGAAACATATCAAAAATAAATTATTTAAATTATGTACCAGACTACGAAGGAGAAATACCAAGCAATGAGGCAGAGGTGCAGTGGCAAAGCACCTTCATGAGTGGGGGTAACAGACAAGGGTAACCTGGTTAAGAATAATGGATAAACTGGAGCAACCAAGAAATAATTTAACATTGTGTTAGCCTGCATTTGCTTCTTGTTGCATTTGATCTCAGCTGATGTTAGATTCAGAGAAACGAGCAGTAGCACTAACCAGCAAGGCACACTAAGATACCTGTACTACATCAGGAGGTTACATCCATCTCTCAGCCTGTTACAACAAGCCACGTTTAATTAACTCTATATTAGTTTAGCACAATGTGCTCTATAATAGAAGTATGAGTTAAAAATCCATGTGAAAGCTGTGGACAAGCTAAAATGCTGCCACAGCAGCCCCAAATGAAGGCCAAGAAGCTTACAGAAAGTCTGTTGTACGGTCTGCCTACTGATTTCTGGGCAATAGCATCTCCCTGCGATGTCGCTACTGTTTTGATCAGCTGATTATCTGAGGTATTTGAGAGGAACATTCCCTTGTTTACAAGAAAGGGAGCTATCAAAAGTCTGAAAGCCTACTGTGATAAGGCCATAGGGCCAAAGATAAATAAAACAGGGTATTCTCACTAAGTGCTCCTCAGAAATATGCCCCAATTTCTCAAGACAGAGCAACAAATAAAATTACTCTGCAAGTTTTTTTGAGGTAAGTCAGTTGAACAAGTATCTTAGTTCTATTTTGGAAAAAAGTTAACATTATAAATTGTTAACTGATCATCTAGTAAAGCTTGATATATTTATGGTGTTTTTTAAAAGTTATGAGGCCACCTACCATGATGTTTATTTCTATTAAAAAGCACTTACATCTCAAAATGGCTTTTCTGCAATTTCTTCTAGGACAGGCCTTTTAAAGATTTCACTCTTCCTCATGTTACAGGAAGTTTCCCCAGTGCTTTGATTTTGGGGGAACAGGTGGGGCCATCTTAATTCTGTAACAATATTCTGTGTTTGTTTAATACCTAGCACAGTGGAGTCCTGATCCATGACTAGAGCTCTCAAAGCTACAAAGAAGAAAACAACAAACAGTAAGAAATATTGCAGTAGCAACTGGCAGCTATACTCAAGATTTGGCATTACTATAGAAGGACGGATAGAAGGGATAAAAAAAGGTAATTCCTAATTGTTTGTTCCTCAAAACTCAGAGTGCACAGAACTCTAACTCAGTAATTCTCACACCAGGGTGGCCTGAAAGAAAAGGAGTTGGGAGGAGAGAGGTAGCAGAAAGACCAGTGCTAGGTGAGCTCCTTCAGCAAAACTGATGATGGGGGGCATCCTTGATAGGATAGACGTGGGCTATAAGAGACCCTCCTGCCCCATGTGTTCTCTGCGGAACAAGAATAAAGAGTGGCTGAAACAGTTTATCCTGAAGGACTGGGAGGAAAGAGTGACGGGCAACACACTCAGGAGAACACACTGCAAATGTGAGAAGAAAAGAGAAGTGACCTATAACATTTTTTATTCTCTTTTCCAACTTGTGTTCAGAAACAATCAAATCTAATAAAATTAAGAGCATTAAAAGAACATGTATCTATTAAAAAAATCTGTCTTGAAAATTAAGTCTGAACAAATCAGAATATACATTTCAAGTTAAAACACTTTATCTCCATACATGGAAATTCTGGAACAGTTTGGCTGTTCTGCTGTCATCCAGCCTAATGCATAATTCAGGGGCTGTTACAGAACCACCTCACCCACAGACAGGTCCAGCCACTGAACTGGTCAGCACCACAACAAGCATTTTTTTTTTCTTATAACTCTGCATTTCTTCTGAGTACAGTAGCAGTATTTAAGACAGTTTACTTTTTTGTGTGTGCTATTTTGAGGACACTGTACCAGACTGGACATAATCTCATCCTTGTTACAGATCTGTTGAAATATTAATTAGGAATAGCTGCGCAGGATTTCTCTAGCATTTATCAAGTATGTTGTTCTGAACACTGCAGGAAGATTGAAACACCACTGTAAGCGTGGTTCAATCACATCACTGACTCATTAAACAACATCTGGGAACCATTAGCAAAAACTTGGCCATTAGGTCACTCTTTCTACAGCAAGTTATTCTATCCTGCTAGAGGGCCAGCACTAGTTCCCAACCCTATTTCAACCAGTACCAGACTCTTCACCAAGACGTCACTTTCCTTTATGGTGGCAGATTATAAAGGGTACTCTCTATGTACAGCTCCATTTCACACTTATTTTCTTGTGTTAGGGGATACTTTCCCCTAACACATCTCCTACTATAGTTTACTAGAAAGCCAGACCCCATGTGCAAGAATTCCTTCCACCAAGCACCTGCCAAGGACGTAATAATTTTTATTACAACATAACCTTACCACCCACTTCCTTCAGAGGAAGGTAGAATAACTGTCCTGACCAAATTTTCTCCTAATCCCAAACACGACTGAACAGCATACCTACAGCAGGGCCCCAGCAAACTGAGTAAGCCCCAGCTCTCAAATTTCTAATATCACAACAAACCTCTGACACATGACAAAGAAAGGCCTGAGGCACAAAGGGTTGCCTTGAGAACTCGATGTCCAAGCAAGCTCTCTTCATTGCTGAGCATCATTTGGGCTTTTGGCAGCTGCTAGGGGTGGAAAGAGAGGAAAGAAGGTAATGAAATGGCAATGGATTGTACATGCCAGTGTCAGAAAGAGGAGTATAACCACTACGGTCTCCCCAGCTGCCAATGATTTTTGAATTTATAGGTTATTATCCTTAAAGTGACTAATTCTCCAACAATATTGTTTGAAACTAGTCAATAGGTTCAAATTTTAATGGAGCAGTGAGAAAGAAGAGGAAGAGAAGACTGAATGACAGTCAAAACCATGCATGTCTATTTTCCTCAGGATACCAAGCTTAAAACCCAACACAACTGAAAGCTTGGAGTCAAAGGTTTTAGCCTAGCAGCCCTTTCCTCTTCAGTTACTGCTTGAGATGGGTTCAAGCCAAATTTGAGCTTGTGGCCATTCTCCACAGAACACACACTAGCAAAAAATACATCCCCTTTTTAAGAACTAAGCGCAATTGTCACAAGAAAAATATTAATGGTTTCTTAGTGCTGTGTTAGGACAAAACTTCATTTCCAACTTATTTCCAATAGTTAATTCTCATGCAGTATACTTTTCGTGCATTCTATGCACATATAATACTATGTAATTGTATTATTAGCTATATGTATGAATGATATTTAAATAGCTTTAACAAATTGAAATCTACTGGGTGACTCTAATTGTATGTCAAGTTTTAGAGACTTCCATATGCCTGGCTCAACATCATTTGCCCTAATTTGGATAGTTTAATTTTTCAGCTTCTCAAATTCTAAACACAGAAGCCAAGTTAGTGGAGAGTTATCCAGCTATTTAGTTGTCTCAAGCAAAACTTTCATGAAACCAAGACAATTTTATCAAAACTTGTATTTAAACTTTCAATCATACATTAATCATCATACTGTATTTGTAAGAACTCACTTTAAATTTTGTATTTTATTTTAATGCTTTCTTTTTAAGTTAACTCCAGACATCAACTATGGGAAAGAATAGATTTTCACCAAACATAATTTATTACATCTAAATAATTAGTTAATCAAACTAATGGACTAAACTATGAAGATGGTTGAACGGCTGCAGAAACTTCCTAGTTAATCCATGTAAAAAAGTACACATAGGTGCAACTTATTCAAAACATGTGTGTTAAGGAGTTTTTACTCAGTCATTTCTTTTGCATTTGTCTGTCTGTGATGTGTACACCATTTCAAGGAATTTATTGCTGTTTATAACGCACTGCTTTTTATATAAGAAAGCTTTTGAAACATTACTTTAAATCTAACAAACAATAATTTATCTGCTCAAATAGTCAGCAATCTCTCGCACAAACCCACCAGAATGCTGTATATTAACAGAACTGTAGCTGTCAGCTCTACGTAACCATTGCACTGTTTTACAAAAGACCTTTGTAATTATCACATGTAGATTTTTATTACACCGGTCAGTTTAAAAACACAGTGTGCCTCCTCTCAGGAAGTAAGGACTTTTTATCATGATCCAGCATTTCTTATTCTTTCTAGTAACCACCATGTGCACACCACTTTCTTCCTTACACAAATTTTAACATTCAAAATTCTTCAAACCCGTATTACTTCCTTGGTACAAGCTAATCAAAAGGGATTTATAAATATATATATTTTATATATATACACAAACAAAACCCCTTCTCCTAAAACTGCGCCTATCATTTTGAATGGAAAATAATTTTTCTTTTATCCCTACTCTAATATGCAATTAAAGAATTAGTACAGGTTTAAAATGAGGGAGAAAAGTGAGTGTCAGCAAGATATGAAATTGAGTGCCCAAGGGAACAAAACATAAATATTCTGAAAGAAGCTTGGGGGGGGATGGGGATGGGACTGTTACTGTGTGGTGCTCAGCAGAGCACTCCAGCCATAGGCAAAAGTAAGAGATTAAAATTGGACAATAGGATGGAGAAATGAAACTCAAAACTACTTGGGGAAAATACACGTATGTGCGAAAGTGAAAACCCTGGAGACATCCTCTAATCTCATACAATGCCAAGCAGGAAAACTCAGGGAGCATTTAGTGTGGAAGAAGAAAATAATGTCTCTTGTTTCAAATCAAAACATGAAACATCATCTGTAACAAAACTACTGAATAACATGGGCCAAGGTATATATTTAAAGCTAAATTCACAAGAATATTCTCTTAAATCTATAATTCATCAGGATTTTCTCCATTTACATGAAGAAATCTGTATTATAAAATTAAGTTTGACATAAGCAATCACACGTAACACACCATTAAGTCATTAACTCATCCAGGTTTCTCCAACATTTATCATCTTACATGGTGTATATATTTGTGGGGATGGTGGATAATTTTAGCTTCTTCAAAAACTAACTTGAAGCATACTACCCACAACAGTATAAATTCATCTAAGTGCAACTGCATTCATACGATATGAACAGAAAACTTCCCTTGACTGATGTTTTTTATCTGCTGTCCTGAAAAGGAGTTACAACAGATAATTCCACTATTCAGAAGGTAAATCCCTCACTCTACAGAAAAAGTCTTGATGTGAATTTTCAGTAAAACCAATACCATAATGACTAAGACAATCCACGATGGCCCGCCCATGGCAATCACCCAGGGATCAGGCTCATGCTTTAGCACCCTCCTGTGACACAGACCATAGCCCAACCACTCCTGATTCCACTATACACAGACAGTCTCCACTCACCCTTTCCAGGAAGGTCTCCTTGCTACTGTCTTTCCCTTCTTTCCACCTCAAACAGCCTGTGGACCAGATATTTACTCCAATATCTCACAGAGTAGGTTGAGCTATATCATACTTGTGCCTACAAAGTTGGACAACGCAACTATCACTTCTGAATGAGTCCTATATGCCATTAAAATAAACAAATACCATTTTTAAAACTATGTTTGTTCAACATAAAATATTGATACATACCTAATATTAAAGTGTTCTGGAAATATAAAGCTTTAAAACATCAGTCTGAGCAATATTTTTTTCTGAGATCTTGAAGAAGCATGGTCAACTTATTCTGAGAGCTGCTCTTTCTCAAGATTTACTGCTAAGGGAGGAGCACAAGTTTGTGATTCATTGCACAAAAAGATTAACTATTTGTTTTATACTTGATAAGAAATGCATCTAGCTTTCACATAGCTAAAGGGCTGGCACATAAATATTTCTGAATTTTCTGGTCAAGACACCAGTATGCAAAAAACCATACACCTCCACTTCATATTGAACAAGTATTCAAGTGTTGAGTGCTTAAATAGTCCTTTTATGTCTATGTGAGCCTCAAAACCAGTTTAAGATGTAATACAGGGTTCAAATAGACAACACATCACGTATCAAGGAAGCTACCATAGGACATGATTGTGGCAGTGCATCATACTGATAGGAGTCTCTTAACATAGTCACACAATGATATCTAAATGTCCATCTATTTAAATACACTGAACTGTGTTTCTCACATTGTGACTTTCTATACGTTTTTAGAAACATCATCTGGCAGTTAGAACTTCATCCTAATTCTGCTCCCTTTGTGGAAGCACATAGGCACGCTTACATGTGTAGTAAGTATTTATGCCAAAGGATGAATAGACTTTTTCTAAACTATCTCATATTCTACAAGCATTAGGATAAACAAATATAGTTTAAATAGAAAACGCAATGTAAGAATTTAAAATATTATGAGAGACATGCAGGTTCAATGCAATGGTTAAAAATAAGAGACATGTAGTGGAGATAGTTAACTTGTGAATTTTAGTAGCTCTTGAAAAATAAACCAGTAACAATATAGATTAGAATATTAAGAACAAAGAGCACCTATATTACAAAGCCAAAGCTTCATGCCAAATCACAATACAGAATATTGAAAAGTAATCAGTTTATATATACTTTTATGATTTTCATAAAAATTCCAGGTGACAAAAATAGCACTAGCCACAGTGCTATAATCTAAACTCACAAATTTTTACATCACAAGTGTCAATGTCAAACTTATCTACAAATTTAAGTTATTAATATTCCTAGATATACAGACGCATCTTACTCAAATGTCATTTCCTACTAAAACATGCCACATATAAGATCTCAAAAAACAAGGATGTTTCCACCTCTGCTCTTTTTGCCTGGATTATAATCCCATTATGTGCACACTTGCCCATCACATACCCTCTGCTCCTACATGCAGATCTACTGTATTACAGGCTTTATTTACTTGCCAAGAAAGATTCCTTCATGAAGGTATGCTGGCAACGCTCATCAGGGTAGTATATAAAAATAGATTAACATACACACAGTATATGTGGATATACTTAATAGCTAAACTCATCAGTACTTACATGTTTGAGAATATATATACTATATAAATTTTTCTGAAATTGTCAGCTATCTAATATCATTAAGATATTGCTACTTCCTCAAACAAAAAGGGTCCTATACATATCTGCAAGGACAAAACTCATACTAAGCAGTTTTTCCCCTAGATGCAGTCTGCAAAACAAATTTAGAAGAAAAAATGGAGATGGTCTGAATACAGCACAACATTTTCCACAAGTAATTTGTGTTCCTCCATTCAGCTTTGGAAAACAGCATATGAAAATATTTTCTGTGACAAGTATCAATTCAGTGACACTCATCTGTGATATTCACAATTTTGTATTTTACTAGAAAAATATCCTTGTATTTAATCAAAAATTTTGCATGTGATATAAGTTGTAAGTCAGGGAGCATTTTTTTCTGTTACTTTTATAACCAACATCCATAACTATTCACAATTACCCCTGTAAAGAAAAGATCTTTGCCTGGTTTGTTTTTTCACTCGCTCAAGTTTACACTTCAATGTGAAACATTTCCCTGTCTGGTCACGTTTTTAAAACATACAGAGGTTATAGACTTTTTTTAGTCTAACACAACAGTGCTAAAATATACAATGAAAACCATATTTATTTATTACATAAGAATAAAGTTGGTTCAGAAAACCAAGCAGAGGCTTAGATTTTTCTTTTAAAATGCAAACCATCCTCACCACTATATCATTTAGGTCAATCACAACAAAAAATACTTACACACACTTTGATTTGGAATATTAGATTTTCCTGACATCAGACTGAAGACTTCTTAAGCTCCAGACATAATAAAACGTCTCAAAACATAACAGGCATGATGCGAGATAACAGAAGACGACTCTAAACACCTCTCTTGTTTCTACATGATAGGCCAACTAGGATTTGTTCTAGAATAAAAGCTTTGCACTGTAATTAAACACTAAAGATGAGTCAACATACTGAGACACTAGCTTTTCACTTTCAAAGAGCTTTGATTAATGTAAATCACTAATGAAAACATGTTACCTCTCATCGGTATGTTTAAATAAGGTGCACAACACTTGATTTTCAAGGGGTTGCATCAAGACATTCATGGGTGGTGACCACTTTGATTTATACACATTGCTAAAAGCAGGAAAGCACTTCACAGCTACTGAAGTATCACAAATAAAAAAGGCTGGGAATTACCAAGTTTCAGAGTACTGCACCTTCTTACTCTTTCCTTCTCAATTCTGAGTTAGAGCTGCAAAAAGCAACAAATACAGTAACTCCTTGCAGTAGCTTTGGCTTCCATCCCAATGGGCAAATGACAAAACATGATGGGAACATTCCTCTTACACAGAGGACCTGTATGTTGTCAGTTTTGTGAGGATTTAATCTTATTCAGAAAAATGTTTTAACCAACTCTAACCTCAACTTCAAAAGCCTCCAAAAGTACCACAAACTGAGGTTATTGCCTCAGTTATAAAACAGATAAAACAGAATTATTGCTGACTACTACATCGGTGGCATGAAGGACAGAAAACTGCAGGAGTGGAAGAGCAGAAAAGGGTAGAAAGAGGAGCTTTTCAGTTGAGTTAAACAAAAAACCCACAAGATCTCCTTATCCAGTCTAAAAACTGGGCATGTTCCACACAGTGCTGAGGAAACAAATATGCAGAAATGTACGGTTCACATTACATCCCCGAGGGCTCAAGAAGCATCAACATACTGGGCACTTCTTTTCTCGCGCCCACCCCCTGCATTCTCTCCCTCACTACTCCTATGCAAATGTTACACTTCACTTAATACTTTACATTATGCTTGTTGGTCCATCCACCCATATTTATGCAACCAGAAGATGACATACCTCATTTTGCCAAATCTCTCATAAAGAAAGTTTACGCTAGCCACAGACCACTAGTCCAGTTGAAACCTTTCCTATGTTTACTACTGTTAATATTGTCAATTACAATGTCCCAATCTCTGTAACAAGTTCTGAATGTGAAATCCTCCTCCTCTTCCTAATGTCAGGAGGGAAAAGGAAGAAAGTATTCTTTATTTCTGCCTTCCACCCTAGAGCCTCATGTTGTTCCCCTGCTGCAAGTGCCACTAGCCTAGAGCACGCATTTGGGACAGCGCCAGCCATATGGCAGTATATATATCAGAGAGAATCATTAAATCACCATGTTTAAGTTTTCTCTTGTACTTCCAAGTGTACAGTAACAAGGCCAGAGATACTCAACTTCCTAGGGCTGCTAGCCCTGCTAACATCCTGACCAAGTTTTTAAAAATCCTTCATAAGTCTACCCAAGAAAAACTTTCAGACTCCAAACTAATTTTTGGGTGCCATATGTTAGCCCAAGAAAGAAACCCAATTTATGGTAGCCCTAAAGATCAGAGAAAATTAGTTCAATTCATAGACAGCTTCTTATAAGGAAATCAGATTGGATTATCAAAAAGCTCCTGTGGTCTTAAAAGCCTATTCATCTAGGAAGCTTCTTCAACAATTACTTACTCAAATATTGACGGATGAATAGTGACAAAAATTACAGACTAGTAGATTATCAGAAGCGGAGGTGGGATAGTAGGACAAAGATGACAAAAGACAAAGGAAACAACAACGTGGAGTGGTGGAAACAAAAAAAAAGTGCTCATTTAAAAAAAAGCATCTTTTATACACCTTGACCAAAGACTGTGAGTCATAGCATGACCAGTCACCTGCCTTAATCCAAGAAAACAAAAAAGTAGCAGAAAATGCCCTTATTCTCTTCCATAGCTATCTCTTCCGCTATGTAAAACTCAAACGTGTGATAGTCTCTCCACAAGATTTTAAAAAGGGACTAAAATTTCCTAAATGGATATATGGAAGATCTGTAAGTTTACCAAATAATTTGGAAGAAGTTATGAAAATGGCTTTCTGAACAACAGCCAAACCAACTAGCATGAGAAAATTCCCATAAGCAACTCATAGCAATACTTTAATCAACTACAACATACTAAGTTGAACTACACACAGAGCGGTAAATCTTAGTTCCAGAATTATTCAATGGAAAAGAAACCTCACTCACATTTTACATTAAATTTTCATTTGGCAACTAAATGTAAAAGCATGTCCAATAATTTATTTTGATCACAGACAATTACACACACAGCTATTACTAGATGTATATTAAATACTGCAAGAAGTTATTAAAACACACTAATGCACACTTCTTTAGAAGACTACCTTTTAAACCATCTGAGTATCCCATGGCAAAATTTTCAGAAACTAGGTGCCAGTATGTATCCCAGATACATCCAGTTGTTCCAGATGTAAAACTGGACCATGTAAGACAGTATGGTTTGAATAAAAATATTGTGTTCAAGAAAGGCATGGTTGTTAACTCTACATACCTAGACCTACCAAGACCGGGGTTTGGACTAGGTTGGTTTGTTTTTCCTTCTGGAGAAAGGAGCTGTGCTGTTCAGGTGGAAGACGCTGGAGTTTGAGTTACTTTGCCCCAGTATTACCTTTCAAGCAGAGTTTGGGATATTATCCAACTCAAGGTGGGGATGTAGGAGGCAGTCAATAGTGGGGGAAGACTCAATTCATTCAGCCTTTTGCTGAAATTCATACAGGTGGCTCATTACAAATATGCAGGTGTATATCACGAAATGCCACCATGACTGTATAACAACACCCTGTTACGGGATATTCAGTAAAACATTTATTGAATAAGAGTACAGTAAAACCAGCTGCAGCAAAACCATGACCTTCAGTGAACCATGAAACTACCTACTACTTGCATGGTATTTTGTACAAATGCCGCTATTAAGTAGGAAATTAAAATGGCTAAATATTTTCAAATAAATCTTTGGTCAATCAAATTACTGGTTTCAAAATTGCATTAAGAGCAATACATATCGCAGCAACGAAACACATGGGGTAAAGCTACTGAACTACACGTAAGTTTTTGACAACTGGGGAACCTGCTGGGCCACACCAGGTGAGGGAAGGGCTGTGGATTGCTGTGGGAGAGATGGCCAACCTTGGGAGTCAAGGGCTTTGTGGATGTCTCAGCAGGTACCATAAGGGCTGTAAAGGAGCAACACTCCTGTCCACAAGCTGATCTCCTGCAGCACCAGAAACAATAAGCCCTGTAGCAACAAGAAGCCTTCTGCACAGCCCATATAGTCAGTGCTTAGTCCAAGCAAAAAGGAACTTAACTATCACCACACCAACAGGCAGCTAGTTTCAATATAATAGAGACTAAGCCCCAGTGAGCATTGTCTCTGAATACAGCCATGTACTAGGGACTAGTTTTGAAGTCTGATAAACTCAGTCTTATTAGGGACTTTTTCCAACAACTTACACATTACTAGAAGTCTGTCACAGCTGCTGTTACATGGGAGCAAAAGAACTGCTTTACTGAGCAAATAATGCAACTCACACTACCTAGTAACATACTATCTGTAGCCTGACACAAACAAAAAAGAAAAAAACCACACATGTAAAACCACACTGTGAACCCTCTTTCCACTAAATCACAAGGTACATTACAGCTAATAATTTTCTCCAAGTCTTAGACTAGAGTAAAAAAGCTAATGGTATAGAAAAAAGTGTTTGCATTTTATATTGTTATTGCAATTTAAATTTATATTTAAATGCATATTACATCTCACTGTTCTCTAATATGTTAAATGAAGTATATAGCTATAGGTAATTTCAATTAAGAGATTGGAAAAGCAATGACTCAGTTAAGAAAATGGATCGTAAGAAGAGGCATGACATTCCAGTTATGAATTTACATCAGTCTTAAATATTAACATCCTAGTGAAAAAATTAGTGGGTTTATGGAATCATAGAATTACATATAGAAAGCTTGGACAAAACATCAAGTATTTAAACAGTTTGTGGAGTACCATTTTTTTTTAAAAATGAAAGTTCCCAAATGAACAAATAGAAAAACAGGACAAGGGTAGCATTCCCAAGAGGAGAAAGAAAAAAGCAATTTTTCCTAAAATAAATGGGTTTCATTAAAATTTTATCAAGTGAGAGTTTATAAACAGCTTTATTTATAAATAAAGGTGTGAGAAAGACTACTACTATTTGCATTTTACTGTTAGAAAAAAACCCTACATCAGAAAATCTATGCACACTACTTCTGCTTACCAAGACAAATGAAATACTTTGAAACTCCCACAAGAAATTGTGCAAGTGTTTTGATTTTTTCAATTAGTAGATTCATTCAAATAGGCTATTAAAGGGTTAAACTATCCTAATGGAATCCAAATTTCTTTTTTTTTAATTGTTGAATTTAAACATAAAAGGCAGTACTATATAATTGGTTTTGTCAGACAGGCAGATAGGTTCATCTTTAAGACTCATTAATCTTTAAGGAATAAGTGTTTCCAAATACTGTAAACATTGATAAAAACTACCTTTGTCCTCTAATTAGTTGCTATTCTAATTTTCAGCCTAGTTTAGATCAGGATTCTGAATTAAACAAATATTTATGGAAACTGGTACAGAACTGAAAGACAAGATTCTAAGGCCTGGCTTGTGATGGGGAGTGTGCTTACATGCTTCTCGTCTTCAAAACACTACATGAATGCTTTCCAAAACTCAGGTCTTGTATTCCATTAATTAAGGCAAAATAATTTATGCAATAGCTCCAATAAATCTATGCTATTCAAAATGAAGTAGCAATTGAAGGACTATGGGTTTTTTAAGTGAGAGAGATGGTTGGAGCAAGGAAGGGAAGTTCAGAAAGGCAAAACATAAGCTCAGGCAGCAGAAAACAGCTCAAGTGAAGAACTTCATCTTAGAGAGTAGCAAGTAGCACAGCAAGTATTAATCGGAAGTAAATGATGAGTAGAAAGTTTAAATAGGAGATCTCTCAGGCAGTAAAGCTTAAGAATCATTCTGAAAATGTTCAATCCTACCAAACTCCTACATGTTTGGGTGGACTGGATGCCAATAAGCATCCCTGTACTCCCTTCCCCATCTTTCTGCCTACTCTCCCATCATTTCTAAAACAAGACTTGAAACTGTAGTACAGCCAGAAATAAAAAAAATCTCCACATCATGCAAGATTGATTTGTTGTTCATTTAGAATCATTACCGATTAATCAGTATATACTTGAAATCAAGAAGCACCAT
Source organism: Bucorvus abyssinicus (assembly GCA_009769605.1). Classification (NCBI taxonomy): domain Eukaryota; kingdom Metazoa; phylum Chordata; class Aves; order Bucerotiformes; family Bucorvidae; genus Bucorvus; species Bucorvus abyssinicus. The sequence goes on along the minus strand of CM020033.1, from coordinate 12,538,200 downwards.
ACTTCAGTGTTTGTTTTTACGTATATGGCACCTTTCAGAAGCAGAAAATTAAGCACAGATTAAGCCCCTGTTTCTTTTGAACTGGCTGCATGTTGCAGAGAACCAAACGAGCAAAGGTAGAATGTATATTTAGGAATATCTTGTATTTCTTAAATTGCAGAAAGAGGATAACAACCCTGAATGAACAAAACTATTTTTTATTCAATAATAAGAGTAAGCATGACAGAACATGGAGTTTATACTCAAGAATAAAAATAAATACCAAAAAGATTGATTTGTGCAACAAGCTCTATCAAGCCATCACAGATAACACATTTAAGTTCTCTGCAACAGTGTTAAATTTTGAAAAAAAAATCATCATGTACAAAGGAAGCTTTTATGCTATTATGGCCTGAATGTGTTCACACGGTTACTTTTAGAAATTGCTTAAGGAAGCACTACATGTCTTCCTAGAGGAGAGAAAACTGCAGAAAACTCCACTTAAGGATTTTCTTGCTTTCTGCCCATTCAAGATTATTTACATAAGCCTTTTGTACAGATCTAAGAAATGTTTCTTCAAATGAAAAAACAGTAGTATAAAATACAAACACACTACATGTTAAAGATGCAAGTATCATGACTTTTAAGATTTTTAATCGAGTGAGGATATCCAAGAATACTCATACATATCCAACATAGTTATCAAATGTAAAATGACCAGACATTCTAGATGGGCAAAACTCACAGGTCAGGCATCAAAAAAATGAGCAGAAGTCAAAACCACTAGAACAGACAAAAAACTAACTTAAAAATTAAGATCATTTGAGATGAGACACAAGCGAGCATGGGGAAAGGAACACACGTATGTGGTGCCAGGACAACATTTAAAGAGGAAGGGCACTATCACTCATAAAAAGCTCAATCCCACCAGACCACACTTGCTTCATGTTTCTGTTACAGCGCTATCTCAAAAGCAGCAGATCTCTTCAAAACTGCTAGCAGCAGCAGCCCCACAGCTTTCTCCTTCCTCGTAGCTGTACCATCATTTGTTCTGGACCCAGCAAAGTGCCTCTCAGTTCTTTTCCACAAAAGTAAGAAAGGAGCACATCAGATTGCTCTTTGCTCAGGACCAGCTCAGAAGCCTATTAAATCAGAAATCATGAAATACCAGTGTCAGCATATCATTAAAAATTACTTCAAGAGCTGGGACCCATCTTTGGTGAGCAAGCAACACACAGGCCTTGTACCACTCCCACCAGTGCCAAGAATAGGATCTTGGCATTAGTATAATCACCAGATTGATCTAACAAGGAAGACACAAATTAGCTGCAGTTACCCTCCAATAGAGTCAGAATCATATAACTGCATTCCAACTAAGAATTCGTGGGGCAGAATCATCAGCCTCTAGCCAGGTTCACCATGGCCAGAAGGAAGATCAATGCTCATCAGCCAGCAATTCTGAAGCAAGACTGTTTCTCACCAGATGCTAAAACACTGGCCAATTCACTGCAGTCAGGCTCCTGTGGTCTTCTCATTACCTTGATACTTGCTTTTAGTACTAGATCAAGATGAAAACTGGTGGGGGGGGGGGGGGAAATCAGTTAATTGGAAGGACCACAGTTTAATTTCAGATTTTGGAAAAAATTGTATTTTGGTACTTCTGTTTCAACATTCCTGAAAGCAAGACAACTTTATGTTGTCTGACCAAAATATTCTGCTGGTTTCCCCACACAAAATCACATACACCTGAAGTGAAACACGGCCTCGAGACACTAACTCTGGGTGTGTCCAGTTCTCTCCTCCAAAAGAACATCTCCCTGGTGGTGCCCTGCAGCAAGAGGACTCATGTACCTTCTCTAGGCACATCAGCGAAAAAGACGATAGCAATGTCTGTGAGCAAACACAGCCAGAAACACAGTCCAGAATGGAGAACCAAATATCAAAGCACAAGTCACACACAACAGAGTAGCAGCTTAAGTAGATATGACTCAATATTGAATAGTCCCAACAATGTGAGGGTCCTGCTTTGACAAGCAGGAAAATACTGCTACATGTCCTTCCAAACTCAGTATCTTGTTTCATTTTTTTTCTCCAAGACAAAAGAAAAAGAAATGCTAACAACAACATTGGAATTTCACTAAAAAGAAAATAACATTTTGCAGAAATTGTTTTCATCAAAAATGCCAAAGTAAAATGACTGAGCAGCTACAGCATGCTACTTTTTCAAGTTAATTTGGGTTATACACACACCGGTAGAAATTAATCTCAGCTTTTCCAACAACTATATGCACAGTTCACTTAGTTTTACTTTACTGAGGACAAAAATGCTTAAACCATCAGTATATGGGTAATAAATGACAGTTTTATAAACCACGTTTATGAGTGGGATGCTCTTAGATATGCCATCATCATCATGGCTTGGCTTCGCGGACGAAGATTTGGGAAGGGCTTTAAACGTGGAGTACACCCTTCAAGCCTGCGCGGTGGATTTTTTAGATGAGGCGCAGCGTGCACGAGACTGGCCCCACCCTTTACACCTGAGGTTCATCTGCCAGGGCCTAGCGAGCTTGGACGGTGACAGCGAAGTCCTCAGGTCGTAGGTTTGGTTAGAGTATCCTTCTCTTAGATGGATGGCCTTACAGGGCTAAACAAGCTCCATCTGCCCGGGTTTGGAGTTAGAGTTGTCCTTCTCCTAGGATGGTTGCCCAAAGGCTAGTGAGCCCATCCTGCCCGTGGACACACTTTGTCTGACCCTTCAGTTGAGACCTGTCTGGCTTGGGAGACCCTACCGGAGGCATATGCCACCACCAGCATAGCTCTCAACTTCACAAGGGCACGCAAGCTCTTTCCCCATGGCAAGGGGGTGCCCGTGAAAGAGTCTTAGATATGTAATAAATGAAGAAAAGATGAGAGTACCTTGACCTTTAGGTAACAATCCTGAGGAGGGAAAGTGAACTACAGAAGACTTAGCAACATCGACAGCTAGAGGATTTCAGAAGAAAAGAACTATTGTATACTCATAAGTAGATAAAAAACCATCCACCATTAACTCCATGACACCCAATGGCTTTCAACTTTTATACAGATATAACCACAGCTCATTTTGTACAAGTCAGGTAAAGTAGAACATCCTTAACAGAGAGGAAATGAAGTTTTATTCATTGCACAAAATAAATCACGAAAAATGTAATGTCTGTTGATGACAGTGAAACCACTAGACATGCACTCGGGATCCTGATCTATTCTGTCCACCAGATGCTCCTTCTTTGTGGAAGGCTGGCAAAAAGAATTAGAGAGTTCGCTGTGGCTTAAGCAGATTTTTCTCATGCTGTTAAGTATTTTTCTCCAGTTTTACTGCAAAATCTTCATATTCTTCACAATTGTAAGCAAATATCTAGTATGAACAACCTGTAGCCCACAGGCCACATGCAGTACGGCAGGACAATTCATCTAGCTTGTTTCCTTTGGCCTCCTCTGCTAAGAATCTCAGCTGCACACCAGATGACTGCACCGAAGCCAGCAGTCTGCTCCCCATGACCATTTCAGCTAGGAGGCTTGAAGCCTCTCCATCATATAATGAGCCATATTTAAACACACACTGGGAAAAGGGTTGAAGAGCTTCCAGGAAAGATGGCCACTTCCCACTGTCAGAACAATGCATTTACCCCACAACCCCATCGTTGTCCACACCTGAGGAACATATGGGAAAGAAGACCATCAGAAACAGCCTGAATTAATTGTATGGAGTCAGCAGCACACTCATCCACCCTTTTCTCAGGTCTTCATTAGGCCCCACGAGGGAAAAACTGCAGGGCAGAAAGCTTAAAACACCTGGAATCCAGTAGAGATGCAGGAAGGCAAAGGCTTCTAGAAGGCTGCAGAACTACACACGTATACAACTCAGTCCATATGATATTCACCTACAGAAAGCGTCCCAGGAGCCATGACATATCATGCTCTCCTGCCACTGGGAATTAAAAATAAAACCTAAGCGCAGCCCGCCCACCCAAAGGACTGGACACAACTGCTCCCCACAGCAGTCAGCAGAGCAGCCTTGATTGCATTGATCAGGAGATCACTCAGCTCATAGAACTGCATGGAAAACACCGGTGGGTCTTTGAAAAGCTGTCCCTATTCAACACAATTCTAAAATATCAGCACTAATAAGCTTGGGGCCTAATCATACGTAATTACACATTACTGCTGCTGCAGCAGCTGCTAGCTCATATCAGAGAAATCTACATCAACCTGAAATGTTGACTAATGCTGACAGGCTAACAGAAAAAAGTGCTTCACTATCTATTGAAACCAAAATACATATTCATCTTTAACTAAAAATACTTGCAAACTAAGTAATTCCAATCATAGAGCCCTTTACATGACAAAGTCTTCTAAAAGAATGATTCATGCATATAAAATAAAAAAGGGTGAAACAGTTTTGTGTTATTCATCCTCCAGTTAGGTGCAATGCAGAAGGACTTATATTAAAAATGAAGGATGACACCTTACAGCATTCTGGGCTCTTCAGACCTTGCATTTTGACAGACAGCGCTGCTAGATACCAACTAGTCCAAAGCTGACAGGTGCCTGGGTAAGGGAAACCAAGTGAGGAATGTCAATAAAGCAAGGCGGTGGCCTCAGGACGCAGGTTCCTAACAAGTCAGAGGCAAAACCAGTAAACAAACACGCTAAAGAGAGGAGATTAAAAAAAATCATATTTCTCAATGGAGATATCAAGTTTGTCCCATTTTCTCCATAGTCAAAAATAAATATTTACAGTTAAAGATCATGTTTATTTAACAGTTTGAGTTTAACTAAGATGATGACTGAGGAAGCTAGATGGGCCAGAGTATTCCCAGCAGCACAGTACAGCTTCCTTGGGGTTCTCTGTCCTGTAAAAGGTAAGACAGTGATTTTTTTCCCTAGAAAAGAAAGTGTACATTTAAACCTGAACATTTCCCAATCTTTGGAAAAAGTACATCTCATTGGGGTAGAGTTTTATTGTCCATAAGTATTCAAATAAAACACAATATACATCAGTTGTGCATCAACCACTCTAAATGCCAAGTAGTAATAAAGTAAGTCACAAGCAACAGGTGACTAAAGGGAATTTTTCTGCTTAAGGTCAAGACTGTATCTAATAAATTATAATTGAATCACACCCTTTCATAGAAAATACCACTCTTTCCAAAAGGTATAGCTATAATTTCAGAATACACATTGTACTTGAAAGAATTAAGAGTACTTTGGGGTTTTTTAATTTTAAGACGCTTTACCAAAAGTGGATAAATTACAGGGTTTTTTCCCATTACAAAATCTGTAATCATGCCCATTCTGAAATAGCAGGTTTTGCTATAATGTGGAGCTAAAATACATTCCAACAATTTACCTATGCTTTAATCTATCAACAAATAATGAAAAACTACTTCCTGTCCAAGGAAATATTTTTAAATGCATTACTTAACCTCGTTCCCCATTAAACCATACCAAACCAAAATCTTCACCTGACTACATAAAACAAACTTGGATGGTAGGGACCTGATTTGATGTCAGCTGGATTGGACAAATCTGGAATCACTCCCAAGAATCACTGAGGTATTCCAGACCTATGCCAGGGAAGCTGAATCAGAATCTGACCCTAGACTTCTAGGAATATGTCAAAGATGATAAATCCTTTCACCCTATACCCTGAAACAAAGACAATGAGTATTTCCTTTACAATCCCTTGCTCTAAGTAGGTGAGAAAAAAGCGAAGTAAAATCAGTAAAGGTACAAGGATTACTCTTAATCTTTCTACTTTACACACCTGTATCTATACAGCAGGTCAGTTTCTCTGTATTTTCTAAAGAGAAATACACCACAGTATTCGCTTTGCCTTAGTAAACCTATTTTCTAGAATCTAAATCAGCGTTGCCGTACCTGAGTGTCAACTCTCATATCCACTTACTCATCTGCAGAATTAAAATAAATACTTTTGTCGGCTTCTACTTTCTGTATCAAGTCTATCAAAAAGAGCTATACTGAGGTTTTTTCCTATAAAATTGAAAAAACAAAGGTCAGCTCTGAAATGCAATTCTGTAGCAATACAATTGCAGTGATCGCCATCTGTCTCTGTTCCTTTCCCAATTCCTTTCCTGTGAAAATCAGTTCCTTTCCAAAATTCAAGAATGTGTACCATGACATCGCCCCCAATTACCATTCACCACAGCAAAAAGAAACCAAGCAACCTTTTCTAGCTGGTGTATCACCACGAACAGTAAGACTCATGCTCCAACGACCTTGTTCTCAAAGCAGCTCATAAAGGTTTGAACCCTGCTGTGTAACAGTGAATGCAAATTAGCCTTAAATTTGAAATTCAGTTTCATCAGTGATATGCAAGCTACCTTTTGCTCTCCAAATTTCTTAGTCTGCACCATAAGGAAGAAAAGGAACCGTGGCAGGGAGGAACAGGTCTGCTGGCTGAACTTACACAGATCGATTGCAGTTAGTTACCTGCCCAGACTATCCCACAGCACAGTTCTCAAACAGATTCTATTTTTGTATCATCGTCTTAGTTGTCTCCACGATCGTCTCCAATACATAAAGTTACAGGTACACATTGTATTGTTGTTTTAAATGCTGTCACTCAGGAATACTGATACATTTCCCAAAATCATTATGTATTAACGCACAAGTTTCTGGCAAGATGATGTGCTATTTTCCCTGCTAATTTGATGTGATATACTTGTATGTGACAGGCTGTATCACAGAAGGATAGTAAGCTCAGAAGCACCTGTCATGTATTCAAAACAGTCTCTCTGAAGCAACCACCTAAGTTGTGCAATTAGTAGTTCTCTTAGGTTTATTCAAAACTCAATGGCTTGTTAAACTCCACTGTCCCTCCATGCCTGACCTGCCAAAGCAGCTCTGTTTGGGGTTTAAAAGTCTTTGAAGCACAACATACGAAAGCATGATACAGAGCCAAAAAATTATCTTCAAGGGGACCTATGTCAGGAGGTAAACTTCCAGAAGATTCTGAACAACCAACAACACTGTCACCTTTTGGACGGTACCAGTAAGTTTGATGAAGCTTTCTCCAACATGAGCACTTGAAGGTGATTTTAGAAAACTCATTCACAAAGACACACATACACCCTTTTGTACTCATACATGCCCAGAGACAGTAAATAGTTTAAATTTATTCATAGGCAATCTCAATTGAAATATAAGCGTATGCAATCATAAGCATATGGAAGCTATTAAGAGGGGGTTTTTTTGTTGTTTTTTGTTTTGGGGGGGGGTTTTTTGTGGTGTTTTTGTTTTTTTTTTTTTTTTTTTTTTTTTTTTTTACACACTAACCATTTGACTTTTTTTTTTTAATAGAAACATACCACATTAAGCTGCACTAAAAGCAATTCTGGTGTATTCATATTCAAATCCACCACATCTTTGAGGCCCATAACATATTCCAAAATTCTAAAACACAAATTATGATGGCCACTGCCGCATCACCTCTAATATTTAACATGTAATCCCTTCATATCCCTAGCAGCACAGCCACTACAAGAACAAAGTATTGAAAACTACCCTAGCTGGTACAGAACAAAACTTTATTTACATTTCAACAATGCACTAACTGGTGCTTTGCCAGGAGTTCAACAAGACATTCAATTTCCAAGTTTATTTTGCAGCCTAGAAATCCCTTGCATATCTTCTTCCCCTTCTCTCTCCATACAGCAAATTCCAGCTGGTTTGATTGATAAACAACCATAACATTCACAATCTTAATGCAAACGTTTCTAGCATGTTGCTATGTAGTGTAAATACTCAGTCTGGGATCTGCAGTTTTCTAGTGATTACGGAACATAGGAAGATGGTCCATGAAAGAACTCAAGAAAAAACTCGTTTGAGGGAAGGAAGGAAAGACATTAAATATACATTGACTACCATTCAGCTGGGCATATGTGATAGTGCCTGCCCACAAAAACAGTCAGAATACAGCCCTTCACTGCTATCACTGCCTTAGTAAAAAGTGGATAGCAGTGAAATTTTGACTACGTACAGCATGCTGTTCAAACTTCCTGTCCCAACTGTTCCTCCTTACCACAAGAAACATGAAATGAAAAACAGTCAAATAGGAAGCTGTCTTTACTATGCATAGATACATACACACATATACACACACACAAACTATGTATAAAGGACCAGCTTTCTACACCAATATAGCACAACAGGTAAGAAGGTCTGCTGCTTCTTCACTTGTTAACTATCATCACAATCCTCCAAACAAGTGAATCTAAAGCAGCAAAGTAGGAAATAGGGAACTACAGCTTTGAATGAGTAACAGAAGCAATACCAGCTTCCTCCGAGACAAAAACTTGTCCCCTTCACACAGGCAATACTACTGACTGTCAACTTTTTAACTACTTCACAGGCAAAGTGGGGAATAACAACAGAAGTGGGATATGTACGGATGTTAAGTGTCAAAGAAATGTGTAAGAGGCAGCTCACTGAAGTGAAATTGTATTGCAGGGCAGAACTCATACAGAGATGCGCACAGAAATGTGACTACTCATGCAGAAAAGAGAAGCACCTGCTTTTGGTTAAATAATACAGATTTTGTTAACACTGACATTTGGCATAGGTTTCTAAGTTTTCATGTGCATGACTAAAGAGAAATGTGCATATTTGGGGCTCAAGCAGTTTTACCGGCTGTTGCGTACATAATTTGATTTCTACCTTTTATTTTTGTTTAAATAGAACGTAACTTGCCAGTGGCAAGTTGCAGTCAAATATTACTATCAATTTTAGAGAACGTTATGAGGCAAAAAAAAAAAAGAGGAAGGGGGGAGACACACAGAGAAATGGGTTAAAATGACCATTACTTGTGTCCTATTTGGTAACAATATTCTCAATCATACCCAAGTTTCCACAACCACGACATGGTTAAATGCTTCAGTCAGGATGCACTCCCAGCATGGTTTGCAGCTTCTACACCAATAAATCTCTACTCTTAATACACTCCAGTTCCAGGGAAAATCCCACAGATTGACATCTACCTCTTGTTTTCAGAAACAGTAGCCCATGTGCAACAAGCTCATAATGCTCAGTTTTCAGCAAATGAAAGTAATTATTTTCCATCAACAATGATAATATTGAGAAAAATTATATGAACATGTTGTGAACATTTCTTGATTTAACACTAAATTTTCAGATTCTGAATTCTCACCATGTTATTTCTCAACAAACTCCGTTTTGAAAATGGATCCAGGTTGGTTATTCACTCTCTATGTCAAACTGAAATTGCACATTGCAATGCCATGTCACACGCACTACACAGACACCAGGTCCTGAATATTCTCTAGTCCCAGAAGAATACTCTTGGAAAAAAGCTTTGTCTATCACTCAGAAAGGTCAGGTCAGTAGGTCAGTTGATAACCACTCAATATATAATTTAGTGGGATGAGACTGATGAGAAAAGGATGCATTTAGATAACACAGCAAAGGCTCAGCTCTGCATAGCTAGACTTGGTGTCTTCTCTGTATGCCATCTTTGGACCCCAAGAACAAACCCAGAACAAAGATATCAAGCTATTTCATCACCTTTGGGGCTGGTTCTCTTTTCTGCAAGATAAGCAAATTCACCAATTCACCTCACAGTAAGACACATGCCAGTACATGGGAAGAAGTAAGCTTAAAGCTGGAAGCAAGATGGAAGGAACTGAGAGCTCCATTGGCCAAGTAATTGAAGGACAAGAAGAATTAAGGCAAAATACTCACAAGCTTGAGAAGAGCTGCTGAGACATTATTTCACAAGTTTTGTCACAATTGTGTTTTACAGAACCTGGCAACGCTGACAGAGAAGATGAGACAACATGGAAAGTAAAGCGGTTACAAAGAGAAGAGGAATCAACTTCTGCAGCCAGATATCAAGTACAATTATATCTAAGCTGGAGTATTAAGTAGAAAGGAAGAAGCTAATTAGAAAGCCAGTGTCCACAGTTTCAGTGGCTTTTTTTTTTTTTTTTTTTTTTTTTTAGGAAAAAGCCACTTAGAAATAAAATAAATAGGGAATAAACAAAAATACAAGAGAGAAAGTGAAAAAGATTAATTTTAAAGTGTCTGCCCAAAAGCCAAGGCTGTAAAAAAGTACAAATCAGAAACACATGTTGCATAAAGCCCTGATTTCTGCTGAATATGAGCTGATTGAGAAAACAGCAAGCCCTATATCCACTTCTATTATAGAACAAACCCAAGAAATAACAGTGTTCGAGTAATCTGCTCTGAAGAAAAAATAATTTCAAAGCATGGAAGAAAATAATAATATATTAAACTACTAAAGATGAAATATTATGACAGATTCAAGAAATTCAGCACTATGCAGGATTCCCCAAAAGATTCATACACGTGGAAAACCATTCCAACATGTCCAAAATTAGGATTGTATCTTCCAAGATAAGGCATCCTGACAAGGTTCCATCAAAATAAAAGATATTTCTCTGCTAGTCAGGTGTTCAAAGGCAAACAAATTAAATTCTTCATTTAAGTGTGTAACTCTCTTCTGATTAAACAATGTATTTAGAATTACCTATAAAGCTACAAAAGCTTAAAGGACTACTATCCCCCCTAAAAACCCCTCTCCTCTTCACATCTATCAGGTGGCTTTAATCTCCTCTCACCTAACTCATTTGTCCACCTGATTGCCCCAGCCTTCCTCCATGTACTACTCCTATATACATTATCCTTTCCTCCTACTGCTTGAGAAATACAGATCTCCAGCTGATGTTCTCAAAGACCAACTGACTTCAAAAGGGCATGCTCAAAACATGTTCCTTGCACTAAGCTAGCCCCATCATAAATCTGATATAAATTGCAAAGTGGCCTACTTTTGTAAATACACTTGGGACTCTACAGTAAGTCAGCAAGGACTCCAAAAGGCTCTCTTGGAAACATACATATCCTGCAACCATCCATTTAACTCAAACTTTAACTGCCGAAGGAAGAAATTTGAGCTGCAATCTCTGCAGCTGGCAGCATTGTTTAACAGCCTATACAAAGGTCATACATTACATGAGGTACAGAGCTAGTACCACACTAAGCATTTGAAAAAGAGCTCAGTCTCCAAACCTGGACTTTGATTCAGGAGTTAAAACAAAGTTCATGTGCACTTATATGTATAAAGAATTAAAACATCATGTATATAACACAGATTATATATAAGTAAATATTTCTGTTCTTGAATTTGAAGGAAAATAAAACTGGGTTTTTGGAAAGCAATGGGTTGTTTAAAATTACCTCCTCTTTGGCAAGGCCATGTTTCCCACCACAAGACATCTTGAAAAGGCAATGAGCCAGTCTAAGCCCATGTAGCCAAATAGTAATAAAAAATCAAATCATCTTTCATTCTAAATATTTAAATTTTAGAAAAGCAAAAAAGCAATTTGGAATAGATCACAAGAAGCCTAGTCCATATGCCTAAAACAAACTGACTGTATGGGTATACTAAAATACACAAAGTACCACAAATCATGACAAGGCAACTAGGGAACCTGAGGTCTTCAACCTCAACAAAACCCCAACAGTTGACAGGCATTATTAAATCTGGAAGAAAGTTGTTTTTCAACAGCAGTCCTCCACCAGCATTTGACCATATCAAATTAGCTTTACAGCTACCAGCACTGCATTATGAAGTCATTCTTTTCAGTTTTTTGCAAACTGAAGAAACCAGTTTAGAAAGAGGTAGCTCAGGGGACAGAAGGAATAAGACAACAGGAATTTTAGAGCTAGACTTCTAAAATGCAAAAACAAACTTCTTGCTCTCTACCAGCACTGAATTAGGCTCCCACAGTACACTGGAGCACAAAATAAATAGCAGCAACATCTCAAGACCATACCTGGACATGTCTACGCATGATAATGAGACCATATCTTGAGGTTTGTCAGTATGAAGGGCATAAGGACTTCGCTTGTTCACGCCTAAGAAATTTCATTGCGACAATCTGAAGCACAGCTGCCATGCTTAGTTGTGCTAGTGTCCACGTTAATCACTGCATCCTCATATGCCTAAAATTCTTCCTATTTGTGAAGAAGGCTTTAGAGTAAATAATCTCATATCAGAATATCCTGCTGTTTAAACAGAGTTCAAGACACTGCTGTCTCCTATCCATGTCAAATACGTAGATATCAAGTGCTGCTATTTGCCTCTAATAAGGGACTTGCTTGACTACCACAGTTTTCCTTTTTCTTCTACTTTGAGAGAGATTACATTCTGAGAGAGCAATTCCAGACTGTTTGCAGATTGTTTGCTGCTGAAATTATTATAAAAATGAACAGAGTGATAAAAATCCTTCATTCCGGAAGCTTAGATTGTTTTCTTACTATGTAAACTTCTTCCTGAATCCTTGGATAAGAGGAACATACAACTTTATCACACTCTTAGAAAACAGGGATGAGCTTTTATAAAGGAGGAGGGAGGAAAATAAAAGAAGTGGTCCTTGCACCATCTCCATAATTAGATGTTTTGCGAGGTAACTACTGTTACAGACACACTAACAATGAAAAACAGAAAAGCAGGTATTAAATGTGGGTTAGACATAGACCTTCCAAACCTAGCCAGCTGGAACAGCTTCTGAAAAAACCTCAACTGGTCTAGTGGGATTCACCATGCTCCTAATCTGAGACCACACCATGACTGGTGATCAGACTATGATTCTATTAACAACTCACACAAGATAACTGTTCTCATTCATTTCAGTTAGCAGCTGGAGCATATTACCACACTCCTAGAGTATATTTTCTTTCAGTTCCACCCAAAAGAGATCCAGCTCATTAGTTCTGAGACCACCCCACAATGGAGGTTAAAGCACAGTAAGCCTGGACAGCTAGGAGATTTCTCAAAAGCACAAACTTGACCTGCACTACATCACAAAGAGGTACAACTCAGAGAAGGTCTTGTTCAGAAAACAACAGGTAAGCTGAAAAAAGGCAACATGCACTTGGTAGATACTATTGCTTCAGCTGCTACAGGCACTGAAGGGAAAACTCTAACTACACACTGCTCCTGGCAGCTTCCTTGCCTCGCAACACTTCCACCAACACAGAGCCATAGCCTTGGCTTGCATTCTCTTCATTACACTTAGATTTTGCAAAGTGCATCCATTTTAACACAAAAAACCTACTGAAAATCCTTGATGTCATACAACCTCAATGTATTTCGTAATAAAGACCAGGCTGATTTTAGAATCATAGGATCATTTAGGTTGGAAAGGACCTTTAAGATCATCAAGTCTGACCATTAACCTTTGACAAAATCCCTCTTGAAAAGAACAGCATTGAAAATCTGAGCTCCTTGCTAAGATATAACCCCAACTACATTTTTGACTGCTTTTCTACTCCTGAATCTGCTACCACAGTAAACATCCGACACAGTGTACTTGGCTTCTCTTTTTAAAGATGTATAATGTTGACATTTACAGGACTAAATGTTTCAAGAAATGAAACTATCAAGTTTTACATCTTTCTAACAAGCATTTAATTTTCAGCTAGATGGCATGTTTGGAAGACAATCTGGCAGAAAAAAAAGGAAAGCATATCTTGCTTATATCTTTCATGCAAATGTGTACTGTCACAATTAAAAAAATGACAAAATGTTACAACCAGAAAGTTCAGTTACAGTGGGCACTCACACATTCCCTATCTTGCTCTGTCATCTGCTGTTTGGCTGCTCAAAAAAGCATCCTCCTAGTCAGATCCTTCGCACATAAACAGTCGCATGTATTCTCAAGATACTGGGACAGTTTATCACACCTCATCCCTATGGGTGTTCTCAGGAGCTAGGTACAGCACTGCTGATGAAGATGTCACCCAGTATTGCACAGAACAGGGAACAAAAATATCATTCTCTGAAGCCTTGTTCTTTAGCAGAAGCACCTAAAGCAAGGCTCCCTCACCCAGGCTAAGCACTAGGACTGGGTCAGGATTGCCCCTCTGTCTTTGCCTGTAAACAGCACACCAACAGTGGAAGCTCTCCCAGGGGCCAGGCACAAGCACAGAAAGAATCAAGTAGGACTGCTAATACCTTTCACAGTAACCAGTTTCAGGCATTTGAAATCATCATTACTGAGCCCTGAAAAGGGCTTTGAAAAGAAATATGCTAACAAATCACATGAAAACCATCAAAAATTACTAACATGGTAACAGACACTTAAGCAAGGCAGTACTCAGGTTGAGGCAACACAGTGGAAGGACTTCTACAGCTAGAGTATTAAGAAAAGTGCCCACAGACGTCTCTGAACAAATTCAGAGCAAAGGCAATTTCTTCTTTTGCAAGGAGAATTACTGCAATCTGAAATGTTGGATACCTTGCTTTTCAAGTCTTTTCATATGGAAGTGCTTAGTAGAAAAAAAATAGGTAAATTACATGGCCACTCTTGCTCGCCCAGCTAGAACATATGAATATTAATCCAACCTTAAGGCAAAGCTGTTCGGTATCTCTGCTTCAGCCACTCATTCAAAAACACTGGAAAAAAAGACAAGTGTCTGAACCAAGCTCTGCAAGGCCTTTTCCAGCAGCTGTTGCAGCCTGCCTTTACTGCTTTGTCTATTGAAAGAGTAAGTTTACTTAATGTTTTTGCAAGAGATTTGTGGAACTTGGTATTTCTCCCGTAGGAAGATAATAACCTTGAAAGAGAATCTTCTACCTAAAACCCTTCTTCTCACATGAAACAATTCATAGAAAATGTAAGAACCCTTCAGACTGGAGTTCTCGACAGAAAATGACATAAAACCCAACCAAAAGTTCTGCCAAACCTTCCTGAACCTTAGGAAAAGATTAAACTACTTCAAGTCCAATTTACACCAAGGAATTTGTTTTAATTAAAAGTAATATGGAAAACTGTCCTTGTTACTTAGAAATGCTTATTTGTGTGCACACAGAAACAGACAAAATCCCCTTTGCTATATTAAGCTATTAAAACACAAATAAAAGCATTAACTGGCTGCTTAATGATGAATTTCATATTCATCATTAACCTGAGATTATGATTCAACACTGACAACATAGTTTTCTTTCTGTAGGGCAGCTTTGATATAATCTTCACCTTAAACTTTGCATACAAGTGTTAAAACCAGTATCAGATTTACTGATCTAAAAATACCACGTGAAACAGTATCATATGAAAATGAGTAAGTAGCAAACAAAAATATTTCAAAAATAAAGACCTTGAGCTTCTATCTGAACAAACGAAAAGCAGAAAGATGGGCCACTAAAGACTTCTAGTTAGTCCTCTGACTTAAGTCTTACCATATTTTTGCCGACACTGAACAGCGTATGTATACACTCAAACAGAAGAGACAGCACTGCTGTCCATAGAGCCACACTCAGTCGAACTACTACAACCCAGGTGAGAAGGAAGAAAACAGCAAAGCACTGCTTCAGACCTGGACCTAACTTTACCACCTAAGCAAAAACTTCATATAACTATACCCTCAAACATAAGCCTTCTGTCTTCACTTTCAAAGTCCTTCATAACCTGTCTGTACACCTGATCTACCACCTCCATCTTTCCCAGTCAAGATCAATTCCTGCTTTCAGCATTCTCACAGCAGCCTCTGCTGACTGTCAGATAAGAACACGTGTCTGCTATGCCGACAGTCATGCTTGTGGATTGTTCTCCACTGTTTCCACAAAGTTATTACATCCCTTCAAAAACTTCTTTGGAATGCCTCATTAAAAGAGCAGTGCTTAATTGTCTGTATGCTGATCATAACAACTACTTGGATTCCCTGTGCCCCTCTAAGTCCTTGTATCTAACCGTCTTTCCTGACTCCATAACTAGTTATCCTTGGGGTAGAGAGAGTTTTTGTCTTCATACACATTACCATATTCCTGATGCACTCGATTAAATGCAAGCACTCAAAAGCGAAGCAATAATACAGATATTACATTTCTCCTTGAATCTCATTTGCATCTGTTCCAAGACTAAAAACCACAGAATTCACAGTTGAACAAAAAAAAAAAAAAAAATTTGGGTAGAAAAAAGTTAAGAAAACAGGAAAAAAATCTCTAGGAGGAAAGACAGCATCAATAGAGGTTTAGCAAGGGGATTTCACTTCTAGATCAAAGTCCTGAGATTTAATATGTAGAGATAAGTAATAAGAATACTGGAACTTTAAACACCCTCTAAAACAATACAAACCATTCATGAAGAACAGGCTTATGAGAGTCAATTACCATAACTTAAATACAAGTCAAGCAAACTTCAGAAAACATTTAAGTGTGTCAGAACACATTTCAAATTATATTTACCAACATATTTCATGAATTTGATGTTATTATGAATGGTCACACTTAAAACTCAGCAATTCAGAAGATCATGTTCAAGACATGGTTGCATTAAGCTGACAGACATCAAAAAGCAATGCAAAATGCCTCACACCCATTTTCTATTTCAATTGCTGACATTAACCGAATTCGTAACAAAAAGAGCCCATACAAAGCATGTTCAATAGAGCACCATTTTAATCACTGCAAAGTTCTGTTCTTGATGTACTTAAGTTTCATTTTCTTATAAAGTAGCTATATTTATTTAACATTTGGGTTTTAGAAGTGGTAGTACCACCTGTAGAGAAGGAAAGGAAATAAGCACAGGTAAGAGGGGAAAAGCAATGATCTTCAAAATGCTCAACCTCAAAATTCACTAAAACACGTGAATTTTGTTATCACTGGGTGAACCTACCACTTATATAACATTTCTGCTTAGAAAAGGAGACTATTAGCATAAAACTAGAAGTTGAGCCATTAGTGTCTACTCCAAACTTTTATCTCAGCTGAGAAGATGCTGCAATAGCATAAACAACAACACAAAAAACTAACACTGAAACTGAACTAACAATGACACAGCAACAGAGTCAAGCACAGATGTACAAAAACATTTCCAGGGGGCTGACACTCTTCAAAAACATACAAAGGGAGAAATTCTTTTGCTCGCAAAAATCTGTAGGGTCCATTGCACAACAGCTTCAAACAACGCCATATTTTAATCCCCGTACATCTTCAAATAAACATTCTTCAAAATAGCCCCTTTCCAAAGAATAGGCATCGCACTAAGCTGAGGTCCAAAACTTTATTTTTGTTCAGAAGCAATTAGGCATGTGCTCATTAGAGATTTCACCTGAGGAAGGAAATGCAGGATGAGGCAATAATACTTTTGAGAACTAACCTAAACCTTCTTGCTAATTATGCTTTTCACTGATAACGAAGTTCTTGGCAGAACAGTTCCAGTTAGAGCTAAATTCACTGGAAGTTCATTTTACTACCATTTTCCACAGAAATATTCTATTCATTCAGGACTTTCACAGATTACAAAGATATTTATGACAATTGGTTTTAGCCAACTACACTGTCACAACGGAAGCTAGAACGTCAAAACATTTTCTTTTTATAAAACACTTTCAAATAGTAATTTAAGAAATAAAATTCAAGCTGTCAACTTTCTAAATCATATCTTTAGAAAACAGTATAAAAGTGTTTTCATTTACATTCTTGTTAGTCAAAGATAATCCTTCTACGGCACAGACCCAAATTTTACCCTCCTGAGTGTACATACCACTGAGTGATTTGCTCAAACGTCAGTTGCAATTTTCAAAAATGCTTCCCTGCCTCTGAATCTTAAAAATATGTAACAAATACTTGTTTTGAGAGTGCTTTACATTCATGACTCTTGACCTTTTGCTGTATGCACCACAAAATCTAAGTTTCAAATACCATGCAGGCAAGAAATCTGATCATTCCAGCAGCAGTCATCTGCATGGTCTAATATCAAATATTAGTTCTGGTGGCAAAGTCATGGGCTACAAATTTTTCTGCAACTCCTATAATTAGTCGAAATTTGCTGCTTCTAAAACACATTTCCCATGGAACATCTGGGGACAAAAATCTTACTTTAACATTGGAAAAGTACTAAGCATTTGACTGTTGACCTGGATGAGGGGATCAAAGGCACCCTCAATAAGTTTGCAGATACACCCACCCAGGTTGGTGTGTCAAACTGCTTCAAGGACAGGAGGCTCTATAGAGGGATCGGATAGGCTGGATCAATGGACAGAGGCCAATAGCATGAAATTCAACAAGACCTCAACAAGACCAAGTGTCAGGTCCTGCACTTGGGTCACAACAGCCCCAAGCAACGCTACAGGCTTGCAGAAGAGTGGCTGGAAAGCTGCACAGCAGAAAAGGACATGGGGTGTTGGCTGACAGCCGGCTGAAGATGAGCCAGCAGTGTGCCCAGGTGGCCAAGAAGGCCAATGGCATCCTGGCTTGTATCAGCAATAGTGTGGCCAGCAGGAGGAAGGGATTGTTTCCCTGTACGCAGCACTGTGTGAGGCCACACCTCAAATATTGTGTTCAGTTTTGGGCCCCTCACTACAAGTAGGACATTGAGGTGCTGGATCGTGTCCAGAGAAGGGCAATGAAGCTGGTGAAGGGTCTAGAGAACAAGTCTTACGAGGAACAGCTTAGGGAACTGGGGTTGTTTAGTCTGGAGAAGAGGCTGAGGGGGAGACCTTATTGCTCTCTACAACTGCCTGAAAGGAGGTTGTAAGGAGGTGGGGGTCAGTCTCTTCTCCCATGTAGCAAATGACAGGACAAGAGGAAACAACCTCAAGTTGTGCTAGGGGAGACTAAGGATGGATTTCTTCACAGAGGGTGGTCAAGCATTGGAACAGGCTGCCCAGGGAGGTGGTGGAGTCCCCATCCCTGGAAGTATTTAAAAGACGTGCAGATGTGGCACTGAGGGACTTGTTTAGGGACCCTGGCACTGCAGGGTGAACAGCTGGACTCAATGATCTTAAAGGTCTCTTCCAACCAGATGATTCTGTTGGTGTGCATACACGTGTCTATATGCACATGCACGTATGCACAATAATTAAGCATAAGTACAAATGCAAGCATATGCTTTGTGGATGGCATACCTAGACTAGAAATTTCTACTCCATCAACAAAAGCCTTTAGCTCTGGAACTGTAAAAGGATATTACAAGAAATATCAAACATAATGGAAAAGTGTTTTGCAAAGTTCTTGCTGGCTTATATCTAATTATTGATGTTAAATGTCAATAGCTCATCAAGCATCCGACCAAACACTTGAGAGCTATGCACAAACTGGCATTTTCTTTTGCATGATTCTTAATATAACTGGAGGACTCTGTTGAAATTGAAATGTGAACAAGGTTTTAAAAAAAGCAAACAAAAAAAAACCCACACAAAACCTCTCTAGAGTTAAAGCACCGCACCGACTAAAAAAACAAGTTGAACATTATATACCCAAGTACTTTTTGTTAACTAAGTTAGACATAAAAAAAAAATTGAACCACTGCTTATTTCAGCTTCATTGTGTCAGAAGGAAATCTTCCCTGAGCCTGTGAAATGTCATAATGGACAAATTATTGTCACCAATTAATCAAAAGCCCTTTGAGACCCTTACAAGTAAGAAGTCTTCCAAGTACACTCAAACAAGTACTGTAACTTCTAAAGGGAAAAGAGAATTACACTCCAGGATCTTTAAAGCACTCCTTCGGTAATAAGAACATATCTTTCAAGAAATGCCCAATGCTCAGTGTGCTGCACACAGCTGTCTCAAGCAACTAGCATGGCTTCTTGGAAGGCAGAATCTGAAAGCACACAGGATGCTACATTGTTCTTGAAATCCATTTCCTGTCTAGTCATGGGAAGTCTGGCAGAGCACTATTAATATACATCTGCAAAAACACAACTAGAGCTAATAAAGAATTTAAAAATAGCGTAAAGTAAGATACTAACCATGATGAGAACAATATTTGCCACTCAGAAAATAACAGGGACCACAATTTCAGACGACTTTAAAGAAAGTGACCTATAGAAGATACCATTCTCAACCTCTCAACGTTAGAAAAGCATTCACCACATTTCTTACCTGAGCTCCATCCTTTAATTTCAAGATGCATTCCATTGTATTGATAGTGATGACAACCGGTTCTGATCCCAATTTTGTCCATGGCACATGAATCCGAAGTTCATGAATATGCCCGCTTAAAAAAGTAAATGGCAGTTTCAGCTCCTAACAACAATCACAAAAAAGTGATGAATTAACTACTGAATTATATAAAAGTTCAAGACACATTTGTAACTTGAAAGAGAACACACTAGCACAAAACATAAGTCAAAATTTATTGTCCCTCCCCAAATCAGCAGTATGCCACGGGGCTTAGCAACCGGCTTTATAATCACTGGCACACTTACATTACGATTAGTCTCTTCAAAGATATTTGGATTCTCATATCCTTGATACAAGACAGTTTAAAACCACCTCTCTCTCACAAAGCTATTGCAAAATATCTCACTATTCAAATGACAAGTAGAAATAAACCAGGTGAAAGTAAATACTTAAACTGATTTGCAACCTGCAGTATTCTGAAGAACACAAATTTGGAATTAAATAGTCATTGACAAAGCCACAGCTAGGCAATTTCTTCCAAAATATTTTAGTACTTTGCATTGTAAGAGCTCTGTACTCTTAAGATTGGCCCATTATTGCCCCATTCACATCAAACTGCTCAGTAAATACAAAGTTAGGCAAAACCACACTCCTCCTCACCAAGGCCCAACAGGGATGTCACACTGCTTTAAAACTGGTGCAAGTCAGTCCAGAACTCCTAACAAATGCCTGGCACTCCACCCAGTCAATGCATAGATCACACCTCTGTAGGACAGCCCCAGTGAGCCAGCTGCTGCATTGCAGCAAGCAGAATGGGACAGCTCTCCACAGCCAACCTCCACAGGTCTCTCAGGAGGCAAAGGAGGAACTGCCCACAAGCTAGTTCCTGCTGTGCCTTGTTTGTTTTGGTTTTTTTTTTTTCCCCTTTTTTTTTTTTGCTGGAGGTGTTGTTTTTTAAATCGAGGGACTTAAGGGCATGGCATCCCACCACCGCAGCCAACATCCTCCTGAGCCCTGGGCAACCAGGAACACATGGAGCCAGTAGTCCCTGCTGTCACAGCACTTCTTCCCCATCTGCACAATGCACACAGCAGTACCAGCACCAGAGCAGCTGCAGGGCCTTTCCCAAGCAAAATTCTCCTGTAGTTGCCTCCATCTGCCTTGCATTCCCCCTGCGTATTGGCTGGCATAAGTGCAGCCAGCTGAATTTTAATTTTTGTATTTCACATTTGATTGAATTGCCTTTATCCCATAATTAATAAATATTACTTTATTAATGAGTCACTGAAAACAGTTGTACACCTCTGATGTCCATGCACAATGAAAGCGTGTGATTAATCAGCTAGCAAGTGTTACAAATTGCATGACTCATTTATTTCTTAGACCTTAACTTCCTTATATATACACATGGTTGCCTTGCAAAAAATCACCCTGTTTGGCTGCTACTTGGGAGATGGCTGTGACAGTCTGAAGCCAGAAAGGAAGGGAAAATTTCTCTGTGATGAATATCTTTATGCATTCAATAGACTCAGTGAAGGTGACGTTCCTGTTAAATTTTAGCATTGCATTGGATTATGCAAGGCCAGAATTCACACCAGGAATGGAGACGTGATCAAGAAGATCACTCAACATTCCCACCTTCCTTTGGCAGCAAATACTGAAGTGGCAAGATTTGTGACGGGGATAAAGTGGCAAGCTAAAGAAACAGAGGAGGGTACAACCAAAGCACATATCCAACTTGATCACAGCAGTTCATGCTGTAATTCCAAGAACAGAAGCTTTACAAAAAACAACCCAGCAAAGGCAAAATGAATTAAACACAGCACCTGGATGACCTTGTACTACCCAAGGAATACAAGACCTATTCACCAACACCAAGCGTGCACAAGTCATTTTTGCTTGGCGATACTGGAAGAGGATCCAGAAGGATTCTTACATTTGGCAGAACACATTGGCTGCAAATTCTACAAACATCCAACACCTGGTACACGGATGGCACATCTGCAATAGCCTCTTTGCTCAAGTCTATGATCCTGGCAAAGAAGTATGGGGTGTGCATCCAGTGCTGCACGCCCTTCTGCCAGACAAACAGCACACCACGTACAAGCAGTTGTTTGATTTTATCAAAACATCGGTTCCTAACGTACAGCCACAGCCCATTCACCGCAACTACGAAATGGCTGTCATGAATGCCATAAAGGAATGCTTCCCAGAAGCTAAAAGGCTACTTCTTCCCCCTGGTTCAGAATACAAAGCATTTGGTGTTGACGGGTGCTGTTCAAGCATTCAACAAGCAGCTTTTCCTTGTGGCCTTAGCATTCATCCTTGTCCCAGACTTAGGGACTATATTGCTACTCTGAAGGAATACCTGCCCAAAGAGCTTCAACCTCTTCTCAACTGATTCAAAGACAGCTACCTTGGACATCCAGATAGGAGAGGACACAGCAGACGAGCTCTTCTGTTTCCATCACCCATGTGGAATCAGTTCAACAGAACACAGTGCTGAGGACCGCACTAACAACCATTTTGAAGCTGTTCACCTTCACCTCTAAGCCGAATTGATTGTCACATGACATCTGACCACGTGAAAATTCACTGATGGCCTCCAGAAATTGGAGAAGGGCACAGACACCTATTACAAACAGCTCGTTTCATGCCACAATCCTCTGGTCAAATTGAAGAAATACCACAAAACAGATGAGCATATTTCAAAGATTGTGTCCAATTACAGCAGTTGAAGCCCCCTAGAATACTTGCATGCTCACAATCATCAGTTTATTAAAATGTTTTTTGATGTTTTACTATTGCTTTTTTTAACATTTCCAAATTTTAGCACTTATACATGAGCAGAAATGGGTCTAGGATAGTTCAGCTCAGCACACGGGGTTGGCCACAACGAGTTGTCCTAGACCAGTGTTTCCCCTTGTCTCTCCTGCCTACATGCCTCCTCTTCCTCCCCTTGATGTAATGTATACTGCAGGCACAGCAGGAACAAGCTCACAGGCAGTCCCTGCTCCACCTCCTGTGAGAGATTTCACTGCCAACCACTCAGGGCTCCCTGTGGCACTGTGCAGAGCTGCCACCAATGTTTAAGAGCTTTGCGGAGCTCACCAAGCACCACACAGGACCAGCACAGTACTGTGTGCCAGGCAGGACCATCAGAATCTGACAGGCCACACAGAGTTGTCCCCACGTAGAGTTGGCCATGTAACACTGTCCTATGGAGAGTTGGCCTAGACCCTGCAAGCAAGTCAGCAGGAAACAAGGTGCCAAGGTTTAGATAAACTCTTTGCACACAAAGTGTTGAAATTTCCCCAGTAGCTTCAGGGGTTCTTCTGGGAATCACACTTATCAGACAGAACAGTCAGGCTAGAGACTTGGTTCCAGGCCTAGAAATCAAGATTTAGGATAATGAAAATAAGTGCTTAGTGCAAAATTAAAATGCCAGCATTTGATATTGTGTCAGAATTTTAAGTCAGCATTCATAATACTAGGTATTCTAATGATGACGCTTCAGTGATGACATATCGACTTATCTTTCTGATCTCCTATCCTGGTATTATTGGTTATAAAGGTTTAAAGTTTTAATGGAGAAAAAAACAATGGATGTCTTCATCTGGAATTGCTTATAGCCTAGTGTTTGCATTTTCATTTAGATGCCAAGAACTACAGATGTGAATCTTCTCAGGTTGAGAGAGAAATGAATCTGCGTCTCCTAGATGCTGAGCAATAGTTTCGGCCATTAGAATAGAATATTTCAGTTGGAAGGAACCTACAATGATCATCTAGTCCAACTGCCTGACCACTTCAGGGCTGACCAAAAGTTAAAGCGTGTTATCAAGGTCGTTGCCCAAATGCCTTTTAAACACTAACAGGCTTCAGGCATTGACCACCTCTCTAGCCTGTTCTAGTGTTTGACCATCTTCTCCATAAAGGAAGGCTTCCTAATGTCCAGTGTGAACCTCTCCGATGCAGCTTTGAACCATACCCACATGTACTGTCACCGGATACCAAGGAGAAGAGATCAGCACCTCCATCTCTGTTTCCCCTCCTCAGGAAGCTGTAGAGAGCAATGAGGTCACCCCTCAGCCTCCTACTCTCCAGACTTAAGTCCTTAGCAGCTCCTCATAGGACATTCCTTCTAGCCCTTTCGCCAGCTTTGTTGCCCTCCTCTGGACACATTCAAGGACTTTCACATCATTCTTAAACAGTGGGTCCCAGAACTGCACACGGTGCTCAAGGTGAGGCCGTACCAATGCTGAATACAGCAGGATAGTCACCTCTTTTGACCGGCTGGTTACACTGTGTTTGATGCACCCCGGGATGCAGTTTTCCCTCTTGGCTGCCAGGACACACTGTTGACTCACACTGAGCCTGCTGTCGACAAGCACCCCCAGGTTCTTAACTGTGTTTCTTAGTAAACTCAGGGACCTAAAATGTCATTCAGAACTTCAGAATTTCCCCAGCAAAACTGGGCAACCCCAGGCATAAGCATCTTTGCAGCTTGGCTCAGTTTATGTACTTACATGCTTCAACTCAGGTCTCCTAAGAATGGGTAAAAGTTAAATAGAGAAGGGTCCATGAAGCTTTAAGATCAAGCAAGTTGCTAGGAAATTTCAGACAAATATCTAGAAGTGGATCCAGAAAGCCTATTTTCCTGTACTGCTTGACCCTAGACTTATCCCTGCTGTATAGAAGTTCTTCATGAATAAAATTTGAGGACAAGTGGATTTTGCATTTATTACTTGAGGTATATTATAAAGCTTACCCATAGACTATTTCTGTGAAGCTAATGTTATTATTTGCAATCATTTGTAATCAAATTTTAGTGACATGTTTTGAAAGACCATTAAAAACTTTATTTTTTCTAAGTAGTTATGTCCTAAGTTCAGAGTTGAAACAACCTCTATCGCAACTGTGACAGGTTAGCAGCCTGAGATAGCCTCTAATTAGTCACCCAAAGGAGAAGTCGCTATTCTTAGCACAAATACCTAGTACCATCAGTGACAGCAGCTGATAATAGAAGCAATTTTAAGGAACACTCTCTCCATTCCTTAGCTGATACCTCCTCAGCCTTTCTCCCAGTACTATGAAAAAGTTCTTGCATCCAAGAGTAGATAAAGTATATTCATTGCTGACAAAATCTTCAGAGAAAACAAAGTACAGCTTTCAGTTTGTAAACTAGTTTTTGAGGTTTAATGAGCTTTCATTAAGGAAGTTTTTAAAAAATCCACATCTATCTCATGTCAGGGAAACTCTTGACACCTACCTTGGCTGTGCTTACACAAAGTTACACCTAATTTCAAGTCCCCATTCCAAAAGGTGACAGTTACAGACTTTCTCACAAAAACAGTTTGAAGAAAATTGTTGATTGTTTTTTCTTCATCTCATTCACTAATGTACTGAAGGATTTTAGCTTAAAACCTCTCTTCTAAAAATTCAGCCTTAGGCTTACAATCACCAGAAATAAAATTTTAATCCAGACAGTCTCAGTTAAGCCATTGAAAAGCATGTACTGGGCAGTTTAGCTGCAGATGTTCCTACACTGATTGTACAATAAATGAAAAGTATCTTATGTCCCACAGCTTTTTTTTTTTTTTTTGGGGGGGGGGGGGGGGGATGCGCAGAAATAAATTATCAGAAAAACATACAACCTAAAGATGCTTTCTTAAATCAAGACAGCAAACTATCACCATTAACACTAACAGAATTGAATTCCCTTTCCAGACTTGCAGATACATAACTTGTCACTCATCAATACCAAAACATCTGTTTAGATCCTGAATTATGTTCACAAGTCTAAGTTATGAGTTTACTTCAAAAGTCATTCTAGAATAGATCTTTTTCCTCTATTTGCTGTATGAATTTAACACATTCTCATTTTTGCCTAGTTAACTGTAAGATACTGAAAGACAGAGCACAAGCAGGAATTCTTTCAAAATGAGGTGATACAACCAAGTATCAATTTAACAGCGTACTTAGAAGACAGTTCTTTTTTCAAAGAAATTTAGATACTAATGTTGTTGACATTATCCTAATTGCACAAGCAAGCTTCCTTAAAGCAGAGAAATCTTTGTTGTGCTATTTCAGTAGACAATGCCAAACAAATGCGTGACAAATGTAATTAACTTATTCAGAATACAACACAAAGACCATTTTATGTCATCCTGTCCTGTGCAATCTTTCCCCTTTCATTAATTACTGCAAGAAATTCTTAATAGATCTTTTGTACTTATGACTGATAAGACTTTACATTTTAGATTTTACATTTACATCATACAAGTCCCTCAAAAAATTACAATATGGTTGAAGAACTCCTGAGCTTGACACAAACAACCGATCACCATCACACAAGACAGCAGACTAGATGATCATAATTTCTCTTGCTCTAAAATCTCCCCTTGCTCTAAAATACAAGACTCCCGAACCTGGGGTGATAAGGAAGTACTACTTCCTCCACGTCAGTATTAACTCAAATACCTTTTCTTCACTTTCAAGGCTGTATTTCAGACGTATCGCAGTGGTAGGTAACACAGACACAGCAAGGATATTTTAACGCCCATGTTTCCTTAAAATTATGATACGTACATTAGCATTTTTCTTATTACTTTCTTTCTAAATTATTTCAGATACGAAAAGTCCACATACTATAAAACCCAATAACCTGTAGTTCTCCTTTTTCTTCCAGTCAAAGACCACTGCATCTTTCACTTCTGAGTTTCTAAAACAGCTAACACAAAAAGCTATGATTTTACGGAAATACACACAACCAGCAAAAAGAGCTCACCATGTATCTTCTCTCTTTGGCACCACTGTGTCAACAGAAATACTACACACAAGTAGTTTTGTTACCTCTGGTACCATAGTGACTTCACCTAAAAGTTGCCAGAAGCACTTAAAAGGCTCTTCCATAAAACAATATTTAAATATTAAAGTTTAATTACAAAATATTTTTCTTTAAGGTTTTGTACAATATACCAGTTATTATGCCTAGATGGAAAATTTCTTGGAATGCTTAGTCTTCTAGTAATGGAATCATCCAGGACAGGAAAAAAACCTTATATCAAAATTTTATTAGATTTAATCTTCAATTAAAGATATTTATTATAAAATTAACTGGCTATTCAAGGACCAATATAATTATGTATAAAAGCTACACTGTACCTAGAAAGTTGAACCTCAGTACAAATTAGTACTCAGCTTTCACTAGAGGGGATAAGCAGGGGAAGAACAGACCCTAAGGGTTCCTGCAATAACACTCAGCTTAGCTTAGTGACAGCATATAAAACATACATAAATATATGTAAAAACATGCATGTATTTTCCAGGTACTAAAACACCGTTTCTGTTTGATAAACTTCTATGTCAACAACTATGTTACATCTAATTTCAAAAGGTATTGATTCCAACTTCATCCCCAAAATTATGTAAAATCTTCTAGAAGACAGAGAGCAGTTTACGCTCTGTTCTCATCTGTTCTTTGGGATTCTGTTTGGTGGCCTGTAAGAGAGCAACGTGTCACAGGAATGCTAACATCAACTGAAGACCAAGGTGGGGGAAGCACAGACTTGTTCCCAAATACATTACAAGGTGCTTTGTCCAGCACCTTGTTTGGT
Organism: Bucorvus abyssinicus; assembly: GCA_009769605.1. NCBI lineage: Eukaryota > Metazoa > Chordata > Aves > Bucerotiformes > Bucorvidae > Bucorvus > Bucorvus abyssinicus. The sequence continues at coordinate 12,510,657 of CM020033.1, read as the reverse complement.
ACCTATACTAGTGCTCCCATCACTTATAGTTCCACAAAAGCTGGCATTCTCTGAAAACATTTCAGGCTCCAGACAGAGATTTCCAGGGTGTTGCATTTGTATCCAAAGGCTAAAGCATTAAATTAAGGCTGCATTCATGCAAAATAAGGAGCAGGGAACCAGGCTGGGAATAACAGCCCAGGACAGAAAGGATGTTAGAAAAGCAGAGCAGTTAAGGTGCCTAACTTTTGATATTATTAAACCATCCAGGCAGAGAACACAAATAAAATAATATATACTGGTAATTATTTTAGAGACTTCAGCTTTTCAAGGAAGCTCCTTGCCGGGTGCAAAGGGTTGGAGATGTTGTATTACCACATACTACATACTCAAAGAGTTTTGCTGAGGCAGCATAAAGCTTCCCTTTCACAAAAAAAAGAGAAAGACATCCTAAATACAGACTGTGGGTCCAAGCAAGTTCTAAAGAATATTAAGAGCCACATTAAGATCACTGTATTTCACCGAAACACAAAGCCAAGTAATGTAAAAAAAAATTAATCACATCCCCATTCAAGCTGATGAGGCACAGGTATGCATGGCAACATTTGCCTCTAGAAGAGCCATGACATCAACAGATTGCACCGGATATTTAGGTACCCAGCTGATACACAGGCAAAGATGAAGCCAGGGATCACCTACCACTAAATTGCAACTATGTGAAAGGGCACAACATAGATGACAGCAGCCAGGTAATACAGGAAGTTTGATATAGCCATCCCAAGTCATCGTTTGTTATTAGGACACACTTTCTCTCTACACACCGTAGCACTGGAACAGTTTACCCAAAAAGGAGGTTTTTCACAACCAAGACAGGAGATTTCAAGACTCAACTGGAGAAAACCACAAGCTGATCTGACATAATGCTGGCAACAGCCCTGCTCAGAACAGGAGGTTGGCCTAGATGACCTCCAAAATACCTTTCTGATCAATCCTTCTTGATTCCATAATATATACATTTTAAAAGTCTTTGAATATTGATAGGAGGAACACATCCTGCACAACTGAAGACTAATATCCTCACTGGCTGCATGGAAAAGCTGTACCAAAAAAATGAGGAACTAAAAGACTTGAGAGAAAATACAGAGGCCACCAAATACTTGAAGGAAGACAGATCAGGCTCTTTACAGAAGCACAGAAAACAGGACAGAAACTCTTCAAAGTTTGTCTCCTCTTCCAGAACAGGATCAGAGATACTTAATTAACCCTAAATATTTTTCGCAGTTTAAAAGGTCTCTGATGAAATAGACCATGAAGTCTCCTCAGTTTACTCCAATACCTCATAATCCAATTAAAAAATGAAAAAATTTCCTTGATGTCCAATCTAAGTCTCCCTTAGTGCAATTTATTCCATTCTTTCTTGTCTCATTCATATAAATCTTATCCTGTCTCATTTTATTCAAAATTGAGAACACACCCTGTCTATTTTATGCTTCTTTCAATGGCCATATTGTCTAAATCTTCCATTATTTTTCTGCTTCATTTGTCTCAGCTCTTTCACTTGGACTACATCTAGGCACAGGGCTCTACCCACAACTTGCTAGTCTATGCGCAACAGAAAACAGCTTTATCTGTCTCACACACTGGACTCCTGAAGCTGTCAGCTCAGATAAGCATAGAAGGAAACTGTCCCTCTGCTAAGAATTAACCAGTTCATACTGACAGCAGGCTCAGAATTCTGCATCAAGTGTTTTACTTGGTCGAGCTTGTCTTTTTAAGGCTAAGTTTTACAGAGCCACTGATCTAAACCACACAAGTCATCTGATCAAATCTGTCCCTCAATTACTCTTAAGTTTAGCTATAACTGGAATATTGAAAACTGGCATCATAAAACAATATAGAGAACACAAATCTGTGTTTAGTATGCATGATTAAAAAGAGATCCTACTTTACTTTGTGACATTTTAAATTAGTTACTATATGCAATTAGTAAATATGACTGGAAAAGCAATTTAGTTAATGTTTGTACTCTAAAACAATGGTTACTGAAAGAAAAATACCCTGTCCACAAAAAAGCCCTTCTCTTCAGATCCCATAACTTATGGTAATTCTTTGCTCATTCCATTCATTACTAAACAAGTGGCATGGAATTAATGCAAGAATAACTAAATGCAGGGGGAAAAAAAAAAAAAAGGACTCACATAAGAAGAAAAAACAGCAAGTACTGAATGAACATTTATCTGTGCAAACGAACCTAAGTTATTTAGTGAACTTATTTTAAATCAAAGACATAGACTGTAACTATTATAAACATAACATACCTGTTCAAGTACATCCAACTTTAATTCAAGTTTACTAAGTACAACATCTCCTCCCCAGAGTGACAACTGTAGATCTGAAGGCTTCAAGTTCTTGATGTAGCGATTCACATAACTCATCAAAATAGGAGTTACATAGGACTCCAGCATTCTGGAAGAGTTCTGTATTAAAGGACAAGCACTAGGAAAAAAAAAAAAAAAAGACAATTAGACATTATTTATAAATCTGTCAGCTGAATTTTCAATAAAGCAACAGTCACATTGTTCAGATGTATGAAAAATTGTATTTCAAATTCTACTTTCTAAACATATGTGTCTATATGTAAAGATACGTTTACCTACATATAAAGTCTAAATACACACCAAGACAAAAGCACATCTATATGCATTTACAAATTTCCAGCTTATATACATACACCTATTGAAGCCAACAACTGGCTTGGTCACCATCAAAAGAAAACCAACCCAAACAAACAAACAGAGGTCAAGCAGTTTACCACGCTTTCACGTAAAATCTAAAGGACAGAAGCCGCGTCAGTTTTGTCAGTTACACCACCACATTAAAACACCGCCGATCTCGGCCCCTGAGTATCGCGTACATGGCAACACCGCCACTTTCGTGCCACTCTTACTCTAAGCCAACTGCTACCCTTCATAACCCGAGCTAAAGTTATACTAGCGCTTACCACCCCACCCCTCCCCTCCCACTCGCCACCCTCTCCAGCGCCTCCGGCCACCCTGCCGTCCAGGGAGACCTTCCCCGCTCCCAGCACTGCTGCAGCCTCTGCCGGGCACCCCCACGAAGCTGGGACAATACACACACACACACAACGCACACCCCGGGTGGACGCCCTTCGCGCCTCCCTCCCTCAGCCCCATACCTTCTCAGGTCCCCTGTACCTGCCCCTCCAGACACCCCCGAGGCTCCGTGCCCACGCCCAGCCGCCGCCCTCACCGGTCCGGCCGAGCCGCGGGAGCCGGGCGCAGGCTGCTCTCGCGGCTCCGGCTCCGCCGCACGGACACTTCCGGGTTCTCCGGCGCGTGTGCTCACTACCAGTGTCCGCCACCACCGCCACCCCGCTCGCGTCTGGGCTTGCGCCTCAGCCGGAAGGATTTGGAAGCAGGACCGAAGGCGGGGCCGGAAGTCAGCTCTGAAGCCGGTCTAGGTCACGCGCTCTGCCAGTAGCTGATGGCGGGACAGGGTGGCTGGGCGTTGCGCCGGGGAAAGGGTGGGGGTTTGCTGCGGGCGAGGCGGCCGGCGGGAGGTGTGGGGAGGGGGTGGGCCGGTGGTGTCTCCCTGGAGCGGGGAACGGCGAAGCGGCGGAGCCTGCCGGGTCCGGGGTCCATGTCTGCCATTCCCTCGCTCGGCGGAGGAGGTCCTGCCACCACATCGGTTTAAATTCCTGGCGCGGAGGAGGGTGGGCTTTAACCCGCAGCCCCGTGAGTCCTTGAGATGGGATACTGCTGGCTGTGTGCCCTTGGCCGGCTCCAGCTCCGCATTTTGATCCATGTGGTTATATTGATGAGTCACAGAATCACCTGGTTGGAAGAGACCTTTAGATGATCGAGTCCAACCGTTCACCCTGCACTGCCAGGGTCTCTAAACCGAGTCCCTCAGCACCACATCTACATGTCTCTTAAACATCTCCAGGGATGGGGACTCCACCACCTCCCTGGGCAGACTCTTCCAGTGCTTAATGACCCTCTGTGTAAAGAAGTTTTTCTTAATATCCAACCTAAACCTCCCCTGGCACAGCTTGAGGTCATTTCCTCTTGTCCTATCACTTGTTACAGCGAGAAGAGACCAACCCCAACCTCACTACAACCTGCTTTCAGGTAGTTGTAGAGAGCAGTAAGGTCTCCCCCTCAACCTCCTCCAGACTGAACTACCCCAGTTCCCTCAGCCACTCCTTATAAGACTTGCTCTCCAGACCTTTCACCCAACTTCGTCACCATTCTCTGCACACACTCCAACACCTCAATGTCCTACTTGTAGTGAGGGGCCCAAAACTGCACGCAGTACTTAAGGTGTGGCCTCACCAGTGCCGAGTACAGGGGGACAATCACTTCCTGCTCCTGCTGGCCACACTATTGCTGATACAAGCCAGGATGCCATTGGCCTTCTTGGCCACCTGGGCACACTGCTGGCTCATCTTCAGCCAGCTGTCGACCAGCACCCCATGTCCTTTTCTGCTGGGCAGCTTTCCAGCCACTCTTCCCCAAGCCTATAGCTTTGCAGGGGGTTGTTGTGGCCCACATGCAGGACTCGACACTTGGTCTTGTTGAATTTCATGCTATTGGCCTCAGCCCATCGATCCAGCCTGTTCAGATCCCTCTGTAGAACCTCCCTACCTTCAAGCAGTTCGACACACCCACCCAGGTTGGTGTCATCTGCAAACTTACTGAGGGTGCACTTGATCCCCTCATCCAGATCACTGATAAAGGTGTTAAAGAGAGCTGTCCCCAATACTGATCTCTGAGGAACACCACTTGTGACTGGTGGAATTAACTCCATTAACTACCACTCACTTGGGGCAAGTCTCGGTGATGGCAAACATGTCAGCTGTTTCCACTGTCTTTATTAACAATGGACATTTTCTGCTTTGCTTTTGAGCAAATTTCTGCTTTAGTTCTGAATTTCACCATTTCAAATGCAAGAAGCAGGTTACTCAAAAATTCTTCTGATTTTCTGTGTGCCCAGAGATCTCAATATGTCAATATAGAGAAAAGCCCTCCCCATGAGCCCTGAGTCCCTTTTGGGGTTGTTCCTGACAGCAAGCAAATGGGAAGGTGTGAGTTAAGGGACTCCTCACAAGTTAGCATATAGGTGATCTGGGAAAGAGCATGGCCTGATTTTTTTCTGGGTGAAGCGCACTAGGCAGTGCCTGTGGGCATGGCTTTGATGTAGATAATGAATAACTTTTACAAAGCCCTCAGATTTCAGTTTTAAACAAAAGCCTGGGATATGCCCATTGACTTACATATTCCTCTTGGAAACTGGAAATCCTTGTGTTTCCTCTGCACAGTTAAGCTACACGGCTGGAAACCGGAAAGAAAGCAGTATGTGTCACATGAGGTAGGTTTGTGTGAAGCCAGGCCCAGACAGTGAGCGCTCAGGTGGGACTCCACCTCCTGTAGCAGTGCGTATGTTGAAACCAGGCTGAGCTGATCAAGGTCTGAAGGCTCCTGATGGGTTAGCTGTCTATTCTGCCTCTGGTATACATATGCTGAGTTAATCATGAACCTACCCTTGTTTTACATACACAGTTGCCTCACTTGCTGTGCCATCCTCACTCATGAATCACAGCCGGTAAGACAGAATTCGCCTCACAAAGAGCTGAAGCGGTTGGGACTGCTTTTCTACCTACGATGGTCAGCACCTCCCCAGCTCACACACGAGTGTGTGTTTGGCCATTCTTCAGCAGCTGTGTCATGTTAACGTGTGGCTAAGAGGTGGTAGCAGGCGGGTGAGGGACAGAAACATTTTAACAGCATCTGTGGTCTGTAATTAAGGATGTGCTTCTGACAGTTTCTCTAGTGCTAATGTTCTTGACTAGTTCCTTTACACAACCACTTCATGTTTCTGTCCCTCTGCTAGAGTTGTGGGAGTGGTGCATTTTACTGGTAAAATTGGGAATCTGTACCGCAAGCCAGCTCAGTGAAATAGTCTGTGTTGATAGAAGCAACCTTGTTCATAGCAGGGCCTCCCTGTGGAGTTGCATTGACACAACACAGGGGTGTGCCAGCAGGTAAGTGTACTGTTGAAGCACACCCTAAGCATGCACCAGATGCCCTCATTTCAACAGAGAAACGTTCCTCTGTTTCTCCATCCATTATGTGATTACTTTGAATGACAGATCCAATCAATGCTGGAATGTTTTCTAAAAGTTTGGAATTGAACAACAATGCCCTATTTTGGTGAAAATCAGTAAACTAGAAGAAGAGTAGAGGAGACACATATGCTCCTGGCAGTTGTTTGGCAGACTAGCAGCTCAGAACAACTCTAATTTTTCTGGCGGTTATTAGCATTTCATTATAACTACCTCCATCTCAGTTCCAGTTCAAGTATGTGACGCCCTGAATAATTGGTTCCTAGAGAAGAAAAAAAATACAAGAAATTAGAGGAAGGGACCATGTGGGAATCGGCCTTTGACAGAAAGAAAATGGGTGGCATGAAACAAAAGTAGCTGGAGAAGGTTACAAGAGTTCCTTGACATACAAAGGGAGGAGAGCTGAGTACATAGGGAGTTTGCAGGTAACAGGCAGGTGGTGTGTAGTAACGCACTTGGGCACACTAAAGCAAAGAGGGGGCATCTGCTGGAAATGTCAGCTGCCTGAGCTAGTCCAATTTATTCAATATTTCAGCAATTCAGTGAAACATGCAGAATAGGTGTAACCAAAAAGTGCAGATCTAGTGGGATGCACATCTTGTTTGTTCATATAACTTGAGCAATTCCATATCCCTTAGAAGCTAACAAACATAGATATAGTTTAATATAAATGTATAGTTTAATAAAAATACATTATAAGTATGTTACGATTTGCCCTCTCTATTTTCCTGGGAATTTCCCAAGCTCATGACTAAACTGACTAAAAGTATGTATCTTCTAATATTTTTCAGACATTTAAAAACTCCATCAACAAAAGCAAAAAATATAAATCAATCTGGTTTTCTATTAGAATGAAATAGTTTATTATTGATGTCATTATCTAATTATTAAATATAAACTAAATATAATATAAGTCATCTAAGCCATGAAAAAACTGGGAAACAAAAAATGCCATACCACTTTTATTACTATGGGGTTCTTCTCAAGTTCACCAAATGCACACAGATTTGAAATTTGAAAAAAATAAAACCCGATTTAAAAAAAAATTACACATTGGCTTTCATTGTAGTCTGAATGTTAGGTACATTTAGATTTAAAGATGCAAACGATTGTCTGTTGAAAGTTTTGTTTGTTCTTCTATTCCCTAAATTTGGCCTGAACATCATACTGAAAATACTTTGAGCTGTAGACTTGAAGTAGTAATTTTTTTCAAGTGTTAAGCCAAATAGACTGAATTGTGGAACCTTTAAATGGAAAATCAGTGTTAAAAAAAAATAAAATAAATTTAGAATTTGTAACTGTGATTATGAGCAAGAGTCTGTGGAAACATTTAAGTTCACACTAAGTAAAACTGAAAAGTATTAATTTAGTGAACAAAGGTCATGAAGTTCAGGAAGCAAGTAGCTTTTGATATCTAATCCCAGCTCATTGCTGCCTCATCTGGCTTTTTAGGAAATCGCTTTTCGAAGCACCTTCTAAATCTCTGATAAATTTAATCCCTGTAGCAGCTTGGGGACAGAATGCTCAGAGCACTGGGGTGTGAGGCACATTTATGTGGATTTGGTGTTAACCCAGCTCAGGGGATTTTACCAGCCTCCATCAGTGTTTCCCTCTGTCAGTGAGTGTTTGCTCTGAGTTAACAGGGCAAACGTCTGCCAAACCCACTCTTGAAAAGGGCGCACAATGGAGCAACAACCAACTTAACCAGCATAACCAGGGTTGGGTTGGAAAGGGTCTGGGTCCAGAGGCTGATGGTGCACTCAGATGTAAGGATTTAACTACAGTAACTGGTGTTTAAAATGTAGACAACATGCATAAAATAATTTTACAGAGACTGAGGTTGTTTGGGGAATCATTAGACCTCTGATACAGAGGCTGTAGTGCATCTCCAGACTACCCGTGGTACTGAACTTCTGCTCACACACCAGAGTGAATGAAAGGCAAGTTGGGAAACTGAATGGAACAGAGTGGGAATGTACAAGCAATGCTGTTCTGGTCTTCTAGGAGTGTAATTTGCAGGTAACTTATAAGAGGCATGCACACCCATCTAAACCAGCAAAGTTAAATCTTGAAAGTGTTTTCTGAGGTTTTGTGGAATTGGTAATAAAGGAGAACAATTACCTGACTTGCAGTAGTGAAATTTTAGGGTCTATAAAGATATTTGACCTCTTCCGATATGCTTAAAGGTTTTATGTATCCTTTGGGTATAGAGGTATCTTTGACTTCTACACCTAATTATGGGATACATCAAAAAGTCAGCCAAGGAGATATTATTTCTGTTTCCAGTACATGAAATGTATGTTTGACATTTTTAAAATGTATATGTAAAGAAACATGTAATTTATTACTGCCTCCAGGCACGAAGAGATTTATGCGCTAGAAGTTTCACACAGGTTTTTGCTTGACGGTTGCTGTACTGCTCATGCAAAACATATGTATTTCTAATGACAACTTCTAGCATACATTTTTTTAAAATAGTCCTGCTTTCCAAAATGACCACTTTTCTCTGATATTTATGTATTTATATTTACAAAATATATATATATAATTTTATATGTATTTATACTTCCAAATCATTTTCAATAGTTATTAAATACATAAATAAGCTATAAATGTATTTCAAATGAGTATTTATCACTCTGCTGTTAAAGTTTTTCCTGATTTTAAAATACCATGTTATCAAAAGTAACTGACAGATTTTTTTCTGTGTAATTGGTTGGTTCTTTAGAGGATAAAGGTAGAAATGGCAAAGCTCAGGAATGCTTTTCCTTGAATTATGCTAAAATCCAGTTCCCTTCGTTATTTATGGCCAAAACAAGTTTCTCAGTGAAGCTATAACACTTCATGATGCCCTTTCTTTGGCTTGTCCTGCAGCTGGAGCCAGGAGCATTTCTGCGGGAGCTGAAGTCTGTTCTAAAGTTTCTTCTTAATGTAAATGAAAAGGTCCTTAGATTTGATTTGCATATTGTAGAGCTGATGTTAATGAATATCAGACATGTTGAACAGCTGCAAGAACTGCAAAGCTAAGAAAACATGTGTTGGCTCCAAACAGTCACCCTTGGAACCTGATTGGCAGCCACAGCTCCATGTGAATAAAATCTTTATTATTTCAGCACTGGTCTCCTGGGTTTCTTGGACTTTATAGATAAGTAAACATGGGTCCTAACACTGAAATCAGTCTCTATAAATTGAAATCAGACTGTGAAAGAAACAAAGGATCTGAAGAGAGAACATGTAAAGCATATAATTGAGTTACTTGTATCTTTTAGGTGAGGGAGACTTTTTGCCATTTCCAGAACTTTTGATAATTTTTTAGCTCTTCATCCTATCATATAACTTACAGGCCTTAGGTAGGCTTATTTTTTTCTCTCCAAAAATTTACAGATGTCATCATTAAATGATTTTCTGTCGTAATTTGTCATGAAATTAAGTAGCTGTTTCACACCTTTCCAAAACTCAATGGCTATAAAAGCTCCGCAAGAATCCGAGTTCTGATGGAATGACTGCTCAGGATTCTCTCTGACCCTGAAAAACAAGATGTAGAATCTGGGAAAAATGTCTGCACTCAACCTGAGGTTTGGAGAAAGTGACAGCCTGAGAAGATGGGCAATGAGTGACCACGCCCTGACACCAGGAAGGAGATTGCACAGAGGACGTACCTACAGCCCAAATGATGTAAAAGAGACCTGGAGAAGGTGATTAGGAGATAGATACCCCATCTATTCATCAGCTTGCAGTTTTGGACATTTTTGTTTTGATTAGAAGTTTTGAGACACTGTGGATTTGTTCTTGCTTTTAAGCAAGTGCTTCATGCTATCTAGGCAGGCACTATCAATTACTTGCTTTCCTGGGTCTTTTATTTTCATTCATATAATTTCTGTTCACATTTTAGATTTCATATTGCTAACAACATTAATCTAGGTATGAAATGGAAGTTGGAGAAAATGGAAACTTCTTCTTCCAATCTTAAGTTCACTGAGTAGGCAGCAATGCATACCTTGTGCTTTATTTCAGGGTTTTTGGTTTTTTTTTTCCACTCCATACTCTTATGTTACACACTCACTAGCCGTTGGTATTGATTTCCAGTGTGCTGTACCCAATGTGCATTGATGTGATGCACAAGAATTTCTTGTTAGACTTCTTATCGTCTGGCCATAATACCATGAACAGTTCTTTATGTACAGATAAATATAATTCATTAGTCCAAAGATGAATAATTATACTACCCAATTTATACCTTTTTTTTTTTTGCATTTTAGTTCAAATCAGTGTTCTTGATGCCAATTCAATTACATGATATACACCTATTATTTTTTCCATATAATCTAAAACATGGAAAGATGGGAAGATTATTGACTTACCTCAGATTTTTAATGGTAGCCAGAATTTGAGAAACTGTTTTATAAAGTACCCGAATGTTTATAGCCCGATTTAAGTGAGAGATTCTTATAATGTTGTATGAGATATTGCAAAGAATTTTATTAGTGATGGCTCTCACTCTTTTCTGAATCTTGCTCCATATTGGAAATTCTTAAGGTCTATGTGAGAAATGAAGAAAACATGACTAACCCAATCTATCAGTAATTTACATTTGTGACACAGACTGCAAAAATAAAGCTTGCTGACATCTGGACACCAGGTTTTTGATAGCTTGTTCAAGCTTTGCAGAGATATCTCATGCCTAAGAACAAATATGTACAAGTCTATGAGATGGAAAGAACTCTCAAAAATGAATTCTTAGTTTTTATTTCAAAGGCTGACACCACATGAATCACCTGGGTTATGGTAACAGATCATACCCTTATATCCAGATGTTTTGTCATCACCATTATTGCATTTTCAAACAAACACTTGACATTTCTAGAAATACAAATTGGGCCTAACTATTTAGCGTACTGAAAAGATGTTCTCTTCCCAGCAGAACGCAGCTGCTGATTTTAATTCTTGTCACAAATTACCTAGAAAAACTGAGCCATTTCAGGCTATTTTCTGTTCAGAACTCTGCTTTCTCTTGTGTTTCGCAGTTTCTCCTTCAACAATAAAAAAAATTCTGTGTGCAAAGGGAGAAATAGTTGTATTTCAGAGGAGAGTGCATTTGTGTCCTTCAGACATAGCAATTTGATACCAAGAAAGGGTGAATACTTGTTTTAGGGAAGCTGAACAAAATAATTATCAAGGCAATCTAAACTTTGCTAATGGAAAACTTCTTAATAAAGCAGGGCAGCTGCTCTTAATTAGCAAAGACAAAGTTCATGTTCTCCTCCTCTCATGCCTGAGGTACCACAGCAATCCTTGACAATTGCAAATCTACACTGTTTCTCTTCTGTATGAAGTACCAACCTCCCCTTTGCATCTCTCCATTAAGTTGTCTGACTTTATTACGACAGATACAAAGGATTTCATTTTCAATGCTTTGCATTTCTTTCAAGCACATTACCCATACTCTCCTGCCTTTACTCTTCCAACGGATCCATACTCACTTCTACTCTGGCAATGACGCAAATCACCATCCCAACACCAAGTTTTTCACCCTGTGTATGTTATCTCCTAAGCAGTCTTTCATACGTGGACACAACATGTTTTAAACATCTACAAAGACCCTCACTATACTTTGCCACCTCCTTTCATAAAGCTTACTGTCACCAGGACATCTACTGAAATGACAACAGCTAGGAGCAAGGGAACTGATACCCCTCCTGTCTGGTGGATCACTGTCATGCGATTATGTCCTTGGGCTCCCCATCCATCAGTCATATCTCCATGTTACTTTGGGGAATTGTGCACAGGGTTAAGGTGCTTGAGAGCATGTTATTTCTGTGGGAGGAGATCCACTGATGAACTGGCATAGGGAATAGCTGAAGGAGGGAGCCTTGTGAAGAGAAGACAGTCCTGTTTTGGCTGAAACTACAAAAGCAAGCAGTTTTGACACAGATTTTGAAGGTCATAGTGCCTGAGTGAAGACATTTGCATAATTATCTGCAAAATTAATATTAAGTATACATCCTGTATATAGTAATGAGCCTAATGAAAAACGTGTTAAACGTGTATGACTATGTTACTCAAGTCTCCACCCAAATCATGCTAGATGACACATAAGAGGAAGGGACAGATGGAGTTAGGGTATAAAAGGCCACGAGAGGAAATACCTATCTTGGGGGGGAAAGACCGAAGACCTAGCAGGAACAGTTGATGTGCTGTACTCTTCTTCCTCCACCCAAGACAGGGACACTTTCGTCGTAAGTATTGCGCCTTCGCTATATGGTGAAGGACAACCAGGGTAGTTTTTGCTAGCTTTGCTATTATATATTAGCGCTATTGCAGCGAGTGCATTTATCAATGACAATTCCGAATCTATTACATCTGTCGCTTTAATAAATTAAACCTGCTTTTTGACTTTGGAAAACGGTTTCAGTGAAAGTCCTCGGGGCTCTGTCAGGCAAACGTCAAACTCTTACCTGTAATGCGACATTACCCTAGGATGTAATTAGGTGCAATGTTTTCCTGTGGCAAAGCTGATGTACAAAATACATGCCAACTGTTAGATCTGGGGAAAACATAAAGCCAGATGACACCTTTATGTTGCATATTTTTCAGGCAGGGACTATCTTTTTGTTCTGGGTTTGTACAGTGTCTTGTAAAATATTACTTTGATTCCTGACTGCAGCTTTTAGCTCTGCTGTAATGCAAATAGTTTTGGTAGCAAAATCCTTTCGACGAGATCAAATCCATTGGACTGAAGTCACGCAAATCCAGTTTGCATTACTTGGATGGCCTTTAAAACCATTGAGTTAAAAGCAGTGGGCATTGGCTCATGAAGAATTATATGACTTCTAACCTCTTCCAGCTCAAGAGCTTCCCAGCAGCAAACTATGTGAACTGGCAAGAGGAATAAAAGCCTTCCTGTTCACTGCGGTTCTCAGAATTGTACAGTAGATAAAGAGAGGGATATAGTGACTGCAGAGAAATACAGCCAAAGAAATGTGGTGTGTAAATATGACTGGTAAAGTAGGTGAACCCAAGTTTGAGCAGAGCAGGAGTTTAAACCAAAACATCCTAGTAACTTCAGGGAGCTGGGAGCACCTCCAGCAAGTCTCTCTTTGTCCAGATGCAACAAGAAATGAAGCATTTCTTTCCAGACACCAGACGATGAAGAATGGACAGCAGATGTGTCATTTTTCCCAACTAAGTGAACTTCTTATGGACTGTTTCACTCTCACTTTACAAAGACAAAAGAACAGAGTAGTACAATCCCTCTTAATGGGGTTGTAACAGACACACAAACTCCGATCCTCTTACTCTCCTGGGACATGCTACCTTTTGTTCTCTTCCATAGATGGTTAGCACTAAAACCACTAAAATATTACCATCCCCAATTGAGTGGGAAGCCAGGGCCATATCACAGTAGTCCTTTGCTTCTGAATCAGTGGTCAGTCCATTCTAAGAAGACAAAATACAGCGTAAATATTGTTTATTATTCTACACATCCTGGTAGTATTGTTTCAATCTGTTGGCTGTACGGTCTGTGAGACAGTGCACTGGTTAACATTGTAAAGGCTTCTTTCAGAACCTGGGAAGTTAGAACATATATTATTTTAATGAAAGCGTAGATTGTGGAGGCTACAACAAAATCCACAGGAAGATACTAAATCCTCCAACACTTTGGATTTTTCAGCAGCCTGGATTTGAATTGACCCTAATAATGTGTATACTTAGCGCTTAGAATCACATGTATAAGGTCTATAGAAAATACAATTTACCAGCTGTGCAAGTATTTTTCTAATGACTCAGACTCTCTGCTTTTTGTTATTGTATAAAAATGTGATGCTTTTAAACTGAGCAGCATAAATTACATTGTTGCTTCTCTGATGTAATATAATGTAACCTTTTCCCATGGCTATATGGTTTTAAAAGGGTGGTGTAGAGAGTTCTGTGTGTCCAGTGCAACTCTTGGAGTTTAATTGTCCTCTATCATTAGAGTGGCTTTCAGGCACTTTTGCTATCGTTTACTTCCTAATAATCAAAGATATAAAATATTGCTGTTAGCTCTTTGTATCATGGGAGACATGAGATGCCTCTGCTTTTGGACGTCTTTCTCTGGTTGAATGGATACCTTCAATTCTTAAGTACTTTGTTGCTGTGGCAAGAAAAGTGTTGCTGTCACAAAACATACTTTTTGGGGACTGATGCCCTAAAATAAATTACCTTACATGGTAATTTATGTAAGTCTCGTAAGAGACAAAAACCGAGTCAAAAAAAACCCTTTATGTGAGCCATTTTCTCTACAGGGAAGAATGTGGATGAATGAAATATTTGTTTCCAATCATGGAAGATAGCAATTTCTTTTTCTCATCATTAAGAGCTTTGCTGAGATAATTAGGATCAGGACATGACTGAGCCCTGCATGTAGTAATTCTGGGCAGAACTGAGTCAAAAACATTGCATTACAAAATCATCAAACTTTTTTTTTTTTTTTTGAAGTTTTGGCATGAAGATTGCACCATACAATCAATCGCTAAAAGGTATGTGCAAACTATAGCAAATGTCTCAATTAAAAGCAAAGCAAAAGATTCCTCTGTATGACATGTTCTTTACAGAGACAAAATTAAGATGACAACAAAATAAATCTAAACATTAAACTAGGAGATGTACAGTATTGCTTTCTGTGCATGACCCATGACTTACTATGTGTCCTGCTATTTACAAACCAACTTCCCCTTTGGTGGAACTTTCACGTGAGTGAATCAGTTTGCAGAAGGGCTGTAAGATCTTATTTTATGCTCACATAAATGTATAGCTGAAGCATCATCAGGAGGTTTGACTATGGCTTAATAAGCAAATAGAACACAATCCTAAGAGCTAAAGCCTGCCAATCTGATACGATGTGTATTTCAAAGGCCAATTTAATGTAAACTTTTTTTATAATGTACAACTTATTTTGCTGTAACAGCCCATCTTCCAGTATAATTTAAGTTTTCCTAAAGTTCAGCTCCCTGTTTTGTACAACTGTCCCTCTTTCAGCATGTTAAAAGAAGCTATCGATTATTTTTCCTTACAAAATAATTGCAGTAGTTTCAGATGAAACATTAAAAAAAGTGAATGTAGTTTCTTATATTAGCAAAATAAATATATAGGGTTTGTTTTTCAATAAAGTATTACAAGAAGATTAATAAGTAATAGGAAAATGTGACTATAAATATAATTTTTGAAATTAGAAACAAAGTTAATTTATCTTCTGTTTCTTTATTGGTACAAGATTTTCCATTATTTAGAGAATTACATGTGTAAAATGTTGCTTCCGGAGATCTAGTGATGCAAAAGGATTTATATTCTTTTAATCACTTGCACTTCTATTTAACTTAAGTACCACGTACATGCTTGGTAACCTCGCTTTCAATAGCAACAAAGTATGTACATAATTAGTAATGGGGCCTTCAATCATTCTCCCTCTCATGTTCCACTGTTTTCCCGTATTCCAGCACAGTTATTTGCCCTTTAAGCTATTTTTATCAAGTGTGACAACTTTGAACTTGATCCAAGACCATATTGCCTTAGATGTGACCTTCTGGTGTGGAAGTTAAATTTCTCTGAAAATCTTGCATATAACATGCACCTCTCTATATTTACTCTTAATGTAATATCTTCAAAGAATACCAAAAAGTCATTGAAACATGAACTTTTTCTTTAACAGCCTTAGAGCCTGATCCTTTATACATGACTTCAGTAGGATTTACACATGTGTAAGGGCTGTGGACCATGTGTGCAATATGGACACATGTTGTATCATATTAAGGTTCAATAATAGGGCTGGCCAGGAAACAAGGATTCTGTTTCGTGGAAAATCCTGAGGTTTTGGCATTTGGTTTCGTTCTGATGCAGAGTGAAATCAAGACTTTTCAGTGTGTTTTGAAAGCAAGACAGTCCAAGAAGGAGACAGACAGACAGACACACCGCTGGGGCTAAGTAGTTACCTGTCCTGGTGAATCCCTGTTTAGGACACTGCTTCAAATCTGTCAGCAGTGACTTAAGC
The DNA here is from genome assembly GCA_009769605.1 of Bucorvus abyssinicus. NCBI lineage: Eukaryota > Metazoa > Chordata > Aves > Bucerotiformes > Bucorvidae > Bucorvus > Bucorvus abyssinicus. The sequence goes on along the minus strand of CM020033.1, from coordinate 12,494,506 downwards.
CCGGATGTGCCCTGGGCAAGATGAATTCCCTCACTACCACGTTATTTGGTGTCCATAAGCAAGTGAAGCCCTCCCTGTCACTTTGACTGAATTTCCATTCTGATGTTGAGGTGGACAACTCTGGTCCTCATTCACCAGGAGAGGCAGCCCAGTTCACTAAGCTTTAGCTCATGGAGATACCCAGCCAGGCGCCCCACGGGGTGTGTTTTATCACAAGGCAGGTGACAGGCCATGGTGCTGTACTCGGCTACCTCGCAGGACTCTCTAAACCTATGCCCAGTGGCATTTGCTGAGCAGCCACAATCTCCTCAGCAGGCACTCATGAAGCAGGGTTTGGGGACCAATGATGTAAGCAAAAGGGATGGGTGTGATGGTTTTATATCTCAATTTTTTATAATGTGCCACAGGAATTCCTGTCACTGAAGTTGTATTTGTGTTATAGCTGCAAACCTTTGTCCAAGATGTACATCTCTGAACTGTCAGCTTTTCTCTAGGTTTACAAGGAATTGGGTATCCGAGGGAGCAAATTTTCTGTCTGAGGAATAGTGTTTGGTTTAGAAGAGAAATGCTGAATAAGTATGAACCCCATCAGCTTTGCTTTATTTCCTCTCAAATGAAAGTTAGCACCATTTGATTTGTTCCTTCAAAACGATGCTGATAAGAAGACCTTGAGATACCTATGCATTTGAGATGTATCTGTATCGCTGCAATAGCGGTATCAGCACATTTTTAAGTGTACCTTGAGCATTTTGTGCCCTAAAAATAATGCCACAACATTGTGCTGACTTTTTTGCAGTAATGTTGTAGACAGTGACGGTAAAGCAATTTTCGCACAAATTACATTTCAATTTGGATTATACTATAAAATTAACTTTTCCAGGGTAGATATAAGCTCTAGCAAGCCTTAGCTGATCATTTGATTTTATTGAATATATATTTGAATATTGATTTCATCCAATAAAAACCCAAAAGAAATCTCAACAAACCTGAGTGAAATTTTTGCGGACAAATGGAACATAGTTTTGCCTGTGGGTTGAAAGAAACTTGGGAATATTAGTGCATGCCTATCTTGTTCAGCTGCTTTGCTACCTGTGAGCACTGAACTGTGATAATGGTAGGAAACAGTTAAAACCAGTAAAGAAAACTTTCTAGAAGAGAAAACAGCAATTGACTGATATCGTTTATTTTAAATTTGACAGTTAGAAAAATGATTAACAGAAAAAAAAACCCTTTATTTTTCTGTTTTTTTCCAAGGCAATTGTCTAAATTTAGTCTCTATGTTTGAAAAATCTCACAGACTATATTTAAAACAAAAAATGTTTTCTTTCTTCATCATTTGTTGCTAGCGTGACCGAAGACAAGTTTCTGGTAGATTTTGCCTAAGGGCCAAAGTAATAATTCAGTCTGAATGTAAAATACTATCCAGCAATCGGTCCTAGATCCTGACATACGAATTGGCCATCTAGACTTTTCTTCTGTTCTTTTTTATTAAAACAGTATTTCAAAGGGTAATAATAATAATAATATGTTAAAAAAAAAAAGAGCAGGGAGTTGGAGCTGCCCTTTTGAAGATCAGATGATGGTTAAGTTTTAACATCTATGTGGTAACACCAAAGAGGCATGACCTAGTTAAGCAGAGGCAACTTAATAAATGAACATGAAGTGTAAAGGCTGAAGACGTGCTTCAGTGTGCCTGGTGAGTATTACATGTACGGATTATCCTCACTTTGTAGATGTGGAAGCATATCAGGAAGATCATAACTAGATTTTCATCAGGACTCAGTGTTAGACAGGATTAGAATTCAGAAGTCGATTGCTATCATGTTTAGCTCATTAACTCAAGCTGCTAGGCATGCTACTAGTTATCTGCAGCTCTTGTGGCTGGCCACACTAGAGGTCACCCAGCCACAACCCAGGTAGTACTCTTAACCAACCCACTCTGTTACCAAATGTGGGTACTTGCTCACATGGTTACCCTGTAACGGGCCACAGCCAAAGTGAAGAATTAATTCTTTTCACAGAAATTCTCAGATTGAGCTGTTCCATCAAGGATCTATTTTAACATTGCATTTCACCACTACCTATGCATTTAGATAAAAGGAACCGGCAAGACTGCCTGCAATAATGCGCAGCTGATCACGTATCAGATCTCCCCAAAACCAAGCTTTGGTTGCCCTGTATTCTCGAGCTCAGCTGGGAACAGCAGCGTGAGGGAACATGAGCGACCTGTCCTTGTGGGGAAGAAAACAGTGGCACTGATGCACAGTATTATCACTAAAACAATAGAAATGCCATTTTAACGAACAAATCTATGAATGGACTTCATGGACTGTAAAACCTCTAGTCTGAAAGACCGAAGGCGTCAATCTTCATGTGCTATTGGTCTTCATGTGCTATTGGTGCAGCAGGAATCTCACAGCTGTTTAAAAATAAAGCAAAATGTTTTAAAACTCTTTTTAAAACCCAGAGAAACCACATTTGTCTTTATTTTGATCTTGGTGTGTAGAGGCAAATGCCAACCAGAAGAGGGAGTGCCTGTCAACTGGAAGACTATTCCCAGAGCTCTACTGGCTCAACCAATTATTCTACTGACAATTACGGCCATGTTGGCAAAATAAATGAAGAAGATAAATTGGGTCTTGCCTTCTGGAAAAGGCCAAAGCTGATACGGCCCTCGCAGCACCTTTAAGAGTGGCTGGATTTGAGACAGAAATGTGTGTCACTCTTGTGCTTTATGTACATCCCTCAGCTTGTGAGAGCAGCAGCAGGCTCCTTGCTGTGCCTCTCTACTCACAAAGAGATCACTTTCGTACGCAGTACAAGTCATTTCTTGCTGTAATGAGGCCATGACCATTAATGGCTTTTCTCTTTGTACTCTCTTCCCTCTTTTGCCATCTTTTTGTGACCCTTTTTACATGTTTTGCTTCTCCTTATTTCTCTTGCTGTGCCGCTCTCCAGCTGTCCTTAGGCACTGGCATACAACGACGATGGGAAGCTGCAGAAGTCTGGCTGCCTGTGACACCCCTGCTGTCTAGGGTGGCTCGCCCTGCTTGCAGAGCGAGTACCAAGTGACTCCAACCATGGCTGGCTGCAGCTGGGTCTGTTGGCAGGAGCACTCGTCTCGGGGAGGGGTGCCACAGGACTCTTCCTGCCATCTTTTCCTGCTCCCGTGACGCTGGAGCACAGTTACAAATAGTGACCTTAACATCAAGGCTGCACGGCTATGACCATAGGGTTCCTCAGAGGGATTTCATGTGGGTAATTGGGAAGCACTGATTGCTTGAAGAGGGACTTAGCATTCTCCCTTCTTCAGTTTAGCACTCATTTGGGGAGGTTTCTTTTCTTTCCTTTTTAGCTTTTTCACCCTGACTTTGTTTTATGTAGTTGTCTCTTATTTTCTTTCCCCTTGGCTTCTTATGCTCTTTCTCTATCCCCACTGAACCTTATTTTATGTTCTTCTCTAACATTCTTTACCCTCCATCCTCTATTTTCTGTTGTTCTGTTTATTCTTGTTTCCTTTAGCTGCCTTCTCCTTTCCATTTTCCCTTCTTTTGCTTTCCTCTTCTTTGTTCTCGCCCCTGCCTCTTTGTCCCTAATCCCATCTCCAAAGTGATATCTCCCATCTTCATCCTACCAGAAAATAGTCCTGCTTACAAACTCATATCTATTTTCCTTCTTCTGCTGATCTTGTTACTTAATGCATCTTTCCTTCCTTGAAGGAAATAGACTCTGGTCAAGGTTGCAAACACTTTTTTAAAATGGTTAGAATGAAACAAGAGGTTGAGGAATATTAATTCAACAAGTTATTTTCTCATTAATGTTTAATAGATCTGCTTCTCGTAAAACAGTTGAATTATGTTATAGTCTATTTCAGTTTAGCTATCACTAACAGATAAACAATAAATTTAGCATCCTTAAATTAAATGCCAGTGCTTATTTTCCTTTGCATTTTTCCCTGATCATATGTTTAAGTTGCATGTGTGCATATAGAAACCAGTAAGCTCAGGTGCTAAGTATTCATTATTTACTTTTTTAAAATCTGTCCTATAAGTGCTATAATATGATGTTTTTTGCAAATAATTATTGAAAAAAAATTTGCAAATTATTATTTTTGTTCATTACTGAATTTTGTTACTTTCCTTTCTATTAAGACCAACAGAAAAGATATACTATAATGGGACAAGACATCATAGGCTTTACATAGTATCGAGTAACTAATATTATTCTTTTCCATTTTTTTTTTTTTCCTTCTCTGAGGCCACTGAGCCCTTGATCTTTTTAAACAACACTAGGTCAAGTCAGCTATCTAAGGAATAGTTTGCTAGGAGAAACAAAAAAGCAATGGTGTATGACAGTCCTCAAATGCACTTTGTACCCTGTTGTTTTAGTGTCAGCTATTGACAGATCTAGTTGGGGAAATAACCTGGTCCTATCAGCAACAACAATTCAATCTTCCGTTAGCACTTTTCACATCAGAGCACATTAGCAATAGCATTAGCATCCCTCTGTTGATAGCACAGGAGTCTGGGGTAAGGATAAGTGACAGGTCATAGGTAAAGGAAAGATCTGACTGAAAGAAATAAAATTCCAGCAGAAAAACAGATGCAGAATTATGTCTTTCACTGACATTCTTCCACTACAAAAATGTACATAAAGAACTTTTCAAATCTTGCTGAAATACCCCAACCTTTGATCTGACTTTAGATATAGTTGCAAAAATAGTGAAATTATGGTAACTTTTACTGACACTGTTTCGGATTAGTCAGGTCTTTTCTACCTTTTTTTTTCTTTCTTTTTTTTTCCTTTGCTCCTTTTTCTTTTCTAAAGCACAAGTAAGGTCTCTGAGGAAGCATTCCCTCACAAGTGGTAAATAAAATCCACAAATAAGTTCTACTATTTCCCCAAATGTATAGGATACAAAAAAATGTATTCATTAGTGTGAGATATAAAAATGTAGACTCACACTTCTGAAATCTACGACTGTTCCTTTCACATTGTGCCAAAGGCAAACAAACATAATTCTCCCTGGCAGCTGGACGACATTCCAAACAGCCACCACATTAATTCACTCACCTCCATCAGCCTCCGCCTGCAACCTGCACAGCTTGCTGCCAGGAAGCCTGGCAATAAATTCCAACTCTAAATACCAAACAAGGTAGAAAATGCCATACAATGCATTGACTGGCAAAGGACAAAATGGGCTTGCTCGGTAGGGATACCAAGGAAGGGACTTTTCTACCACCTTTTGGAGTTTCCCTTATTGCACTTGTGGAGGTCAGCAATTGTCACCGAAAATATCGGTTGCACTGGCTCTTGAAGTCTGAATTTTTTACTCAAATTTGAGTAATTTTGTAGTGAATTCTGTAGCTGGATGCTGGTTAAAACTAAGATTATGTGTGTTGATCATTTGCAAACCCATATAACACCTGATTTGATCATAAGAGATCAAGCCTGGAATTTCTGTATATTCAATTGCTCCTGGAGAAGGGTGTTGTGGACTCTGCAGCTCTGCAACATCTGTTAGTGCAGGGCTTCTTATTTTCTCTCCAACAAAAAATAGAGACAAGTACCAAATAATAACACCATCTATGGTTATAGATTAGGTTATTTACTTTATATATATATATTTGGGGTTATAGGTATGCATATGTACATACACAAACCATTCCACTTTCCTCTCAGTCTTTAAGTTGTTTTTCTTTTAATTTCAAGATGAAAACCAATAAATAAAAGTAATTCCTTCTGGAGGAAATGGGGTGCACCACTCTTGCCTGACAGCAACTGCAAACAAAATGGCCACTGTCTCAGGAGCCAGATAATTTCTCATCATGTTAAAGGTACAGTATGTAATAAAGGCATCACAAATCCAGTGGTTTCCACATACAGGCTATTTTGTAGCATTTTTCTATTCACCTTTTTCAGGAAAAGTTGTGTTTTCTGAAATAAAATTAATGCAGTATGTTAATGTTGTTTTTCCTGCAATGATTTTCAGGAGTTCAGCCTGGAAGAAGACCCGGCACTCTAGGTTTTCCAACTTCTCAGGTTCTTATGAGTGTGAAGATGTGAGCTGGAAAACTCAAAGGAACAGCTGTTGAAAAAGATTATGACTGGTTTGGCTTAAGGTTGCCTCAGAACATGAGAAAGTCAGCCATTCTGTATGTCCAAGACCCAGCCGAAAGTAAGCAGAGCAAATGGGATAGTAAGGGAATAAAATCATTCTCAGAAGTGTAACAGGCACTTTGTATCCCAGAAACGTTTGACTTTGTGTTTTGAGTGAAGTTGCTGACAATAATTTCATGCAAACTGCTTCCACCCATGTTACTTTTACTGACTTTGTGTTAACTCACTGACTTTAGGGATGGCAAAAAAAAGATTGCTGTGTTTGATTAGTCTTGTATCTTGACTTTATCTTCTCTAGAGTTTTGCAAAGCTGATAAAATACAGAAGTTCATGAAGAAAAAATTTATTTGTGTTTCAACCAAACCTTTGATAAATTGTGTGTCCTGAGCTTCTGTATCAGCAGAAGTCGCTCATTTTTGAACAACAACAGGATAAGTAGCTCTTTACAAAATATTTTACACCTTGGAGAAGTGTTATAGTAAGGAAAACTTTATACTCTGTAGATCTGTAAATTTTTAATGTTTTCTTTGAGTGAACACCTACTCCACTTACACAAGGACTTATTTGTCTGTGCTTCTTTTTGTGGGGGCACAAGGGTCATTCACATGATCTTCCACTTTTCTTGTTCTTTTTGAAGTTGTGCTGGGATCGCCACTGTAGGCTGTTCACTATGCTGAGTGGCTGTAGAATTAGAGCTACAATGAGGCTTTCCAATAGCAATTGAATTCGAACCCCTGTTTATTCCTCCTTGCGAATTCTAATTGCACTGCATTTCCAACCACTGACTCCTTGCCTGGGGCAGGTTTTTGTACTGTAGCAGCACACACGCCCCACACACCACATCACCCCCTTTTTTTTGTTTTGTTTTTTGTTGACAGCATAGTTGTAAACTTTCCCTGCATAAGTTTGTTGTAGTCCACTCTCCTCTAGCGCTGATGCTTTCCATTTACGTGATTTTCTTCTTTATCATTTTCTTTATCCTGGAATAATTTAAACTGTTTTGGTGGACTTCCTAAAATACCAGAGTAGGGTAAGGAGCTATAAGGTCAACAGCTCTAGCTATAATGGCTAACTAGACAAGGAGGAAGTGCTGCAATCCTTTTACATTTAAAACTCCTGTTGGCCTTGATGAACCGTAAGGAGATTGTTGGTTTTAACTGTCTTCACCTCAAAAAGGGTATTCACTGGGCAAAGAGGACTGGAGACAAATTGCTTCCCTTTAGGAATGGCCAGGAGAAGTGTCCCTTAATTTGCACTTGCAAGTCTTGAGTGCTTCAGGTTGTTGGTTTGGTTTGGTTTGGTTGGTGGTTTGGTTTGGTTTGGTTTGGTTTGGTTTGGTTTGGTTTGGTTTGGTTTGGTTTGGTTTGGTTTGGTTTGGTTTTTTTTTTTTTTTGAATACCAGCTGCTGAGCTTTAAGTGGCTTTAACTGTCAGGATATTTTAGAGTAAGTTTCTTTTCTAAGAAATGATGCTATTCTGTGGTATTTTTGCTCTACCTTCATTAGTCTGTCAGAGTCAGTCTGTCCACTTCTTAGTGGACAGACTTAACTCCGGAATAAGAGCTGCTTTTGGTCTTGGGGGATGGTAATGCTCAGTTTTAAAAAGTCTCAAGATTTATCTTAAGTTTCAATATTTGCTTCTCCTTTATAACTGCCATTCTTGGATGTGAATGAACACATGACCGTTTTAAGCTTCTTTTTCTTTAAGTGTGTCTCCTACCCCTCACATTTGTAACATCTGAAAATACAAACACAAATTTGATAAAATGTTAGAAGTTTAGGAATTCTATCTTATGTTTTCTGGAACTTAAGATTTTTAAGCCAGTTTCATTTTTTTTTTTGATGTCTGTAGGATGCCAGTTTTAGGGTTAGCAAAACTATGTGTTGAACAGGAGTTTGAAACCAAGGGACTGAACAGGGCCTTAAAGAACAGCTGGGGAGAGGAGAGGAGAGGAGAGGAGAGGAGAGGAGAGGAGAGGAGAGGAGAGGAGAGGAGAGGAGAGGAGAGGAGAGGAGAGGAGAGGAGAGGAGAGGAGAGGAGAGGAGAGGAGAGGAGAGGAGAGGAGAGGAGAGGAGAGGAGAGGAGAGGAGAGGAGAGGAGAGGAGAGGGAGAGAAAAGGGAAAAGGGAAAAGGGAAGACAAGGAAAGACAAGGATTTTCTTTATGTGTTTGTAATTCAATTATTCTTTAACAGGGACAGAATTAAGATACTTATGAATTCCATATCATATTTGCTGAGTTAACAGATCAAAATTCTAGTTTTTTTCCAGCTGCCAACATGCAGCTTCCACCTGAGATTTGAAAGTAAAAATATTCATTCTGCCTTATAGGTCATTGCTGGTAAAAAAGATTCTGCAACAGGAAACTAGCTGACAATTTTGTTGATGATGTGCCAAACACAAAAGAAGCCAGCTCACCCTACCAGAGCCCCATGGCTCTGCAGTGCTGACAATAGTAAAAACAGACTTTTGGTCAGAAAAGTAAGCAGCTCTAATCCCAGGGTAGCAGGGAAACAGCTCTCTTGAGTAAGAGTGTGCGAAACTTTGCTGCCCGTAACACTGCTTTTAGCAGTCCTCACTCAGCACTGGGGCAGGTGTTGTGTTCCAGCAGCAGCCGCAGGCTCTGCATGCCCGCAGAGGTGCACAGCCGTCATCACCAGGCTGGGCACTTCTCTGCTGGAGGGAAGGGGAGAACGAGAGCTACCAGGTTTTGGGTGGTAAGGTCCTTCAAATGGAAATGCCAGCAGAGACACGATGGTGCTCTCCCTCGGTTGGAATTAGGCACTGGAGCAAACAGGACTCAACTTCCCTGGGTGGCTTCATGACAGCTGGGATTATCTCCGTCACCAATGAGAGTTCATATTTTTATTTCTTCCTGTCCCTGAAAAAGAATTACAGCCACTTTAAGAGAAATGTGTTCCTGAGCCAGGATTATTTTTCTTAAATGATCTTCATGTAAAACTTCATCTGTATCAAAGAAAGTCAGAGATTTTAAAATTATTGTGGCTCTTATTATATGTGTATCTTATTCCTCCCCACAGGAGAGGGAGAACAAGGCATGAACAGGAACTATGAGTCTAAGTTTGTTCACAGTCTGTTCCTTGGGAAAAGCAACTACATGCATGAGAAGCTTGCAACCCCTTACAAGGTGAAATCTTGCCTGTGGCAAGGATTAGTTCAGTGAAAATGCATAAATAACATGGGTTTGTCTGCAATGATACATTCAGGTGTCTGACTCAGTATTATTAGCAAGAATAATTAACTCAGCAACGGAGAAAACACACATGTACACAAATGAGTTGCTGACATTCATGAGATAAATTTCATTTATCATGAACTGTTTCACCCTGCCTTCCTGCTATGTATGCCATCTAAGACTCTGCGACTTATGTGAAGCAGCCTGAAAATACCTTTTAGGACCAAATAACCAAAGCTAACAAATTGCCAGATAAAAGTTTCCTTTCATCTTCAGAGGTGGAACAAGCATAGGTCTTGGATTCATCTGGGATAGATGCAATGATTCAACAGTGCAGGTCAGGGGAGAGCTCTAGAGATAGCAGAATGCAAAATTATGGCATTTTGAACATGAGGCAGCTATTTTGGGGTAATTTTAGAGGATCTTTTAAATCACACAATGTTCTCTACTAGGTCATATAATTCAACGCAGGCAAATCAATAACCTAATTTTAGAAGAGAGTAAAATACGTTGAGAATAAAACAATATTTTAACATTCAGATGCATGGGTCCTTTAGGACTATATTGTTACCCCCAGCATTTTGGAAATAATTTAATTGGCAAACCCAGTAAAAATTCACGGATGTCTGTCACTGAAAGAAATTAACTTTATCCAGTTTGTTTCTTCCCACAGGAGTAGACAACCGTATCATTCCTTTTGGACAGTTGCCAAATCCTTTTGGATAATTGGATAGAGATGCCTTGGAATTGTGAATAGTTGTATTTTGCTGTGAACATACAGTAGCTCTGTTTTGTTGGGGGGTTTTTGCTGAGAACATTGCTTGAGGAATGCCCGTTCTGTGGGTTTTATCTTCTTTCCGGTAGAACTCTGGATACATTTCCATTCTGTGCTGGATTGCAATGTAATGAAGCCATATGAAGCGACATTTCTGGTTGCAGGAGGATCACTGGAGCAATTAGCACACGTGTTGCCCTCAAATACCTGCTGAACAAAGTAGGCTGAAGCAGGAGGAGGCATTCTCATCGCATCAGGCAAGAAGAGACAGCGGTGCTGTGCAACACGTATCACATAGGATGAGAAAGAGGAACCCTCTCTGCTTTCATCTGAGGAAAGGAAAACCTTTGCTTCACTTCTGAAATTATTTATGGAACGGAAGTAAAAAGACTAACTCTAGTGATGTGCATCTCCTGTTACAAAGCTACAGCCCTGAGACAGGCAGCATTCTTTTGATGTCCAATGACAACACTGGGAATTTTGCTCTAGTAAGGCTACGGAACTGGGGCAGTTTGAAATTACTAGATTATCCTTCAATTTTCAATCAGCTTTTCCAAGCCAAATTTTTGTTTGTTTATTTACATTCATGTAAACCATAGAGGAAATAAGATTAAGTCATTAGTCCCTAGGTTACACCATTGTAAAATTTTGGTTTTCTAAATTCCATGACTCAGCTTTTAGGGACTTGGTTTGTTATCATTTTAGCAAACATTCTGAATCCCAGGAAGTTCATCACCTGGGAGTCTTTTTTTCTAAAGGAGTTTAATACTGAAAAGGAATTAAAAACCACTTAGGAGGTTTTACTTGGAACGACAAATATTGCAGAGGCACAAGTTTTGCCAAGTGGTTAGCTGGAGGCCAAATTCTGCAAATCCTAAAATCGCGTGAGTATTCCTTTCTACTTGAAAAAGGCTCACAATTTGAAGGACTGCTCATGTGAATAGAGATCTGCCGGATTTGGCCTTTTCTGGCAAGGCTGAAATCACAGCTTTGCTGCATGTAGTTAACCTGCATTTTGTTTAAAGGGATCCCATCAGGAAAGTGGAAACAGATTTTTCTTAACTAAGGGCTTACAGTTAAATTTTAAAATGTTGCCCTTGTCAGAGTTTAAACGTTCCCTGCCTCACTGTTATAAGCATTTTAAACTATCTACATTAAATACTGTAAATAGGAAATACAAGGAATGAGGGTGCAATCTAAGCACAAGAAAATGTAAAACAAAAGGAGAGTTTGGTTGTCCTTATTAAAACACATAAAAAGTCCATCCAGCTGCTTGTGTTTAACCAATAAAAAGTATGGTTTCACGCCAAAAGAACCATTTATTCTGTGAATTAAACATTTAGAAGGCCTTATTAACAATGGTGAACACTTACACACATAAGCAAAGTCAATGGCCATGTACACATGATTTACTAATGCAGATAATGCTGCAGAACCAGGGTTAAGTATATAGAATAACCGGACATGGTTCTGGTTAGCAATTAATCCAAGAAAAGCCCAAAGATCTGAACCACTGCAGTAAAATAAGTTGGGGGTGTGTATACATAGAAGAGATGTTCAAGAAACTAAGCCCAATTTCTGATTTCTATAGCATTCCTTTCTGTCTTGTTGAACAGAATTAAAAATCCTGCATTCTATACCTACCTTTAGTGCTTATTTTCTAGATGATCTTGACTTGTTTTCTGCATGGAGAGAGTTGAAACTCCTGTGAGGGTGTAGCTAGAAAGGTTTATATACATATCACTGAAGCTACTGTGCTTCCCGTTCACCCTTTCTCATTGTCAATATGCTCTACGGAACATGATCAATAATGCAGCAGATTAGCTACAGAGATCTGTGTGTTAATACGAGGCCTAAGGAAAACAAAATTCTGCCTTCCGGCAGGAGTGCCTGTCGACGCAGCTGTATCCAACCTCCCAGGCCTTACATAAAATATAGTGCATCTCTTCCCTAACAATACCTGCAAATAAATGGACACTGACTCAGTCAGTTTTTACACTTATTATTATGCTCTTCTTCTACTTATTTTCTTGTTTCTACTTTTCTCTCCCTGGCCCTACAGTTTCCTTTAGTTTCTTTCCACCATTCTAGGTTTCTTGCACAAATTTTTTTGTATTTCTGTTTTCCTACTAATTGACTCTTTTTAAATTCTGTATTTTACTCTACTTTCAGTTTGCCTGTCACTTCATTTTCTCTACCTAGCAAGTTTTTCTGATTCTATATTCTGTTTTTCCTTTGTTACACTTTTTGTAGCCTCTCTCCTAGCTGCTCTTGCTTTGTTTTATTCACCTCCGCATCCTTCTCCCTGACTCTCTACTCCCCCTTTCTAGCTGGTGTTCCCCTTCACTGCACCTTTTATGTTTATATCCCACACGTCTTGGAAATCCTGACTGAACAGTATGGAAATACCTCGGGCAAGCCCAGGAGGGAAGTTGTTCCTACCATGTTTCCCTGCAACAGGGTTGAAGAGAATCAACTGCAGGAGGAGTGGCAGGAGAATTTCCCTTAACATGGGAAAATCTGTGAAACTTTTAAGAGACGGGAATCTTTTCTGGTAAGTAAATGGGGCAGTTTGAACACCGGCCACTAACAGTGATACATAAGTACAGCTAGAAGAACCCACTTTTTGAGGGGGCTTGTCAAGGCAATGAAGAAAAATTTTGTCCATATTTAAAAAGACAAAATCATGGGAGAGGTCGCCAGCAACTGGAACTGACTGTAAGCACTTACCTGTCTCTGCAGTGCATTTTACACCGAAAGAGCAATAACCCCTACACAGCAAGTCCTCACTCTGGAAAACTTCAACTTACAAAAGCAATTTTAACAATTGGCTCTATGCTCTTTGTATTTCTTCAATGTCTTCACACTGTTTCTTCCCTTTTAACTTGCTTATATTTTTCTCTTTTAAGTTATTTTTTCTTACAATATGCAACAGTTGGTTCCCCCTGCTTATCTCCTCTGCCTTTTGTGTGCTGTTCCTCCCCATCTCTCTGGATCACTCCTGTCGCTTTTTCTGTGTTCCTCAGTCTGACTCTTTACGTGCTCTCTTTGTATTAATCTTTTAACCAGATGTTTCATCATACTTTCAACCACCGCAGAGGTCTTCTGTGCTAGCTTCTTCCCACGCTACAAACTATATATTTATGCTCTGCTGGCATAGCCATGGAAACTGCCTCTCTCTCTCCTTTCACTTGCATGTGTTCTCATTCTCTCCTATGCACACACATTGCACTAGCACCTCAAAACTAAAACAAGTATGTGGATACATGATAATCCCCCCCAATATGTGTTTGTACATGCAGGCTCCACAAATCTATTCAAACCCTGCTTATAGGCTCGATGCCAGACCAAATTTATGTGGGAAATGTAATACAACCTCCTACTGAAACACATGTTCAACCTCTCTTCAGCACATGTACCCCAGTTTCTTCTAGATCATTTTCCCACATGTGCGCAGAACCTCCTTCTCATGTCTTTTCTCCTTTCCTGATTGATCCGCCCTCGGTGGCTTTTAAATAAAGAAAACTGAAAGAAGTTGGGTGAGTGTTGGGGGGACAATTTTGCTCCTCTAGTTTGGAAAAAACTCTCCTGGTTTTCTCAGGAGAGGGTTTTTTAGGTTTTTATTCCTGAAAGGAACACGGAGCATGTTTATTTTGAAAAGCAGGATTTTGGTAGCAGCTTGCTGAGCAAGTGATCTAGACTGGTATCCTTGCTCGATTTTAGGAGAAAGCTCATTTGACTTTTCAGAGGACAGTATTTATAGCATGCTTTTGTCACACTTGGTTTTAGGCTTTTGTGCTTTTCCACAGGTATGTCAGAGAAGAAACTGAAAACTAAGGTAAGAGCAGTTTCATGACAGAAGTGAGGTTCCTTAAAGCAGTGCAAGGCAGGGACAAATGGTACAATGCTATCAACCCCTCTCAGGGCTGGCCAAGCAGCACAGAAAGGCTCACATACTCCACAAAGAGTCTGATTTTATCAGGACTCGACCAAAATATTTTACAACTTTTCCCCATGTAATCTACCCCTCTCTTGTCCGCCCAGCTAAGGACAATATGGAGATGTGACTTCCAGCCCGCGTGGAAGTTTTTTGCAGTCTACCTAACGCACTGAAGGGCAGCAGAGCACTCTCAGCATTGCAGCTACCTTTCCAATCTACATTGCATGAGATGGAAGGCAAACACTCACAGAGGTCATGGTTCAGTCTGGCTGGGCCATTAGTCTATGTGACAGATGAACCAAAGCCTCAGCATCTGGCACACACCAGCTACTCAGTGAAGATACAGAGGAAGTGATTCAAAGTGTACTTTGCCAACAGCCCTTCAGAATTGTGACTCTTGGCCTCTGCAATATTCCCCTTGCCAGCACCCTCTCAGGTCCCATGAGACTTTCCTTTGTTGATCACTGATGCGCTTAAAATCAGAATCTCGACTAAAGTTTGTCAGGACCTGTCTGTTGCCCTGTGTTTTCTCTCCTCAATGCCTCCACCACACAGCAAAACCATGTGATTCAATCCACACATACTGCCTTCAGCTTGTTCTCAGCTGTTCTCAGCTCTTCACTCAACCTAATAACAATCTAGCTTACTCCTCAGCTTCATTGGGAAATTTTTACACGGAAAAAACCTATTCAGCTATTCAGACTGCATTTAGACATCCTGGGGGTGGGCGTTTGGTATACCCCAGGGTTTTCATTCCTCAGATCAGAACTGAGGATCTGGTTAAAACATGAGGCAGCTCTCTTCTGGGCAAGGTGAGTGAGTTTCTTTCTGATGGAAATGGAGGTGCATTGGAGTCTGAGGAGGAAAATGATATATAGTGAAAGCCCAACTTAATACGGGGTTCCTGTGCAGATATCTTGTTTGCTTAATTTCAGGAACTCCATAATGTTTCCAGGGCCACAGTTTAGACGGTAACCTTAGCTCATCATGCCAGTCAGAGAAGCTCTCAATGCCTGTCAGCAGGCAATGTTGAAAGACTTGCACCTTATTTGTGCCCCAGGAACCACAGAGTGTTTCTCTCTTACTAATAGAACAGGAGTAGGAAGTAGAATAGTCTGGGACAGTAATTCTGAGACCCAGTGCTTGTCTTGCAGCCGACTATGGACAGTCTTTGGTAGCAATTGGACTAAACTGTCAATTAAATGTTTCTATCATTTCAGAACGAAATACGAGCCACCTTCTAAGCATCTAGTTATTATTTGCATAAAATGATGTCACATCCTTTTTACAGACACCTAATTTCTCTTATGGTAAGCAGTTTCCAAACTGATTCACCGTATGCCAGTTATGCCACAGAACAGATTCTCATCCAGTGGGCTTCGTTGAGGGCTTGATACTGCTTTGGTTTAAACCTGCATAGTAGCAGTTTCCTCCTGTATCATGTGTGTGAAAAGCAGGTACACACCAATGTCCCTGAAGTCTGAACTCACAGAAACCCTGCAAAAGCATTGTTTAGTCTCATGTGTTGAATAATGTCCAGGAGCCTAGGACATGTCTACACTGCTGATGAAGAAACTTTTGCCTGAGCAAGTGTGCATTGATAAGCAGTAGAAATGTGCCTGAACGAACGAGTTCTGCCTTACGCCATCCTGCTGCCAGACCCTGTCTAGCTCATTTGCACAGCACTGATCTGTGCCATGCCAGCTTGCTGACGTGGCTCACTGTGAGCTAAGGGATCACTGCTGGGTCAACATGGAGGCAATGCTAACGAGTATCTGACTCCTAGGGAGTGGTGGTGGGCAGGAGGAGGAGACGTTGAAGAGGTAAGTAAGGCTGACTACTGTCTAAGCTTTTCCATTACATACTCATTTTATATTCGCATCATCTTGTTTACATATGTTTTTATTACTATTGTTTATGCTTTTCCATAGTATTTTCTCCCCTTTCTCTTATTAGATTATGAGAAGTATCTATTGATATTTCTTCCAAGACGGTTTAATGCATGGAAAACCCTTGGTGAAGCTCCTGCAGAAAGATGCTGCAGGAAGAAAACAACTCCAGCATGATGCTGCTGTCACACTTATCATGGAACATAACTCACCACCTTTAAATGTAATGACTATAACCAATAGACAAGCATCTAATGTGATGCCATTGAAACAGAATTGAGGCGTTGCAGAAAGACAGAAATATTCCATAGCTTTTGTGTCAAGGTCCGTCTTACTGAGAGGATAAAAATATGCACTGGGGAGAGTGTCTGGCAATACAGTTGTATGTGTATATTTAAAAGCAGAAAGTCATAAACAACTTTTAACAAAAGATTATGACATTGTGAAACAAATGTCTTCTGTAGATACAGAATTAATTTTTAGCCAGAAGCAGTCCTGCAGCATGAAAACACAGAAAATGAGCAAGTACTCTGATAGCTATATATCATTTTTTAACCAGGATTTAAAAAAGTGAGCCTCTGCCCAATGTGTATGCGAAGTGGCTAGTTTTTACTTTTTTTAATTCTTATACAGCTGGTTTCAAGGAAGAGATTTGGAAAATATCTGAAAACAAACTTTGCAAGACAAAGATTTACATGCTGTGTTCTAGCGTTTTGATAGGGTAGCCAGACATCAGGAAAAATCTTTGCTTGCCTCTCAGAATATCGGAGCTATCAAGATGAACTGGGCATACAAGACAGTGTATATAAGGGCAGCTGGATGACTGAAAATAGTAACTCTCGAGAATAAAGCAGACACACTCTGGAAGAGAATTCTGTATCTGGAGAGCCAGAGGCACAGCAAACTGGCCAAAGTATATCAAGGATATCCAGGAACCTGGTGAGCAGATGTGAGCTGTGGGGAAATACAGTCCGAACAGCAAAAGAGGCCATGAAAAACTGCGGCATCCCTAGTAGGTCTTGGATCATGTTAGGAATGGGCCTTTTAAGAAAACGCACCACAAAAACTTGTGATTTTGAGCTAGAAGTTCCTTAGACAGTAAGTATCATACTTCTCTTGCAAATGCAAATGCAAAGTTAAAGCACTGTCATAGTTGGGTGTAAATTTAGCCCCTATTACTTGTTTTCATGCTGCATGTTGTGAATAGAGACTGTTTCTCAAGTGAGAGACAGTAACTTAATCCCAGGAGTGTGTTAACTTGAGTGGTTGTAATCACCTGAACACAGTATGAGAATGTACCTCAGCAGAAAGCAAAGAAAATATATAGTCAGCATTCCTGAATAAAGAAATGCACGTACCAAGAGCTGAACAGCATCTTGAGGCTGCACGTAATGTCATCTGCATAATTCTGCATCCATAGCCCCAGCGTTGCTGTCACTAGTGGTTGTGAGAAGATGAGGAAGAACAGTGTGTATGAAAAGATGTAACCTGGGATCTCCTGAGGACAAACTGTGATCTTGAAAAACTCGGGGCATTGAAGAAGTAAATTCTTGTTGATATAATACAGCAATGGGCAAGCATGTGTTTCTCTGAGACGTTGTTACCCACACTGGGACATTGGCATTGCTATGAAGAATAGTAAAATCTACCTCCACTGAGATATGATCGGCACTATATGAGAAACTACAGCCACCGGAAGGACTGACTGCGAGACAGCCTTTTGGCACGATCAGAAGATAACAGTCATTAAACTCCTACAGGGTATACCCAAGACCCTGTGCTACAGCACAGTGTGGAGCAACACCTCTCCAAGCCCTGAGGAAATATCTTAGATCCCACACACAGTAAGAAAGAGAAAGAGATAGATGAGTGTGTTAAAATCTGTATGATGCTAATGACCTCAAGACTTCAAGGGTGCGTAACAAATGCTAAGCACATAAATTTGCCATGATATTTGCACTTAATTTTGTGTCTCAAATAAATGCAGTAAATGGGACATTAGGATAAATATATTCGCTGTGGGGACACTGTCACAGGGTAATTTACCGTATAAACATGTCCATTCTTACCCTGTACTGTTGGCCGATATCAATAATATCTATGAACTGAAGGCCCATCTATGCTGCCGCAAGTAAATGCCAGTATCCACAGCAATACCTACATCAGCTTTAATCTAAATATTTCATGCAACAACAGTGACTATGCACAGAAACGAATTTAGGACAAGCTCCCTAATCACAGAATGACAGCATCACAGAATCACAGAATTGTCTGGTTGGAAGAGACCTTTAAGATCATTGAGACCAAACTGTTCACCCTGCACTGCCAGGGTCCCTAAACCAAGTCCCTCAGCACCACATCTGCACCTTCTTAAACACCTCCAGGGATGGGGACTCCACACCTCCCTGGGCAACCTGTTCCAATGCTTCACAACCTGCTCTGTAAAGAAGTTTTTCCTAATATCCAACCTAAATCTCCCTGGCGCTACTTGAGACTGTTTCCTCTCGTCTTGTCACTTGTAACTTGAGAGAAGCTACCTCGCTACAACCTCCTTTCAGATAGTCGTAGAAACTAATGAGGTCCACCCTGAGTCTCATTTTCTCCAGACTAAGAACTCCAGTTCCCTCAGCTGCTCCTCATAAGACTTGCTCTCTAGACCCTTCACCGGTTTTGTTGCCACACTCCAGGGTGTGCCGTGGCTGGTTTACATAGGTACCTGTGCAAGCCACAAATTACTGAGGATGCTGTCTGAAGTGGTGTGAGGGTGCTTATTCATTCACCAAAATGAAGTATAAAGTGACTTTGAGGAGGTGCTTGGTCAGAGAAGACAGCATGCAAGGCTGAAGGAATACTGCCAGGCTATTGAATCGTCTGACTCTCTCTCTACCCTTGCTTGAAAAACTGAATGATCCAGGCTTTCACTGTCAATGTAGACTTGGAGAAATACACCTCCAGGAACCCCCCCAAGTTCTGCTGTGGGTGGAGCCACCGCTTTCTCTCTTCTCTTGCCTTCACTAGTTGATTTGCTCTGGAATGGAGCACCTGAAGGTCAACCTTTTTGCTCCACTAAGACTTAAAGCTCTTGCACACAACTACATACGTGTGAGAGAGTCAGGCAGTGAGGGGAATTCTTTCCTGCACCCATGTCTAGCTATGTTCAGCCTGGATATAATTTGGTCATACAAAAGGAAGCTAAAATCTCTTATATACATATTTTTTTACTTCTAATTTACACATAACATTTAAAAATTTGACTTAACCTCTGAATGTTGAAGGTCAATAACCTGCTGAATGTAACCTCTCAATGGGCACTGCAGCCAAAAGGGATTCAAGGGACCCAGGAGCACGTACAAAGAGTGAGGAAGATGATGTGACTGCTATACTTAGCATTGGTAGGACTCATGATGGACTACAGTCTATTCCTGTTGTTTGCAATCCATAGAGGATGCTAATAGATTACACAGACTATAGAGAAGAGTTGTGAGGCTCATTAAAGAATTTTAAAATGTGTTTTATAGCAATAGACTCAAAGAGTTTAAACTGTTGTTTTAAAAAAGAAGAGGCTAAGAGATGAGGTGATCACAGACCATAAGTATCTATGGTAGGGTTATGATTTTGATATATTAGTTAGTCTAGTAGACAAAGGCATAATAAGATTTAATTGCTGGAAGCTGAATCAAGGCAAATTCAAAATAAAAATAAGGCACAAAATCTAAGGGCAAGAATAGTTGTTCCTTGAAACAATTCACTAAGTGTTGCTGTGGGTTCTCCATCGCTGGAAATATTTTAATTGAGATTGGCTGCTTCTCTAAACTTTGTGCTCCAGTTCAAACAGGAATTAATTCAGGGAAGTCCCATGGCTTGTATTCTAAAAGAGGCCAAGCCAGATGATCACAGTTGTCCCTTCTGACTTTCTAATTTATGAGCTCTGATATAATCAGACCCTAACACAGTATAGCCATAGGCAAAAACACTTCCTATTCATCACAGATTATTCTGAGAAATGTTAACATCTTCTCATTATTTCATCAAGATAAATCAGGCATTACAGTTTGTAGCTGTATTAAGCTGGTAAAACACAACTGTAGTTTCATGTGTCTTTAACTCATTACCTTAAAAAACCTCAAAACATTTACCCAGCTCATCCTAACTATTCAGCATGATAAAGCATTTAAATGTGAGAACAATGAGTTCAGGCTCCAATACCGCTGAGCTGTCCTTCAGTAAGAACACACAAAATGTGTCCTAATAATGAGCAACCCTAAAGTAACCCTGCATCATTATCACCTGGATGTAACTACACCTAATGTCCCCTTGATCTTTGCACAGAACTCTCATTGCGTACACAGCAAGAGCAGTAAATGGCTCTAAGGAGGTAGGTACTGTTTCACAAAAAGGTTTAAGACAAACCCAGGGAGCAGAGAAGTGCTGATTTAGTAACAGAACATTTTACAGCAAAGAAGGTCACAAATTGGCAGCATTAAAGGTTTATTTTGGTTAGTTGACAAGTGCGAATAAATGCTGTACAGAACAGGTAGTCAAGTGCCAGCAGTATTTTTCTTTTGAAAACGTTATCTTCTGTTAGATCTTCTTCAGTAGAATATCATCCATCAAATCATAAAGCTGGCTCTTCCAGCCAACTACTTTACATTACACAATCCCTGTGTGAATACTGAATTCACACAGTGGAGACATAATCCCTGCAAACCCTGAAGAAGATAATGTTTTCTAATCCAAAAGAGCCCGTTTCCCCTTCATAGTTAGGAAATGAATCTTTTCATGAAAGTGGCTTTGAAAACAAGTCTAATTCCCTATTCCAGATACATTGGCTAACTAAAATTACAGAGCTGGACCCTTCCTTTATAGGCAGAGAGACAGACAAACAGATTATCTCCGGCACGATTTCCTGCACAATCAAGGCAGTGTCTTGTGACCAGATTCACAGAACACATCTTTTTAACTAACATAACATTTTTAGAAATCAGCTAGCTAAGAACAAGCTATGTATTAACAGCGACTTAGGCAGAAAATAGGAAGCAATTGCGGCATACCACCTAGCAGTTGTTTGTATGCACCTGCTTCCCACAGCTAAATTTATCTGAACGTCCAGGTCAGACTGTTTGTTGCTTTTTTTTTTTAAAGTTCACGAGTTCTCTTTAAATTATAATTCTATTTTCATAATCATAATAAAGAAATTTCAAAAGAGCTGTGGAGTCTCATTGATCAACTTCTCTCTCAGAGATAGATCATATTTAATGACAGTACATAGATGTCATATAATACTGCCACAAAACTTCTACGTGCTATCATCAGCAATACAGGTGATTAAAAAAGCAAGTTGACTTAAGGATTGACTTAATGAATCGACAAGCAGCAACTTGGGATGGAGTTTAAGTATGCTACAGAATTACCAGCGTGGCTCAAAATTGATAGTATCTTCTTTTGCTTTGTATTTTTTTAATCGTCCTGACTGCATCTCTACATCACATCCTTCAAAATTATCCTTCTTCTGGCTACCTATGACACTTCCCACTGCCCCTATCCTCTAGACATTCTCCTTCCATTCCTGACATTGTCTCTTTTTTGTTACATACTTTTTCTTTAGACTAAATCACTTTTTCCTCTCACTGGACAATTGAGAGGAATTACCTAGTTGATACTACTTGAATTCAGCTTAAAAACACGAAAGCTAAGGTCAACATTTTGATCCTATTCATAGCCCACAAATGTCAAGACTTGAGTGGCACTTTCTGTTTTTCATCTCCAACTGGTACTTAAACAAAGAAATGTACAGTAAATGCATTACGATAGACATAATGTCATAATTGAGCACGAGAAGATAGATTAATGGTTCTGATAAGGGCATTGCTTTTGGTAAAGGAGTTGTCTTTGCGGTATAGCTTTTGATTGCAAGATGCATGAATTGACCTGCCAACCTACACAACAACTAACAGTCATGCTGTTGTGAACTAGCAGGAGGAAAAAATACTGTTGGTCTGAGAAAATTAAATGAAAGGACTATTTATTTCAATACCAAGGACGAAGTAGACAACGCTACCTAATGAAAGCAAACCCCTGAAAGATCATTGCATCTCTGAGAGATGAAAGTGGGGTGTCAGTGATACTTATGATTTATAATAGCTTTGCAGTTGCAGGCTGTGATGTGTGAATGTGATGTGTTTTCCTAATAAGGGGAATAAGTGCTCTGAGATTGATCCTTAAATAAATGTATAAAGTGCTGAAAAGCATGAGCACAGAGTATGGCTTGAGAAGTGTAATACAGATACGAACATGACTGCTCTTGAGTGCAAGAGGCTGGGTGATTAGAACAATGAGCATGAAAGAATATCATGTTCCTTAAGAGTTTACTGTTTTAGTGATGAAGAAATGAATACACTGTCTTCAGTCCTACACTCCCTTTTCTTTCTTCCCTTTATCATCTTGCCAAAATTGTTTGCTTTTGGAAAAAATGAATATTTTTAAAATAACAGCCCTTCTATACCTTAATATGTTGTTTCATTTCTTCAAAGTACTCAGCAACTCATTGCTAAGTCTTCCTAACAACATGGCTCTAGAATATTACTGAGACAGGGAAAACTGAACCCTGGAGATTACATGACTCAGCTAGGATCCCATATTTACAGCTTCTAAGCGACACTATTGTATAAATAATTATTATATTAATAAACAATACCAACAAATAGCTGATAGTGGAATCAAAGGTGAAACACAGGATTTCCTGTTTCTTTTAACATTGTGGACCACACTGCCTGCCTCTAGAAATCCATTTAATAGCGTTCTTCTTCAGTATGTTCTTGCTTTGCTGTATGAGCCTCTTTCCAATGAGTAATCGATTTCTGAGCTATCAGTTTAATAAGTTACCCATTATGCCTCACTTGTACATTTTATCAAAGAGGATCTATAATCCATTCTAAACACCTTATGTGCTTTTGGGGAATTCAGTGTGACTTGGAGACATCCAAATACTGCTGGATGCTCCATGACTCCAGCAGATGAATGGAATGGTCCCCACAGCTTTCTGACTAGGAAAACGCCCCCGTATGAGAAAAACTGGTTCCGCAATTGATAAGCAAAATGGAAAGCATGAGGACTGCTAGTTCACTGAGGTTATGTCTCTTACTACTACCAAGGTTCCTTTCATGAACAAGCTGAAGCAAACATCATAGGGGACAATGTGAGTCCTTTTTGCTGTAACTGCCCATGCTTTGCTTTTTCTTTAAGGAAAGTTTTTAACCTATGAGCAACTTGCAGAAAAAGCAAATTTACAATACCCTCACTCTCACTTATGCAAATATCTAAGGTTCAGGTTTACCCTGGTATTTCAGTAATATGCAAAAATATACAATTGGTAAGAAAACACCAGAACAGGGCAAAGACTACAGAACCCTGATAGAGTACAATAGAATGCATAGAGCTATGTATTATAAGCATGGCATAGTAATGTTTTCTGAAAATATGTCTTCAGCTGGGTCATCCTCATACAGATAATCTCTTCGCAGTTGCATTTTTTAAGGTCAATTGTTTGTAAAAATGTCTGATAAGATTACTTTTGTATGTGACTGCTCTGCACCTTTGATGACTTTACCAAAAATTTAAGCACTGCAGGGCATATAGTTAATAGGAAGTACTCTTTCTGCTAACTCACTGAAACACCAAATCCAGCATTCTGGATTTGGAACACTCCCTTAAGGACTTTGTGACCATAAACCAATAAACAGATTACATTCATTCACATGTTTTTTTCCCATCTGTGACAGATAATGTGGTGTGCCACAACTAAGGTAAAATGCGATGGTCAAAATGCAGTTTTTTGCCCTACGATTCATCAAAAAGCAACAGGATAGGTGCCGAGGCTTTCAAAATCTTGAATCAAATGCAGGGGCTGAACACCAGAGGATTAAATAAGGACACTGACATTTTTGATGATCTGGATGGGGACATCACTCTCACAGAGCAGAAATACTCAGAGTCCAGATGCAAATGGGTGAAAATTGCACTGAAAGCAATCAACTTGGGAATATGAGGCAAGAACCCCCACAGTTTTCTTCCCTCCTCCCCTAGCCAGCAATAAAAAATCACAGAACCAAAAACATTCCTTTTAGTTTGGATTTTAGATGTTAAAAAATAGGTGTGTTAAAAAATAGGTATGTTAAAAAATAGGTATGTCACTTTTATACTTTAATACAGTGCCTGATGTATTGTCTCAAATAACAAAAATTCTTATATAACCCAGTAATCAGTGGACTCAATTGTTTATAATATGCCAACAGTAAATGCAAGAGGAATTTATAATCATATTTTCATGGGGAGTAAGCCAAAACCCCTTCTGCAACTCAAACAAACTGCTTCACTTTTTCATTTTGGACGAGTTTACAACACAAAGGGATATGACAGCATGTCAGATAAATTTCTTCTGTGGCATTTTCCCCATAGGGGGTGATGCAAAGAAAAGTCAGAAGATTGAATCGTTATGTCCAGTGTGTATTATATAGTTACTATACAGGTGGATGGTTACAATAGTCTGATGACAAAATCTCTACCAAAAAAATTACTTTGCTAGCTATATTTTCTAGTCTTCCTGTCAATTCTCCACTTTTATCTCTCCTCTCAAAATGTTCTTTTCTTTCTCAGCGTATCTCTCCAGTAGACTTTGTTTTTCTCTTTCTTTCCTGCTTCTTTTAGACTCCCTCAACAATGGAAATTAAGTGGAGTTGACTAAATTTGTTCAAACACAATAGAAATACAGATCCAGTGCCTGGAACTTAAAGACAGATTTCCTGTGACTGATGTCTGCTAGTCCTAGCTGTTTTGAGACAGTGTTTTATAATTATTTCTCAGATGTTTGTTCTTCAGATTAAATGGTCCCATTATCAGTAGGGAAAGAGACAATACCTTCCTCATTTCCTCCCTTGGTCATCAGCTGGTTTTTCTCCTAGGCTTTCCTCCTTCCCTCCTCCACCACTCCTATCCCTAGCCTGAAGCTTTCAGGCCAGGAGCCTGAAGCTGAAATGAAGACATTTCAGCTAGGAATGCGCTTGAGCACCCCAAAAGCTAATGCATGCCCCTCTAAATGTCCCAGTGCTGGCAGGGCACTGTTCCTTCATTATCTTGGCTACAGTAGGATTTACAACATGTTAGCATTGTGAAAACTCATCTTCTCTCTTACTTTCAGCCAGGGACATTTCTAGACACAAGCTGCCGTGGGGCTAGCAGAGAGGAGAAAGTAGTCCTTCCTGGAGCCAAACTAGGCACTTTGCCAGGGAGGCAGGACAGGAGCAGAGGAGATGTCCCTTGGGCATGCACGTGCTGATTGGTGCAGTAAGGTAGGACAGTGTGGCAGATGATGACAGGAAAGGCTTTTTGTCAAGGTGCAGCAGTCTAGCTAAGGAAATGTGAAGAACTGAGTGGTGACCCAGATATTTGCAGCCTGGTGGGCATTTTGGGGGGTCTCTGCTTGGTGTGGTCCCCTGATACCTTCCTGATCTACTTGTGAGCCCTCAACTCTCTCCCTCCTGCCCTTTTTTGCCTTTGCCCCTCACAGGGATTTTTTTGGTTAGTCCTTTCTCTCCGGGGATGTCTTAACACTTTGGTTAGCCGATTAATACCGCAGCCAGTCCTGCATCAAGACTAACAAAAGCTTCCCTGCTCTCCCATTCATTCCGGCTCAGAAGGAATGGATAAAGGGTTGACACCCTGGGGAAGGAGGGGGTGGAAACAGCGATCAGACTAAGGCACAGCTATAATTTCAGTCTGTGAATGCAAGTTGTAATGGAGAAAATTGAGATGCTGTTTTTCCCAAGCCCCGCAGACAGGCCAGTCCAGGGACACACTGGAGAATGTTCTTTCACCTGGAAACATTTCACAGATTCTTACTGATACTGACTCCTCTCCCAAAGTTCAAATCCTCCTTTGGTTTAACATCGATGTTTATGCCATAGTTTTAAAGGCCAAGGTGGCCTCAGCTCAAAGTAGTCCAAAACTGACTACTTTTTTCTTGGATTTAGGGCAAAGCAACCCTTCCTGCACTTGGGCAAAGATACTTGTCTTCAGTGATGGGGCTAAGAGATTTGTGCTTGAAACATTCCTGGTAATACAACTTCAAGATGCTTGGCACAGCTGAAAACTCGTGAAAGAATCTGATGCAAGAAAACAGATGAAAGCTGCAACGCGGTTGAAGGGAATTGCAGAGACTGGATTGAGGACAGGATTTGGCCTCTACCACTGAACATTCATGAGGCCAAACATGATATGGAAACTGTTTCAGTAAAATGTAGTCCACAAAATCAACATGCCAGGGCGCCTGAACAGCTTCATTTATCACTGTTCCACTGCTGGTGCTTGTCTTTACACAGGGTTATAACTTTTTCCATTAAATCCTGTGTCTGACTCTCAGTCCCTATTGATTTCTAAGGATGCAGAAAGATGTTTATAACCTAATCTGTGCATGATTCCTTTTAAAAAGATTGCTTCATGATTAAAATCCTTCTGAACAAGAACATAAGAGTTTCAATGTTGTTCTGAAGCCACTGAGAGTAAAAGGAGGATTAATTGCTACAGACAGGTGTGGTGAAGAGGAATACTAAACATTAAAAACACTGTCTTTAGTATAGATGAATGTCTGTGACGGTACCCTAGCTTTACAAATACGGAGAAAACTATGGAAATCTTGAGACTCTTTGATATCACAGAACATAATTAGACAAGGATGTAGCTGGTTTTTCACTCTCCATCTCCACTTGATTCATTTATCTTAGTGTTCCCACAATGTTATTTGAAGTAGCCCAAATGCCACTGGCTAGAAGAGCTTTCCACTGTAGTTTTCCCACAAATTTGTTGAAGGTTGTTAAAAAAAGAGATTTCACACATATACACTTATTTTCATATGGAAATCTTTATCTCATGAAATTAGAAGGACTCTTTGGTCTCATATCCAATATTTATCCTAGTTACACAGTTTTAAAGAGATGATACTGATTTGCGCCACTAAACAAAGAGCACATTAGTATTGCAAGCAATCATTTTCCATCCAGCTAAGCTTTTTTGGAATGTAGCTGTCAATTTTTCCTTTTTCAGACCCTGAAGGAAGTATCCACATTTATTCAAAATAAAGAATCCGAATTCTTGGACTCCTCAGAGTAAAATAAGCCAGAAGGTGGAGTTGCAACTGTAATTATGATCTCTTTAGCGCCTGAGGACAACGTCTTTAGTTAACTAGATGCATTCCACTGTTACTAATGCAGTCTGTTCATGTTTAAAAATGTTTATTTTGTCCTATCACAGAATCACAGAATAGTTTTGGTTGGAAAAGACTTTTGAGATCATCAAGTCCAATCGTTAACCCAGCACTGCCAGGTCACTGCTAAACCATGTCCCTCAGCAGCACACCTATATGTCTTTTAAATACCTCCAGGGATGGGGACTCCACCACTTCCCTCAGCAGCCTGTTCCAGTGCTTCACAACCCTTTCTGCAAAGAAATTTTTCCTAATATCCAGCCTAAACTCCCCTGGCACAACTCAAGACCATTTCCTCTCTAGTCATAGCTTTCAATGCTATCGACAATTACAAGCAATGTGTGCATCCAATAAACATATGAAAGAGTCACTGAAAACATCCCTTTCTTATTGGCCCAACATCAGGTTCAAAGAATCCATTTCGTAAACTATTAGCTATTCTCTTCTTTCATATAAATGTGATAAATGTAATGCTTATCATACTCTACTAATAGTTTTTAAATTATTTCAGAATAGTGTGTATGTACCTAAAATTGAATTAATCTGATTAATTTTCCATGTGAAAATACACAAATTACAGAGATCAGGGAACTGTAGAGATCAGAGAAAAGGTGAACCTTTGTGCACTTCAGGTTATAAGCAGTTTGTCCTGGGAAGAAAGTGTGGAAACACTGAAAAGCTACAAATCGGTGAGAATGCTTTCCTTCCATCAGCTCTCTACTTTTTGCATGCTGGGTTCTGATGAAAGATTGCTTTTAGCTTCACTTGCATTTAAAACTATTCTAACATTCTTTGCTACAAGTAAATATTACTTGAGATGGAAAAGAGCTTTAAGAGTGTGAGCTGAGAAATACAGTGCACTGTAACTGTGCCTGCCCGTAGTCTCCACCTCTTTAGTTTTAAATGCTTGGGGAATTTTTTTTGTGGCAGGAAAAATCTCTTTCTGACATTATACGCTGCGCCTTCCTATCAAAATGTGATTAGTAGAGCTAACGAGTGACTGGCTCAATACTGTAAAAATTAGCACTTGTTTGAAATGTGAGAACTGTTTGTTGCAGGCGTTCAGCATGATACTAGCTGTCAAGATTTTTTGCCGTCATTTACAGATTTTCCTTTGACAAAAGTTCACGCCACAGATCTGAGATAAGCTGTGCTGTTGTAAAACTAGGTTGAAAGCTTGCCTACAACTGAGAGTTGTAAATTATTTAGACAACTGTGAAAAAATTTTGTAATTCTGTTATACTACAAGTTACTCAGCCATTCCAAAGGCTTGGAAGTTCTCTGTGTGTATGCATGTGTGTGCACGTGTGGGTTGTATCTATATAGAATTTTTGTGACAGTGGATTTTTTTAATCTGCAGTCACATACCTCAGAAAAGCTTATGCAGGTGTCTGTCCCTTGAGCTAAATGAAAAAGAGCAATTTAGTCCCTTCAGGAGTAGGAGACTGGAGGCAATGGAAGATGCCATGAATCATGCCAGAGTCCGACCAGAAGTAAGATGAGCTTGTCCAGGATTCACTGTGGCATGTGGAGGTTGGGAAGGCAGCTGGGTAGATGG
Source organism: Bucorvus abyssinicus (assembly GCA_009769605.1). Taxonomy (NCBI): domain Eukaryota; kingdom Metazoa; phylum Chordata; class Aves; order Bucerotiformes; family Bucorvidae; genus Bucorvus; species Bucorvus abyssinicus. Next base: position 12,465,777 of record CM020033.1, on the reverse strand, counting down.
AAGGGGTGGGAGGATGGGAGCGGGTTGTTGGTGCGTGTACATGTCTCACTGTCTATAAGAAACAGCAGCCAGAGAGGCAGTCCTGCAAGGGGCCCAAACCAGAGCGGCACGACTCCACAAGGAACATGCTGCGCTACAGAAGCAAGCTTGGAAACTTTGAGTAAGAAAAGTGCTTGTTGTTTGTTTCTACTGCATTCAGAGAAACAAGATTCTGAGTACATGCTTTGTAAATAAACCAAAGACATTCCTGACTCCTATCATCAATTTCTCCTCCTAATGGAAAAAATCCAGCAAGTTTCCACTCTGTGATAGGGGGGGCATAATATAAGCATGAACACAGGGTCAAGTTAAGTACTATCCTCACTTACACTGGTACAGCCCCACTCAAATTAGTGCAGGAAAACGGGTCCCTTGATAGAAGAGTCAGAGAGATACTTCATCTTGTATTTGAATTTTCAAACCCAGAAGACTAACAGTAGATCAGCCATGCCATTCCTTTGGCTAGAAAGAAACTTGCACTTCCAACAAAGTGAGGAGAATTTGATTTCTCTGAAACATTTTTAGTTTCTGGATCAGCATTTTCAGTCCTGAATGTATAGAGTTAGCTTGCTCAAATCCTTCTTCTTCAACCTTCCCAAATGCAAAACAGTTCTCGTGTCACAGTACCTGGCTACCTCCTGATGGGTACAGACCTCATTTTTCGGACTCATGCTATCAGATCCTTTGAATAATAGTAGTGGGCACTCCAGTCTCTGTATGGTCAAATGTATGTTCCATAAGTGCAGTCTTTGGAAAATATAATTATATATTTTATATTTAAAATATATTATAATGTATATTTATTATAGATAACATAACTGGGAGGGGAGAAAAAGAAGAGTTTTCCTCTATGGCAAGCTTGACTCATGTGCCTTTCATAAAGAGGAAGATTTAGAATAAACCCTCAGAATAACTGTAACTGCTGGTCACACATCCGTTAGGACTGGAGTTCATTATGTTTTGATAATGTAGCCTCCATATCAATGTTGTGTTACAGTTAAACACTAGCAGAAGCCTTGAAATTGTCTACCTTTGAAAAATCACCTTTATTACCATAAAAACATTGTATTAGAAGGCTTCTAACTTTTCCTCCTGGGATACTGTAATAAAAAAAGTTCATGTGGGGTTGAGTGCAGCCACTGATGTAAAGGCGTAACTGTGCAACACTCAGGCGGGGTTGTAGCCTGTGCATTCATGTGAACAGCCTCGTGCACTCTGATCACATCTTGCAGGAGGACAGAGAGGAGAGCATAGAGGAGAGCTTCAGGGCTGAACGAAATAGCTTGTCCACAAAGACTTCCACCAATGTAACCCTTTCTTGTACAGGAGAAGTCCTATTGCAAGAGTAGCTCCTGACCACTGCAATAACACAGGTAAAATGGTTAATCTATTGATAACTAGACTGTGAGTTGAAAGACAGTCTCATCAGTTATCACATTCTTTCTGAAGGACCCACGTCTCAATCAGATTTCTTGCTCGGAGTGTCTCGCAGGAGTAGGTCAGCAGCCAAGAAAGACTGTCCTTCTGGTCTCATGACTTTGCATTCCTGGCTATGTGGTAAACCAGATTTAAGAAAGAGGAAAGGATGGAGGTTTTTTGTTTTAAATTGGGCAGTGAAAGTGAAAGGCAGAAGGGTGAGGCAGGAGATGCTCAATGGGTCTATGTATAAATAACACAATAATGACTTCTACTTTGTTTCTGGAGGATGTGGTCCAGAGATGAAGTGTGGAGAAACCAAGGAAGGAGAACAAATTCAAAACCTGAAAGAACCCTTTGAAAATCAATAGGGCAGCAGAAGAAGGAGTTTCCAGGAGATGTGTTAAAAGAGTGATTCCAGAGCTGAGAGAAAGACAAGAAGACAAAGAGAAGACAAGAAACAAGAGGACAGGATTGCAAGAAGATGCTGTAATTGCTGAGGAGAAGAGGAGAAAGCATGAAGTTGGGAAGAGCAGTCCAAAAGGAGTAGGACTCAAGCTAAGGAGATAGGGGTGGGAGAGGTCTGAAAATACTTTCCAGATGCAGACCTCACTCACGAGGAGTTCATGCAATTGCTGAAGTGCAAGTCTCTTTACATCCCCACCTCAACACCTCCCAGCCAGCCAAGGATTTCTCTCTTCAGCTGGGCTGGTAACTGCTTCCCAGTAATGGAAGCCCATTGCCTGCCAAGTACCCCAGTTGTCCCTCTTCCTCCCATCCCAGCTGCTCCTCATCCCACTCGCTCCCATGCGCCAGCTCTGGTGCTTACCCAGGCTTGCATTAAGCCAGAGTAGAACTAACCCAACAAAGCAAATAGTTTTCCACCAGCTTAGTGTACTATTAAGCAATACTTTAAATAGCAAAGAAAATACATGGGATGACATACGGAGACACTTTCCCACAGAAGCAATAAAGGGAGTCTAGCACAATGCTTAGTTCCAGATATATGAATATCTTTTGTATCTATAGCCCACCTTTACTACTGCTTGCAGTCTCAGAATACCAGATGGAGAGCAGGACAGATATACAGAGGCCAGTGGTTTACTCTAAGCCAACAAACTAAAAAGGCTACAATATTTAAAAAATAGAAGATTCACGCAGAAGCATGTTATTTCTGCATGCACTAAAAGCTACAGAAATTGAAATGACAAGTTCTCATCACACTGTGAAACAGTTTATATATTTAACTTAAACTGCCAATACATCACCCAGATGTATTTGGTCATAGCCATAACACAACAGATCATAAATGTGTAGACAGAAGGTGGGAAGATAGCCCTCTGCCAAGGCAGGTGTGACGGACTATGCCAATGACAAACTAGGTTAATGCTGTCTCACAAAATACAGCAACACAAGACAACATACTATTGCCATAGTGTGCCTGGCAGTCCCTGCAATATCTAGCTGCTGTGGGATCTGTGTTAGGGTTTGTACAACGTGCAAATGTAAAAAAACTAGCCTTCTAAAATCTTAGAAAATGCTTCATCTAGACAACGAAAAAAAATGGTGTTCGGTCATACATACATAAATTCAGTTTGGCGGTGCAGAGTTAAATATTATAAATATGAAATTATTATTAGATTTTATGGGGGTATAAGAGAATGTTAACAGTGCAAACTATTGAGAATATTAACGTGTAACATAGCTATTCCCCCAAAAAGGATGAAGGAATATAATGATGAAACGGAATGTGCAGAGGCAGCTACACACTGCAATAGTATATTTACATACACAGAATGGCCAAGACATACAGGGACTCCATTTGCAGGAAGCGTTTGGTAAAAGAGAATATTATTTGTGGAGGAAGGAATAAAAGCTGAGCGTTTCACTCTCTTGGATCTGTTTCCGTGTTGCTCACAAAACAATCGCTGACTTTAGCCGAGCCGAACTTACCGTTCAGCCTGTGTCTCAGTGTTTACTGGCAGCACTTGTGTTTTTCAAGACTTGACGATACTGTCTGTTCATCACGAGCACAGTAGGATACACACTTGAGCTCAAAGGCCACGCTACATGTGTATCTAGCAGAAGGAGCTGTTATTTGGACAATTAGGTGACACTTGTCACTCAGCTTTCTGCTGAGCATTTGCAAAGAGCAGGCTGCCAGGGTACAGACGTCAAGGGCAGCTCTGTCATACCTGTGCCAGGATGGAAGGGTATGGCCATAATGTGGTGCCACCGACCCAGTTTGTTCAGGTTCACAGCATTTTTGTGGAGGAGGAAGACACGTGGAAGCTCTGGTCTCCCTGGGTTGCACGGCCAGTGCACCTGCAGCACCCTGGTAGCCCTGCCTCCTTCCGTGCAGGTAACATGAGGTGTACAGGCAATGGAGAGAAAGATCCACAGGATCTGTGTGTTAGGAGAGACAGCAGCAAGGGTGAAGATGAGCAAGTGCTGACTGCAGAGCAAGGGAGGAAAGCAGAAAGCAGAGCTCCCTTTCAGCAGAAAACTCACTGGAAGGGCTGGCCATGGATTCTGGGTAAAGATGTCTGTGCTGCTGCTGGTGCTCCTCGGGTTCAGAAAGCAAACTCTGTTTATCCTTTGTAAATAAACAGGACTGCACCAGAGATTATCATCAATCTCACATCCAAGGAAACACCCAAAAAGGCTTTAAATGCTGGCTCACCTCTCAGACCAGACTAGACAATACAGCTGGTCCAGTTTCTAACGTCCTGAACACTTGCAGAATACCAGCACTAACGGTCAGATCTGGACACCGTCCCACAGGCCAGTGTGGGGAAGGAGCTGCTCTTGCTACAGCAGCCTGGCTTGGCCAAAAGCCCCACGTGTGGGTTTAACCCCCAGGGAATGTGAGCACCAGTGGTCAGAGGGTCTGAGGCAGGGTGTCTGGGACAGACCTGGATGAACTGCTAGTCTCTCATACAGAAATTGTATCGTCCACCTCGGATAGCTATAGTATCGCTAGTATTTGAACACAACTGGAGCTGTGCTGCCAGGTGAAAGGGAGAATAGCTTTGCAGTACAGTAAATCTCTTAGAAAAGCTTTATCTGGGAGAGAGAGAGGCTGGATATCATCCTGCAGGTACCTCATGCCAGCAGACCTTAAGTTCTCTGGAGGTCAGGTTTTGTCCTTTGATTAAGGCAAGCAGGGTTTTCACCAGGAATGACCTGTCTTTCTGTGAAGCAAAGCGAGTTAAGTACGTTCACACCTCTCTTGGCCTGGCTAGAGGTCTAAGTTCCTAAATGCAAAGCGATACCCGGAAGGAGCTAAGGGCAGGAAAGGCAAAAGTCCCACTTCAGATCCAAACCTCAGATGGAAAGTGTGTGGGCAAAATACAATCATTCATGCTTGTCCACTCTCCTTGGCATGCTGCACTCTTTGGAAAAATTATGTGGGGTCTTTGTCATGAACGACAACGGCTGATTTCATGTCTTATCCCAACAGACTCCACTAAAGATCCTGAGGAATTTCTTAAGTAACCACATATGTTGAACTGTTACTTATCTTAATGAAAAAAGATAGTCACTTAACAGAAAGATATCCAGAGATGAGTTCACACTATGCATTATACAGTATGTGCTGTATAAAAAAGAGACCATCTTAATTTATACAAGCACAAAATGTACACAAAAAACGTAATTGTTTTCTGTCATTTGAAGGAAGTCCTGGCTCCGCTGAAGTCAATGACAAAAGTGCTATTGACTTCAGGATCAGGACTTAAACCTTTGCCTTTAAGAACATGCCAACTGATTTTAAAATTTTCTTTAAAGAAAACAATCAAAAGAAAAATGTGCTTGTATTTAAAAGTTTTGATGCCAAGTTTTGTCCCAGAGTGAATTACTTCAGCCTTGATATAAATCTATCAAAATAGGTTCAAAAAATGTAAAGATGAACACACCCTTAAAGAATAGCCTTACTCTCCTCTGGTCCTGGTCCATACAAAAGAATTTGCACAGACAATAATGTGAATAAAGAAGAAAAGAATAAATAACAAGCCAAATAATATCCAACCGTATGGATATAGTATGAAATTTAGAAACAGGCAACATATTGTAGTCCTAAGTATTTCATAGTAAAAGTACTTATTTCCCCATCTTCAATTTTATTGAGATGTCAAACCATTCAGGAAATAAAATTAATCTATTTAGATTACACCAAGATAAATAAATTAATTACAGATATTTAATCTGAAACAAAAAAAAATACCTTTTCCATTTTACTTGATGTCGGGCAAATACAAGAAAGTTGACAGACTAAAGGTCAATTATCACTGTAACCTGTCTTTGGCAATTTTTAGGAGCATTTGTTTAAGGGCAAAGTATAAAGCCAGGGCAAGTGTAGAAGTTTCAGGTCAACATCTTCTAAAATGCAGAGGATTAGTAGTTCATTAATAGATTCTATTCTTTGAGATTTTCTAAACCTGATCTGTATCTGACAATACTGTCTCGTGGACATCAATGAATTAACATTGTGGTTTGCTTGTTAGCGTAGATCACACTGAAACTTCCGCTTAAAGAAATATTTACATCCTTCCCATTGTAATCTTAATTCATTTCTAGTAATGTTAATCATGAAAAGTTTCTTCTGTACTTGCACACTGAAGTAGAGAAACAGCTGGTGTCTTTTGACTCCATCTGAAAATTAACCAAGCTCTTAAAGTCAAAGTAATACCCAAACTAAACAAGTTATGCAGTTTGCCCAGCTGCATTAGCATAGCTTATCGATCATTGCAATGATGGTATTACACTATGACAATACAATTTTGCTGTATTAGTTACAGTAATAGCAAAGGAAAAAAAAAATCAATGCTGCAGGATGTTGTAGAAACAATTTCTCTACTTTCTGATTATGATTAAATCTCGGTGTGCTTTGAAATCCCCAATGTGTAATGCAACCAGGATTTGGGGTGTTAGGAATGCATCCCACCCTTCTTCCAAAATGCTCTGTAAATTATCATCTGCAGACCCCAAGTCCTTGAGTGGAGGGGGGAAGGAAGGAGAGGGAGGCAGGAGCAGGAAGAAGGAGAGGGGGAGAGGGAGAGAGAGAGAGAGGAGAGAGATTAGAAGCACTTTTCACCTCTTGGTCCCGTCAGTGTGCTCAACGCCGAGAACCGTGCTTCAAATCCAGTGTTATCGTTAGGCACGATTCAAAGGAAGTGAAATAGTCTGCTGAGAAAACAGTGGAAAAAGTAAAGGTCCTGAAGAAGTAAGTGCTGCATGTTGAAACGTATGCATGTCACACCCCATTTGTCTTTCATATTGAAGAATAAAGCAGGCTGTCCTGCAGCAGTTATTATACACCATATTCTTTATTTTAAAAATGCAAGAAATTTGGCACAAAGAACAAAAAATCAACTGATGAAAAGCATTTATGTCATGGTTTAAATTAAGACCTTTGTAATGCAAGAATTACATCAGCAGTGGGCTTAGCTTAATGAAAATAAGACTGTTTTTAAAGACCATGAACGAACAAATCCTCTCTGCTTTCTGAAAGAGAGAAAAGGCAGATATAGATAAATAGATTATTTAAGCTGAAATCAGAGCAAATCACACTTTGCTACCTTTAGGAATTACTAAACTTTTTATTCCACTGACAATTCTGGGTCAACGAAGTCAAGCGAGAAGTTATTTTATATTCACATGTGGATTATAAGCATTCTCAGGGAATACTAGGTATTACAAAGTCGCTTCAATATTCTTATTGCTTGAACTTCTGGTTAAGATTAATAGAAATTTTAGATCTTCTTCCCTTTTGATGTGTTTTTGGTTTTGGGTCCACCTAATAAGGACTAAAAGATCAAATGTTCTACTTTATCAACTTTTTAAAATGTTTATTAGCATATTATTTTTATATAAAGATGGTTAAGGATTTAATAAAAAAACATTTTGAATGAGAGGAAATGACTTAATATGAGCCATTTGTGGCTACTAGCAATGATGTAGTACCGACTGGATTAACGTTAAAATGTACGGGTGGAGGTAGCAAAAGGGAAGTGGAGTATCTTTTCTTTTATGTGTATTGTTTGATATAAACTTTTGTCATCTGTTCTCTGTGCACGTTTTTATCCTTATGGGTCTGACGAATGTTTTTGAGAATATAAGCAGTAATTTTCTAACAAGAAAGGAGCATGATAAAGCAAGACAAAGGAGTGGTTTCTAGTGGAGATGAGTATAGAGTTCAAAATCTAGACAGAAAACTTCCTACTCTAGTATGGTGAGTAAAATTATATATTATTTTAATGTTTATTTACTGCGTTTATGTGACATGAAACTGAGAAGCAATTGGATCGCATCCAGGTTTTGCTATTATTGATAACAAATGCAACTGTTTTAGTCACAAATCATCATATATATTGGGGGGGAGTAATTTATATGTATTCAAATATATATGCGTTATTTACTCTATATAAAAAAACATAGACAACTATCAAAAGTTTATTTTAATGATATCGTTCTTCCAGGGGAAAAAAATTACAGTATTTTGCATAACTCTGTTTCTTTTCATAATGTACTAATTATGAATTAATCATCCACATGCAGCAAAATGAAGTTATCTTAAATATTTGGTGATGTGAATAAATGAGGTGGGTATGCACAGAATGGACACCAATGTTTATGTTTTATAAATATATTGTTTCTGAACAATGTGATCAAGCTACTGTCAATATTTGAGATGATGCTGTATATTAAGGGTTTTCTAGTCAGTCTGGTTTAAAGATTTTCTGAATTAGTTATGGAATTAGTTATTAGTTTCTGATGTGGATAAAACTAGCTATCCAAATCCCGAAAGGTCCTTCATCTTAACAGCATTTCTCGATGTGTCCTTTGGGATTTCCAGTAAGGTGGCCATTTCTGTGAGAAAACAAACCTCGACCTCTGTGCCCACGTGCAGTCTTAGTAATGAAAGGATGAGCAGCAGAGGATTTCTCAAAAGAAAAAAAAAAGAAAATTATGTCAGTGTTTTAGAAAATAATTATTGTATTTCACTTTCAGAGAACTTCTGGCATCTGCTTGCTCTATTTTGAACAAGTGCAGAAAACAATTCACTTCCATATTCCACTTACTTTGGGCTGTGGGAAAGAAAGGGTGAAGAGAGGGGGCCTGGTTCTGCACCCAGAGCAGGTCAGCAACCACAGCTGGTGTCGATGAAACCTGCTTGAACACAGCAGCTGCAGGACAGGGCCTGATGCTAAAGGTGATCTGCCGTGCAAGAAGGAAGGGAGATAAAGGAGTTGGATTTGCTGCTTTTTTTATTTGCGCGCACACACACACACACAAATTTCTTATCAATCATATACAAGCCTTCCTCTCACAATTGGTGACTCTCAGGGAGGACTCAGAAGGCTGTCAGGAGTCTGCTTAGTCCTTGAAAAATGTCAGACAATACACAACGTTTACCAAGAAATCCATCCATCTTGCTAAGTATTGTTTTCAAGGAATTTTGGTAGGAGCTAAACAAAATAAAACAATTTCCAGCTGACTAAATGGGGGGAAAATGGCTTTTCTTCCAAGAATTCTTTGCCCCCTTGATTTCTGCCATGTTGTGTTGGATATCTTGTGCTTCCATCATCTCTAACATCACAGTCCTCGGGAGGGCTGTTAGTACCTACCCCTTTAGCAGCAAAAAGGGCAAGAATGTGCCAGACTTCCTTCATACAAGATTCAGGAGAAATCCAGGCGACAGACAAAAAGACCCCAACACCTAAACCACTCTGCCTTCCACAAATCACCTTGAACAAAAGGCAATACCAACACAGGTGTTCCCTGACCGGGTGGCAGTTGTGTGCTGGGGGGGCAGCACGCACGAGAGGCTGGGGTAGGAGGCAGAGAATGTCTGTCCCCGTCCAGGATTTCTTCCCCTGTTGTGCCGAACATTGCCCTGTTGCTACGACACTACGCTGCTCGGAAATGCAATAAATAAGCAGAGCAGCCTTTCTTGTTGGGAGAATTGCTACTTCTGTTTTGCCAGAGGACTTGACAGATACTGCTAATGAAAAGATAACATTTCTTTTCACTCTGTCACTGTTAGGTGTTTTCTGGTAGGAATCTGCTCTCCTGACCTGCTGAAGTTTCTGAGCTTTCAAAACACTTCCCCGGGCAGAAAGGACACCAACAAGGAAAGCATTTGTGCCAAGGGACTTTTTCTTGTGGGTAAGGTTCTGACAGCTGAGATTGCCAGGCAAGATCCTGAGTGAGATGTTTCATGCTGTTATTTATGAAGCATGTATTCTTCCTGACTCGCTAAGTCAAACCAGCAGGTCTTAAAATGCAGTCAACGAAGCATGATTTCTGAAGTGCTGGCTACTCACCTGGTACTAAATTCCTTCCTTCTGCTAACTGCTAAATTGCATTAGACACAGACAAAAACCCATTAAAGATTTTCCTTACCTTAATTTTCTTAATATTAATTTTCCATGTCGGCAAGGGTTCTCATTACTGCAAATATGTTACGCAACTGTGGGCTGCACAGCTAGATCTGCATCGCAACTGCTATCTATTAAGGTATGAGCCACATCATGAAAATATTAGAGAATGTCTGCATTAAAAAAATTACTATCTCCTGTTTAAAGCAGATTTATAGTAATAGGGATCCTCAGCCTAACGTGTTCTGGGAAAACAAGCCATCCCGAAGAAGCTTGATGTGGAGCTGATGTTCGCGGGGCCTGATCTTTGCAAATGTGTGCGCTCATAAATAGCTCTGTTCGTGACAGAAGCCGAACAGAGTTTAAGGACTCGTTCTGTCAGATGACATGCATACGTGTTTGCAAAATGGCCGTGCAGGCAGCCATACGAGTCTCAAAGACTGCAGTTTGGTACGAGAGAGGGGAAGAATCTCACCAGCAAAGGTTATTTGAACACATCCACTTTTTTCTAGAATACGGTAAAAGGTGCTGCAGATTTAGACTTCAAAGTTTCGAAGATTATTTGTGGTTAATCCACCGCTGTTACAAGCTATAACAAGAACTCTGCCCATGCTGTAAAAAAACACTAATAAGTACTATCTTGACTCTAGAGTCTGACAGCCGCCCGCTTTGGGAATGAACGATTGGCGTCTACCTTCCTCAGCTGGATGGTCAAATTACGATAAATTATAATTAGCAAATTAAAACTTAAATAGTCTTCCTGCTTGCTTGAATGGGGGAAATCAGTCATAAATGCATTTTTCTAATGCTAAACTAAATTACATCATGTATGTGTGAATTTTTTTCCATAAAAAAAGTCAAACTTTACCCTCCTCAGCATTTAAAGCTGACCTTCATACACAGACACAGGCAAATTTTTGCCCTTCCAGCTCCAGTGATTTCAATCTTCTCATTTGTAATTGTCCTGACACATTCCTGCTTCCATTTATTTTAATCGTCTCAGATTGCGGCTCTTATTTGGAAACCGGAGCACTTGAACTAATTCAAAAGCACTTTCTGAAAGAAATATTCTTTTACACAGCATTTTGTAACACTACTATTGTAACATATTACAAATTGGTGGTGTTGGACTACCGTAACAGAGAGTTCCCTGCTCTGCCATTCTGAAATGTTTACTTTATCCTACAAATAAAATATCTAATTAAGCCTCGCGATCAGCCTCACTGCATAAATGTTAGATTCCTTGGGTTGCTAACAAGAATACTGAGACACAGATGGGTTAAATGAGTTGTTAAAAGCCACACAGTAGCTGCATTTTTATTATAAGGGTTAGCTCAAAGGGTAGCTTCACGGAGTTAAAATGTGAACAAAGGAAAGAGAATCCATATGAAAAACAAATGAAAAAATTCACCCTCTGTGGACAAATTTCTGGTGAAAAGGATATGCACAGTGATCAAAGCAAAGTTTAAAGAATGAGCGTCTGGAAAAAAAAAAACTTTAAAAGATGTTTTAGTTATAATAATGCAGTTATCCAAATGTCAGTGAATTTGATCAAAGCTGATCTACAGAGCTCAGGTTTAGCATTAGGTGAGTCATTTTCTTTTATTAGTGATGCTTTTTCATTCAAATGGGTAAAAAGGTGAGAGTTTGGATATGTTGAAGGTTTCATTGGCTTACAGTAGGGACAGACAAATGAGGCCCACCTAGTTTTACAATCTGGCCCACAGCTACTTTGTTTTTAATAAAATGCAGCATATTGAAAGAGCATATCTCAACATGTCTTGACCCATCCAAACTGGATCAAGATGGAGAGCCCTGTATTGAAACCAGTCTGCTCCCAGGATGCAGCCTATTGTCATTGGGGAGCAGGAAGGGTCCCTGCCTCGTCGTGGGACAGAAACCAGCCAGCTTTGCTCCTACCAGCCATGTACCTACGCCTCTCCTGGCTGCTTTGGGGGAAACAGATTTGCAGGCTCCAGTGCTGCAGGGAGTCCTGGGAGTTCATTCAACCATCTTGACCAGCCTTTGTACTACCACAGACTGTCTAAATTACCAGTGAGCACAGTGGGGAAACCAGACTGGTGTTAAGTCCTTGGGGGCAGTTTACAAGTCCCACTCGATTCTGGGGCAGGGATCTTCTCCCTGACAGTGCTCCAAGCCACGCTTGTATAAGAACTGTCTGTGGGGGTCCCCAAGGAATAATGCACTGTCCAAAACCCCGATTTCTCTTCTCATGGCCCTCTCATTACTGTAAGGAGCGTTTCAGGACACCTCTGCTGCTCTCTGGCAGAGGAAACTTGGTTTTAAAAGAAAATCACCTTCATAACCCTCTGTCGTGGCTGGGACACTGTAATGTGCTTGGGGGTTTGCTGAGATGCTTATACAGCAAACTGTGTGATGGTAGGACACGGGTTTCTTGAGCGTCATTGGGAGGTTGTCTCCTACAACGATGTCCTGATCCTCCATTGATCTTGATGCTACTATAAAAAACAGTATAAATAGCAGTGTTGAAGTTGAGAGGTCTGGGAGCTGCTACTTTTCACAGCTTGCAACTGCAGCTGTGTAAGCGCTCTTTACAGTGCATTCTCTCATCTGCAATTTCCTGTTGCTGAAACATGAAGAATTTCAGTCAAACTAGGTGGCTGCCTGCAAGTGGCTGTGGGGCAAAGGCCGTCAAGCAGGGAAGCTCCCAAGCCATTCCCCCACCTGAATCAGGACTTTGCCGTGGGACTTTTGGGGAAATTAATCTGTTGTGCCCCAGAGTTTAGGGAGACAACCAACTAACTGCAGGGCAAGGTAGCATCAGCCTGCAGTTCGGCTGCTCTTTGGTGGCAAGTGTCCATGTGCATTCTCTTACCTGGCGATACCTTGTAGCAAAGATCAGCTATCTCATCCCTTGTGGGAGAGAGGAAGTGAATTTGTGTTTATGGGGGGGGGGGCGGGTATAGAATACGTAAGCGCAGTTTCTTGGCAGTAGCTGAGATGCTGAACTTTCACACCCTCCGTTTTCCCTGCAATAACTTGTTCATTTCCCTGTATCCTCACCTCCCAGTTGGAAAACCCGGTTGAAACAAACAAACAAACACTGTTGGGCTAGACTTGGTCAAAGGCAATGAGGTCCCCACCTACAGCCCTTGCTCCAGCTCATGCGGGCTTATTGGGTGATTGTAGAGAACTGAGACTGGTTTGCCCCCAGGAAAGTACTGAACCATGCGACTGCATCACAGTCTAATTTTTCATTAAAAACTTTGTTTGTCCGGAGTCTGCTTTTTGTTTTAACTAGGCAAATGAGATTCAAAAACATGTGAGTTGCCCACAGCTGAACTACTGAAAAACTGTTAGGTGTTCTTTCTTTTTTTTTCTAATGGCAGTTTGAAAATATGAATCATGACAAAGATATGGTTGTAGCTTGGCAAGAACATGACATGTGGTGGTATGAGCTGCCACATGCCTCTTAATGCAGCATTAATTTCAAGACCCACTTTTCCGTGAAATAAAATTAAAGGATATTGGGTGCATGACAAGAAAAGGCTGAGAGGATCTGATCCATTCACCCAGATTTGTTCTGTCATCTATGTAACTGAAATCCCTTCGAAGTCTTCCTTGTTCTCTAGCATTTCTCAGTTGCAGTCCATGCCCATGCATCTCCAGGACAGGATCAGGCCATCATTTCTACTGTGGAGTGGGAAAAGGAGGCCACAACATGGAAATGATAGGCAGAGTCATGGGGTGCCTGTGTGGTTAAATGATTCATCCCAGTAGAACCAGCTCCTGGACTAAATCAGGGCTGGGTTTATACAGTACTGCAGCCAGGTAGCCTTGAAAGGGCTCTGAAGGCCAGGGCACCCTGCAGTCAGGTGTACCATGTTTGCGTTGCCCTCCAGGCAGCCTGAGCACCCTGGGGCTGGAGCTGCCCACGAATCCCATCTGCTGGCGCAGCTGGGCCTCGGGACTTTCTAGAAGGGCCCCTGAGGGTTTGCCTTCCAACCACCCTCCTCACCAGGCCAGTGCGCAGGCAGACAGGGCAGCACACAGCTGACACAGCACAGGGAGCCACAGGGTTGCGCTGAAAGCATGAAGTATTAATTAGGGCTGTCCCCAGGACTGGCTTCAAGGGCAATCCAGCAGGCAGCCTATGACCATAGGTGGTGCTGAGCTGCACCCTCCCAGGAGCTTTGGTCCTTTTCCTGCTGACACACTGAGTGCTGAGTGTCGTCACCCAGCTCAGCCTGGTGGGGCCCATGGGACCCAGGGAGGAGAGGCTGCCTCCATGCCCTGGGAGCGTTCGCTGTGCTCGCTAACTTTGAGCCCCAGATTAACATAATCCATCTGTCTGCCTGTGTTTATCAAGCCAAAGAATTTACAAAGTTTAACTAAAAAGACCATGATATATCAATGAAAGCACCTAAAGCATTTAACTTGTTGCAGAAGATATCAAGCCCGTAGCAGCCGTGCTCGTTTTGCACAGAGACTCGAGTGCGAGCTCTCCCCGTGTGCTCAGTGTGGCACGTGGAGCGCAAGCTGCTTTGAACGCAGGCAAACTTGCATTAACACGATGGGAAGGAGCAGCTACATTCTAGCTCACCAGTGATCCATGCAAAATGGGTCACTGGGAGATTTAGAAACTGTACCTTTCAATCCCAGACAAAGACATATATCAAGTCACGCTGACATGAAGTACGACTGACACACCTTGAGGCATCTTCAGTGCACTGAGTGGTAGTGACGCCAAAGGATGTCAGCTGGCAATATCAGAGACAAGGCCTCATAAATAATCTCCAAGGAAAAAAAAAATAAACATTTTGCTTCCTCTTACGCTTGAAAAGAAGAAAAGCAGTCAATCAATCAATCGATCTCCTTCCCCCAGATGAACGAACGGGTCTCCGAAATGCCCTAGCATGTAAGAGAGCACTCACGAGCGTGCAGCGAGGGAGCTGCGGGTCAAGGTGCTGCCCGAGGAGTGGGAGTCTCCCAGCACTGCCTACGGCAAGGCACCACCAGCACCACCAGAGCCAGCGGGTTTCCTGCCAACCTGCACGGGGGAGGTGAAGTTTGCTCATTGCAAACCCAGAAGTCTGGGGGGTTTCTGCAAGGAGGGAAAGCCAAAAGAGCGGGGGTTTGCGATTTTCTTCCAGCCACGGCCCTCAGCCCTGTGAGGCGATGGAGCCACTCTCTGGATCCTATGAGAATTTCAGGGAAACACAAGCCCTTCTGCTCCCCTTCTCTTACCAGGGGGAGAGCAATGGCAGGTGGACCCCAAAGGCCTGGAGATTTGCTCGGTCGCTTCCGAGTGGCCCAGGGACTGCCCAGCATCCTCTTGGACCCCTTCTGCTACAGCCTCGATGGAGTGCCTGGCAGGATGGCTCGTGGGAGCGCTCCCCCAGCGCCCCAGATCCACGGCAGCCCTGTGAGGGCAGCCAGGCCCGCACGCTGGGGCTGGCAGGAGCCTGTTACTGGCAGAGAGGCTGCCCTCAAGCAGCACAGCCGAGCCTGAGAGGAGGCGTCTGTCCGTCCCCTGAGGCCACCACATCTCCCAGCGTAGCACAAAGGGTCTGCAGCCGAGGCCGTGCTGCCCTTTTGCCCGTCCGTACCCCTGCCTGCGTGTCAGTGTGGGACACTACCTGTTTGCACAGCCCTGGTACAGCCGTTCTGGCAGGGCCCGGCTGCGTAGACCACTGCCTTCAGGCTGAGCTCAGTGTTTTCGGTATTAGTAAATTTTTAAATAAGTTTTTAAAGTCAATTGACACTGCACAGTTTTGCCCTGGTGCTGACGGAGGAAGAAACCTTTCTGGGGAAGGCGGCCGTGCCTGGCTCCAGCTCGGCCACATGAGGATGAAGGTGTGAGGCCACTGCTCTGGGGAGTAAATGTTTTTGGGGTCCCACTCCACTTAACATAAATTCCCAGGTGGTATTTGAAAGTCATGCCTGGGAAAGGGTGCTCAGGCTTGTGAGGGAGGCTTGGAGGAGGGGGAGCAGCCTATGCTTCACATTGCCTTAATTCAGCAGAATTAGAAAAGACATTTAGTGTTCTCAGCATAAACATTTTTGCATCTCTTTTTTGATAGGCTGGAAGATTTTAGAAAAATTTTCACAAACGTCTGCACCTGGATTTTTGAAAATAGAGATTTAAATTAATGTTATATACAAATCTGATGCCTTTACTTTGAATGTAAAGAAACATTTTTTAAATCTAAGTATTCCTCTCTTTAATAACTTCAACACAAATAACATTTTGGCTAGTAGCTACCCTATTTTTGCCATAATTACTCAATTATAAGTAGGAAAAGGAACTAATGAAAGCTTCTGTAATTGGGGAGGCAAAGAAATGATGTGAGATGGAAAAGATATGCTGGAAACACAGTTCAATATTAATATAAAAGTAACATATGCCTAAATCCTTGCGTAATGTGGCTTGGTAAACAAAGTCAGTCTTCCAGACGTGAAGGACTATCTGCAGTTACAGTATTAGGAGCATGGAGCAATTAGAGGCTCTGAGCCACTGTGCAGCTTAGCTGACAGATTGCAAACTCAGTCTTGAAATTTTGGGGCCAGTACACTGCTTTTTTTGTTCACCTCAAACCATTGGCTCCTCTTGACCGCCAGGAGGGCTGCGGAGTTTGGGGGCTGCAGCGCTGCTGCCAACAGTGCTCCCACCCTGAGCTGACGGGGCTGCCACCAGCCACCTGCGCCACTGACCCTGGTCCTCCTGGAACCATGCTGCTGACTCTTTGCCAGAGCCGGCATGCTTAAAATGCTCTGAGTATATCTGGGGCACCTGCACTGATACCTCCTGAGTGCCATGTGGACATGGCATCGATGAGTGGAGAGGGCAAGGAAGGAACAGCAGTGCATGAGAAGTAACAGGCAGGGAAAACGTGATCTGGGTTAGTGAAGAGAAGGGAGCTTATGCAGGTTGGTGGCTGCAGGTCAGATCGAGGCAACAAGTGGAAGCTGGGATGGTTCAAAAAGAGGGAACCAAAAAGTCTGCGTGAGGTTATTTGCTTAGGAAAAGAGAGGTTGAAACACAGCGTGAGGCATGGGAAGGCGAAAAAAACAGCAGGAAAAAAGTAGGGAAGGAGATGGAGGGGAGACTAGACAGGAGACAGAGTGTAGTACAGGATGAGGTTGGGTGAGAGAATCAGCTCCTGAAGCAAACATCCAGAAGCAGAGCGGTGACGAGAAAGGAAGAGGAAAAAGGAAAGGGGCGGAGGTAGTTCAATAAATAATTGTTTTCCACATGTTTTACTCAAATGGCTCAAGTAGGGGCACCCTCAGCATCAGCCCTTAGCCCCAGCCGGACATGGCCATGTTGCATTCCTGGGTTGCTGCTGGGCTGTCCCCCGTTTAGGTCCAGGCTGTGCCTGTTACTGAGGTGGTACTGGTGCAAAGTTGGGCTTTGCCAGCAAAGTTGCACTGACATCAGGAATAGTCTGTGCTGGTTTGAAATAGCATGGCATGCTGTTGCTATGTAATAGATGACCTCATATAAAAGTGTTATGCACACCGTTGCTATGTAATAGATGACCTCATAGAAAAGCGTGCTGCACACATAGCTGGGCTGAGCTGCTCCACCATCAGCTGCAGACAGCATCCATTTCAGCAACTAATATACAAAGAGCTCAGTTTTCAGACGCAACCTAAAGGACTATAATTTTTTAATCTGTTTTGTCCCCCCAAAATTGAGATTATGGCCACATGATATCTTACTCTCTGTTGTTTTTTCTCCCCCGTATGTAGAACAGCTGGTCCTTCTTCCTGCTACCCCACTGCAGCTGCTGCCTCTAACACAGCAGAATGTGCAGAATGAGTGGTGCTGGCACGGGAGAAAAAAAGCAGTGCTGAAAAAGAAGGGGCAATGGGAGAGAGAGGAACACGGGAAAGCAGGAGGCAGGTGGCTTGAGAAGCTCCAGGAAACTGCGGAAGCGCAGAGCTGCGTGCTGTGTTCTGAAACAGAGCTCCAGAGGGGAGGAGGATACTTCACACAGACACAAACAGCAGTCATGGGGATATTAGTGTATTTAGTGTTTGCACTGTGAAAATCAGGATGGCACTTTACGACTGTAAAAACCCCAGCCCTGCCCAAAAGATAGCTTTACAGAACTTGCTTCTGTTCCCAACAGGTCTAAAACCAACGAATCGTATGTGTATTTTAACGTGTTCTTTATAGCTGCCTCTGAAATTTCCCAGGGAGAGATGATCTTTTACAAAGTGAATGGAGCATGTCAGTGCCATAGGCAAGTGCATTGATAGCAAAGAGAAATGCTAAATCATCCCCTGACGTTTTTAGATGATAGCTACTGGTTTAAATTTAAAAACCAGTCCCGGGACCAATGGTTAAGAGATACTTGTCACTGCCCCTCTTCAGCAATTTGGGCTTTGTGCTGGATGCTGGACCTTTTTAAATCCTTAGAAGATAAATTTACAGTCTGTGTCTGCTCAGGGGAAAGATAATTAAACAAGCAACCTCAAATAACTAAATAAAACCTTAGCTATATGCAATCATTTTAATTTAGTCCTTTGATATCGTTCATCTGATTAAGTTCTTTCCAAACAAACTGCGCATAGAACTTGGCCTAGGAAGAACGGACTAAGCCCATATGTATCCTGACAGGGGTGTTTACTCGAACAGAGTTATCCCAGCCTTGCTGTGCATACTTGGGGATGCAAAAGGGCCTGGGGACAGGAACTCGGAGAACAATGAGGATAGAGAAACTTAGAGGAAATAACCTACTGGGAGAATGGGCATGCACTGGGACTAGAAAAATCAGTCAGACAGGAATAAATCAGATATTGGGAAGATACCCATGGAGAGGAAGTGAGAGATGCCCATGGTGAGTTGTTTGAAGAGGAGCATGTGAAGAGAGAAGTCATTTGGAGAGGGAGGACAGGAGCTGCCAGCACGTGGGGCAGGAAGGCAGTCCCAGGGGTGCAGCACCCCCATACAAGTCACGGTGGGTGAAACAGAAGAGAGCAGATGGCCCTTAAATAAATTTTTGTTATGGAGGCTGTTCTTCAACCAGCAGACCAGTATTTCTGACTGCAGAAACATTTTTTCCCTCCCCAACTTACTGGACAGGAGCAGATGGAGAGATAGGCTTTGACCGCCTAAGACATTTTGGCTGAGTTTGAGGATGCCATGTCTGCCGTACCAGTGGAAACTCACCTGGCTGCCTCAGCCTGGGACAGAACAAGGCTGGTTCCGGGGCCTGGCCCTGGCCCCGGGGCAGTGGGTATGGTAGACCTCTCTCTGCAGAGGCAGCAGACACATAGCAAGCAGCTGGAGGCAGTAACGTAGCCTTTTCTGCACTGATGGCCTGACTGCAGCCCGGGCGCTGATGGTTTTGACTTGCTACTCATTAACAGGGTTCAGGCAGCGTGGTTCCCTACCACAGAACCAACGAGGGTCAGGGATGGGAACGCTGAAGCTGCCTCAGTTCTATTAGCAACTGCTCCCCATGGGCTTGCTGGGACCTGTGACTCCCACACCGCAGATGGACCATCCCAGAGCCCTCGCACCCTACTAGGTAGAGTCCAGGAGTGGAGCCCTTCCCGCTGTGATGTGGGTGCAAGGGGACCAACCTACTCCCCTTCCCCGCCCTCCCCCCTCACCCAAGACAGGGCTTTCTGAGCTGGGGTGGAGGGGAAGATTTCTCCCCACCGTTCTAACCTGGTCCTTAGTTTGTGAGAGGAGAAGGGCAGGATGGGTGTCCCCAGCCTGGGAAAGAACAACTTTTGGGGCGCCAAGCTACCCAAGACACTGCAGGGGAGGGTGTTGGGAGTGACAAGAGCAACGGGGTGGGATCCGAACCACTCTGACACACATTAGGGAAAATGCCTCAGCGCTGGCCCCAGGCCTTCCCAGAGGGGACAAGAGGCACTGGTGAGGGGCTCGAGAGGGTGAGAAGGGAGGGAAGCTCCGGGGGTCGGTGCCACCAACCTGCTACACTGGCTACCGGGTCACCAAGAGTCACCCCGACGGGGGGCGGCTGGGGGCTTCCTGGGGTGGAGAGGGATGGAAAGAGAAGGTGGGGGCCGGGGGGGGGGGGGACACACACTGTGTGACGAGGGTCTCCCGCGAGGGGGGGAAGAGCCCTTCTCCTCGGCGCCCCTCCGTCCACCCGCCCGCGCGAGACCTGTGCTCGGCAGCGCGGATGGAGCTCGGGGGAGACGGGCGGGCGCTCCCCGCTGCCGGCCCCGCCGCTCTGCGAGGGGCCCGCGGGGTCTCGCGGAAGAGCCCCGGGGCGGGGGGCGGTATTTGCGCCTCGCTGTTTGCTTCCAGAGCTGTCGGGAAAGAATCGTCTTCTGCAGGATAAAGTCCCTGTCTACGCGGGTGAATTGCCCGTGTCCAAAGTCTACTGGCAGGAGGCTGTCTGCTGCAATCTCCGCGAGAGGGATGACTTTTACAATACATGAGCTGATTGCAAATAAGTTACTAATAAGCCGCTTTGGCGTAAGAACGGCTCTATGCATTATTTCCTAAGATCTGTTTATTTGCAAGTATTTCTTTCTTTCTCTTAAAAAAAAAAAAAGTTCGGGAAAATTTTAAAAAAGTACAGAAGTTACTATTTAGACAGTCATACTATTAAGTAATAGAGTTATAAACTCTCAAATAAGGCACTTTCATTTTACTTAACAATAGATAACACAACAGCGACAGTGAAACAGGCCGAACAACAGCGATCACCAAAATTGTTGTGACAGTACAATTACTCGGCTAGGAAATTTATGCAATACGCTTTACCATCGCATTGACACAGGAGAAAAAAAATAAAAAATAAAAAAAAGCCCAGATGTTCAGAAAATAATACAACAAGGCAGGAGGTATTTGGAAAAAAAAAAGTATTTATTTTGAAATACACTTTTAAGAGATATTTTGCCTCCCCGATTTGTTATCGATGTGTATCTGACACGACGAAACAAAACAAACAAACGAAGAAAACCACATTCTCTACAGAGCTCCAAAATGAGCCGCGAGTATCTACAAGATGAGCTTTACGCCTGGGTGTGGGTTGGAGAGGGGCCCGATCCTGCAGTCCGCACTCCCTAAACGAGTTTCGCAGACGTGTGGTAGAAAAGCTTGGCCCCGGGTCTGCGTGTGTCTCGGCGTGTGTGTGTGTGTGTGTGTGTGTGTGTGTGTGTGTGTGTGTGTGTGTGTGTGTGTGCCTGTGAGTTCCTACAACACAGTCCTTGAGTAAAATGGGCAAGTTGGAGCTGCCGGAGCGGGCGCGGGTCCCTGGCTGCTCTAGAAGTCCTGCCGCGGGGTGTGAGTTAGACTGTGCCGCCGTAGATCACAGTTTCGCCTGAACACTTTGCCGCACTGCTCACAGTTGTAGGGCTTGATGTCTGTATGGGTAAGAAGGTGAGTTTTCAGATTACTTCTTTGATTAAAGGTTCTTCCACATGTGGGGCATTTGTGTGGAGATTCCTGTTCAGATTTGAAGCAAGCAAAGGATTAATCCTTCACAAACTACCTGTTTTAACGTATTACTGCACTTTTTCTTATCGCAACGCACAACTTGAAATATCGGTGTTGGACACGACCGAGAGCAGCCCCGGCCGGACGGGGGACTGCCTACCTCGCTCTGTCCTGCCCCCAAAAGGTTGTTTTATAGTTCTCGATTCGGGCATTTCGCGCTTCTGGGGCTCACGGAAAGCGGCCGCCGCGCCGTCCCCCCGCTCCGGGACTGCCGCGCCGCGCCGCCGGGCTGCCTCGCAGCTCCGCGCCTGCCGCCGCCGAGGCAGGGCTGGAGCCCTCAACGAAAAACGCCTCGAAGCGGCGGCGAGGACGAAGCCAAACAGGGGGCTCGCTCCCCGCCGCCAACCGCGTCCCCGCCGGCCTTAAGCCCGTCTCCCGCGGCCGTCGTTTTTACGCTGGTCTCCCTCAATCGCGGAGGTAACCGCCGGCCGCTTCCTCCCCTCGGGGAAGCAGGGAGCCGTCCCTCGCTCCCCTCCGCACCGGAGCACCGTCCCCCCGGCAGCAGCCGCCCCTGCCCCGCGGGGGGCCAAGCCAGGCTGGGCCTGGCCGGGCCGGGTCCGCGCCGGCGGCACACGCGCGGAGGAGTCCGGGGAGCGCCGGACTCACCTGCATGTGTAGCGTTTTGTGGACCGCCAGGGTCCTGGACTGGCAGAAGCCCTTCCCGCACTCCTGGCACTTGAAGGGTTTCTCTTTGGAATGGATGTACCTGGAAGGCAACCCGAGGGGTGAGCGGCGCTGCCTGCAGCGCGGGGCCCACCCGTCATCGGGCCCCGCTCCCTCAAACCCGGCTTCCCCGAAACGCCCTCACCCTTCTCCTACAGCCCTCCTCCCCGCCAACCCCCGCCTAACTCCGCTTATGGTTAAACTCTTCTATCCGTTCAAAACGTTTACAATAATTCGTATCGAGGCGTGTCGGCCCTCTCTGGTGACAGATCGGGACAGCATCTGCTCCGCCGGCGGCACCCGAGCCCGCACTTCCCCCAGGGCAGCGCGGATCCTCCGCCCGGCGGCCGCGGGCGCCGCTCGGCACCGGTCGCGGGGTGCAGAGCTGGAGGGGGGCGAGCCGGGGAACGCCCACCTGCACCCCGTCCTCCTCCCTGCACCCCCCAGGGCCGGGCTTCAGAAGCACAACAGCCCTGTGGGCTTCACCCCAGCCCCCCCACGAGAGTGCCATCACACGCAGAGCGCAGGTTTTGGCGTCCCTGGCCTCTCCGCGGCCGCGGAGTCGGAGCGGGGATTTCTGTGGCTGTCTTCCCGGCTCAGCCTGACCCCCCGGAGCGGCTGTCTCCACTCCGGCTCCCCACGGCCCAGCCCCCGTCGGGTGGTTCCTCACCGGTGGTCCCGCAGGTGGTCCTGCCTCCGGAAAGCCTTGTGACAGATGTCGCAGGTGTAGGGCCGCTCGTCTGTGTGGGTCCGCTCGTGGATGAGGAGGTTGTAGGACTTGGTGAAGTGTCTGCCGCAGAACTTGCAGATGAACTCCTTTTTCGTCTTGGAGGGCAGTCGGCCGCGGGAGGGCTTCCTGTCCGGTGACAGCTTGCTGATGCCCGACAGGGGCGAGGCCAGTCCGGGGCTCAGCTTGGCGAGCTCCCCCACCTTGGGGGGGTCCTCCTGCGTGGCGGCCACGGCCAGGTTTGCAAAGTCAAAGCGGGGCCTGTCCTTGTGCAAGGCTGGGAGGACGTGGGCGATGGCCCCTTGCTTGGGGTGGAAGAGGTGCGTGGCGAAGGGGAGTGCCGGGAAAGGGAAGCGGGAGTCCACCAAGCCCTGGGCAGCCGCCATCTCCGTGATGGTGGAGCGGGTGATTTCATGCACGTTGGGGTAGCCCAATGTCCAGTGGTTCATGTGCATGGTTTGCACGGCGCTGAGTCCATACAGACCTTGCAACTGGTCCACAGCTGCGGGGAAGGTGTTCACAGCCTGGAGGAAGGAGTAGTTGGTGAGTTGCAGAGACGGGTGCAGCGGGATGGGGGCTGGCAGAGCCTTGCTTCCCATCTTCCCGGGGCGGGCGCAGGCCGGCGGTGCAGCTGGTGCCTCTGCTGGGCTTTCGAGACGGGGAGAAAATCCTTGGAAGAAAGAGGGAGAAAGGAGGGGAAAGAGACTTTTACCGAGAGCAGCGTGGTTCCCCTTAGCCAAGCCCAGCGCAGCGGCGGAGCGAAGGCGGGCCAGGCACGGCTCCAGTGCGCTGCCTTGTTGCGGCCCCAGCGCCCCACCACAGCCCCGGCTCCCGTCCGCTGCCAGGGTCGGTGGCCGCCACCGACCAACCGGCGCGATCGCTTCGACCGGTAAAGGTAAAGCGTAGAAAAAAATTTTTTTTAAATATCACGTCCAGAAACACCCACCTCAAATTAAAACAAAAAGGGAAAAACCCCAACGCTGAGACGACCGAAGGCTCCACACATTCAAATTAAGCGAATCGTGGAAAAATACACTCGGAACGGAGCCGAAGCTGCGACTGGGGCCACTCCGCTTCCCGCCACCGTCCCCCCGCAGCGCCCACAGCGGGGACCCCCGGGGCCGCCTCCCTCCGACCCCCCGCGCCGACGTGGCCCCCGGCATCGCTCCCACCCTCCGCCCGGCCTCCTGCGGGAGCGGAGGCCCCGACCCCGACCCCTTCTGGTGGGGCCTCCCCGGGAAGGAGCAGGGCGCTCACGAAGAGCCGAGGCAGGCCTGGGGGGCGGCGGGACTGGGGAGGGACACAAACTCCGCGTTTATCCCATCTCGGGTGCTTATTTTTCTTCCTTCAACAACAACTCATTTATCAAGATAACTGAGGGAGAGAAAAGGAGCTCCTGCCCCGCACGCACACCTCCTACCCAGCCCCCCGCGCCGCAGGTCCTAAATAAATCCACTTTGCGCTGAGATCCCTTCCAGATGGCCGGGGCCGCCCCACGCAGCCCGCCCGGGCCCGGGAGATCCCATCTGCGGCGAGGAAAGCGGCCGGCCCGGAGGCCTCCCCAGCCCGCCCCGCAGCCCAGACCGGCCCGGCGCTGCCCTGCAGCCGGCTCTCTCCATCCCGCGGGGCCGGGAAGGGTGAGCGCAGCCCCGGCGGGAGGGAGGCGTCCGACCGAGCCCCAGGCACCCCTCCGCCGTCCCCCGGCCGGGAGCTCCGCCAGAGCGGCGGGACCGTGAGCTAATGAGAGGTGTGTGACTGTCAGAGGGTTTCACTCAGCCCATTCAACCGAAACCGCCGGGCCCTCTTCTCCCGCCGCCCGGAGGGACCCCTCAGCGCCCCCGGGGAGACGCTCCGCTCCCGCGAGGCAGGGGGGCAACGGCGCGGGGGACAAGCCCCTGCCCTCTCCTTTTTTTGTTTTCGGCACTTCCAGGAGCCAGGCGGTTGCCACGACACAGAAGAGCGGCAAGAGCAAGCGCTGGGGTCTCTCCGGGCCTACGAACGAGAGGTAGGGCCGAGGGTGCCCCAGCACCTCGTGGGATTTAGGTGGAGGGAATGGTAACGTGTAGTCTCCAAAATAAGCAAGACACCGTCCCCAGAAAATTCCTAAAATATGCCCCCCCCACCTTCCCCCCCGCCTCCCAAAAAAAAAAAAAAAAAAGAAACTCTTGGAGCGCAGATCCCGCGCCCTGGGAGCGGCGTCCGTACCCCCCCGGGCCTCCCGCTGCTGCCCCGCAGCCCTCGCCGCTGTCACACGGCTCAGGACACTCCGCTGGCACCGTGCACCGGTGGAAAAGGACTTTTCGATATTTTTCCTAAAATACCTTTCCTCCCCGTTTGTGGCACCGCGCTGCACTGGCCCTCCGGGGGAAAAAAAAACCCGCGGCAGCGAGGCTGGGTGTGAATGGCAGCGCCAGCCACCCCTGTTTTCGTTTTCCTGGGATCCTGGATCGCCCGGATTTCCTCCGCTGCTGCCCAGTTTTTCTCGTTTGTGATTGCATCGAGACCGGGAACTATCGGTCGTGCTATCGATACGACATATTACTTATGACGACCTTTTTTAATTTTTAATTTTTTTTTTTTTTTGGGGGGGTAGGTGGTTATATATAGAGACTTATTTTTAAAGATGTCGTAGTGCGAGTTCCTAATTGCTTCCCGCCAGGAACCGACACAGAGGCAATAAAATCGTTTTTCGCTGGCTGCTACCGCGGCTCCTGCCTCCCTCCGGGCTGGGTGCGGCTGGATTTCGGAGCCACCGGCGATGAGCTGTGACCGAGGTAGGTAGGTACAGTGTTTCTGCAGGGCAGAGTTTCGTCTTTTACAGACGCCTGTGGTGGGTATGTGTGGGGATGTCACTGCACGGCGCCAGTTTGCGTGTCAAAGAACCAAGTCCGGGAAACTATTCCGAACACGAAATCAGTATTTAACGCGGAAACTTTTAAAAACTACACTGTTGCTTGAATCACGGTACATCTATTAATATTTGTCCTCGGGGGTAACTTTATTAAAATCTATCAAAAAAGACCAGAAAGTGCATTCGTGCGTGATTTTAAGGCTACTTATGATAAGGTAAGGGGGGAAAGTCAACCAAAAACGGATGTTGCCTAAACCTTGGCACTTCCTTTTCCCTCTCCATTCAGAGCGCTTTAATAAATTGAGCGCGGTGCCTCGGCAGTACACTCCTCTATACCTGCCTGTCGCCGACCTGCTGGCCCGGCCGGCGCTCCCCTTCCTCTGGCAGCGGGGCCGGGGCCGGGGCCGTGCCCCGAGGGCGCTGCGGCCGGTCCCGGCGAGCGGGCTTCTCTCCCCGCCAGCCTCACCCGAAGCCGCGGCCGCCGCTGCCCGCGGAGCCAGGTGTATTTTCACGGGGCGAGGACCTCTGCAGCGCGACCCGCGGGTCAGCCCCGTAGTGCACGCGCGGACCGGCTCCTCCCCAGGAATTTCGCGTGAAGGACATCGACCGCGCACCCCGTCCGCCGCCGAGCTGCAAAATGAAAGTAAACTCGGCGGCCCCGCGCTCCCCGCCGAGGGGACGCTCCCGGCCACAGCCCCACCGCCCCGCTCTCGCCGACGGGCAGCGGGCAGGGCGCGCCAGGGGAGCCACTTACCTACGGCAGCCGGCTGCTCCTCCCGGGGCACAGCCGAGACGGCGGCCGCGGCACCTTTACGGAGACATTAGATCCACAGCGGGGACGCTCAGCGGGGCCGGGGACCGGCGGCGGCCGGCATGTTGCGGCGGGCTGAGCGGCAGCTGGGAGCTCTGACTGAGGCGGTCCCGGGGCCCGACATAGACCGCCGCCCGCCACCCGCCCGCAGCCTCCCGCCTTCGACCCCGGCGAGGCTCGGCGCGAGTCTGAGCCGCCCCCTGCCCGGTCCATCACATTTCAGCGGTGAGTGGCGTGGAGCGCTGTCCCCGCCCGCCCGCCGCCGCCGCCGGCCCACCCCGCGGCGCGCACAGCCCCGCGCTAGGGGCCGCGCTGCTCCGCCCCGACGGGACGAGACCGCCCCCGGCCCCGGCCCCGGCCCGGCCCGCCCCGCCGCGCCGGCCCCACTGTTTACTTCTGTTTGGGTAGCAACTGGGTTTTAAAGGGGCAGGACGCCCCCTGCTTCTTCATCCCCCCCCCACCCCCCCCACCCCGCGTCACCTAAGGTGACATTTCCCTCCGAGAGCGCCCCACCGCCCTCCACCCCGCTGTCGGCCGTGGCCGTGGGGATTTGCGCGCTCTCTGCGCCGTACCGCCCGCCTCGGCCGCCCGCCGTGCCCCGGACAGCGTGACACAACGAGGCGCGACTTTCTTAAATACTTAAAATAACTCCCCCAAACCCAGAGCGTGGGGTTTTCGTGGGTCTCCGAGGGGACCGGTAGGTGCAGGTTAACGCTCACGTCCGAAGGGCTCCGTGTCCGCCGCGTCCGGTCGCCCTATGGACCGACACTTCAGCGACTCGGATCTGCCCTTTAGCTGCTGTTTAGGTGCCTGAAGGCAGATCCAGAAGGAGAACCTATGCGGATCTCTCTCCATTCGCGGTGACTAAGCACACAATCCCTACCTGGAACAGACAAATAGTTTCGAGAGCACTTTCGATTTATTTCCGGGGAATTTACTGCTAAATGGGGCCTCTGTGACCCGCTTCGAATTTCTCGATTAAAGCACTGTATTCATTTTCGTCGTAAGCTGCAATCCTGTTGGTTGCATACTGCGAATTTGGGTTGAATTTTTATCTGTAACGTTATCTTGTTCTGTGCACTACTTAAATCACATGTATGGGGAATTTATTGTATAATCTGGAGTGGAGATTGGAAGTAGGCTTTGAGAAGTACAAAAAGATGTGGGAAGAAACTACATTTAAAAACAGCTTCGAAAATTTTTCAAGGTACAGTCTGTGCCGGTTAATTCGAGCCCGCGGAAGAGAAGATGACACAAGTGGTGGCTGCTTGGAGATTTTCTATTCTTTTTTTAGTATACCGTAGGAAAAAAATAAATTAAAGAGGTGGGATAGGAGTCTGCAGAGAAAAGTTTACAGGTGTCCCCTCGCAGGGCAGCGCAGCTGAGGCTGCCGCTCGTTGCAGCCCGCGGCTGGCGAGCGCTGGGGCTGGTTTTCGTTTCTCTTAAAACCCTACTTCGAAAATGCCCTATTTTAAATCTCAGTCACTCTAAATAAATAGTATTTCGTCTCCTGAGCAGTGAGGACACTGAGATTCACGATTCCGAGAGCAAGAGAGATCCCCCCGGGCCGGGTGCGCGGTGGGTGCGGGCTGCCGCGGGAGTCTGCGCCGGGCGAGGGCTTGTCGGCCGCGGCCGGGCTGGGGGGCTCCGGCACGGCGCGGGGGAGGGAGCCTCATGCCCTCGTTTTCTTGCTTTCTCGGGCAAGGCCGGATACTTCAAGAACGAAGTGGAAAGAGGACTTCACAGTCGCATTTTCCGCCCCGCACTGCTGGCTTGATGATGCCAAAGAGGACCCTCTCGGGCACAAGGATCGGAGCGAGGTTTTTTTCGGAAGAACCATAACTTCTTGCCCTTTACAGCAAAGAAAAATAAGCCGAACTTGCTGGGGGGGGGGGAAATAAGGAAAAAAAAAAAAGAAAAGAAAAGAAAGAAAGAAAGAAAGAAAGAAAGAAAGAAAGAAAGAAAGAGAAAGAAAGAAGGAAAGAAAGAAAGAAAGAAAGAAGGAAAGAAAACCAAGACACAATCAAACCCAAACAACAACAACAACAAAAAAGCCAAAACAACAGCAACCTCTCCAAAACCGAAATCGAGCTGTAGAAAGCCTCAGAGCGGAATGACCTGGGGAGGGAAACGGAGCAGTGCGGGGTTGTCACCCGGGCTGTTTGCTTCCCGGTTGCTCATGGCACATTTCGGCTACGCCGGGAGTGGAGAAAGTCGCCCACTCCCGCACCCGTCTGCGGCGGCCGGGAGCGATCGGTGACCTGGTCGCCGCCCGCCCCAACCAGCAGGTGCGCGGAGAGAGCCGGCGGCGAGACTCGCCAGTACTGCCCTGCCGCCCGGCGCCTCCGAACTCGGCAGAGCCTGGGGACGCTCGGACGTCGACGGGCTCCGTGGCAGCGGATACCTGTCGAGCAGGGGTGGCACTACCGGGGGTACGGGCCGCTGGGTCCCGCTGGAGCCCCGCTCTTCCCCGTCACCTTTCCGCGTCCACCCCAGGCGAGCCGCTCCCGTCCCCACGGGCCTTCCCCCGCCGCCCGGTGCACGGGGCCGCCACCGACAGCCACTCCGAGGCCGGCGGGCAACGGCGCTCCCGGGTCAGGCAGGTGTCTTGCTCCGCCTCGGCAGAGCCCGCGGCACCGCTGGGCCCTGGATGGGCGCGGAGCACGGCCGGGCGGCGCGGCGGGATGCGTGGGGGGGCGCGCCCGGAGCCCCTTGTCAGGCGGCGGTGGCCCGCAGTGCTGCAGTGCCCCCTGGAGGCCGTCGCGGCGCCCTGCCCGCATTGCCCGCCGCCGGCGCCGACTCCGGTCCGCTCCGGACACGCGGCCGCGGGGCGCCCTGGGGCGGGCGTCCGGCGGTAGCCGGCGCGGAGCTCGCCCCGCACCGCCCTGGAGACGGGAGCCGCGGTGCCTCGAGGAGGG
This sequence comes from Bucorvus abyssinicus, assembly GCA_009769605.1. Lineage (NCBI taxonomy): Eukaryota > Metazoa > Chordata > Aves > Bucerotiformes > Bucorvidae > Bucorvus > Bucorvus abyssinicus. The sequence goes on along the minus strand of CM020033.1, from coordinate 12,436,495 downwards.
GGGCGGCAGCGGCGCTCTCCGCGGGCGGCCGAGCGTGCACCCCGCCCGTCGGCTTCCATCCGCGCCTCCCGCCGGTGACAACACCGCCGCGGTCATCTCAGCTTCCTCTCGCTTACTTCACCCCCTCCCCCCCCTCAAAAAAAAAATACATCCGGAGCGCTGGACTCCGTTCAGGGGAGCAGGGAGACAGGCAGTGTTTGTTCTCGCTGCGAGGAACAGATTAAAGCAGTGCAAACCTTGACCACCCGCACCGTCTTGAGCATAGAAATGCACCCGGGGCGGGGGAGGGAGGAGGGGAGGAGGACATGGGGGACGACAGTCGGGGACACGGTACCGCGGCAAGGCAGCAATGAGGCCCCGCGGCGTGGCTTGGCGGGCGCTCCCGCGGAGCACTGTCCGCGGCGGCGGTGCTCGAAGCACGCACGAAGCGGCTCGGCCTTTAGTAAACCCTCGCTGTCAGCAGTGGTCGGCTGCGGTCGCTGGGGGACTCACCTCCGCTAAAATGAATGGGTTAAAATCTTCAGTGGGAGTCGGGGGTTCTCCCGCAACCGGCGGCGGAGAAAGAAGGGGCGGCCGGGAGCGAAGTCGGCGCGGCCGGTGTTGCTGCAGCACCGACCCGCGGGGCTACTCGGGCCAGCTCTGGCTCATGACGGGAGCTCTGCTGAGGGATGGGCCGAGCAGCACAGGCCCCGGTGCAGGGCACCCCCGCGCCTCGGTCAGGGAGGCGCCCCGAGAGCTCCCGACGGCCGCTGGCTCGGGGAGCGCTGCCGGCGCTGCAGAGCTGCCGCTCGGCAGCGAGCGCACCCGCGGGCCGGGTCCCAGACCCGCGCTGCCTTCCGCCGACAGACAGGCCGGTGCTGCAAACGGCTGGAGCTGCACACCACAGGCTGGATTTTTGTTGTTGTTGTTATTATTATTATTTTAAGGAAAACAGTGACTGCCCGTCCATCTGCCATCTGATTCCGCTGGTGTTTCTTGGTGACTCAACCATCACCTACCTCACTCAGACTTACTGGGGTGGGATTTTTTGTTTTGTTTTTAATGTCCCGGTCAGGAAATGCCAAGGTTTGACAAACCGGCGTAGGCGGCCGGAGGCGAGGCGCTAGGCAGGCTCCGGGGGACACCGCCGATGAAACTCCCGCTCAGCATCTTCTTTTTCTCTCGCTCAGACTCGCATGCCTGTAAAACATTGTCGCGACTGATTTCCATAAAAGAAGAACGCAATTAAGTGCACAACGACCTCAGCGGGCTGGATCTCGCCCTCTTCTCCTACAGGAGAGCAATCTCCGTCAACCCCTCGCCCGCGGCTCTTGCCCGCAGTCCCCGACCGCGGGGCTGTCCCGGGACTGCAGGGAGCGGGGCGAACCGCCCTGCCTGCGGCACCGCCGGCTGCCCGCCCCGACGCCTCCCCGACGGGCACCACCACCGCAGCCAGCCCGACGGGTGTCTCCTCCTCGCCTTCCCCTGGCTAGGGAGCACCGTGTTCCGGGGGAGCTTTTGCTCTTCGCCCCGTTCAGACCCGGTTCTCCACTCCCGGAGGCTCACGGCCCCACGCCGGGAGACCGCGGGGCTCACGGGCACACCGGGAGATGTGCCCAGCTACCCTCGTCTTGCAGAACTTGCGCGCTGTGCCGCGGTGCAATTGCATGGTGCGGATGGGTCGAGGGAGGATGCGGAGGTAGCCGCCGACACTGCGGAGCTCGGGACGAGAACGCCGCCAGCTGCGGTGCTGCCACCTTGCCCGACGGCTGGCTTCGAGCTCGAGAGAGCCCAGGCAGTCCCGGGCGTCTCTGTGCGGCAAAGGCTCCGTGGCGGGGATATAGGCTGGCACAATCGGTCTGCGTTGGAGGGGGATGCCCTGCCCCGGCCGTGAGGACGGGGATGTCCATCTGCTTGCCAGGAGAACATCGCTCCTCGCAGCCGTCCTGCCCCGAGGCAAGCCCATCCAGCACAGCCCAAAGCCGGCGGCTTTCTGCCGCTCACCCCAGTCCGCTGCCTGCCGATCTCCTCTGGAAAGAGAGGGAGAAAAGCCATCGATAAATGGACTTTTCTAGCCTAAAGCATTCCTTCTCCCTTCATCAGCAATGAGAAGTATTTGTGGGGCCTGAAATGAGCAGTTGCAAAGACATAAAGAAACACGACGTGCCGTACCTTGTTACAGTTTGCTTTAAGAAACCGTTTCGCTAAAGTCTTTCCTGCCGTGTGCACTGAAACACCGAACATGGCTATTGCCTACAGCCGCAGCTGGAAGCACAGACACCCATCGCACACGAGTGGGCCCCTGTCTCATTGCTCCATACCTCACCGTGCCCCCTGAGATGAGCCCAGGGTCTGCAGAGGGTCCCCAGGCTGGCAGATTGTGCTTACTCTCTGGCGATGGCATTTTACATCCCTCAGCAGATGTGCCAAGTAACAGCCAAGTAACAGGAGATCAGTGAGGCTTCAGGGCCGCCTGCCTGCTGCACAGGAGTAGGTTTGTACGCATTGCTCCTGGGGAAAGGGGGAATTTAGGCACTGATGAAGTTCTGCAGCTGCCTCAGGCTGGAAGGATCGTGAAGTTTTCAACTGCCGAGCCAACTGTTAGTGTGGAAATCTAAGAGAAATATTAGTTCAAGAAATGCAGTTGTACATTTGCTTGCATGCCTCGTAACTCACCTAGGACACGAGAACAAGACAGCAGAGGACAGGGCCCATACATCTTGTCTGTGGCATATATTAAATAACTCCATTTCCTTTTAAGAACTTTCTGTATCCCAGTGAATAACTTGATTTTTACATATAAAATTAATACAATAGGGTGAAAGTCAGCAAACAGTAGAAAAGCTCAGAGGCGTTTTTCCAGTTGTAAGCATGCAGAATCCATATGGTCATTAGATACATCTGTGGGTTAAGCACTGATTTGTTTATGCAAGCCTGATGCTTATGATACTTTTAAACTGGGGCTATTCTGTCGAATAGATGTGTAGTGTAATCCCCGTTTACCTACCCTCTGCATATGTGTTTCCTGTTTTCAGCATGCATTCTTGATGTATAAACTGCGGTGAAGGGTATGTTATAAACCAGGATACTGCAAAGCATTTCAGATATTTTCAGAGCATTACAAGCACGGTGCAAGCATATGCAAATCATCATCTACAGATGTGCACAATGTCTGTGTTAATCTCTGAGTGTTTTTTCAGTTGTTTGTGGCATCTAATTCAAAGAAAAGGATAATAATGGATATTACAAAAAAGTACCAATTGTTCCCAGGCAGACTCATGCCTAGAATGCCCAGACAAATCTTACTGATGAAACCCTGCATGTTTTAATAAAAGCAGGGTCTTTTAAAGTTAAGATATTGAAGATTCCTGAAATACAAGGAAATCGAGGGAAAACTTACCACGGTAAGGCACTACCAAGGCTGAACACTACCCTGTATCTCTACTGGCAATGACACAAAAAAGTACTTAAGCACATGCTTAATTCATCACTACCAGGGCAGTACCTAAGCAGGTGCTTCAATTTCTTTATATGCCAAAGTCACCTGCTGAGTGTGTGTTTCACTGCTGGTTTAAAAGATCTCCTGAAGCAGGGCCATTATTATCAGATTGCCTCATAAAAACAAACAAATTAATGAAAGCTTATAAGAAATCCATAAGCAGTTACCATTCAAGGCAAGATTTTTCATTGTGCCTGCTTTCACATCCTTTTTCATGAGTTAAATTGTTGGCACTCAGTCACCTGTTATGACCTCCTTGTTTCCATCTTAAATGGTAGTGTTTTCCTCAGCCTCTCCTGCTGCCACCTCCCAGCGCCACTGTGTGCACCATCCTGTCAGGTGAAAGGACAGTTGCTCCAACACAAAGTTTGTGTGTTCTGGTGCTGATTGATAAACCTTGGAGATTTTTCGGATCTAGCTTGTGGCATACCCTTCCCTTCCCTTCCCTTCCCTTCCCTTCCCTTCCCTTCCCTTCCCTTCCCTTCCCTTCCCTTCCCTTCCCTTCCCTTCCCTTCCCTTCCCTTCCCTTCCCTTCCCTTCCCTTCCCTTCCCTTCCCTTCCCTTCCCTTCCCTTCCCTTCCCTTCCCTTCCCTTCCCTTCCCTTCCCTTCCCTTCCCTTCCCTTCCCTTCCCTTCCCTTCCCTTCCCTTCCCTTCCCTTCCCTTCCTTTTTCCCTTCCTTTTTCCCTTCCTTTTTCCCTTCCCTTCCCTTCCCTTCCCTTCCCTTCCCTTCCCTTCCCTTCCCTTCCCTTCCCTTCCCTTCCCTTCCCTTCCCTTCCCTTCCCTTCCCTTCCCTTCCCTTCCCTTCCCTTCCCTTCCCACTGAGCCCTTCAGATGACAACCTGTATGCCCCGTGTGTCATGGCAGACACACTGTATTTGAGGGACCTATACAGGCTGCTAAACAGTAGGATGAAAAACAGCAAATGGATGTTTCCCCTGTTTTGTCCATACTAGGTGGCATAGTCCATCTTCTAAAGACTATCAACGATTATTGCAGATCTGCCTTTTTTGTACTAACTATTTCATTTATTTGACTTGCTCACCTGTGATAGGCTGGTGAAAATTAATAGTTGGTTATGCTATTCTTTCAAATGCCTCTTTGGGAACAGTTTCCAAGAAAAGTATGAATCCCATTCATTTCATCACCAAAGAGGTGCTGAAAGCAGAGGACATTACACTGCAGCAGAAACAGAACTGCCTCAAGGCCTCTTATTTTCAGCTCTTCAGATCAGTGGAGAGGGGAAAGAGATACTGTCAGCCACACTACAAACTGTCAAGTGTAGTACCTATTCCCCTTTTTGACTTCGTTTGTCCTGACGATTACCGGTTGTTCAAATGCAACCAGGAGCTTTTGAATTTCACTGTTCTCATGACTCTGCCTGTCTCTGAACTGCTAGACGGAGTCCATCTGTGCAGGTACAGCACTCTGCTCTTCGGAGGCTGGGTGTGCGCGGAAGTGAGCAGCAGAGACCCTGGAACAAGGAATGCCTGGGACTTACAGCCCTTCTGGCTGTGATGGAAGCAAGGATCAATGATATCTGCAGGACTAGGGGCTTTCAGTGAGCCCAGGATAGTGCCTACGGAGAGTTGTGAGGAAGCCTCCATCATTAACCGAAATGCTCAGGATAGAGAAATCAAAGCTGATTATAATAAATGAAAAAATATTTTTTGAACCCAAGAAAGGCCCCACAGGAAGGCTCATGAAACCACCTGAAAGGATTTCTGAACAAAATGTATCTCACGCTTGAATTCTTTGTGAAACCTGAAAACAGAGAAGTCTCTGTGATTTTGGCCAGAGGGCTTTGACCAGTGCGGTGCAGTAAGAATTTCTATTGGGAAGAAGCATCAAGTAAATATAATACAGCCTGTTTATTTCAGTGGGAGCTGGTATGAGAGTCAGTTGGTGGCCACAGAAGCATCGCTGACACTCCTGAAATTTTAAAAGGAGACCACCGATAAAGGTCATTAGCTAAGGTTAAGCAGGGTTAACCCTGATCTTTTTCCAGTCTCTGAGCAGACAGCTCTTGAGCAAATGCAAAACCAGTAATTAAAGAACTCTTAAACAATTACAATAACAAAATAGAGTGAAGTGGAGTCAAAACTGCAGATCTGTTTTATTCAAAGCATAATATTTATAGATGACAGATACTGAAAGGCTGATGCAGAACTGGTTTTAAGGACCATCCCTGTACCTAGATAGTGGAGGCACACTTGGAAGCATTCTGTCTTTTGAACCACAGTGAGACATGAATTCAAGTTTTTCAGGAAGAGTACATTCATTCCTGGAGCTTGGTAATTCCTATGTGTGTGGTAAAGAAGAATATTAGAAATACTCGACTTTCTGTTAGAGTTACAGGTGGAGCCTAAAATGCTAAAAGGCTGTTCAAAACATCACTTAAGTTTGATCTAGTTCGGCATTACTCTAATGTTATCTTTCCTCCCTCAATGGTTTGAAGAAGATATATAAAACCAGACCAGAGCTGATGTTTACTTTTACAGCTAATGGTTCCTCAAATCTACAAGAACTTCTAAGGAGTAGATAAAAGCAGCTGCAAAAGTGATCTAGAAATAAACATCCAGAAGAAAACATAACTGCAATCAAAGTTCCAGCTGTTCTCGTCTTAATTCTTATCAGTATTCTTTTTAACCAGGCACATTTTGAAGTCAAAGGCTTATTTCCAACAGCTTTTGTCCATACATACATATATATATGTGTTTAAGTCCCTTGAAATATTACAGAAGTTCTGTTTCACATCAAAATAGTGTACGATGTCACTGAAATTATTAATTTTCTTTTCCTCATCCCCCATGCTCTCTCTGGGCCCCTTTTTTGCATCTGGCATGTGTACTGATACTCAAGATGACAAATACTGATAACTGTGAAGCTGCAATGCTGCATACTTCCATAAGGCAAAGCTGTGCCAAAGTTAGTCATTGATTTATGTCCCATGTTCCATTCAACAGCATAAGGGTTTTTTTTTTTTTCTAATTCCATACCTTTAATCCTTGCCACCTTCAACCTAGTCTGTGTCAAATTTCCATCTTATTGTTGCAGCTGTGTTTCTTAAAATGAAAGTAGGCTTCTTGAAGGCAGTGACACATTCTTAAGTTTATTCACAGATTTAAACCCTCAGTTGTTCAAAAATGCCTGAAGTCATTAAAATGCGATGGTGTGGGGGTTTCACCATATTAAATGGTTGATACGGAGGCTTTAAAAAGCAAATGAGGGATGTTAGGTTGACCACTTTTATTCAGCCCAAATCTCTACTGTAGAAAGTGTGGCAACTTGGGCAGAGATTGTAAGCCCAGAGTTCTCCTGGTGAAGAGGTTATTCACAAAACACACAAGACAGAAAAAGCTCTCCTACACATAAAAAGCCTTCTGCAGGTGTACAGATGAAAGGAAACAAACTTTGCACCATCTAGGTACCATGTTACTTAGGATGACTTCATGACCCACAGTAGGCCCACAAAGCAGATTGATTTCAGAATAATCTACATGCTTACAAGAAGAGCTGCAGAAGCTAAGTGCTTCTTGTTATGACCTTTACGGTTTTTTGAGAATACCCATCTTCCATGCCCTCCCCCATGGAAAACAGACCAGAGGCAAGATGCTGTAAACACTCCTCCAAAAGCTTGCAAGGGAGCCCTCTGTGTTACAGTCCCAAACCCTTTGACAGCTGTCTGTGAAGGATGACTCTTCCTCTGGGTGAGCTGGTGAAAAGGACCATACCTTTGCTTCAGCCATTTCAGTTCAAAGCGTGGTGTACTAACTCAATTTTGCTTTTATCATCCTTAAAAGCTCAGAGGTTAGTGTTTTCCACCAGAGCAGCTGAGACATATCCCGTTCCAGGAAAAGGCCAAGAAAATAGCTGAGAGCAGTAACAACTTAAACCACTACAAAAAAACTGCCAGAGGACATCTGTCAAAGCCCAAAGAGTTCCAGTTATGTAAGATTTCATTTGATCCCAGAGGCTAAATAACGTACAGGAAAGATTTAATAATGCTATGCAGATTATGTGTGGAAATGTAAAAGGAACCAAATACAATGCCAGTTTGAAAAATCTTCACATGTTTGTAGCACTATTATTGCTGCACAGTCAGAAAACACAGCTTGAGCAATAGACTATGATAATAAAATTAAAAATTGGAATTGCTAGAATGTTTACTCAGGTGAGACTATTTGATTGAAAAAAAAAAGATGACTTAATAATTTCTCTTTGCCAGGAAATTATCAGTGGAGAGAGCCCCATTCCCGTTTCTACCACATCAGTTTCATTGCCATGTGAAACCCTGAGAGTGAAAACATGGTAACTGAGGATCACTGGTCACAACATTTCCAAATGTCTGTGCAAAGGAGACTTCAGCTACTAAAAGAAGAACAAAACCAAGTGCCCCTCATCTATACCTGCTTGCAAGTTGGAGTTACACCATCTGACTGAACTAGAACTGCTGAACCTCAAGTATCATCCCTTTTGCCAAGCCACTTCCAGAAACTAATGTCTGGCAGAGAAGGGGAAAAGCCACCACAGGATCTGCCAAATGCTATCTGTCAAATCTTCTGGTAGCATCATGCTCCAGTGCCATGACACAATTTAAACACAGGTGAAGGAGGGATTATTAAACAGGACAGTTAGCCAGGATGGCCACGGGCTTAGCAATTAAAAAAAAACCCCAAAACCTAACCTGAAGGCAGGAGCAAATGGATCATATCTGGTAATACCGAAAAACTTTTGCACAGGCTGTCACAAAGGAAGCAAGTGTAATGTTTCCTAGATTTCTGGAGGCTGGCACTTGTGGTGGTCTTTCTTTGGCTGATGTTTTTATCTCCTTTGGGATAGCTGTTACAGTTTTAGCAGCTGAAAACTTATGCTCACCAGTTTTTCTTTCAGTAGAAGGATCTAAGACTTTTCATTCCAAGGCTGGGTCTTTATTTGCAGGGAGTTCCAGCAGGTTTCTTAGGTTTCTCATTTCCTTTTGCTATTTCTGCTCTCATCTGTTTTGCAAATGGCCACCATAATGTTAAGCTTATCTAATGGCCAGGCCTCCGGCTGGAAGAACGCCAGCATCGTTCTGAAAATTAGTCATCTGAAAGCATTCAGAGGAGATGGCCATCACCTTCTCCCTGAACCTCAAACATAAAACTTCCCTGATAAGCATATACTCCAGTGCCTTTAAAAGGAAAAGGTTACTCTTGAATTCAGATACCCTTCTAATCAGCTTCTGTGGGTGACACTCAGACACTCTGCTGAATTAATCTCACTCTACAAATAATAGATTCTTTTTTCAGTGTTTGGAAAAGATACTGGTTGTACATACACACAGTAAAGACTGAGCGTCCTGGTTGTACATACACACAGTAAAGACTGAGCGTCCCCATGACGGTTTCATTGTGAACACAGGTTTCATTCTACAGTCAGTTATTTTGTTAATAGGGATCCTTTTTTCCCTCACTGGTCCACCTAGCTTTTGACATCAGCCACGGCCATGGCAGTTCCTGCCATCAGTGAGACTTAGGAGCTTTGTCACATGTCCTGATGAGAAAAGTGGCCAGGGGAGAACAATTTTCTTTCCCTTGGTAAGGGGAATTGTGCAAAAATGCAAGATTTTTTAGAGGTCTTTACGTGCAGACATACACAGAGGACAAAAACCTCACAAATTTTGCTATTGACCTCAGCGAGTTCTGGATTTTATTCAAAAGGTGGAATTTAGTAGGAGTACTGGGTCTCCAATTTAGAAACTTGAGAAGAAGAATAAAAAACTGCTCAAAGTCTACATAAGACACTCTAAGGTCATGTACCAATACAGATTGATGTAAGAGCTAATAAGCTTAACCTTGCAAAAAGAGAAACAGAAGTTTGTCATCACAACATTTATTTAGTTAAGACCTGAGAAGGAAGAGCTGAGAGCAGCTTCTATACATCCTATAAAAGAACCAACTCTGCAGGAACTGGGTGTGTATGTAAAAATCATCCCTCATTTGGACTTCTGTTTCCCCAAAAAGAAGGAATTCTGACCTTGCGGGGGTTAGAAAAAACAGGCCCAAAGGAGGAAACCGCGGTATGAAGACACCTACACCAGAGTCTACACTCTGGAGTAACCTTCTTTGGGAAATAGGGCTGACAACAGGAAGGGGAAGATCTGCTGGCTGATGCAATGTCTGTCCGAAGGGCTGGTTCCGTCAGCGTCAACAGAGAGAGACCTCCTGAGAGCCTGCTGGGAAAATGGTGTTTCCCAGCTTCCAGGGTTCCCGCTACCTCAGCGCTGTGGGATCTGCTACTGACCACAGCAGGAAGGCTGCTGAGTCAGCCGCTGAGCACTTTCAGTCAAACACTTTCCACTCTGGTGGACGCAGGACGCAGAGATACAGGAATGCATGACGAAGCTAGAGAAGGTATCGTAGTACGCAAGGTAAACATTTTTCTGGAAAAGTCATACACTTAAAACTGTTTTATTCAACTGCATAGTATAGCCTAGCTTAGTTATTTTGAGTAAATAAGAACATATTTAGGAGGAAGCTTCATTTAAGTGGTTTCACTAAAAAGCTGAAAACAATAGATATATAGTTAAAAACTGGCACAGCTTTAGGAGTGTCAGCTGGTGACTTACATGGGCTGTGGGTCTGCCTTAGCAGAGTCAGTTGTTGATTAAACAAACCTTCTAAAGGCTGAGGAATCTGAATAACAGCAATGAGGGTCCCTCCAGCCTCTAACTTGCGCGATAAGGTCCTGTGCTAACCTCCCTGCCCTAGGACTACGACAAACAAACGAAAATAGAATTTCTGGAATCCGTCGCATTTCTGAAGGGTATTGTTTAAAAATTAGACTGAAAGAGATTATTATCACAGGCACACCACTTTAGAACAGACTTCCTAGAAGCAAAGAAAGTTTAGAGAAAACCTCTCAAACAATCCCCCTTACTGTAAGACACCTGTTCTCCTTAAAGCACTTTTTTCAGTGGAAGTCACCCCAGCTGAATTAAATTTGTTTCCCTTGGGCCTGCATTCTCTTTAGCCAACACAACAGCTGCACCATGTGGAGATGAGCCACAAGAAGTGTAACAACACATGTTTGTGATTGCTGTATCAGCTTTGGCAGATTTAAGTGCAGAGGTCTTTAGCTGCCTTCTATTAGAGAGCCAGCTTTACAATATATGCAACATCTTGCAAAGTAGTAGCAATAATATATACAGTTTTATGTATTTCTTGTACATGCTGGTACAGTAAAACCAGAAGGGAACTGACTATTACTTATAGCTATAAATATTGTGATAAGCACAAACATTTTCTTTTGGATATAAAAATAAGAACAGAAAAGGAGGATGGGTTAACTACAATAAAATCCCCTGGGACCCCTGTGCTAGCTGCTATCCAGTCCTGCAGAGACACTCAACCAATCATTCAGAATGTGCAGTAACCCTGTTATTTCAAAGCTGCAGTAAATTTAATCTCTCCAAGAAATTGCTGAATTCCTGGAAAATAATGCATAATCTTGGTTCAGCATGCCTTTTTTTTTTTTTTCTCATTTCAAGAACAGGTGCCAAAAACTGGTCTTGTGGAGCCTAATTCAATATACTTTAGAACACAGTTTTAAAGCCTGCTTTTGAGGCATTTAATTAAGAGCTGTTGAGTATCCCACACCCATCAAAATGAGGTACTTGTTCTTGAAAGATCATTCTGAAAGGTCAAGATAAATGCCAATAATACAACATAGAATCAAGCATCTGTGTTTATAATGTGTTGTTCCTGTTACTTCACGTATAACTAGTGCTGTACATATTTGTGGGTATTCTAACACAGTTGTGCAATTTTAATCTTCCTACACATTTTCTCACTTAAAATTGCTATATCACTGCATATTATACATTGATATTTTAATGCATTATACATTAATATGCAATGCATATTATACAACATTGCATAAGTGTCCCTGTGACTCTGAACAGCAAATTTTCCCACTGTCTAAAATTTCAGATGCTTAGTATTTATTCCATGATGAGGGGACCACTTCTATTCTCTTTATCTTTCCTGCATAGTTTCTAATCAAATGAACCTATGACATATTATTAAGAGGTTACGTCAGATAAATGACAGTGTCTAATGTGATCTGCCTCCCATTTTGACCTTTCCCCAACCTCCTGGGACATGAATCGGGCCAAGGATGGAAACCCTAGTCAAGCAAAAATCTGCATTTATATTCACACTCCCATGAGCAAATTAGACAGGACTCTCCTTTGAGAACTGATCCCCAAAGTAGTATATTTGAGAGAAAGACTCTGTTGATGTTAACAGATTTTGGATCATGTCCTAGAGACATTCTGCCTAGTATGAACTGCATAGAGCAGGGATTTACTCTTTGTTAATCTTACTGAAGGAGGAACACAGTATGTATTACAACATGTAGTTTGGCTTCTTTTCTCCCGTTTCCGTTTTCCATTGTTTTACCTAGCATTCAAATCAACACATTCATTTCTAAATTAGTTTTAAGGAATTTAAACTGCATATTGTTAATCCAGTAACAGCAGCTTAATACCACCAGTGTAACAAATTAGATCACGGAACTACAGAAGAGCTCAAGGATGAAGCAATAAAAGTTGTGCACCGGCCAGTTCAAGGTTACACAAAAACATTAAGCTCTCTCTTGTTCAGAAGACATCAAAATGTGATATATGAACACAGAAGTAATGTCTTTAAATCTTAAAACGATTAGCAGTTTTACTCTGTAGGGATCTATGGGAGGAGATGGACTCCACCCCGAGGAAGATAAAAGACCTCAGTTTTCTCAACTGGAATGAGTGATTCATATTAGGTGGAAGTGGTATGCATGTGATATTCCTCATGTGGTAAATTAACTGTTTCCATTAAGAAAGATCCAAGCATATGGAATTGCTCTATTTTCCTCTGCACTGCAGAGAAAATTATACCTCCAGAACGTTTTCTTTTTGCTAAATCCAGCCTGGGTAAAAACGGGCAGTGTTGATGGCTGTTGATGAACTTTTTTGCTATTAAATAAATCCATTAATCTTCCACTCGTTTTCTGCTTGCAACTAAGAAAATGTATTTTTAGTGAAGGAATAGTGTAAAAAGCTTAAGTCTCAAATTTAATGGGGTTCATTAACTTTCTAGACAGTGACTTGCTTTATATTTTTGCTGCGTTTTTATAGCCTGACCTACATATGCTCAGTCACTTCAAAGTTTTGTTTTCTGCAGAAAGTTCCCTTGCTCGACCGTGACAGCCGTTTAAGTACTCATCCTGGGTAGCGGTGAGGATGCCATAAAACTCTCCCCTATTGAACCAATGAACCTGATTAGAGGAGACTCAAATTAGTGCATCGTATAGAGGCAGTTCTGTGAAACTTTATTTAATTTGTTGCTTTGCTGTTTCTTTAGTACACAGGCTGCTGTGGGAAGGCTTTCCACTGCTTTTAAGAGTAGAATGGGAACATAAGTTCAAGTCTTAATCTTTTTCTTCTTTTGAATATATTTCTTCTTTCCACGGGGTCTTATCTTGTAATCAGACCCATAACTTCACAGTCAGTCACGAAATGGCTATTATGCCACTGAATGTTTTATGTGAAGCTTTAAGACCAGAATTGTATTTAGTTTTTCTTTCTTTCTTTCTTCTTTTTCCCCTAAGTGTGACTGTACATGTTCTATGAGTAGCTTATTTGGTCTTGAATTATGATCTTCTGGCATGTTTTAATTGGGAAAGGTTGGAAAAAAATAGAAAACTGAAATTTTGTGGTTTCTGGATTTTAAAGCATTTAGAATGAGTGATTCTTCCACATGCAAAACACTTGCTTTGTAATATCTATGAAGCATGCCATGGCATTGCTTTTGTAGTGCTCAGTATTCACAATGTGCTTTCCAGTTTTATCGGGGTCTCCTTACTTGTCATTTGTTGTTTGGTACTTGTGCTTCCCACCGCTTTATACTTCTCTTCAAGCACTTCTGTAAAAAGCCCACAAGGGCAAGGAAACTTCCCTTTTTTACATCTGAAAGAATGGGTCTTTTTAGCCTCTTGAAAGCATTATCCCTAAAAATAATAATAAAAAAATCCTAATCTTCCATAAACATTTCTGTCATGTACTCCTCAAACTCTCAGCTCAGGAGCTAAAGGAAGATGGGAGAAAATGCAGCCTTCATGGTGGTGGAAGCCTTGGGCATAAGGCTGGGTGTACTCAGGCAGCCGAAGTTCCTCACGTGTAGTACTTGCTGCATCAAGTAACTATGATTCAATCATTCTTTAGTTATTGACACTAGTTTCCATTCCTAACGCAGGCATCAAGCCTTGCTAGTTAAACGTTATTTATTTATTCTCCAGGGTGTGAGCAAACCTCTTTGCAGGCTGGAGAACAGATGGTTGTCCCCAGGAAGAGGGGGAATATTTTTGTGTAGAAGGGAATCCAGAGTAACCTTCAGTATTACCACAACAACAGTAATTGTTTTACAAACCAAAATGAGATTTTTTTCAAGTTGATGGCAATCCTTAGATCCCACGAGCACAATCGATGCAGCTGTAGTACAGACTGGAATATCTTCTGTGGTTAACTGTAAATAGCAACTCTGTATCCATGGTTTATTTTTACCAGAGTGTGCTATAATAGTAAAAATAGCAAATGGTAAGTCTATATATAGCCTGTTACTAAGACTGTGAGCTAAATGGTTAGTCAACAGAAAAATCCTATCCTAATCAACAAATGGCTTTAAGATCTAGTAATAATATTTTGGATACCAAACGGAGGTATACTATGTACTGAAAGCAACTGCAGCAGTGCAGCTAATATTTTACTATTGCAGGTTTTTATTACTCTTTTTAATGTCAGGTAGGAATTTTGTGAATCATGCTGATTTTAATAGAGTGGATATGGATGGCAGAATCTGTACCTAAATTTCCTGACTACTTATTTTCTCCATCTTTTTTTTTGCTGGACCAGCAGAAAGTCGATTTCCTTTTATGTGACATTAACTAACCATTAAATTGTGAATAGTTCAGGAAAAGAAATAGAAACCAAATGTTCTTTATTCCTAAGCTTGATCAAAAACTTGCTTTAAAAGAAAAAAGAATATCCAAATTTTAGTCCAAGTTTGAGAATATGTTGTTCTTTTTTATGACTGACAGGGTTAGGAAAGTATATAACAAATTCTTAGATAAGCCTTCAAGGTTACATCACATTAGACATGATAGGTAGGAAAAAATACAGACAGAAGTCAGTTTTTTCTTATCTTTTGTATAAACATGCTGGTATTTCATTCAAGGACTTTTCCTTAACTTTCAGCATACCAGATCGCTATCAGGCACTCACAGGGAGAGACATGCAAACATGTTGTTGTTGACTATTTGTCTCCTGAATTTATGAATTGGTTTTTAAGGAAATCAGGCTCCTGCATGCATTCTGTCTTTGCGCTTGCCTGCTGTTCCTTGCCTTTCTCTCCTTCACAATCATTTCTGACTTAGCTGGCTAGTATTAATCATGTGTGATGAAAAGCTGGAGGTCTGTAATTATAGTAAGTTCCTATTTTCGCAACTCATAGGTCATGGGTAGAGGAGGGAATGCCCTGTTTGTGGGGCTGTCCACCCCATGTCAAGGGAAAAGTCAGGGAGACTCTGTGCTTACGTTACTGCGGGCTGACCTGCGCGGTATCAGTGATGTGGAGGGGTTTTAAGGAGCACAGAGCTGGGGGCATGCTTGGGGTCTATGCAGGCTGTAAGGATATTATGGGTTTTGGTGTGCCGAGGGAGGGAATGGAGCTACTATGAAACAATACTGGGGACACTGAGGAAGAGAGCACTGAAGACGCAGTGAAACAACTGGGAAGCTACTGCGGTGAAAGCGTATAAAGCATGCAGGGAAAAGAGCTGGGCTGTGAAAAGCACCATGGATGTGATGAAGGACTAGGGGCATTTTGTTTAAAGAGTGTAAGGTGTTCGTGGCATGTATCTCTTGGAAAACACATACTATTAATTCTGCTGTTTTCTAGTAGCACTGTGTATTAGTTATAATGCACATTGTTTAAATCAGCCTGATCGAATACCTTCTGAAGTAAATCCTGCTTTTATTTGTTACGAAAGGAACTAGATAAGGTCCCTACTATAACATTATTTGCATGATGTTTATGAATGACTTTGAAGTATATATTTGGAATTTAAATCTTACCATTAGTAATACCTCTTAGGAACTCAGACATGAGCTTCTCAAGTAATTTTTATCCTTCTCAGGTTTCGAATGAAGTATGTGCAACTGAGGCAGGATTGACATCTTGGAACTTTTTAGTTTATATATTTAGGGGCTTGGGGACTGTCTTAGTTTGTGGTTATACAGGACCTAATACTTGGCCATGCCATCACGATTCCCAATTCCATTGCAGTATAAGCAATTATAATATAAATCATTTTATCTGTTTACAAAACTACATTTTAATATAAAATAATTATAGTACTCAAAAACTAAGTATGGTCTTAATCCATCCTTTGGTCTAAGGAATTAAATTTGATGTTGAGCCAGTTCTGCAGAGGAGTCCTAACGCATACTGATAAACTGATGAAGTGGATGAAATGCTTTAGAAGAAAAAGAGTAATTCAGTTAGTTTTCTCCCGTATTTTTAAGATTGGGCTACATTAAGCCTTTTCTTACTCACCTGCCTTCTTAGCAGTGTTATATAGTTCCAGTGTTGGAAGAAAACATGGGAATACTCATGTAGATTGTCTGCAACATCCTCATCTCCATGTTGTCTAGACACCAGCAATCTCATAGTGTATTCATGCCTCCAGAACATCTAGACTTCCCTTGACTGGAAAGCGTGAATGAGGTAGTAGAACAGAGAGAGTCTGTTTTCCCTTTCAAAGTTCCTTCTTCGCTGGTGGCTAGGTAAATTGTAATGAATACCAAATCAGTGTTATATTTCACAGCATGGTTCCCAAATTCATGTTGTAGGGGAAAGGCAAGGTGGTGTTATTTCTTCCAGTATCATTGACCAAAAATACCATTTGAAATTGTAAGAGATGAATAAGGTGATCTTGAAAAATACGGTATATATGTTATGTTATGGATATTTTATTTTCAGCATCAATGTACTTAGAAAGCATTCTGGCAGTTGAGTACAGCTCAAATGAAACTTCTGTGAAAGCAGCATGGATTAGTCCATATTTTTTGGCACTATCTGCCTCGCTAGATTATAAAGCCAGATTACTTGACTTTTCCAGTTTCAGGCATCCTGAGTTTTTTCATACTTTTCTTTATTCAGAGGCATAGATGGCGGACACTCCTGCCACCATCTTCCTCAGTTATGAAGTAGTCAAGTTATTTTCTGGGAGTGAGGACTGTTGTATTAAATTGTTTTGAATGAAGACAGCGAATATCTAAATTTGCTATTCTTGGACCAATTTTCTTTAGACTTGTTCTCATCAACTGTTGTTAAAAGGGGAGGGAAAAGTGGCAGATCAGGCTGTTTAGCCTAACTTTTTCCAGAGAAAGAAATATATATGTGAATGGGGAGAAGAAGCACTTCTTGACTCCCTTTCTTTGCCTTGCTGTTATAACTATACTATAGTAACCATATTTTTGACTAAGACTCATTTTCCTTGCTTGAATGTACAGTTTGTCTCAGCTTTGGCTTGAGAGGAGGAGCTGGAAAAAACCTGCCTCCTCTGAAATAACCTGAACAAAACTCTGCCTTAAAGATTTGTGCCAAAGGATATGGAGACAGCCTCTGCATTCCAGGAGTATCACAGCCAAACAGGGATGTCAGGCTTACTTCCATTAGGTGAAATTGGTGAAATTGGTGAAATGTGAATAATAATTGTTCAGTGGGTACAGCCTGCAAAACAAAGTTGGACACTAGCAACATGGCATCTTCTACCTGTCTGACCTTGCTTGTCCTAGAACGAGGAGACGGGAAGTCCTGTTGGGTTCCTCCCCACCACTTTCTAATGCACTCATACTGCACCACATCTGACGCATGTGCTGGCTGCTTCCCCTGGGTAGTTTTGTTTTTTTTTTTGGCATCGCCTACAAACAGTTGTCTATGGTATGGATGCATCTGGCAGTACCGCTGGTGAGCCACTCTGACTTGTGGGATGATACTTGGAAGAACTCTGCATTAATCTGTTGTGCAAAGGAAGATCTTCTATTGCAGTTTTTCCATGACTCAGAAAAACAAAGAAACCTAAAAGGTCATATGGTGGTGTTTGATTTATTTTATGGGTTCATTCAATATTGCCATTGTGCATTTAGCCTGACCACAGTGAGTCAACTGGATTGGATTGACTCAGACAAAGTAGAGGACTTGCACAACAGTAGAACTTCAGTCATTCAAAATTCCCTTACTAATGCACATCAAAGAGATGAAATTAGGTATGAGCATGGATTTTTTTTTTTAGGGAGGAGTGCTGTTATACTTGTACATCTAAAATTTAAAGTGGTACATCTGAAGTTTAAAGTGGAACTTGGGCATCTCAGTATTTGTATGGATCTTGCCAAGTGTTTCACTCCCTTGAACTTCCATTAGTTAGGCAAATAAACCTGCTTACAGGAACAGATACAGAAATTGGCTTGAACGTTTTAAGCTTTTCTTATACTGACTTGGCTGGATCTCCTTGGAGGCTTTTTCAGTTAGTATCTTAAGTTGCTACCTGAACAGCAGAGAGTAAGCTGTAAGGTGGAGAAATGGCAGGTAACAGTCACATGGTGCTCAGTGGCCTAAAATCTGCTGCTTGAGTAATTACATGAGCTTCCTACAGCTTTTCTGGGTAACTTGCATGCTGTGGCATTGAAAAGCCAAGTGCCAGCGTTTTTCACCTCAAAACTGTACCATATCACCCGAGATATCTGTGGAGAGCGCTAACCCCGTTCTGCCAAGAGAAACTTCAGACTTCCTCTCTGCCCTGCTCTGGAGCCAGCTGTCCATGAAGAGACTTCACTTTTCATGGAGCGGCTGGATACAGCTCTGCACCAAGCACGGCTGTCCCTTGTTTGGTGCAGATAGGTGGATGAAAGGTGCAGGCTGCCCGGCGGCGTAGCCCTGAGGCGACGGGACCCGGGGGTGGCAGCGAGGGCAGAGCCGCCCTTAGCCCCCGCCTCAGGCTGCGGCTCTGCTCCCGGCCTGCCCTTCCCCGAAGGCCCAGCTTCAAGTGTCGGGGTTTGAGGTGAGCGTGTGGGCGAGGGACAGTTGTCCTTCGCTCCGGCGGCGCCTCAGGGCCGCAGGTCTCGGTTTCTTCGCCTCTCGGTTTGCCTCGCCCGGCCAGGCCCTCCGGCCGCCCCTCCTGCAGGAACGGGTAGGGTCCGTTCCTGGTGAGGACTACACCTCCCGACGGGCCCCGCGGGCCGCGGCCACGCGGAGCATGCCGGGAGCACCGCGCGTCATCCCCGGCGGCCCCGCCGCCACCATGTTCTTCCCCTCCCGCCGGCGCGACGCCGCCTGCTCTTCCCGAGGTGGGGTGGGGCCTCGTCCCGCCTGCCTCTCTGAGCGATTTTCGCGCCGCCCAATCAGTACTTGCCGTGGAGGGGGTTGTAACCAGTGAGAGGCGCGAAGAGGCGGACCTCCGCCGGCAGCCGGGTAGGTAGCGGTAGTGGCGGTTGCATGAGAGAGGTCGGGATCGGCGGCTGCCGAGGGAGGGCGCGAGCTCCGTTTAAAGGGCCAGCGAGTTCGCCTGAAAGTTGTGAGGAGTTTAGCGGCTACTGGCCCGGTGGTCCCCAGGGGCTCGGCCGGGAGCCCCGGTCTGGACAGCAGGGCCGGGGGGCCAGCAGCGGCATGGAGCAGGCAGCGCCCAAGAGGTAACGACCCTCCCTGGCGGCCCCTTCCCCTCCCGGAAGCGAGCGCGGCGGCGCGGACGGGGTGAGGCCTGGGGCCGACGAGGAGCCGGGAGGGAGTGAGCCCGCCCGCCCGCTCCCCTTCGGCCTCCCGCCGGCCTCGGGAGGCTCCGGTCCTGCGGGCTGTGAGAGGGGCCGCGGGACAAAGACGGGGGCTAAGACCTGCCTGGTGACCGGAGGGATTGTGTTGGCGAAGGTCTCCTGTCTGTGCGTCCCCGAGGTTACTGTCCTGGGTAAACGTCCAGGTGGAGGCATCCCTTAGGGGCAGTCTGAGTTAGGAGGGGAACGTTTTAATGTGAAATGAGGGAAACTTCATCGTCGAGAAGAGTGCCTTGGGGCCTAGGGGGTCTCTGCACTTCATAGTTCAGTTCTGTGGAAGAAACAGACATAAGTAGTTATTCTTGTCTTTCCATATTAGAAAGTGCTCTTATGTCCTGC
Organism: Bucorvus abyssinicus; assembly: GCA_009769605.1. NCBI lineage: Eukaryota > Metazoa > Chordata > Aves > Bucerotiformes > Bucorvidae > Bucorvus > Bucorvus abyssinicus. Next base: position 12,416,773 of record CM020033.1, on the reverse strand, counting down.
TGATGGAGGGATGCTCGTGGGGGTGGGGGTTGCATAGTTGCAATTGCAAATCAGGGAGTGGGAAGAGGCAAAAATCAGGAGTATTCCCACAGTATGTTGTTTTCTGAAATATGTAGGCTCTCTGGTCATATTAATTACTTCGTGGATTTTTTTTTTTTTAATTTGAGCATTTATCTTTTGAATTCTTTTTGTATGTATGCGTAATGATGTGAAACCATGAGCTTTTGCTGTAAAAGTGGCACTGTCGGCTTAGTGCACAAAATAATCTTATTTTATTTGTATTAAACTTAATATATTTAAATTTGAACAATGCTTTCTCTGATGTAGTTGTGTACTACATAGATTGTAGTAGTGTGGTGTACATGTGGTTACACAGTTTACGTATGCCTACGGTCTTAGAGCTCCAAGTATTTTACTCTTGCCACCTGTTAATTTAATGAAAAAAATCTAAGGACTGCACAACATAAATTGGTGGTAGAAGATAAAATTTTCACGTTCGACTTCAAAACATTTACATTCTACATTTAAAACCCTTAAAATTCTTTAAAACAGCTTCCTGCAGGATGACAGACTTGAGAAGAATGCAGTCTTGAACTTCTGCTTTTTCCTCCAATAATAGGTAGAATCATAGAATGCTTTGATTTGGAAGGGACGTTCAAAGGTCATCTGATCCAAACCCCCTGCAGTGAGCAGGGCCATCTTCAACTAGATGAGGTTGCTCAAAGCCCCATGCAACCTGACGTGAAATGTTTCCAGGGATGGGGCACCTACCACCTCTCCGGGCAACCTGATACAGTGTTTCACCACCCTTATTTTAAAAAATTTCTTCCTTATATCTAGTCTAAATCTTCCCTCTTTTAGTTTAAAACGTTACCCCTTGTCCTGTCACAGCAGGCCTTGCTAAAAAGACAAGCTCCATTTAAGTACTGAAAGGCAGCCAAGTACCATTATCAAGTACCATTATCTACTACTTGAAAACTTTGGCCAAGAATTGATCAGTAGTTGTTATGCAAAGTGATTTTAGTAGGCGATGGCGTGAGGAGACAAACACCTATGCTGTTGTTTCAGACTGACAGTGCTGTGTGTCTCTGAGGCAGTAGGAGAGGCACCAACAAGGGTTCAGAAGAAATAGGAATGCCTGAGGAGTAATGTTACCAGCACCAGTGCAAAGCTTGGGATCTGGTGATATCAAAGGTTTGAGAATAAAACCTGGAGTTAGCATAACCCACAGAATTTTTTTGGGGAAGTTCTGGGATCTGCTCTAACTTTATAACCTAGCTGGAGGTGTGTGTCTGGCCTAATTCAAAGTGAGGAGCTGTTTAAAGCCTTAGATTCAGGAAGGAAGAACTAGAAAGCTGTTGAGAGAACTTCTAAACTCTCTGGCATGTTTTTATACTTCCCATGTTTTTTGAAGCTTATTTCTGGAAATTTGAATGTGATAAGAACTTAGGGATTTGTTTCCTTAGTGGAAACTTAAATTTGAACTCAGTTTTTCATAAGATATTGTCAGGTTTTCATAAGATTTGAACTAAAATTTTCATAGATGTGCATGTCTGTATCCCTTTTTGTCTGTTGTTTTTTCACAGGTTTCTGACTGTTTGGCTTTCCCAACTATTCTGCTGGGCCACCCTCTTTTTCTGCAAGTTCAGAAAGAGTACAGATAATTTTTTGTGGGCTGAATTTTTTGATGCCTGCCTTGGATGCAGTGGCGTCTTGAAATGGATACACCATGTTTGCTTGGTGAAATTGATCTGAGCACTAGACTTCTTTACTTTGGTGCCTGTGGTCCACAGGAGCAGTTACTGACAGGCATCTATTGCCATGATATCCGTAGTGCAAGACATTCATCTAGGTGTAGCAAGAATTTCATATGAACACTTCAAAGCTGCATGGGTGTCCTAGAATTCCAGTGTTCCTTTACGGGTATAGGGCATTTTTTATCCCACCCTTCCCTGTGAAGGAACACATATCATGGTTGTGTGTTGTGTAATTCTTTAAAATAGCCCTTCAGAAAGTAACAGTGGTGATGCCTAAGTGACAGGCTAGGCCACTGTGGCTTTTCAATGGGGATGCTGTCAAAATCACTAGCTTTTCTTGTTTGACCAGTGTACTGCAATAGTGACAGAATACTTCTAAGGAGTCCTTTCCAGAATAATTTTGTTTACTTTTTAAAATAGAGTAGGTGTTCTGATTTTTATACTGAACAATTTGTGCAGCAGCGAACACTGGTTTTCTTGCATCTAAATTTCTAACTCTTTCAGATGTGCTTTATACTTCTTTCCTTCACTGAAAAGGACATTCACTCTTGAAATAGTCAGTTACAAAATTGGCCTCTGAGTCTCCTGATTTCCCCCTGTTGTTATTGTTGCATTTTTCTGCATATGTTGGCATGCTCATGTATGAGGAGACAGGTTGCATACAAGGGAAAAGGAAAGCAACTAGAGATGCAATTCTCTCAGATACATAGTTTTTAATCTTGCCCATCTCCTGCACGCTGCCGCCAAATAAAAGACTGCTTAACAAGCATGGAGTGTGTTAATAAAGGTTTTCCAGTCCTTTTAACTCTGGCAGTTTAATTTTCACCAAAATATAACTTTTCAAGTTTTGCAGGAAGGGAAAAACTTGTTTTTAAAATATGAACTGTCTGCAAAGAATATGTTGTTTTTAATCATGCTGTTCATGTCAATGGGCACGTAAGGTCACATGGATGACAGTTGTCAAGTTCCTCCTGAAAATGATAGAACAAAAGTGTAAGTTTGCTTTCACATGCCACCTCTATTTCTGATGGTTGCAGGGATTTCTCTTACTAATTTCTCTTTAAATATATCAGTATAATTGATCCCAGCCATTCTTTTTAAATGGTTCAGTGTGCTAGTTCTTCTGCAGAATAAACCAAATATATTCATGTGTCATGGAGCAGCTGTTCAGTTTTCCATAACTCATGACAGTAATTGATGGAGTTGTATTCTTTAGTCCTGCCTTTTTTTTTTTGTTAGCTTCCAATTTTATTTCTTTTTTATGCTTACCTCTCTAGCACGTTACCAACACTAAACTCATAGTGTATTTTCTAATGTTGGGGGGTGGGGGGGAGGGAATCCCTTGCTCTTTCAGGTCCTAATTCATATTCTTTTGATCTTTATGCTAGGATTGGTAGCCTTGGGTGCCTCTCACTGTTTCTAGTTTTCTCTGCATTTAGTTATTTGGAGTTTTACTGATGTACTCAACAATGTGCAAGATTCTAGTCATGCTAAGTATGAATGTTTTCTGCTATGAACAGGATTTATAAAAGGTAAATTCTTTGCTAGGATATATTTTTCTTGTTTAAGAGACTAGGTGACATGCAGAAAGTCAAACCTGCTTGGAACAAGAAAATCCTTTTGACAACTCTTGTCACAGAATTGTAGTTTAGTTAGTCCTTCTGCTTTCAGGAACAGCTTTCCTTCTGGAAGACTACTGAAATAGCAAAAAAACCGTAGAATGACTTTCTAAGCAGGTGCCTGAATTTACTGATTTCTTTGTTCTGTTTTAAACGCTTGTGTTAGGAAAGTAGAGGACCCATGAGGGAGAGGAATGAGACACTTTCTCTGATTGTTCTTGAGAGCTTTACCTAGCCCTTGTATTTCTAGTCATGCCTTAGCAGGCAGGTATTTTGCTGGGTGCTCATAGTATTCGCATCCCATGTAGAACAATTTAATGCTTTAAAAAAAAAAAACTGAACAGTTAGCCTTTTGAAATGTTTGGCTTTATATGTCTTATCTGATAGATTTTCAAAGTGTGGACAGTAGGACACGTGCACACAAACAAGTCCTGATTACGAAGTTGATTCTGAAGTCATAGATTGTATTTCTCTGTTTTTGAGTTCTCTCCTGAGTTTTATTTGCCTGTTTTTAACCAATATAATATGATAATATTTCTAGTCATTTTCTTGTATTCTACTTAGTGCTTTACGGCCAGTTACAACAGTTGTCTTCCTCCTCCTTGCTTCTCATTGAAGTTTTCATAAATGCTGTCTTCATTGCAACCCTTTCAAGTATATTGCCTGCTGTTCTGTAGTTAAAGAGCTGGGAATTCTATTAATCTTCTGGAAAGAGAAATCATTAAAACAGTCCAACTCATTAAGATCTTTCTATGGTTCAAAGAACTGTGGTGTTAATACTGTCACTTGAACACTAGACCTAGCATCTGTACTCTTACAATGCATTGTGAAGGAGTTTGAAGTATGTTGAGCAGTGTATTTGGTGATGAAGTTCCTGAGGTTGATGTATCTTTCTTCCTCTAGATAGGTTTAGTATTTAGCTGCCTTAGTGTTAAGTAGTGTTTGGTATTGTAACATGTTTGTTGGAGTTGGATAATGTGAAAATAGTTTTAAAACTATGGAGTGCTTATTTCTTTGGGCACCAGGTTGCCTCAAGGACGCCAGATAATCTGTTATTTGACAGTGACACTGGTTTTGATCAGTTTATGGCTCTTCGTGATTGTTTCCCTAGCTCTTCTCAAATACTTCCAATGCCTTGATGTTAATTGTTCTGGTGGAAGTATTTTGGTATGAATTTTTTTTTCTTTTTAATTTTATCCAGCACTGCTCTTTCAATGAGCAGGTGGGAGTGTTCTCTTAGACATCTTTGGTTGAGGTTACTCTATGTTTTCCTTTTACTTGCAGTTACTAAAAACTTCAGTCTATCCACTGTTCTGCTGAGTATGTCTTCTGTTAGGCAGCTCTTTGATTAAGTGAGAGACTCAGGTAATGGTCATGCTTTTTATTTTTTGTGGCTCTGCTGGTATTGTAAGCATACTGTGCATGCTTTTTGTTGGTGGCAAGCAGAGGATGATTGTAGTAACTTATTTTGTGAATGCTGCTTTTAAGACTGTAGATAACACAATCAGAGAGGAAAAAAGAATTAGAAAAAAAAAGGCAAAATTATATTTCTCTAATACCTACCTGCAAAGTCTTTTCTTCATCTTTTTTTTTTTTTATTATTTATCTCAACTTAGACTTGTTTGGTAATAGAATTAATGTAGTTTCCTCCCAGATTTAAATTCCATCTTTCTACTTTCTAGTCTCCAACAAGCAGAGGGAGGGCGAGAAAGAGAACAGAGTTGTAATGCGTTCTTGGTTTTGATTTGTAGGCCACTTTTACAGACCTTATTTAGCTACTCTCATTTGAGTTTTCTGCTGTTTTTCTTTGTGTTCATAAGTTGTGCCTTTCCTTTGCTGTGGAGATTTTTATTATCCCTTAAACACACATTCTTTCCAGCTTCCTGCCTATTTGCTCTAGTAGACTGCATGGTCTTTACAGCAGTTCATGTGTCTTTCCTTACTGATTGTGGATGCTTCTTGTATTCATATAATTGCTACATCTGTGAAATAGTTATTTGTATAAATGTGTACACTCTTTCCCACCTCATGCTTTCCTTACTTACACCAATCCATATGACCTGTGTGCTTATACAATTACTTTAAATTTTTGTCTTTAATTATATTAGAGATTAGTGACAAAGCTCTTGATGGAGTTCAGGAATTCCTTCATCAGTCATTTTGTTTTATTTTTTTATCAGTTCTGTGTATCACTGAATTGTGTCTTTTAATATAAAGGAGTTTTTTTTAACACTGTTCTTCTAGTGTTAGAGTTGACAATCTTTCTGTCCATGCCCTCTTCCCTTCCCCTATTTTGTATTAATTTCAGGAAAGTGCCACAGGGTAACATTTTCCATAAGTTCTCAATGATCTGTGCTTTAAAGTTTTTTTCCCTTTTTCCTCCTCTTGCATATGGGACACATTGTCTGTATCTAACACTACAGCACCAGCTATTTTTCAGCTCATCTTCTACATGAATCATATAGAGTTAACTTAGTCATGCAGCAGAATTCCTCATAACTCTTAGGATGAAGGATTTACATGTTGCAGCCACCCAATCTCATCACAGTGTCCGTGTGCTTGTATTTTCCTGTACTGTGTTCAGTGTCAGCTCCATCACAAGTCTGCAGTCAGGTTCTGTTCTGAGATCTGCCAGGAGTCTGGGGCCTGGATGGATGGAATACTGGGGACCAGGAAAGGGCTAGGGCTACTTGTAAGGGACAAAGGATAGTGGTATGAGTGGGTTGAAGGTGCTGGGAGAAATCGTAGGGTGATACTGAGTGATTTGAGACTGTGAGAGAGAGAGAGAACTGGAGGGCAAAATATGGTGGTGGAATATAATTAGAGATTTTGTTGCACCTGTCCCAGTGTACATTCACAAAGATGCAAAAGGGACTGCCCCATCGTTTAAGAGTGCTCAACTCTTGGAAGTTCAGTGTTCTGCTACCACCTGTGTAGGTGAAGTGCTACCGTATGTTCCTACTCTGGGTTCTGCTTTTAACTTTATGTAATTCACTGGCTTATGAGTGGTATAGTTTAGAAAGTGGATACTTCATGTGGATGAAGGTTTGGAGTATTCTTTCTTGGTTTATACTTTCTTGGATAACAACATGGCATATCTAGGCAGTAATGAGCATGTGTTTGCTTGCTGGATGCTTTTTGGCAAAAGGTGAGCCTTACTATGTTCTTTGGCTGTTTCCACTTTAGCAAAGGAAGTGGTTTGGACAGTGAATTGGTCCTATGCTGCTTTCAATTGAGCAAACATTAGTGGGAAAGTGATAATGACAAAAATTGTCATAACTTTCTCCATCTTATGGTTGATAAAAATTTTATTATTGCACTTCATTTAGGCATTTTATTTTAATTGGAATATGTTTTTCTTTATGATCTTTTTTGTTCACCTGTATGCAAACTTGCTTCAGTTCTGTGTCTTTCACCCCCTAAACAAACAAAAAACTTCTGTCTTTCTTTCAGCAAACTGAAAAAGCTAAGTGAAGATAGTTTAACTAAGCAGCCTGAAGAAGTCTTTGATGTTCTGGAGAAACTTGGTGAAGGGTAAGTACAGCTGTTTGAGGGGATGAGATCAGAGGAAAACAGTATATAACTCATGTGTTGAAATACTAAGTTTCAGAGAGAGTAACTGTAAATGTCCTAAGGAATGCTTCCCTAGACAAGTTTTAATAATAAAGCAAATGCATGCATCAGTAGGCTTCCATGCTTCCCCCCATATATGGTGGTGTTCAAGATTCTTATGGCAGTGACAAGGGCACACAGCAAACTGCACTGGACTTCCAAAGGACGGACTTCAGCCTCTTCAGGTATCTGCCTGGTAGAGTACCATGGGATAAAGCCCTGGAGGGAAGAGGGGCACAGGAAAGGTGGTTGATATTCAAGGACCACCTCCTCCAAGCTCAGGATCCCAACAAAGAGAAGTCAGGCAAAAACTCCAGGAGGCCGGCATGAATGAACAAGGAGCTCCTGGACAAACACAAAAAGGAAGCCTACAGAGGGTGGAAGCAACTACAGGTAGCCTGGGAAGAATACAGAGAAATTGTCCGAGCAGCCAGGGATCAGGTTAGGAAAGCCAAAGCCCTGTTAGAATTAAATCTGTCCATGGACATCAAGGGCAACAAGAAAAACTTCGTATGTCCGTGAGAAAGGGAAGAGTAGGGAAAATGTGGGCCCTTTCCAGAAGGAAATGGGAGACCTGGTTACCCAGGATATGGCGAAGGCTGAGGTACTCAATGACTTCTGGTGACAGGCAACATGGCTTCACTAAGAGCAAATTGCGCCTGACAGATTTGGTGGCCTTCTGTGACAGGGTTGTAGTGTTGGTGGATGAGGGAAGAGCAACTGATGTCATCTACTTGGACTTCTGCAAAGCATTTGACACTGTCCCACATGACATCCTTGTCTATAAATTGGAGAGACATGGATTTAATGGATGGGACCACTCAGTGGATAAGGAATTGACTGGATGGTTGCAAAGAGTTGCAGTCAATAGCTTGATGTCCAAGTGTAGACCAGTGACAAGTGGTGTTTCTCAGGGGTCGGTATTGGGACCAGTGCTAACATCTTTGTGGGCAACATGGACAGTGGGATTGAGTGCACGCTCAGCAGGATTGAGGACGGCACCAAGCTGTGTGGTGGGGTTGACGTGCTGCAGGGAGGGTATGCCATCCAGAGGTCCTTGACAGGCTTGAGAGGTGAGCCTGTGCAAACATCATGAAGTTCAACAAAGCCAAGTGCAAAGTCCTGCACCTGGGTCAGTGCTGGGCAGAGAATGGATTGAGAGCAGCCCTGTGGAGAAGGACTTGGGAATGTTCGTGGATGAAAAACTGAATATGAGTCAGCAATGTACGCTTGCATCCCAGAAAGCCAATCACATCCTGGGCTGCATCAGAAGAAGCATGGCCAGCAGGTCGAGGGAGGCGATTCTCTCCCTCTACTCTGCTCTGGTGAGACCTTACCTGGAGTACTGTGTTCAACTCTGGAGTCCTCAGCACAGGGAAGGCATGGACGTGTTGGAGCAGGTCCAGAGGGAGGGCCACAAAAATGATCAGAGGGCTGGAACACCTCTGCTGTGAGGACAGGCTGAGAGAGTTGGGGTTATTCAGCCTGGAGAAGAGAAGGCTCTGGGGAGACCTTATAGCAGCCTTCCAGTGTTTAGAAGGGGCCTACAGGAAAGATGAGGAGGGACTTTTTATCACAAATTGTAGTGATAGGACAAGGGGTAATAGTTTTAAACTCAAAGCAGGTAGATTCAGACTAGGTGAGGGGTTGGAACCAGACGATCTTTAAGGTCGATTCCAACTCAAACCATTCTGTGTTATGATATTTATGCATTTTTAATGTCCGTTGTATATTAAAGGCAGCAAAGGTGCTTGTGCCTGTACTGGAGTTAGATACACTATGTGTTGACAAAGATTCATTCTTCAGAGTCAGGTCTTCCCTGAGGTCCCAATAGAATTGAACTTTTTGCAGCCTGAAAAAACCCTCAAACTTCTGCATGAACATATGGCTTCTGTGATTTTTTTTAAAGTTTCTGCATAAAGGAAATGAGAAGCAGCTTATCTTGTTTAAAAAAAATTCCCTCTTTTATTTTTAGGTCTTATGGTAGCGTGTTTAAAGCAATACACAAAGAGTCTGGACAAGTCGTAGCAATTAAACAAGTCCCTGTGGAGTCAGATCTTCAAGAAATAATTAAAGAAATCTCTATAATGCAACAATGTGACAGGTAGGTGTGACAATTCTGCTCCCTTTCTAAAAGTCTATGTGAAAATGTATTTATACTTATGAATATAGCTGAAATATATGCAGCTGCAAACCTTTTTTTACATGGAAAATTAAAGCGGTCTGTACTGGACAATTTACTTAAAGGAACCACTTTGTGGACCTCCTCCTATCCTTAGTTTGGATTGAAGGAAGTACAAATAGTGTACATAACAGAAACTGTTGAAAGAATAAATCCTTACTTCTGCTAACAATTCTACATGCTTGCTTCACTTTACTTGCACTGGCAAGCCGGAAGATTGGTATTTCCTGTAAATGTCTTAGGCCTTGTGAGTTCCTGGTTACCTCTTTAAGAAGATGCATAAAGTTGTTTCTAGCACAAGATTAATGGCTAGCAGTTAACTTCCAAAACAGTATTCTATCAGTTGCCTTTTGTGTGCTAGAACATAACTTTTTAAAAGTGAACAATCTTACAATAGTTCTGAAGAAGGACTGTTACCCTACACTTGTTCACAAACGATGTATCTTGTGATTGCTAATACTGTACGGGTGGAAGCCTTAACATAAGTGTCTGTGAGGATGCAGACATTACTTTGCAGTTCCTCTCTTTTATGGAGTTATCAATTTTTTATTTGTGTATTTTTGTGGGGTAATCTTTTAAGGTTTTGGCTGTATCTTCAAAGTCAGGTGTGCAAGGGTAGATATTCATGTGGGACAAGAGTTTCCCGTTTGTGACTCAAAGTGCAAACAGGAAAGCATTGCACTCCAGTTAGGCAAAACTTTCTTTAAAATACTGTTTTAGTCGTTAACTTGGTGAATTGTATTATAACAAGTGGACAGTTATTTCTCAATTGCGTTTGTGCTTTTGTGGTGTGTCAGTGATGAAGTTCTGTCTTTAAATGAAAAATTTGGTCTTGTTTGGTAATGAGCAGTACTCATCCTTTTTTTAAAGATAATCCTTTTAATGCATTCAGATTTGAGCTGGACACCTATGTCAAGGGTTAGAGCTGGGCTGGTCACTAGACGAATGACAGATGCTCTCTATTATCCTCCCCCCACCTTCCCCCCCATCCCAAAGAGGGGAAAGAGAAAAGGAGCAAGGGAGAGAGACTTATGGATTGGAAAAGAAAACTAGAACTGCTTTAATGAGAATAATAACAATAAAATGAAATACGTATAATACCAATACCGAACTCAATTTCCACCCAATGGCAATCACATCACTGTTACCACTGATGCTGTGGGCAGACACTGGGAAAGTCCCAGACTGGACTCAGCAGTAGACAGAAGCTGGATGCAGGATCTGGATTCTGGAACTGGATTCAGGGATGCACGGATTGGGATTGAAGGTAAGATGGACAGAGTCTTCCTCAGACACTGGCCGTTGAAGAGGCAGGCAGGAGAGAGCGAGACCCTCAGGTTTATACCCAATATGATGTCTATGGGGTGGAACACCTTGTTGGTCAGTATAGGGTCACAGCCTCTAACTTACTGCACTCCCACTGTGGTATACAGGATTGAGCAGTGACCTTGGTCTCCATAGAAGCCTGTATAAGCAAGAGCCTTTCTACACACGAGTCCCTGGCAATAACTGTAAACGTCAAACGTTATAACTGCTAGGAATAGACACTGACTGCAAACATAAGCCGTTAACTTCAGAAAGTGCCATTACTTAGAAGAGGCTGAGCTGAAAAGTAAAATCACTGAACAGAATTAGTTCTGTTCTAACTCAAACCAGGACGTTGTTCAGGTGTTTTATGGAGCTTGATTGTACTGCTCAACAGCATCTTGTCTATGGGGTCATGAAGGAGGAGAGGAGATTCAAATATTTGTCCTTAAATACAGGGATAGAAGCCTCAGAGTACATTGTGTCTAGCACAGGAGAATGCAGCTGTTCTTCAAACTTCTTCGGAATCTCTGCCTGCAAGTCCAGTTCTGAGTATTTGTGACCCATGAACACACTGGATCTTGTAATCCATTGCCTTCTGGTATTGACTGCTCTGAATGCTAGGAGTTTGTTAAATGTGTAGGCAGGGGAATAGGAGGAAAAGGAAGGATTTATGTTTTTTCCCGTATTCCACAAAGATGTGTGATAAGGTTATTTCCGGTGACATGAAAAGGATTTGGGACCCCTGAGTTTATTTTGGGGTTTCTCTTAATCCTTTTTTCCCTGTGAGACTATTTTTTGTCTGTCTGGCCAATTGGACTTTTGTAACAGGTACAGATTAAAAAGGAAGCAGCAATCATCCGGTTAGGCTGCTTAACTGTGAAACTAGATTTGATCTCCAAAGCAGGTCCTCAGCTCTTTCTGGACGTTGGAAGGCGATTTAAAATATATTTACTTTAATGCTTCTTGTTGCTGTGATCTTAATTCTTTTTATCACCCTTTCTTCATGGCTTTCACTTTATATAAAGGAAGACATTGAGTAAGTTGGAAAATAGCACCTTATGAATTCTCCAAAAGAGTTCTTTTGTGGGGTCAGTGATAGGATAGCAGCCCTTTGTTGCTGCACAGTGTTGAGCCATGTGAGCTGACTAGGAACAGTGGTGTAGGCTGTAGTGTGTGTATGTCTTAGTATTAGAACAAGATTGAAAGAGATACTTAAATGTCTGTGAGATATACTGACCGAGAAAAGTAGTGATACTTGAGGATCTTCTAAATTTTTCACCTTTCTTTCTGTATTACGTTTTCTGTGACATTTTCATTCTTGTCTTAGGTGGGTCTTATTCCTGTGTCCTCTGCCCTTGTCCTGCCCCTCTTTTCTTTGCCTTTTGTTTCCTGATTTTCTTTGAACAACGTGTTGCATTTAGCATCTACTGGACATGTTCAATTGTGTAACTTTTTTTTAAGAGTAAGAGTTCGGTTTTAGAACAAACACTTCGCTGAACGAGATGCGGCCATTCTCTGGTCGAAAAGAAGGGCTGGGCTCCAGCTCTGCACCATGGGCTTGTATTTGTGTCATGTGCCTTTGAGCAAATAGTGCTGTGCAGTACTGATGGGAGGGGTGACATATGTTTTAGTACTTCATTTTCACGTGTGATGATTCCACAGATATCACAGAAAAGCACTGAACTGTTGCTGCCTCTCAAATAAAAGGTGATTAACACTTCACTCTTTCTTCTCCATGCCTGTTTCTAGAAGTAGCTATACTGTATATGCTGAAGCTCTTCTAAGGGGAAGAAAATGTAGATTCTAAGACAAGCAGTTGATACGGAAAAAGGTGGCCCGCATAGTTAACTTGGACAAGGCTTTAAGCAGATGTCAACAATGTTTTGAGATTGCACAGTGCTTCATGTTTGGAAAAGATCATCTTGTTCTGATTTGTAGTAATATCCAATTTTTGCTTAGAATACTAGCATTGTGTAGATCTGGCAAGAGGCAGTCATGAAAATCAGTGGGTTTTCTCCAGAAGTAACAAGTAACCTTCCTCACTTCAGGAATGTATAAGGGGCAAGATGACTATGTTGTACTTGTAAACGATAGACATTTTGACTAGTTAGGAGGAATTGACCCACCTTGCCTTTTGTAAAGACAAGTTCCTGTAGTACCAACAGTTGCTCTGTAACAAAGCAGTTTGCTGGTAGTTTTGACCTGGATTTTATAAAGATAGCACCATGTTGCGGGAGACCACCATAGGTCCTTTCTTTTTCTTACATCAGTTTTCTAACATGAAACATTGCTGCCAAACATGCTAATCCTAAAATACAGTTCCTGGCTCCAAAACAGTGTTTGATGGTGTTTGATTCCTCCCCACAATGCAGGTGGTGTGACCAGAAGCCTCTGTTTGAGATCTCAATATCTTGCTTCCTGACTTTGTGAGAGATCTATGGTAATCCTCCTTTGCCTAAGTTCCTGTAGAAAAACCTCAAACCTCCAACTTTTTATTTCCAAAAATGCACAATCTAATCACTTTTCTGAATGGTGATCCTTTTTGTGTTTACCGCATCTGTTTCTGCCTTTCTTTTGCAAGTGGTTCCAAGGAAGCATTATGTCAAGTGAAAAACTGATGAGTAGTTCTGTTCATGACACTACTCTCTCTTGACATGAGACACCTCAATATGAAAATGCATTTGCAAATCCAGAAGTCTTGTTCAAACCAACACTAGATTCTGTTTAATATGGAAGTCTAGATCTGTACTTGAAATAAGTTCATGCTTGCAAAACCAGGAAAACATAGGTGAGTTTCTGTGGTGGTTTTGCTTAGGAGAGAAGAAAACAAGGCAATCTTTCTTAAGAAGGGAAACATCCAGTAACTTTGTGAGAAGAGTTAAAAATTAAGAGAGTCCCTAGAGGAGGAGAAAAACAAAGCTTTCTATCAGAAGACTAATATTTGGGAAAACTATGTCTCTATTTCAAGATCATTGAAACCTTGTGATATATATAGTAATGCCTTTAAAATTTTATTAAGCAGACTTTATTCTAACAAGGCATTAGTTAAGCTAATTATGATTTAAAAATGTATTTGATTACACTTGCTCTTTAATTGTGTTATTGTGTGTTAAGCTGTAATTTTTAACAACACTTGTGATGTTTTTTTTCCCTACCAAGAATTAATCTATTTATTTAACTTTTTTTTCCTATTTAGTCCCTATGTTGTCAAGTACTATGGCAGCTATTTTAAGAACACAGATCTATGGATTGTTATGGAATATTGTGGAGCTGGCTCTGTTTCTGACATAATTAGACTTCGTAATAAAACGGTGAGTTTTTTCAAAAAATGTATAACACTTATTAAAATTAAACTGTGAATTAAGACTAGAAGCCAGAATAAAAGTCAGAGTTACAAGACAAGATCTTGGCTGATGCCCAGGGGTGTATCTGTGCCTTAACCCCTCAGGAAACAAGCTTGTGCAGTTGGGCTCACTATCTGTCCATTCCTCTGTGGCATGATCATCATCAGAAGCAAATGCATATTGAAATATGAAAATCCTATAAGTTTCTTGAAAAGTACTGCTATGTATAAGACAAGGCTTCTTTCCCCTACCCCTTTCACTTCAGTCTGTCAGCAGGCCGCTTAGTACATGCATGGTTTGGAAACAGACACAGAATTGTCTTGCTCCCACTCAGTAATTAGGGAGCATGACAAGTAACTGGCATTACTCAAGGAATGAGAAGGGGAAGGGATGCCAATTGAGGGAACCAAAATGAGGGTTGTGTGAAAGAGTTTTAAAGGGCTTATAACAGCAGTAATGTAGAGGAGGATGCAAACCTTTGGAAACAGGCTTTGTTAGTTCTGCTTAGGAAATAGCTTCTCTGAAAAATGTTTTGTTGTAAATGTCAGATAACCTTTAGTTCCTTTGAGTCCGCTGTCTTCAGTAGTGGGCTGTCACATACGGTACTCATTTTACCAACAAGTACTGTGAGATAACCCTTTACTTGCTCATTCTTTATGTTCTGTAAATGAACCCTGAAATGTTCCTTGCACCATACCTGGGATTAGAGGGGGAAGGAGAAGGAAAGGAAAAACAACATTTAGGCTTAGAACATAAGACGTAATGGAAAATGAAATTAGATTTATTAGGAAGTGGGTGTGATGTCCAGACTAAGCCCCTTTGGAGAAGGTGGCTTGCATCAAGGCTGCTGCAATATTGAACTGATGTCCAGGGAAAAGCCAAAAATGATGGGAAATTGCTGGAGTTTCCTGTGAACTTTAAAACTGTTGTCCTTACAGTTATATATTATGTGAGGGTTAGTGGCGCCAATGAGAAATGATGCAAGCTAGTCCAGAATAATAAAAAAAAAAAAACCAGCCAAACAAAAAACCCTCCAAAACAGTCTCATTTAAAACAGGATTTAGAAAAATAAGGAGCAAACTTATGTTTTTTATTAAAAAAAAGTGTGCTTATGTATGTGTGTATTTATATTAAATAAATCAGGCAATCTGTTTTCTCTTACATCTATTTTAGGATATTGACAGAAATTTGAGGGAAAGACATGCTTGAGAGCAAATGCATACTGATGATCGGACAAACTAACTCTTCTGCTCTTAAAGTTGATATGATTATTCTGAGAAATAGAATAATCAATAAATACATGGATACATATAATGAGGGTAAAGCTAACATACCTTTTGTAAAGGCAAGTCATACAGTGTGTGGCTGGTAGAGTTCTATAAAGGGGAATTGTTGGGCACACAAATAATGCTGGTTGATGTAAAGTTGGTCTGGATGTGCTTCGTCCTGAAAGGTTTATGGACAGGCTTCCGCACCAGAGGCTCTTTAAGAAATACGCCTGTAGTGGAGTAAATGGGGAGTTCTGTCATAGATGGGTAGTTAGCTTAAATACAAAAAAGAAGGTGTGAGTAAATGGTCATTTGGGGAATAGTGCATGGGTCTGCGCTATCCTTTTGGGGAAAGGTGGTAGAAATATTGATGAAAGCGATTATATTCCTAGTAGTAAAAACAGGGAAAGAATTGAAAGGCTTTGTGGTACTGACTGCTTTGCTGAGAAAATAAGCATAAGTAAATGCGAAGAGATACATTGAGCTTGATGAAGGAGGCAAAGTCTTAAAGCACTTCAGCTTAATGTTTAGACATAATTGAACAAGTAGAAGTGGTTGCTAAGAATTACAGTAGTACTAAGGGCGTAACAGAACTATGGAAGCTAGAGAAAGGTGACAAGAGTGGTCAGTAGTAAAGAATACATCTCTAGGACTATCTCCACAGTGGACCTCATCATCGTGTGTAGAGAAAAAATTTTTGAATTTTTCTTTAATGAAAACAAGAAGTGGTTTGACTGTACTTTTCACAAGAAAAAGAGTCTTCACTTTCAAGTGAGCAAGAAATTGATTCTTATTTTGTTAGAATGTTTCTTGAATAGGCCCAGGTATACAGGGTTCTGTATTCTGTAATTTTCCTAACTTGTCAAATGAAAACTGTGGCTGGGCCAAGGAAGAGTTTATTTCCTGCCTCTCCATATGTAGGGAAAAGAACCTGAGGAAGAGAGAGCTGAAGTAGGAACCCTTACTTGAATGCAATGGTCATTAGGATCATTTGGACTTGATGATCTTAAATGTCTTTTCCAACCTAAATATTTCTATGATCATATCAAAATAAGTCATAGGAAAAGGTGGTTGTCCCCTCATACTTGGGGAGGAAACATTACTATGCATTTGCTCTTGTTTCTTATCTCTAAAACTAAGAATTTACTCATCTTTTTTCTGTGTCTGTGTTTCCCGTCCTTCAAAAGTTGTTGCTTTTTTTTTTTGTCTAGAAAGTGAACCACATGGGCATTTGCTTTAATGGAACAAAAATGAGGGAAGAAGAATTCAAAGTTAAGGAAATTTCTAGTGACTGTTGGGAACTTGCTTATATAGAGAGGTTTTCAGCTTGACAGGAGCAGTTTTTTGTCCAAGAGGCCCAAGCAACTGCTTTGTAGTTAAATCAGCCCCTGGAATTCTGCTCTTCTTCACCAGAATTCTTCTAGTGTGCCAGGCAGATTAGCAGCACTAGAGCAAGCTTATGATGCCTGTTAGCTTATCTGAGGTGTGGTGTTCATCGGTCCCAGGCAACAAACCTGTATATCTGGTTTTGTCTGCTTTTCATAGAGACTGATTTGGGAGGTACATTCATCTTAGGCAGTCATACTATGGGGTTGCTGCCAGAAAGGGCAGTTCCGCTGTTACCCTCCAGCCTGACTGATGTGTTCCTGCCTTTTCCATGCCTCAGATGCAGTGATTCTTTGGCTGCAGGGTGATCTTGGCAAAGCTTGATGGGGGTACTTTTTTGTCTCTAGCCTATCCTTTTCACAACTCATGGGCTAACTCAGGACTTACTGTGGCAGCACAGTGGCTTTATCTGATGCTAAAGAGTCATGAGGAGTGAGCAGTGGCAAAAGGGCAGGAAAAGAAGGAATGAGACTGACTTTTTCAGTGGCAGGTTGCAATAGAATGAGGTAATGTGAAACAATACTTTTAAGTTCTGCTGGCTGCCATTAACATATTGGCGAGTACTGACACACCAGCAATCCTGCTTCTCTGCTGATCATTTAGGGCGCAACTTTCTCATCCACTGATCATGATGAATTGAGTCATTTGAATCCCGTCTCTTTTGGGGACTAAATTCAGTTGGCTGTAGTACACCATGTAATGGCTATGCAGTAAGTTTGAGACACAACCTTCTTATTTGGGACAGTATTGTATGTGACAAGTGTAGCAGTGTGCTACTGTACAGGTGGTGTGCTATTGAGTCCAGAGGTCGTGCATCTTGTATCTAAGCTGTGACTTTCTTTACATGCCAATTTATTTATCAGTTACATATAAATTGCCTCACTTACTCTTACAGGTCATCTTCTGCCATGTTTTTTTAGCTGATAACTTTTTTCATGTGTTTAAGCTCCAGTAGTTAAAATGAATAGTTTTTTCTGAATCTCTAGATGCTGTGTTTGAATGCCCTCCTGGATTTGCTTTCTCTATATGCTACCATAGGGGTCCAGGCTAAACCTTTGTTACTTTTCTGGGCTAAAGGCACTTGGCTGATAAGAATGTTATTTTGAAGTTCTAAGCATTCACGTTTCTCAGTAATTTCACAGTTAAAATAGATTTAATTTGTAGGCCTTTGCTGCACTAATGTACATGGGATTTGCAGCTTTAAATTGGTTATCTAAAGCCTAGTAACTCTTATGTTTTCTGCTTAAGTAGCATCTATCACAGTATAACTTCCTTAGTTGAGCCCACATGGATTAACCAATAGCCAGCCAGTCCCTATGCAGAGGCTGAAATTCCTTCTGCACTGGCTAACTTGTTTAACTTGACTTGGTGGCAAAAAGTTATGGCAACGGACAAGTCTACGCTGGTTATACTGCTGACCGTGTTCTGTGGGTAAGCTTCCTGGGAGGTCAGTTGAATCAATGGGCTAGTCAGCTGTGCTACTGCTCAGAGACCCATCTTTAAGCAAAGACTCTTCAAGTACTTTTCTATACAGCCAGACTGAGGAAGAGGAGGAAAGAAGTTGATCTCAGATGGTCCTGGTTGCCTGATTCTGTGTCTAGGCTTACAAACCAAGGTATTCTGTACTAGCTTCTACAATGTGACACAGAGGTTATTCAGTGCTTGTCTAATAAAATCGTTAGTATGGCTCTGAATAATTGACTGTTACTTACATGCTGAGTGGCATTATCTCAATTTTTAGGAATTATTTTTCCTTAATTCTTCAGAGTAGCGCTATAGGTTCCTTAAAATGGGGTCTGGTGTCTGAATCTCAAAATGATAGACCTTTCCTGCAACTTTGCAGTAAAACTATACATCTGCTTGGAAATCAGGAGAAAATTAGTTTTCATCTTGGGTGGGGAGTCGGGAGAGGTATTTGTGTGCCAGAAATAAGATGTGTGTCATGTGTTGGTTAATTGTTATGAAAGAAGATTTAAGTTAGAGCTCCACTGTTGTTCATCTGTTTCCAAAATAACTGTGTATGTATTACATACAAACAAGGCTGCTGAAAGTTCAGGAATTGGGAAGTTTCAGAACTAAGATTGGCCATGCAGCATCCTCTGGTACATGTGCAGTATGAAACAGTAATTGTCCTCTCTTGCCTGTTTTTCTACAGGACTCAGTGTTAGTGGATCATGCTCTCTCAGTGAGTAATCACTATATATGTTATTAAAATAGTATATAATCTGAGGTCTGGTGTTTATTTGCAAAATACTAAATTGCTCTGAAGACAGAATTATCTTTTTCCAAACTTTATCTGACCTTCATCTTTCCATTAAAATAAATACTTTTATTAACTAGTCAGATATTGCTATGGACATCTACAAGGTCAGTTCTAAGGAGATTTGGCTTTCTGGATGATTTCTGTAGTTTCCTACTTAGATTACCCAAGGCAGGTGCGTTGGATATGTAGGACATAATTTTGTGAGCGGTCTTAAAACTGCTGGAGGCCCTGTAAAGGTAAAACGCTTATCATCATGTAATTCACTGACTCTCTGGTTTTAAAATGTGCTTCTTGGAAGAAAGCTTACAAAATTCTGCTTCAGTTCTAATGGCTGTATTTGCTGAGTTTCACAATGTTTATGTTTGCTGCTGATCTATTTCTGCAGTTGGGTCACTGCTAAAAGCTGTGAGAGGCTATAATATCTTGAGGGGGAAATAGAAAAACCATGAAAATTCTATCTGTGCAAACTGTCTATTTGTGGATATTCCATAGATCTCCTTGCCCTCCTGATGCTCCCTCAAGTTTCGGAAGGCAAATTTGGGGAGAGTTTAGGAGAGTGGCAGAAGTCACATCTGTGGTTCAAAATCAGTTACTTGTTTTTCAATTTGAACTACTAAAGATTTTTCAAAGAAAAAATTTTTAGAATTACTTAATATAAGCAACAGCTTTTTTCCCCTCTGGTGTAAAGTTTTTGATAATGCCAGTTCTAAGTTGCTGAAACAATAAAATGACCATGTAAATACAAAATATAAAGAAATTTGTACTAATGTGTTCCAATCAGAAGTAGCTGTTTAAATGAATGTTTAATCAGGTCAGTCCTCTACTGGTACACCAGGTGACGTTGAGAGTACACCCTAGTATCAGCCTCTGAGGAATATAATTTATAGCTGGCTGTTGGTTACATTTTGAACTGCCATTGAGCCTGGCAGTCCAGCCAGTTGTTCTTCCACCTTGCATCGCAAAATGCTGTTACACTAAAGCGTGGAAGTTTAACCTTATTGCCCCCCAACAATGCTCTTTCTCCTCAAAGAACCCCATCACTTTTTGCCTCGAAGAGACAGAAATATCAGCCAAATTATGTCTTCCCAGTTTGAGTTAACCTCTCTGTGTATTAAATTCTAAGCTGGGTAATAAAATTTGTCACAATAGAAGAAATTAAGTCCAGTTTCATTACGGTCAGAACATGTTCCTCTTCCATATATATTCTATTTTATAGTAAAAGAATCAGTGTTTAGAGTTGGAATGGATTTCTTGCTGTGTATTATTGTGGTGAAGAAGTGGAGGAAATGTAGGAAAAGTGCAGGTAAAAGAAAGATTACTCTGAAAATGGATGTTTATTTTAGAGGTGGTGAGGGTGGAAATGAATGCTGATTTGAAATAAGTGATAATTCTAATTTGGAAGGGACCCCTGGAAGCCTTCTAGTTGAATGTCCTGTTACAGGAAGGTGAACTTTGAAGTTTGGTTAGGTTGATCAGGACCTTGTTCAGCTGAGTTTTGAAAATCTGAAAAGGAGAAGATGCAGCAGTCTCTCTCTGCAGCCCTGTGAACTTCTTTCTTCTCATATCTAACTGAACTTACTTTGTGAGTGTTGTCCATTCTCCTTTTTCTTTGCCACACTGAGAAGTGTCTACCTCTTTGAGGAATTTTTTTTTTTTTTGTTATCCTTCCTTTAGATTTTTTTAAATGACATTGAAATACCCACATTCTTGAGACAAGACAAACCTTGCTCTGTCAGCTTGGTATATCATGTGCTCTAGTTCCCACTGCTGGACTTTCCAGTTTGTCAGCATTTCGTTTATAGTAGCCTGAAACTGGGCACAGTGTTCCAGGTTTGGGTTTACAAGTGCTAAATAAAGGGGAATATTTACTTGACCTGACTTGCTGATGGTGCTTTCCTAATGAAGACCAGTATATGGTGAGCCATCCCTGCTGTGAGTGTATATTGCTGACTCGTGTTCGGCTTGTCTGCTGAAGCCAACCCAGAATCTTTCCTGTAGCGATATTGCCTGCCCTATTGATCCTCAGCCTTTACTGTTTGTGGCATGGGGTTCTTCTGTCCTAGGTGTGGGTCTCTGCCTTTGAACTTCCAAGTTTGTTCTCAACCTAATTTTTCTAGCTTGCTGAGGTCCCTCTGAGTGGCAGCCTTGCCTCTTAGTGTATTGATGGCTTCCCCCTTGTTTCATGCCATCCATAAACATGATGGGGACGTGTTCTAGCTCACTGTTTAGGTTCTTGATGATGTTGGGAGTACACCCTAGTATCAGCCTCTTGAGGAGGCTGTTGGTTACATTTTGAAATGCCATTGAGCCTGGCAGTCCAGCCAGTTGTTCTTCCACATCCTCTCCATTATTCCCAGATCTCGCTAAAAAGATATTATTGGACACTGTCAACAGCCTTTGTGAAGTCAAACTAAATGGCATCCTCAGCTCTCTCTTCATCCTCATAGGAAAGTGGCCAGGTTAGTTTGGCATGATTTCCTTCTGGTCAACTTGTGCTGGCTGTTCCTAATACCCTTTGTGTGTCTAGAAATTAGCTTCAGTGAGGATTCATCTCAGAATATCCTGGGACTGAGGATAAGCTGGCCAGCCAGTAATTCCTCAGATCATTCTTGCCTTTTTTGCAGATGGTGTCATAAGGGACATCTCCCGATTGCTGTAACTTTTTAAAGCTGGTAAGAAGTAGCCTTGAGTTGGTGCTAGCCAGCTCCTTGGCACCTTTGGATGTGTCCCATCTGTTCCCGAGGACTTGTATTTGTCCAATGTTTTATGTTTTCCTTTTCCCCCCGCCCTGCATATAGACCAACGCAAGATCTCCTTGCTGTCCTCTGTATTACTGCCCAGTTTCAAACCCACCCTACCCTTGGTGATCATAATTCTGCTCCTTAGTATCCAGGCAATGCGGCAATGTTTGTCTTGCTCTTTAAATGCTTTGGGTTTTTCCACTTTAGCTCAGTCAGGAGTTCCTAGCTTATTCAAGATGGCCTCCTGCTGTGCTTCCTCATTATCTTGCATGTCAGGAAGGACTGTTTTCATACTTTGAGGAGGTTGCACTTGATGATCAACCAGCTCTTCAAGGTTCCGTTGCCCTTTAGGTCAGCATACCCAGGGATCACACTTATTAGTTCCTTTAACAAGCTGAGGTTTGCTATTTGGAAATATGGTTCTGCTACTTGCTTTTGTCACTTCTCTCCATAACTTAAACCTCCACCATGTTATAGTCGCCTGCCACTGCCATCCCTGGTGAGTTCTTACTTTGTTCATGAGTAGCTGGTCTAGTGGAACACCTCCTGTAGTGAGCCTGTACAGCACCTGAAGTAAAAATTACTATTGCTCACTCCTGTGTGGTTTTTTTGTACCTGCCATGTTGCCCCCCAACAGGTACTAAGGTGGTTGATAACGCCCCCACCCCCATGAACAGTGGCCTGTGATCAGAGACTTCTTCCAGTCCTGAGGATGACTCCATCTACCTCACGTTTTTGATTGGGTGGTTTGCAGTAGATGTTGCGATGGCATCCACCTTTTGGGATGCTCTTCTTATTTTGACCTATAAACTCTCATCAAGTTTAAGTGTTCTGTAGCAGAGTTGCATGTTTTTGTAGAGCTCAATCCTGCTCATCCTTCCTGCTTGTTGCTTGTGAGGAGCCTGCATCCATCTCTCATAGCTTGCTAGTTGTGTGAGCTATCCCATTGTGTCTCTAATTCTAGTGACATCATAGCTCTGCAGCTGTGCACAGGCTGGCAGTTCTTCCTGTTTGCATCACAGGATGTATACTTTTATACGCAGGGTTTCAGATGTAACCCTGTCTCCACTACTTTCTGTCACAGGAAGTGAGAAAACCTCCTTTGGAACCCTGTCCAGTGTGTGCTTGCTTTCCCATTCTCTGTTCCTGCACTTAGCTGAAGGCTTTGTTTTCTCTTCCCTGGGTGAACTTAGTTTAAAGCTCTTTTCACTAGGTTAGCAAGACTGTTGGCAAAGATACTCTTGGCCTCCTATGTCAGGTAAATCCTGGTTCTTCTCAGTAGTCCTAATTCCTCTGAGGATCGTGTGTTCATAAAACCACTAATGCTTTGCTGCTGTTTGCAGGCTGCCGGAAGGTGATGATCTGCAGATGCATCTGCTTCTGCTTGAGGCTTTCCCCTTGACTGGCAGGATCGAGAAGACTACCACACTGATCCTTGTTCATTTAATACAGATTATTCAGGGTCTCCCTTGGTCATGCTGTCAGGGCCAATGGGGATGGTGTGAACAGGTGCATAGTTTGTGAGCCAAGTGATCTATTTGCAAATATGTTTTATATAATGAAGTTGTTTTTAACAGTGACAAATAAGTCCTTCCTGTTTGAAAAGCATGTGATTGTGTTGTTTGAACTGACCTGTGGTTAGGACTTAATCCATTGAGGTTCTTGACCTTATTCACAATGCTTTGTCAGAAAAGGACTTTAAAGAATCAAACTAACTAAATCGGTGCTGAGCACAAGTGTGTGTAGACATGACAAATGCATGTTGTTGTGCTACTGGCTCATAACTAAAATCTGTTTTCCCATATTATCTGTACTTTGTACAGTGCTGAAGAGTCTCTGTACTGTTTTGCATTTCTAAGGTTGTGCTCAACATCTGGTTAGCCAGTTTAGTACTTCATAGATGTCTTAGAGCAAGCTGGAACTTGGTAGTGAAGGAGGGCTAAGGGCTAAGGAGTCTGACTTCCATATTCTAATTGGTTCTTGATCTGCTCATATGTGCTTGTTAGTGCTAGTTAAGGTTGAGTGTGTGACCGTGGAAGATGCCTGAGATTTCCTGCAATAGTTTTCCATACGAGTCACTAGATATGTTTTAGATAATTTTATGTTGCTGCTAGGCTCTGGTAATTTTCAAACTACAGGTAGAAGATTCTGATTTGTTAGCGTTATCTTGAATTTATCCAGTATAAAAATGCTAATTTAAGGGAGAAGGTAAGATGGGGTCTGTTGCATACTATATTCAAAAATGTTGCACAAAACTTGTTACTGGAATTACACGGTCTAACAAATCTGAAAACACAAATCTGAAAAAATATCAACACTGACCATCACCTGTGCAGTGAATGGTCATTGCTGTATTTATTGTGGCTTATTTTCTGTATGATTTTATGTGCAGCATGACTTGGGCTCAGTAAGAAGAGTGACGCTGCCTTGCTTCCTTCATATGATCCTATGCCTAAGTTATTGTAATTGAGTAAAACTCATAATTCTTCTATGGTAGTGAGTTCTTATTCTGTCCATTACTGTAATAATAAAAATTACATGTAATACTGAGGTGTCCTCTTAGTTATAATACAGGAGGAAGAAGGGATTATCTCCATTAGTTTGAGACAATTACCGAAAGTCTTAGATCAAACCTTGTCATCGTAAGGAATTCAGATGTTACCTCATTCAAGACATAAGCTGTAATGTTGCTGAAAGAGCGCTATCTAAACACAGAGCATGCACATCTGCTTTAAAAGAGAAATCTGAAATGTTATTACTCTTAAAGTGAAGCTCAAGGAAAGTGGCTTTAGGAGAGTGTAGTATCGTTGAAGCTTGTAGCAGACAGTGGGAACCAGAGTCTAACAGGCTACAGCAGCAACTGTAACAGCTCTCTTTCTCTCTGAAGCTTTCTGCCCTAATTTCTAAGTTATACTTCAAATACTTCCCAAATCTTCGTCCGCAAAGCCAAGCCATGATGACTTCAAATACTACAAGTGAGAAGGGTATTGTCGTAACTGTCATCTCTTCTTCCCTGCTCTCTTGCTCATCTCATCTCATTTATGTGAAGCCTTGTCTTCACATAAATTGAGACTGGGAGATATGTGATTATGGTAAGATTGGTGATGTTTGAGCTTCATAGCTTCTGGTGGAAGACTAGTTATACCGTGGTGCCTTTATTTGCCATGAGAGTGGACTTACCAAATGTGCTTGACCTAGTTGAGCTGTTGAGATGCAGTAATCTGATACATTAAGCCTGATGCTTCCAGGAAGTGTGTGTGTTACTTAGTGTTAAAAGCAGCTGGGAATGGACTTAGGCAGTTAAAGCAATTCAGCTGACCCAGAGCTCTTCAGAGGGGGCCCTCAGGAAGGAGAATGACTGTGAGGAGAGGACCAGTAGATGAGTTGTCCCAACAGCTGCATGGATTAGGTAGTGTGTGGTAGACTGTATAAATGCACTCTTAAGTCTCCTTTGTGCATGGTACCCATAGCCAGTTAGATGTAAATACGTGGATTAGCTGGTCTCTTCATAATGTGGAACACCTGAATTTGCTGTGATCTGCTTTGCTCCAAATTTCCATTTTAAAGATTGACTTTATGGCTAATGTTTTTATGTAGGCTATAAAGTTGTTAACCTTCAGCATTCATGTTCATTTTAACATATAACTTGCATGTGGTTTTGATGATGAAGGATTAGAAGCTGCTTCATGACTGACTGGTATTTAAAGGGCAGCATCAACCTGTCTAAGGGACACAGCATACAGAATTAGAACTAGCCAAAGATACCAAGCAGGTAAATGTTCCACAGGATTTTAAGTGAGGATCTTGATGCAACTGGAAATTGGAAACAAAATAGAAAGATAATGTCTGTGAAATTATTCTAAGGTGCAAGGTATAGAGCATGCCATGCTGATGGAAGAATGGTTTTGTGTGTTTAAAAGCTCAGAATAAAATAAACCAACTGTTCTAACAGGAAACATGATACTTACATGATTTGATCAGTGATAGTACAAAATAAGAACCGTATGTCCATACCAGGATAGCAACGTTGACTGTAACATTTTCCTAGTATTAAATATTAACTGGTTTTGTTTCTTTTAACTGTTCTTAGTGGTAGTTATCAATGGCACTACTTGTATGTCATCATCAAGTTACTTTTAGAACTAGAGAGTACTGGGTATTAAGTAGATGACAAGCTTTGTGCTATGATAAGGCATATTATGGGCTGACTGTGCGTTTAGCTGTTTCTAAGTTGAAAGTCATTTGCAGGGACATGGGCAGTACACGACATATGCAGTGATTTTTAACTGTCCTTATGAGGAGAGACTGAGATTTAGAATACAGAAAGGAGGGGACAAAATTAGGAAGTATTTTGATGTAAATTCAAAGAGGTTTTTTTGTGGGTTTGTAAGATTTTTGTGATTACATGAATAATTGGATGAGCTTCGTATCTGTTTTTGTATACTTTGGTCCCTTGTTGCTTCCAAGAATTGGTAAGCTCAAAAAGTGTAATTGCGTCAGGCTTGCGTTAGTCTATGTGATGACTTGCTAGTCTCTATGTGATGTAAATAAGAACTATATGTTGTGCGGTGGTGTATCTTGGAAAAAAAAAAAAGTATTTTTGTATATTTCCCAACCAAACAGGTTTTTTCGTATCTCGTC
The DNA here is from genome assembly GCA_009769605.1 of Bucorvus abyssinicus. NCBI lineage: Eukaryota > Metazoa > Chordata > Aves > Bucerotiformes > Bucorvidae > Bucorvus > Bucorvus abyssinicus. Next base: position 12,390,652 of record CM020033.1, on the reverse strand, counting down.
TATACGAAGACACAAGCCGTTGATGCCTTTAGTTAATCTGCCTTCAGGAATATGTCCTTTTAATGCAAGTTTAGAATGGTGGAATGCGTTGTAAAATCAAAATCGGGTTAACTGTTACGCTTATTGCAAGGGAAAAATAGAACAGAATATTTCAGTTGGAAGGAACCTACTATGATCATCTAGTTCAACTGCCTGACCACTTGAGGACTGACCAAAAGTTAAAGCATGTTACTAAGGTCATTGTCCAAATGCCTCTAAAACACTGACAGGCTTCAGGCATCGACCACCTCTCTAGGAAGCCTGTTCCGATGTTTGACCACCTTCTCAGTAAAGGAAGGCTTCCTAATGTCCAGCCTAATCCTCCGGTGGCACAACTTTGAACCATTCCTATGCATCCTGTCACTGCATACCAAGGAGAAGAGATCAGCACCTCTGTTTCCACTTCCCTCCTCAGGAAGCTGTAGAGAGCAATGAGGTTACCCCTCAGCCTCCTTTTCTCCAAACTAGACAATCCCAAAGTCCATAGTTGCTTGTTATAAGACGTTCCTTCCAGCTTTGTTGCCTTCCTCTGGATGTATTCGAGGACCTTCACATCCTTCTTAAATCGTGGGTCCCAGAACTGCAGACAGTGCTCAAGGTGAGGCTGTACCAATGCTGAATACAGCAGGATAGTCACCTCTTTTCACCGGCTGGTTACACTGCGTTTGTTGCACAGTTTTCCCTCTTGGCTGCCAGGACATGCTGTTGACTCACACTGAGCCTGCTGTTGACTCACACTGAGCCTGCTGTCGACCAGCACCCCCAGATCCCTTTCTGCAGGGCTGTTCTCTAGCTACTCCTCTCCCAGTTTATACTTGTGCTGAGCATTACTCCATCCCAGGTGCAGAATCCAGCATTTGGATTTGTTAAATCTCATCCCATTAATTGCAGCCCAATGCTCCAATCTATCTAGATCCCTCTGCAAGGCCTCTTGTCTTTCAAGAGAGTCAACAGCACCTCCCAGTATGGTATCATCAGCAAACTGGCTAATTGTGCATCAACTCCTGCATCCAGACCATTGACCAATATATTGAACAAAGCTGACCCTAGAATTTAGCCCTGAGGAACTCTGCTGGTGGCAGGTTGCCAGCCAGGTGTAGCCCCACTCAATGCAACTCTTTGAGCCTTGCCCTTCAGCCAGGTCTCTCCCTGAGCTTCCCTGTTACTGCTGTTTCTGATAGACAGCGGGTGACTTTCACTTCTATGGGCTTTTCTGACCACCGTATGTATTTTGATGTTACTTAAATACTTTTTACTTCTGTAACATGTAGCCGTGCTAGAGCTCTACTGATGGTTCCCAATCCTATAGAGATCAATGTACTCTAGAACTCACTCTCTTCTGGTGTGCTGGATTCCCAGTTCATAGCTTCTTTGTCAGTTTTTGGTACGAGTGTTCTGTTACCCTCTCCTTTTGAGAATTCAATTTTGCTGTGCAGCCACAAAAGCATTTCTCTATTTCAAGCTGATCCGAAGATCTCCATGTGGTTTAACAACTAATTTTTTCAAGAACTAAAGCTAGGGACTTACCTTCTTAGGACCACAACATACTGAGGAGACACCTTCTCTGCAGAGCCTTCTAAGCACAATTTCTCGTAATGCTTTTTTCTAGATGAAAGCGAGCAGTGAGTTGTATGCCTGTCTTGCTATACGTTTGTCAGTGCTCAGGATTGTTTTTTGATGCATGTTCAGGATTAATTATGTGGAAGTCTTTGTTGATTCAGGACTCTGTGATGTTTCTGAACTAGTGGATTCAGCAAAGCTCTGTTGGAAAGTGTTATGCTCAGCACGTCATAAACCATTCAAAATACTGTATTTGTTAATAGCCAGAGCTTAAATTCATGTAGTATGAGTCTTCAGATCATCACAGTTTTAGGGCACTTCACTACAAAATTATTAGTTCACATAATGAGAATTGTCTCTCTCGCCAGACTTCCTGCTGACTCTACTTCAATTTATCTTACAGTCGATTTATAGTCCCTCCTTTAAGGGCTCCAGATCAGGTAGAGAGTTTTATTCCTTTGCTGCAATGCCAGGAAAATCATCTTGTTTGAACTGTGTGTGGGAGACTTTAAGGAGCAGCAGGACTTGTTGCTGTCAGATTTGTAAACAAGGATGGACATGAACGGACAGGTACGGACATGTACTCAGAGTGAAGCTAACTAGCCAATTATAATGTTAGAATAGGCGCGTGAATTTTCACTAACGAGCCAATTAACTGTAACCTTGAAGTGTGTGATCAGTGCATGTACGGAAACTCTGTGCCTATAAATATAACTCTGTCACACTGAAACGGAGCTTTCTGCACACCATATTGGCGTCAGGGTCTGCTCTGTTCCGGCATGAGGATTGTGTAAACTGCAGTGACACTGTGTGTAAGAGTTTTCACTTCTCCTGGCATACAGTCCTTGAAGCAGCATAGCAGTCAGCATAAAGCATCACAGATAAAGGCTTTGCGCAGTGTGCCACTGTATAGAAACACTAAAAGATCTCAGAGACAGATGGCAGTCAAGAAGTGCATAATGCTCAGCAGAGGCGGTAGCTGCTTGCTGTGGAGGATAGAGCTAATGCCACCATTACTTTTATCCTCTGCTTGCATAAGGATAGGTTTATAAAATTCCCTGGGACTCTTTGGGTATAGCAGCACATGTGCTTGCTTGGAATGCAGTGCCAGTTTGAGGAGCTCCTACTCTGCTACATCCTTCTTGACTATGCCTTGAATTGAATCGGGGAACTGATTTGCTGGAAAAATAATTTGGTAGGCAGGCTTATTTTTAACTAGGGTCAGTTACAGGTGTTCAGTGGAAGGGCTGACACACAGTGGGAATTGCTACTGTAGGTTGCAGTGAAAAGAGGGACTAGGGCTTGGCACTGCCATTTAAGTAAGTGTATTCGTAACTGTGCCCTTGGCCAGGTTTTATGAGACTGAATGAAAGCTGGAAAAGGAAAGTGGTTCTGTTTATTAAATAATTAAAACTTGTTATAAGTAAGTCAAGTGCCGATAATCTTGCTGACTAATCTTTTTTTTCTTTCTGCTGAGTCGTTCTGTTGGCTTAGAGTGAATCTGAGTGGGTTTTTTGTTTCTTGTGGGCTTTTGGTGGTGTGGTTTTTTTTTTTTTTGGAGGGAGGTGTAGATGTATGCTAACGCTTTCAAAATTGAAAGTGGGAGGAATTGCTATTGCATAATTTCTGTGTTGGATTGGAAAAGTAGAGAAATTGAAGAAAAATGCAACCAAGTGTTGCAGCCAAATTAGAATATTCATCTTCAGTTTTGCAGTTTCTTGCATTTCTAAGAATGTGTTAAGTTCAATTGCTTAGTTCTTTTATTAAAGCATCAATGTACTGTAATTGAACAGCATTTCAGTTGCATGAATAGTTTCTTCGTATTTCCTTGAGAAATTATATCACGTGGAATGAATTGTGTGTGTGTTTTTGCTTTTATTCCAGAATAAATGTTGATGAAAATCTGAGAAGTATTGTCAGGGATTCTGGTACCTGTTTCTCTGGTAACACTTGTCCAGGAGCATACATGTTCCTATTATGTTGATCTAAAGCAACGAAGATAAATGACTGTGCTAACTGATTACTTAGTAGTCCATGTAGTTTATGAAGCAGATAAATGAGAAAATACAATACAGTAAAAATATATATTCTTTGGTAATGAAATGTCTGCAGCTTGTTGCTAGTTGATACTTGCAACTTAGTGTATAATTTGTGATAGTGTATGAGTTCTACAACTTATTAAAGTAGAAAGAGGAGCATTTTGGACTGTCCAGTCTACATCACCTCTATTTCTAGTAGGTCTTTAGTCATTGTAACTTTTTTTTAATACTTTAAACCTGAAGTGTCTGGTCTGCTTAAAAAAAAAAAAAAGTCAAGCAAAAGAGTTTTTAGTGTTTCCTTTGTGATGTTTTTACAGAGTTCAGTAAATATCCCTGTTGTGTTTTTGGTTTTTTTTTTTCCCCTCTTACTCTTCAAATTTTCAGTTCTGTTTCTCAGTTTCTTGAATAATTTGAGATGACCTTTCTGTTCATCTGGACTGAAAAATAAACAGCAAACACGATATGAAAGAGAGCTTGGTACAACTGTGCAAAATGTACTGTTGACTTCAGGAACTCTAAAGAGCCTCAACTCTTCTGCATTGTCTAAAGTAACTGAAGGCCATGCTTTTATTAAAGAACGTAAAGGAACCTGTTAAAAGTTCAGCATGGCCATAGATGATAGTGTTATGCACTGGTAAACATTATGTAAAATAGTATGTTTTTTTACAGACCAGAAGATATTAACATGCCGCAACTACTTTGAAAGTTGCGGGCTGACTTGTTGCGTTATCTTCGCATGGTGATAGTTGCCCTTATTAAAATGTGGCTTGTCTTTTAAACTATATTTAGGGTCAACTATGTTAAGATCTCTGCTAGTTCAATTCACAGCTTCATAGTGGGATAATGTGGTACGTTATAGCATAGCTCATGTAGATTATCTACACTTAAGAACTAATAGGAAATTGTTGCATAGACAGCAAACTAATTAACATTGTTGGTAGATATTTAAAAAAATACAGTATTTGTGGCTGAAATTGAAGGGTCGTATATTCAGTCAGTTTGTATTTTCCTATGAGGAAGTAATCTACTAATGGTTGAGTTATGCAGGTAATTTAAAAGAGCCCAAAAGTTCAGTTGAGTGTTCATTCTCTGTGTCAGTTAGCAACAAGGACTGTGTAAGAAAAAACCCGTAGCATCTGGTTGGCATCCATTGTCTGTCATTTCTGTAATTGCCTACAGTTACAGGAACAAGCAATAATAATTACTGGCACCTTCCACCATAATCCTGACCTCTTAGTTGTCCTTTTTCAGGGCTCAGTAGGGTTTTGGGAAGGTCGTCGGGGCACAACTGTGTGGGTATAGTTCTACAGCTTTGTGTCAGTATGGAGTGCAGGCAGAAATATTTCTTTTCAAAAATTAGCATTTACTTATGTTCCATATAAAGTGAAGTCACTAGGCTTAGAAGGAATGGCTTACTTGACAGACTTGAGTCGAATTCTATGAACTAGTTAGGTACTGTTTGGGCGTTTGCATTTGTGCATGCTGTGTTATCTCCCAGCTGATAAAAAGTAGCAAGGTGTCCCTGATGAATATATTTTTCGCAAGCTTTGTGATAAGTAGTTATTTGACTATTTTCTGTATACCTTTATCCTTGCTTTTTGGTGTGTGTGGTGGTTTTTTTGTCTGTTTTTTTAATTTATTTTTTTTCTTGCAAAGAAGCTCTTAATTACCTTCTCTAATTTGGGAATGGCCGGCAATGAGAAACTAATAGTAGTGCAGTTAAGAATAGTTAGTGGACAAAAGCTTGATACTACTAATTGTAGACTTAGCAGTCATTTTGTATGAAGAAATTTGAGAAATAAAGAAAACATGGCATTCCTTTAATCTCTTCCCAAATGTAGGACTGTGCTAGTTTGTTGGTCAAACAATGTAAAGAACTTAAGGGCATGAATGTTTGAGGAATAGCTGTAGCCTTCCACAGTAGAGAAAGGTCTATCTCTTTTTTTTTTTTTTTTCTCCTACAGAAGTATTCTGGTGTGTGCCGTCTAGTCCAGTGGTGACCACCTTTGTTCTGACAAAAGTAATGCATAACTTGACAATTAATATGTCTGATTTTAGTGATAAATGTGTTAGTTGTATATTGTGGAAGCTGTGCAGCAGTCTTTATGAAGGATGTCGACATCTAAAGGGTAGAAACTTTTGACTGACAGGCAGGAGAATATTGCATATTGTGCCATCTGATCTGCATCAGCCAGGGCCTTTATTTTATAGCTCGCTCTAATTGGTCTCTAGACATATAAGAATTTAGCTATATGGATCAAGTTAGTAGATCAGAATTTTGAATTTTAAATGCTGTTGGGCATATTTCTGTGTTTAAAATAACTGAGCTACATTGGCTGTTATTTATAATAATCAGTATTAAAGATCATGTTTTAAATAGTTCAAATATATAGACTCTATGTGTATACCTAAGAACGGTTTTGCATTTTCTTGCAGCTAACAGAAGATGAAATTGCAACTATTCTGAAATCTACTCTTAAAGGACTTGAATACTTGCACTTTATGAGAAAAATACATAGAGATATAAAGGCTGGAAACATCCTTCTTAACACTGAGGGGCATGCCAAATTAGCTGATTTTGGTGTGGCTGGCCAATTAACAGTAAGTGCCCATGGAAAGATCATATAAAAATGCTTTAGTGCTCCTAAGCATGTTCTTTGACTGTTGTCTTTTTCTTCTGTCTTGAATTTTCTGTCTAAGGAGTGACTAGTGGCAGTGGTAGAGCTAACATTCTTTATCATGGCGAGTATTTAATGTATTGCAAAGCTATTTATTTGTTTGTTTTTATAACCCAGTGTGCTTCAAATGCCTGATGATCCAACTTCAAGCTTTTGAGGTTTATTATCATTGTCCCCTCTTTGGCCTCTGTAGGCTGGTGGGCTGGATCTGTTTGGTCTCCACTGGAAGTCACTACCATTTGACCTTCGGGTGGCTAACATAACTTTTAGAGTTATATAGAATTAATATAAAAAGTATCTGAAGGTAAGCATCTCTGTTCTAATTGCATAAATAATATAATTACAGGATACAATGGCAAAACGTAATACTGTTATAGGAACTCCATTTTGGATGGCTCCTGAAGTAATACAAGAAATAGGGTATAACTGTGTGGCAGACATCTGGTCCCTTGGTATCACTTCAATAGAAATGGCAGAAGGAAAGCCTCCATATGCTGATATTCATCCAATGAGGGTAAGTTTGTGTGGTGGTGTCTTCTCGTTTGTTGTATTAAAAAAGGTAAAAAAACCTAGTACTGGAATCATAAAACTGTATGTTTATGGACAAAGATTTTTAAGAATAAGGATTTTTACTTGCTGTCTTGCTTCTTATTAACTGCAGTTTGCCTGTGTATTACCTTGTCTCTGTAAGGTTTCAGAATGCTTTTGTCTCCATTTGAGAGAGAGCTAAAGCTGTAAGTGCTTAATTGACTTGAAGGCAACATAGAGAGCCTATTCTGTATTGTACCTGCTCTTAGAGTTCCATAAGCAAGAGGCTGTCCTCCTTTGAAAAGGAGTTTTGAAGTAAAGATGACTTAAAGAAGGATTCAGAATTGTCCTATGTGAGCACAGCTAATATTAGTATCGTCTGACAGTTTTTATTTATTATTGACTCTAATATCTCTTACTGAATTAGTTTACTTTTTGCAAAATAAAATGTAAATAGAATGAGTCGCTTTATGAGAAGTAGCAGTTATAAAGGAATCATTTGGAGAAGTTTATGGAGATCAATGTTTATCTAGGAATTACTGTTGTCACTGTTAGTCATGCTTTTGTTTTTTTGAAATGAGCTATAGAGTAGCTTCACTGATTGCACCGAGAATCAATAAATATTCCGTTCTTGAATTGTTTATATCTAAAGCCCATTTGGTATTAATAAGGCACTTTATATTGCTAAAAGCAGATTTTTTTTCATCTATGATTTGGTGCAAAATGGCATGCATGCTACATTATTCAGCTTTCTTTTGTTGGTGCCTCACGTAGAAGGATCTTAATATAAGGAAGCCATCACTGTTGGAAGAGAAAGGTGCTATACATATATGATTACTGTAAGGTAATGTATATTTGAGTTCAAGTGTACTTAGTGCTGCTGGGTTCTTGATTTTTGTTTGTGGGGTTCTTGAATTTTTTTAATGCGCTTTCTGCAGCAGAGGTGTTCCCTGAAGTTTTATGTCAATGTGCAGTTTGGTGTTTGCTTAAAGTTAGAGAGTGTTTTGCAATTATAAATATCACATAATTATGGAAGCAAAACTTAGTAATTTTCCAACACTGTCATTTTTTTCTGTGTGATTAACTATTTTAAAATTACTGTTCAAACACAGTAATTTAGATGAAAATACTCGGATGAAAGCTGAGAACAAAATAAGTATCTCTGAAGATTGTTTTTGATGGGAATTTAAGATGAAATAACATGTTAAAAGTATTTTGAAGAACTATTGATTACAAATTAAATAGATTTGATCATTTGACCATTTGATTGGTTTTTGGTTGTACTTTTAATGAAGGTGTCTTAATTACATCTGAGTTCATTTTAACATCATTATATGTACTTGCACTAGCTGTTGAAAGATGAAGACTACATTTTCAGAGAGGATTTTTATGTGCATGACAGTAGCTGCTTCTAAAGCAAAGGTCACTGAGTTTGAAAGCTTGTGAATCTGTTTAATTCTTGTAATCAAATGAATGCTATCAAAGGCCAAAGTAATTTAACCCAACAATTCTAGATTACATAGAACATATGTTCTTGTTAATAAATTATGTTACAGTTTTTAAGAGCTTGTATGCAGTTAGTATTCTTTTGTGTATTTGATACCTACAGTTTTTCTGCAGTTTTATTAGTGAGTTGTTACAGTGGTTAACAAGAAATACACAGATTTAGGTTGCAATAGTTTTCCCAGTGTCATATGATATAGCTTCATAGGACTTTTGGACATATGCAGATGCTTTCCTACTTTGTTTTAGTTATGATACACAATTGATACAGGCAAGCATGAAAGCTTGGGCAAATTTTCATTGCTTTTTCTAGATGTTGCTGGAGTTCTGTGGTATTTATGTAAGGCACAATTTCGTTACTTGGGAATGCATGTTGAAATTACCATGTGCGCTATTTTGCTGTAGGCTGGTTGGCACTGCCACAAAGGTAATGCACTGCCAGTAGGCCATTTCCTTGTCAACTGCATTTACAGCTTAATAGAAATATTACATGACTTCTTTAAACAAGTGTTTTGGCAGAGAGGAAATAGCAGATTCCATGCAAACAAGCATAGCTTTTTCTGCTTAACCACACTCTAGCTACTCCAAAGAATTGCACTAGTTTCAGCTAGGAAAAAAGTAGTGGAGGTACAAAATGGAATTTCATGTGGGGGAAAGAAACAGCAGGGGTTTTTTAAGTCTTCCTGTTTTAGTATATTTGACTACGTAACTGTTATCAGCTATTTCACTTGTCTCTGCTGCAAACTTGAGTTCAACAGAATCTGCAGTTATCATACTTGGTTTGAGGCTCAAAGGTCAAGACCATTTGCTAACCCAGTAAGTCTAATGCTGTATTCACACAAGAATTATGGAATGGTTCACATGTTTGATATCAGGGTCCTTTTGTGTTACTGCTAATGATGAAAACTGAAACTTCTGTATTTTCCCTGAGTTTTTATCAAAGAAGAAATGTTTTCAAGTAGTTTTAAAGGAGGTAAAAATGCAGATGTCGTCAAGGTTGCCCTGAAGCATGGTGATACAGCTGCTGGAAATAGTAAGGAATTTGCTGATAAGTCAAAAATCACTCAAGACAGATAACTTCATCCATGCAGCAGGGCTAAAAGCATATTGATTGCAGTAGTCTGTGCAGCAGCCAGGGTTAATGTGCCTAGCAGTGTTTGCATTTGATTGCTCTGCCTTTGATTACTCTGCTGGGATGAACAGCTACGAATTTATAGTGGAGCTAATGAAAGGGGTCTTCAGTGTGGTTCTAGAGCAAGACTCTATCTCCTACTCTAAAGCTGCAGTGATATAACAGCTGTGTTCTCACATCCCCCACTGACCGCAATGTGTGCGCTGTCCTGTAGCGATAAAGTATTTATGTCCTACCACTGTCTGAATTTAATTCAAACCATTAACTGCTTTTTTCAGTCTCTCCTCTTCATGCAATATCTGTCTTTTATTATTTGTTTGCTTCTTGATTCTTCTGTTTTAAAAAAATACCTATAATGGAAACATAAAGATTGGCACTGTTTTGCTCTAGTAGTTGTGATTTCGCTTTTTGATAAAAACTGGTAACACGCTCTTGAAGTATCTTGCATGTTTGCTAATCAAGCCATGATCTCAAATTTGTCATGTAAAATAGTTGTTTCTGGTGGAACATCCTATAAGCTTCAAAGTTTTTAATTGATCGTAATCCACCCACTGCTGATATTTGCCTCTATTAACAAGTAGATTACCTTTATGGCAAAGCATTGTTAATCTTAAGAATGTCTGGTTTCCGAGGTCCTTTCTTTATCCCCACCAAAAATTTTCCTTATATTCATGCAATGACATGATCATTTATTGCTGTGAGGCTGTGATGTTTATGATACAATTTAAGTGTGGACTGTTGGTTATAGAGACAACCTATCCTTAGCCAAGAGTTCCTGACCTTTCGGCTAAGCAAACACTAGCATTTTTGTGGCCTTACATGGAATTGGATAAAGGAACTGATGTTCTGAGAAATCAACCTGATAGGAACCTGCTAGAAGCAAGCTGGGGAAGTTTTAGGGGGACAGGGTAAGTTGACAGGGGAAGTGGGTTGAGTGGAGTTACTGCCTGTCACAACAGCCTTGCACAGAGCCATGCAGACCAACTGTAAAACTGCAACCTGCGTTTCATGAAATTTGCTTTTCTTTGCAGGGTCAACACTTAGTGACAAGGTTGGTATGCTTCAGATAAATGATCGTAGCTCTCTTCTACACACACACAAAAAAGGCAAAACCCCCCTAAACTCTCTCTTCTCATGCTTATCAGGCAGCTGCAATAATTCATATTGCTGTGGTATTGAAGAAACTGGTGGTAGATATGTTCTTCACAGTATTGACCTTTGTTTCTGTATGGTGAGGTTTGTTGGAAATGGACATGTGGGTATCACATGTTCTGCAGTGAATTAGAGGAAGCCAATTTGAACTGCTTCCATTTGCCTTAAGCTCAATCATGATATTTATTTTTCCGTGGCACTTACCCAGATTATCCATGCCCCCTGCTTAGCCTGTGTCATTTCCACCCTGGACTGATATGTTTGCAATAACCTTTTATTCCTGATGTATCTTGTAACAATCTACTGTTTCTCATTCTCAGCATATTGCATTAAAACTGGAGATTGAAGTGAGAATTATTGCCATGTACAGCTGTAAGAACCAAGAAAGGCGTCATGTTGAGCATTGGTGTCATGTTGAGACCGGTTTTTCAGTTATTGAGGAAATGGTTTCCGCTATGGTTTTTGTGCTGGAAGCTGGGGAGAGGGGAAAAAGAAAAACCACTTCTGGCAACGTCAGATGTCTTTGTATATAGTCACTTGCATTTTTTCTCTCCAACAGATAGAAACTGATGAAACAATTCAATTATTTTCTTTGCAATTTCACCTCTTTTATCTCAGCATTACTGCTTCTCATTTAAAGTAGGTTTGTGGAAGTACATTAAATGGTTTTCTTATTTTAGTGCTTTTGCTTATCTTAAAGAATTTGAGTTAACTTCTGAAAGTCCTTTTCCTTTTAAGAACTTTCTATGAGACGCTTTTTGTAATTTGTACTTGGGATCTTGCCTGCTCTAGCTAGAAAGGAGTGAGTTAATATTTAAAGAGATTTAAAATATGGATTTTTGATTATACATTACTGTTCATTATTTTACTACCTCTTCGAAATCTTATGGAATAATTACAGTGAGCTGTGGTAAGACTCACTGAGTGTGATTCCTCAAGGAAGTCATAATTCTTGAATATTTCTGTTGTGCATTGTGCATTCTATGTTATGATAGTTCCCTTACAATTAAATATCCTACGTGCTTTTGAGCAACTTAACATATTAAGATTTAACTATTTTAGAATAATCTTAAGTCTTGAAAAAAGCGTGTGAGACTGTAACACATCCAGTTCTTTGAATGGTAGGAATGCATATAGTTAGAAAATCGTGCCTTTCCCTTCCTCTGGATCTTTCATTGTGACTTGTCTGCTGATTTCTCAGCACAAGATTTTACTGTGCGGTGTCTTACACAATGCCATAGTCATTCTAAATTCATAAATAATAAATGATGATATAACGTGTAATATATGTTTATAGTGGGGACCCAAGACATTAATGTGCTATGTTTGAGGCACTAGACTGGAGTCGGAGAAGCAAGTGTCTTGCTGCAGGCTTCCCAAGGAGCTGTTGGAAGGTTTTTGGACCTCTCTAGGCTCTTGAGAGTTTTTGCATTTGCTTTAAACTGACCTAAATGCAGGTGACGGCTGCAAAGGGGTGGTAATCCTACCTGCTTCCACGCACTTTCATCACATATTTCTGTTGGAACAAGCATTTAAGTGGCCACATTATGAGCTGGATCAGATATTTGATTCATCTGAAATCTAACGAAGTAACAAGAAGTAGCTTTCACTGATATTGTTAACATGGTGTTACCAAAAATATGTGGCTGGAACTGGTAGGACAAATTTGGGATCAGGTAAGTTGGTGCTGAGGTTGACTTAAAGTAATTGCAAAGCCAGAGTATTAGCTGTCCATTTGTAAACTTGTTATGAATAAAACTTAATTATTTAGGGAAACTTCTGTATGCATAAATACACTATCACACTTGGGAGTTACAGCTGTAGGTGCAGTGCTGCAACGCTGGTTTTGCTGCTGTGGATTTCATTTGCCTTTTGAAAGCAGAGAGAGTCTGAGGGTACCCTACACTTATGTATGGAGGGTGGTCTAGGGAAGGTTCAGGTGCTTTACTCTTTAGGCTCCTATTCTTTAGATACAGACAGTACTCTTTGAATTTAACTTCTTTTTTAGTATTATATGTTGGCAGGATTCATGGAGGAAGCGAATTTCAAAAGGATTTAATTTGCTTATTTGCTTGTGATCAGCCCTTCTATTGACTTGTTGTAGAGGAAACAGTGGGGAATATTCTGATAACTGAGGGGGTCAACCCAGACAAGTGCCCCTGGGGTATATCTAGTTTACTGTGATATAGAAATATAACCTCTTCCCATTTTTCAGTATGCCTAGCATAAAATTTTAATGAGAGTTCCTATATACCAACTTCAGCTTATCCAAAAAAGATAAACAGAGTGAAAGAAAGAGTATGCGTGTTGCCCTCGGATGGTGAAGACAATTATAGAGGTGTCCAGTTGCAGAACATATGAAATCTTTTGATACTGACTTACTTTCTTAAACTGCAATAGGTAATTGTCGCTGGTCGGCTGAGGCAAGCCGAGCACGGGGAAGAGTCCTTTCCTATCCCCGAACCCCTCTCCTCCGGGAGAGAAAAAGGGTTAAAAAGCAGAGATACGAAAAGGAAAAGAAAGATTTTGTGAGACCTCTGAACGTTTGGAAAACTGAAACAAACTTTATTAAAACTAGAACAAAATATATATAATATGCCGGGAGAAACCAATGCAAAATGTGAGAGTCTGTACAGGATGGAAAGGCGAGGGTTAAACGCGAGAAAAGAGAGGAAGGGGGACGGTACCACGTGCAGTCCCAAAATGACACCGGCCACGTGTGCGCTTTCGTGGAGTGAACAAAGGGAAACCGCGGCTGTTACGAACGCCGGGCTCCAATGTGCAAAGCACTGTTCCTACCGGTTTCTTGTAGAAGCAGAGAAGCAAGAAGCGGCAGCGCTGGCAGGCAGAGAGAATATCAAAGCAGCAGGCAAAGAGCAGCCTCCAGGCGAGCAGTCTGTCCCAGGCGGCGCGGCGGGGGCTGCCCCGGCGCACAGTCTCACTCCACTCCGGCAGCCTGTAAGGTCCCCGGAGCCAAGCCGCAGTGTCTGGAGAAGCCTCTTTCCCGGAGCGAAGCTGAGGTCCTGCAGTGCCTCTCGCAGCGCGGAACCGGGAGTGTCCGGAGGGCAGAAAGACGCGAAAAGCCCCGAAAAGAAGCCGGGAAAGCCGCCGAGAAGCCAGAAAACCGGGAAAAGCCTGGGGAAGCCGCCCGAGCCTGTGGCTCTTAAAGGGACAGTACGCTCGCGGGAAACTTTCTCAGCCAATGAGATGGGCGATCGTAACATGGAAGGGAATAATTCAATTGGTCAGTTTAAAACAAAAGTCTTCGAGCAGTTTTTTTTTCTTCAAACTGCCACAGTAATTCATTGCTTGACTTTACCAGATTCAGTTACACGTATCGAGCCTCTTAGAGAGTGTGCTAGCATGGCAGCATCCAGTTTCCAAGACTTGGCAGTTTGCTATGCAGAGGGATAGTACACTCTAATATAAGCCCATTTTTTGACGAAAGAAGAGTTTTTGTAATACTGTTGTGAAAGCAAGGTAGGAAGAATCCCATTTGTCTTCTGGCAAAACTTACAGATGGCAAAAATGTTCTCCCTAATGCTCCAAGGAACTTTTTGGAGAGGTATTTCCCCATTGATTTTTCAAGAGCCTGTACTCCTTTCTTCCCAGAGAAACAATTGACAGAGTCTCTCTGGGACTCTTGAGAATATGAACCACATAAAAGGCTGGATACATACAGTAGTTCAGCTCTTCCCTAGAGATTCGAAGGTGTGCAGAACAGGCTTGATAATCTAATTTCTTTTAATCAAGATACTACCCTGTCAGTATCTGGCTCTTCATATAGAGGAAGAATGAAATAGAGCAGAATGGAAGGAGCAAAAGAAAGTTAAAGATGGGGGATGATGGCAAACCCATTTGGGTTGAGTTCAGCTTTGGAAATCCAGAAGATGCTACTGAGGTAAGACAGGGGAAGCTATGTGATGTTTGGAAGAAGGGCTCACTAATGAGAGGAAATCAATGCTTTATAAAAGTTCATATTAGTTTGTTTAATTGACACAGAAGTATAGGCTGTTAGCATTGATACACGTACTATGAAAACATTAGATTACTTGAGGTGTGTCCAGTGATTAAATTGGAGGATGTCAAGGCCCTGTTCTCATCCACATTAGTTTTTGAAAATACTACAATCTGATGTATGTAATTGTTGTGTACCTGTAGGTACTGCTTTTCTTATCTACTCTTCTTTTTTTTTTTCTTGCATATCTCTAACTTGCTTTTCCCTTCTGTGAAGAGATGGCTTGAAAGTTCACAGAGTAAAACTGTTGCAATATAAATAAAGTGCAGTTAAAAGTATTTGTGCTTATAGAATCTAGTGTAAATGTTTCACCGAGGTATAGAGAATGCATTTTCACTCCTTCACATCACTAGATTTTTTTTTTTTGTGGTAGAATAAAAAATATGTTTCTTACCATTAAAAGTATAAATTCTTTAAATTTTTTAAAATTATATCGAGTTTGTTGGTTGATATGTTCACAAAAGGGAAATGTTAATATGTCATGTGTAATAAAGTAGCAGAAGTGGAGAATATTTGAAATTTGCACTGGAACTGGAGTTTAATTTGAATTAAATGGAAAACATTTATTTCATGCTTCTAAATGAGGATTTAATTAAAATTAAGTTACTTCATCTTTTTAGACTTACTCCTGAATAGGAGATTTGAAACATACTTCAGTTGATGGTTGTTTTTCCCTAGCTTTGATTAATCACTTTCAAAGTAAGTGGAGGATCAGTAAAGTAATTTCATAATTACACAGAAGTGAGTTAACTTGAAACGGTAACTAAAATAACTGTAAAGAAGTTTGATTGTGGTTAGTTTCATGTAATGCTGCATATCTTTTGTGTGTGATTCAAATTCTTAGAAGTGCAAATCTGAAAAAAGGACCATACCATGATACTACCTGTTTATTTGCAAGATACTGTAATAGGGAAATGTTTGACTTGGGAATATTAATTTTCAAAGATGTTGGAACAGTAAACAGAGGCTGAATGAAGGCATAAAATTGTTGGAAGGGTTCTTCATGACTGAAGTGAGCATTGCATCAAGCCCTACATCTGTAGGCATTGTTAATGTATGTAAAGCCAGGAACATATTCAACAAACCTAGAGCAGCATAGGTTAATGTTATTCTCGGCTGCTAAGCTGGCTGCTTTCTCCCTGGACAAACGTGAAAAACAAGAAAGTAAACAATCCCCCACGAAAAAGCCTATTCAGAAATTTTAAGTCACTATAGATCTGCTTGTTTGTGATGTTAGTAAAACTGTAAACATAGTTCAAAGGGATAGCAAACTGTTTTGAAACTTGAAGATCCCAGGAAAATTTTATTTGAAATAGGCAATTGGTAGTAAGTCATGAAGATACATTAAAACTAGAATCACAATTTTCACGTTACAAAACTTTTTCATTACTTCACAGACATTCTTATTTGAAAAAGCCTTTCCATCATTTGTACAATTTATTAAATTTCTCTCTAACTTGCACTGTGGACTTGGAAAATTATTCAGGAAGGTGATTATGCACAAACATATGAACTCCTTTTTCTAAAAATTCTACAATACCCTGCAGGATATTGTAAAATATACCTCAGATTTCAAAACTTTAAAGAGCTATATATATATATTTACTACAGATGCCTCTATTTCTTTTTATTTCTATCATCTGTCAGGTTCTAAGATGAGCACACAATATACAAGGTTAATTTTTATTCAGAGGTCTGGCAGCCAGCTTTATTGAAGAGGGAATTTGTGTATTGCTTTTAATTGAAGTAGGTCTCTTTGGATTTTTGTATGTGACTAGTGTCTTGTTAAGGCAAAAAAACTCAGTAAATAATTTTAAGATCTTCTTGGAGGCTTGAATCAACGCTTATTTATTGAAGTGAATTTCATATTCATTTTTTTCTTAAATTTTGATATGGTTTCTGTTAGTGTAACTAGTTGACTTGGAGGAAGGGCTTTAGAGAGACTTGACTACTATATCACCAATTTCTTAACATGTTGCTATACTTTTTGAGAGCAAAAGTGTGTTTACTTGGGTTTTAGTTAAAGAGATATGTATTAGACTTCTACATGAGGGAAAAGGGCAATCGGATTATGAGGAAAATACTAAGCTTTTATTCCTACTTACTGTATGATTTTTAAATGCTTTAAGTCAATACTGGTTGTTTACTTTATAAAAAAAAAAACCACCCCAAAAATTGCTTAGATAAAAAGAAAGGTAAAATTTAGGATGGAGAAAGCTTATTAAGACTGTATGTACCCTGTTTCTGTCTTGGTATTATATTGCCTTAAAATGTACACTAGGTCATTTTTTAAGAGGATGATGCATATTTAATGGAAGAAATTTATTTATTTAAAAGGAAGGGTTGCCAATCAGACTAAATTTGTTTCAGTTAAAACTTGATGGTCTAAAGACAAATTATAATCCTTTCCTTGTTATAAGGTATTGTCAAATTTGTAGTAGTATCAGTTAAAAAGTTTATGGAAACTTTCTTTTAAGGTGGTTTAAAATAGAACTAAATCTTTAATTTGTATTTGATTGCACCTGTTTTCATTTTGTTTCCCTGGCAACACAGTGGTATCAAAAATTGCCCACAGACCACCCTGGTTTTTGAGAAGAATGAAACCAGCCTGACCTTTTCATTTCTTTTATTTAATTCCTTTTATTTTACTGACTAAGTACTTGAAGTTCTAACACATAGTCAGTAGTTTGAACTATCTCAAATTATTTCGGTATGCAGTTTGTGATTTTTGATACAGAATTTTCTGTATTAATGCCAGTTTGTGTTGTTGCTATTTTAAATGTGCATTGAGAGACTATATAGGAAGTACTTTTGATATCCCGTGGCAGAAAAAGCTGCATTTGAAAGCTGAATTGTCTACCTGCAAAAAACTAGAGTAAAAGTTCTTATTTTTTTAGACGGTGGGTTCTGTTTTTAAAGCTGTACAGATCCAAACTTTTATTCCAGATCTAAGTTCTGATTATTGGCATTTCCATAGGAAAGAAAGAAAGCCAACAGAAGTGTTAACCTCTACATTTCTCCTTTCTTCTGTGCCTCTTTACCAGGTCTGAGAATTCATGTTGATTATGAAGATTATGTGTAGGGCATTCCAAACACCTTGAATCTTAATGCATTATCAGTGTGCAGTTCAAGTTCCAGAAAACAAACACAGAAAATTCTTGGAAATACTGCTTGTCATTACCTGTCTACCTGAAAAACTGCTTTACCAACAAAAGCTTCCTCTGCGAAGTATGTGTCTGAACTTCATGCTATACTGTGATGTTTTAAAAAAAAAAAAACAAAACAAAAACCCAAACAGCAAACAAACAGAAAAGTTGATGTTCTGGTGGAGCAAATCAGAACTAACAAGAATTCTGATTTATGGTGAGAAATACAGCAACCCTGGAGATTCTAGGAAGTTTCAGGTGTACTATGTTTTCCATTCTTCCCCAGAAATTTAGAATAATTTTGGAAGACAATGATGTGGTCTGCTCTCAGAAAAGACTATTTTAGTTGGCAGGACCTCTGATGGAATTCAAGGAAACCTAAGATGGGCCTTGTGGTGCCATGTGGCACCTGTCCTGGTGCTGTGACTGTAGGCTTGGCTGTAGAGGTAGTAGCTAGCCCAGTGTTCTCTCCGCTGCTGCTCATTTTTGTCATGCTGTGAATGTTTACATAGTTAACGTAAAACAGGTAGCATTAGCAAACACAGAATTTATGGGCAAACTGACATGCCTGTATTAAAATAGAGTAATCATCCTGTATCCACCAGGATGTTCCTTAAGAAATTTAATAATTGTGAACTGTGACCTTGGGACAGAGGGAGTGTCTGCATTGGGCAGGTGCATACAGACACAAGTGAGCTTTGCCCATACTGTCCTCCTTTTACATTTCTCCAGAGCAACTGCGTGTGTACTTTAAGTACTTGATTTTTTTTTTTTTTGTCAGATGAAAGAGGAATGTTACTCCATCCTTCTTGTGTTCCTGTGAGTTTTCATATATAGATGGTGACACTGGAGCAACTGGATGCAATGCCATTTTCTTGGTGTGAAAATACATGAAGTATGAAGTAGCTAGAAGGTTCTTGTTGAACTGGAAATACTACAGTAAGCTGATGGTCCTAGAGAAATGTCTTACTGCTGTAGATCTGGATAAGCAGTAGGACAGGCTGAAAGACAAAGGGCATGTCTGTCTGGCTGGGTGTTGAAAAGTGGATGGGTGCTCTGATAGCAGTGCTCTCAGAGGGCAGTACGTGACTTGGCTCCAGCTCAGAAGCAGTACACTGCACTCGTGCATCTGTATCCAAAGTAACATACCTGGCCTCTGAGCTCACTTATATGTTTACCTCTCTCTGTGTAACAAAAAAAAAGTTGTTTCAGGCTGCAGTTCATAACCTTTAATATTGGATTAATTCACGACGCCTGGACAGTGGGTGCAGAAGTGCACTTTTCTAAGTGGCTACAGCGTATGCCACAGTATTTCTGTGGCTGGCTTGTTGTCTTTACGCAGATTGAGGGTAGATTAAGATTTGATTCAGCATAAAGTTAGCTGATGCAAAGTTTAACCTACTGCATTCCTTTTTAAAATTAACTTACTGAAGGAGAGAGTGTATTCCGTTGCAGTGTTTCTGATCGGGCATTACAATTCCTAAAGCTGCTTTAGTGTCATCTGAAAGGAGCTTTGATAAAAATCAACTGAATTAACATGCCCATAGTATGGCTAAACAGCACAAGCATGGCTGTAATACTGAAAAGTATGTCCATGTTAGATGTGTTTTACTTGTCTCAATAGCAATGATTATGTGGTGGAACAGCAGTAGGGGCCAACTGGCCAATAGTCCTGGACAAACTTTCTCAAGGAACACAGAAGATTGATATTGCCATGGCTTGATGCCATCCATTCTAGCTGTACAAGAACAGTCACACCCTCAATTCCAACCTTTGTCATCCAGGGTTCTTCTTCCACAAAATGGCTGTAACTTAAGACAAAAACTCTCAGAGTTTGAACTATATAAAGAGAAATATAAAATACTTCCTAAAGTGTAAAAACAAACAAACCCCCCCCAACAGACAAACAACAACAAAAACCCCAACAAAAAACTTTCAGAAAATAATCGCAAACTTTAAACACCTTTGTGATCTCCCAACTTAAAGTGTAAAATTTAGTCAACTCAGCTTGCTGCCATGGAAGGGAACACCCTTAAGGTGTGTCAGGATTTTTGGACCTAGTATTTTATGCTTGTCTTACCTGACAAGCTTGTCTGGTATTGTCACTGAGCTGATCCAAATTTCTGATTTGATGGAAAGCTGTTAGGTTTTTTGTGGTGTTTTTCTTTTTGTTTGTTTTTATGATTGGGATATTTTTCTGCCAAAATAATGAGTTCAGTTCGTTTAATGCTGTCAGAGAAGCACTGGAGGAGTCTGGAGGAGTTGGAAGCGTGTGATGGGAAGAGTAATCTCCCTTTTATGTGGTAAGAAGCTGTTACCTCAGCATAATTGTATCACATCAACTGTGCTGACACGGCTGGATTTTGATCAGCATTGTAAATTGTGTCATTGATGTGATACTGGTGGGGAGAGAAAAAAAGACTTGTTGGAGGGAGGAGGTTACCTTAGTATGCATGAACATAAAGGTCTGCAGATGGAGGATTTGTTGAGAAGCTGCTCCCAGGAAGCCAGCCTGTCTTTCTGTCTGTCTTGATATGTTTCAAAAGTATGGATTATTATTTTTAAAATCCCAGGAGATACCAAATGATCCTGTCTATTGGGTGTTTTTGATGTACCTGAGCTCTCAATAATACTGACTTCCAAACGAATGGAAAAATTAAATGTTTGTATGTAGGTCATGCCAAAAGTAATTATGTTGTATTTCCACGGAAGCATCAGCAGATACAAAGATCACAATAACTCTGTTTGATGGAGCAAATTCTCAGCTACAGAACACTCTTTTTCAACACAGTCACCACCACTGGCTGTGCATTTCCACCAGTGATGAAGAAGAGCCTGCGTGCCGCGGTCTTAACAATCTGCGCCAGCAGAGGGGACCCACCGTCACTGTCACCACTGCTGGAACATGGCACCCACCGCCTCACTGTGCTGACACCCACTGCTTGGTCTCTGTAAACATTCAACAGTGTCAACGAATGTCAATGGGTGCAATTTTCTCCTCATGGAGGAATTCAGTGACACCCCTTTGCTTCATATGCACTCCATGTTAGACACCATGCTATCAGTCAGCCCCTCTGCTGCCATCTGTCACATGACCACAAGATTTAATGGAGTATTGGTGGGAAGGTTCAACCTTTACTGCCACACCATCGACGTCTGCCTCTGACGTTGTGGGCTAATGTAATGAAATAGGAGGCGTTGCTTTCAGAGTGGCCTTTGAATTTATAGTATTCGAAAAGTTGGGTGGAAAAAATCCACCCAATTGAGACACATTAATAATTTTGATTCAAAGCCTCTGGTGTTCCTTGTCTCATCAAAGAAACTAGGAGGAAATTAACTATGTTCTTGTAGTTTAAGTTTAATCCCACTCTTTATTTCTGAATCATGCAGAACATTTAAATTACTGAACAGCATATTTTTCACTGCTGTGAACATTAGACCTGCATTTGCACGTTTGCTCGTAGACATGGATTTGTGCAAGAGGGCATCAAAGCAGACTGTTGCATTTTCCCATTAGATTTGCTGTATATGTAAGTTCTTAAAACACAATGTAGTTACAAAGTGGCCTCTTTGCATCAAAACTCTATTTCTGATTCATCTGCCTCTTGAAGGTGTTTTGTTGGTAGATTAAGTGAATGCTGTGATGATTATTTTTTATATCTGTGATTGAGAGGTGATTTAAAGAAGACTTTGGCCTGTGCCTGGGCATGCTTTGCTTTCAGCAAATGGTGTCATACAAATCAATTTCCTCATATTTCAGAAACAGAAAATCAGTATTTGGTGCCTCCAGGGGTTGTTAACGCAGACATTAGGTTATGTACCGCTATGCAGGAAAGAAAGTTTTAATGAACAAATCCTCCCCATTTTTTTTTATTTCCTTTTCTTTATCACCTCTTCCTTTGTAAATATAACTGTAAAGTAAGGCTAGAATTGTGTTTCTGAATAACAGTGTTTGAACTGTGATGTTAACTTCAGATTTAAAAAAAGTCATAAGGAGTCTATTTCTGCCTTCATATCTTTGACAATCCTTACAAGTATAGATTTTGATAGAGCACATTTTGGCTTCCTGGGGCAACTTGATCTCATTGTCTGGCTTTTTGTAGAGTTTGTTCTTGACCCCTTTGTACTTTATCTGCTTACAGATGAAGTCAGTGGGTGTGATATTCATTTTCATAAGGCATTAAAGGTATTGTTTCATGCAGTGAATGTGTTCTTTTCCCACTGCTGCAGTTAGGATGTTACCTTGATTACTTATCAATATTCAGAAAATAAAACCATGGTTGGCTTAGCTTTCTTTCAGACCTCAAGGAAACTTATTTTCCATAAAGTCAACCTTACTGTTAGCGGAAGAAAAAGATCTACAGTGAATGTCATAATTACATTTGTAACACAGTTAGCTCATAACAATTACCAGAAGACATATGGTGACTAGGTGGAGACTGGCAACTGTAGCAATTACACAGTAAACTTTTTTTTTCTGTTATAACATCGATGAACAGGCTCTCTCGGTTACTGAAGTAAGCAATTTTACACTCCAGAATTTCAGTGATTGACAAGAGTCTCTTTTGGTTTTCTCTGACAATTATGTTTTTATAAATAGCCTTGCAGAGTGACTTAAAAGTCAGTAAACTGGATTACTAGGGGCCAAGACACTAAATCTGGAGCTAAAGACAACCACTGAAAATATCTTCCTTTCTATTTAAATTGGAGAATTATTACCTATGCTAAACTGTTGTAGCAGACTCACAAGGTGAGATGACTTCTGCATTATTCCTTTCACTAGCCTCTTTTTTTGCTTTTGTGTTACAAATTGAAAACTACCATTTCGTGATCACTGTGCCCAAGATGGCCTTTAATAAACAAATTAGTAGAATTCTATTTAATTATTTATTTGGGTTTCAGTATTGATTTGTAAACAATCAGGAAATTTTAGTATTAAGTTTGTAAGTAATCTACTAGGCTTTTTATATTGAAATGGTAGCTTTTTGTTGCTGTTGAGACTTCAGAATTTTTCAACTAGTAAAGATGATAATCTGTGAAAGAAAACTGTTCTACAGAGTAAAGTGTTATGTTTCTAATACCTTCACATTTCAGTGGGTGGTGATTTAAATGATGACACCCAGTCCTGTGCCTTAGGGCTTGCAATTCTGTAACTTTTTTCAGATGCATCAACTAGGTGTTGCCTAATTTGTTAAGAAATTGAATGAAAAGTTGTTCAATAACTTCGACTAAGTTCTGCTGCTAACATCTGTTTCTCATAAAATATTGGTAATATAAGAATTTGAAAGAATTGTGTGATTCCTGGTTTCAAATAACCATTCCAGTGATAGTCAACCAAAGATGGCATGCCCTTCCTTGAGAGAATTATTTATATGTATGAGTTACTAAGTCCAAATGGCAGAGAAATCTAATGCTGAGTTGCATGTGAAGGGGAAGCGTGTTGGTTTTGGATGCTGTTCTTGATGGAAACTCTAGCAAATTTATGAAATACGTTCTATGTTTTTACTTCCATTTATCATTAAATGTATTTATGGTTTAATTAAGGAAATTGGTTGAGTATTCATTACTAAAATGAAAGTGCCTACTTGTTACAGACAATTAAAACATGTACGCTTAGCTGTTTTATTTTTTGATCTGTATTTTTAATACATAAACCAGTGGCTAATAAGATTTTGTGTCCTTTGGCTGACATGGGATGTGTTCTGGAAGTGGAGGGTGTTAGGTGACCCTCTTTTGAGCCAGAGTAATGATTGACTAGTCCCTCACTGTAAGTTAAGGCCAAACTTTGATGCTTAGTCTGTGTTGTTAAGGTCAGGCAAGATCTGCTCAGAACTGTCATCTTTTTCTCTGATTTCTACATAAATTTTCCTCTCGTCCACCTCTTCTCTGATGCGTTGGCTAGGCAAAGGGGAACTCTCTAGCAGGAGAGAAAAGGTTAGTAAACCCAGAGGAGTGAGGCTTGGCAAAGTCTCCTTGAGAGATTGCAGTTCTGTTTCACACAGCTTCTTTTTCTGCACATCTGTGAAAATGGTGGGGATTTGTTTGAATTATGTTTTTTAATCTTGATGTATGTGAAGTTGGCATGTTAGAGGAAAAGGACATAACTGCCACCTGACTCTAATTTGGTATTTTTTTTAATGACTTACTTAGCTGCAGTGTGTTAGGAACTTTAGTGAATATGAGAACCCCGCCACAGTGATCTCTTCACTGAAGCAACCTCTGCTTTCAGAGTTTTCAGTAGTGTTTGTTTCACTTGTATTTTGTTGTTTCTGCATGCCGGCTTCCTAAGGAAAAAAACGATCTGAGGTCAGGGTGTGCATGTGAGTAGCTAATGGGAGGTAGCTGATGTGTTGTAAGAACTTGCATTAACTGCTGTACCTCGTGCTCACGTACTTTAGAGTTACACTTCATCTCCAGTACAGACAGCCTGGATAGGGAAATACATACAAATCTTGTTCAGAGGCAGAGCAATGATGGTCACAAGCCTCAGGATTTTCAGACAAAAATGACCATTGTGTTCTTCGTAATTTCTTTTCCATGGTTACAAGCTGCTTCCAAACATGTGGAAACTTGCCTCCATTGTGTGAAGGTGAAAACAATGAATTTTTATTTTTACCGTTACTTCACATATATATGGAGTTCGTTCTTTGAGATAAATATATTTGTGTATATATAAAATCCATATATATCTCAATATCTATAATCAAAAGAACTTGTGTGTGTATATATATGGAGTTAGTTTTTTATACAGGGATATATATGTATGGATAGATGTCAAAGAACTCCACGTATACACACACACATGAATTCTTTGATTGTATATATTTGCAAATAATGCCCTGTTACAGCTAGATATTTTCAGGCAGGCAAAAAAAGTGTGGATTTGTTAAACTATTATTTTTTTTAATCTCCATGTTTACCACATCTCAGAAGACATAGTTTGATCGGTAACTTGCATGATGTTGTCTTGCTGACCACACGAGTGTGAACAGTTGGTCTCTATATAGCTCTTTATGAAGTGTTTATGCCCAAGAGCTATGATGAGCTGAAGTCTCCATCTGATACTAAACTGAGGCTCTGTCAGTTTTATTGCTAAGAATGGGTGCCTTGGGAATGCTAAACTAGTATGTAGAAAATGTTTGTTGTTTACAGGGGTCTTGTTATGCATTCCCAGCGCTAATTGGATGTCAAATATGTCCTTTGGAGCAGAATTCATCATAGCTCCTGGTAAATCATTCTTTATTTATCTGTACTGCTAGGCAGATTCACATGAAAACATTTTAACTGTGACTTCCAGTCATTGGATATTGTCATAGGATAAATTAATTCAGAAATTCAGTGTTTGTAATTTTTCATATCTAAAATGTTTGCTGCTGCTTTTAAGATAAACATTTTAGGTTAGTCTGTGCTTGAATTTCAACTAAACCAACTGAATTATTTGTCTTTTCTCATTACATGGTTCCCTTTTAAATCTTTGCTTGTGTTAGCCTAGCATAGTAAGGCATTACAGTCCGGCACTCTGTAACAGGTGTGCTCATATTTCCTCTCCTTAGTTTGCTGCCTGTAAACGTAGTGTGGAGGAATCTCACATCTCCCTTTCCTTTTGTATGTCAGTGGATTTAAGATTGTGGAGATTGCTACCACTTAAAGGCCTGCTTAAAATAAGTGAAATTTTCTTCAAATGAATGTTCGTTATCCTGGTTGGATGGCTTGTTTAATCATCTTTATGGCATTCCTTGCTATGTTTTTATGTTACCTTTAACTTATGAAGACTTATTCCCTTCTTCAGTGGGCATATCCATTAATGGACAAAGAAGATAATTCACAGGACAGTGGGCTTGTTGGGGGCCTTGGTTATAGAGTGCCTGGGGCTATGCCACAGGAAAGACCTTTTGGGGGATGATATGCTATTTTTGAGTCATTGCTTCAGAACATCACCCTGTGTAGCTCTTTGTAACGAGCCAAGAGAAACTGCAGGAGGAATAATCAAGATACCACCCTCGGTGCTTTCTGGTCTTGCTACCTGTTCTATAGAAACCTGTGCTTTGTCTTCAGGCAGAGCACCCAGCTTTTCTCTACTTGAAGTTTGAGTCAGTAGTCTTTAGCAGTAGTCTTCAGCAGCTTTCCAGCTCTTGCTGTCTTCCAATTCAGTTGCTCTCACTTCTTATTTGAGAAAATGAGGTTTGGGTGCACTTTGTAGCCTGCTGTTAGGCTAAACGTGTAGGGTTGCAGAGGGAAGACATCAGCTCTAAATCTGGTGACAGAGGAAAGACTGTTCCAGAAAAATTTAAGAACTAATAGAAATGTAAAGTTTGTATATAGTCATGGCACTCTTATTGCAAAGTCTTATGGTGGCCCTGTTCTATGTTAGCGTATTGGGTTGGTCTGGATGAATGGACTGTGTGTCTGACATTCACATCCACACTGTGTTAGCTCATAACTAACATTCACAATATCTTTGAGACTCAGATTGTCTAATATTGCTTCAGTCTTCATCCTATTCTAACAAGATGATGACACTATCATCCACCTCTCGTCATTCACATCAGACACTTTTGACATAAGAACTCTTCTGTGGCCTCAAGACATTATATGTTCATATGACTAAGAGAAGCAATCTGCTAAGAGGGATCACTTTCTCCCAGATGAGGGTCAGTCTCCTAAGAACACTGGCAAAGGAAGGATGCAAGAAGTCAAGGGAAGTTCAAGTCCCTATGAAGCTGTTTGTTCATTATGCTCAATTTTTATCTTTTCAGGTATGTACAGTAATGTAATATTTCTCAGAAATAACTATCTGACAGTTTCCAGAGAAATTTGGATAGGAGTCAGTGTTTCAAGACTTACCCTTTGAGATGTGGGATTTCCAAAGGATGTCTTTTTGCCTTGAAAATTCACAGGAATTAACAATTCTCCCTGTTCCATGTTAAGCCTTTTCTTTAGGATTTTTATCACTTTTCTTACTTCTCCATTTAGTGGTTTCCAGAAGGTACTGATTTCTTTCAGTCCTGCTGTATTTGGGTGCTAGGAGCTCTACTCAGCTAGGAAGTGTGGTGAGGCATACTTGAGGTATTCGAAAGCCATCTGGTTGTGGTCCTGGGCACCTGCCTCCAAGTGGCCCTGCTTGAGCAGGGGGGTTGGGCAAGATGACCTCCAGAGGTCCTTTCCAATCTCAATCATTCTGTGACTCTGTGGTATCCATCAGAAGTTATTTGAGTCTGTAGTGTTTTGCTTCCATCTGCATCTTCTAATAGAGTCTTCCTTTTTGTTGGCCTTGAATCTGCAGAGGAAGGGAGCAGTTTCACTAATTTTGTGACTCTTTGTGCAGCCTTTATTGGGGTTAGGTTATTACTTTCTTATGTTGGGAAGCTAATCATCTGATACTTTTTCCCAAATTGCATGCATCCCTCAGGTAACGCTATAGATCTCAGACATGCTTTATTTTTGTATTTGCTTATGAATATCTCTTGCCTCTGTCTTTGCTATAGGGAGCTCTTTAGATACTATTATCTCAAGCTGGGGACCATCATGTTGGATAGAGGAATTTCTGTGATGCTGCTTGAGTGGAATGAATACATACAATTAGAGCAAGAGAGAGAGAGGTGAGATCTTCAGCGTTCTCAAAGTGTGCCTTTCACACACCTGCAAAGCCTTCACTTGGTAGTTACATACATGTGCTGTAAAGGATTGTGCTATTCAGAGCCTGTTCAAGCGACATGAGTCTTGATAAGATGCTTTTTGAGATGCTTTTTATGTGGACTAGGTAGTTTACCCAGCTAGAAGATCTAGGAGTATGAACACTAACATATCTGTTGAAGGATGGAAGAAAGACTATGTAGCTGTATATGGCTGCCATGTCTTGAAGAAACTTTGCATACAAAATTCCTTCCCCTATTCTGCCTTAAGGTCTTTTTATATAAACTGGGGACACGCTGTTAGGAATTAAGGGTATGATATGGCCCATTTATATGATATCAGCATTTCTGGTCACTGCTTCAACCCTTGCTATATTGTTTCCCTACTTCAGTGATTGCAACAGCCACACTGCTAAACTGTAATTTTTCCAGTAATGTAGGCTGTAAGTTTTTGTTCCTTTAAACTGTTTTTGAAGGAATGTTATTTTTATGTGTACCTAAGTAACAGGGCTTTGCTTTCAGTTGTGGTGTGCTTTTTTTTTTTCTCTCTCTGCAGTGGCAATTTGTAGGGAAGCTATGATACAGGTCTCTGGTTCAAAATGCAATAGGTTAAACCAGACCCTAACAAAAATTTAGAAAATGTGGTTAATAGTGTTTGGACAGGGCAGTACAACACAGACCACAGATTAGAACCAAAACCTATAAAATTTTGTCAGCGTTGCATTAAAATATTCCAGATTAAATAATTTGTGAGTCTTGATAGTTGCTTGCTAATTTTTTTTAATTCTCCCTTCAGGTTTGTTTAAAATTTGATTTAAGCAAAGAAATTTAGATGCAAGGCCAATTCACACTATTGTGGATCTTCTATCTCAGTGTCTGTATATTTTTCTGGCCTCAAAATGTTACATGTTATGCTATGAGCTTTTTTTCTTAATTACATGAATGAATTTTTTTTTTGTATGTCCTTGGGATCAACCATAGAGTGGTATCATGTACATGACATCATTAAGCAGTTTATCTACAGGACTTCTCTGTATTTTCTCTAGGGTGTGCAATATTTTGATGATTATGACCAAGTCTGGAGGACATCTAATTAGCGTAAGATGCCATTAGCATAATGGCATCTAATTAGCATGTGTTGCATTATACTTCTGTTTCCTGAATTGTGTGAAGTTTGTTAAAAGCTGAGCAGATCATGTTAGGAGGAAGTATAGATGGGTACAACACCTTGAGATGATACAAATAATAACTTGCATAATTCAGTGTGTTATACAGTGAACAACTAACCAGGCTACTATTTTATAATACATACTACATTTTACTTTAGCAGTTGATACTACTGTATGAGAAGTGGAAAACTTCTGAAAAAAAAAAATGCCAAATCCAGACATGTTTGGAAAGAGTACCATTGACAGATTTGCAGTCGGTTACAGTAAGCCTAAGCTGATGTTTTATTTAGTAGCATAGATTTGAATTATCATTTCATAGCTAGTATTTTTGTCAGAAAAGATTCAGCCCTTCATCATGACTAAGACATTAACAAAGATGTTGTTTATTTGCTTGTAGAAGATAAGCTTGAAGATTTTCTGACCTCTCTGGAACTAATTTCTCTGCATTATCAGTAAAGCTTATTGTCTAGCTAATTACATAGCAGTTCAGGTTGATTTAAGAATACAAATGTTATTGCAGAAATAGGAGAGGCTTAGATCACTGTTATTTTTAGTGTTCACTAAATCTCCAGTGCTATGTTTTTCTTTTTTACTGCGGTAAGTTCAAATGAGTAGGCTTGAAAATGTTAGTTAGCCACTGGGGATATTAAAAATAAAGTGGAAACTACATTGCTTGTACTTCTTAGAATATTAAAAAATGTGGTGTGTTGGTTTTTTTTCTTAAATTGAGCAGAGAAAGAGGAAACAACAAAAACTTCTGGTGAGTCTGTTTGGATCTGTCACCTCAGGGTGGGAAAGAGATGGCTTTTAAATTAGTACATTTCAGTGTGAGAAATCTAGAAGGCATAGAGAAAAAAGGGTAGTTTTTAACTTCAGTTCTGCTTTTGATGTTAGTCAAAATGTAATTCAAGCAATTGTGTTCTGTAGCCACTGTGTGACCTACCCAACAGCAATCAGCTTCCTGCCTCCTCTTTTCTTTTAAAGCTAATTGGCTCACTAAATGTCATCTGGACTCAGTAAAAAGCAAGTGACCTGCATTGAATTAGCGTAATTGTAATACAAACAGAACATCTCAAAAGTTTTGTTCTTATACAGGAAAAGAGAAAGTTGAAGAGAGTTTTCAGTTTGAAAAATAAAACTGAAGATACGGAGAGCCAACTTCGGCTCGCAGTTCATTTTACCTTTTTACTGGAACATTTTTCCCTTCTGGAAGAATCTGCATTAGGATGTATGTTGTGCCAGTTATTAAATCATGACTAATCTTTATCAATTTCTGTTTCATCAGACACAATACCATTTCAGAATGATGATTTCTTTTTGATCTAAATGGTCCAGCATTTGGTATATTGTTTTACCTCTGTCATTCGGTAGGATTACTTTTGAATGCCATTATGTGTTCATACTTTTTGCTTTCTGTTTCAGAAAGCAATGGTTACAGCTACCAAGATAACAAAGTGCCATGAAGATCTGAAATAGCAGTTCCAGTTGTATATTTGAATTTTAACTCTGATCTTGTATTATTCACTTTGGTTTAAAAGAGATGTTATTTTTTAAAATGTAAGACTAGTGTCATTTTCTAAGTAATATTATTCCTTATACTTCTCTTTTCATCTGGTCATTTGAATGTTCAGGTTTTACTTTGTGATGCCTCCCACTGCTTGTGTCTGTGTCATGGCCTATGGAATAGAAAAAAAAGTTAGATTTGCTCTAGCAACTGAATTTCCTTACGGGAAAGCATGTAGGTATCTTTTACAGTAATCTAGCAATGAAATTAAGAGGCTACAATGTAAACAATATTTTTATGAAGTTATTAGGGAGAATATTGAAAATATTAACTAGACAAGGACAGTAACACTGTTCTCTGTATGTACCTGGTAGCCAGGAAAGAAAGGTCGTTGAGTCTTGTCTTCTGTCAGTACCTTGGGTGTCAGTGCAGCAAAACCAGTTTTCCTTCTTTCCTTGAAGGTAGGCAGAGCTTTAAGATGTGAAAACTTAATATTCAATTACTCTTTCATAAACTAGAAATTCTTATGTAATTAATTAGACATTTCCATTATTTCAGTGGGATATAGGCATTTCATATCTGGAATATTGTAATCTGTCAGTTCAATCTTAGTTCAAACACTGCAAGTGAATGAGTTAATTTTCTTTGTGCTGGTGGTTGGCTTTTGCTGTCACCTGTTCATCTGTTGCCATTGTAAATGATGAAGTAGGAAGCAGCAAACACGGTTGTGAGGCACTGTTCCTTAGTGTTTCATGTTTCTTCTTTTAAACATGATCATTCTGTTTCTGTACCTAGGCTGACCAAACATGATTTTTTTTTTTTTTTTTTTTAATCACCAAAGTTGCCTTTGGACATCCCAGTGAACTGTCAGCCACTGGAGGTTTTTAAATTCAGTGTGCAGATTATTCTTCTAGCAAGACTCTCTTCCGGTTGTGACATGACTACATTAAATTTCCACTTTCTTTTGTGCTACTTGTAACCTCTCAAAGTATGGACTCTTAAATGTAAGTCCTTACATAATCTACATAAAATCAGAGGCAGATGAGCCCTTGCAGGGAGAGAGAGAGCAACCTGTGAAGGATGCATGTGGAGTTTCATTTAATTTCATCTTTATGTAATGCACTCTTTCACTGTTTGTTCTTTTTTTTTTTTTTTCCAGTTAGACATGAGGACAATACTATGTCTTCTGAGACTGTGTGATTTGCATGAGCACATGTCAAATGGGGGTGTGGTGGTGGTGGAAAAGGTATTCAAAATGCATGCCCAAATTTTGATCATGCAATTCTGAAACTGAATTTGTTTATAATTTTTGGTAGAATACAATGACAAATTCTGGAACTTCTCAGGTGGTTTATTGGAAACTTTCCTACTCTGTAACCTGAATGTTTTTTGTTGAAATTTAACTTCAGCTCTTCTCTTCTTTATAGACTTGAAAAAAAAAAAAAAAAGTATTTTTCTCCCACTTTGAAGAGGCATTTAACATGTTGGAAACTATTACCATGTTTCTCAATATAGTCACCTCCTCTTTAGAAGAAGGAATCCCCGTTCATTCAGTCTTTCCTTGCAGATTGTTTTTGTTAAATGTCTAAGCATTATAGCTGCTCTGTTTTGAATAATCTTCAGTTGGTTCACTTCTCTGATAGTGAAAACCGAACACAATACGGCTGCTGGTGGTCTGACGTATCCTGAATAAAGAACAACTACTGCATATTTCTTGAATGAAAGAAAATTTCTTCTGTCATTACTACTGTGTGTGGTTATGGCAGATCTTTCACATTTAATGTCCAGTGAGTTTACTACAGCTTTTTCTCACAAATGTAAGTGACTCAGTCCTGGACTCTTTAATTAGTAGATATAATTGCAAATGCAGTTTTTCCACTTCATGTCTCAGTAAATGTTAATACATTTCTGGAGGTAGTCACTGCCCCATTTTCTTAGAAATGGCAGAAAATACTGTGGGAAGAAAAGATTTTATTATTAAAGTAAGCTATGTTGTTGGAGTCTTCTTGGAGGGAAAAGTAAGTTTCTTAGTCTGGATAACAGAATTGTAATTATGTCTATGAATTTTCAAGATAGGACTGAATCAGGAGTAAAAGAAACTATGGTGAAAGAAGACTGAATTAATCTAAAGAGTATTCCCTGGATTCAGTCATGTAATGTGTGCTTTCAGAACCATTTCCTTGTTTTGTAACTAATAAGAAACCAGTTGTTCAAGTTCAGTGCTGAAAAAAGAAAATGTTCAGGTTCAAGACTCTTGTGTTCTAGATCTCTCAGATTATGTGAAAGAAGGGATTTAAGTGACAGCAGGATGCTTCTGTCTGAGAGAGTACCAATATTCATGAAGACACCTTTTTCCTCTTATGATTCCTGGACACCTGTGTGGCTAGCAGATATCCTTTAGGTAGTGAGTTGCCTCACTCTTGAGCAAAGATCTGCCATAATGTACGACTTGGTCTGAGAGGCTTTTAAATGTTGGTCAAGTTCCCTGAGGATAACCCTCAGGGTAGAACCCTGAACTGGCTAGTGGTCTGAAGTGGCCCTGTGTCTCTGTCATAGTGATTTCTCCACAAAGAGGAGGTGTTGCCCATCACTATCAAAAAGGAAGAGTAAAAATTGAATTAGAAGGCTTAAACAACTACATCCGGTACCTCTGTCGGCCTAAGGACATCTTAATACCTATTCATTTCTTTTCTATCTTAAAAAAACCCAAAACCCACAAAACTCTTCCCCTCCATCAAAAAACCCCTTAAAAAACCCCACATGTGCATACACACGTGCACCCTTCTTCCTTCTCCTGAGAAGGTGTATCCTGCTCACTCAGTGCTGAGATTGTGGGTACTTTTCAGAAAAAACACAATCATGAATTAATTTGTGGCTTATTTAGTTTTTCCTTTTGGTGAGTCAGGTGGTTGGAAATCCTGTCCTAGATGGTGTCTGAATGCTGCAATTTCTTTCAGGTGTTTGAAACACTTCCGTGGGTTTGTAAGACTTTCTGACTTCCACTGTCTGTCTTTTCTGGTAGTCTTTGGATGATTTTTAGGGATCATGATTTATTTTTTTGGGATGTCCCTGGACACTGTAAAAATATGGAAACTTGTAATTATTGTGGATGTGAACTTTCAATATAACCTTTCAATAAAATATTAAGTAATTATATTGCTTTGTACATATATGGGATTGTTTGCAAATTATGTATTTTTCTCTGAAAATTCCTGTATGTCAATTTAAAAAGTAATTCAAAAACTTTAGCTGCCTGGGGTAGTTTAAGCACAGAAGCCTAAAATTATTTTTGTTTTCAGTGAATACCTTTGCTTTAAAAATTTTTTAGTTTCACTTACCTAAAATGCCTTCCCCCCCTAAAAAAACCCCAAAAAACCAAAACAAAACCCAAAGAAACAACAAACAAACCAACAAAGCCAAAGAACAGATATTTCCATGCTTTTTTTTTTTTATTATTTCTAAAGACTTTTGAAAGGCATTTGTGGCCCTTCTGTAAAGGCATGCTGTCTAAGGTATGATAAATGATGGGATTTAAAAATCAGTTGTATAAGTGAGCTTGTTTGAAACCAGTTAAAAAAACTCCAGGATGAATGAATGCAGCCTCAGAATGCCAAATTCTTCAAGCTGTTGTCACAGAACAAGTTAAGATTCTTTTGAAATTTGAAACGGTTTTTTTTTAAAGGAAGTATCATAGAATATCTCAAGTTGGAAGGGACCCATAAGGATTATCGAGTCCAACTCTCACCTTTGGTAGAAAGAGAGTTCAGAGGTGAATCCTGAGAACAGTTCTGTTGCGTGGCGGTGCTAACAAGGCAAGGGTTGATTCTTTTCAGTAGATTTACAATTGCACTTACTATTGCAAAATGTTTGAGATTGGTATCTTTACATTCTTGACCTATTGTAATGCTATGAACTTGCTAGCAATAATAAATACACAGGTCAATATATATAGCTTATCTTCAGTAACCCATCTTTCCTGTTAATCATGTGATTATTCTTTCCATTATGCATTTTTTCTGTGTTTATTACTTTATTACTTTACTTCTGAAGTGAATCATACTTGGGTTTGAACAGCAAAGGTCATCATTCCAGAGGGAAGCTTGTGACAATGAATAGTTGTTAAACCACTGGTTAACAGTTGTGTGTTTTTTTTCTCCACCCGCCCGCATTTTGGTGTGTGTGTGTGGTGTTTTTTTTTTTTTTTTAAATGCTCCTAGTGTTAATATGTGAAGTGTCTCTCATTTTATCCTAAAATAATTTGAATGTCATTTTTACTGTGTGTGCTATTGTATGCATGATGTAATCAGTGGTCACTACTGAAGAACTATGTAGGTGAGCATGCTAGAATTGCATAGTAAATGTCACATATATTTCCCTTCATTAGGATTAAAAATTCTATATCAATTATTGTTTGTTCAGAAGTTCTCTGGACTAAATCTCTACTTACCCCTTCCTGCATTTAGACCGATGTTGGTAATTTTAGCTGTTCTTTGCTGGGAGCTTGTGAGGCAGGTGGGTGTAACAGCACAGCTTTCTTGTTCTGGTAGTTGGTTAGATGAAGAGTCATTGCTAACTGTTAGTGCCTGTTTGGTTGAACAGTGACAGGAATCTGTAAGTTTTTGCTGAATGTAGGAAATGTAATTTTATTGTGAGGAGCAGGTTTTTTAATATTTGGTACTATCAGTTTTCCAATTTTGTAAAAAGGAAAACTTGATTTTGATCTAGTTTTCACAATAATTTAATTGCTGGTTTGGTGGGTGGGTTGGTTTTTTTTGTTGTTGTTGTGTGGGTTTTTTTTTTCTTTTTCCAGATGGCATTTTCAAACATTTTTATTTTGATAATTCATTATTAGTCAACTGTAAAATAAATAGCTTTAATGAATGCACTGAGCAAAGCAAAACAAATGTAGAACCTGCTAATATATTACCTTTCTTGGCTGTGCAGGGGTTAATTCTAGAGAGCTGTTGAACTGGGTAATTGAGTAATTACTGGTGTTTCAGTAGGCTTTTTGAAGACTGTTCAAGAAGGGAGAGCAGTTCTATGACCGTTATTGCAAAGAAGAGAAAAACATATCATTCAGCTGTTTCCAGTGTTAATAAAAATATAACTGTAATAAAATATAACTGTGTTCAATATTTAACCGTCCCCAGCCTTAAATAGGATTTCATACTCTAAAATGTGTTACTGAGTTTCAATGTATTTTGGAGGTTTTTGCATTTTGTTTTTTTTTTCAGTAGATTGAGAAACTAAATAGTATACTTGTGGTGCCCAAAACTATGAAGTCACAAGCTGCCTGTGGATCTCTTATATCCTTACCCTCTTGATAAAAAAATTTCTTTCTGTAGATTCTAACAATGGACCTTCACCATGTGAAAATTATAAAATTGCCAGAGTATAAAAATCTTTGTTGTCTCCTTCAGTAGCCTTCATGATGCTGGGCAAATAATAACAGTAAAAGTTATACTTCTGATTTTCTACTATTTGTTAAAAGTCATTTATTTCAAGTGAACGATAGAGATAAGTAGTTAACAAACTAAAACCTGAAAGTTATAGTACCTCTACCAAATTACTTTTGATCATTTAATGTGTTCATGGGCTGTGTGAAATTCAGATGTGTAACCCTGACTGACAGGAGGAAGCACTGAGCTGCAAGGATTTTCTGATTAGGAAATTGCAAATGCGGTATCTGAGGATCTCATTTGTCTTCTGCTGTTTCCTAATTCATTATCATCACCATGATTACATTTTCATACCAATAAAATTGTTTATAAAAGAAACTTCACCAAAAAAAAGTCTTTTCAGCTCGGTCTTCATGTAAAACACTAGGCCCATTAAGAATAATGAAAAGAAAATCATGTGCTGACTTGTCAAGTTCTGCTCTCATTTAAGACCTGTTCCACAGTCCAGTGTTCAGCTTAACCATAGCTGCTGGTTATGGGGCCCATAAGTACTTTTGGGCAACAGTTATGGTAGAAACTGGGTTAGATTGTCTAGTGCCAATTCAGAGATGGTCACGGAAACCTGCCCTGGATGATGTATCTTTTGTCGTGTATATAATCTGCCTTGGATTCTGGTTTCACTGCAGGGTGTATGACCTCAGAGCAATGTATAAAGGATGATTCAAAGTAGAGTTGGACTCAAGATTCAGAGGCAGAAGGGGCAGTTCAGGACAAATTTGGAATGGTCTCTTTCAAACAGGTGAAGACAAACACAGATTAAGCTGCCCTCGTCCCTCAGGCCTGAGTTCTGATGTCTTGCACCGTAGATTTTTTTTTTTTTCAAAGGATGATTGAATGATTAAAACTGAAGACTGAGTCATATGATTTAACACCTTGACTGTGTATTTGATGTGTTGCTTGAGTAAGACTTGCCAGTCTGCCTCAGATATGTAAGGAAATGTGGAAGGTGATGTTGAAGGTGGGAGAGAGAAAGAGAGGAGTTAGCCCCAATTCTATTGTCATTTGTCGGAGCCTACCCTCTCTGAACAATTCCCTCCTAATGTTTCCTGCAGTCGTTACTGCTGGTTTAGCCCATGTAATTGGGTGGATGGTAACTTACTTTTGGGTTTTCTTGACTAACACTGGCTGTATGGGCATTGCCATCAGCCCTATCATAAAGAGCTGAACTAATACCGGTAGTTGTAGGAAGCTTCCAGAGAAAATTACAAGTGGAGCGAAGGCAAAAATTTACTAAAAATAGTAGTTTGAGAGAACATGGGGATTGGAGAAATACAGGGTAAAATGAAAGAAGCATGAAAAAACCAAGTCTCTTAGGTTTCCTGCTTCCCTCTGCACCCATGGAGCAGACTGACTGAAACAGTTTTATTTTGAAGTAGGACAGAGTTCTTTCAGGATAGAAGAGATGTATTCGAACAAGAAATGGAAGCAAAAATGAGGAATAAGATAAGCATTTTGGTTTTATTCCTGGAGATTTGGGACTAGCTTTATAATTCTCCAATGATTGCTTTGAATGCTTCTTGGAAGGAAACAGAAGTAGGTGGAAGCTAAATCATAGACTATTTTGAAAGAGAGAGTGAGCTTAACTTTTATTCAGAGAAATACACAAGCCAAAATGAGGAAGTAAGGTGGGAAGATGGAGTTGAAAACCAGCATATCAGGTGAGTTAATGAAAGGGAGTGCTGGGAATGGGAGGAAGAGGTACACACCAGCAAGTGCATGGCATAATTAAGTTGGACTAAACTATTTGGAATAGCAGTTTCTATATGGTTTCTTGTGTTACAAAAATGCATCTAAATTTTTTTTCTGCTAACACAGCTCATGTTACATATCAAGATTTAAAAAAGCCTACAGATTAAGCATTAAATAAATACACATCTCTGAAGAAGGTATTTTCAACAAACATACAAAGCATAAATGTGGATTTAGGACCCTAACTCTAGCTCTTTAATATCTCCTTTTGTGACTTTTATTGCCTGCCATAAAAGAATGATTCATGAATTCCCTCTTTCTCATTGTCCTTTGTGAATTGTAAAGAAGTCACTTCTTTGCTGTGATTCTTAACTGCTGAGGAGTTGACGAAAATAATTGGCAAAAGCAAAGTTTTTGCAGAATACTAGACCTGAGTAGGACTCTGAAACTAAGCTTTGCTTACATGCAGAAATGGCTCAATGTTCGTTATCAAACAGGAGGTATACATTTTGACGCCATATAAACAGAAGTTACTAGTCTTCTGTTACAGCTGTGTGTTTTCAATAGCTACTGCAGAGCTAGCTGTTAAGAGTAGCTAAAGATAAGATTAAAGTCATCAGTTCGAAGTTCAGAAGAGATCATTACTTTCAAGGACAGTAATATCTGAATTTGTTAGTCACTGCTTTATACCAGAAACACTTCGCTTATACTGACATCACAAGTGAAGTAGGTTGGGCCAATTACAGGGTAATAGAGTGCCACGTGTCCTATCTGAGTTCATATGCTAGTTTGGCACAGTGGCTCACTGAAAATACAAAGCTAATGTAGCATACATCTTTATTAAACAAAATGCCCAAGTCGCTCCTTGTAATTCTTGTATTAGGCAGATAATGAGTTATGCAAATCTTTAAGTATTTGAATTAAAGCAACCTATTCAGTATTGAAATAATTTTTCATTAAAATTGTAGTAATGAAATTTTGCATGGGTTCTGCTTTTCTTCAGTGTATGAGAAGAATTTTAGCATGAGGGTTCAAACAAGTTAAACCAACTTTCAAGGCCAATCAGACTTCTTAAGAAGTTATGGATAAAATCTCAGGAAGTTCTCTCTCCCTTCTCCCTGTGTTTCAAACACAGGCTGAAGCTTCTGGTACCTCTAGTATGTTAACGGTGTGCGTAATCTCTCATTTAATTTTTTTCCCCTTTCCTGAGTATGTATTTCTGTCTATGCTTCTAGAAAAACAAATGAAGAACTTCTACTCCCTTTCACTTTGGGAAGTGTGGTTGAATTGAACCTGGTTTTAGAAGAAAATAATAGCTTATTTCTGTCAATAGACCTACCTCTGAGTAGTGCGTTGCTGTTATATGTAAGTCTTAAGCAATGATACCAAATGCATTTGAGATATTACATACAGACTTTCAAAATATCTCATTATTTTACAGTAGTCTCAGAATTATACTGATTTTTCTTTCCCTTCCAAGTGTAAATTTGTAATTAGATGAAAAGCTGGAAAAAATCATAAAGAAAATGGCACAATATAATAAGTTGGATGGATGTGTTTTTTATGTAGCATGAATCTATTTTCTTAGTTGAAAAATCTGTCTGCATATGGTTCTGTACAGTGGAATTTATTGTATAGGTAAAATGCTGCCTTTTTGATTTCAAGTAAATTCTCACTGCTAGCAGGCAAGTTACTTGATTATTTTTTGTCATCTTTTAGTGTTGTCTTAGGTCTTTTAAAACACATGTTTCTAAATCTTAATAGGAAAAGCAGGTTTTAAAACTGTCTCAAGAATTATGAATGCTAAAGCAAATAGTAATCCGTCTAAATTTCCTAAGCAATTATCCTATAAAATTAAATGTAGTTAAGAGAGGAGAAGGTGAACTTGGCTTTTCACTTTATATGTGTCTGTTTAAAGAAGCAGTACTGTCGTTTCTTCTAAGAATTTCCAAAATAATCTCTGGAGATTGATAAATGGCAATAGATAAAATAACAGGTCATGTGTTCAATGGGATACAGTGGACACAGAAAAAATCTGATGGGAAGTAGCTACATTACTAGCAGATGGGTTTATTTCCTGAATCTCGATCTGAGTGGAAATCATAGCTTACTTAACATTTGTCTTCCACGTTCTTAGCCTGATAAGAAAGGTGGATAAAGCAATTTATTTACTTGGCCTCAATGCTGTAATGAGGTGTTTTGTTTAAACTTACTATTGTTGTTTGATTTTTATCTAGGCTATTTTTATGATTCCTACAAATCCCCCTCCAACATTCCGGAAGCCAGAGCTCTGGTCTGATGAGTTTACAGATTTTGTGAAGAAATGCTTAGTGAAAAATCCTGAACAAAGAGCTACAGCAACACAACTGTTACAGGTCAGTATTCAAGTTACTGAAGAAATGCAAGTTTTATGGCTCTTTCCCTCTAGTCTCAAACCAGAACGGTTGGGAAAATTTCGAAGGGCAAATCTCATTTTAGTCATCATCACACCTTATTTCTTTTCCACTCTATGGTCTTTTCTCTGTCAGCTCCTCTATATTTACCCTCATTTTATTTCTCCTTTGCTGCTTCTAAAAATTAATTGCTCTTTATATAGTTTAGGACTGGTTATTGCTATTCAAATTGGGTCATTGCTTTGTGGTTAGAGGCCATCAATAGATCTTGGGATTTAGACAAGTGTTAAATAAAGGAATTGAGCCCAGGTTGCCCCTCAGTATGGACTACCCACGGACTATATTCAACTTTTGTTCTGGTCTTGTCAGTTTAAGCAGACGGATTGCTCTGTGTCCTAGAAGGGTCTGATGCAAATGGACAGTATAATGAGTTTGTTCTTGGACTGAGTTATTCCAAGTGAAAACTTAAACTTGAGCCACACATTGAAGGTTCACAAGCCTTTTGGTAAAGGAGTTTTACCTAATATCCAACCTAAACCTCCCTTGGTGCAGCTTGAAGCCATTTCCTCTTGTCCTATCACTTGTTGCTTGTGAGAAGAGATTGACACCCACCTCACTACAGCCTCCTTTCAGGTAATTGTAGAGAGCGAGAAGTCTCTCCTGAGCCTCCTTTTCTCCAGCCCAAACAAGCCCAGTTCCCTCAGCTCTTCCTCGTAAGACCTGTTCTCTAGACCCTTCAGCAGCTTCATTGCCCTCCTCTGGACACGCTCCAGCATTTCAATGTCTGCCTTGTAGGGAGGAGCCCGAAACTGAACTGAACATTCGAAGTGCAGCCTCAGCAGTGCGAAGCATAAGGGGACAGTCACTGTCCTAGTCCTGCTGGTCACACTGTTGTTGATACAAGCCAGGATGCTGTTGGCCTTCTTGGCCACCTGGGCACAGAACTGGCTGTCGACCAGCGCCCCCAGGTCCTTTTCTGCTGGGCAGCTTTCCAGCCACTCTTCCCCAAGCCTGTAACGTTGCATGGGGCTGTTGTGGCCTGAGTGCTCATACCATTGGCCTCGTCCCATTGATCCAGGCTGTCCAGATCCCTCTGTAGAGCCTCCTGACCTTCAAGCAGAGTGACACTCCTGCCCAACTCTGTGTCATCTGCAAACTTACTGAGGGTGCCCTTGATCCCCCTCATCCAGATCATTGATGAAGACGTTAAAGTGAGCAGGCCCCGAAACTGAGGCCTGAGGAACACCTCTGGTGACCGGCTGCCAACTGGATTTGACTCCATCCACCACCACTCTCTGGGCCTGGCCATCCAGCCAGTTTTTGATCCAGCAAAGAGTAAACTCATTGAAGCCAGGAGCAGCCAGTGCCTCTATGAAAGTGCTGTGGCAAACAGTGTCGCATGCTTTGCCAAGTTCTTAGATAGGCAATCTCCACAGCCCTTCCCTCATCCGTTAAGCATGTCACCTTGTCATGGAAGGAGATCAGGTTGGTCAAACAGGAGCTGCCTTTCAAATACGTGTGCTGACTGGGCCTGATCACCTGGTTGTTCTTTGTGTGCCATGTGATGGCAGTTGGGAAGTTCTGCTCCATGACTTTCCCTTGCACTGAGGTCAGACTGACAGGCCTGTAGTTCACTACAGGGTTCATTCCAGCCCTTCTTGTCGATGAGCATCACATTTGCTAACCTGATTACTAATTCATTAAACTTCTGGATAATTTAGTGTTCTTTTATGCTTTTCTCTGCTATTCGTAAATATTATTCTTAACATTCTTTGTCAATCTACATAAGAATCTGATCTTCTGAACTTTCATGTGTAAGGCACTGATGCTAGGTTTGTTTGGTCTCTAGCTAGCAATATCCTCTTTTAAAATTTAATTTTCAGTGAACTCCACTACAAGGGGAACATAAAAATTTGGTGAAGTAGTTTCCAGTAGTAGATAATCAAATTCATAAGTTATATTATTAATTTTTTTCCATGCTGTGAGAATGCCAAAAGGTAGACTGTGAGGAGAGTAAAGACTGAAAGTTAGAGATTTTCCTATGGTGTATGGATGAATCAGCACTTGAGGCTTTAAAGATTTGAAGTTTGTGTAGTGAGCTGAATACCAGCAGCTGGATAGAAGACACATTAACATGTGCAAGTAAGGGGAGAAAAAAAAAAAAAGCCAAACAACCCAGAAAGCACACTTTTGTTGTTCCTCTTTCCACATGCTTACCGGCTAGAAAACCAGATGCTGTGTCCAGGACAAGTACGTGTTGCCTTTTCCCCTGAGCTGGAATTGGAAAGATGTGTGATGAAGCTGGAGAGGCCGTGGGTGTGTGGGGGTGGGAATGGAAAGTACTGCTTGTGGGCAAGATAATGGGGGAAAAAGTAGAGCAATTGAGTTTAAAATATCAAGGGAGAAGATAGATAATAGGGGTAGCATGCTAGGCTTGATCAATTCTGTTCCTTGTGGAACAAGTTTTTAATATTTAATAACAGATTTCTGTAGTGCTTAGAGTTCCATTTTGCCTAAGTTGTATTTGCATATAATAATGCAAAAACCAGAATTTTTCTAACAGCAGGTGTTTTCTAGTTAGCAAAATTAACGTAAATGTTGTCGTGCACATGTTGTCTTAAAGGAAGAAGTGATGTTTTAATTGGCCGTGAATTAAAATTAATCTTTCTGCTAAAAGTAAGGTGGTTTTTTTGGTTGTTCCATGTTTCAGTATCACGGATCAAGAAATGTTTTATGACATAAAATGTACAGATTTGTTGAAGTAGGCAGCCATAGTCGTTCTGCTTACAGCCGAAGTAATTCATGCTGTCAGTTTGTTAAGATTAATTAAATTCTGTAACTGAGTATCTGAAAAAGTTTGTTTTTGTATGTCAGACCGTCACCACTGTATTTATTTACTACTTACTGCATGTTTCCTTTGGAAAATTATATCCTTTAGTATAAAACAGTTCTTGTATGATTACATTTCCCAGGGCTTGCTGTTATTAGAAATATTTAAAGTAAAATTCTATTTATGAAGCAGAAAAAAAGATACTGTGTGTTGTGTTAGTGTAGATTTTAATTATTGTGTAATGTAAAGTACTATTTATCACAGAAATCTGCCATGTGAAATAATACTTGTAATTATATCTGAAGAGTAACTATTGTAATGATGTTATATAATTTCTTCTTTTTTTGTCTAGCATACATTTATTAAGAATGCCAAGCCAGTTTCAATTTTAAGGGAACTGATCACTGAAGCTATGGAGATGAAGGCAAAGCGACATGAGGAACAGCAGAGAGAACTAGAAGAGGAGGAAGAAAATTCAGTGTGTACCTTTTTTTCCTATAACTATTTATACTT
Organism: Bucorvus abyssinicus; assembly: GCA_009769605.1. NCBI lineage: Eukaryota > Metazoa > Chordata > Aves > Bucerotiformes > Bucorvidae > Bucorvus > Bucorvus abyssinicus. The sequence goes on along the minus strand of CM020033.1, from coordinate 12,347,668 downwards.
CACAGATAGGTTGCTGGTTTTCCCCTACTTCCTGTACTTGTGTTCAAATACTTTTCTTTAGCAGGTTTCTACCTGTTTTTTAGCCTGTGAGGGCTGAGTATTCCACTCTTTATTTATGATGAGTAATTCTGCAGTCAGTAATGCTGTATGAGCCAGCTTTCAGCACTAATTCGAGGAGATGTCTTAGAAAGTTTTTCTAGGAGGTGGGAAAAGAGACCAGGTCAATTTCAACTGCTCAGACTAACATTAAAAAAAACCGAAAAACCAACCTAAAAACCCCAATAAAACCAAAACTGCTATATGGGCTTCTAGATGAGTGGGCTAATTTTCAGTTCAGGGCACTTCACTTTTGGCTTTTTTTTTTTTTTTTGCCTTGTGGGGTTTTTTTGTGAAGTCTAATACACAGGATAGTTATGACGCAAGCAAGTAGTGATCACAGTATGGTTTGGATCAAGTTGCGCCTATGAAGTGAAACTGGTGACAGCATTTCATTTTTCAGATGGTGGTGTTAGCATATGTTTGAGGAGAGAAGCAGGTCATGTGATAAATAGGTTGCATTTAGAATTGTTTGGCAATGTTAGGAAAATGTCAGTGTTCCTGGCATTATTACTCGCCCTACATGATTTATTTTAGGGCGGTCTTGAGCAATGCAGCAGTATGCACTTCAAAGTGTATTGCCACACATACAATGAGAACCAAGGTCATTCAGGAATAACACACAGAGAAGATGGAGACTGGAATGTTAGTAGAAATCTTAACAGCTTTGAGCAAACAGAAAAGAGCAGTGCTGTAATGCAGTCTGTTCTATCCCAGATGGTAGAATTCTTGTTATGTGTTAGTTTTAGGTGATGATCTATATATAGGAATACTTTTCAAGCAGATTCTGTGGCATGTTTTGTATCCCAACAGACAGTATGGTCTTTTGTCTCCTGAATGTTTTTCTGTTCTAAGAGTATTGATAGCTTGTGTTTATAAAGATGGTTTACTCTGGATTGTATTTTTGTAGTAATAAAATAGGGAAGGAAGGTTGGGATTTTTTTTTTTTACATTAGGAAATATTGCCTATATGGAGATGTGTGACTTGACATGCAGAGTGGTTGATCTCATTGAGTAGTTGATCTCTGAAGAGACTGATTTATTGCTGACATAAAAACTTGGTCTTAACTAGCATCTATTCCTCCCTACTGTTCCTTCTGAACTGTAGACCTCAAACACTTAAGCATTGTTGATGTGTTTTGCTTACCCAAAATTAGGTATGATAGCTAATTACTTAGTCTGAGGTTCTGATGGGGAATGGAATTGTCAGGCATGGACGAAACAATCGATTCCAGCTTGATGCCACCTTCCCATGAGATATTTTAATTCCCTAAGCTTTTGTATGGCTTTATGATTCTAAAAAATAATCCATGATAAGGTTTGTACTTAGGATGAAATTTTTAGTTTTGTTAAAAGATAATGTGATATTTGTTAGTATGACTTTTTCTATAAGTAAATATATGCCTTTAATAATTTTGTATTGCTTGGTAAGCCTTGGTAAGTGAAAAAAAATTTGGAAATTGTAGAACTGTAGAATTGTTTTGATTGGAAGAGACCTTTAAGATTGTCAAGTCCAGCTGTTGATCCTGCACTGCTACATCCACCACTAGACCATGTCCCTAAGCACCACATTTACATGTCTTTCAAATACCTTCTTGGTGACTCAACCACTTCCCTGGGCAGCCTGTTTCAGTGCTTCACAAGCCTTTTGGTAAAGGAATTTTACCTAATATCCAACCTAAACCTCCCCTGGTGCAGCTTGAAGCCATTTCCTCTTGTCCTATCACTTGTTGCTTGTGAGAAGAGATTGACACCCACCTCACTACAGCCTCCTTTCAGGTAATTGTAGAGAGCGAGAAGTCTCTCCTGAGCCTCCTTTTCTCCAGCCCAAACAAGCCCAGTTCCCTCAGCTCTTCCTCGTAAGACCTGTTCTCTAGACCCTTCAGCAGCTTCATTGCCCTCCTCTGGACACGCTCCAGCATTTCAATGTCTGCCTTGTAGGGAGGAGCCCGAAACTGAACATTCAAAGTGCAGCCTCAGCAGTGCGAAGCATAAGGGGACAGTCACTGTCCTAGTCCTGCTGGTCACACTGTTGTTGATACAAGCCAGGATGCTGTTGGCCTTCTTGGCCACCTGGGCACAGAACTGGCTGTCGACCAGCGCCCCCAGGTCCTTTTCTGCTGGGCAGCTTTCCAGCCACTCTTCCCCAAGCCTGTAACGTTGCATGGGGCTGTTGTGGTCTGAGTGCTCATACCATTGGCCTCATCCCATTGATCCAGGCTGTCCAGATCCCTCTGTAGAGCCTCCTGACCTTCAAGCAGAGTGACACTCCTGCCCAACTCTGTGTCATCTGCAAACTTACTGAGGGTGCCCTTGATCCCCCTCATCCAGATCATTGATGAAGATGTTAAAGTGAGCAGGCCCCGAAACTGAGGCCTGAGGACACCACTCGTGACCAGGCCATGTAACAGATAAATTCTGGAAATTCACACTTTAAAACTGGATTTTTCCCAATGATACCACTGTGAAGTCCTCATCGTAGAAGTGCAAAGGCAGACTCAAACCTGGAGAATTTAATATCATCTTAAAGCAAGAGCAGATACAGATGTTAGTGTTAAGTAGAGTCTATCAATGGTAAAGGTCTCTCGTGCAGTGAAGAGTCCATACCCTATTGAAAAGGAATGGTTTCAGTTAAACTGTTGGGGGCTTGAAGTTACTGATCTAAACCCTCATGAATTTCCTATGTAAAGCATGAGAAGTTATGCTCATTACTCACTGTTACATGTTTTGGGACCAATCAAGAAGAAAAGTGTAAAATGTTTTGACTGTTATTCTCCTTTTCTTTGGAAACCAGATTTAACCTTAACAGTTACATTGGAATAAGTTTTTATAGCTTTAATTCCCTCTTTAAACCATATATGTATTGTAGCGGGCATTCAGATTATAAATGACTTATGTAATTGAAAGTAGAACGGAGAGGAATGGGTGGTTTTGGAGAATTGATCAGATCCAAAGGTTCACAGTTATGTAGTTGATTTTTCAGGATCGATTCAGGTTGTTTTTTTTCAAGTGAGGAAAAGTCACATCCCTAAAATTGAATCTTACTTTTCATTTTTACCACTGTGTGTGAATATTTTACAGTATGGGAACTTGTCAATTGTAATCTAAATATTTTTTGCTGTTCAAAACTACGTATGATACAGCTGTAAATAAATGGTCAGGTTGAATACAGTCTTCATGAGAGATATAATGCCATTACAAATAGTGCTCTCTGATTTTATGGCTGTTACAAGAGCTGCTTCTGTGATGAGAATGCCTTCTGACAAACTGACGTGTTTTGATAGGTGCTGAGGTAGTTGTACAGATTTTTTTAATTAATCAAAAATTGCAAGTGGTGTCTTCTGCAGAAGGTTAATCCCAATATCAAAGTTTAAATGTTAGTTTCGGCATTACTAAACATGACCAGTCTGTTCTCTCATGTGTTTTTTGAAGTGTGATGTGAATTGGATGCTGAGACTGCACAGCTGTATTATGGGAATGTAAAGCAACTTGTTGCCTGGCAGCTCGCAGGAAACATGTCTAAATATTTATTTCTGTGGATCTTTAAAGGGGTGAGCTAACAAGCAGCTCTTACTGTATGTTTTCTTTTACATTGTAATGTCTCTATTGTGTGAGGAATGCTTAATTATTTTAGAATATTTAAACAAAGAATTACTTCACTACTCCATTTTTTGTTTTTTTTAGATGCTTAAAACTATCAACAACTTAGCCAACCGTCAATAATAAGTTATTCCTATATGTAGGCTTACTTATTAATTCATACAAAAGTTTCTTTGTTTAATCAATATATTAATTATGAGAACTTGGCCTCTGTCTTTTGAGACCTTAAGAAATAATTGCTATAATTATTCCTTTTTATTTGTACAATATTTGTATAGTTATTTTAAATGAACTAGTTATCATTTGAGTTACTCTGTATTTTATATCTGATATTTTCATGCTTCTTTCATGTGTTTGTATGTATATAGTACTATGTATTTGTCTATATATATGTAATTTCACATGACTTAAAACTGTTTTTATAGCGTTTTCCCTTTAAGCCAAAGAACACTTGACATATGTGCTAATTAAATTTGATTGCAATCCTTCAAGTGTTCTAAAGACAGAAATATGTAAAGATGACTTTGAGTGAAGTATAGGTACACCAGGGGCATAAACAGAGCATATTGTTAAAATCCACAGCAATTTAGAGCCAGAAGCTGATTTAGGCAGGTAATTGTGCACAGCAAGTCATTACTATTAGGTGTATCAATTAGAATAAGGTAGAAAACAAGTTTAAATGCTGTTTTGTGCCATGTGTCTCTTAGATTTGTTTTGGTCATGGGTCTAAGCTTAAATGTGTGCTCTGTATTAAGCATATATTCAGGTTGTAGTTTGGCTTTGTGCATATTAGTCCTTGACTAAACTATGTGTTTATATAGCTACTACAGTGCTTTTACAAAAAGATAGCAGTGACTGCAGTGACATTTTTCAAAGGTGATGATGAGGTGTTAATAGTAAATGAAATTATTTCACAGGATACTAATTTTGCCAGCATGTAAATCTTGCCCTAATGGATTGCAGCCGAGTTAGCTGTCTTTGGCGCCCTCTAGTGTCCTCTTCATCTGCATGAACTGCAGTAAGAGATTTTTAAAGGCAAGCTGCCATATTTGCTTGGTTAGGTTTTTTTATCAGTCTTCATGGCTTTTTCCCTATGAATGTTAAAAATCCATTAATCTTAATTAAGCACCTCGGGTCATTCGATTCCATCATGATGTAGACTCAGGTATGATGTGCAATACCATCTTCTCTGAGAAAACTTCTTGTGTGATGATGAGATCTTTTCTGTTACAAGCATATTGTGAAGTCTTGTGTGTTGTTTCCACTGAAGTCTTTTTGACTTTGCTGTCCTGATAATCAAGTCTCTCTGACTACATTTTCACGTTTTAAGGGCTGGTTTTATTCAACTTCTAATCTACTGTGGTAAATACAGAGCTCCAAAGAGCAAGTCTGAGAGGGTTGCGGAGTGTTGGCAATGTTTTACTTGTACTTGCTTTACGTTATGTTGTTTAGGGTTTCTGTAGTTTATTATAGTTTCTGTAGCATTTCCAGAGAGTTCTTGCTCATGCACTCTTTCTCTTGCTGTACAGTGGTCTATCAGAAACCCCTGTCAAGTATAAGTTTGGTGCTTATTACTTGTACACAAAAGAACAGCAGACAATTTAATTCCAGAGTTAGCTGTTTTTATTGCTTGATTCTTGGGTCTGTTTTCATAAACAGTATGAGAACATGACACTTCAGCTTTAATACCTGATATTTTTTTCCTGGTTAAATTGCGATTATGTTTGCTTTTTTTTTAATCAGTGAGTTTACGTTTTTTTAACAACAGATCAGAAGTTCTACCTCAGTATTTATGAACTGTAAAGCATGAATCAGAATTTGTATGAAGGCATAGCTTTCATCTCTTGAATGTAAATGAACACTTGGATCCACTGGGTATTTTTATAAAGTTACTTTTTCAGATCCAGCATAGTCTACTGCCCTATTAGCTAAATCTCATATTCGTGAGAAATACTGGAATGATGGTCCTGGAAGCAATCTGGCTTAACCCACAAAATTAATTATTTTGGGGCATGCACAGGCCCCCAGAAATTTTTATATTGCTCTTTCTCAGTACATCATTCCTGATAAAATCTGTTAGTATTGAGGTGGGCCTTTGTGATCATTAGTCTTCTAGGTAGTAGAAGATAACTGTTCTCTTTGCTGAGAGACAGCAGTAAGATAAAGGCTTTGACACTATTAGACTGGAAAATGAAATTATACTAATTGGAACAAATTCAGATATTTGATTTGACTGAGGAAATAAAGTATCAATTTTTTTAATGAAGCAGAAGATACAAAATGTTCAATTAAGACTCCATTTAATACTTGTTCATATTGTTAGCCACTGCTTTTTTTTCCGCTAACTTCTAAGCTTCAGGAAAATGTTTCATTTCTGATTCCAGTTTTATTTAGTTTAGAATCACATGCACTGCAAGTGGGTATTAGTATTAGTCAAGCAAACCTGTAAGTCAAATGTAACTGTGTCTTAAGCTCAGAGATTTGCCTGCCTGTCTGTTAGAGGTGCCGCATTTGTAGTAGTGCTTAACAAGAGAAATAGCAGTATGTTGAGTCAGCTTTGCATTGTACTGCAGCACTGACAGAAGCACTGGGAAGTGGTAACTGATTTGTTCTGGCACTTTTAAAATGCAATGCAAGGAAACACTTTTGGACTTCACTTTCTGAGTATTCTTCTTAGGGAAAAATGTAACTTGTCACAAACACTGATGTTAGCAAGAAAATTGCGGGGTGGGGCGGGAAGGGGTGGGTGTTGGGGGAGTGTGTGTGGCAGCGGAGGAAGATTAAAGTTACCGCTAGGAGGAGCAGTACCGAAATACTCTCATTTATTTACTGGCTCAGTCCTGTAGTGCTGTAGCTCTTAAAGTTCTTCGGGAATATAATAATTTTAAGGGTAGAATACTAGCTGTAGTGTTTTAGAATGCAACTAAAAAACCCAGAAAGACTGCAATTGAAGAACTTTAATATCTTTACAAATTATAATTCGGAAAATTATGATTCTTTATACATTTGACATTTTAATCACAGGTTTAGGTCTGTATCCTCATTTCGGTATGTTTTGCTGTTAGCTGGACTCTCTATTTTTGTGCGTTTTAGTTGAGATGTAATAGAATAATTTTCAGGAGCTGATACAAACCGTATCTGCTTAGACCAACCATTAGAGAAACAGGCACTCAGACAATGCAGCTGGCTCGTGCATGTATGTCTGTACTAGAGGCAAATTGTCTGCTGTGTCAGAGAATAAAAGGAAAGGTAAAAGAACCAGTTCAGTGAGAAATAGAAAATGCCAGACTTTGTAGGATTTTGAGGCTTGGATTTGTTTTTTTCTGTTTCCATCCCCCTCACCCCCTGCCCTTACAAGTCTCTTCATAGTTAAAAGTTTAAAATACATAAAACAATACAAAGATTTAGGAAAAGGGGGAAATTTGTTGTGGGTGAAATCTTGTTTTAATGTTATGTGTAGCAACAAGTGTGTTACTTGTATGGACAAATTAAAAAAAAGAAGTATTATACAATAGTCTTCCAAGCTGTGAAGCTAGAATATTTTGCTGACCAGGGATAAAGTTCATTTAGAAATGAACTCCAGTGAAGTTTTGGCACAACAGAGGAAATGCCAATATGGTTATAAAACTGGTGAAAATAGCAATTGTATTTGAAATCTAAAAATTTGACATAGAGTGACTTCACAGTGATGGGTATTAGATCTTATACGATCAACAAAGAGGATGTTTTTAAAATGGTACTTTTTTTCTTGGGTAATAGATTTTGCTCATAGAAAATGTGTATAGTCCATCACATTATTCTTGAAATGCTGTAATGTGCATATAATCTAAATCAGACTTTGGAAAGCCATGGGGTTTCCCGTTAAGGTTTTCTAATACTGGTATTCCATATGATTTTATAATCCATTAACTGGATTGTCATTAGTTCTCTGTTTCACTCTGTTTCCTGGCCCATTATTGTCACTGATTCAAAATGCTACTGTATCTCTTCATGATTTTGGAAGTGGTTTTTAAAGAGAATGAAGTACTTGAAGTAACCAAAGTTGATTTTCTGTTCCTGACGTCAACTTCCAAAACTACTCTGGAGGATTGTGTAATAGCTAAATTGAACTTAAGTCTGTCATCTGGGTGCTGTGCAGAGTGTAAGATGCTGGGCATGATCCTTAGTTTAAGGGTGATTGGCACAAATCGTTGCTTACAGTCCTTTGCAAAAAAAAACCCTGAATAACTTCCTATAAATTGTGTTACTGATTTTTGCAACCTGGGGGGGTATAGTGGGTCATGAAAATCACTGAGATACTTAGAATTGGATGCTGATGCAAAGTGGGTATGTGGGCCACATTTCTGTTACATCCACCCTGCCGTACATCTGTGAGAAAGAAGAATGTTATTATTCCTCCTTGATATGGAACATTTTTTATTTTGTAATTTGTTTCAAAGTTTTAAACCTGGAAGTGTAGCAGTACGACTAGGTCATATGAAGATACAAAACTAATGAATGTATAATACTAATGAATAAACATCTAAATGATTGCTTCTTAACTTTGGAGGTGTTTTTTTTTTTTTTAAATAATCTGCTGCATTCTGGCAAATGTTTCTCCATAGGATGAAGATGAGCTGGACTCCCACACCATGGTGAAGACCAGTTCAGAAAGTGCTGGTACCATGCGGGCCACGAGCACAATGAGTGAAGGCGCACAGACAATGATTGAACACAACAGTACTATGTTAGAATCAGACTTGGGGACCATGGTAATAAATAGTGATGACGATGAAGAGGAAGACGGGACCATGAAAAGTATGTTGTTAATTTACTTTTCTTTTAAAATGTGATATGTTTTCTCATACTGTATGAGAACATTGTATCATCAGGGGCTTTGAAGTCAAGTTCTGTGTTTTAAAACAGAGCGAGAGGGAGTTTTTTGTGTCTCTAAGCGCTTTCTGTAGTTTCTGGAGATAAAGGTGACCATAGCGGGAGATTCAAAGCAGAAGTCTGGTTTTGGTGCTCTGCTAAGTCTGTCTGAAAGACTCTAAAATTAGCTTTCTGTGAATTTTCCTTTCTACTGTTTCTCTTGCTTTTTGCCTCCTGTCTGACACACATATTTGAACTGGTTCCTTGGAGCTCAACTGATGTGATTGTGAGAAGCTGCCGCAGTCAGCTGTCAGCAGTCCTGGGATCTCGTCACGATTTTTCATTGGTTCAGCAATCATTACACATCTTGCTGCAAAATTGTTTTGAAACTCATGATCAATTAGTATATTTTTATTTTATAAGTGTATTATTATTTGAACATTTGTTGGAGTGTAATTCAGTAATGCTTGATTTAAGGCAATGATGAAAAGATTGTTGAAACCTAAATAAAAAGTCAAAATTTACTTTAGCAGCATGTGAAGGAGTATGTAACAAAGAGGAGAAAAATTGCAAATGTTTTGAAGTGTGAGATTATAAGTTAAACTTGTATATGCATAAATATGTATTTGTTAAAGAGTTAATTTGCATATTTACATGCTGATGTGCCAATTATTTGGCTGAAGACTACTGCAGAATGAGGCCCACTGAATATAATAGAATGATTTGCAGGAGTGGACAGAATCAATAGATGAATGTAATTCAAGCTGTAGGTGCGTGATTTCATGAGGCACAATGTAATGTGTAACTCCAGGCAATTTTGGGGGGGGGGGTGTGTGGGAATATGTAAAGCTAATGTCTCAAGAGTGGAAATCAATGTCAAATAAACAACTTTGTAGAATGCTTTATAGCAGACATAAAGTTGCATTTGTGTTTGCACATTATACACCTGATGGAATTTGTGCAAGATTAGTTGGAACTGCACAGCAGGAATATGTTTTCTTTGCAGTTTAATGTACAGCAAATTGGAAGGAAGGAGGGTTTTGTTTTTTTTTTAAACCCCCCCTTATTCACATCCTGTTCGTCTGCTGTGTTGCTGGAGACATTGTTTTTAAAATGTACTGTTACTTTTGTTTTTTAATTGATTCCAGTAAGTTAGTTAGAAAGGGAATTACCTTTCTACACTTTGGCATTTAGTCTGTATGATTCTTAAACCCATTCTTCCCTCCTGTCAAACAAGAGTATATAATCTTTGAGAGAGCAGGTTTCCTTCCCCTCCCTCCTCCCCCAGAGGTGACTGTCTTGAGACTTGTAACTCAGCAAAGGAGATCCAGCCAACTGGAGGTGGCCCGATGGCAAGTGATGGTTTCATCATCCAGCTGTCAGGCAATAGGTTTGGTTCCAGCACTTACCTCGCTGAATGGTCTTCTATTTTGCATTAGGCACTCGTTGATAAAAAAACTAGAAATAATTCAAGAATGAGACCTCCACATCTCTCAGATGAAAATAAATGATGTAGCTGGTCCTCTGGTTCTGTGATTCATGTGCTATTGGTTGAAAGAGGAGCAATAGCAAGTGTCCTAAATGAATGTCACCAGGAAGGGACATGCAAATCCATGCTCTCCCAGAGAGGCGGACATAGATTTTGTGCTAGAGGAAGACACAGGACTTTGGATATTGGTTGCTTTTTTCCAATGTACCTTTGCAGGCAAGGTAGGCACTTCTCTAGATGTTTGTGTAAGTTGCTTATAGTAAATCTGGACAGGTAGCTTAAAAGTGCTTTTTGATACTTTTGAATAATAGAACAGTGCATGCAAGAAGCTTGGAGGAAAAAACTTAGTGAACTAGGGAAGAGTGATTTCAGTTTCTTCCTAGAGCCATAAAATGTTTATTACAAACCTTTTTTTTCCTTTTAATTGATCTTGTGTTTAGTTTCATGTTTTGTTTCTTTCTGCCTTTTGTTTCCCTGCTCAAGGACAAAATAAGAAACAATAATAAGTTTTTATTTTTAAGTGCCCATGCTTAGAGGCCTCTGGGAGCCATGACAGAAAATAACTAAAACCATATTTTTTTTTTTTTTCACAAATAGGGAATTGTGCCCAGATAAAATTGGGATTTGGAAGAAAAAGAGGCCTGTCATCCTGCCCCAACATACAATATACAGCCTAGCAATAAACAACATTTATGCCTTCTTGCTTAGTATGTCTGTGCATACTCTGAGCAAAGATTGCACGATATGTGCAGATATGTGGAAGGAGGGAAGAAAATGCAAAACATGGGGAGGTGGGAAGATAGAGCTTAACTTTAGCAGGTTTAATGTGGAGTGGGATTGATGGGAGATAATTCTACTCTTGTTCAGCTGCTTAGTTTTTATTTATTTTAATGTAGAAGCTTTTTCATATCTCAGTTCAGAGACTGGTATTCAGACCACTTCCCCACGTTCCCTTCATGGCTTTCTGGCAAGGCTTAGTGTTAGGGCTTTCTGGTGCACCAAGAGTACTTCTGATTGTTCTTTTTCCTTTCCATTAAC